>CAKJTW010000102.1:4445625-5927500 GCA_917880005.1 Nanger dama | reverse complement strand
GTTAGGATTAGGGTTAGGGTTAGGTTTAGGATTAGGGTTTAGTGTTATCCTTAGGGGTTAGGGTTAGTGTTAGGGTTAGGGTTAGGGTTAGGGTCAGGGCAAGGGTCAGGGTTTAGGGTAAGGGTTAGCATTAGGGTTAGGGTTAGCATTAGGGTTAGCGTTACGGTTAGGGTTAGACTTAGTTTTAGGGGTTAGTGTTAGTGTTAGGTTACGGTTAGGAGTTAGGGTTAGGGATAGGGTTAGGGTTAGGGTTGGGGTTAGGGTTAGGGTTAGGGTTGGGGTTAGGGTTACGGTTGGGTTTGGGGTTACGGTTGAGGTTGGGGTTAGGGTTGGAATTGGGGTTACGGTTGAGGTTGGGGTTAGGGTTGGGATTGTGGTTCTTGTTAGGGTTGGGGTTGGGGTTAGGGTTAGGGTTGGGGTTAGGTTAGGGTTGGGGTTAGGTTAGGGTTGGGGTTTGGGTTAGGGTTGGGGTTGGGGTTAGGGTTAGGTTTAGGCTTAGGGTTTGGTTTAGGGTTAGGGTTAGTGTTATGTTTAGGGTTTGGTTAGGTTAGGGATAGGGTTAGGGTTAGGGTTTAGGGTTAGGGTTAGGGTTTAGGATTAGGGTTAGGGTTAGGGTTAGGGTTAGCGGTAGTGTTAGCGTTAGCTTAGGGTTAGTGTTAGGTTTAGGGCTAGGGTTAGGTTTAGGGGTTAGGGTTAGTGTTAGTGTTAGGGTTAGGTTTAGGTTTAGGGTTAGGGATGAGGTTGGGGTTAGGGTTGGGGTTGGGTTTATGGTTGGGATTGGGGTTGGGGTTAGGGTTGGAATTGTGGTTGGGGTTAGGGTTAGGGTTAGGAGTTAGGGTTAGGGTTAGGGGTTAGAGTTATGGTTAGGGTTAGGCGTTTGGTTATGGTTATGGTTAGGGTTAGGGTTTGGTTTAGGGTTAGGTTAGGTTTAGGGTTAGCATTATGGTTTAAAGCTTAGTGATAGGGTAATGGTTATGGGTAGGGGTAGTGGTGCAGGTAGGTTTAGGTGTTGTGGTTAGGGTTAGGGATAAGGATACGGATGGGATAGGGGTAGGGGTAGAGGTAGGGTTAGAGTTAGGTTTAGATGAGTTAGGGTTAGGGTTAGGGTAAGGGTTAGGGTTAGGGGTTTTGGTTAGGGTAAGGGTTAGGGTTAGGGTTAGGGGTTAGTGTTAGCATTAGGATTAAGTGTTTGGGTTAGGGTTAAGGTTAGGTTTATGGTTATGGTTAGGGTTAGTGTTAGGGTTTAAGGTTAGGGTTAGTGTTAGGGTTAGGGGTTACGGTTAGGGTCACGGTCAGGGTCAGGGTCAGGGTCAGGTTCAGGATTTAGGGTTAGGTTTAGCGTTAGGGTTAGCGTTAGGGTTAGGGTTAGGGTAGGGTTAGCTTAGGGGTTAGTGTTAGGGTTGGGGTTTGGTTTAGGGTTAGGGTTAGGGTTAGGGTTAGAGTTAGGGTTTAGAATTAGGGTTAGGGTTAGGGTCAGTGTTTAGGGTTAGGTTTAGCGTTAGCATTAGGGTTAGCGTTAGGGTTAGGGTTAGTGTTAGAGTTAGGGTTAGGGGTTAGGGTTAGGGTTAGGGGTTAAGGGTTAGGGATATGGTTAGGGTTAGGGTTAGGGTTGAGATTGGGATTAAGGTTGGGGTTGGGGTTAGGGTTGGGGTTAGAGTTGGGATTGTGGTTGGGTTTAGGGTTGGGATTGGGGTTTGGGTTAGGTTTGAGGTTAGAGTTAGGGCTAAGGTTAGGGTTGGGGTTAGGATTAGGTTTCGGGCTGGGGTTAGGGTTAGGGTTGGGGCTTGGGTTAGCGTTAGGGTTGGTGTTAAGGTTGGGGTTAGGGTTAGGGTTAGGGGTTAGAGTAAGGGTTACGGTTAAGGGTTTGGTTAGAGTTAGGGTTAGGCTTAGGGTTAGGGTTAGGTTTAGGGTTAGGATTTATTTTAGTGTTAGGGTTAGGGTTAGGGGTTTTGGTTTGTGTTAGGTTTAGGGGTTAGGGTTAGGGTTAGGGTTAGGGCTTAGGGTTCGGGTTAGGGATAGGGTTAGGGATAGGGTTAGGGCTTAGGATTAGGTTTAGGGTTAGGGTTAGTGTTAGGGTTTAGGGTTAGCATTACAGTTAGGGTTAGTGTTAGGGTTTGGGTTAGGTTCAGGTTCAGGGTCAGGGTTTAACGTTAGGGTTAGGGTTAGTGTTAGGGTTGGGGTTAAGGTTAGGGTTGGGGTTGGGGATAGGGTTAGGGTTGGGATTACGGTTGGTGTTAGGGGTTAGGGTTAGGGTTGGGTTTAGGGGTTAGTGTTAGGGTTTAGGGTTAGGTTTAGGTTTAAGGTAAGCGTTACTATTAGGTTTATTGTTATAGAGGATTAGGTTTAGGGTTATGGTAAGAATAGCGTTAGGGCTAGGGTTAGGGGTAGGTTTAAGTGTTGTGGTTAGTGTAGGGTTTGGGTTAATTTTAGGATTGGGATAGGGTGAACGTAAGGGTTAGTGTTTAGTGTTAGGGTTTGAGGTAAGTGTTAGGGTTAGGGTTAGATGTTAGGGTTAGGATTAGGTGTTAGGGTTAGGATTAGGGTTAGGTTTAGGGTTATGTTTAGGGTTAGGGTTAGGGTTTAGGGTTAGGTTTAGGGTTAGGTTTAGGGTTAGGGTTAGGACTTAGGGTTAGGGTTAGGGTTAGGGTTTAGGATTAGGGTTAGAGTTAGGGTTAGGGTTAGGGTTTAGGGTTAGGAAAGAGTTTAGGCTTAGGATATGTGTTAAGGTTAAAGTTAGGGTTAGGGTTAGAGTTAGGCCCTAGGGCTAGATTTAGGGTAGGCTTAGGTTAGGGTTGACGTTGGCGTTAGTTTTAGGGTTAGGGTTAGCATTACTATTATGTTTATTGTTATAGAGGGTTAGGTTTAGGGTGATGGTTAGAATAGGGTTAGGGCTAGGGTTAGGGGTAGGTTTAAGGGTTGTGGTTATTGTTAGGGTTAGGGTTAGTTTTAGGGTTGGGTTAGGGTTAAGGTAAGGGTTAGTGTTTAGTGTTAGGGTTAGGGTAAGGTTTATGGTTTAGAGTTTAGGGATAGGGTTATGGTTATGGGTAGGAGTAGTGTTGCAGGTAGGATTATTGGTTCTGGTTAGGGTTAGGGATAAGGTTACAGTAGGGTTAGGGGTAGGGATAGAAATAGGGTTAGGGTTAGGTTTAGACGAGTTAGGGTTAGGGTTAGGGGTTTTAGTAAGGGAAATGTTTAGTGTTAGGGTTAGGGATAAGGTTTAGGGTTAGGGTTAGGGTTAGGATTAGGTGTTAGGGTTAGGATTAGGGTTATGGTTAGGGTTAGGGTTAGGGTTTAGGGTTAGGGTTAGGGTTAGGGTTAGGGGTTAGGGTTAGGGTTAGGGTTAGGGTTTAGGATTAGGGTTAGAGTAAGGGTTAGGGTTAGGGTTTAGGGTTATCGTTACGGTTAGGGTTAGTGTTAGGGTTTGGGTTAGGGTTAGGTTCAGGATCAGGGTCAGGCTTTAGGGTTAGGGTTAGCATTAAGGTTTGCGTTAGCTTTAGGGTTTGCGTTAGGGTTAGGGTTAGGCTTAGGGTTAGGGTTAGGTTTAGGGTTAGGGTTTGGTTTAGGGTTTGGGTTAGGTTTAGGGTTAGGGCAAGGGATTAGGGTTAGGGTTAGTGTTAGGTTTTAGAGTTAGGGTTATGGTTATGGTTAGGTTAAGTTTAGGGTAAGGGTTAGGGTTAGGGTTTAGGGTTAGGGTTAGTTTAGGGTAGGGTTAGGATTAGGTTAGGTTTAGGGTTAGGGTTAGGATTGGGGTTAGTGTTAGGGTTGGGTTGGAGGTTAGGGTTAGGTTAGGGGTTAGGGTTAGGTTTAGGGTTGGTGTTAAGGTTAGCGTTAAGTTTAGGGTTAGGTTTAGGGGTTAGGGTTAGTGTTAGTGTTATGGTTTAGGTTAGGGTTAGGGTTTGGGTTAGGTTAGGGTTAGGGTTAGGGTTAGGTGTTAGGGTTAGGGTAGGGTTGGGGTTAGCTTTACTCTTAGGTTTAGAGTTAGAATAGGCTTAGGGTTAGGTTTAGGGTTAGGGTTAGGTGTTTTGGTTAGGGTTAGTGTTAGGGTTAGCTTTACACTTAGGTTTAGGGATAGAAGACGTGTAGGGTTAGGGTTAGGGTTAAGTTAGGACCTTGGTTAGGGTTAGGGTTACGGTTAGGGTTAGGGTTAGGTTTAGGGTTTAGGGTTAGTGTTAGGGTTAGGGGTTAGGGTTAGGGTTAGGGATTAGGGTTAGGGTTAGGGTTAGGGAATAGGGTTAGGGTTAGGGTTGGAGTTGGGGTTACTGTTGAGATTGGAGTTAGGGTTGGGATTGGTTTAGGGTTAGTGTTGTGATTATGGTTTGGTTTAGGGTTGGGTTTAGGGTTAGGGTTAGGTTTGGGTTTAGGATTAGGGTTAGGGTTAGGGTTGGGGTTAGGTTTAAGGTTGGGGTTGTGGTTAGGGTTAGGTTTAGGCTTAGGATTTGGGTTAGGTTCGGTATTAGGGTTAGGTTTAGGGTTAGGGTTTAGGGTTAGGGTTAGGGTTAGGGTTAGGTTTAGAGTTAGGGTTAGGGTTATGGTTCGGCCTAGGGATAGGTTTAGGACTAGGTCTAGGGCTAGGGCTAGGGCTAGTGTTAGCATCAGGGTTAGGGGTTAGGGTTAGGGTTAGGGTTAGTGTTAGGTATTAGGGTTAGGGTTAGGGTTAGGTTAGGGTTAGGGTTAGGGGATTTGGTTAGGGTTAGGTTTTGGTTTAGGGTTTGCTTTAGGGTTAGGGTTAGGGTTCGGGTTCGGGTTCGGATTAGGGTTAGTTTGGGGTCAGAGTTAGGGTTAGGTTTAGGGTTGGTGTTGGGGTTAGGGTTAGGGTTGAGGTTAGGGTTAGAGTTGGTCATGGTTAAGGTTAGGGGTTAGGCTTAGGGTTCCGGTTAAGGTTGCGGTTAGGGTTATGTTTGGGGTCAGGGTTAGGGTTAGGGTTAGGGTTGGGGTTGGGGTTAGGGTTGGAATTGTGGTTTGGTTTAGGGTTGGTGTTGGGGATAGGGTTAGGGTTAGGGTTGGGGTTAGGATTAGGGTTAGGGTTAGGGTTGGGGTTGGGGTTAGGGTTAGGGTTGGGGATAGGGTTAGAGTTGGTGTTACGATTAGGTTTAGGTTTAGGGTTAGGGTTAGGATTAGGTTTAGCGTTACTCTTAGGTTTAGGGTTAGAAGATGTTTAGGGTTAGGGTTAGGGTTAGGGCTTAAGGTTAGGTTTAGGGTTAGGTTTAGGGTTAGGTTTAGGGTTAGGTTTAGGGTTAGGGTTTAGGGTTAGGGTTAGGGTTAGGGTTAGAGTTAAGTGTAGGGATAGGAATAGGTGTTAGGGTTAGTGTTAGCGATAGTGTTAGTGTTAAGGTTAGGGTTAGGGACTGGGTTAGGGATTAGGGTTAGTGTTAGGGTTAGGTTTAAGGTTAGGGTTAAGGTTAGGGTTTATGGTTAGGGCTAGGGGCTAGGGTTAGGTTAGAGTTAGGGTTTAGGGTTAGAGTTAGGGTCATGGTTAGGTTATGGTTAGGGTAAGGTTTAGGGTTAGGGTTTTAGGGTTAGGGTTAGGATTAGGTTAGGGTTAGGGTTAGGGTTAGGGTTGGGGGTTAGGGTTAGGGTTAGGGATAGGGTTTTAGGGTTAGGGTTAGGGTTAGGGTTTGGGTTAGGTTTAGGGTTAGGGGCAAGGGATTAGGGTTAGGGTTAGTGTTAGGGTTTAGGGTTAGGGTTAGGGTTAGGTTTAGGGTTAGGGTTTGGTTTAGGGTTTGGGTTAGGTTTAGGGTTAGGGCAAGGGATTAGGGTTAGGGTTAGTGTTAGGGTTTAGGGTTAGGGTTAGGGTTATGGTTAGGTTAAGTTTAGGTAAGGGTTAGGGTTAGGGTTTAGGGTTAGGGTTAGGATTAGTTTAGGGTAGGGTTAGGATTAGGTTAGGTTTAGGGTTAGAGTTAGGGTTGGGGTTAGTGTTAGGGTTGGGGTGGGGGTTAGGGTTAGATTTGGGGTTAGGGTTAGGTTTAGGGTTGGTGTTAAGGTTAGCGTTAAGTTTAGGGTTAGGTTTATGGGTTAGGGTTAGGGTTAGTGTTATGGTTTAGGTTAGGGTTAGGGTTTGGGTTAAGTTAGGGTTAGGTGTTAGGGTTAGGGGTAGGGTTGGGGTTAGCTTTACTCTTAGGTTTAGGGTTAGAATAGGTTTAGGGTTAGGTTTAGGGTTAGGGTTAGGTGTTTTGGTTAGGGTTAGTGTTAGGGTTAGCTTTACACTTAGGTTTAGGGATAGAAGACGTGTAGGGTTAGGGTTAGGGTTAAGTTAGGACTTTGGTTAGGGTTAGGTTTACGGTTAGGGTTAGGTTTAGGTTTAGGGTTTAGGGTTAGTGTTAGGGTTAGGGGTTAGGGTTAGGGTTAGGGATTAGGGTTAGAGTTAAGGTTAGGGAATAGGGTTAGGGTTAGGGTTAGGGTTGGGGTTGGGGTTACTGTTGAGATTGAAGTTAGTGTTGGGATTGGATTTAGGGTTAGTCTTGTGATTATGGTTTGGTTTAGGGTTGGGTTTAGGGTTAGGGTTAGGTTTGGGGTTAGGATTAGGGTTAGGGTTAGGGCTGTCACATGTACCACCGTGGCGTGAGTCGATCCTTGGGGTACAGTCGAGGCACTGCAGGTCAATAACGTTCATCTGGAGTGGACTGATACCTTTGATGGTCTTTGGGAATGTTACCACGAATCCTGGAATTCCTCCTAACTCTCCTGGGTAGAGTGCTTCCTCTTGGGATGTGAGGGGAGTGCTGGAAATTCTTTCCCAACAAAGCAGGGAAAGGGATCCTTAGCTGGAGCTGAGCAGGGGAAAAGATGCTCCTCTTGAGTCACTGTAGGACCTTCAGTGTTCCTCTCGAGTGGCGACGGGTATGTCAGGGAATTTCATGAGTCACAGCAAGGGTTTGAAGGACCCTTTTGAGGTTCAAGATGGAAAGAGTGATTTTCCCCCGAGATACTGCAGCTGACAAAGGCCTTGCCCCACCCTCAGGGGAGAAGCTCCTGGTTTTTCTCGAGTTGCGTCAGGCTCCTCTCAAGTTAGGATGGGACCTCTGGGACCTGCTCCTGTAGCCTCAGGAGAGTCCAGTCTTTGCACGAGATGCGAGGGGCCCTTGGGACTTCCTCCTCAGTCGATGCCAGGTCCTCAGTCCTCGTCTGGAGCTGGGGCCGGAGTGTGAGGTGTCCTCGCCCCGTGCTGACATGGGTTTTGGGGTTCCTCTGGAGCCCGCACAGGTGATTCAGGCCTCGTCTTTCATCAAGACATTGCACGTCTGCTTTCCTCCCGAGCTGCAGCAGCAGTGACAGGCTTCCCATTGAGTGGACACAGGGATCTGTGGCTTTCCCTCGAGGTGCCACAGGGCTGTCACACATGCCATGGTGGTGTGAGTCGATCCTCGGGGTGACAGTTGAGGCAGTGCAGGCCAATCATGTTCATCTGGAGTGGACTGAGACATTTGGGGGTCTTTGTGAATGGTGGCGTGACCCCTGGAGTTCCCTCCCGACTCTCCTGTGGAAAGCACCTCCTCTTGGGATGTGACAGGAATGGCGGGAATCCTTTCCTGATGGAGCAGGGAAAGGGACCCTCATCAGGAGCTGATTAGGGGAAAAGTGGCTCCTCTTGAGTTGTGGCGGGACCCTTGGTGTTCCTCTCCAGGGAAGACGGGTATGTTGGGGAACTTCTTGAGTCATAGCAAGGGTGTGAAGGACCCTTTCGAGGTTCAAGAGGGAAGGCGTGATTGCCCCCTAGACGCCACAGTGGACAAGGGAATCATCTCACCTGGAGGGGAGAAGCTCTTGGTTTTTCTTGAGTTGCAGCAGATACCTCTCGGGTTATGGTGGGGACTTCAGGGAGCCGCCCCTGTGACGTCTGGAATGGGCAGTCTCCATGAAAGATGCAAGGGGCCTCAGGATTCCTTCCCAGTAGTTGCCGGTTCCTTAAGTCCTCCTCTGGAGCTGAGGCCGAAACCTGAGGTTTCCTCTCCAATGCTGACATGGATCTTGGGGCTGCTCTGTATTCTGCACAGCGGAGTCAGGCCTCGCTTTGAGTGGAGACGTGCACGACGGCTTTCCTCCTGAGCTGTAACAGCAGTGTCAGGCTTCCAGGCGAGCTGACCCAGGGATCTGTGTCTTTCCCTCGAGGTGCCACAGGGCTGTCACACGTGAAACCATGGTGTAAGCCGATCCTCTGGGTGACAGTCGAGGCAGTGCAGGGAAATCAGGTTCATCTGGGTGGGCTGAGACATTTGGGGGCCTTTTGGAATGGTGGCACAACCCCTGGAGTTCCTCTCAACTCTCCTGTGGAGAGCGCCTCCTCTTGGGATGCGATGGGAATGCCGGAAATCCTTTCCCAACGGAGCAGAGAAAGTGAAACTCATCTGGAGCTGAGCAGGGGAAAACAGGGCTCCTCCTGAGTTGTGGTGGGACCCTCGGTGTTCCTCTCGAGTGGAGACGAGTATGTTGAGGAACTTCTTGAGTTGCAGCAAGGGTGTGAAGGACCCTTTCAACGTTCAAGAGGGAAGGGGTGATTTCCCCGAGACACCACAGCAAACAAGGGCCTCATCTCACCTGGAGGGGAGAAGCTCCTGGTTTTGCTTGAGTTGCGGCAGGTTCCTCTCGAGTTTCGGCAGGGACCTCAGGGACCCGCCCCTGTGGCCTCAAGAAAGGCCAGTCTCCATGCGAGTTGTGAGGGGCCTCTCAGGATTCCTCCCCAGTTGGTTTTGGGTCACTAAGTCTTCATCTGGAACTGAGACCAGAACCTGAGGTTTCCTCTCCATTGCTGACATGAACCTTGGGGTTCCACTGGAGTCACCACAGTGGACTCAGACCTCACCTCGAGTTGAGACATGCATGTCCGCTTTCTTCCCGAGCTGTAGCAGCAGTTTCAGAATTCCTGGCAAGTCGACCCAGGGATCTGTGGCTTTCCCTCGAGGTGCCACAGCGCTGTCACACATGTCACCATGGTGTGAGCCGATCCTTGGGGTGTCAGTGGAGGTAGTACAAGGAAATCAGGTTCATCTCGGGTGCACTGAGATATTTGAGGGTCTTTTCAATGGAGGGACGACCCCTGGAGTTCCTTTTGACACTCCTGTGGAGAGCGTGTCCACTTGGGATGAAATGGGAACGCCGGGAATCCTTTCCTGACGGAGTAAGGAAAGGGACCCTCATCTGGAGCTGAGCAGGGGAAAACGGGGCTCCTCTTGAGTTGTGGTGGGGCCCTCGGTGTTCCTCTCGAGGGGAGATGGGTGTGTCGGGGAACTTCTTGAGTCTCAGCAAGGGTGTGAGTGATCCTTTAGAGGTTCAAAAGGGAAGAGGTAATATCCCCCAAGATGCCACAGTGGACAAGGCCTCATCTCGTCTGGAGGAGAGAAGCTCCTGGTTTTTCTAGAGTTGCAGCAGTTTCATCTCGAGTTAAGGTGGAGACCTCAGGGACCCGCCCCCTGTGGCCTCAGGAAAGGCCAGTGTCCCTGCGAATTGCGATGAGCCTCTCTGGATTCCTCCCCAGTTGCTGCCGGGTCGATAAATCTTCATCTGGAGATGAGGCCGGAACCTGAGTTTTCCTGTTCAGTGCTGACTTGGATCTTGAGGTTCCTCTTGAGTCTCCAGAGGGGAGTCAGGCCTCACTTCGAGCAGAGACATGCACGACCGATTTCCTCCGGATCTGTAGCAGTAGTGTCAGGCTTCCCATGCGAGTAGACCCAGGGATCTGTGGCTTCCCCTCGAGGTGCCACAGGTCTCTCCATGGACCACCATGGTGTGAGCTGTTCCTCGGGGTGACAGTCTAGGCACTTCAGGGAAATCAGTTTTCTTGGGGTAGGCTAACACATTTTGGGGTCTTTTATAATGGTGGCAAGACCCCTGGAGTTCCTGTCAACACTCCTGTGGAGAGCCCCTCCTCTTGGGATGCGATGGGAACGCCAGGAATCCTTTCCCTGCAGAACAGGGAAAGGGAAATTTATCTGGAGCTGAGCAGGGGAAAACGGGGCTCGTCTTGAGTTGTGGCGGGAGCCTCAGTGTTCCTCTCGAGGGGTGACGAGTATGTCGGGGAACTTCTTGAGTCGCAGCAAGGGTGTGAAGGACCCTTTCGAGGTTCAAGAGGGAAGGGGTGATTTCCCCCAAGAGGCCGCAGCAGACATGGGGCTCATCTCGCCTGGAGGGGCAAAGCTCCTTGTTTTTATCGAGTTGTGGCAGGTTCCTAATGTATTATGGCAGGGACCTCAAGGACCCGCCTCTTTGGCCTCAGGAAAGGCCAGTCTCCATGCGAGTTGCTCAGGGCCTCTCGGGATTCCTCCCCAGTGGGTGCCAGGTCCCTAAGTCATTGTCTGGAACCTGAGGTTTCCTCTCCAGTGCTGACATGGAACTTGGGGTTCCTCTGGAGTCTCCACAGGGGAGTCAGGCCTCGCCTTGAGTGAAGAGGGGCATGTCCACTCTCCTCCTGAGCTGTAGCATCAGTGTCAGGCTTCCAGGCATGTTGACCCAGGGATCTGTGGCTTTCCCTCGAGGTGCCACAGGGCTGTCATATGTGCTACCGGGGTGTTAGCCAATACTCGGGGGTGACATTCGAGGCAGTGCAGGGAAATCAGGTTCATCTGGGGTGGCCTGAGACATTTGGGGGTCTTTGGGAATGGTGGCATGACCCCTGGAGTTCCTCTTGACTCTCCTGTGGAGATTGCCTCCTCTTGTGATGTGACAGGAGTGCTGGGAATCCTTTCCCGACAGAGCAGGGAAAGGGACCCTCATCTGGAGTTAAGCAAGAGAAAACAGGGCTCGTCTTGAGTTGTAGCAGATCCTCGGCGTTCCTCTCGAGTGGAGACGGGTATGTCAGGGAACTTCTTGAGTTGCAGCAAGGGTGTGAAGGAACCTTTCGAGGTTCAAGAGAGAGGGGGTGATTTCCCCGAGATGCCACAGCGGACAAGGGCCTCATCTCTCCTGGAGGGGAGAAGCTCCTGGATTTTCTCGAGTTCCAGCAGGTTCCTCTCGAATTACAGCTGGGAACTCAAGGACCCATTGCTGTGGCCTCAGGAAGGCCAGTCTCCATGCGAATTGCAAGGGCCCACTCGGGAATCCTCCCAGGTCGGTGCCAGGTCCGTAATCCTCGTCTGGAGCTGAGTCCGGAACCTGAGGTTTCTGCTCCAGTGCTGACATGGATCTTAGGGCTCCTCTGGAGTCTCCTTGGAGGAGTCAAGCCTCGCCTCGTGTGGAGACGTGCACGTCCGTTTTCATCTCGAGCTGTAGTAGCAGTGCCAGGCTTCCCAGTGAGTTCATCCTAGAATGTATGGCTTTCCCTCGAGGTGCCACGGTGCTGTCAAACATGCCACCGTGGTGTGAGCTGAACCTCAGGGTGACAGTCGAGGCAGAGCAGGGAAATCAGGTACATTTGCATTGAACTGAGACTTTTGGGGTCTTTTGGAATGGTGGCCTGACCCCTGGAGTTCCTCTCAACTCTCCTGTGGAGAGCGCTTCCTCTTGTGATGTGCCAGGAACGCAGGGAATAAATTCTGGTGGAGTAAGGAAAGGGACCCTCATCTGTAGGTGAGCAGGGGGAAAAGGGCTCTCTTGAGTTGTGGCGGGACCCTCGGTGTTCCTCTCGCATGAAGACGGGTATGTCAGGGAACTTTAATCGCAGCAAGGGTGTGAAAAACCCTTTCGAGGTTCAAAGGGAAGGGGTGATTTCCCCTGAGACGCCACAGCAGACAAAGGCTTCATCTCGCCTGGACAGTAGAAGCTCCTGGTGTTTCTCGAGTTGTGGCAGGTTCCTCTCAAGTTACAGTGGAAACCTCAGGGACCCGCCCCTGTGGCCTCAGGAAAGGCCAATCTCCATGCGATTTGTGACGGGCCTCTCGGGATTCCTCCCTAGTCGGTGCCTTGTCCCTAAGTCGTCTGGAGCTGAGGCCAGAACCATTGTTGACATGGATCTTGGTGTTCCTCTGGAGTCTCCACAGAGGAGTCAGGCCTCACTTCAAATGGAGACGTGCACGTCCACTTTCTTCCCCAGGTGTAGCAGCAGTGTCAAGCTTCCTGGCGCATTCACCCAGGGATTTGTGGCTTTCCCTCGAGGTGCCACAGGGCTGTAACATGTGTCACCATGGTGTGAGCCGATCCTCCGGGTGACAGTCGAGGTAGAGCAAGGAAATGAGGATCATCTGGGTGGACTGAATCATTTTGAGGTCTTTTGGAATGGTGGCACGACACCTGGAGTTCCTCTCGACTCTCCTGTGGAGAGTACCTCCTCTTGGAATGTGACAGGAATGCCGGGAATCCTATCCCAATGGATCAGGCATAGGGACCCTCATCTGGAGCTGATCAGGGGAAATCACGGCTCCTCTTGAGTGTGGTGGGACCCTCGGTGTTCCTCTGGAAAGGAGACGGGTATGTTGGGGGAACTTCTTGAGTTGCACCAAAGGTGTGAAGGACCCTTTCGAGGTCCAAGAGGGAAGGGGTGATTTCCCCTGAGATGCCACAGCGGACAAGGCCTCATCTCGCCTGGAGAGGAGAAGTTCCTGGTTTTTCTCGGAGTTGCAGCAGATTCCTCTTGGGTTATGGCGGGGACCTCAGGGACAAGCCCCTGTGGCCTCAGGAAAGGCCAGTCTCCATGCAAGTTGCGATGGACCTCTCGGGGTTCCTCTCCACTTGGTGCCGGGTCCCTAAGTCCTCTGCTGGAGCTGAGGCTGGTACCTGAAGTTTCCTCTCCAGTGCTGACTTGGATTTTGGGGTTCCTCTTGCGTCTCCACAGGGGAGTCAGGCCTCACTTCGAGTAGAGACGTGCACGTCCGATTTCCTCCCGATATGTAGCAGCAGTGTCAGGCTTCCCATGTGAGTAGACCCAGGGATCTGTGGCTTTCCCTCAAGGTGCCACAGGGCTGTCACACGTACCCCATGGTATGAGTCAATACTCAGGGTGACATTCGAAGCAGTGCAGGGAAATCAAGTACATTTGGGTTGAACTGAGACATTTTAGGATCTTTTAGAATGGTTGCATGACCCTGGATTTCCTCTCGACTTTCCTGTGGAGAGCGCCTTTCTTGTGATGCGCCAGGAATGCCGGGAATCCATTCTGGCAGATCAAGGAAAGGGACCCTCATCTGGAGCTGAGCAGGGGAGAACGGGCTCCTCTTAAGTTGTGGCAAGACCTTTGGTGTTCCCCTCGAGTGGAGACAGGTATGTCGGGGAACTTCTGGAGTCGCAGCAAGGGTGTGAAGAACCCTTTTCAGGTTCAATAGGAAAGGGATGATTTCCCCCGAGACACCGCAGTGGACATGGGCCTCATCCCGCCTGGAGGGGAGAAGCTCCTGGTTTTTCTCGATTTGCGGCAGATTCCTCTCGAGTTATGGCAGGGACCTCAGGGACTGCCCCTGTGGCCTTAGGAAAGGACAGTCTCCATGCGAGTTGTGTGGGACCTCTCGGGATTCTTCCCCAGTCGGTGCCAGGTCCCTAAGTCCTCGTCTGGAGCTGAGGCTGGAACCTGAGGTTTCCTCTCCAGTGCTGACATGGATCTTGGGGTTCCTCTGGAGTCTCCACTACGGAGTCAGGCCTCACCTCTACTGGAGACGTGCATGTCCGCTTTCTTTATGAACTGTTGCAACAGTGTCAGGCTCCCTGGCGAATTGACCCAGGCATCTGTGGCTTTCCCTTGAGGTGCCACAGGGCTGTCACATGTGCCACCGTGGTGTGAGTATATCCTTGAAATGACAGTCGAGGCAGTGCAGGGAAATCAGGTTCATCTGGTGTGGACTGAGACATTTGGGGGTCTTTGGAATGGTGGCACAACCCCTGGAGTTCCTCTTGACTCTCCTGTGGAGAGCACCTCCTCTTGAGATGCGCTGGGAACACCGGGAATCCTTTCCGAATGAGGAGGGAAAGGGACCCTCATCTGGAGCTGAGCAGGGGAAAATGGTTCCCCTCTTGAGTTGTGGTGGAACCCTCGGTGTTCCTCTCGCATGGAGACGGGTATGTCGGGGAACTTCTTGAGTCACAGCAAGGGTGTGAAGGACTCTTTCGAGGTTCAAGAGGGAAGGGGTGATTTCCCCCGAGATGCCACAACAAACAAGGGCCTCATCTCTCCTGGAGGGGGAGAAGCTCCAGGTTTTTCTCGAATTAAGGCATGTTCCTATCGAGTTACAGCGGGGACTTCCGGGACTCGCCTCTGTGGCCTCAGGAAAAGCCAGTCTCCATGCGAGTTGTGAAGAGCCTCTTGGTTTCCTCCCCAGTCGGTGGCAGGCCCTCAGTCCTCGTCTGGAGCTGAGGCCAGAACGTGAGATTTCCTCTACAGTGCTGACATGGGACTTGGGGTTCCTCTAGAGTCTCCACAGGGGAGTCAGGCCTCGCCTCGAGTTGAGACATTCACGTCTGCTTTCCTCTGGAGCTGAGCAGCAGTGTCACGCTTCCCGATGAGTTGAACCAGGGATCTGTGGCTTTCCCTCGAGGTGCCACAGGGCTGTCACATGTTCCACCATGGTGTGAGCCGATACTCAGGGTGACAGTTGAGGCAGTGCAGCGAAATCAGGTTCATTTTGGGTGGACTGAGAAATTTGGGGGTCTTTGGAATGGTGGCACGACCCCTGGAGTTCCTCTCGACTCTGCTGTGGAGAGCTCTTCCCCTTGGGATGCGACGGAATGCCGGAATCCTTTCCCGATGGAGCAGGGAAAGGAACCCTCATCTGGAGCTGAGCAGTGGAAACTGGGGCTCCTCTTGAGTTGTGGTGGGACCCTCGGTGTTCCTCTCGAGTTGAGACAGGTATATTGGGGAACTTCTTGAGTCGCACCAATGGTGTGAAGGACCCTTTTGAGGTTCAAGAGGGAAGGGGTGATTTCCCCGAGACGCAGAAGCAAACAAGGGCCTCATCTTGCCTGGAGGGGAGAATCTCCTGGTTTTTCTCGAGTAGCGGCAGTTCCTTTCAAGTTACGATGGGGACGTCAGAGACCCGCTCATATGTTCTCAGGAAAGGCCAGTGTCCATGCGAGTTGCGAGGGCCTCTCGTGATTCCTGTTCAGTCGATGCTGGGTCCTAAGTCCTCGTCTGGAGCTGAGGCCAGAACCTGAGGTTTTCTTTCCAGTGCTGACGTGGATCTTGGGGATCCTCTGGAGTCTCCACAGGGGAGTCAGGCCTCATCTCGAGTGGAGACATGCACGTCCGCTTTCCTCCCGAGCTGTAGCAGCAGTGTCAGGCTTCCCGGCGAGTTGACCCAGGGATCTGTGGCTTTCTCTTGAGGTGCCACAGGGCTTGTCACACGTGCCACCGTGGTGTGAGTCGATACTCAGGGTGACAGTCGAGGTAGTGCAGGGAAATCAGGTTCGTCTGGAGTGGACTGGACATTTGGGGGTCTTTGGGAATGGTGGCACAACCCCTGGAGTTCCTCTAGACTTTCCTATTGAGATCTCTTCCTCTTGAGATTACACGGGAATGCCGAGAATTTAAACCCTCATCTCGAGTGGAGGGGAAAATGGAGTCTCCTCTTGAGTTGTGGCGGGACCCTCTGTGTTCCTTTTGAGTGGAGACGGATATGTCGGGGAACTTCCTGAGTTGCACCAAGCGTTTGAAGGACCCTTTCGAGGTTCAAGAGGGAAGAGGTGATTTCCCTCGAGACGCCACAGCGGAAAAGAGCCTCATCTCGCCTGGAGGGGAGAATCTCCCGGTTATTCTCGAGTTGCGGCAGGTTCCTCTTGAATTACAATGGGGACTTCAGGGACCCGCTTATGTGGCTTCAGGAAAGGCCAGTCTCCATGCGAGTTGTGAGGGGCCTCTTGGGATTCCTCTCCAGTCGGTGCTGGGTCCGAAGTCCTCATCTGGTACTGAGGCTGGAATCTGAGGTTTCCTCTCCAGTGCTGACATGGATCTTGGGGTTCCTCTGGAGTCTCCACAGGGGAGTCAGACCTCATCTCGAGTGGATACATGCACTTTTCCTCCAAATCCATGTCGGCTTTCCTCTCAAGATGTAGCAGCAGTGTCAGGCTTCCCATCGATTTGACACAGGGATCTGTGGCTTGCCCTAGAGGTGCCACAGGGCTGTCACAAGTGCCACCGTGGTGTGAGTCGATACTCAGGGTGACAATTGAGGCAGTGCAGGGAAATCAGGTTCATCGGGAGTGTACTGAGACATTTGGGGGTCTTTTGGAATGGTGGCACAACCCCTGGAGTTCCTCTCTACTTTCCTGTTGAGAGCGCCTCCTCTTGAGGTGTGACGGGAAAGCTGGGAATCCTTTCCCGATGAAGCAGGGAAAGGAACCCTCATCTCGAGCTTAGGGGAAAACAGGCATATTATTTTCCACTGAGTTACCAGTGATGGTCATATAAGATAGTATAGCATAAAATAATATAGCACAATGTCATATACTAATTATATGGTATTAATATTAAAAAGGAACTAACTGTAAAATGAGGTATCATACATGGTACTAGGATAAGAAAATGGTCTTAGCTGCTCACTTGCCTCACACGTTAGATCTCTGGCTGTTATGTTATGGCTCTTTTCTCTTGAAGAGCTGATGCAAGAGATGTGGGACAGATATAGATATATACTACTATATGTATATAATAGATTTGAAAAAGAAAAAAAAACCAGGAACCCACTGTATAGCACAAGGAACTATATCCAATATCATCTTATAACCTACAGTGGAAAAGAATATAAAACAGAATATGTGCATGTGTGTGTGTGTGTGTGTGTGTATACATATATAAATCACTATGCTAGATACCTAAAACATTGTAAAATAACAATGCTTCAATTTAAAAGAAATTAAGAAGAGAAAGATACTGGGCGATTACCAAATTCATGTACAGTTAACTCTTCCATGGATTATCTACCTTTTGGCTTATTCCCAGCACCTTTTAAATTCCAAGGGGGTTTTCCCCAGATGTTAAGCATTCTTCTCAGTCATTTACCCACCTTCAACTGGTAGAAGTTCAAGGAATGCAAATTCATTTTCTATTAGACTAAATAAACACAATTAGAGAATTATGTTTGGAGAATTGCCTTGGAGAAACCCCCAAGGCAAAGAACACCTATCAAAGCCAAATATAAATTATCTTTGACTGTTCTAATCAGGGAAATAAATGAGAAACCAATGTAATTTTTTTAATCTCTAGAGGAAAAAGTTTAAATGTTTTCTTTTATCAATTTCTTCAGCAATTTATAATCCTAATGTGTGTTTTTTTATATATATTCATTCTAAATCGCTGTTCTTCAATCTGAGCCTTTTCTCTTCTTCTGGGCATCCATGACAATAATTTAGCTGACCTCAATCCTTGCAAATATGCTTCCTGTCCTTGTTAATGTACAAACATGGTAACTTTATGCTTTGTAATTTAATTATTGTGTATCTAATGATTTACTCCTCATGCTTATTATTTTTAACATCACTATGATATTTTATAACAGGGGTCCCCAACCTCTGGGCCACAGACCCATTGGTACCTCTCATCAGATCAGCAGTGGCATCACATTAGAAATAAAGTGCACAATAAATGTAATGCTGTAGTTTTTCCAGTAGTCGTGTATGGATGTGAGAGTTGAACCATAAAGAAGGCTGAGTGATGAAGAATTGATGCTTTTGAACTGTGGTGTTGGAGAAGACTCTTGAGAGTCCCTTGAACTGCAAGGAGATCAAACCAGTCAATCCTAAAGGAAGTCAGTCCTGAATATTCATTGGAAGGACTGATGCTGAAGCTGAAACTCCATACTTGGGCCACTGGATGCGAAGAGCCGACTCATTAGAAAAGACTCATGCTGGGAAAGATTAAAGGCAGGAGGAGAAGGGGACGACAGAGGACCAGAGGGTAGGAAAACATCACTGACCCAATGAAGGTGAGTGTAAGCCATCTCCAGAAGATGGTGAAGGACAGTCTGGCATGCTGCAGCTCATGGAGTTGCAGAGTCGGACATGACTAAGCGACTGAACTACAACAAAATGTAATGCGCTTGAATTACCCTGAAGCCATCCCTCCCTGCCTGTTCCCCCAATCTGTGGAAAAATTATCTTCTATGAAACTGGTCCCTGGTGCCAAAAAGTTTGGGGACCACTGTTTATAATATTAGCTACCATGAGTACAATGAGTCATACACTCTTTTAGGAATTTTATACATATTTTCATTTATTTACTCTTCCCAGTAACTCTAAATTTAGATATAATTATTCAAAGTATAAAGGAAGAAATTAAGAGATTCTTAGTGAGACTCTGAATGGCTTCACTCCTAAAGCCTCCATTCATCCTTTATGCCATATTTTCTCTTATCATGTTGCTGAGCTGATTCACTATTGTGAGGCATTTGGGGTTATTTCTGATTTACTATAGTGATAATTATATCCCATAAAAATTTCTTCCCTAATCATCCTGGGTCCCCACATAGCTCAGTTTCTACAGAGTAGCACATAGCACTGCCCAAAGTAATTTTAAAGATGAATATCAATTTTCATATTGTCTCTGAAAGAAAAAAATCACAGGGGATTCAATTCAGAACTCATAACACTACTTACCAGATCCCTTTTCTTCATTCCCCAGTTCTCTCACACTGTATGACTGCTGGAAAGGCAGTTACAGTCTGAACCGCCACAAACTGCCTACACGCCTAGACCCTGCAGCTCTCCTGTCTCCATATGCCCACCACTGGCTCCTTGTTTCAGAGATCACTGCAGCATCGTGGGCTGGCCCTTCCCCTGGCCCTCACCACTCTGGTCTGGCCTCTCTATCATTCTAATAACCCATCCCCAAAGGAAAGAAGTCTCATATTATGTTAGTTAGAAATATGGGCTGTGCAGAAACAGGCCAAGAGGAAATCTGGGAACATTCATACATGAATACATTTTATTCACTTATTTGTAAGTTAAAGTTTCTGATGGTTTTTTTTTTTTTTCATTTGAGAGTTCCCCCTCCCCTTGAATGATAGTGTCCAAAGTGAGATTGATGAGCACTGAAAAGATCTGGTAACAGTGAATAGTTTTTGTTTTATTTAAAATTCTTTTGTTTGGCTGCACTGGGTCTTTGTTGCAGCACACAGGCTTTCTCTAGTTGTGGCATGTGGGATCTTAGTCCCCCGAGCAGGTATCAACCCTAGTCCCTTGCATTGGAAGGCACATTCTTTTTATTTATTTGTTTAGGGCTGAACTGGGTCTTCGTTGCTGTATGCACGCTTTCTCTAGTTGCTGTCAACATGGGACCACTCCTCTCTACTTGCAGTACAGTCTTCCTACTGCAGTGGCTTCTCTTGGTGCAGAGCACAGACTCTAGGGTGCTTGGGCTTCAGTCACTGAGGCATGTGGGCTCAGTAGTTGTGGCTCTCAGGCTTACTTGCCTTGCAGGATGTGGAAGCATCCCAGACCAGGGATGGAACCTATGTCCACTGCACTGGCAGATTCTTAACCACTGGACTTCCAAGGAAGTCCCACAGTGAATGGTTTTAATCAAGAAGTACTCCAACTAATTTTAAAAATAGATTCTATGATTACATAGAAGTTGACTTGTTATAAGGTTTGTCAAAAATACATTTTTACTTTATATGCCTTTTTTTTTTTTTTAAGGGCTTCCCTGGTGGCCCAGTATGCCTGCAATGCAGGAAACCCAGGTTCAATTCCTGGGTCTGGAGGATCCCCTGGAGAAAGAAATGGTAATCCACTCCAGCACTCTTGCCTGGAAAATCCCATGGATGGAGGAGCCTGATAGGCTACAGTCCATGGGGTCACAAAGAGTTGGACACGACTTCCATTTCACTTTCACTTTCATGCCTTTTTAGGTGGTCAATGTATTTTATGATTAAAACTAAAGTATTATAAAATTCTGATTACTTTATAAAAACTAGCAAATATCTATTGGTGAAATGCAATAGCATATAAAATACAAGTAGCCCCAAACTTTCCTGTTTTCTCTTCTCTAATGGACTAAAGAAGAAAAACAGAGATTTAGACTCTGATAACAGCTCCCTCTGCTGCTAGCTTTTCCCATAAGAACCTTTCTTTTGATTTTGGCCAGCTCTCACGCTCTCATCTTTGATCAGTCACTAACCTTAGGACTGGTTTGGGGTCATCACTGGGGAAAATTGTGAACTAACCCAAGTGTTTGTTTGGTATGCCCCAGATTGCTTTGGCATGTACCTCCTGTCTCTGGCACTATTTTTTTTCCCCAGGTCCTCCTATCAACTTTTTCTTTCCAATCATACCAATTGTTTACATATTAGTAGGACTTTAACTCAGAGAAGGCAATGGCACCCCCACTCCAGTACTCTTGCCTGGAAAATCCCATGGGCAGAGGAGCCTGGTAGGCTGCAGTCCATGGGGTCCCTAAGAGTCAGACTCGACTGAGCGACTTCACTTTCTCTTTTTCACCTTCATGCACTGGAGAAGGAAATGGCAACCCACTCCAGTGTTCTTGCCTGGAGAATCCCAGGGACGGGGAAGCCTCGTGGACTTCCATCTATGGGGTCGCACAGAGTTGGACACGACTGAAGAGACTTAGCAGCAGCAGCAGCAGGACTTTAACTGGGGCTTCCCAGGTGTTGCTAGTGGTAAAGAATCCACCTGCCAATGCAGGAGACCCAAAAGACACAAGTTCGATCCGTGGGTCGGGAAGATCTCTTGGAATAGGAAATGGCACCTCATCCCAGTATTCTTGCCTGGAAAATTCCATAGACAGAGGAGCCTAGCGGGCTCAGCAAAGAGTGAGACAAGAGTGAGTGACTGAGAACACACACACAGGACTTTAATCCTATATACTTTCCCTTCTCAGAGATATTTGCTTGTATTGCCTTATCTCTAATTGTGAAAGGTTTGTTTTGGGTCCTGGAGTTTTAATCACTAATAAGCTGATGTAGAAACTGTTGGGGGAGACTGACTGCCCAGGTGTCTTCTCTTAAGATTATATAGACAGTCTGTGGCTTAAGATGCTTTGGCTTAGCAACTTTTTAGCTTTACACTGATGCAAAAGTGATAGACGTTCAGTGGAAACCATATTTAAAATTTTGTATTTGGGTTTTTTGGGAGGAGTGGCTAGCCACGTGCAGTAGAATACTCATTTATGGTGCTGGGCAGCCAGTGAGCCACAGCTCCTGGTCAGCCACTTGGTCACAAGAGTACAGGCCAAATACACTTAAAACTATCAGTACCCAGACTGCCATTCTGGTTTCATGTTCAGTGTGCTTGTGTACATGCTAAGGTTAGTCAGTGTCCAATTCTGTGCAAACCCATGGATTGTAACCCACCAGGCTCCTCTATCCATGGAACTCTCCAGGCAAGAATACTGTAGTGGGATGCCATTCTCTTCTCCAGGTGTAGTAGTCAATAAATTACATGAACTAGTCAATGCTTTATTATAAAATAGGCTTTGTGGTAGATAATTTTGCCCAATTGTAGGTTCATGTGAGGGCTTCCTTGGTGGCTCAGTGATAAAGGATACCCCTGTCAATGCAGGAGACTCAGGTTTGATTCTTGGGTTAGGAAAATCCCATGGAGGAGGGCATAGCAACCCACTCCAGTATTCTTGCCTGGAGAATCCCATGGACACAGGAGCCTGGTGAGCTACAGTCAATGGGGTCACAAAACAGCTGGACATGACTGAGCAACTAAACAACAGCAACAAGCAACAGGGTTCATGTAAGCGTTCTGAGCATGTTAAGGTAGACTGGGCTAAGCTAGGATGTTTCGTAGGTTAAGTGTATTACGTGTATTTTTAATTCATGATATTTTCAACTTCTGGTGGATTAATTGGGATATAGCCCCATCAGAAGTTAAAGATGTACATTTTACAAGTCTGTACATATTCTCAGTTTATGACTATGACCAGCTCCCAAATTTTTCTGTAACTCCAAGTTTTGAGATCAAGTGCACATCTGTGTCCACATCAGCCTTGCTTGGGCTCCCACCACAAATGTGAGAAAGAATAGGTAGGTGACAAAACATAGGGTATACTTGTTAGGGAAAGAAATGCATGCAATTCATTAAGAATAAGTTACTAAACTCACTTTCTATGCAGTTCTTTATCTCTTTCATAATGCGTCTCTGGTGTCAGACTAAACCTGGAGCTTCTTTGCTTTGCCTTTTTTTTTTTTTTTTTTTTACAGTTGACAAGTAGACGGATACTCAGAGGAGAAGAATCCTGACAGTCCCATTAGAACGCTGCTCCCTGTCACAGCAAAAGTTCTGCTGTCAAAAGCTTCAGGAGAAAATTCCAACAGAAGCTCTGGATTTTACTACCAAGCTCCTAAAGGTGTTATCTGCCTGGAGCCGTGGCAAAGGTCATGAGGAAGGGGCCTGACATGCAAAGGCGGGATCAGGCTTTGTGGGGCCCCCCTAGAACTTCTCAAGCATCTACCCCAAAACCAGAATCTGTCTGTCTTATTATTTTATGATGTTTACTGACTCCTCTGATATTAACAGGGGGCTAGCCCCTACCACCATTCTCTGGAAAAAGTTAACTTAGAGCTCCAGTTAACAGCCTCCTGCATATAAAAGGAGTGTCTCAGCTCAAAGCCCTCTGATGGCCTTCTAACGCGCCTAACAGGTTTACTCGGACTTTAACAACTATGCATATAATTGTTTACAGCCCCTAACTGCGAGAGGCATGAAGCTTAAAACATCTTAAAGATATAGAGCCTTTTTAAAGAGCTAAGAATTATATTGGTGAAGCGTTTCACTGTTGAGTTATGATTGCTGCCAGGCCTCCATCTTTTAGGCACCTGGGAGGATATTAATAATGTAATTGGGATGCAGAAATAGGAATATAGTAGTTTGATGTTAGCAATACTAGACTTTTGAGTTAATGAATTTTCTCTTTGTTATAAATCACTGTACTCCTCTTTCCTTGTTATAAATTGTTGTATCCTTGCTATGTAAGAATGTAATCTTAACTAGTGCTTTCTGAGAGTGGCACCAGACTTTAGTAAGAATAACACTTTTAGGGCAAATAAGTTTTCCGGTTGATGGACCCTTATCAGAAAAGGGCCATAAAATGCTAATAGGCCTCCTGGCCAGAAGATGATGTAAATCACCTAAGACCTGTGTATACAGCTAAGTGTGCAGAGAGAAAGCCTGGTCTCGATAAGGGTCAGGGCTGCTGACCCTGCATGACTTTGTATTATCCATTGATCTCTATGTATAACTTAAAGTATAAAAGCTTTCCTGGAAAATAAAGGATGGATCAGTTTCTCAGAAATCTGGCTCCCCCATGTCTTCTTTCTTATTCTCCTTTTCAGGCTAAATTCCCGTCTGGAGCACAGAGGCTCACCATGTCTACTTATTTGCCTGGGCTTCTAAGATCCATGCGAGAGGGAGCCCAAGGTGGGGCACCCTCTGCTATTTAAGTGGACGCCTGTGGCCTAACACAGATGCTGCAAACTCCTTGTCTCAGAGCTTTATTCGCTTTCTATGTAAACTAAGGAATACAGCCTCTTTTTCTCCTCTGTATTTTCTCTCCTTTCTCTCACTACACTGCTGCTGCTGCTAAGTCACTTCAGTCATGTCCGACTCTGTGTGACCCCATAGATGGCAGCCCACCAGGCTCTTCCATCCCTGGGATTCTCCAGGCAAGAATACTGGATGGAGTTGCCATTTCCTTCGCCAATGCATGAATGGGAAAAGTGAAAGTGAAGTCGCTCAGTCATGCCCGACTCTTAATGACCCCATGGACTGCAGCCTACCAGGCTCCTCCATCCATGGGATTTTCCAGGCAAGAGTGTTGGAGTGGGGTGCCATTGCCTTCTCCACTCACTACACTATTCTTCCCTAATCTCTCTTTAAATATCTAATTAATCTCTCTTTAATTGCCAACTCCATCCCCACTTCAAATTACCCTGGATCCACCGGGGCTGGGCCCCAGCAGTTATCTTTACACATCTTTTCTTTCCTGGACCCCGAAGCCTTTGTCACTGTGCACAGGCACAGATAAAGAAGCAGGGTTCAGTGTTTTGTAAAGACAGCCTAGAAAACACTGAAACTTGAGGAAAAAATGAAAGCACACATACAAAACCAAGCACCAACCAGATGCTCACCACGTTTCGTTTGCACAGTTTGGACTGGCCCCATCTCTTTGTATCTGACTGTTCACTTGGTGCTCAAAGGGCAGAAAAAGTAAGCCATCGCTAAATGTCCATAAAATAGTACTAGCCAGTTGGGGAAATATATACACATGTATATAATGGTTCATCCTCAGAATAGTCTTATATTGCACAGAAGAGGACCATAGTAAAACTTAAAGTGTAGAGTGCAAGCCATTCATAAATAGAAAAGCATGAAATAAGGTGCTAATGTGATAAATACAGAAGCATGTGAGACTAAAGGAGTTTAGAGTGGGCAAATGTGCTCACAGGTTGGAAAAGCATCTGACCATTATTTTCTTACAAATAATTTCATGGTGTATTCAAGTATATTTTTTAAGCTATAAAATTGATAGTCATTTTGTTCATTTCTTTTCATAGTCTAGAAAGACCAGAAATTAACTGTTACTGTGCATTTACATGGTAACTTTAGTTTTTAAAATTAAGAAAATTTAAAAAATTAAGAAAATGAATGCAGTAAGATAAATGACGTATTTAATAATTAGTGTTGGGACAACTGGGCAGTATCTGGAAAAAAATTATAGAAGGATAAAAGAGTGATATGAAATTATGGGAAACCATTCCCTACTCAAAGGAGGGAATTCCCTGGTCCAGTGGTAAAGTCTCTGCTCTTTCACTGCTGAGGGCAGAAGTTCAATCCCTGTTTGAGGAACTAAGATCCTGTAAGCCACCAGGCATGACTAAAGGGGAAAAATGTAATGAAAGGAAATCTAGGGAAGGAAGACTTTGTGAGTAATCTATAATACTCAGAGCCTCAAAAGAAAATGTATAACTTAAAATCTTGCTTTATTTATTTTATATATTTTGTATAAATATTATATATGCTTTATAAATAAAGAAAGCAAGCTTTTAAGTTGTGATTATAAATGTTAAAGTTTTCTCCATTGAGAAGAAAACTGTAAATAAATACAGACAGTATACAGGAGGGAGCTCCCTGGGAGTGGTTAGGACTCAGTGTTTTCACTGATGAGGGCTCAGGTTCAGCCCCTGACCGGGAGACTACGAACCCACAAACTGCTGCAGTGTGGTCCCAAAAATTAAAATAAATGGGGGAAAACATATTGCCATCAAAAGGGTAACTTTCTAATTTTTTAAAGAACGACTATAAACCTACATTAAGAAGAAAAAAAGCAAATCCTAGCAGAAAAATGAGCAAAGGAAGTGAACAAATAGTTCACAGAAAGAAAAGCATATGTTTCTAAAATAGATAAAATGCTTAGCCTCATTTTCATACCATCATTTGTGACTCAGATGGATTGAGTTTCTTTTTTTCTTTTTTAGTTTCTTTTTTAATGATAACATTTTATATTGTTAGGAGTGTGGGGAAACAAGCACCTTCATATGTTGTACCTTCATAGATAAATTGATGCAAACACCAAGGAGAGCAATTTGGTAGTACTCAATTTTTAAATAAACATTCCCTGGCCATCTAGTGGCTTTCGCTACCAAGGGTGTGAGTTTGATCACTAGTCGGGGAACTGAGATCCTGCAAGCCATGATACATGGCTAAAAACTTAAAAAAAATTTTAATTACATAAATAAGTTTACTTTTGGCCAGTAATTCCACTTCCTGGAATTTGTCTTATGGTTATACTTCAATACATGCAAAATGTATGTCTATATAAGAATATTGCATTGTTTGTAGTAGCAAAAGGTTGGAAACAATGGAAATGTCTGTTAATAGTAGACTGATTGCAACTATCTCCTCAGTATATCATCAATAAAACAACAAAGGTGCAGAATTATCCTACCACTTTGGAAGAATAAAAGTATGTATCCATATTTGTTGCTATTCTGGAATGGCACACAAGAAGCCAGTAACAATGCTTACTACATTCAGGGAGGGAAATAAGTGGCTAGATGACAAGGATGAGAGAAGCTTTTTTTTTTAACTTTTTTACAGTGTGCCCCTTGTATCTTTGAATTTAGTATTGATGTACACATATTACTCTAAAATTGAAACAATTTGTCTTTTTAAAAAACATAGTATTTTAAGAATTTGTCCATTTCTTCCAAGTTGTCCATTTTATTGGCATATAATTGCTGATAGTAGTCTCTTATGATTCTTTGTATTTCTGTGTTGTCTGTCGTGATCTCTCCATTTTCATTTCTAATTTTATTGATTTGATTTTTTTCTCTTTGTTTCTTAATGAGTCTGTCTAATGATTTGTCAATTTTATTTATCTTTTCAAATAACCAGCTTTTTGCTTTGTTGATTTTTGCTATAGTCTCTTTTGTTTTTTTTGCATTTATTTCTGCCCTAATTTTTAGGATTTCTTTCCTTCTACTAACTCTGGGGTTCTCTATTTCTTCCTTTTCTAGTTGCTTTAGGTGTAGAGTTAGGTTATTTATTTGACTTTTTTCTTGTTTCTTGAGGTATGCCTGTATTGCTATGAACTTTCCTCTTAGCACTGCTTTTATAGTGTCCCACAGGTTCTGTGTAGTTGTGTTTTCATTTTCATTCATTTTGATGCATGGTTTGATTTCTTTTAAATGTCCAGTAATAGAGATGCCCCATATAATGAATGCCCCATATAATGAATTATTAGGCAAACATTAGAAAACATGTTTTGGAAGAATAGAGATGCTTATTATGTGTTAAATGAAGAAAGCATGATTTTAAATTGCATGCAGTTTCCTAATTTTGCTTTCATATATACCTGAAAAACAGAAAGGAAAATAACTCAACCGGCTTGTTGATAATGTTTGGTCATTTCTGATTGACAGGGTTCTGGGTATTGTTTTTCTTCAGGTTTCTCAGAATTTTCCCTGTTTTTCACAATGAGAATGTTATCATTCCAGGAAGATGTGATACGAACTAGGTAACCTTATCATCTATGCGTACCATATGTCAATCTTGGTAGATTTCAGCATTGTATTTTATTTCCCAGAACTGACTGTGAGGAGCTACCCCGTGTCCAATGTCGGAGGGAATGGCCGAGAGGAGCCACCCCATGCCCGAGGCCAGAGGTGGCAGCCTGAAGGAGCCACCCCATGCCTGAGGCCAGGGGCAGTGGCCAGGAGGAGTCATACCACGTCCAAGGAGCAGTGGCTGTGCAGGTGCAGGAGGGCCTAGAGAAGCTATCCCACGTTGAAGGTCAGGAAGGGTGAGGAGATTCCCCTCATCCAAGGTAAGGAGCAGCAGCTGTGCTTTGCTGGAGCAGCCGTGAAGAGATACCCCATGCCCAAGGTAAGAGAAACCCAAGTAAGATGGTAGGTGTTGCAAGAGGGCATCAGAGGGCAGACACACTGAAACCATACTCACAGAAAATTAGTCAATCTAATCACACTAGGACCACAGCCTTGTCTAACTCAATGAAACTAAGCCATGCCCTTGGGGCAACCTAAGACAGGCAGGTCATGGTGGTGAGGTCTGACAGAATGTGGTCCACTGGAGAAGGGAATGGCAAACCACTCCAGTATTCTTTCCTTGAGAACCCCATGAACAGAATGAAAAGGCAAAATGATAGGATACTGAAAGAGGAACTCCCAGGTCGCTAGATGCCCAATATGCTACTGGAGATCAGTGGAGAAATAACTCGACAAAGAATGAAGGGATGGAGCCAAAGTAAAAACAATAACCAGCTGTGGATGGGACTGGTGATAGAAGCAAGGTCCAATGCTGTAAAGAGCAATATTGCATAGGAACCTGGAATGTCAGGTCCATTAATCAAGACAAATTGGAAGTGGTCAAACAAGAGATGGAAAGGGTGAACGTCGACATTCTGGGAATCAGCGAACTAAAATGGACTGGAATGGGTGAATTTAACTCAGATGACAATTATATCTACTACTGCAGGCAGGAATCCCTCAGATGAAATGGAGTAGCCATCATGGTCAACAAAAAGAGTCCGAAATGCAGTACTTGGATGCAATCTCAAAAACGACAGAATGATCTCTGTTAGCTTCCAAGGCAAACCATTCAATATTATGGTAATCGAAGTCTATGTCCCAACTAGTAACACTGAAGAAGCTGAAATTGAACAGTTCTATGAAGACCTACAAGAAATTTAGAAATAACACCCCCAAAAATGTCTTTTTCATTATAGGGGACTGGAGTGCAAAAGTAGGAAGTCAAGAAACACCTGGAGTAACAGGCAAATTTCGCCTTGGAATGCAGAATGAAGCAGGGCAAAGACTAATAGAGTTTTGCCAAGAAAATGCACTGGTCATCACAAACACCCTCTTCCAACAACACAAGGAAGACTCTACACATGGACATCACCAGATGGTCAACACCAAAATCAGATTGATTATATTCTTTGCAGCCAAAGATGGAGAAGCTCTATACGGTCAACAAAAATAAGACCAGGAGCTGACTGTGGCTCAGATCATAATCTCCTTATTACCAAATTCAGACTCAAACTGAAGAAAGTAGGGAAAACCGCTAGACCATTCAGGTATGACCTAAATCAAATCCCTTATGATTATACAGTGGAAGTGAGAAATAGATTTAAGGGCCTAGATCTGATAGAGTGCCTGATGAACTATGGAATGAGGTTTGTGACATTGTACAGGAGACAGGGATCAAGACCATCCCTATGGAAAAGAAATGCAAAAAGCAAAATGGCTGTCTGGGGAGGCCTTACAAATTGCTGTGAAAAGAGGACAGGCGAAAAGCAAAGGAGAAAAGGAAAGATATAAGTATCTGAATGCAGAATTCCAGAGAATAGCAAGAAGAGATAAGAAAGCCCTCTTCAGCGATCAATGCAAAGAAATAGAGGAAAAGAACAGAATGGGAAAGACTAGAGATCTCTTCAAAAAAAGTAGAGATACCAAGGGAAGATTTCGTGCAAAGATGGGCTCGATAAAGGACAGAAATGGTCTGGGCCTAACAGAAGCAGAAGATAATTAAGAAGAGGTGGCAAGAATACACAGAAAAACCATACAAAAAAGATCTTCATGACCTGGATAGTCACGATGGTGTGATCACTCACCTAGAGCCAGACATCCTGGAATGTGAAGTCAAGTGGGCCTTAGAAAGCATCACTACAAATAAAGTTAGTGGAGGTGATGGCGTTTCAGTTGAGCTATTTCAGATCCTGAAAGATGATGCTGTGAAAGTGCTGCACTCAATATGCCAGCAAATTTGGAAAACTCAGCAGTGGCCACAGGACTGGAAAAAGTCAGTTTTCATTGAAATCCCAAAGAAAGACAATGCCAAAGAATGCTCAAACTACTGCACAATTGCACTCATCTCACATGCTAGTAAAGTAATGCTCAAAATTCTCCAAGCCAGGCTTCAGCAATACGTGAACCATGAACTTCCAGATGTTCAAGCAGAGGAACAAGCAATCAAATTGCCAACATTCAGTGGATCATGGAAAAGGAAGAGAGTTCCAGAAAAACATCTATTTCTGCTTTATTGACTATGCCAAAGCTTTAACTGTGTGGATCACAATAAACTGTGGACAATTCTGAAAGAGATGGGAATACCAGACCACCTGACCTGCCCCTTGAGAAATCTATATGCATGTCAGGAAGCAACAGTTAGAACTGGACATGGAACAACAGACTGGTTCTAAATAGGAAAAGGAGTACGTCAAGGCTGTATATTGACACCCTGCTTATTTAACTTCTATGCAGAGTACATCATGAGAAACTTTGGGCGGGAAGAAGCTTAAGGTGGAATCAAGATTGCAGAGAGAAATATCAATAACCTCACGTATGCAGATGACACCACCCTTATGGCAGAAAGTGAAGAGGAACTAAAAACCTTTTGATGAAAGTGAAAGTGGAGAGTGAAACAGTTGACTTAAAGCTCAACAGTCAGAAAATGAAGATCATAGCATCTGGTCCCATCACTTCATGGGAAATAGATGGAGAAACAATGGAAACAGTGTCAGACTTTATTTGGGGGGGAGGGTTCCAAAATCACTGCAGATGGTGATTGCAGCCATGAAATTAAAAGACGCTTACTCCTTGGAAGAAAAGTTATGGCCAACCTAAATAGCATGTTGCAAAGCAGAGATATTACTTTGCCAACAAAGGTCCGTCTAGTCAAGGCTATGGTTTTTCCTGTGGTCATGTATGGATGTGAGAATTGGACCGTGAAGAAAGCTGAGCACCGAAGAATTGATGCTTTTGAACTGTGGTGTTGGAGAAGACTCTTGAGAGTCCCTTGGACTGCAAGGAGATCCAACCAGTCCATTCTGAAGGAGATCAGCCCTGGGATTTCTTTGGAAGAAATGATGCTAAAGCTAAAACTCCAGTACTTTGGCCACCTCATACAAAGAGTTGACTCATTGGAAAAGACTCTGATGCTGCACCAAATTTCCCTCTCGAAACTGGAAAGGAGGCTTGACTCCCTTTATGTAACTCAAGAGATTCCCCAAGACCCTCATCACCACTAGAGAGGAATCCTGAGTTTCCGACCACATCTCCAGAAGGGCCCCGTGTTCCCCAACTCATCTTGAGATTAGGGACGATTCCCCTGCTTCTACTCAGGAGGAATCCTAACTTTCCCCTCACACCTCAAGAGGATGCATGTCTCATCTTTTGAAACTTGAGAGGAACCCCGTGGTTCCTTCCTCAGTTCGAAAGGACACCGAGTTACCCGTCAAATTGCAATTAGGACTGATTCCCCTTTACTGACTCTCATGGAACCCAGAGTGTCCCCTCACAAAACGATGGGAGGTCTGACTCCCCTGTTACACCTCTAGGAAAAGCCCAATTTCCCCCCCTCCTGAATTCTACAGGAGGCCTGACATCCCTTTTACAACTCGAGAGGAAAGCAGAGTTCCAGGCGTTAAGACAAGATGAGGCCTCATTCCCCTGTTGAAACTCAGTAGGAACCCTGAGATCCCTGTAGCAACTGGAGAGGAACACTGAGTTTCCCACCTCAACCAGAGATTAGGCCCTATTCCCCTGCAGCGACAGTAGAGGAATGCCAAGGTACCCTCACAACTTGAAATGAGGCCTGACTTACCTGAGGCAACATGAGAGGTTCCTTCATGTCCCTGCTGCAACTCGATAGGAACCCAAAGCTTCCAGCCACAACTCAAGAAACACCAGAAGATTCATCCCTCAATGTGAGATGAGGCCCAATTCTCCTGCAATGACTTGAGAGCAATCTGGAGAACACTGTCACAACTCAAAAGGAGACTTGACTTCCCTGAGGCAGCATGAGAAGTTCCTTGAGGTCCCCGTTGCAACTCGAGAAGAACTTCAATCTTCCCACTACAACTCGGGAAAACCACAAGATTAACTCCTCAAAGCGAGATGAAGTCCTTTTCCCCTGAAGTTACTCTAGAGCAATCCCAAATTCTCTCTCAAACCTCGAAAGGAGAACTTGACTTCCTTTATGCAAAAAAAGAGATTCCCTAGATACCCGTCACAACAAGAGAGGAACACCGAATTTCCCTTCACAACATAAGAATAGCACAGTGTTCCCCACCTCTTCTCAAGATGAGGGCCTATTCCCATGCTTTGTGTTGAGAGGAATCCTCACTTTCCCCCTCACACCCCAAGAGGAGGCTGTCTCACCTATTGAAATTCCAGAGGAACTCCACGGTTCCTGCCATTAACTGAAAATACCTCGAGTTGCCACTGAACTAGAAATAAAGCCTGATTCCCCTGCACTGACTTGCATGGAACCCCGAGGATCCCTTGAAAACACGACGGGTGTCTGACTCCCCTGTTGCATCTCTAGACAAAGCCAAAATCCCCACCTGAACTCGACAGGAGGTCTGAAACCACTTTTAAAACATGGGAGAAAAGCGGAGTTCCATGCCTCAACATGAGACGAGGCCTGACTACCATACTGAAACTCGGTAGGAACACTGAGATCCCTATCGCAACTGGAGAGGAACACTGAGTTTCCCGCTTCAACTTGAGATGAGGCCCTATTCCCCTGCAGTGACTCGAGAGGAATCCCAAGGTGTCCCATCACAACATGAAAGGAGGCCTGACTTCCTGAGGCAAAAATGAGAGGTTCCCTGAGTTCCCTGTCACAACTCGAGAGGAACCCAAAGCTTCCTGCCCCATCTCAAGAAACACACAAGATTCATCCCTCAGTGTGAGACGAGGCCTGATTCCCCTGAAGTGACTTAAGAGCAATCCAGGGCTCCCCCTAGTAACTTGAAATGAGACTTGACTTTCCTGAGGCAACATGAGGTCCCAGTCTCAAGTCTAGAGGCACCCCAAGCTTCCTGACACAATTTGAGAAAATCCACGAAATTCCCCCTCAATGCCAGATGAGGCACTTTCTCCCCTGCAGCACCTCGAGAGCAATCCCGAGTTCCCTCTCGAAAGTCAAAACGTAGCTTCACTCCCTTTATGCAATTCAAGAGGTTCCCCGAGTTACCCATTTGCCAGGGTCCAGCCCCGGTGGATCCAGGGTGATTCGAAGGTGGGGTCAGAGTAGGCATCCTAGAAAAAAACTTATCTAATTACAGATAGAGAGGGATTAGGAATTTAGCAGAGAAAAAGAGGCCAAATAACTTGGCTAACACAGGGTACCAATCACCACCTATGTAGGCCACAGGCATCTTCCCGTTCTCCCGAAGGAGAGGAGGCACTGAGGCCCCCCAGTCCAATCTTAGAAGCCCAGGCAAAATTAGTAGGCTTGGTGGGTCCTATGCACCAGATGGGAATTTGGCCAGAAAATAGTAGGAGAGAGAGAAAGGGGCTGAATAACTTGGTTTACGTGGGGTACCAATAAAATTCCGGACAAGGAATTTGCACCATCTGCATGGAGGGCACCCATGCTCCAGATGGGAATTCAGCCCGAAAAAGGGGGAGCAGAGAACGAATGACATGGGAGAGTCAGTCTTTCCAGGAACTGATCCCATTTCTTTATTTTTCTGATTTTCTTATATACCTTTTGTTACATACAGGGATGAATACAGAGTCACGTGGGGGTCAGCAGTCCTGACCTTTATCAAAATCAGGTGCTTTACATTAAAAATGTCTTAGGGGTTTTACATCATCTTTAAGCCATTTCTGCCTGCTGACATTTACAACCCTTTCTTTCTGATAACCAAAAACTTATTTTTTTCCAAGCATGTTTTTTCTTAAACCAGGCACCACCCTCCAAATAAAGTTGCATTCCTATAGGATGAGGGTGTAGTGAGTTACAATCAAGAAAGGAATTTAACCCAAGGTTAACATGATTAATCTTAAAGGTTAATGCTTATTTCTCCTACATGCTTAAAGGTTAATACGTATTTCTCCTATATGCTAGTTATATTTATTATAAGGGCAGGGAATATGGAGATTTAGCAGCAAACATCAGTCCAACAAATGAAAACCCTTCACCAATGTTCCCTTTACAATCTATTTAGTCTTAAGATAGTGATAAGGTTACATTTTTACATAGCAAGGACACAGTGATTTATAACAAAGTACAGTAGTCTATAACAAAAGAGAAAATTCATTAACTCAAAAGTCTAATATTGCTAACATTAAAACTACTATATTTCCTTTTCTATATTCCAAATACATTGATTAATATATTCTCAAGTGCCTAAGGATATGAAGGCCTGGTGGCAATCAAATGAGAAAAGCCCTATGCTAATACTCCAAACTCTCTGTGCTGTTTATGGCTGAGAGGTTGTCACACAAGCTAGTCTGTCAGCAGAGAGGTTTGACATGAGCCACCCTTGTCACACCCAAGGCAGGGAATTAGCAGTAGTTATTGGCATGACAAATGAAAAAACCCTTCACCAATATAATTCCTAATCAACCCACTAATACTATACTAATAATCTTCTAACTTCTCAAAAAAGAGTCTGTATTTAGAAAGTTTTAAAGCATCCCATGCCTCTCACAGCTGGGAGGCTGTAAACAATCACATGTAGCTGGACAACCTGATCAGGCAGGCTAGAGAACCTTCAGAGTTTGTAAGTTGAAACACTCTTATCACTCCCAGGAATTTTTATTAACTGGGGCTGCAAGTTAACTCCTTCTCCAAGAGAAATGGTTATGGGGGAGAGCTCCCCGAAAAGTACTCTGGTTTTGGGGTAGATACTCAGGAACAGGGGATTTCCTGAGGATTGATCATGCCTTTGCGTATTCCAAGCTTCTTTTTCCTCATGACTTTTGCCATGGGTGGAGTTCCTCACACTGACCCCCAACACCCATCGAAACTATAGAGGAATCCAGAGTTTCTTGCCACAACCCGAGATGTGCCCTGTGTTCACCAGCTCATTTTGAGATGAAGGCTGATTCCCCTGCTTCGATTTGGGAGGAATCCTGACTTTCCCCTTGCACATCAAGAGGAGGCCTGTCTCACCTATTGAAACTCGAGAGGAATCCCTAGTTTTCCACCCCAACCCTAGAAGAACCCCGTGTTCCCCACCTCATCTAGAGATGAGGGCCAATTGCTGTTCTAGGACTCGAGAGGAATCCCGATTTCCCCCTCGTACATCAAGAGGAGGCTTGTCTCACCTATTGAAACTCTAGAGGAACCCCGCCATTCCTGACAAAAGTCAAAAGGACACCAAGTTCCCCCTCAACTTGAAATAAGGCCTGATTCCCCTGCATGGACTAGAGTAGAAACCCGAGGATCCTTTCACAGCACGAAGTCACATCTGACTCCCCTGCTGAACCTCTAGAAACAGTCCAAGTTCCCAGCCTCAACTCGACAGGAAGGCTGACATCCCTTTTGCAACTCCAGAGGAAAGCATAGTTCCATTATTCAAAATGAGACAAGGCCTGAATTCCCTGTTGAAACTCTACAGGAACCCCAAAATCCCTGTGGCAACTGGAGAGGAAACCTGAGTTTCCCACCTCTATTTGAGATGAGCCCCTCTTCCCCTGCAGTGACTCGAAAGGAATCCCGGGTGCCTCGCAAGTTGAAAGGTGGCCAAACCTCCCTGATTCAACATGAGGCGTTCCATGAGGTCCCCATCGCAACTTGAGAGGAACCCAAAGCTTCCTGCCATAACTCAAAAACACAAGATCCCCTCTCAGTGTGAGATGAGGCCCAATTACCCTGCAGTGACTTCAGAGCAATCCCACACTCCCCCTGGAAACTTGAAAGAAGGCTTTACTTCCCTAGTACAACACAAGAGGTTCCATGAGGTCTCTGTTGCAAGTCGGAGGTGTAGGGGGGAACCCCAAGCTTCCCACCTCAATTCGAGAAAAACCACTAAATTCACCTCTCAACGAAAGATGAATCACTTTTCCCCTGCAGTGCCTCGACAGCAATCACAGTTTCCCTCTCAAAACTTGAAAGGAGGCTTGACTCCTTTTATGCAACTAAAGAGGTTTCCCAAGTTACCTGTTGCCACTTGAGGGGAACCCCAACTTTCTGACCACAACTCTAGAAGGTCCCATGTTCTCCACCTCATCTCAAGATGGGGGCTAATTCCCCTGCTTCAACTCAAGAGGAATCCCAACTTTGCCCTTGCACCTCAAGAGGAGGCATTTTTCACCTATTGAAACTAGAGAGGAACCCCACGGTTCTGCCACAGTTCCTCATTACACTGCATTCCCATTCAACTCGAGATAAGGTCTGATTCACCTGCATCGACTATAATGGAACCATGAGTACCCCTTCACAACACGAAGGGACGTCTGACTCCCCAGTTGCGCCTCTAGAAAAAACCCAAGTTGTTTGCCTCAACTCGACAGGAGGCCTGACACCTCTTTTACACTTGAGAAGAAAATGGAGTTCCATGCCTCAACATGAGACAAGGCCTGTTGAAACTCAATTGGAACCCCGATTTCCACGTCGCAACTGGAGAGGAACACTGAGTTTCCCGCCTCAACCTGAGATGAAGACCTTCTCCCCTGCAGCGACAGGAGAGGAATCCTGAAGTGTGCATCGTAACTTGAAAGGAGGCCTGAATTCCCTGAGGCAACATGAGAGGTTCCCTGAAGTCACCGTCACAATTCGAGAGGAACCCAAAGATTCCCACCGCAACTTGAGAAACACCAGAAGATATCCTGCTCAATGCAAGATGAGGCCTGATTCCCCTGCAGTGACTTGAGAGCAATCACGTTCACCCCCTTGCAACTCGAAAGGAGACTTGACTTTCCTGAGGCAATACAAGAGGTTCCCGAGGTCCCCATCACAACTCGATAGAAACCCCAAGCTTACCACCTCAACTTGAAAAACTTGAGATTCCCACATCAACGCGAGATGAGGAACATTTCCCCTGCATTGCCTCGAGAGCAATCCCCAGAGGCCTCTCGAAACTCGAAAGGAGGTTTGACTCGCATTACACAACTCAAGATGTTCCCCAAGATACCCGTCTTCACTCTAGAGGAATCTCTAGTTTCCCGCCACAACTCAAGAACAGCCCCGTGTTCCTCATCTCAGTTGAAATGAGGGCTGATTCCCCTGCTTTGACTCGATAGGACACTAGACTTTCCCTTGCATCTTAAGAGGAGACTGTCTCACAATTGAAACTCAAGTTATCCCACGGTTCCTGGCACAAGTCAAAATGACACCAAGTTTCCCTTAAATTGAGATAAGGCCTGATTTCCTTCCCCCGCACTGACAGGAATGGAACCCTGAGTATCCCCTCACAACAATAAGCAAGGGCTGATTCCCTTGTTGCACCTCTAGAAAAAGCTCAAGTTCCACGCTTCAACTCGACTTGAGGCCTGACAGCCCTTTTACAACTCGAGAGGAAATTGTAATTCCATGCTGCAAAACGAGACAAGGCCTGACTCCCCTGTCGAAACTCCATAGAAATACCGAGATTCCCATTGAAACTGGAGAGGAAATCTGAGTCTCCCGCCTCAACTCAAGATGAGGCCCTATTCCTGTGCATGGACTTGAGAGGAAACCCGAGCTGCCTCTCGCAACTTGAAAGGACACTGCACTTCCCTAAATCAACACAAGAGGTTCCCAGAGCTCCCCCTTGGAACTCGAGAGAAACTAAAACTTCCCGCAGCAACTTGAGTAACACCACGAGATACACTCATCAATGTGAGATGAGGCCAAATTCCCCTGCAGCGACACGAGAGGAATCCAGAGTGCCCCTCACAAGTTGAAAGGAGGCTTGACTTCACCGAGGCAACATGAGAGGTTTGTGAGTCCCCGTCAAACGTTGAGAGGAACTCCAAGCTTCCTGCCACAACCTGAGAAAAGCCACAACATTCCCCCATCAATGCGAGATGAGGCCCCTTTCCCCTGCATCTCCTGGAAGGCAATGCTGAATTCCCTCTTGAAACTCAAAAGGAGGCTTGACTCCCTTGATGCAACTCAAGAGGTTCCCCAAGATACCCATCAGAACTCGAGAGGAATCACGAGTTTTGTGCCACAACTCGAGATGTGCCCCACATTCACTACCTCATCTCGAGATGAGGGCCAACTCCCCTGCTTCGACTCTAGAGGAATCCTGACTTTCCCTTCACTCCTCAAGAGGCCTCTCTCACCTACTGAAACTTGACAGGAGCCCTGCGGTTCCTGCCTCAAGTCAAAAAGACACCGAATTCCACCTCAACATGAGATAAAAACTGATTTCACTAACTGATTGAATGGAACCCTGAGTCTCCTCTTACAACACGAAGGATTTCTGACTCCCCTGTTGCACCTATAGAAAAAAAACCCAATTCCCCGCCTCAACTAGACAGATTTGACTCCCCTTTTATAATTCTAGGGGCTTCCCTGGTGGCTCAGAGGTTAAAGCGTCTGCCTCCAGTGTGGGAGACCCAGGTTTGATCCCTGGGTCAGGAAGATCCCCTGGAGAAGGAAATGGCAATCCACTCCAGTATTCTTGCCTGGAGAATCCCATGGACAGAGAAGCCTAGTAGGTTACAGTCCATGGGGTCACAAAGAGTTGGACATGACTGAGCAACTTCACCTCACCTTTACAACTCCAGAGAAAAGCGGGGTTCCATGTCTTAAAAGCAGACGAAGCCTGACTCCCCTGAAATTCGATAGGAACCCAAGATCCCTTTCGAATCTGGAGAGGAACCCTGAGTTTCCCTCCTTCACACTAGATGAGGCCTTATTCACCTGCAGCGAATCAAAGGAATCCCGAGGTGCCAATCGCAACTTGAAAGGATGTCACTTCCCTGAGGCAATATGAGAGGTTCCCTGAGTACACTGTCACAACTAGAAAAACACAAAGCTTCCTACTGCCACACAAAAGAAACCACAAGATACCTCCATCAATGGAAGATGAGGCCTGATTCCCTGCAGTGACTTAAGAGCAATCCAGCACTACACCTTGCAACACTAGAGGAGACTTTACTTCCCTGAGGCAACAAGAGAGGTTCCTGAGGTCCCCCTGCAACTCCAGAGGAACCCAAGGCTTCCCACCACAACTTGAGAAGTGCCACGAGATTGGCCCCTCAGTGCAAGATGAGGCCCTTTTTCCTTCAACACTTTGAGGGAAATCCTGAGTCCACTATCAAAGCTTGAAAGGAGGCTTACTTTGTGCAGCTCAAGAGGAAAGCTGAAATACACGTTGCAACTCGACAAGAACCCCGAGTATATGACATCAACTCGAGAAGTGTACTGTGTTTCCCCACCTAATCGCAAGATGAGGGCCGATTATACTGCATCAGTTCAAGAGAAATCCCAATTTTACACTCGCACCTCATCAGTTAAAACTTGGAAGGAAACCCACAGTTCCTGCCACAAGACAAAAGGACAGACTTACCCTTCAACTCCGAGATAAGGCCTGATTGCCCTGCACTGACTCAAATGGAATCCAGAGTAACTCCTCACAACACGAATGGAGGTCTGACTCACCTGTTGCACCTATAGAAAAAGGCCAATTCCCCACCTCAACTCAACAGGAGGCCTGACACTTTATTTACAACTCAAGAGGAGAGCAGAATTCCATGCCTCAACAAAAGGTGAAGCCAGAGTCCCATTTTGAAGCTCAATAGGAATCCCAAAACCCCAGTCGCAAGTAGGGGAATCCTGAGTTTCCTTCCTCAATCAGAGACGAGGCCCTGTGCCCTTGCAGCATCTCAATAGTTATCCCGAGGTGCCTCTCGCAACTTGAAAGGAGGCTTGACTTCCTGAGGCAACATGAGAGGTTCCTTGATGTCCACAAGACAAATCTAGAAGAAACCAAATCTTCCTGCCACTAGTCGAGAAACACCATGAGATTCTGCCCCTCAATGCAAGATGAGCTCCGATTCCTCTGCAGTGACTCGAGAGCAATCTGGCCCTCCCTCTCAAAACTCGAAAGGAGACTTGACTTCCCTGAGGCAACATGAGAGGTTCCTTGAGTTCCCCGTGGCAACTCGAGAGGAACTTCAATCTTCCTGCTACAACTCGAGAAAAAAAACACAAGATTCCCACCTCAGTGCGAGATGAGGCCCTTTTGTCCTGCAGCACCTCGAGAGTAATCCAGATTTCCCTCTCGAAACTCAAAAGCAGGCTTGAATCCCTTTGTGAATCTCAAGAAATTCCCAAAGATACCCATTACAATACAAGAACAATCCTGAGGATCCAGCAACAACTCAAGATGTGCCCCGTGTACCCCACATCATCTCGAGATGGGGGCCAATTCCCCCTTTTTCAACTTGAGAGGAATCCCAACTTTCCCCTCACACCTCAAGGAGAGGACTGTATCACATATTGAAACTTGAGAAGAACCCCGGGCTTCCTGCCACAAGTCTAAATGACAACGAGTTCCCAATCAACTCTCGATAAAGACTTTTCTCTGAACCTATCAAATGGAACCACGTGTATCCCCCACGACATGAATGGAGGTCTGACTTGCCTGTTGCACCTCTAGAAAAAGCACAAGATCCCCGTCTCAATTTGACAAGGGGCCCGACACCTCATTACAACTAGAGAGGAAAGCAGAATTCCATGCCTCAACAAGAGATGAGGCCAGACTCATCATGTTGAAACTAAATAGAAACCCCAAAATTCCTGTTGCAAGTGGAAAGGAACCTTGAGTTTCCCTCTTCACCTCGAGGCTCTGTACCCCTGAAGCAACTCGACTGGAATCCTGAAGTGCCCCTTGCATCTTAAAGGAGATTTGATTTCCATGAGGCAACCATGAGATGTTCCCTGATGTTCACATCTTAACTCGAGAAAACCCAAAGCTTCCACTGCAGCTTGAGGAAAACCATGAGATTCCCCCGTCAATGCAAGTTGAGGCCTGATACCTCTGCAGAGACTTGAGATCAATCCCGCACTCCCCCTCACAACTAGAAAGGAGATTTGACTTCCCTGAGGCAACATGAGAGGTTCCCTGAGGTCCGCTTGGCAACTCGAGAGGAACCCCAAGCTTCCTGTTGGAACTAGAGAAAAACCACGAGATTCTGCCTCAATGCAAGATAAGGCCCTTTTCCCCTGCAGCGCCTTGAGAGCAATAAAGATTTCCCTCTTGAAACTCAAAAGCAGGCTTGAATCCCTTTATGAATCGCAAGAGGCTCCCAAAGATACCCGTTGCAACACAAGAGCAATTCTGAGGATCCAGCAACAATTCGAGATGTGCTCTGTGTTCCCCACATCATCTCCGCGATGGGGGCCGATTCTCCTGTTTTGACTGGAGAGGAATTCCGATTTTCCCCTTGCATCTCAAGTGGAGGCCTATCTCACATGCTGAAACTCGAAAGGAACCCCGGGCCTCATGCCACAAGTTGAAACAATACCGAGTTCCCACTCAACTCTTAATAAAGACCAATTCCCCTGCACTGAACGAATGGAACCATGAGTATCCCCTCACAAAACGAAAGGAGGTCTGATTCCCCTTTTGCAATCTAGGAAAAGCCCAAGTTCCCCGCCTCAACTCGACAGGACGCCTGACAACCATTTCACAACTCGAGAAGAAAGTGGACTTCCATGCCTCAACATGAGATGAGACCTGACTCCCCTGTTGAAACTCGGTAGAAACCCTGAGATACCTGTTGAAGATGGAAAGAAACACTGAGTTTCCAGACTTAACAAAAGATGAGGCCCTATTGCCCTGCAGCTCCTCGAAAGAAATTCTGAGGGCCAATAGCAACTTGAAAAGAGGCCTGACTTCCCTGAGGCAACATGAAAAGTTCTCTGGAGACACTGTTGCTGCTAGAGAAAACACAAAGCTTCCTCCTGCAACTTGATAAACACCACGAGATTCCCCCTCATTGCAAGATGGCCCGATTCCCCTGCAGTGACTCAATAGCAATCCTGTGCTCCCCCTCGCGACATGAAAGGAGACTTGACTTCCCTGAGGCAATACGAGAGGTTTCCCTGAGATTCCCATTGCAACTCGAGAGGAACCCCGTTTCATGCCACAACTCTAGATGTTCCCTGTCTTCCTCACATCATCGCGAGATGGGGGCCTATTTTCCTGTTTCAACTCGAGAGGAATCCCGACTTTCCCCTCGCACCTAAAGAGGAGGACTGTCTCACATATTGAAACTAGAGAGGAACCCCAGGCTTCCTGTTGCAAGTGGAAATGACACTGAGTTCCCACTCAACTCTCGATAAAGACTGATTCCCATGCACCAACTGAATGGAACCACGAGTATCCCCTTACAACACAAAGGGTGGTCTGACCCCTCTGTTGCACCTCTAGAAAAAGCCTACACTCCCTGCCTCAACTGGACAGGAGGCCTGACAACCCTTTTACAACTTGAGAAGAAAAGGGAGTTTCATGTCTCAACATGAGATGAGGTCTGACTCCCTGTTGAGACTCGGTAAGAATACAAGATCACTGTCGCAACTGGAGAGAAACACTGAATTTCCCGCTGTAACAGGAGATCAGGCTTTATTCTCCTGCAGGTACCTGAAAGCAATCCTGAGGGCCAATCACAACTTAAAAGGAGGCCTGACTTCCCTGAGGCAACATGAGAGGTTCTCTGGAGACACTGTCACAACTTGAGAAAACACAAAGCTTCCTGTGGCAACTCGAGAAATACCACAAGACTCCCCTCTCAATGTGAAATGAGGCCAGGTTCCTCTGAAGTGACTCGATAGCAATCCTGTGCTTCCCCTTGAAACACGAAAAGAGACTTGACTTCCTTGAGGCAATATGAAAGGTTCCCTGAGATCCCCATCACAACTCAAGAGGAACTCCAAGCTTACTGTTGTAACTCTAGAAAAACCACAACATCCCCCCCACCTTAATGCAAAATAAGGCCCTATTCCACTGCAGCACCTCCTGAGGAATCCCGAGATGCCCTCAACACCTGAAGGAGGGTTGACTTTCCACAGGCAACACGCGAGGTTCCCTGAGGTCCTCACTGTAACTCAAGAGGAACCCCAAGTTTCCAGCCACAACTTGAGAAATACCATGGATACCCCACGAGATACTGTCTCACCTATCAAAACTCGAGAGGAAACACTCAGTTCCTGCTGCAAGGCAAAAAGACACTCAGTTCTTCCTCAGCTCGAGATAAGGCCTGATTTCCCAGCACCGACTCAAATGGAACCTCAAGTAACCCCTCACAGTATGAATGGAGGTCAGATTTGCCTGTTGCACCTCTAGAGAAAGCACAAGTTCCCCAACAAAACTCAACAGAAGGTCTGACACCCCTTTACAACTCGACAGGAAAGCGGATTTCCACGCGTCAACAAGAGATGAGGCCAGACTCGTATGTTGAAACTCCATAGGAAGCCCAAAATCCCTGTTGCAGCTGGAGAGGAACTATGAGTTTCCCTCCTCAGCATGAGAAGAGGCCCTGTTCCCCTGCAGCAACTCAAGTGGAATCTGGAGGTGCCCTTTGCAACTTGAAAGGAGACCTGACTTCCCTGAAGCAACATGAGAGGTTCCTTGATGTCCACGTCTCAACTCGAGAGGAACACAAAGCTTCCAGCCACAACTCAAGGAAAACCACAAGATTCTCACCTCAGTGGGAGATGAGACCCTTTTCCCCTCGAGAACAATCGAGATTTCCCTCTGGCAACCCGAAAGGAGGCTTGAATCCCTTTATGAATCTCAAGAGGTTCCCTGAGATACCCGTCACAACATGAGAGTAACCCCGAGGTTCCCACCACAACTCGAGTTGTGCCCCGTGTTCCCCACCACATCTTGAGATGAGGGCTGATTCCCCTATTTTGACTCGAGAGCAATCTTGACTTTCCTCTTGCACCTCAGGGGGTGGTCTGTCTCACATATTGAAACTCGAGAGGAACCCTGGGCTTCCTGCTGCAAGTTGAAATGACACTGAATCCCAATCAACTTGTGATAAAGACTGATTCCCATGCACCAATCGAATAGAACCACGAGTATCCTCTCGCAAGACGAAGGGAGGTCTGACTCCCCTGTTGCACCTCTAGAAAAAAGCCTAAGTTTCCTGCCTCAACTCGACAGGAGGCCTGACAACCCTTTAACAACTCGACAAGAAAGTGGAGTTCAATAGGGGTGTCTCTCGAGTTGTGATGGGGATGTCAAGATACCTCTCGTATAGCCTCAGGGAAGTCAAGTGTCCTTTCGTGTTAAGAGGGGGAGGGCAGAATTGCTATCAGTGGCTATCAACACGAGATGATGCCTGACTCCCCTGTTGAACTTGGTAAGAACCTTGAGATCCCTGTCACCACTGCAGAGAAACATCTAGATTCCCTCCGTAACATGAGATGAGGCCCTATTCCCCTGCAGCTACTTGAAAGCAATCCCGAGAGTCAACCACAACATGAAAGGAGACCTGACTTCCTTGAGGTAACATGAGAGGTTCTCTGGAGACACTGTCACAACTCGAGAAAATACAAAGCTTCCTGCTGCAACACGAGAAACACCACGAGATTCTCCCCTCAATACTAGATGAGGCCCAATTCCCCTGCAGTCACTCAATTGCAATTCTGCCCTCCCCTCTCAACACGAAAGGACACTTGACTTCCCTGAAGCTATACCAGAGGTATCTTGACATCCCCGTCATAAGTCAAGAGGAACCCCAAGCTTAACACTGTAACTCAAGAAAATCCACGACATTGCACCCTGAATGTGAAATGAGGCCTTATTCCACTGAAGCACCTCCTGAAGAATCCCAAGATACCCCTCGAAACTTGAAAGGAGCCCTGACTTCCCAGAGACAACACACGAGGCTCCCTGAGATGCCTGCTGTTATTCGAGAGGAACTCCAAGCTTCCCACCACCACAACTCATGAAAAACCAAGAGATACCCACCCTCGATGCGAGATGAGGCCCTTTCCCCCTGCAATGCCCTAAGAGCAATCTCGAGTTCCATCTTGATACTCGAAAGGAGGCTTGACTTCCTTTACGCACCTCAGGATGTTCCCTGAGATTCACATCGTCACTGTACTGGAGCCCGAGTTTACGGCCACAACTCAAGAAGGGCCCTGTGTTCCCCACCTCATCTCGAGATGGGGGTCAATTCCCCTGCTTCAATTCAAGAGGAATCTAAACTTTACCTGTGGGCTTCAAAGACGAGGCCTGTCTCACTTATCAAAACTCATGAGGAGCCCCTCCCTCTGCCACAAGATAAAAGGACACCGAGTTCCCCCTCAACTTGAGATAAAGCCTGATTGCCCAGCACCGACTCAAATGGAACCCTGATTAGCCCCTCACAACATGAATGGAGGTCTGACTTGGCTGTTGAACCTCTAGAGAAAGCACAAGTTCTCTGCTTCAACTCGACAGGAGGCCTGACACCCATTTACAACCCATTTACAACACCCATTTACAGAGATACCTCTGTCAATGTGAGAGGAAAGTGGGTTTCCATGCTTCAACAAGAGATGAGGCCAGACTCACATGTTGAAATTCGATAGGAAGCCTGAAATCCCTGTTGAAAGTGGATAGGAACACTGAGTTTCCCTCGTCAACTCAAGATGATTCCCTGTACCCCTGCAGTGACTCGAGTGGAATCCCGAGGTGTCCCTTGCAATTTTAATGGAGACCTGACTTCCCTGAGGCAACATGAGAGGTTCCCTGACATCCATGTCTCCACTCAAGAGGAACCCAAAGCTTCCCGCCGCAACCACAGAAACAACATGAGATACCTCTGTCAATGTGAGATGAGGCTCGATTCCCCTACAGTGACTTGAGGGGAATCCCGTGCTCCCCCTCAAAACTCAAAAGGAAGCCTGACTTCCCTGAGGCACACAAGAAGTTCCCTGAGATCCCCCTTGCAACTCGAGAGGAACCCCAACCATCCTGCCACAACTCAAGAAAAACCATGGGATTCTCCCCTCAAGGTGAGATAAGGCCCTTTCTCCTGCAGCACCTCGAGAACAATACCGAGTTCACTCCTGAAAATATAAAGGGAGTCTTGACTCCCTTTAAGCAACTCAAGATGTTCCACAAAATATACTTCACAACCTGAGAGGAACTCTGAATTTTCCACCACAACTCGAGAAGAGCCTTGTGCTCCCCAACTCATCTCAAGATGAGGGTGGATTCCCCTGATTTGACTTGAGAGGAATCCAGACTTTCCCCTCACACCTCAAGAGAAGGCCTGTCTCACCTATTGAATCTCGATAGGAACCCTGTGGTACCTGCCACAAGTCAAAAGGACACTGAGTTCCCCTACAACTCGAGATAAGGCCTGATTCCACTGTGCCAACTCAAATGGAACCCAGAGTAGCCCCTCACACATGAATGGAGGTCTGACGCACCTGTTGCACCTCTAGAAAAAGCCCAAGTTCCCCACCTCAACTCAACAAGAGGCATGAAACCCCTTTTATAACTGGAGAGGAAAACTGAGTTTTTGCCTAAAAGCGAAACAAGGCCTGACTTCCCTGTTGAAACTCGATAGGAACACTGAGATCCCTGACACAACTTGAGAGGAACACTGAGTTTCCCACCTCAACTTGAGATGAGACCCTATTCCCCTGCAGCGGCTCAAGAGGAATCCTGAGGTGTCCCATGCAACTTGAAAGGAGGCCTGACTTCCCTGAGACAACATGAGAAGTTCCCTGATGTCCCTGTCACAACTTGAGAGGCATCTAAATCTTCCTGCCACATCTCAAGAAATAGCACGAGATTCATCCTTCAATGCTAGATGAGGCCCGATTCCCCTGCAGTGACTTGAGAGCAATCCGGCACTCCCCTCACATCTTGAAATGAAAGATGACTTTCCTGAGGCAACTGAAAAGAGGCTTATCTTCCTTTATGCAACTCAAGAGGTTCTGAGACTTACCTGTCACCACTCTAGAAGGACTCTGAATTTCCCACCACAACTCGAGAAAAGCCCGTGTTCCCCACCACATCTCGAGATGAGGGTCAGTTCGCTGCTTCGACTCTAAAGGAATATCAGCTTTCCCCTCCCACCTCAAGAGGAGGTTGATCTCACCTAATGAAACTTGAGAAGAACCCCGCAGTTCCTGCTGCAAGTCAAAAGGACATCGAGTTCCATTTCAACTGGAGATAAGGACTGATTTCCCTGCACTGCCTCGAATGGAACCCCAAGTACACCTCACAGCATGAACGGAGGTCTGACCCTCCTGTTGTACCTCTAGGAAAAGCCCAAGTTTCCCACCTGAACTCGACAGGAGGCTTGACATCCTTTTTACAACTTGAGAGAAAAGTGAAATTCCATGCCTTATCACAAAATGAGGCCTGACTCCCTTGACATAACTCGATAGGAACCCCAAGATCCCTGCTGCAACTGGAGAGGAAGCCTGAGTTTCCTGCCTCAACTTGAGATGATGCCCTATTTCCCTGCAGTGACTCGAGTGGAATCCCGAGGTGCCCCTTGCAACTTGAACGGTGGCCTGAATTCCCTGAAGCAATGCTAGAGGCTCCCTGAGGTCTCCATCGCAAGTTGAAAGGAACCCCAAGCTTCCCAATGCAACTAGAGAAAAAACACGAGTTTTCCCCCTTAATGTGAAATCAGGCCCTTTCACCTGCAGCACTTCAATAGTAATTCCGAGTTCCCTCTCGAAACTAGAAATGATGCTGGAATGCCTTTATGAAATGCAAGAGGTTCCTCGAGATACTCATTGTAACTCGAGAGGAACCCTGAGTTTCCGGAGACCACTTGAGAAGAGCTGTGTTCCCCACCTCATCTCGAGATGAAGGCCAATTCCCCAGCTTCGACTTGAGAGGAATCCCGACTTTCCCCTTGCACCTCAAAAGTAGGCCTGTCTCACCTATGGAAACTCAAGAGAAACCTGTATTTCCTGCCACAAGTCGAATGGACACCGAGTTCCCCCTTAATTGAAATTAAGGCTTGATTCCCCCTGCATTGACTTCCTTACACTTCAAGAAGAGGCCTGTTTCACCTATTGAAACTCATGAGGAACCCCACAGTTAGTGTCGCAAGTCTAAAGGACATGGAGATCCAGCTTATCTAGAAAAAGACTAAGTCTCCTGGACCGATTTTCATGGATCCCCGAGTATGCCCTCACAACACGAAGGGAGGTCTGGCACACCTGTTGCACCTATAGTAAAAGACCAAGTTCCCCAACTCAACTCTACAGGAGGCCTGACACCCCCTTTACAACTGGAGAGGAAACCGGAGTCCATGCTTCCAACAAGACAAAGCCTGACTCCCCTGTTCAAACTTCATATGAACCCCAAGATCTCTGTCACAACTAGGGAGAAATCCTGATTTTCCCATCATAACTCTAGATTAGGCCCCTTTACCCTGCAGTCACTAGGGAAGAACACAGATGTGCCCCTCAGAACGTGAAAGGAGGCCTGACTTTCCCTGAGGCAACATGAGAGGTTCCCTGAGGTCCTCGTTGCAACTTGAGAGGAACCCCAAACTTCCTCCCAACTTGATAATCACCATGATATTCACGCCTCAATGTGCAATGATGCTGGATTCCCCTGCAGTGACTCGAGAGCAATCTCATGCCCCCTCTCCCAACTGCAAAGGAGACATGACTTCCCAGAGTCAACATGAGAGATTCCCTGAGGTCCCCTTCACAACTCTAGAGGGATCCCAAGCTTCCCACCACAACTCGAGAAAAACAACGAGATTTCATCCTCTAAGTGAGATCAGGCCCTTTTCCTCTGCAGTGCCTTGAGAGCAAGCCCGAGTTCCCTCTTGAAAGTTGAAAGGGGCCTTGACTCCCTTTGTGAATCTCAAGCAGTTCCCCAAGATACTCATCGCAACTCAAAAACAAATCTGGGTATCCCACCACAACTTGAGAAGAGCCCCATGTTTGCCAACTCATCTCGAGATAGGGCAGATGCCCCTGCTTTGACTCGAGAGGAATCCCGACTTTCTCCTCACACCTCAAGAGTATGCCTGTCTCACCTATTGAACCTCCAGAGGAACTCTTCGTTTCCTGCCACAATTCAAGAGAACACCTATTTCCCACTCATCTCGAGATCAGGCCTGATTCCCCTGCACTGACTCACATGAAACCCGAGTATCCCCTCACAAAGCGAAGGGAGGTCTTACTCTTTTGTTTCACCTCTAGAAAAAGCCCATGTTCCCCACCTGAACTTACAGGAGGCCTGACACTCCTTTAACAACTTGAGAAGAAAGTGAAGTTACATGCCTCAACATGAGATGAGGCCCTATTTTCCTGCAATGACTCGGAGAAGAAACCAGAGCTGCCCTTCACAACTTGAAAGGAGACTTGACTGCCCTGAGACAACATGAAAGGTTCCCTGAGGTCCACATTGCAACTCGAGAGGAACACCAAGCTTCCTGCAGCAGCTCAACAAAAACCATGAGATTCCTCCCCTCAACATGACATGAGGACATTTTCCCCTGCAGCACCACTAGAGCAATTCCGAGTTCCCTCTCAAAACTTGAAAAGAGGCTCGACTTTATGCAACTCAAGAGGTTCCTGAGATTCCCCTCGCAACTCGAGAGGAATCCCAAGGTTCCTGCTAAAACCCAAGAAGAGCCCTCTGTTCCCCACCTCATCTCGAGATGAGGGCAGATTCTCCTCCTTTGACTCAAGAGGAAACCCGACTAACCCCTCACACTTCAAGAGGAGACATGTCTCACCTATTGAAATTCCAGAGAAACCCCTCTGTTCCTGCCACAATTCAAAAGGACACCATGTTCCCGCTCGACTCGAGATAGGGCCTGATTTCCCTGCACCAAATTGTATGAAACCCCGAGTATCCTAGAGAGGTCAGACTCCCTTGTTGCACGTCTAGAAAAAGCCCAAATTCCCTGCCTGAATTCGACAGAAGGCCTGACAACCCTTTTACAACTCGAGAGGAAAGTGGAGTTTCATGCCTGAAACAAGATGAGGCCTGCCTCTCCTGTTGAAACATGATAGGAACCCCAAGATTTTGTCGAAACTAGAGAGTAACCCTGAGTTTCCCTCCTCAATTCGAAATGTTGCCCTATTCTCCTGCAGAGACTTGAAAGCAATCCCATGCACACCCTCACAACTCAAAAGGAGACATGACTTCCCTGAGGTAACACAAGAGGTTCCCCACGGTGCCTGTCGCAACTTGAGAGGAACCCCAAGCTTCCCACTGCAACTCAAGAAAACCACTAGTTTCACGCCTCATTGTGAGATGAAATCCTTACTCTGAACCTACTCGAGAGCAATCCTGAGTTCCCTCTTGAAATTCAAAAGGAGAACTTGACTCTCTCTTTATGCAAATTAAGATGTTCCCTGAGATCCCAGTCACAACTTGAGAGCAACACTGAGGTTCCCATCACAACTTGCCAAGAGCACCATGTTCCCTGCCTCATCTTGAGATTAGGGCAGATTCCCATGCCTTGTGTTGAGAGGAATCTCCACTTTCCCCTCACACTCCAAGAGTAGGCCTGTCTCATCTGTTGAAATTCCAGAGGAAATCTACAGTTCCTGTTGCAAATTAAAAAGACCCTGAGTTGCCATTTAATTCAAAATAAGGTCTAATTCCCCTGCACCACCTTGCATGGAACCACAAGTTGTTGGGAGCCACGTTAGGCATACTGACAAAATGGAGGGACGGCCCCAACTCCCTCTCCTTTTCCCACAGGCATGGATCTTGGGGTGAAGGAGTTAGGCCTTATGATGACTTGTTCTTTCCTCTCCTCGGCTGAGTTGACTGAAAAGAATATTAAGGTGCTTATTGTTCTTGAGAGGAGCATGAGAAGGCACAAAGCCTTCTGCAGCTATGCTCAGAAAATAATTCACAAAGTTAGTCATTGACATTTGTTCAAAGACTTTTACAAGAGTGTTCCAGGGTGAACACTTAGGCTGAAGCTTGAGGCCATGGGAGGGATTGCTATCTGAAGCCTATTTGTGAGGAGAATGTTTATGGCAAAGGAGTTTACTGAATTCAGGGCTTAGAAATAATTAAAATAGTTAGAAGTTGAAGATTTAAGGAGTGATGTAATGTTAGCATACTTTACTATAGCTTAGCGAGGTTAGTAATTTTAGAGATACTATAGCTAGAAGCCTTTTTAAGAGATAGTGAGCTCAGGATGTTAGGGTCAAATGGGATTTAAAATGATAAGAAATAAACTGAGGAATGTAGCATGAGTTACAATGTAATCACAAGTTAACTATAGGACAGATAAGAGGAAGTAGATAATAGATGGTAAAGCTGATTCTGAGAGAATCGCTGAAGCAGGAACTCTGTTTGAAGACCAATAATGATTTATGGAGATAATAAATCTGGGTGAAGGGGAACTGAAAATGTCAAACCTCTGACCTAATGCTTTTGTAAAAGTATAAAAGAAAATCTTAAACTTGAAATAAATAGGCAGTCCAAGAAAACTGAGAGACTGTCTTGTTACTCGCTGACACCATTCTTCCCTTCAGGTTGAATCCCTGGCTGCTGAAGCTGGACTCTGGCAATGAGTATCCCCTGAAAACATGATGGGAGGTCTGAATCCCCTGTTGCATCTCTAGAAAAAAAACAGGATCGCCACCTGAACTTGACAGGAAGTCTGAAACCCTTTTTAAAACTCGGGAGAAAAGTGGAGTTCCATGATTCAACACGAGACAAGGCCTGACTTTCCTGTTAAAACTCGATAGGACCACCAAGATCCCTGTCACAACTGGAGAGGAACACTGAGTTTCTATCCTCAATTCTAGATGAGGCCCTACTCCCCTGCAGCGAATCTAGAGGAATCCTGTGGTGTCCTGTTGCAATATGAAAGGAGGCTTTACTTCTCTGATACAACATGAGAGGTTCACTGAGGTCCCTGTCACAAATCGAGGGGAACCCAAAGCTTCCTGCCACAACTCAAGAAACACCACAAGATTCACCCCTCAAGGTGTGATGAGGCCTGATTCCCCTGCAATGAATCCAGAGGAATCCAGGGCTCCCTGCCACAACTCGAATGAGACTTGACTTTCTTTAGGCAACACGAGAGGTTCCCTAAGGTCCCAGTCGTAATATGAAAGGAACCCCAAGCATCCTGCCACAACTCGAGAAAATCCATGATATTCCCCCTCAATGGCAGATGAAGCCCCTTTCCCCTGTAGTGCCTTGAGAGCAATCCCGAGTTCCCTCTCAAAACTCAAAGGGAGGCTTGACTCCTTTATGCAATTCAAGAGGTTCCCTGAGATACTTGTCACAACTCGAGAGGAACCCCGTTTCTCACCACAACTTGAGATGTGCCCTACGTTCACCAGCTCATCTTGAGATGAGGGCTGATTCTCCTGCTTCGACTCAAGGGAATCCTGACTTTCTTCTTGTACCTCAAGAGGAGGCCTGTCTCACCTATGGAAACTTGAGAGGAACACCACAGTCTCTGCCAAAATTTGAAAGGACACCAAGTTCTACCTCAACTTGAGATCAAAACTGATACACCTGCACCAACTAGAATGGAACCCCGGGTAACCTCTCAAAACATGAAGTGAGGCCTGACTCCCCTGCTGCACCTCTAGAAAAAGTCCAAGTTCCCAGCTTCACCTCAACAGGAGGCCTGACACCCCTTTTAAAATTCCAGAGGAAAACGTAGTTCCATGACTCAAAACGAGATGAGGCCTAAATCCCCTGTTGAAACTCGATAGAAACCCCGAGATCCCTGTGGAAACTGGAGAGAAACACTGAGTTTTCCACCTCTACTCTAGATGAGCCCCTATTACCTTGCAGCAACTCAAGAGAAATCCCAAGGTGCCCCTCACAAGTTGAAAGGAGGCCAAACTTCCCTGATGCAATATGAGACGTTCCATGAGGTCTACGTCACAACTCGAGAGGAACTGAAAGCTTCCCGTCTGAACTCGTGAAACACCAGGAGGTGCCCCCTCAATGTGAGATGAGGCCCGATTACCCTGCAGTGACTTCAGAGCAATCCCATGCTCTCCTGGCAACTCCAAAGAGGACTTGACTTCCCTGATACAACACGAGAGGTTCCCAGAGGTCTCTGTTGCAACTCGAGAGGAAGCCCAAGCTTCAAGCTTCAACTCCAGAAAAACCACTACATTCAAATCTCAACGCGAGATGAAGCACTTTCCCCTATAACGCCTCGACAGCAATCCATCAGTTTTTCTCTTGAAACTTGAAAGAAGGCATGGCATCTGGTCCCATCACTTGATGGGAAATAGATGGGAAAACAGTGGAAACAGTGTCAGACTTTATTTTGGGGGCTCCAAAATCACTGCAGATGGTGATTTCAGCCACGAAATTAAAAGATGCTTACTCCTTGGAAGAAAAGTTACAATGAACCTAGATAGCATATTGAAAAGCAGAGACATTACTTTGCCAACAAAGTTCTGTCTAGTCAAGGCTATGGTTTTTCCAGTGGTCATATATGGATGTGAGAGTTGGACTGTGAAGAAGGCTGAGCACCAAAGAACTGATGCTTTTGAACTGTGGTGTTGGAGAAGACTCTTGAGAGTCCCTTGGACTTCAAGGAGATGCAACCAGTCCATTCAGAAGGAGATCAGCCCTGGGTGTTCTTTGGAAGGAATGATGCTAAAGCTCAAACTCCGGTACTTTGGCCACCTCATGTGAAGAGCTGACTCATTGGAAAAAATTCTGATGCTGGGAGGGATTGGGGGCAGGAGGAGAAGGGGATGACAGAGGATGAGATGGCTGGATGGCATCACTGACTCTATGGCTGTGAATCTGAGTGAACTCCGGGAGTTGGTGATGGACAGGGAGGCCTGGGGTGCTGCGATTCATGAGACCGCAAAGAGTTGGACATGACTGAGCAACTGAACTGAACTGAACTGACTCCCTTTAAGCAATACAAGATATTTCCTGAGATACCCATCACCACTAGAGGGGAACCCTGAGTTTCTGACCACAACTCAAGAGGACCCCATGGTCCCCACCTCATCTTGAGATGAGGGCCAATTCCCCCACTTCAACACAAGAGGAATCCCGACTTTCCCCTCGCACCTCAAGAGGAGGCATTTTTCACCTATTGAAACTCAAGAGGAACCCCATGATTCTGCTGAAATTCTACAGGACACTGAATTCCCACTCAAATTGAGATAAGGACTGATTTCCCTGTACCACCTCGAATGGAACCCCGAGTACCCCATCACATGAAGGGAGGTGACTCCCCTGTTGCACACAACATGAAGGGAGATGACTCCCCTGTTGCACCTCAAAAAAAAGCCCAAGTTCCCTGCCTCTACTCGTCAGGAGGCCTGACACCCCTTTTACAACTCGAGAGGAAAACGGAGTTCCATGCCTCAAAACAAGACGAGGCCTGACTCCCCTGTTGAAACTTGATAGGAACCCTGAGATCCCTGTCGAAACTGGAGAGGAACCCTGAGTTTCCCACCTTCACACAAGAAGAGGCCCTATTCACCTGCAGCGAACTGAAAGGAATCCTGGGTGCCAATCGCAACTTGAAAAGTGGCCACTTCCCTGCAGCAACATGAGAGGTTCCCTGAGTATACTGTCGCAACTAGAAAAACACAAATCTTCCCTCTGCAACTTGAGAAAAACCAGGAGATAGCCCCCTCAATGTGAGATGAGGCCTAATTCCCTGCAGTGACTCAAAAAATAATCCAGAGCTCCCCCTTGCAACTTTACTTTCCTGAGGCAAAAAGAGAGGTTCCCTTAAGTCCTCATTACAACTCCAGAAGAACCCAAGGCTTCCTGCTGCAACTCGAGAAATAACACGAGATTGGCCCATCAATGCAAGATGAGGCCTTTTTTCCTGCAACGCCCTGAGAGCAATCCCGAGTCCAATATTGAAACTTGAAAGGAGGCTTACTTCCTTTATGCAACTCAAAAAGTTACCCTAAATACACGTCAGAACTCAGAACTCAGAAGTAATCCCATGTTTACAACACCAACTCAAGAAGGGCCTGTGTTCCCAACCTCATCTCAAGATGAGGACCAATTCCCCAGCTTCGACTTGAGAGGAATCCCGACTTTCCCTTTACTCCTCAAGCAGAGGCCTGTCTCACCTATTAAAACTTGAGAGGAACCCCAAGGTTCCTGCCACAAATCTAAAGGACACCAAGTTCCACCTCAACTCAAGATAAAAACTGATTTCCCTGCACCGACTCAAATGGAACCCAGAGTAGTCCCTCACAACACAAAAGGAGGTCTGACACATCTGTTGCACCTCTAGAAAAAGGCCAAGTTCCCCAGCTCAACTCAACAAGAGGCCTAAAACCCCATTTAAAACTCAAGAGGATAGCAGAGTTCCATGCCTCCACATGAGGTTAGGGCAGACTACCCTGTTTAAACTCGATAGGAACCCAGAAATCCCTAATAGCAAGCAGAGAGGAAACCTGAGTTTCCCTCCTCAACTTGAGATGAGGCCCTGTTCCCCTGCAGTGACTCAAGAGGAATCTCAAGGTGCCCCTTGTAACACTAAAGAGGTCTGATTTCCCTGAGGTAACATGAGAGGTTCCCTGACGTCCTCATTGGAACTCCAGAGGAACCCAATGCTTCCCTCAGCAACTCGAGAGACACCATGAGATTACCCTTTCAGAGTGAGATGAGGCCTGAATCCCCCTCCAGTGATTCAAGAGCAATTCCGTGCTCCCCCTCACAACTTGAAAGGAGACTTGACTTCCCTGAAGCAACATGAGAGGTTCCCTGAGGTCCCTGTCACAACTGAAGGAGAACCCCACCACTTTGTTGGCAAAGTAATGTCTCTCGCATTGAGGGGGAATCTCATAGTGTTTCTCGAGTTGTGGCAGGAAACTTTCTGTTTTCTCTAGTGGCGAGAGTGTCTCCAGAGAACATAGCATGTTGCCTCAGGGAAGTCAGGCCTCCTTCCCAGTTGCCATTGGCCCTCCAGATTGCTCTTAAGTAGCTGCAGGGGAATAGGGCCTCATCTCATGTGATGGCGGGAAACTCAGTGTTTCTTTCCAGTAGGGACAGGGATCTCGTGGTTCCTACCGAGGTTTCAACAGAGGAGTCAGGCCTCGTCTTGGGTTGAGGCATGAAACTCCACTTTCTTCTTGACTTGTAAATGAGTTGTCAGGCCTCCTGTCGAGTTGACCTGGGGAACTTGGACTTTTTCTAGAGGTACAACAGGGAGACAGACCTCCCCTGTGTTGTGAGGGGATACTCATGGTGCAAACTTCAGGGGTTACTCTCAGTGGCAATGGGTATCTTGGGAAGTCTCTTGAGATTCATAGAGAGATTCAAGCCTCCTTTTGAGTTTTGAGCGGGAAATCTGGTTTTCTCTCGAAGCACTGCAGGGGAAAAGGGGCTCATCTTGAGTTGAGGCAGGAATTTTGTGATTTTTGTCAAGTTGCAGCGGTAAGCATGGGGATACTCATGGTTCCACTCAGTGAAAGGGAATCAGTTTTTATCGGGGGCTGAGTGGGAACTCGGTTTCGTTTAGGCTTGTGGCAGGAAGCCTGGGGTTCCTCTCGGGTTTCAATATGAGACAGACCTTCCCTTGAGGTATGAGGGGAAGGACGGGGTTCCTCTCAATTCGAAATAGGGAAATCAGACCCCATCTCAAGATGATGTGGTGAACATGGGGCACATCTTCTAGGACTCGTAGGTCCGCGTCTATGGCCTGCTGTAAACTGGCATACTACTGGGGCTGTTGGATGAGGGCTGCCATGCCGGTTCCAACCCCAGCCGCCACTCCGAGGCCCAAGAGGGCTGCCAGGGTGAGAGTCACCAGCTCTCTCTTAGCTCGGTGGCCGCCCTCATAAGCCTCCAAGAAGGACTCGTCGGAGTGATAGAGGAGTCGGGGCACCAGCCGCACCAGAACACAGAAGTCAGTTGATCTATTAAATATTGCCATAAACATGCAGGGTGTGAGACCTGTCTTACATGCCCACCAACCATCTCCGGGGGAATGAGATATCCCGTATAGCTGAGGGTCTTATCAATGCTTTTACAAAGGTGAGATTGGTGAGGAGCAGGTGAGCCTATACATAATCCCTGGCCCATCACAGCCAAAAGGGTGAGTCTGACTGTTCCCTGTTGCTGCCGCCTACAATGGCTGGGGGAAGGGGAGCTGTATAGCAGAGCCAACAAGACTTAGTGGCTTCCGGGTTGGTGGCATTTAAGACTCTGAAAGCACTGTCTACAAGCGTCAGCATTCTGTCCTGACTTGAGGATATGTTGTAGGGAGCCACCTGGGGAGGGGACTATTGTGATTCCTTCTGCTGTTTTTGGTTTTTGACCTTCTTTAGAGGGAGCCGGTTCTCAGGGGTTCAGAACTAAGTTGAGACCAATGGGTTGAGGGGGTGGAGAGTCCACTTCTAATCTAATGGAGGATATGAGGCCATGGTAATGGCTTTTATATAGCCGTAGGCCCCACGAAAAACCCCTGATCCATTCTGTAGTTTGCCTCTGTTTTGCCCTATCAGAAAACTGAATATGGAGTGGATTGCACCATGACTTGCATGTATACACATCTTGATGATGTGTATAATTGGCCTTGACTGTAATAAGGTCCCAACTAGAAGACGGCCTCCAGTAAACATCACCTGTAGTCTCACAACCCCAGTGTCGACAATAGAAATCATCTACGTCCCCACAATTGCTTAAGGCTCGTTCTCTATGAGGCCCCGGGCATACATATAGAGTATAAGTTCTTAGCACACTCCTTCTGATTAGATTGGCACAACCCCCCCCCACACACACACAGTTTGAGCAGCCGCCACCGAAGTCATCAAACTCATCTACGTCAGGGGTGGACATCCGGGGAGCTTCATGGAGGTCAGAGTGCCCTTTAAGGTCCCAGCCGGCAGGTGCCCCGATCGCCAGTTGACAGAGGTCTGGGTATAGGTCGGGCTACCAGGTGGTCGGTGGGGCAATATGAGTATTAGACCACACGACCCTCTCCGCCTGTGAAACTACTTGCCAAGTCAGTTGTTGAGGCTGGTGGGGATTTGACGCACTCACAGCTGGGAGGATCAGGAAGAGGGCTGCGAGTCCAAAGATCGGCAGAGCTTGAGCTTTAAGGGGTGGGAAGTACAGCGCACTCTCCATTTAGATGACGGTTCTGGAGCAGCTTTGATGTGGGAGGCATGGATCCAGGAGGAGATTCCGTCAACCTTAATGGCAGTGGGGGTGGTGAGCAGGACGATGTAGGGTCCCTTCCACCGAGGCTCTAGGTTCTGTTGCCAGTGTCGACAGACGTAAACCGAGTCCCCTCAATGCGAGATGAGACCCGATTCCCGTGCAGTGTCTCAATAGCAATCCTGCACTCCCCCTTGCAACATGAAAGGAGACCTGACTTCTTTGAGGCAATATGAGAGCTTCCCTGAGATCTCCGTCGGAACTCAAGAGGAACCCCAAGCTTACCACCGCAACTCAAGAAAAACCAAGTATTTCCACTCAAGGCGTAATGAGGCCCTGTTCCAGTGCAGCTTCTCCTGAGGAATCCCAAGATACTTGAAAGTTCCCCTCGGAACTTGAAAGGAGTCCTGACTTCCCAGAGGCAACACACGAGGCTCCCTGAGGTACCACTGTAACTCAAGAGGAACCCCAAGAATTTCATTGCTTCTCGAGAAAAACCATGAGATACCCCCTCAGTGTGAGATGAGGTCCTTTCCCTCGCAATGCCTCGAGAGCAATCCTGAGTTCCATCTCGATACTCAACAGAGGCTTGACTCCCTTTATGCAACTCAAGATGTTCCTCGAGGTTTACGTTGCCACTTGAAAGGAGTCTGAGTTTACGACCACAACTCGAGAAGGGCCCTGTGTTCCCCACCTCATCTGGAGACAAGGGCCGATTTCCCTGCCTCGATTCAAGAGGAATTCCGACTTTACCCAGGCACCTCAAGAGGCGGCCTGTCTCACCTATCAGAACTCGAAAGGAAACCCTTGGTTCCTGCTACAAGACAAAAAGGACACCAAGGTTCCCCTCCACTTGAGATAAGGTCTGATTCCCCAGCACCACTCGAATGGAGCCCCAATATCCCCTATCAACATGAATGGAGGTCTGACTCGCCTGTTGCACCTCTATAAAAAGCACAAATTCTCCGCCTAAACTCGACAGGAGGCCTGACAACCCTTTATAACTCGAGAGGAAAATGGATTTCCATGCCTCAACAAGAGATGAGGCCAGACTTACATGTTGAAAGTCAATAGGAACCCCGAAATCCCTGTTGCAAGTACAGAGGAACCCTGAGTTTCCCTCCTCAACTTGAGATGAGGCCCTTTTCCCCCTGAAGTACCTCGAGAGCAATCCAAATTTCCCACATGAAACTCGAAAGGAGGCTTGAATCCCTTTATGATACTCAAGATGTTCCCCGAGATACCCATTGCAGTGACTCGATAGCAATCCTACACTCCCCCTCACAAAAGGAAAGGAGATTTGACTTCCCTGAGGCAATACAAGAGGTTCCCTGAGAGCCTCATGGCAACTCAAGAGGAACCCCAAGCTTCCCACCATAACTCGAGAAAAACCACGACACCCCACCCTCAAAGCGAGATGAGGCCTTTTTCCCCTGCAACACCTCAAGAGTGACAGAGTCATTTTCCAGGCAGGTTGATAAGAAGTATAGGGCTCCCCAAGGAGAGAGGGGTCTGGATTTTCAGGAATTCCAGAATGGACATTTTCTTCCCTCTACACCCCTTAGGATTATATAACAATAATGTATTCTGCTTGAGGACAGTCTCTGGAAAGAACCTTCTGGCTAATCCTGGTATCTTAAAATGCAAATTATGGGAGTAGGACTAGTGAGGTTTTTACAACCTCCAGATATTCTTTTGATTCACTGTAATAACTAATTGGAGTGTATATAACTCTAATGCTAACACTAGCAAGGGGATACTCTTTCTGATGCCTATGTCAGAAGCTTCCTCTATCTCCTTTGTACTTTAATAAAACTTTATGACACAAGACTCTTAGCGATCAAGCCTCATCTCTGGCCCCAGATTGAATTCTTCTTCTCCTGAGGCCAAGAATCCCAGCGTCTTTTCGAGGTTCAGCAACAGCCTTTCACCTTGGGGCCTCATCTGGGATTCTTCAGGATAAGGTAAGGATGCTTGGAGCTCTAGTTCTTTGTTCTCCTAGCTAACACGTTTTCTGCTGTACTTTACTAACTCTATGGTGTTCTTGAGTGAATGAATGAAATATCCTATGCAAAGCAAGTGAGGAGCCCTGCTCTGCAGTTCTGAGGTGACCTCATACGGCTTACGGCAGAAACCTGTCAGGGGTTAATACTGGCCTGCCAGTGAGAAGAGGCATCCAATGTTTCCTTCAGGGACTGACCAGAAATGGGCAAAGCATGTGGACAGAACTCTCCTTTCTTGGTCAAACTTTTTGGTCTCTTTGACCATTTCATAACTCCTCAGGAATTAGAAGTATTAACCTAATCTGTAGCATCATAGACTTTCAAGGGACTTGTGATCTATGATGTTACTGTGTACAGTTACTTAGATCCCAAACTTGGATTGGTAGTCAGAAAGCACCTAGCCTCGCTAAGCATCCAAAGTTCAGAAGCTAGATGGAGCTCTAGTTCCAAGAGCCTCTCTGAGGTTAAAGGTTATTCAGATTGGAACTACATTTTTTTTCCTTTAGTAATGCTGGCTCTTGGTGGATAAGAGGAGGCTCTTATACTGGTGTGGTGATGCTTGTAAGGAACATTTCAGTTTTATGTTCGTACCGGTCTTATTGTGGTCAGGAATATACTCAGGGTCATGCCCAGGCCCTCAGGTTTCTCCCAGTGGTCTTAGCCTGGGAGGCATTCCAGAAAGGTTACTCTGATTGCACCTCAGGTGGCATCAGAGGCAAGCAAGGTTTTAAAGGTGAGGAGATGAACATTAGTTAGGGATGCCATTGTTAGACCTCACGGCCTTTTCCAGAGATCAGTCGCCCAAGAGATCGCCAAGACACGGACTCGATGCAAACCGCAAGAGGATTTATTAGGCTGGCGTGCCGGGGTTCAAACACCAATAGGGAAGAACGAACCCTGAACATTCGTTACAGAGCAGTTTTTAAGCACTAAAACCACAAACAGGTACAGCTAGGGTGGAGCGGCCTGATTGGTGTACAGGTCTTTGATATTTTCAGGGATAGGTCCATTTGTTATCAGGCCAAAGCAGCTGAATGGTTTTTGAGGTAAACATCTCCCAGAAAGCCTCCCAGAGGCTGCATTCCTGAGAGATGAGCTCCTTACACATTCTTGAGATAAAGGTCTGTCTTAAGATTAACTACAGGGCCTGTTGCCCTAAGGCTCTAGTAAATTTTAACCTTTTTTTTTCTTTTTTACCTTTCCTCTCATTCCCCTTTTCTTTTTGTCTGGATTTCAATCCTGAAATCATGGGCCAAGGTCCCCCTGAGGTAGTGCTGCATACTGTTGTCTTAGCATGAGCACCTGTACAGCACTTATCCAATCTCGGATGAATGAAATTAACCGGTTGAGAATACAAGGCCCTATAGTGAGGAGGAGGAGTAAAATAATTAATGGCCCTACTAGAGTAGAAATTAGGGTGGCAAACCATGGGGTGCGGTTGAACCAGGACTCAAACCACCCTTGGGCACTCTCTCTTTCTTTTGTCTGTTTGCCAATCTTTCTCTCAATTTATTCATGGAGTCAGTGATGACTCCAGAGTGGTCTATGTAAAAACAGCATTCTTCTCTGAGGGCCACACACAAGCCTCCTTCTTTTAAGAACAGAAGGTCCAGGCCTCTCCGATTCTGCATCACTACCTCAGATAGAGAGGTCAGAGATTCTTTTAGTTTAGTAATAGAATCTTCTAGGACTCGTAGGTCCGCGTCTATGGCCTGCTGTAAACTGGCATACTACTGGGGCTGTTGGATGAGGGCTGCCATGCCGGTTCCAACCCCAGCCGCCACTCCGAGGCCCAAGAGGGCTGCCAGGGTGAGAGTCACCAGCTCTCTCTTAGCTCGGTGGCCGCCCTCATAAGCCTCCAAGAAGGACTCGTCGGAGTGATAGAGGAGTCGGGGCACCAGCCGCACCAGAACACAGAAGTCAGTTGATCTATTAAATATTGCCATAAACATGCAGGGTGTGAGACCTGTCTTACATGCCCACCAACCATCTCCGGGGGAATGAGATATCCCGTATAGCTGAGGGTCTTATCAATGCTTTTACAAAGGTGAGATTGGTGAGGAGCAGGTGAGCCTATACATAATCCCTGGCCCATCACAGCCAAAAGGGTGAGTCTGACTGTTCCCTGTTGCTGCCGCCTACAATGGCTGGGGGAAGGGGAGCTGTATAGCAGAGCCAACAAGACTTAGTGGCTTCCGGGTTGGTGGCATTTAAGACTCTGAAAGCACTGTCTACAAGCGTCAGCATTCTGTCCTGACTTGAGGATATGTTGTAGGGAGCCACCTGGGGAGGGACTATTGTGATTCCTTCTGCTGTTTTTGGTTTTTGACCTTCTTTAGAGGGAGCCGGTTCTCAGGGGTTCAGAACTAAGTTGAGACCAATGGGTTGAGGGGGTGGAGAGTCCACTTCTAATCTAATGGAGGATATGAGGCCATGGTAATGGCTTTTATATAGCCGTAGGCCCCACGAAAAACCCCTGATCCATTCTGTAGTTTGCCTCTGTTTTGCCCTATCAGAAAACTGAATATGGAGTGGATTGCACCATGACTTGCATGTATACACATCTTGATGATGTGTATAATTGGCCTTGACTGTAATAAGGTCCCAACTAGAAGACGGCCTCCAGTAAACATCACCTGTAGTCTCACAACCCCAGTGTCGACAATAGAAATCATCTACGTCCCCACAATTGCTTAAGGCTCGTTCTCTATGAGGCCCCGGGCATACATATAGAGTATAAGTTCTTAGCACACTCCTTCTGATTAGATTGGCACAACCCCCCACACACACACACACAGTTTGAGCAGCCGCCACCGAAGTCATCAAACTCATCTACGTCAGGGGTGGACATCCGGGGAGCTTCATGGAGGTCAGAGTGCCCTTTAAGGTCCCAGCCGGCAGGTGCCCCGATCGCCAGTTGACAGAGGTCTGGGTATAGGTCGGGCTACCAGGTGGTCGGTGGGGCAATATGAGTATTAGACCACACGACCCTCTCCGCCTGTGAAACTACTTGCCAAGTCAGTTGTTGAGGCTGGTGGGGATTTGACGCACTCACAGCTGGGAGGATCAGGAAGAGGGCTGCGAGTCCAAAGATCGGCAGAGCTTGAGCTTTAAGGGGTGGGAAGTACAGCGCACTCTCCATTTAGATGACGGTTCTGGAGCAGCTTTGATGTGGGAGGCATGGATCCAGGAGGAGATTCCGTCAACCTTAATGGCAGTGGGGGTGGTGAGCAGGACGATGTAGGGTCCCTTCCACCGAGGCTCTAGGTTCTGTTGCCAGTGTCGACAGACGTAAACCGAGTCCCCTACTTGGAATGCTTGGGCCTCTCCTGGGGTTCCGGGCTGGTAAGCCTCCACGAGCTGGGTCCACACTGCTCTCTGGACCAACTGGAGACCTACGAGCCTAGCACATAAACTCTTGTTATTAAATTTAGCAGGATCAAATTTTTCTCTAATGGAGAGGATGTGGGAGGCGACCCATACAGGATCTCCAAAGGTGTTAAGCCGAAGTGGGAAGGGGTGTTTCTCACCCTGAAGGGAAGGGAAGAAGGGAAGGAGCACCATCCAGTCAGTACCACCAGTCTCCAAGGACAATTTAGTTAGGATCTCTTTTAGAGTTCTATTCATCCTCTCTACCTGTCCTGAACTCTGGGGTCTGTATGCACAATGTAATTTCCAATTTGTCCCCAGAAACCTAGCCACTTCCTGGCTTACTTGGGTGGTGAAGGCTGGCCCATTATCTGACCCTATCACCTTCAGAGCCCCAAAATGCGGGAAGATCTCTTCTAAAATTTTCTTGGCCACCGTGAGTGCATTTTCGTTTCTGGTGGGGAAAGCCTCTACCCACCCTGAGAAGGTATCTACAAAGACCAATAAAAATTTGTTGCCATACCTCGTGGGGCATACTTCGGTGAAGTCCACTTCCCAGTAAACTCCCGGTCTGTCTCCGCGCAGCCGCTTACCTTGGCCTGCTTTGTTCTGACTAACATTTACTTCTTGGCAAGGTTTGCAGTTCTGGACTATCTGTTCAGCCAGTTTGACAAGCCCCCGGCACCTCATACCCTGTCTTGTTTAAAAGGGAGACCAGCTTTTTAGATCCTAAATGTGTCCATTGGTGCATTTGTTTTAACATTTCTTTCGCCTCTTTTGCCTCCATAACCTGTTTTCTTTTTGGTTGCGGGGAGGGGCTGCTCTCGGAGTGAGTGACTAGCAGTTCTGAAATCTCGTCCCCTGTTGCCACTTCTCGCATGACCCGATCTGCCATGTTGTTTCCCTTTGTCACTGGGGACTGATTTTTCTGATGGCCAGGGCAATGGATTATACTGACCTTCTTGGGTAGCATAAGGGCCGCTAGCAACTCTAGGATCTCGTCTTTATTTTTAATTTCTTTACCAGCCGATGTAAGGAGCCCCCTTTGCTGATATATGGCTCCATGCACATGTGCAGTAACGAAGGCATATCTACTGTCAGTGTAGATGTTAACCCGTTTTCCTTCTGCCAGTTGGAGAGCCTTTGTGAGGGCTATTAGCTCGGCTCTTTGGGCTGATGTTCCTTGTGGGAGGGCAGTCACCCAAACCACACTAGTCCCATCTACCACCGTGGCACCAGCCCGTCACTTACCTTCTTCGAGGAAGCTGCTTCCGTCCGTGTACCATGTCACGTCAGCATCCCGAAGCAGCTGGTCGGAAAGATCTTTGCGGGTTCCGTGGACGTCAGCCAGCACTTCTTGGCAGTTATGTGTCACCTCGATTTGGCCGGAGTCCGGTAACAGCGTGGCAGGATTAAGCCCCGTCGCTGGTGTGAATCTGATTCGCTCAGAGTTCAGGAGCAAAGCCTGGTAGTGGGTCACTCTGGCGTTGGTCAGCCATCTCTCAGGGGGCTGTCGAATCATGCTTTCTAGGGTGTGGGGCGCGGTGATGATCAAGTTCTGCCCCAGAGTCAGCTTGTCTGCGTCCTTCACTAGAACAGCCACGGCCGCCACTATACGTAAGCAATTTGGCCAGCCGGCAGCCACAGGGTCCAGTTTCTTTGACAAGTAGGCCACAGGCCAGTTCCATGGCCCCAGCTTTTGAGTGAGGACCCCTTTGGCAATGCTATTATTTTCAGCCACATAGAGATGAAACGGCTGTTCACATCTGGGAGTCCCAGGGCAGGAGCTGACAACAAGGCGTGCTTAATGTTGTCAAAAGCCTTTTGCTCACTTTCTCCCCAGACGAAAGGTGTACTGCCCTTTGTCAGGGGGTACAAGGGAGCGGCCATCTCCGCGAACCCCGGAATCCAGAGCCTGCAGAACCCTGCAGTACCCAGGAACTCCCTGACTTGCCGAGGGTTCCTGGGGGCTGGTATTCTGGCCACTGCCTCTTTCTGGCCTCCGAGAGCCATCGCCTCCCATCTCTGAGTTGGTACCCCAGGTAACTGACCTGTTGCCGGCAGATCTGGGCCTTCGTGGCAGAGGCACGGTAATCGAGGGTGCCAAGCTCGGTCAGCAAGTTCTCAGTCCCCTTTCTGCATTCTTCTGCAGTATCAGCGGCCAGGAGCAAGTCATCTACATATTGGAGCAAAGTTACCTGGGGGTTTGTGGCACGGAAATGCGCGAGGTCCTGGTGGAGGGCTTTGTCAAAGATCGTTGGCGAGTTTTGAATCCTTGCAGCAGTCTAGTCCACGTCAGCTGTCTGGAGAGTCCTATAAGGGGGTCTTTCCACTCAAAAGCGAAAATAGACTGGCTAAAGGGGCTAAGTCGTAGGCAGAAGAAGGCATCTTTTAAGTCTAAGACAGTATACCACTTCTGGCTTGGGGGAAGTGTACTCAGCAGGTTGTAGGGGTTAGGCACCGTTGGGAGTAGGTCGGTCACCCACTTGTTGACTTCTCTCAGGTCCTGTACAGGCCGGTAGTCGCCTGTTCTGGGTTTGCGAACTGGGAGCAAGGGGGTGTTCCAGGCTGACTGGCATTTTATTAGTATGCCTAATTTGAGGAGCCGCTGAATGTGAGGGCAAATCCCATCTCTGGCCTCTCTGCTCATCGGGTTCTGATGGACAGATACGGGCATAGAGGAGGCCTTGACTTTCACCACCACCGAGGGCTGCCGGACCGCCATCCCCATGCCTGAAACTTCAGCCTAGGCTAGAGGAGTTTTAATCAGCCATTCCTGCATATCAGCAGCCTCCGGGGAGGGGCCTTCAAACAGCCCGTGTTCATCTTCTAGTTTTAAAGTCAGAACCTATAGTGGCCTCCCCCTTCCTGTCTGTCACTGTGGTGGCACCTTCGGTGTGAAAATGGATCTGGGCCCCCACTTTTGTGAGCAAGTCCCGTCCTAACAAGGGGTAAGGGCATTCAGGGATCACAAGGAACGAGTGGGATACCCAGCCCACGCCAAGGTCCACTGTTCTTCAGGTAGTCCATGGGTACTGCTGGTACCCTGTAGCGCCCTGTACCCAAGCCTTCTTTGTAGACAACGTCCCTTCTGGACTGTAATAGGACCGAATGTTGGGCTCCAGTGTCTACCAGGAACTGCGCAGGCTTCCCCTCCACCTTGAGAGTTACCCTAGGCTCGGGAGGGGGTCCGAGCCCCGTCTCCCCTAATCTTCTTCCTCGAGAGCTAGGATCTTGTCAGGAGTGGAGGGCCTTCCCTATTCTTTTTGGGGCAGTCTCTGAGCCAATGTCCCTTTCTTTGCAGTATGCACACTGGTCTTTATCTAGAGGTGGCCTAGTTCCCACTTTACTTCCCCCTGCGGTCTTTTTCTTCAGCCTTATCTCTCCCTTTTCCCTCTCTAATTACCGTGGCCAAAATCTTAGTTAAGTTTCTCTCTTGTCTCTTTTCTCTCTCTAGCTCTCCTTCATCCTGTTCTTTTCTTTTTCTCTCCTCTTTTTCTTCTTCCATCTCCCTCTTATTGAACACTTTGTCTGCTTCTCTAACCAGATCCTGAAGGGAGAATCCTTGTAACCCATCTAGTCTCTGTAATTTCTTTCTGATGTCTGAGGCTGACTGGTCAATAAAAGCCATTGCTATAGTTGCTCTATGCTCCTCAGACGTGGGATCATAGGGAGTAAATCGTCTGAATGCCTCCATTAGTCTATCTAAAAACACAGTTGGTGACTCAGTGGATCCCTGAGTCACTTCTCTTACCTTGGCCAGATTTGTGGGGCATCTTGCAGCCCCTCAGAGACCCGCCACCAGAGCCTGGCAATAGACCCTCAGGTGCTCCCTACCTTCTGGGGAATTGTAGTCCCAGTTGGGTCTCATCAGCAGAAAACCAGCATCTATCTCATTGGGTAGTGCCATGGGGTGCCCGTCGTCTCCAGGCACATTTTTCCGGGCTTCCAGCAATACCCGCTGCCTCTCCTCAGTTGTGAGGAGAGTCTGTAACAATTGTTGGCAGTCATCTCAAGTGGGCTGGTGTGAGAAAACAAGGGATTCTATTAGAGAAGTTAGCGCTTGTGGGTTATCGGAGAATGAAGGGTTATGAGTCTTCCAATTATAGAGGTCTGAGGCAGAAAATGGCCAATACTGGAGCGGCTGATTTCCATGGTTATCGGGGGCTGTACTCCCGGAGGGGAAGGACGGCAGAGGATTCTGGGGTGGCCGCTCGGCGGCTTTGCATCCCCGCTGCTGGGCCCAACTCCCCCTCGTCCAGGGTGGGCTCAGACGGTGCAGTTGGCTGAGTTGCCAGGGCCATGGGGCATGGGTCCGGCGAGGGACTAATGCTGGCGGGTAGGGTGGGGGGGCGTCCAGGAGTAGGAGATTGGTCTGGGTATCTGGGTATATCTTCTTGGCAGGAGCTTTCACTTTTTCTTCTTTTTTTCTCTGCTGATTTCAAGGCGAAAATACCCACAGCGGGTCCCGACGCCATTCCTGTGGAAAGAACAAGGGGCCGGACCCACACTGGGGGGGAGAGGACCAGGTCCTCCCATACCATAATATAGGGCACCTGGTCCGGGTGTCCATGGGGCCCAGGAGTAAAAACTACAGCCTTGACTAGGCTGACCTGTTCTGAGGAGAAAGAACCTTCGGGTGGCCACCCTGTCTGAAAACTGGGCCATTCTGCTGAGCACAGGGTCTGCCACTTTCCCTTCTTAACACTTACTGAAAGGTTATGTGCCCTGGTCTTAACTTCAGTCCAATGACTTGTTGTTAATGATAAAGGGGTAGTCACCGTCTGTCCCATCGTCAAGTCGTCTGGGGATGCCACAGAAAAGACAAGTTAGGAGAGAGACAAACAAAGCCAAGATGAAAAAAAGAGCGACCGCCGCGTGTCTGACCGAAAACAGAAGAAACTACAGATGGGAGCCCCACCAGAGGCTCCGCCTGATTCGGACGAAGGGGGGTCAAATTGAACCCTCCTTCCAGACTGACGTCTTGGGCGTCCCCAAGGATCGTCACCGATCTGCCTCCCAGGCAGATTTCAGAAAATTCAGAAAACCAGAGTCGTGCAGACATGTGAGCGGTACCTTAATTCTGAGCGAAAACAGAGCCAACACGACAGGAACACACACAAGGAACACACAATAGAGCTCAAGCGTACCTCCGAATCCAGGCATCAGGGAGATCTGAGATGGGCGAGGGATCTCGGACGAGTCCCCAAAATGTTAGACCTCACGGCCTTTTCCAGAGATCAGTCACCCAAGAGATCGCCAAGACACGGACTCGATGCAAACCGCAAGAGGATTTATTAGGCCGGCACGCTGGGGTACGAACACCAATAGAGAAGAACGAACCCTGAACATTCGTTACAGAGCAGTTTTTAAGCACTAAAACCACAAACAGGTACAGCTAGGGTGGAGCGGCCTGATTGGTGTACAGGTCTTTGATATTTTCAGGGATAGGTCCATTTGTTATCAGGCCAAAACGGCTGAATGGTTTTTGAGGTAAACATCTCCCGGAAAGCCTCCCAGAGGCTGCATTCCTGAGAGATGAGCTCCTTACACATTCTTGAGATAAAGGTCTGTCTTAAGATTAACTAGAGGGCCTGTTGCCCTAAGGCTCTAGTAAATTTTAACCTTTTTTTTTTTTTAACCTTTCCTCTCACCATCAGGTCTACCCCTGGTGCATCCCCACACCATCTTGGTGGTAGAACCAGGAGGGATGAGTACGGCACCTGTGTCAGTAAGGGACAGACTAAATCTGACCAGGAAAGAAAAGCTTTGGTGTAAAGTCTGTCTACACCCCCAATTAGAGCAGGGAGGGATGCCTCCAGTAGAAAGAGGGCCCTGGTCGCTGTTTTCCCTCTTACAGATGGAAGCTAACAATTCCAGCCTCACTCCTTTGAACTGCATCCTGAAAAACTGGGATAGATTTGATCCCCAGTGCTTAAAGAAGACACACCTGGCTTTTCTATGTGATAGTGCATGGACATGGTATCCATTGGAGGATGGCAAACGGTGGCCAGCTGGAGAGTCTCAAGTATAATACTATTTTACAATTACACAGGTTCTGTAGAAAACAAGGGAAATGGGTAGAAGTAACATAGGTGTTGCCCCTTACTCTCTGCGAAATATGCCAGACTTATGTCCTAAAGGTAAAGATTTGGGCGTGACTCCTTCAGCTCCCTCCTGTCCTCCTACTTTGCTAGGTGAGATGGAGGATAGGAGACAGATAAAGAAAAGCAAGTTTTTCCAATCTATCCCGGAGATCATGCACAGAGCAGCCAGAGAGACTGAGGAACAGCCACACAAGCTGGAGAAATACTCAGTCTATGAGAGTTAATAAGCCTTTTTCTTATCAAGAAATACAAAAAATCAAGGAGGATCTGGGAGACTATTTAGAAGAATTGGAAAATATATTAGAGCTTTAAAAGGTGTTACTCTGCTTTATGACATTACTGGGAAGGGCATGATGTACATCTTGAGACAAAGCTGACTCCCGACTCAAAGACTCAAGTTTTGGGAAAAGTATTTGCTTACGGAGATGAATGGTTTGGTAATGAACCAGTGGGGAAGAGCAAGGATGGATAACCGCCCTCCCCACTGGAAATCAGGTGGTCCCAATTACAGAACCAGACTGGGACTACAGCACAGCTAAAGGAAGATGGGAGCAGTGTCATTTTGTCAGATGTATTCTTGAAGGACTCAGGCAAGCATGTGCTAAACCTTTAAGTTATGGCAAAGTGGCAAACATAGAACAGGAGTAGAAGGAAGCCCCTGATAAATTCAGGGGCTTCCTAGGTAGACTTAGAGAAGCCCTTTCACAGATTCACTGAGATTGATCCTGAAAGTGAAGAGGGAAAAGTTATCTTAAAGGACAGATTTCTCAATCGGCTCCAGATATCTGCCATAAGCTATTAAAACGGGCACATGGACCAAATTAGTCTTTAGATAATCTGTTACAACTGGCTCAGACAGTCTATCATGGTAGGGAATATGAGGAAAAGAAAGAAAGGCAGAAAAAAAAAAAGGAACAGGCAGAAGCCCTCTCAATGGCTATGAGAACCGTTCTTAAATAGCCTGAGAAAAATGCTCAGAGGGATCCAGATGAAAAGGGATGGGCTTGCTATTACTGTGAAAAGGAGGAACACCTCAAGCAAGATTGCCCTTAGGTATCTAAGCCCCCCACCCCACCCCCCACCCCCCACTCCGGGCTCCATGTCTGGTCTGCAAAGGACCACACTGGAAGAGAGACTGCTCCCAGAAGCATAGGTTTCAGGGGTCGGACTCTCAAGACAATCAGGACTGAAGGTGCCCAGGGGTCCCTACACAAGCTCCCATCCTAATTACACCTGAGGAACTTCAGGTATTAATAACTGGGTGTCCAATCCATTGATTTCATTTTAGACAATGGGGCAACTTGCTCTATGCTTACTGAAACCCCTGGCCCTCTTTCTTCCTGATCCACTTCCATAATGGGACTGTCTGGACAAGCCAAAAGGTATTACTTCAGTTGTTCTTTAAGCTATAACTGAAACACTGTGCTATTTTCACGTTTCTGATCATGCCAGAGTCTCCTTCACCACTTTTGGTGATGGATATACTGAACAAGGTCCATGCCTCTGTTTTCATTAATATGGATCCCTCCCTTTCTCTCTCTTTAACTGAACAAAATGTATCCTAGATGATGGGCTGATGGAAAATCTACTGGTTGAGAACAAAATGCTGTTCCTGTAGTTGTCAGGCTCAAAGACCTGCACTTATTTCCATATAAGAAGCAGTATCCACTGAAACATGAGGTTAAGGAAGGGTTAAAACCCATCAACGCAAAATTTAAAGGAGCAGAGACTACTAATTCCCTGTAACAGTCAATGTAACACTCCTATTTGGGGGTATAAGGAAATCAAATGATAAATGGAGACTAGTTCAAGATTTACAAATAATAAATGAGGCTGTATGCTGAAGTCCAACTCCAGCAGCCAGGGATTCAACCTGAAAAGGTGAATGGTGTGGGTGAATGAGACAGCCTCTCAATTTTCTTTTGGACTGCCTGTTTATTCCAAGTTTAAGATTCTCTTTTATACTTTTACAAAAACATTACTCAAGAGGTTTGACATTTTCAGTTCTCCCTCTCCCAGTTTTATCTCCATAAATCATTGTTGCTCTTCAAAGTTCCTGCTTCAGTGATTCTCTAGGAATCAGCCTTATCATCTATTATCTACCTCTTCTAATGTGTCCTATAGTTAACTTGTGATTACATTGTAACTCATGCTACATTCCTCAGTTTACTACTTATCTTCCTAAGTCCTGTTTGCCCCTAACATCCTGAGCTCACTATCTCTTAAAAAGGCTTCCAGCTATAGTGTTTCTAAAAATTCCTGACTTCTATAAGCTATAGTAAAATATGCTAACTTTACAACATTCCTTAATGCCTAGAGCCAGGGTGAGGAACTCCACCCATGGCAAAGGTCATGAGGAAGGAGGCTTGGCATATGCAAAGGCGTGATCAAGCCTCAGAAAATCCCCTGTTCCCAAGCATCTACCCCAAAACCAGAGTCTGTTTTATGCTCTCACCTACATCTCTGACTTTATGGGGGGGTCTCCCCCATAACCATCTCTCTCGGAGAAGAAGTAAATGTGCAGCTCCAAGGCAATAAAAATTCCTGGGTGTGACAAGAGCGTTTCGACTTATGAACTCCTCTGAAGGTTATCTAGCCTGTATAGGTTATCTAGCCTGTATAGGTTCATCCAGCCCCATGTGATTGTTTACAGCCTCCCAACCATGAAGAGGCATGAGATGTTTTAGACTTACTAAAGGCAAATTCTTTCAGGAAGTTAGAAATTATTGGTATAGTGGGTTGGTTAGGAATTATATTGGTGAAGGGTTTTTCATTTGTTTTTCATTTTGTGCCAATAATGACTGCTAATTCCCTGCCCTGGGTGGGACAAGGGTGTCTCAGGTCAAACCACTCTGCTGGCAGTCTAGCTTGTGTGATAGGATTATCCATACTCCTGCCACTAAACACATGATTTTTTACTACCTCTCAACCATAAACAACACAGAGAGTTTTGGAGTATTTTAAGAGTCTTAATTAGCATAGGGCTTTTCTCATTGTTGAGTCAATGATTGAAGCCAGGCCTCCATATCCTTAGGCACCTGCGAATATATTAATCAATGCATTTGGAATATAGAAAAGGAAACATAGTAGTTTTAAGGTTAGCAATACTAGACTTTTTGAGTTAATGAATTTTCTATTTTGTAATAGATCACTGTACTTTGTTATAAATCACTGTGTCCTTGCTATGTAAAAATGTAACTTTATCACTATCTTAAGACTAAATAGATCTTAAGGGAACATTGGTGAAGGGTTTTTATTTGTTGGGCTGATGCTTGCTCCTAAATCTCCATATTCTCTGCCTTTATAATAAATATAACTAGTATATAGGATGGAGAAGGAAATGGCAACCCACTCCAGTGTTTTTACCTGGAGAATCCCAGGGATGGGGGAGCCTGGTGGGCTGCGGTCTATGGGGTCACACAGAGTTGAACATGACTGAAGTGACTTAGCAGCAGCATCAGCATATAGGAGAAATAAGTATTAACCTTTAAGATTTATCATGTTAACCTTGGGTTAAATAAATTCCTTCTTGATTGTTACTCACTACACCCTCACCCTATAGGAATGCAACTTTATTTGGAGGGTGGTACCTGGTTTAAGAAAAAACACACTTGGAAAAAATAAGTTTTTGGGTATCAGAAAGAAAGGGTCGTAAAATGTCAGCAGGACTCATGGCCAGAAGATGATGTAAAACCGCTAAGACCTCTTTTTTATGTGAAGCACCTGATTTTGATAAAGGTCAGGGCTGCTGACCCCTGCGTGATTCTGTATTCATCCCTATGTGTAACAAAAGGTATATAAGCAAACCCGAAAATAAAGAGATCAGTTTCTGGAAAAACTGATTCCCTCATGTTGTTCTTTCTTGCTCCCCGTTTTTCTGGCTGAATTCCCATCTGGATCATGGGTACCCTCCAAGTCTACTTACCTGTCCTGGCTTTCAAGCCCACGTGAGAAGGAGCCCAAAGAGGGGCACCTTCTGATATTCAAGTGGCGTTGGTGGTCCAACATAGATGGTGCCAAATTCCTTGTCTTGTAATTTTATTGGTATCCCACGTAGACCAAGTTATTCAGCATCTTTTTCTCTCCTACTATTTTCTGGCTGAATTCCCAACTGGTGTAGGGGTACCCACCAAGCCTGCTGATTTTGCCTGGGCTTCTAAGATCAGACCGGGGGCCTCAGTGCCTCCTCTCCTTCGGGAGAACGGGAAGACATCTGCGGCCTATGTAGGTGGTGATTGGTATTCCATGTAAACCAAGTTATTCAGTCTCTTTTTCTCTGCTAATTTTCTAATCCCTCTCTATCTGTAATTAATTAAGTTTTTCCAAGGACACCGACTCCGTCCCTACCTTTGAATCACCCTGGATCCACCGGGGGTGGACCCCGGCACCTTAAATCTTTAACTTTTAACTATTTTATTTATTTCTAAGCCCAAAATTCAGTAAATTCCTTTGCCATAAACATTCTCCTCACAAATAGGCTTCAGATATCAATCCCTCCCATGGCCTCAAGCTACTGCCTATGTGCTCATCCTGGAACACTCTTTTGTAAAAGTCCTTGAATAAATGTCAATGATTAACTTTATGAATTATTTTCTGAGAAATGCTACAGAAGGCTTTGTGCCTTCTCATGCTCCCTCTAAAGAACAATAAACACCTTAATATTTCTTTTCAGTCATCTCAGCCAAGGAGAGGAAAAGACAAGTCAGAATTACAAGGCCTAACTCCTTCATCCCAGGTTCTGTGCCTGCGGAATGAGGAGATGGGGTTGGGGGACCATGTCTCCATTTTGTCAGTAATCCCTAATGCAGCTATAGTTCTTTACACCCTGTGGTGCCTAATCCTTATGTTCTATTGTCCAAAATTCCTGAACAAGCCAAATATTTCTCAGTAGTTGATTTAAAGGATGCCTTCTACTCAGTTGCTTTGGCAGAGGAAAGTCAATTTCTATTTGCCTTTGTGGACCCTATGCAGCCAGCTTCTCAGTTAACCTGGACAGTTTTCCCCAGTCCTCACTTATTTGCACAAAGTTTGTCACAGGATCTACAAAACTTTAATAGCTCTGAAGCAGTGGTGTTACTGAGAGGAAAGGTGGATAAGAATAAAGGTTAAAGTTTCACTAGAGCCTTAGGGAAACAGGCCCTTCTGTTAACCTTAAGACAAACCTTTATCTTAAGAATGTGTAAGGGGCTCATATCTAAGGCATGCAGCCTCCGGGGGATGTTTATCTCAAAAACCATTCCAGGAAATTATTTTCCAGAGAATGGGTTAACAGTAAAAATGCAGCTCATCCAGCCGTGTCGACCTGATAACAAATAAACCTATCCTTGAAAATGTCAAGACCTGTACACCAATCAGGTCGCTCCACCCTAGCTGTACCCATTTGTGGTTTTTGTGCTTAAAAACTGCTCTGTAACAAATGTTTGGGGTTGTTCTCCCTGGTGGTGATCGAACCCCAGCATGCCGGCCTAATAAATCCTCTTGCAGTTTGCATCGAGTCCGAGTCCTGGAGATTATTTGGGCAATGGTTCCCTGAAAGAGGCCGAGAGGTCTAACATTTGGGGGCTCGTCCAGGATCCCTTGCCCATCTCAGATCTCCCTGACTCCCAGATTCAGAGGTACGCTCGAGCTCTCTATGTGTTCTTGTTGTGCTAACTCTGTTTTCACTCGGAACTGAGGTACCGCTCACACATCTGTCCAACTCTGGTTTTCTGAATTTTCTGAAATATGCCCGGGAGGCAGATCTGTGACAATACTTGGGGACGCCCAAGATGTCAGTCTGGAAGGAGGGTTCAGTTTGATCCCCCTTCGTCCGAATCAGGCAGAACCTCAGGCGGGGCTCCCATCTGTAGTTTCTTCTGTTTTTGGTCAGACACGTGGAAGCTGTTCTCTCTTTCCGTTTTTGTCTTGTTTGTCTCTCTTCTAACTTGTCTTTCCTGTGGCATCCCCAGACGACTTGACAATGAGACAGACTGTGACAACCCCTTTGTCATTGACAACAAGTCATTGGACTGAAGTTAAGGCCAGGGCACATAACCTATTAGTAAGGGTTAAGAAGGGAATGTGGCAGCCTCTGTGCTCAGTAGAATGGCCCAGCTTTCAGACAGGGTGGCCACCCGAAGGTTCTTTTTCCTTAGAACAGGTCTGCCTAGTCAAGGCTGTAGTTTTTACCCCTGGACCTCATGGACACTGAGACCAGGTGCCCTATGTTATAGTATGGGAGGACCTGGTTCTCCCCCCTCCTCCTGGCATGGGTCCAGCCCTTTGTTCTTTCCACAGGAATGACGTCGAGACCTGCTGTGGGGATTCTAGCCTTGAAACCAGCAGAGAAAAAAGAATAAAAAGCGAAAGCTCCTGCCAAAAGATATACCCAGACACTCAGACCGATCTCCTGCTCCTGAACCCTCCCCCGCCCTATCTGCCAGCATTAGTCCCCTTGCCGGACCCACTCCCCCAGCCCCAGCAACCCAGCCAACTGCTCCATCCGAGCCCAACCCGGACGAGGGGGAGTTGGGCCCAGAGGCGGGGACATGAAACCACCAAGCGGCTACCCCAGAATCCTCTACCCCCTCCGGGAGTACTGCCCACCCAATAACCATGGAAATCGGCCGCTCCAGTATTGGCCATTTTCTGCCTCAGACTCTATAATTGGAAAACTCATAACTCTTCATTTTCCAATAATCTACAAGCGCTGACTTCTCTAATAGAATCCCTTGTTTTCTCACACCAGCCCACTTGGGATGACTGCCAACAATTGTTACAGCTCTCCTCAGAACCGAGGAGAGACAGCGGGTATTGCTGGAGGCCCGGAAAAACGTGCCTGGAGACGACGGGCACCCCACGGCACTACCCAATGAGATAGATGCTGGATTTCCGCTGACGAGACCCAACTGGGACTACAATTCCCCTGCAGGTAGGGAGCACCTGCGGGTCTATCGCCAGGCTCTGGTGGCGGGTCTCCGAGGGGCTGCAAGACGCCCCACGAATCTGGCCAAGGTAAGAGAAGTGACTCAAGGATCCACTGAGTCACCAACTGTGTTTCTAGACAGGTTAATGGAGGCATTTAGATGACTCACTCCTTATGACCCCACGTCCGAGGAGCATAGAGCAACTATAGCAATGGCTTTTATTCACCAGTCAGCCTCAGACATCAGAGAGAAATTACAGAGACTAGATGGGTTACAAGGATTCCTTGTACAGATCCCTTCAGGATCTGGTTAGGGAAAGAAGACAAAGTATTCAATAAGAGGGAGACAGAAGAAGAAAAAGAAGAGAGAAAAAGGAAAGAACAGGAAGAACGAGAGCTAGAGAGAGAAAAGAGACAAGAGAGAAACTTAACTAAGATTTTGGCCATGGTAATTAGAGAGGGAAAAGGGAGAGATAGGGCTGAAGAGAAAGACCACAAGGGGAGTAAAGTGGGAACTAGGCCACCTCTAGATAAAGACCAATGTGCATACTGCAAAGAAAGGGGGCACTGGCTCAGAGACTGCCCCAAAAAGAAAAGGGGAAGGCCCTCCACTCCTGACAAGATCCTAGCTCTCGAGGAAGAAGATTAGGGAGACGGGGCTTGGACCCCCTCCCCGAGCCTAGGGTAACTCTAAAGGTGGAGGGGAAGCCTGTGCAGTTCTTGGTAGACACTGGAGCCCAACATTCGGTCCTGTTACAGTCAGAAGGGACGCTGTCTACAAAGAAGGCTTGGGTACAGAGCACTACAGGGTACCAGCAGTGCCCATGGACTACCCGAAGAACAGTGGATCTCAGCGTGGGCCGTGTATCCCACTCGTTTCTTGTGATCCCTGAATGCCCTTACCCCTTGTTAGGACGGGACTTGCTCACAAAAGTGGAGGCTCAGATCCATTTCCACACCGAAGGTGCCACAGTGACAGATGGGAAGGGGAGACCGCTACAGGTTCTGACCTTAAAACTGAAAGATGAACACAGGCTGTTTGAAAGCTCCTCCCCCTTCCCCTGAGACCACTGATATGCAGGAATGGCTGACTAAAACCCCTCTAGCCTGGGCTGAAGTTTCCAGGCATGGGGATGGCGGTCCGGCAGCCCTCGGTGGTAATGAAAGTCAAGGCCACCTCTACTCCCCGTATCTGTCCATCAGTACCCGATGAGCAGAGAGGCCAGAGACGGGATCTGCCCTCATATCCAGCGGCTCCTCAAATTAGGAATACTAATAAAGTGCCAGTCAGCCTGGAACACCCCTCTGCTCCCAGTCCGCAAACCCGGAACAGGCGACTACCGGCCTGTGCAGGACCTGAGGGGAGGTCAACAACCGGGTGACCAACTTACACCCCACAATACCCAACCCCTACATCCTGCTGAGTACACTTCCCCCAGCCAAAGGTGGTATACTGTCTTGGACTTAAAAGATGCCTTCTTCTGCCTCCAACTCAGTCCCGTCAGCCAGCCTATTTTCGCTTTTGAGTGGAAAGACCCCCTTACAGGACTCTCTGGACAGCTAACGTGGACCAGGCTGCCACAAGGATTCAAAAACTCGCCAACGATCTTTGACGAAGCCCTCCACCAGGACCTCGTGCATTTCTGTGCCACCAACCCCCAGGTAACTCTGCTCCAATATGTAGATGACTTGCTCCTGGCTGCTTACACTGAAGAAGAATGCAGGAAGGGGACTGAGACCTTACTAATCGAGCTTGGATCTCTCGGTTACCGTGCCTCTGCCAAAAGGCCCAGATCTGCTGGCAGCAGGTCAGTTACCTGGGGTACCAAATCAAGGACGGGAAGCGATGGCTTTTGGAGGCCAGAAAAGAGGCGGTGGCTAGAATACCAGCTCCCGAGAACCCTCAGCAAGTCAGGGAGTTCCTGGGCACTGCAGGATTCTTCAGGCTCTGGATTCTGGGGTTTGCGGAGATGGCCACCCCCTTGTACCCACTGACAAAGGGCAGTACACCCTTCGTCTGGGGAGAAAGTGAACAAAAGGCTTTTGACAACATTAAGCGAGCCTTGTTGTCAGCTCCTGCCCTGGGACTCCCCAGACGTGAACAAGCCATTCCATCTCTATGTGGCAGAAAATAATGGCATTGCCAAAGGGGTCCTCACTCAAAAGCTGGGACCATGGAACCAGCCTGTGGCCTACTTGTCAAAAAAACTGGACCCTGTGGCTGCTGGCTGGCCTAATTGTTTTACGTATAGTGGCCGCCATGGCAGTCCTAGTAAAAGATGCAGATAACTTGACTTTGGGACAGAACTTGATCGTCACCACATCCCACGCCTTAGAAAGTGTGATTCAACAACCCCTGAGAGATGGCTGACCAACGCCAGAGTGACCCACTATCAGACGTTACTCCTGAACTCTGAACGGATCTAATTCACACCGGCGACTGGGCTTAATCCTGCCATGCTGCTACCAGACCCCCGGCCAAGCCGAGGTGGCGCACAATTGCCAAGAGGTGCTGGCTGATGTACATGGGACCCACAAAGATCTTTCCGACCAGCCGCTTCAGGATGCTGCAGTGACGTGGTATATGGACGGTTTAATCCTAAACCCTAAACTCAGGAAACTTCTTTTGCCATAAACATGCCCCTCACAAACAGGTCTCAGATAATAATCCTTCCCATGGCCTCAAGCTGCCGCCTACATGCTCATCCTGGGACATTCTTTGTAAAGATCCTTGAACAATGTCAATGGTTATTTTATAGATTACTTTCTGGGCACAACTGTAGAAGGCTTTGTGCTTTCTCATGCTTCTCTCAAGTACCTTAACCTTCTTTCCTGCCAACTCAACTGAAGAAAGGAAAGAACAAGTCAGAATCACAAGCCATAACTCCTTCATCCCCTGACCCTGCCTGAGAGATGAGGAGAGGGGGTGGGGCCATCCTCCATTGTGTCAGTAATGCCTAATCTGGTTCCCGACACAATCCTAACATGGAAATATTTACAGATGACAGTTCTTTGTTCACAATGGAAAGCATAAAGCAGGTTACACAGTGGTGACTGCTGAACAGGTTTTAGAAGCAAAAATCTCTCCCTCAGGGAACCAGTGCTCAGTTGGCAGAGCTTGTGGCTCTGACTCGAGCTCTAGAGTTAAGCAAAAGGCAGCAGATAAATATCTACTCTGATTCTAAGTATGCTTATTTGACTTTACATGCTCATGCTGCAATATAGAAAGAAAGACAGTTTAAAACAACAACAGGGAAAGGGAAAGGGAAGTTGCTCACTCATGTCCAACTCTTTGTGACCCCATGGACTGCAGGCTACCAGGCCCCTCTGTCCATGGAATTTTCCAGGCAAGAGTACTGGAGTGGGGAGAACCTACCAAACATTTCAGAGATATTGAGAGACTTTTAATTGCTATCAGTTCAGTTCAGTTCAGTCACTCAGTCGTGTCCAACTCTTTGCAACCCTATGAATTGCAGCACACCAGGCCTCCCTGTCCATCACCAACTTCCGGAGTTCACTCAGATTCATGTCCATTGAGTGAGTGATGCCATCCAGCAATCTCATCCTCTGTCATCCCCTTCTCCTCCTTCCCCCAATCCCTCCCAGCATCAGAGTCTTTTCCAATGAGTCAACTCTTCGCATGAGGTGCCCAATGTACTGGAGTTTCAGCTTCAGCATCATTCCCTCAAAAGAAATCCCGGGGCTGATCTCCTTCAGAATGGACTGGTTGGATCTCCTTGCAGTCCAAGGGACTCTCAAGAGTCTTCTCCAACACCACAGTTCAAAAGCATCAATTCTTTGGTGCTCAGCTTTCTTCACAGTCCAACTCTCACATCCATACATGACCACAGGAAAAACCTTGGCTTGACTAGACATACCTTAGTCAGCAAAGTAATGTCTCTGCTTTTGCATATGCTATCTAGGTTGATCATAACTTTTCTTTTTGAATATGCTATCTAGGTTGATCATAACTTTTCTTCCAAGGAGTAAGCGTCTTTTAATTTCATGGCTACAGTCACAAATCAGTGATTTTGGAGCCCCGCAAAAATAAAGTCTGACACTGTTTCCACTGTTTCCCCATCTATTTCCCATGAAGTGATGGGACTGGGTGCCAGATCTTCATTTTCTGAATGTTGAGCTTTAAGCCAACTTTTTTACTCTCCTCTTTCATTTTCATCAAGAGGCTTTTTAGTTCCTCTTCACTTTCTGCCATAAGAGTGGTGTCATCTGCATATCTGAGGTTTTTATATTTCTCCTGGCAATCTTGATTCCAGCTTGTGTTTCTTCCAGTCTAGCGTTTCTCATGATGTACTCTGCATAAAAGTTAAATAAGCAAGGTGAAAATATATAGCCTTTTCCTATTTGGAACATACTCCTTTTCCTATTTGGAACCAGTCTGTTGTTCCATGTCCAGTTCTAACTGCTGCTTCCTGACCTGCATACAGATTTCTCAAGAGGCAGGTCAGGTGTTCTGGTATTCCCGTCTATTATCCTAAAGAAGTAGCTGCTATGCATTGCAAAGAACACAACAGGGATGGGAGTAAAGTAGCAGCTGAAGGTAATCATCTGGCTGACTGCCAAGCCAGAAAAGCGGCACTGTATGAAACCCCTTCACTACAGATGACTTTGATCTGGACAGGTCCTGTGGAACAGGAAAAACCACAATATACTGAGGAAGAATTAGAAAGATATGAGAAAAGAGGAGCAAAGATTACTGATAAAGGATGGTTATGGTCTGAGGATGGATGATTAATAATTCCTGAAAATGCTCAGTGGGAAATTCTAAACGGCTTATACCAGAGTTTTCATTTGGGAGCAGAGAGTACTTACCAGATGGCTTCTCATTTGTTTGAAGGTAAAAATGTAATGAAAACTTTAAAGAACATTATCAAAAGGTGTGAGAAAAATAACCCAAAGACTGAAAATCTAGCAAAATCTGGATTACAACCAAGTGGAAAGTATCCTGGAGAGGACTGGGAAATCGATTTTATTCATATGTCAAAAGCTAATGGGTATTCTTGCTTACAAGTTTGGGTGGATACTTTCACTGGATGGATTGAGGCTTTTCCCTGTCATAGTGAACAGGCTAAGAAAGTTATAAAGAATTTAATCCATAAAATTATCCCCAGGTTTGGGCTGCCATGGAGCCTTCAGATTGACAATGGCTCCACCTTTAAAACTGCTGTAACTCAGGGGGTGGCTAAAGCTCTAGGAATAGAATATCACTTACACTGTTCCTGGAGACCCCAATCCTCAGGAAAGTTTGAAAATGCTAATGACATTATCAAAAGACATCTATACACGTTAACTCAAGAGATGCAAGACAATTTGATTAAAGTCCTACCCATAGCTAAAATGAAGGCTCAAACTGCCCCCAAAGAGGACGGACTGTCTCCCTTTGAATGTATTTATGGAAGGCCTTTCTTATGAACAAACATTGTTATAGACCCTGAAGCCTTGGAATTAACTAGTTATGTTACTCAGCTGTCAGCTTTTCAACAAGCGTTAACAGAACTCTGGGAGATAACTCCTGACCCAGCCTCTGAGACAAGCAAGCCTGTATTTGAACCAGGAACCAAGGTCCTCATAAAAACATTAGGGTCTGGGGGCCCATCCTTTGAGCCCCTCTGGGAAGGCCCTTACCAGGTTATTCTTTCTTCTCCCACAGCTGTCAAAGTGCCAGGAATTGATTCATGGGTACATCACACTAGAGTTAAGAGGTGGCAACCTGACCAGAACTAAGCAACTTTATTTTATGTATTTACTTTCTAAGCTCTGACTTTGTAATTTTCAGATGATCCTGATAAACTATGTGAGCCTACTTCTGCTGACTTCAAAAATCCTAAGTCTGCAGTTTGATCCTCAAGACAATGCCTAATCAGTCTAACTGCTGGGTCTGTGGAGCACTCCCTGTTCATCAGTGGAAGGCTTCATGTGGTGGACATCTCCACTTCAAAGAAAAGACTTTCTAAAAGTCTTCAAATACCTTCAACAACAATCACATGTGATGCCTCTTCTTAAACTGATGACATCTAACAACCTTAAGATGGACTGATGTAACTATGGACATAATGAGACTTTTCATTTTGATTTTAACTTGGTTTAATGAAGATTTTGCCTTAAGTCCATAACTGTATAATGGAGTTTTCTAACCGTCTAAAAGCTTTTAATTTACAAATGGTTGTCCAAGCTGCTACAAGTGCCACAGCCTCCTCCAACTGTTACATGGGACCCCTGGATCAGACACCCTCAATATAAGGGTTAGGAGAATATGTTGCCTCAACAATTTAGGGACCACACCCCTAAACAGCAGGAGGTAGTTATGGAATGAAAATGACACCCATTTCCCTGGGCAAATTAATTCTCCTAAAAGAAAAGGGGGAACGGGAGAGTCATTTCCCAGTCAGGTTGATAAGAAGTCTAGGGGTGCCCAAGGAGAGAGTAGTCTGGAATTCTTAAGGAGGAAGAAACTACAATGTTTTTCCTCTACATTCCTTGGGATTATATAACAATAATGTATCCTGCTTGAGGACAGTCTCTGGAAAAAAACCTTTGGCTAATCCTGGTATTGTAAAATGTAAATTATGGGAGTAGGTCTAGAGAGGACTTTACAACCTCCAAACATTCTTTTGATTCACTGTAATAATTAATTGTAGAGTATATAACTCTATTGCTAACACTAGCAAGGGAGTACTTCTTCCTGCCCCCTTCTGATGCCTATGTCAGAAGGTTTCTCTGTCTCTCAGAGATCAAGAGACCGCTATTGATCTGAGCAATCAAGCTCTGAGCGATCAAGCCTCGTCTCTGGCCCTGGATTGAATTCTTCTCCTCTGCAAGCCAAGAATCACAGCGTCTTCTCATGGTTCAGCAACAACCTTTCAAGAGAAATTCCCAGTTCAGTCTTGATACTAGAAAGAAGGCTTGACTCCCTTTATGCAATTCAAGACGTTCCCTGAGATACACATCACCACTCAACAGGAGCCCCAGTTTACGACCATAACTCAAGAATGGCCCTATGTTCCACACCTCATCTGGAGATGAGGGCCTATTCCCCTGCTTTGATTCAAGAGGAATCTGGACTTTACTCTCGCAACTCGAGGAGGCCTGTCTCACCTATGGAAACTCGAGAAGAAACCCTCGGTTCCTGCTGCAAGACAAAATGAAAATGAGATCCCCCTCAACTCAAGATGAGGCCTGATTCCCCAGCACCAATTCAAATGAAACCCCGAGTAGACCCTCACAAGATGAAAGGAGGTCTAACTTGCCTGTTGCACTCAATAAAAGCACAAGTTCCCCAGCTCAGCTCTATAGGAGGCTTGACACCCCTTTCCAACTCAAGAGGAAAGTGGATTTCCATGCTTCAACAAGAAATGAGGCCAGACTCACATGTTGAAAGTCGATTGGAACTCCCAAATTCCTGTTGCAAGTAGAGAGGAAGCCAGAGTTTCCCTCCTCACTTGAGATGAGGCCCTATTCTCCTGCAGTGACTTGAGTGGAATCCCAAGATGCCACTTGCAACTTGAAAGGAGACCTGACTTCCCTGAAACACCATGAAAAATTACCTGATGTCCACATCTCAACTCAAAAGGAACCCAAAGCTTTCCACTGCAACTCAAGAAAAACCATGATATACTCCCCTCAATGCGAGGTGAGGCCTGATTCCTCTGCAGTGACATGAGAGCAATCCCACACTCTCACTCGCAATTTGAAAGGAGACTTGACTTCCCTGAAGCAACACGAGAGGTTCCCTGCTGTCCCATCTCAACTCGAAAGGAACCCAAAGCTTTCCACTGCAACTCGAGAAAAACCACAAGATACCCCCCTCAATGCAAGATGAGGCCTGATTCCTCTGCAGTGACACGAGAGCAATCCCACACTCCCACTCACAACTTGAAAGGAGGTGTGATTCCCTGAGGCAACATAAGAGGATCTCTGGACACACTGTTGAAACTATTAAAAAAACTTCCTGCCACAAATCTAGAAACACCATGAGATTCACCCCTCAATGCGAGATGAGGCCCGATTCCCCTGCAGTGACTTGATAGCAATCCTGCACACCCCCTTGCAACATGACAGTAGAGTTGACTTCCCTGAGGCAATACGAGAGGTTCCCTGAGATCCCTGTCACAACTCAAGAGGAACCCCAAGCTTGACACATACCTGGACAAAAACCATGACGTTGCCCCCTCAATGTGAAATGAGGCCCTATTCTGCTGCAGCGACTCCTAAGGAATCCCGAGATGCCCCTAGAAACTTGAAAGGAGGCCTGACTTCCCAGAGTCAACATACGAGGCTCCCTGATACACACTGTAACTCGAGAGGAGCCCCAAGCTTCCTGGCAGAACTTGAGAAAAAGCACGAGATTCCTGCCTCAATAAGAGATAAAGCCCTTTTTCCCTGTAGCAACTTGAGAGAAATCCAGATTTCACTCTCAAAACTCGAATGGAGACTTGTATTCCTTTATGAATCTCATGAGGTTCCCCAAGGTACCAGTCGCAACTTGAGAGTAACCCCGAGATTCCCACCACAACTAGAAATGTGCCCTGTGTTCCCCACATCTTCTCGAGATGGGGGCCGATTCCCCTGTTTTAACTAAGAGGAATCCCAAATTTCCCCTCCCGCCTCAAGAGGAGGCCTGCCTCACATATTGAAACTTGAGAGGAAACTCAGGCTTCCTGTGGCAGGTTGAAACAACACTGAGTTTCCACTGAACTCATGATAAAAACCGATTGCCCTGCAGTGATCGAATGGAACTACAAGGATCCACTCACAATAGGAAGGGAGGTCTGACTCCACTGTTGCACCTCTAGACAAAACCCAAGTTCCCCACTTCAAGTCGACAAGAGGCCTGACAACCCTTTTAAAACTCAAGAAGAAAGTGGAGTTCCATGCCTCAATATGAGATGAGGCTTGAGCCCCCTGTTGGAACTCGGTGGGAACTCTGAGATCTCTGTCGCAACTGAAGAGAAAGAAACACTGAGTTTCCCACCTTCATATAATATGAGGCCTTATTCACCTGAAGCTACTTGAAAGCAATCCCGAGGGTCAATTGCATCTGATAGGATGCCTGACTTCCTAGAGGCAACATGAGAGGTTCTCTGGAAACACTGTCACAACTAGAGAAAATACAAAGCTTCCTGCTGCAACTCAAGAAACACCACGAGATTCCTCCCTCAATGCGAGATGTTGCGATTCCCCTGCAGTGACTCGATAGCAATCCTGCACTCCCCCTCACAATATCAAAGGAGACCTAACTTCCCTGAGGCAATATGAGAGGTTCTCTGAGATCCCAGTCACAACTCGGAAGGAACCCCAAGCTTCCCGCTGTAACTTGAGTAAAACCACGACATTCCACCTCAATGTAAAATGAGGCCCTATTCCACTGTAGCGCCTCCTGAGGAATCCTGAGATGCCTCTTGAAACTTGAAAAGGAGGCCTGACTTTCCAGAGGCAACACATGAGGCTCTCTGAGGTACCCACTGTAACTCAAGAGTAACTGCAAGCTTTTCACCATAACTCGAGAAAAATCACGAGATACCCATATCAACGCGGATGAGGCCCTTTTCTCCTGCAATGCCTCGAGAGCAATCCTGAGTTCCATCTCGATACTCAAAAGGAGTTTTGACTCCCTTTATGCAACTCAAGATGTTTGCCGAGGTATACGTTGCCGCTCAAAAGGAGCCCGAGTTTACAACCACAACTCAAGAAGGGCCCTGTGTTCCCCACCTCATCTGAAGACAAGGGCCAGTTCCCCTGCTTCGATTCGAGAGGATTCCTGACTTTACCCAGGCACCTCAAGAAGAGGCGTTTCTCACCTATAGCAACTCAAGAGGAAACCCTCAGTTCCTGCCACAAGATAAATGGACACCGAGTTCCCCCTCAACTAGAGATAAGGCCAGATTCCCCTGCACAAACTCGAATGGAACCACAAGCATCCTCTCACAACATGTAGGGAAGTCTGACACCCCAGTTGAACCTCTAGAAAAAGTCCAAGTTCCCCACCTTATTTTGAAAGGAGGCCTGATACCCTTTTTACAACTTGAGAGGAAAGCTGAGTTCCAAGCCTCAAAATGAGACGAGGGCTTACTCATCTGTTAAAACTTGATAGGAACCCCAAGATTCCTATCCCAGCTGGAGAGGAACACTGATCTTTCTGCCTCAACTTGAGATGAAGCCTTATTCCCGTGCAGAGACTTGAGACGAATCCTGAGGTGCCCCTCGCAGCTAAAAAGGAGACTTGCCTTTCCTGAGGCAACATGAGAGGTTCCCTGAGTTCCCCATCGCAACTTGAGAAGAACCCCAAGCTGCCAGCCACAACTAGAGAAAATCCACGAGATTTCCCCTCAATGTGAGATTAGGAACTTTCCCCTGCAGCAGTTCAAGGGCAATTCCGAGTTCCTTCTCAAAACTAGAAAGGAAGCTGGAATGTCTTTAGGCAACTCAAGAGGTTCCCCGAGATACCGAGTGGAACCCCAAGTTTCTGGCCACAGTTCAAGAAGAGCCACCTGTTCCCCAACTCATCTCGAGATGAGGGCCAGTTGCACAGCTTTGACTCGAGAGGAATCCTGAGTATGCCCTTTCACCTCAAGAGGAGGCCAGTCTTACCTATTGAAACTTGAGAGGAACCCCAAAATTCCTGTCACAAGTCAAAAGGACACAGAGTTCAACCTCAGTTCGAGATAAGGCCTGATTTCAGTGCACCTCTTTGAATGGAATACCGAGTATCCCCTCACAACACAAAGGGAGGTCTGACTCCCCTCTTTCACCTCTAGAAAAAAACACAAATTCCCGAGGCCTGACAATCATTTTAAAACTCGAGAGGAAAGCAAATTTTCATTCTTCAAATTGAGAAGAGGCTTAACTCCTTGTTTAAACTCTCAGGTTCTCAGGAACCCTGAGAAACCTGTTGCAACTGGAGAGGAACACTTAGTTTCCTGCCTTGACTCGAGATGAGGCCCTATTCCCTTGCACCAACTTGAGAGGAAAGCCAATGTGCCCCTTGAACCTTGAATGAAGGTCCGACCTCTCTGAGGGAACATAGGATGTTCCCTGAGGTACACGTTGCAACTCAAGAGGAACCCTAAGCTTCACGCCGCAAAAGGAAAAAGACCACAAGATTCCCTGCTGAATGTGTGATGAGGCCCGAATCCCCTGCAGTGACTCAATAGCAATCCCATGCTCCTCCTCGTAACTCAAAAGGAGACTTGAATTCCTTGAGGCAACATGAGAGATTTCCTGAGGTCCTTGTGACAACTTGAGAGGAATACCAAACTTCCCACAGAACTAAAAAAAAAAAAAAAGAGAGATTTTCCCGTCAATGTGAGATGAGAACCTTTCACCAGCAGCGCCTTTAGAGCAACCCCGAGTTCTCTTGAAACTCAAAAGGAGGCTTGACTCCCTTTGTGCAACTCAAGAGTTCCCCAAGATACCTGTTCCAACTCAAGAAAAACCCCAAGATTCCTGCAAAAATGCAAGAAGAGCCCCGAGTTTGCCACCTCATCTCGAAGTTAGGGTTGATTCCCCCTGCTTCGACCTGACTTTGCCCTAGAACCTCAAGAGGAGGCCTGTTTCACCTATTCAAACTGGAGAGGAACCCTGTGTGTACTGCCACAAGTTGAAAGGACACCAAGTCCCCATTCAACTAGAGATAAGGCCAGATTCCCCTGCAGTGCCTCGATTGTGACCTCAAGTATCCCTTCACAATATGAAAGGAGGCCTGACACCCCTTTTACAACTCAAGAGGAAAGTGGAGTTTAATGCCTCAAAATGAGATGAGGCCTGGGTTAACTGTTGAAATTCGATACTGGTTCCACTCCAGTTATGACAGGTATCTCGGTGCAGTGAATCCTGCACTGCCCCTCACAACTTGAAAGGTGACTTGGCTTCCCAAAGGCAACTCGAGAGGTTCCCTGAGGTCCCAATCACAAGTCGAGTGGAACCTCAAGCTTCCCACTGCAACTCTAGAAAAACCATGAGGTTACCACTCAGTGTGAGATGAGACCCTTTTCCCCTGCTGCCCCTCGAGGGCAATCCCATGTTCCCTCTCAAAAATGGAAACGAGGATTGACTCCTTTTATGCAACTTGTAGCTGAGATTTCCCGAGGTACTCCCTGTAACTCAAGAAGAACCCCGAGTTTCTGACAACTAAGGAAGTGCCCTGTGTTCCCCACCTCATCTTGAGATGAGGGCCAATTTCCATGCTTTGACTTGAGAGAAATCCTGACTTTCCCCTCACACCTCAAGAGGAGGACTGTTTCAGCTATTGAAACTTGAGAAGAACCCTGCAATTCCTGCCACAATTCAAAAGGACACTGAGTTCACCCTCAACTGGAAATAAGGCCTGATTCCCTGTACTGACTCAAATGGATCCCGAGTATCCCCTCACAACACAAAGGGAGTCCTGACTCCCCGGTTGTACCTCTAGAAAAAGCCCAAGCTTCCTGCCAGAACCCAACAGGAGTCCTGACACCCCTTTACAGTTCAAGAAGAAAGTGAAGCTTTTTGGCTCAATACGAGATGAGGCCTGAATCCCTAGTTGAAACTTGATAGGAACCCTGTGATGCATGTTGCAACTGGAAGGAACCCTGAGTTTCCTGCTTCAGCTCGAGATGAGGATCTGTTCCCCACAGTGACTCAAGAGGATACCCGAGGTGCCACTTGCAACTTGAAAGGAGGCCTGACTTCCCTGAGGCAACATGAGAAGTTCCCTGCGGTCACCGTCAAAACTCAAGAAGAGTACAAAGCTTCCTGCCAGAACTTGAGAAACATTGAGATTCCCCCTCAATGCAAGATGAGGCCTGATTCCCCTGCAGTAACTCGAGAGCAATCCTGCTTTCGCCCTCAGAACTCCAAAGGAGACTTGACTTTGCTGAGGCAACACGAAACGTTCCCTGAGGTCCCTGTCACAACTCGAGAGGAATCCCAAGCTTCCCGCTGTAACATGAGAAAACCACTAGATTCCTGCCTTAATGCGAGATAAAGCCCTTTCCCCAGCAACGCCTTGAGAACAGTCCCAAGTTCCCTCTCGAAACTAGAAAGGAGGGCTTGACAACATTTATGCAAATCAAGAGGCTCCCCAAGATTCCAGTCTCCACTTGAGAGGAACCCTGAGTCTCCTGGCATAACTCGAGAAGGGGCCTGTGTTCCCCACGTCATCTCGAGATGAGGGCCGATTCCCCTGTGTTGACTCACTGGAAGCCCAATGTTCCCCCGCACATTAAGAGGAGGCCTGTCTCACCTATTGAAACTAGAGAGGAACCCCAGGGTTCCTGGCACAAGTCGAAAGGACACTGAGTTCCCGCTCAAATCGAGACAAGGACTGATTCCGCTGCACCGACTGAAATGGAACCCGTAGTATCCCCTCACAACACGAAGGGAGGTCTGACTCCCCTGTTGCACCTCTAGAAAAATCCCAAGTCCTCCGCCTGAACTCGACAGGAAACCTGACATACCTTTTATAACTCGAGTGCAAAGAAGAGTTCTATGCCTCAAAACGAGACAAGGGCTGACTCACTTGTAAAGCTCAATAGGAACTCAGAAATGCCTGTCACAACTGGAGAGGAACCCTGAGTTTCCTGCCCTAATTCTAGATGAGGCCTTATTCCACTGCAGTGCCTTGAGAACAATCCCAAGTTCCTTCTCGAAATTCCAAAGGAAGGTGTGACTCCCTTTATGCAACTCAAGAGCTTTCCCAAGGTGCCCATCGCAACTCTAGAGGATCCCTGAGTTTTCTGCCACAACTCGAGAAGAGCCCCGTGTTCCCCACCTCATCTCGAGATGAGGGACAATTCCCCTGTTTTGACTCGAGAGAAATACCGACTTTCCCATTGCAACTAAAGAGAAGGCTTGTCTCACTTATTGAAATTTGAGAGGAACCACGTGGTTCCTGCTCAAATCGAAAGTATACCGAGGTCCCCCTCAATGATAACTCGAGATAAGGCCTGATTCCCCTGCACCAACTTGAATGGAGCCCCGAGTACCCCTGATAACACTAAGGGAGGTCTGAATCCCCTGTTGCATCTCTAGAAAAATTCCAAGTTCTGCCCCTTCACTGGACAGGAAGCCTGACACCTATTTTACAACTTGAGAAGAAAGCAGAGTTTCATGCCCCAACATGAGACCAGGCCTGACTCCCTGTTGAAACTCGATAGGAACCCCCAAAACTCCTGTCACAACTGGAGAGGAACTCTTGAGTTTCCCGCCTCAACTTGAGATGAGGCCCTGTTCTGCAGTGACTCGAGAGGAATCCCAAGGCACCCCTTGCAACTTGAATGGAGGCCTGACTTCCTTGAGGCAACATGAGACGTTCCCTGACATCCACGCCGAAAATCAAGAGGAACCCAGAGCATCCAAGGCACCTCAATAAACACCACAAGATGTGCCCCTCAAGCGAGTTGAGGCATGATTCCCCTGCAGTGACTCGGGAGCAATCCCGCACGCCTCTTTGCAAGTTGAAAGGAGACTTAACTTCCCCGAGGCAACACGAGAGGTTCCCTGAGGTCCCTGTTGCAACTTGAGATGAATCCCAAGCTTCCTGCTGGAACTTGAGAAAAACCACGAGATTCACTGCTCAATGCGAGATGATGCACTTTTCGACTGCAGCACCTCAAGAACAATCCCAATTTCCCTCTCGAAAGTCGAAAGAAGGCTTAACTCCCTTTATGCAGCTCAAGGTGTTCCCCAAGATACCCATCACAACTTGAGAGGAACCACGAGTTTCCCACCACAATTTGGAAGAGCCCCATCTTCCCTACCACATCTCGAGATGAGGGCCCATTGCCCTGCTTTGTCCTGAAAGGAATCCCGAGTGTCCCCTCACACTTCAAGAGGAGGCCTGTCTCACCTTTTGAAACTCAAGAGGGATCCACTGGTTCCTACTGCAAGTCGAAAGGACACTGAGTTCTCCCTTAACTTGAGATAAGGTCTGATTCCCCTGCACTGACTCAAATGGAACCCTGAGTACCCCCTCATAACAGGAAGGGAGGTCTGACACCCTGTTGCACCTCTAGAGAAAGCACAAGTTCCTGCCTGAACATGACAGGAGGCCTGGCATGGCCTTTATATCTCAAGAGGAAAGAGGAGTTCCATGCCTCCACATGATAGGAGGCCTGACTCCCCTGTGGAAAGTTGATAAGAACTCCAAGATCACTGTCACAACTGGAGAGTAGCCCTATGTTTCCTGCCTCAACTGGAAATGAGGCCCTATTCTCCTGCAGCGACTCAAGAGCAATCACAAGGAGGCCCTCACAACTTGAAAGGGGGCCTCCCTTCACTGAAGAATCATGAGAGGTTGCATGAGGTACTCATCACAACTTGAGAGGAACCTAAAGCTTCCCACCTTGACTGGAGGCACACCACGAGATTACCCCTCGAAGTGAGATGAGTACTGATTACCGTGCAGTGATTTGAGAGCATTCCAACGATCCTTCTAGCAACTCAAAGGAGACTTAACTTACCTGAGGCAATAAGATAAGTCCCCTGAGGTCCCTGTCGCAACTTGAGAGGAACCCCAAGCTTCCAGCCTTAACTCGAGGAAACCCACGAGATCCACCCCCCAACACGAAATGAGAACATTTTCCCCTGCTGGGCCTCGAGAGCAATTCCGAGTTCCCTCTCGAAACTCTAAAGGAAGCTTGACTCCCTGTCAGTTCAGTTCAGTCATTCAGTCATGTCCGACTCTTTGTGACCCCATGATTCACAGCATACCAGGCCTCCCTGTCCATCACCAACTCAGGAAGTTCACTCAGACTCACGTCCATTGAGTCAGTGACGCCATCCAGCCATCTCATCCTCTGTGGTCCCCCTTCTCCTCCTGCCCCCAATCCCTCCCAGCATCAGAGTCTTTTCCAATGAGTCAACTCTTCACATGAGGTGCCCAAAGTACTGGAGTTTCAGCTTTAGCATCATTCCTTCCAAAGAAATCCCTGGGCTGATCTCCTTTAGAATGGACTGGTTGGATCTTCTTGCAGTCCAAGGGACTCTCAGAGTCTTCTCCAGCACCACAGTTCAAAAGCATCAATTCTTTGATCCTTCTTCACAGTCCAACTCTCACATCCATACATGACCACTGGAAAAACCATAGCCTTGACTAGACGGACCTTTGTTGGCAAAGTAATGTCTCGCTTTTGAATATGCTATCTAGGTTGATCATAACTTTTCTTCCAAGGAGTAAGCGTCTTTTAATTTCATGGCTGCAATCACCATCTGCAGTGATTTTGGAGCCCAAAAAATAAAGTCTGACACTGTTTCCACTGTTTCCCCATCTATTTCCCATGAAGTGATGGGACCGGATACCATGATCTTTGTTTTCTGACTGTTGAGCTTTAAGCCAGCTTTTTCACTCTCCACTTTCACTTTCATCAAGAGGCTTTTAGTTCCTCTTCACTTTCTGCCGTAAGGGTGAGGTCATCTGCATATCTGTGGTTATTGATATTTCTCCCGGCAATCTTGATTCCAGTTTGTGTTTTTTCCAGTCCAGCATTTCTCAAGAGGTACTCTGCACATAAGTTAAATAAGCAGGATGTCAATATACAACCTTGACATACTCCGTTTCCTATTTGGAACCAGTCTGTTGTTCCGTGTCCAGTTCTAACTGTTGCTTCCTGACTTGCACACAGATTTCTAAAGAGGCAGGTCAGGTGGTCTGGTATTCCCATCTCTTTCAGAATTTTCCACAGTTTATTGTGATCCACACAGTCAAAGGCTTTGGCATAGTCAGTAAAACAGAAATAGATGTGTTTCTGGAACTCTCTTGCTTTTTCCATGATCCAGCACATTTTGGCAATTTTATCTCTGGTTCCTCTGACTTTTCTAAAACCAGCTTGAACATCTGGAAGTTCACGGTTCACATATTGCTGAAGTCTGGCTTGGAGAATTTTGAGCATTACTTTACTAGCATGTGAGATAGTGCAACTGTGTGGTAGTTTGAGCATTCTTTGACATTGCCTTTCTTTGGGATTGGGATGAAAACTGACCTCTTCCAGTCCTGTGGCCACTGCTGAGTTTTCCAAATTTGCTGGCATGTTGAATGCAGCACTTTCACAGCATCATCTTTCAGGATTTGAAACAGCTCAACTGGAATTCATCACCTCCACTAGCTTTATTCGTAGTGATGCTTTCTAAGGCCCAGTTGACTTCACATTCCAGGATGTCTGGCTCTAGATCACACCATCGTGATTATCTTGGTCGTGAAGATCTTTTTTGCACAGTTCTTCCGTGTATTCTCACCACCTCTTCTTAATATCTTCTGCTTCTGCTAAGTCCATACCATTTCTGTCCTTTATCGAGCCCATCTTTGCATGAAATCTTCCCTTGGTATCTCTAATTTTCATGAAGGATCTCTAGTCTTTCCCATTCTGTTCTTTTCCTCTATTTCTTTGCATTGATCGCTGAAGAAGGCTTTCTTATCTCCTTTTGCTATTCTCTGGAACTCTGCATTCAGATGCTTATATCTTTCCTTTTCTCCTCTGCTTTTCGCCTCTCTTCTTTTCACAGCTATTTGTAAGTCCTCCCCAGCCAGCCATTTTTCTTTTTTGCATTTCTTTTCCTGGGGATGGTCTTGATCCTTGTCTCCTGTACAATGTCATGAACTTCATTCCATAGTTCATCAGGCACTCTATCTATCAGATCTAGGCCCTTAAATCTATTTCTCACTTCCACTTCATAATCATAAGGGATTTGATTTAGGTCATACCTGAATCTCCACTACTCTTGTCTGGAAAATCCCATGGATGGTGGAGCCTAGTGGGCTGCAGTCCATGGGGTGGCTAAGAGTCAGACACGACTGAGTGACTTCACTTTCACTTTTCACTTTCATGCATTGGAGAAGGAAATGGCAACACACTCCAGTGTTCTCACTTGGAGAATCCCAGGAACGGGGGAGCCTGGTTGGCTGGCGTCTATGAGGTCACACAGAGTTGGACACAACTGAAGCGACTTAGCACCAGCAGCAGCAGCAGCAGCAGCACACCTGAATGGTCTAGTAGTTTTCCCTACTTTATTCAATTTAAGTCTGAACTTGGTAATAAGGAGTTCATGATCTGAGCCACAGTCAACTCCTGGTCTTGTTTTTGTTGACTGTATAGAGCTTCTCCATCTTTGGCTGTCAAGAATCTAATCAATCTGATTTCGATGTTGACCATATGGTCATGTCCATGTGTAGAGTCTTCTCTTGTGTTGTTGGAAGAGGGTGTTTGCTATGACCAGTGCATTTTCTTGGCAAAAACTCTATTAGTCTTTGCCTTGCTTCATTCCACATTCTAAGGCCAATTTGCCTGTTACTCCAGGTGTTTCTTGACTTCCTACTTTTGCATTCCAGTTCCCTATAATGAAAAGGACATCTTTTTGGGTGTTAGTTCTAAAAGGTCTTGTAGGTACTCATAGACTCCCTTTACTCAACTCAATAGGTTCCCAAGACACCTGTCAGAACTCGATCAGAAGATGAGTTTCTAGCCACAACTCGAGATGTTTCTCGTGTTCCCCTAACTCATCTCGAGATGAGGGCCGACTCCACTGCTTCAACTCAAGAGGAATCCCGATTTCCCCTCACACCTTAATAGGAGGCCTCTCTCAGTGTTAGAGAAGACTCTTGAGAGTTCCTTGGACTTCAAGGAGATCCAACCAGTCCATTCTGAAGGAGATCAGCCGTGGAATTTCTTTGGAAAGAATGATGCTAAAGCTAAAACTCCAGTATTTTGGCCACCTCATGCGAAGAGTTGACTCATTGGAAAAGACTCTGATGCTGGGAGGCATTGAGGGCAGGAGGAGAAGGGGACAACAGAGGATGAGATGGCTGGATGGCATCACTGACTTGATGGACGTGAATCTGAGTGAACTCCAGGAGTTGGTGATGGACAGAGAGGCCTGGCATGCTGTGACTCATGGGGTCGCAAACAGTCAGACATGACTGAACGACTGAACTGAAATGAACTGAACTCAGCTAATTTAAACTCGAGAGTAATGCTGCTTTTCCTGCCACAATTTGAACTGACACTGTGTTACTGCTCAACTCAAGATAAGGCCTGATCTCCTGCACCGACTCAAACGGAACACCGATTACCCTGTCACAACACGAAGGGAGGTATGAATCCCATATTGCACCTCTAAAAAGAAGCCCAAGTTCCCTGCCTGAAATTGCCAAGATGCCTGACACCCCTTTACAACTTGAGAGGAAAGTGAAGTTTCATGCCTAAAACCAAGACGAGGCTTGACTTCCATCCTGAAACTCAAAAGGAACACAGAGATCCCTGTGGCAAGTGGAGAGGAAACCTGAGCTCCCTGCCTCAACTCGAGATGAGGACCTATTCCCTTGCAGTGACTTGAGAGGAATCCCGTGTTGCCCTTCACAACTGAAAGGAGGCTTGACTTCCCTGAGGCAACATGAGAGGTTCCCTGAGGCAACATGAGAGGTTCCCTGAGGTCCTCGTCTCAACGTGAGAGGAACCCAATGCTTCCCACTGCAACTTGAGAAACACCACGAGATTCCCCACCCCCCACCCCCAATGCGAGATGATGCTGGATTCCCTTGCAGTGACTCAAGAACAATCCTGCGCTCTCCCTCACAACTTGAAAGGACACTTGACTTCCCTGAGGAAACACAAGAGACTTCCTGAGGTCCCTGTCACAACTTGACAGGAATCCAAGCTACCCAACACATCTCGAAAAGAAAAAAGAAAAAAAAGAATGAATTTCCCCCTCAATGGGAGATGAGGCCGTTTCACCTACAGTGTCTCAAGAGCAATCTCAAGTTCCCTCTGGAAACTCTAAAGGAGGCTTGACTCCCTTATGCTACTCAGGAAGTTTCCTGAGATACCCATCTCCACTCGATAGGAACCCTGTGTTTCCAGCCACAACTCGAGAAGAGCTCGGTGTCCCCCACTACATCTCTAGATCAGGCCTGAATCCACTGCTTTGACTCGAGAGGAATCCGGACTATCCCCTCACACCTCAAGGAGGCCTGTCTTATCTATTGAAACTGGAGAGGAACCCCGTGGTTCCTGCCACAATTCGAAAAGACATAGAATTCCCCCTCAACTCGAGATAAGGCCTGATTCACCAGCACTGACTCAAATGGAACATGGAACCTTGAGTACCCCCTCACAATATGAAGGGAGCTCTGCTCCCTTGTTGCAACTCTAGAAAAACCCCAGTTCCCCACCTCAACATGACAGGAGTTACAACTTGAGAGGAAAGCATAGTTCCAGGCATCAAAACAAGAGGAGGACTGACTCCCCTGTTGAAACACTATAGGGACCCCGAGATCCCTGTGGCAACTGGAGAGGTACTCTGAGTTTTCTGCCTCAACTCTAGGTTAGGTCCTACTGCACTGCAGCGACTAGAGTGGAATTTTGATGTGCCCCTCAGAACTGAAAGGAGGCCTGACTTCCCTGAGGCAACACGGGAGGTTCACCGAGGCCTCCATCACAACTCAAGAGGAAACCAGAGTTTCTCGACACAACTAGAGAAACACTAGGAGATTCCCCCTCGATGCGAGATGAGAATCAATTCCCCTACAGTAACTCGAGAACAATCATGCACACATCATCACAACTCTAAAGGAGACTTGACTTCCCAAGGATACACAAGAGGTTCCCTGATGTCCTCGTGGTAATAGAAAGGAATCTCAAGCTTCCTGCTGGAACTGGAGAAAAACCAAGGGATTCCTCCCTCAATGTGAAATGAAGCTGTCTTCCCTGCTTTGTTTTGAGACAATCCCGAGTTCCCTCTCGAAACGCAAAGGAGGGCTCGACTCCCTTTATGCAACTCAGGATGACACCCGAGATACCCGTTGCCAGTCGAGAGGAACCTCGAGTTTTTGACGACAACTTGATAATGGCCCCAAGTTCCCTACATCATCTTAAGATGATGGCCGATTCTGCTGCTTCAACTCGAGAGGAATCTTGACTTTTCCCTCGCAGATCAAGAGGAGGCCTGGCTCACATATTTAACTCGAGAGGAATCCCATAGTTACTACAGCAGTTTGAAAAGCAACAAGTTCCCCCTCAGCTCGAGATAAGGCCTGATTCCATTGCACCAACTCGAATGGATCCTTGAGTATTTACTCACAAAATGAAGGGAGGTCTGATTCCCCTGTTGCACTTCTAAAAAAGCCCATGTTCCCCACCTAAACTCGACAGGAGGCCTGACACCCCTTTTGCAACTCGAAGTGAAAACAGACTTCCATGCCTAAAACCGAGACAAGGCCTGTCTCCCCTGTTGAAACTCAAAAGGTATCCCGAGATCCCTGTGGCAACTGGAGATGAACCCTGAGTTTCCGCCCTCAACTCGAGATAAGCCCCTACTCCCCTACAGTGCCACAAGAGCAATCCAAAGCTCCCTCTCAAAACTCGAAAGGAAGCTTGACTCCTTTTATGTAACTCAAGAGATTCCCCGAGACCCCCATCACCACTAGAGAGGAACCCCCAAGTTTCCGACCACATCTCCAGAAGGGCCCCATGTTCCCCATCTGATCTCGAGATGAGGGCCTATTCCCCTGTTTTGACTCTAGAGGAATCCCGATTTTCCCCTCACACCTCAAGAGGATGCATGTCACATCTATTGAAACTTCAGAGGAACCCCGCAGTTCCTGCCTCAATTTGAAAGGACACTGAGTTACCCGTCAACTTGCAATTAGGCCTGATTCCCCTTCACTGACTTGCATGGAACCCCAAGTGTCCCCTCACAACAAGATGCGAGGTCTGAGTCCCCTGTTACACCTCTAGGAAAAGCCCAATTTCCCCACCTGAACTCTACAGGAGTCCTGACATCCCTTTTATATCTCAAGAGGAAAGCAGAGCTCCAGGCCTCGAGAGATGAAGCTTCATTCGCCTGTTGAAACTCAATAGGAACCCCAAGATGTCTGTCACAACTGGAGAGGACTCTGAGTTTCCCACCTCAACTCAAGATTAGGCCCTATTCCCCTGCAGCAAATGGAGAGGAATGCCAGGGTATCCCTCACAACTTGAAAAGAGGCCTCACTTCCCTGAGGCAACATGGGAGGTTCCCTCACATCCCCATCACAACTTGAGAGGAACCCAAAGCTTCCAGTCACAACTCGAGAAACACCAGGAGATTCATCCCTCAATGTGAGATGAAGCCCCATTCCCCTGCAGTGACTCAAGAGCAATCCCGAAAACACCCTGAAAACTCAAAAGGAGACTTGACTTCCCTGAGGCAACACGGGAGGTTCCCTGTGGTCTTCATCGTAACTCCAGAAGAACTTCAAGCTTCATGCTGCAACTTGAAAAAAGCATGAGATTCGTGCCTCAATGTGAGATGAACTCCTTTTCCCCTGAAGTTACTCGAGAGCAATCCTGAGTTCCCTCTCGAAACTCAAAAGGAGACCTTGACTCCCTTTATGAAAATCAAGAGGTTCCCCGAGATACCCATTGCAACACAAGAGGAACCACAAATTTCCTGTCACAACTCGAGAAGAGCACAGTGTTCCCCACCTCATCTCGAGATAAGGGCTGATTCCCATGCTGTGTCAAGAAGAATCCCTACTTTCCCCCTCGCACCCCAAGAGGCCTGTCACAAGTATTGAAACTCCAGAAGAATTACACGGTTTCTGCCACTCTTCAAAAATATACCAATTTGCCCCTCAACTCGAAATAAGGCCTGAATCCCCTGCACCGACTTGCATGGAACCCCGAGTAGCCCCTCCAACACAAATGGAGGTCTGACTTGCCTGTTGCACCTCTATAAAAAGCACAAGTTCCCCACCTGAACTCGACAGGAGGCCTGACACTACTTTACAACTCAAGATGAAAGCAGAATTCCATGCCTCAACAAGAGATGAGGCCAGACTCACATGTTGAAAGTCAATAGGAACCCCGAAATCCCTGTTGCAAGTGGAGAGGAAATCTGAGTTTCCCTCCTCAGCTTGAGATGAGGCCCTGTTCCCTGGCAGTGACTCCAATGGAATCTCAAGGTGCTCCTTGCAACTTTAATGGAGACCTGATTTCTCTGAGCCAACATGAGAAGTTCCCTGATGTCCACGTCTCAACTTGAGAGGAACCGCAAAGCTTCCTGCTACAACTTGAGAGAAACCATGAGATTCCCCCATCAATGCAAGATGAGGCCATATTCCTCTGCAGTGATTTGAGAGCAATCCCACATTCCCACTCGCAACTCAAAAGGAGACTTGACTTCCCTGAGGCAAAATGAGAGGTTCCCTGATGTCCCCATCAAAACTCAAGAGGAACCCCAAGCTTCCTGCTGGAACTTGAGAAAATCACGAGATTCCTGCCTCAATGTGAGAAGAAGCCCTTTTCCCCAGGAGCGCCACGAGAGCAAACAAGATTTCCCTCTCAAAGCTCGAAAGGAGGCTTGAATCCCTTTATGAATCTCAACAGGTTCCCCGAGATAGTTCCCCATCGCAACTCGACAGTAACCCTGAGGTCCCCACTGCAACTCATGATGTGCCCTGTGATCCCTATATCATCTCGTGATGGCGGCTGATTACACTGTTTCGACTCAAGAGGAATCCCAACTTCTCCTCACACCTCACGAGGAGGCCTGTCTCATATACTGAAACTTGAGAAGAATCCCAGGCTTCCTGCCACAAGTCAAAATGGCACCGAGTTCCATTCATCTCGAGATTAAAACTGATTTCCCAGCACCGATCAAATGGAAGCACGAGTATTCCCTCACAACACGAAATTATTTCTGACTCCCTGTTGCACCTCTAGAAAAAGCCCAATTTCCCTGCCTCAACTTCACAGGAAGGCTGATACCCCTTTCAAAAATCGAGAGAAAAGTAGAGTTCCATGCCTCAACACAAAACGAGGACTCACTCCCCTACTAAAACTCCATAGGAACCCTGAGATCCCAGTTGCAACTGGAGAGGAATCCTGAGTTTCCCGTCTCAACAAGAGATTATGCCCTATTCCCCTGTAGCGAATCAAGAGGAATCCTGAGGTGTCCAATAGCACTCGAAAGGAGGTCTTACTTCACTGAGGCAACATGCGAGGATCCCTAAGGTCCCCGTGGCAACTCGAGAGGAACACAAAGCTTCCCGCCCCTTCTTGAGAAACACCACGATATTCACCCCTCAATGAGAGATGAGGCCCCATTCCCCAGCAGTGACTCTAGAGAAATGCAGTGCTCCTACTCACAACTCCAAATGAGACGTGACTTTCCTGAGGCAACACGATAGGCTCCCTGAAGTCCTAGTCTCAAGTCGAGGGGAACCACAAACTTCCCACTGCATCTGGAGAAAAACTGTGAGATTCCTCCCTCAACACAAGAGGAGGTGCTTTCTCCCTGAAGCGCCTCAGGAACAAACCCTAGTTTCCTCTCAAAACTCGAAAGGAGGCTTAACTCCCTTTATTCAACTCAAAAGTTTCTGTGAGTTACCCTTTGCCTGTAAGGAGGAAACCAGAGTTTCCCACCACAGTTAAAGAAGAGCCCTGTGTTCCCCACCACGTCTTGAGATGAGGACTGATTCCCTACTTTGACTTGAGATTAATCCCAACTTTCCCTCCCACCTCAAGAGGAGGCCTATCTCAACTATTAAAACTTGAGATGGGCCTCGCAGTCCCTGATGCATTTTGAAAGGACAATACGTTACCTTTCAACTCAAATAAGGACTGATTTCCCTGCATCACATTGAATAGAACCCCGAGTACCCTTCACAACAAGAAAGGAGGTCTGACTGCCCTGTTGCCCCTCTAGAAAAAGCCCAAGATCCCCATCTCAACTCTACAGGAGGCCTGACACCCCATTAACAACCCGAGAGGAAAGTGGAGTTCCATGCCTGAACAAGAGATGAGGCCTGACATCCCTTGTGAAACTTGATAGGAACCCTGAGATCTCTGTCGCAACTGAAGAGGAGCAGTGAGATTCCCACCTGAACTAGAGATGAGCCCCTAACCTCTGCAGTGACTCAAGAGTAATACCGAGTTGCACCTAGCAACTTGAAAGGAGGCCTGACTTCCCTGAGGCAAAATGAGAGATTCCTTAGGGACCCGTCACAGCCTGAAAGGAACTCAAAGCTTCCCGCCACAACAAGAGAAACAACAAGAGATTCTTCCCCTCAATGCGAGATGAGGCCCCATTCCCCCTGCAATGACTGGAAAGCAATCCCCCGCTCCCACTCCCAACTCTAAAGGAGACTTGACTTCACTGAGGCCACATGAGATTTTCCTTGAGGACCAGTCCCAACTTGAGAGGAACCCCAAGCTTCCCACTGCAGCTTGAGAAAAACCAAGAGATTCCCCCCTCAACTCGAGATGAGGTCATTTTCCCCTGCAGGGCCTTGAGAGCAATCCTGAGTTCCCTCTTTAAACTTGAAAGGAAGCTTGATTACCTTAACTCAACTCAAGCCATCCCCCAAGGTACCTGTTGAAACTGCAGAGGAACTCCAAGGTTCCCGCCACTACTTGAAAAAAAGCCCCGTGTTCCCCACCTCATCTCGAGATGAGGGACGATTCCTCTGCTTCACTCAAGAGGAATACTGACTTTACCCTCGCACATCAAGAGGAGCCCTGTCTCACCTATTAAAACTCAAGAGGAACTCCATGGTCCCTGCCACAAGTTGAAAGGACACCAAGTTCCCCCTCAACTAGAAATTAGGCCTAATTCCAGTGCACTGACTCAAAAGGAATACCAAGTATCCCCTCACAACATGCAGGGAGGTCTGACTCCCCTCTTGCACATCTAGAAAAAACCCAAGCTTCCCACCTCAACTCGACAGGAGGCCTGGAACCTCTTTTAAACACGAGTGGAAAGCTGATTTCTTAGCCTCAAAATGAGACAAGGCCTGAATCCCCAGTTGAAACTCGATAGGAACACTGAGATGCCTGTCTAAACTGGAGAGGAACCCTGAGTTTCCCGACTTAACTCGAGATGAGGCCCCACTCCCCTGCAGCAACTCAACAGGAATCTCGAGTTACCCTTTGCAACTTGAAAGGAGACGTCACTTCCTGAGGCAACACAAGAGATTCCCTGAGGTCCACGTGGTAACTCAAGAGGCACCCCAAGATTCCCACCACAGCTCGAGAAAAATCATGAGATTCCTCCCCTCAATGTGACATGAGGGTGTTTTCCCCTGCAGCACCTCTAGTACAATTCCTAGTTTCCTCTTAAAACTGGAAAAGAGGCCTGACTCCCATTATTCAGTTCAAGAGGTTCCCTAGATTCTTGTCACAACTCGAGAGGAACCCCAAGGTTCCTGCCAAAATGTGAGAAGACCACTGTGTTCCCCACCTCATCTCGAGATGGGGACAAATTCCCCCTGCATTGCCTCGAGAGCAATCCCGAGTTCTCTCTTGAAAGGAGGCTTGACTCCCTTTATGCAATTCAAAAGTACCAGGGTCCAGCCCCAGTTGGACCCAGGGTATCTGAAGCATGGGCAGCGAGGTGAGAGAGGTATATAGATATAGATTTATAGACTTAGAGATATATATAGAGATAAGAAAACAGTTAAGAAAATAGAGGAGAGAAAGAGGCTTGATATCCCTTGGTTTACACAAAAAGCTAATAAAGTCTCAAGACAAGAGACTTGCTCTGTTCACATAGGCCATAGGCACCCGCTTGAATAGTGGAGGGTGCCCCACCTTGGGCTCCCTCTAACGTGGGTCCTAGAAGCCTGGGCAGAAAAGTGAACGCAAAGAGCCTCTGTGTTCCAAGGGATCAGCCTGAAAAAGAGAGGGAGGGAGAGGGAGAAAGAGAGAGAGAGAGAGAGAGGAGTCGACATGAGGGAGGCCAAGCTTGTGCAAAAACCCCATAACTTTATTTCCAAAAGGTGCTTATATGCCTTAAGTTTTACATAATGGAAGATGCAGAGTCATGCAGGGGCAGCAGTCCTGACCCTTATTGATATCAGGCTTTCTTTCTGCATACCTTTCCATATACAAAAGGTCTCAGGTGATTTACATTATCTTCTGGCCAGGAGGCCTGTTAACATTTTATGGCTTTTTTCCTTGATAAATGTTAATCAACCAAAAATTCATTTTCCCTTGAAGTGTTTTTCTTTAATCTGCATCACCCTCAAAGTGCTAAAGTTACATCCTTATAGAACAAAGGTGCAGTGCGTTACAACAAAGAAAGCACTTAACTCAAAGATCTAATGTTGCTACTTGTTTTTTCTATACACCAACTATATTAATTAATGCACTCCTGGGTACACAACAAATAAAGGATATGAAAACTTGGCAGCAAGTATTGGCTCAACAATGAAACCCTTAACCAGTTTTATTCTAATGATTTTTAACTCCTCAAAAGGCTCTACATTCCTAGAATTTTTAAAGCTTCCTGTGCCTCTCACAGTTGGGAGGCTGTAAACAATCATATGTGTAGTTGTCAAAGTCTGGATAAATCTGTCAGGCAAGTTAGAAAGCTATCAGAGGGGTTTGAATTAAAACACTCTTGTTATGCCCAGGAGACTTATTAACCAAAGCTCTAAGTTGATTTTCTTCAGAGAAAGGTGGTCGGGGACAGTCCCCCGTTAATGTCAGAGGTGTTAGTGAGAGACATGAAATAATAAAACAGACAGATTCTGGTTTCAGGGTAGATGCTCGGGCAGAGGACCCTTGAGACCTGATCCGCCTTGCCCTGTCAGGCTCTTCCGCATGACCTTGTCATGGGTGGGATCTCCTGTGCTGGCTCCTGGCATCTCCATCTTTTTATTTCTTAAGACAGCCAGATGTAGTTCAGTCGTGAGCTTCTGAATGTTCTGCTGAAGAATTCTGACAATTCAAGGAAGAATAATTATGAGAAGTAAAATAATTATGAGAAGCTATGCTTTAGCACCATAGCTGAAGATAGTAGACAGAATGTTTTTTTCCTGAAATAAAATTAGATAATGTATGAAAAAAGTCATTTCCTTCTCCTGCAGCAGTAAAATCTAATCAGGAGTGTTCCATGGTCTTTATTTGATTATGAAGTTTCCCTAAATCTAAGCTGATGTTGGAACTGTTCCAAACACCTGAAATATGATTTTTAATTTTCTCCAAATTATAATCTGTCTTGTTTACTTTCAAGGGTGTTACACATATCCACTGGTAGTCAGCATGACAGGACAATGACAACTTTACTTTTAAAGCGTGTAATTCAGTCCCAATATGCATTATTGCTTCTTCTAAGGCATCTACCCTCGTTTCTAGTTTCCTGTCTGTAATTTTCTGTGTTGCCAGCGTTAAAGAAACATTTTTAGACATAGTATAAACATATCGAGCAGTATGCACTTGTTAAGTCAATGATATTGCTGCCACAATAACAGAGCAATTGCAGTTATTAAAGCTGATATTCCCAAAATAATCAAGCCCACAAACTGTCGTGATCACATTAAATCTTGTAGTTGTTGCAGCACAGTAAGACCATAATTATCATACCAATAAGTGGTTACAGTCACAGGCACCATAAGATAGGGTGGACGTTGCAACACCACAAAAGAACAAACATTATATTGAGGGGTCAAACAAGATAAGAGCATACATTGTTCACAAGACACTACATTAGGTCCACCTGAATAATTCATTTGTATATTAAGTCTTCCAGAGTCATTAGTGAAAACAAAAACATAAGGAGAGGGTAGACAAGCTAAAATAGAGTAAATATAATTATTTTCTGGCTGGGTTAAAGCAATAGGGGCAGTAGTGGCAAGGGCTTTCCAAATTTCTGGCTGCCAAAGGTTTTACCCTTTGCTGTATAAGACAGCATAGGGGGAACAAATTGATTATGATGCCATCTAGTGGAGGCTAATGGCCAAGGAACTGAATATTCTTTCCAGTTGTCCAATCTATTGATAAAGTCATCGTTGGACATTGGGTTCTGACCTGGATTTGGGTTGCTTCAGTCCTGAATTGTATAATTTCTTCCTCTTTGTATTCTGTAATCAATTCTCGAATTATAAGTACAAGATTTCCAGGTCAGATACCCTAAACTATCATTTACAGTTTTCCATATGACATCTGAGGGAGCAACATTGTCACTATTTGTATATTCTGGTGGAGCTTTGAGAAACAAGGATTTATAGGGGTCAAGGACCCTGGGCATAAGAGCTTGTAATATCCAAACTGACCGATCCCCTTTAAATGCAAGTTTTGAGGTTGGGTAATCTGCCAGAACTGCTTTTTAGAGGCTCCAACACATCCTTTTCTGGTGGGAGTAATAAAGTGTCCTGTATGACCAGAGGGAAAATTAAAGCAAACAGGAAGATTGTCTGTGAGTCCCCTAAAGGTATAATTGAAATTAATAGGGTATTGATTTTTTACATAGGAAGTATAAGATCCTCCCAGGAGGTGAGGTTGGTTTATATTAACCCTTATAGGGCCACTACTCCACGTGACTACTTGAAAAGTTGGATAACCAGGGAAATATGCCCAATAATTTTCCAGAGTGGGGAGGAGACGCCTACCTGGCAAAATAGTAGGGCAAGCGTAGCAATAAACACTTTCTCAGGGGAGGCTGATAATCTCTGTAAAGAAGCTATCCCCTGTGCCTGGTGACAGAGCCCCTTAATCTGTCCCCAGGTAGGTATGGAGGCTTGTTGAGTTGCCTGAGCTGGGCATCCTGGCAGTCTCCTGTGGGGTAAAGGATTAGGGGGAGCAATATCTCATATATGGAGTTGTGACATCTGCCTGATGGGTGGATTCACTCCCTGTTCATCCGGGATCTCCGATGTCAGTCGTCCAGAGGTCAGTGGGATTTCCCATATTGGCGGAGGGAGTGGAGGTAGAGGAGGCTCCTTCCTTTTTGAGGTCGCAGTAGTGGAGGAATTGGGTGTCTGGGGAGCTGCGACATGACGAATCAGTCTGTCTGGAACCCAAATCGGAGAATCTGCATCCTGTAGAAAAACACAAGAATATCCTTGGCCGCTATTTAACAATGGGTCAGGACCCTTCCATTGTCCAAAAAGGAGGTCCTTCCATTTCACCAGCAGCTTTGCATTCTGTTGCTCTGGACACCAATGACGAAGCATTGCAGACAAATCAACATTCAAGCTATTTATTACAAAGAGAGCATGTTGTAAAATCTGATAGGGAGAACTATACTTAAATTCCCCTTCCTTTATTTTTTGAATTTGTATTTTTAATATTTGGTGTGCTCTTTCTACTATAGCTCATGCCTGGGGATTATAGGGGATGGCTGTGTTATGTTTTATTTGAAATTTTGTACAAAATTCCCGGAAAGACTTTGAAGTGTAAGCAGGGGCATTATCAGTTTTTAAAGCCTTTGGCAGACCCAGATATGAAAAACAAGTAAAGAGATGTTGTATTATATCTTCATACACCTCTCCTGTGCAAGCAGTTGCAATAATGACATGAGAGATAGTATCTACAGTTACATGAACAAAAGACAATTTTCCAAATGAGAAGACATGAGTTACATCCATCTGCCAGAGTGCATTAGGTCTGAGACCACGAGGGTTAACTCCCATAGGCAAACTATTTATAGTAGTGGGACAATGTAAACAGGAATGAACAATCTCTCGAGCAGACTTTCGAGGAATCTGAAATTGATATCTTAAGGCAGTAGTGTTTTGATGATGAACTTGAAGAATCTAAACTACTACATTTTGTAAGGTTCCAGGAAAATAGCCTTTGGAAATCCAAGAGCCTTTAGAAATCCCTTAACCCCACCCCACTACCTGCGGGCCAATCAGAACCCATGGCCAGCCTGGGAAATGGGAACCAATCAGAACCCAACACCTAACCCTTCCACAGAAGGTAACCAATTAGACATCTCCCAATGCGGAAACTCCCGTTTTTCAAATTTCTGGCACGAGAATACCTTATATAAGCAATGTAACCCAGAGCTCAGGGCTCCTCCCTATAGCTGCTGCGTCAGTATCGGTGGGAGCCCCAGCTCAAGCTTGGTAATAAAAATTCTCTTGCTTTTGCATCGGATATCGGCTCCCTGGTGCTCATTGGGAGATTTTGCAACTTGGGCATAACATTTGGGGGCTCGTCCAGGATCTCCCACCAGCTCCACGGGAAGACCACTCCAGAGAGTCATCTGTAGCCGGTAAGCTTTATTCTGTCTTTCGTTTCTGGCAGGGCATGGTTACTGAGACCGGTATATGACTCAGGTGGATGTGCTGAAGAGTCACCAGTGGGGGTCGTTGGGAGATGTCCCCGACCCTGGCGGTGGGGGGGAGTGCCCCTGTTCTCTGTAGATGATAGCGGGTCGCTCCCGCTGAACGGCCGGGAGGCCATCGCCATCCAGTTTTACCTCCGGAGGTGTATTTCTCCTGTCTTTCTGTCTGTCTGTGTGGCTGTTCGTACTGTCTGTGTTAATTTACTAACATCTGACTGGTCCCAGGACGATGGGGCAACGCGATTCTAGCCCCACACCTCTATCCTTGGTTACTGATAATTTTAAGGGGTCAAGATGCACGCTCATGACCTCAGTGTAGAAATTAAAGGAATAAATTAATCACATTTTGCAGCACAGAATGGCTGACCTTCCATGTAGGCTGGCCCTCAGAAGGCACCTTTGACTTGGGAATTGTACACCAAGTATGAGATATCATCTTCAGACCACGGATTGGACACCCTGACCAAGCCCCCTCCTTGGGTAAAAACTTTTTGCCTCAACAGGGATTTTCTACTGCTCAGGTGTTGGTGACACGTGTAGGAAAGAACCCAAAGAATCCCAAGGAGCTGGAACCAATGGCGCTGCTATACTCCATCTTGCAGGGGGAATTGTTAGGGGAAGCACACTGATTGAAACCGCCCACCCTGGCCAGGCACCATAGTAACCATCTGCATGAGTTGTTTTATGACAGGAGACCCTGAGAAGGAATACAGAACTAATAAGCCTCCACCAACCGGAAGAGTTCAGGAAAGGTCTAAAGAAGACACCGCTTGTACATTGTGAGCCATGCAGCAGAGCAGTTCTGGGTTTCCTTACCCTGCTGCTCTCCACCCGGGTGCCCTTTCCCAATAAAATCTCTTGCTTTGTCAGCACATATGTCTCCTCGAACAATTCATTTCCAAGTGTTAGACAAGAGCCCAGTTTTGGGGCCTGGAAGGGATCCCTCTTCCCTGCAACAAATGGTGACTCTGGTGAGACTCTTCTTCGCCGAGACTGACATCCTGACCATTCCGGGTACTCAGGGGCCAGCTTGCCTGCCAATGGACCAGACCCAGTGGCCGCAACTGGAACCCTTTTTTCCTTGGTCTCCTCCTGACACGGACAACTGTCCAGAGTGCCCCGAGTGGTAAGAACAAGAGACTTTATTGATCTCTCTCTCCTTCCCTCTCTCTTTCCTCTCCTTAACCCTTCCTATCCTTCCCTGTTTTCAAGTCCCCCGGTCCTGGATGCAGGAATCTGGTTGAAGGCCCTCAGCCTGAGCTGAGGATTGGAGACTGATCAGCTCCTCTTGGCAGAGAACTCGAATTCTGGTTCTGATTTCTGGTAGGGCCGAGTTCCAGTCCTCCCTTCTCTGAAGGCCCAGGGAAAAGTCCCATAATGCCTGGGTATCTGTAGGTGGCAGGAGACGTCCCGCCTCCTCCCCCTTCTTTTTCAACCTGGCTTCCTTTCCTCCCTTGAAATCTTTGATGTTAGTACTTAGATCTGAAGTTCTGTGTCTCTATAGGAGGTTTTCTGAGAGACTATGTTCTTGTATTTAAGGGCTTCCCTAGTGGAGCCGAGGTTAAAGCGTCTGCTGAGCAACTTTACTTTCACTTTGACATGGACTGCCAGGTTTATCTCTGTGTGTTTTAACTCTGTGTTCTGTGTTGTGATTTTTGATGGCCATTTTGCTTTGTCTGGCCACCATGAGGTTTAGACCTGCCACCATTTTGTTAGAACTTGATTTTCTTTCCCTGTGCCTTGAGACCAGGGCTCTTAGGAGCACTTATCTAGACCATCTCTAACTCCTGACACTGAGGAAAAAGGAGGAGAAAAAGGAAAGGGCTTGAAGCTAGATCTTGCACTGTGTCTGTCTAAATATGTCTTGGTATGTCTGTCTCTGGGTAATATTTTTGAGGTTAATTTATATATGAACTCTATTTATTTGGCTTAAAGAAGATAAGTGCTTACAAATCAAGTAATTCTAAATTAAACAGTAAGTTCCAGGTTCATGTGAACTGGGAAATATTCAATGTTAAATACCTGATATTAATGTTTGTTTGTTGACCTATCTAATATAGACATGTCTTAGAGTAATTAACGTTAAGTAGAATATTTTCATTGTACTTAGGTTTAATATAAGTTAAATATTATATCTGTTACAAGTTTGTCAACAAGGAAATTACCTCAAGTGGAAAAAAAAAAACTTCCTAAAGAGAACTCTTTTGAAGTTCTTTTGATCTCTAGCTAACTTTGGGATGCTTCAGAGGGCCCCTGGAACATCCCAAAGAGAGAAATTAAACTGTGTTTATTTGGTTGGTTAAATTACATGGAAAAGATTATCAAATGAGTAACAAATCTCCTCATGTTATAATATATGTTGAAATAACTAATACAGATATCCTAGAAATTATATGGGATTTTTAACATTCTGGTATGTCCTGATATTTTAATGGAAAACCTGATGACTTCACAAAAGTTAACAAAAGGACTGAATGAACCAGTGAATATGCTTATAACTTTTATGGTTTCTATGTGAAAAATTATGGGTTTGAATCTTATGTGTTCAGGGAGTAGGGAAAATCTTCCTCTCAAACTAATTATGACAATACTTCAGTAAAATTAAACTTATAAACAAAACAATTATATTTTCTATCTGACTCCTCTAAAAATTGGAAGTTCTTAGGCTTCCAGTAAGTTTATCAAATGAGTTAGGAAGGTTATCTCATGGGTACAAAAATCTCAAGAAATTTTGAGACCTTAAAAGGGAAAAATTCACCTAGATTTGTTAGGCAAAATCTGTGATAAGCCTTTGGTGTGAGTTTCCCAGCCCTGTTTTATTTTAAAAGTTCAATCTGAGACTCTATAAATGTTTCAGCAAAATAAAAAGCTTATAATCAATTATGGTTATAAAAATCATCAGAGCAAAATCAGTGAGAACAGACCTGTTTTGCAAACAAACTAGCCTTAATTTGGTTATATTTAATAAAAATAAGGATAACTTTAAGTAAAAAAGATATTTCAAAATGTTAAATACCAGTTTGTTAATGGAGGTCTGCATCTAATAAGACTCATCTCTTAGATAGTTCTTTGTTGTTATGTGATATTAATGTAAAATTTAATTGAACTCTTGAAAACACCCTAAGTTTGTTTCTGAAGCTTATCTCAGTAATCTGTCTTTGGATGAAGATCAGTTGCCTCATGACCTGCAACCAGGACTGGAAAAAGATAATTTAAGGGACTGTCTCCAATATGGATGAAAGGACTTTTTTTATCAGGAAAAACTACACTACATCAGGATGAGAAGACAACGACATCAGCGGTAGACAGCTTCCCCAAGATGCTGGACCTGATTCGTATGATCATTTATGTTTCCTTGACTTCTTAGACCTTTGCATATAAGTCAAATGCTTTTCTATCGTAGGCCTGATCCTATGCTAGGTTTTACAATCAATCCAATTGTTGGGTTTGTGGCCAATTACGTGTGTCTAGTTCTGGATTACCTTGGTAAATTTCTCTACTACCAGACTCTAACTGGTTGGCCCTGAGAAAATTTACTTAAAAAATATTATAGTCATATTCAGGTCACTGTGATAGTACTAGATAGGATCCCCTCACCGGGCCAATTGCTAATGCCTGCTCTGACTCTGGCTATAAATTTGAGCTTTTTTCTATTACCTAAGCTCAATCATAAGGAGAAAAGTTTCTGTAAAGGAGGGGAAAATCTCCCACAGTTATGGGATGGATTTATATAGATAATACCAGGCTACAATAATTTAGGTTTAGTCTCCTCTGTGTTGAAAAAAATTTTTAAGTCATACTAAAGATAATCAGTCTAGTAACACTAGAAAACTGGGCTATGTGCCTTATAGATAGTGCCAATATATAATTTCCCTGGAAGATAAAGATTCTACAGGGCAGACTAAGTCAGATAACCTGGAGATATACTGGGCTACATCTAATGGAAGTTCTTAACATAAGTCTTAACTTGTAACTTTACTAATACTGCTGGCTATGTTATTTGTATATCACCTGTTTTACGAAATTGTTTTCTTATACTATCAAATATGTGTGTGAGGACTCTAATAGAGTAATATATAGTCCCATGTGAGATCGATGATGGTAACAGTGTTACTCTAGATATGGCAAGAAGCAACAAGAGGGAATATTTTCCTGGACCAAGAAACTAGTAAGACAGGTGGTCCAGAGAATTTTGGATACTGTTTTATGGCCTAGTCCAGTAACAGCACATTGAGTGGCCTGTCAACAGAATCTTTGCCAAACCTGAGAATGGACATTCACAGCACCATGGGATAAAATGGTCATGAAATGTTCCCCTCAAAATCATGATCAAGTTTATGAGCAAAAAGGGGCTCTGCCAACTGAAGACTGACACTCGCCATCTACATCTACGAAGATTAAATCATGGCCACTGCAACTGCTGACTTTCAACGCCCCTGAAAGGAGTTCAGGGTAAAAATCAGGAATGAGGCACTCTGTGCTCTGGGAAAAAGTGGCAAAACAGGCCTTCAGGTAGTTAGATCTTTTCAGGAGAAGATTTTATGAGTCCCAATTCTTCTCAATCTTCTTTGGCTATTAAAGAAAAGTTTACAATTAAAAGTCAAAATAGAGTAGCTATGGTTCAGATATCCTGGGAAATAACTAGGTGATGCTATGGGTGTACTTTCAGATTAGACCTTGTATTGCTAAACACTTGAGTTTTCTGAGTCGTGTTAGGCTTGGATGTCACCATTTTCAAAACAATGTCTTTGAGCCCCCACCCAGGTGGAAGACGGTAACTTCAGACTGAACACAAGATTCCTGGAACACAGCTCTGTTGCCTCACCACCAACCAATCAGAAGGGGTCACAAACCCTGCAACCCTCACCCCAAATGTTGCCTTCTGTTTCTGGGGACCAGAGATGACCATCCTGTTAGGTCTTCTGTTTGGCCCTTGTCTATTTCATCTCTGAGAGGGGCCAACTAAATTGCTTTTACTACAAGGATAAAAGCTGGTTTCAGATGTGGAAAACCCCAACTTAGATCAGGTAGAGAGAGACTTCTGCTCTGCTAGGTAGGCCTACGCCCATGCACAGCAGGAAGAAGTTACAGAAGAAAGAGACCTCCGCCCCAATTCCCAAGAAGTATCATGAGTGTGAAGTCTCTCAGGGGGCCTATGTGCTGCATTAGGGAAAGAACATTGTTTTTATGTGAATCACTCGGGGGTAGTCAGGGAGTCCCTGGCCAAGATAAGAGAAGGGCTGAGTCAAAAAAAAAAAAAGAGAGAGAGAGAGAGAGAGAGAGAAAGAAAAATGTCTCAAAATTGGTTTGAATCCCGGTTCAACTCATCCCCCTGGTTCACAACTCTCATATCTTCCTTGGTAGGGCCCCTGATTATCTTGTTACTGCAACTCAGTCTCGGGCCATGCTTACCGAACTAATTGGTGGCCTTCATTAAAAGCCACATCAGCTCATGGTGCACAGATCCCAATGTACAGCCTTGCCAATGGTCCCCTTAGTGGGAGACAATATAGAGCTGACCCCAGACCCATGATTGGGTCTGTCCTGGATCCTAGAGAAGGGGGAATGAAGAATCTAAGCTACTCCATTTTGTAAGGTTCCAGGAAAAGAGCCTTTGGTAATCCAAGAGCCTTTAGAAATCCCTTAACCCCACCCCACTGTCTGCGGGCCAATCAGAACCCGTGGCCAGCCCGGGAAATGGGAACCAATCAGAACCCAACACCTAACCCTTCCACAGAAGGTAACCAATTAGACATCTCCCAACCCGAAAACTCCCATTTTTCAAATTTCTGGTGCAAGAATACCCTATATAAGCAATGTAACCCAGAGCTCAGGGCTCCTCCCTATAGCCTCTGCGTCGGTATTGGTGGGAGCCCCAGCTCGAGCTTGGTAATAAAACTCTCTGCTTTTGCATCGGATATCAGCTCCCTGGTGCTCACTGGGAGATTTCGCAAGTTGGGCATAACAAACTGAATGAGAGGCTCGGGCTTCTTTAACAGCAGAGGCCACTGTAGTGCTGGTTAGTGAATCTGCCAAATCATTTAGAGCATTTAAAGGTCCAGGCAGTCCGGAATTAGCTCAAATGTGGCCAATGAAGAATACTCTGTTTCTTTTCCAAATTTACTGCTGCAATTTAGTTAACAAGTGAAATATAGTAGTTTTGTTCTCGAGCAGAACTGTAGTCTCAATGTGCCGAAACAGCCTGACCACATACTGAGAGTCAGAGTAAAGGTTAAATTCCTCATCTGCAAACATAACAAAAGCCTCTATAACAGCTGTGAGTTAAGCTCTTTGAGCTGAAGTTTCTTGTGTTTCCAAAACCGTATGATGATTTCTTGTAACTATGGAAGCTCTGCCATTTGCTAACCCATCAGTAAAAGCTATCTGAGCATCTGGAATAGGGAATTGTTTGCATCTAACAGGGAAAATAACTGGGTGTCTAGATATAAAATTTAACAAAACATGCAAGGGTAAATGATGCAAAATTTGACCGCATCAGTTTCCTATAGCAATCTGCCAATCTTCATCAAACATTAAAAGAGCATCAAGCTGTTCCTTATATGGAATTGCAATATCTAATGGATCTTTACCAAACAATTCAATGCTCCTCTTTCTTTCTTTTTAATATTAACGTAGCTATCAAGCCTGAATAAGAAGCCACTACTTTTTTAGCTTGGGTGGAAAAACAGACTCACTCTAGGGGGCCGCTTTGCCATAAAACTCCTGTAAGTGCAGTTCAGGTGGCTAGGCAATGGAATTGCCAGTTTGCTGCTAAATCAATTCTTTTTACATAGCTATAAGATAAAGCTTTTTCTACTTTGCCTAGGGCTTCCCGGGCCTCAGCAGTTAACTGCTTTTTGAAGTTGGATCCGGATCCCCACGTAAAATGTTAAAAAGAGGCTTTAGCTCAGCAGTGGTCAATTTTAAATAGGGTCTAATCCAATTAATAACACCTAAAAGTTTTTGATAATATTCAAAGTGATAAGATGGCCCTTTCTTAATTGTAGCGGGGCATGAGTCACTATTTCTGAATTTATAACCCTTCCTAAGTAGGTTATGGGCAGATTGATTTGAATTTTCTCTGGGGCAATTTTAGGCCTCTAGCTGACAATCCCTGAATTAAATTTTGGAGGACAGCTTGTGTAAGAAAACGCCACGGGAAGAAAGAGCCACCTCTAGCGACCATCAATGGAAACCTTTATTGGGCGGTCGCTCTTGGGCAGAACTCCCGGTGGCAAGCGAGGGAGGGAAGGAGTCTGCGAGGTATGAGGGGGTGAAGAGGAGGTTTTATAGCCAGAGCTGGCACTAGAACCAGGTTCTCCCATATAAGGTAGAAAGCGCAGGCTGCAGCAGCAGTTGGTGTCCAAGGGCTTCGTGTTGGCACCTGATTGGGCCAGGCCACGGGGGTTGGTCCCCGGAAGTTTGGTCCACTCCCGGTTCCTGTTTGGGCATTGGCCAACCTCCGGGACTCGTCCACGGCACTTTTCCGGGGCATGTCTCGACATGCCCAACCTCTCATCCCGGCCTTTTTGATATAGGGCAAGGGGCGCCGGTTTTCTCTGGCTACTTCCTGCTGAACGGAGGCGATGAGGGGTAGGGTGTGGCCGGGATGACGGGGTGTCCGCCGTCATGTTTGTCACAGAACGTTTGTCGGAAGCTCTTGGTACTGCTGTCGCAGCACCATCAGCTGGATCGTGTTGAGCTGCTCCTTGATAAAGGCTAACAGTCTGTTTAAGAGATAGGGCCCGAAGGTTAGAAGTAACAGGAGGATTATGAATGGTCCCATTAGGGAAGAGAGCAGGGTGGTTAGCCAGGGGGAGCTCTGGAACCATGACTCAAACCAGCCTTGCTGGGCTTCCCATTCTCTCTTTCTGCGCTCCAGTCCCTCCCTTACCTTGGCCACGGATTCTCTTACCACCCCCATATGATCCACATAAAAGCAGCATTCTTCTTTCAGGGCTGCACATTGCCCCCTTGTTGCAAAAAGATCAGGTCCAGGCCTCGTCTGTTCTGCAACACCACCGCTGACAAACAGGTCAGGGATTTCTCCAAGGCCATCATAGACTTTTCTATACGAGTAATATCCTCATCAATGGCAACTCTTAGGGAGACCAAACCCTGGTTTTGCATGGACAGAGATGCAATCCTGGTGCCCGTTCCCACTGCTCCCAGGGCGAATAGGGTTGCCAGAGTGATGGTCGTGACAGGTTCCCTCTTGTGCCGAGAAGGCTGGGCTCCTCTATCCCAGAAGTCGTACAGTACTTTTTCAGGATGATACAAGATTTTGGGCATCACTGCCACTAGAACACAGAATTCCTTACTCTGGTTGAATACAGAAGTGTGCAAGCATGGTGTCAGCCCACTATGGGAACAAACCCACCAGCCCCCTGCCTCAGGCACAACCCATGTTGTTGTATTAAGTCCAGTGAGGTTAGCAGTTTGGGCACACAGGGGGTCTTGTCATGAGGAACGGTACCGAGGCAAAGTCCTTTTCCCCGTACTTCTTTCACAGTGAGACTGACTTTACGTTCTCCCCAGTGACACTGAGGTGGATTTGAGCCGGTAGTCAGGTTGTAAGACACATTTAAACCTACTGCCTCATAAAAGGGAGGGTAAAGAGTATAGCAGAGCCAACAGGACTGGGTTGCATCTGGGTCTGAGTGATTTAAGGCAAAGTAGGCTTCCTTGATCATAGACCACAGAGGGTCCTGGCCTCCTGAAGAGTTGGTGGGGTCAGGGGGCCCGTAGGTCTAGGTGGAACTGAGGATGTGAGAGCCGTGGTTGTTGGATGGGGTCTGCAGCGGCCCTCTCAACCGGGCTTGGACCTGTACTGAATGTCTGTATTGGCTCTAAAACTTGGCTTATAATTATGATTCCACTGTAAATGCTTGTAAATTGGTCTCTTCTGGTTTGAATTCCCCAAGACAATCCTGAAACCCATGCTCTCTCTTCTTTAGCTCTTTCTTGGTTAAACTTCACCCTTATTTGTGCATAATTGCATTTTTCCTCGCATCCCCAGTCCCTGTAGGGAGGTATGGGTTTGGCAAATGAAAAGTTAAGCAGGTCTCGATTCCCTCCTTCCCAGCGCCTAGGCCCATCATTAGAAGTTACACAATCCCATGACTTACAATAATAGTCTTGCCCCCCCCGCAAGTCTTCCAGTTGTGTCTTTGGTGTCCCAGACATACCCAGAACCCCTGGTTTCGAAGAAAACCCCTTGCCCAGGCTACATCTACAACCGGCTTAAGGTCAAAGTACAAGTCCAGCCACCAGGTATTTGGAGGATGTACCTCAGTGGTCGAGTTGAGCACCTCTCACGTTATTCCATTCTGGAGCTTCCAGGTAATCTGAAAGGGCTGGTGAGGGTTGCAGCTGCCGACCCTGTTTAGGGTCCACAGCATCCCCAGAGCGACCCAAACCATAAGCCTAAGTCTGGGTTGGATATCTCGCATTGCTCTGGAACCAGCGGGAGTGGGGTTCGGGTAATGATTAGTTTGGTCAGTCCCGTGAAGGTAGAGCAGTAGGGGCAATCCTGAGGGGTGGTTTGGGCCTGGGCTGCCTCTGTTTCAGAGAGACCCGGGGAGCTCATTTGAGCTGGGTCAGGTGGTACCAGGGCTAGTGTCCCAGAAGTTTGGCTGCCATAGGAGTGGTGAGGATTACAGTATGGGGTCCCGCCCAGTGACGCTGTAGCGGGCAGGGACTTAGGGTTTTTAGCAGTACCTGATCTCCTGAGACCAGAGGCTGAGCTGGCCCCTCGTTGTCCGACAGTTGTGGCAAGACCCGGTCTGCGTGTTCCCTCAGCAAGGATCGTAGGAGGGAGAAGAGGGGGAAGTACCCCACGAGTGGGGAGCCTCCCTCTGGGAGGTGAGTCAGGAGATAGGGCCTGCCATAGAGCAGTTCAAAAGGGGTCAAAGCTGTTTTTGAGTGTAGTGTGGTGCGAATATGAGTGAGCGCCAGAGGAAGGAGGTCGACCCAGGACAGCCGCAGTTCTGAGGCAAGCTTGGTCAAGTGCATCTTGATGATGCCATTTACCCGCTCTACCTTGCCTGATGATTGGGGCCGATAGGGGATGTGGAGATGCCAGGCGATGCCCAGGGCCGCAGCCACCTGCTGGGAGATCTGTGAGATGAATGCAGGCCCATTGTCAGACTGGAGAGAGTTTGGCAACCCAAATCTGGGAATGAGATGGGTCGTCAAGACCTCCACCACTGCTGCCATCTCTCGGGCAGTGGGGAAGGCCTCGACTCATCCTGAAAAAGTGTCCACTAAGACCAACAGATAGCAGTTGATTCGATGTCTGGGCATGTGGGTAAAGTCTATCTGCCAATCCTGCCCGGGCAAATGTCCCCTTAGCTGATGAGTTTCCTGTGGGGGCCAGAGTCCTCCTTGAGGAGAGGTGGAAGCACATGTTAGGCAGGAGCAGTGGACGGCATATATGGTCTGAGATACAGAGGAGAAAAAGACAGGGCTGAGAAAGGAAAAGAGAGCCTTTGGTCCGATGTGGAGGGTATTGTGGATTTGGGATATTATGGCCTTAGCCTGGCACTCAGGAAGCACCAGTTTATTATGGAGTAGTATCCATCCCGACGGGTGCCTCTGAGCCCCTTCCTGTGCCAGAAAGGCTCTGGCTTCCTCGCTGGAATAATCTGGATTAAGGGTAGATCTCAAAGTCAGCAAGGGCTCAGGGGCTTGTTGTAAGGTGATTTGTCAAGCCACTTGATCTGCCATATTATTACCCAGAGCGACAGTGTCATGAGTATTTTGGTGTCCCTTGCAGTGTATGATGGCAACTTCTTTGGGCAGGGATATGGCTTCTAACAATTGAGTGATGTGGGGGCGTTACAGATGGGAGACCCTTTAGTAGTTAGGAAGCCTCATTCTTTCCAGATCGCCGCATGGGAATGGGCAATTAAGAAGGTGTATTTGGAGTCTGTGTAAATATTGGCCCTTTTTCCTTTCGCTAGGTGTAAGGCTCTAGTTAGGGCTGTTAGTTCGGCCTTCTGAGAGGTCGTCCTGGGCGGCAAGGGCTGAGCCTCCAGGACTTCCCAGGTGGTTACCACAGCATAAGCTGCCCTCTGGTTCCCATTGGGGTCTCACTTTGAGCTCCCATTGACGAACAAAGTTAGCTCTGGATTTGGTAGAGGTTCAGAGAACAGGTTGTGGGGTGGTTACATAAGGGACTCAAGGACCTCTGAGCATGAGTGGGCTGGGGGTTTTGAGGAGAGGGGGAGGGAGGGTAACGAGGAAAGCGGGTTTAATTGTGGAGAACGACCCACAGAGACCTGCGGATTGTCCAGAAATACCAGGTGAAACTGCTGGAGCCTGGACTTGCTGAGGTCAGAGAGAAATTTAGAGGCTAAAAGGTCGCCAAGACAATGAGGTGAGAAGATGGTCAGGGGTTGGCCATGAATCAGCTTTTTAGCATCAGTGTACAATGTTGTCACCGCAGCTCATGCTCGCAGGCAGGGGAACCATCCCCTGGCTGTGGGGTCAAGTTGTTTGGATATGTAAGCAATAGGCAGCAGTTCGGAGCCAATTGGTTGCACTAAGGCTCCAAAGGCTATCCCTCCTTTTTCATCAGTATATAGATGGTGCAGATAGTTGGGATTTGGAAGAAAGAGAGGGGGTGCAGCCAGTAGGGTTGAGCGTAAAGCATGGAAGGCCTGAGTCACTTCGGTGGGGGGAAGACAGCAGTCCTGTGGGAGTCTCTTTAGCAGCAGCATATAGGGGTTTGGCCAGGGTGGCGTAATTTGGGGACCCAGTGTCGGAAGAATCCTGTCAGTCCTAAGAAGGACAATATCTGATCTCCGTTGGCCAGAGGGCAAATGGACCCGAGGAGGCTACACTGGTCTGCTGTCAGGGCCTTAGTGGTAGGAGTGATTTGGAGGCCTATATAGACAACAGAGGTCTAAGTTAGTTGAGCCTTAGATTGCGAGGCTCTGTAACCCTGGGAACCAAGGGAAATTAAGGAGAGTTGCAGTATGTTGTCAGGAGGTTTCTTCTGAGGGGCTGCAAAGGAGCAGGTCATCTATGTATTGGAGGAGGGTGCTAGGGCAAAGAGAGCATCTGGCCAGGTCCCGGGACAGGGCCTGTCCGAAGTAGTGGGGACTGTCTCTGAACCTCTGAGGGAGTACGGTCCATGTGAGTTGTGTGGTCAGCTGGGTGTCGGGGGTCAGTCCAGGTGAAAGCAAAGAGGAATTGGCAATTGGGGTGGAGCAGGATGGTAAAAAAGGCATCTTTGAGGTCAATAATGGTGAAGTGAGAGGTTTTAGGAGGTATGGAAGAAATGAGGGTGTAGGGGTTAGGGACAAGTGGATGGGCAGGGACCACCACCGTGTTGATCAGGCGGAGATCCTGCACTAGTCGGTAGTCTCCCGAGGCCTTCTGAACAGGAAGGATAGGCGTGTTACAGGGGAAGTCATGGGGATCAGGAGGCCCTGTCCCATGAGGTGGTCGATGATAGGTTTTAGCCCCCTGAGGTTACGGGTAGACAAGGGAAACTGGGGCCGGGATGGGAAACAGGTGGGGTCCCTTAGCCGGATGAGGACTGGAGAGTGGTGCCGAGCCACCACCAGGACTCAGGTGTCCCAGACCTCAGGATTAATGGAAGAGGTTGGAGGGTCAGCAAGTAGCATTAGGAAGGCCCCTGACGTGGGAGCCGATCCTGGAGTTAGGTGAAGAGTGGCCTTCAGCTTAGCAAGTATATCTCTTCCCAAGAGAGGAATAGGGCAGGAGGGGATGACTAGAAAGGAGTGGGCAAATAGGCAGGAGTCTAGTTGACAGGGTAATGGCTGGGTTTGGAGCAGACGCGAGGGTTGGCCATCAATTCCCATATCCGAAACATGGGAAGGACGTAAAGTGCCCCGAAAGAGGGAAGGACCGAATAGGCAGCCCCCGTATCAACCAGAAAACTGATGGACTTACCTGCTACCTGGAGCGTTACCCTGGGCTCGGCTTGGGTTATCGGGGTCCCCAAGTCTGGGTGGCATCAGTCATCGTTGAAGCTCAGCAGCTCCAAGGCTGGAGGAGAGCAGGAGGTCTCCCTAGGGCACTCTGGTCCCCGGCCCCTAGAGGTCGGGGCCCAAGAGGCCTGGGGACAATCACTAGCCCAGTGTCCTTGCTGTTTGCATCTTGGACACGGCTTGGAGGGAGGCCATGGATTGGGACACATCTTAGCCCAGTGCCCTTCTTGGCCACACTTGAAGCAGGCCCCAGGAGGGGGGTTTGGGGGCCCCAAGCCTGTTGCCAGCCACAGGGCCGCTACCAAGGCCTGGGTTTGTTGATTTAGGAGGCTCGCCTGAAATTTGGCCTTTGCTTGAGCCTTGCCATTCAGCTGGGCTCAGCAGTTTCCTCACGGGTGTTGTAAACCTTAAAGGCCATTTTTACCAGGTCTCGAATAGGGGTCTGAGGGCCGTCCTCGGCCTTGGCCAGCTTTTCTGGATGTCAGGTGCAGATTGGGAAATAAAACGGTTGGCCAAGGTGGCCGCCCCGATGGGGGACTCAGGGGACAGCCTGGTGTATTGAACGAGGGCCTCGGTCAGCTGATTAAGAAACATCGCTGGGTTTTCATCGGGCCCCTGAGTGACCTTATCTAGTTTGAGGAGGTTTATAACCTTATGAGAGGACACTTCCACCCCATCGAGGATACACTCTATCATATAGCGTACCCGGCGCTGGCCGCCACCCCCTTCCCGGTAGTTCCAATCAGGGTTGGTGTCAGGAACCGCCTGAGCCCCCCGGGGGATGCTCGGGGGAGGGGCTGGCATAGTGTCTTGGTCGGCCTGAGCCTTGGCTGCCGTCCAAATGGCCTGCCTCTCTTCAGGGGTGGTGGTAGACCCTAGGACGACATATATGTCCTGCCATGTTAAGGCATAGGCGCGGGTCAGACCAGTGAACTGCTTAATGTACTGAGTGGGGTTGGAGGAGAAGGATCCCAGTTTGGTCTCAATCTGTGCTAAGTCTTGGAGGGAAAAGGGGACATGGACTTGGGCTAGGCCCTCAGCTCTGGCCACCTGTCACAGAGGGAACAACAGGGCTGGGGGAGGGGGAGGAGAGTCCTCTGGAGGATTGCTGTGGGAATGGGTGTGGGAGCTAACCAGAGAGGGAGAGGGGATAACGGGGGAAAGGGGAGGGTACAGGATAGGGTTACGGGCGGGAGGGTCCAGGGCCGGCAGTGAAGTCTTGGGGATAGAAACAGGGGGTGAAGGGACCAAAACAGGGGTGAAGGGACCATAGTGGAGGGGTAGGAGCAGTGGGAGTACTATAGGGAGAAGGAGCCACCAGGTCTTCTGGGGGGACAGAGAAAGCAGATGACTCAGGAGCAGGGGTTAATTTGGCTGAGGAAGGTGGAGCTGGGGGAGCCATCGTGCGTAGGATTTGGCTGGGAGCACACGTGGTGCATAGGGTGAGGTGAGAGCGCAATGCCCAAAGGCCTGAACATAGGGGACCTCAGGCCATTTTCCTGTTCTCCGGCAGTAATTATCTAAATCACGAAGGACATCAAAGTCTAATGTCCCTGTGGCTGGCCAGTGAGAGCCGTTATCTAGAGGATATTGTGGCCAGGCCTGTGAGCACAAAAGGTGAGCTGCTTGGGGTGAATGTAGCCTGTTAGCCGTAAGGTCCGTAGGTTAGCCAATAAACATTCCAAGGAGTGGACCAGTTGGGTTCGGGTTTGGAAACCATCAATCCCATGGCGACCACGTGGAGCGACCCTGTCATCCGAACATCTTCGGGCATGTCAGGGGAGCCGGCGTGGGACCTTGGAGGAGGCCAGGGGTCCGTGCAGCCATTTGGGACGTCTCCCTCACAAGCTGGGGACCGAGGAAGGCTTAAGCCGGAGGTTTACTCAGCCGCTTGGGACGTCTCCCTCATGAGCCTAGAACCGGAAGCAGGCAAGAACCTGCCATGGGAGGGCCCAGTAAGTGCGCACCGGTTACAGGGCCCTAGGAAATGGTCACCAGGGAGGGCAGGTCCCAAAGCCGAAGGGACTTACCCTGTATTCTGCCATCCAGGAGGTTGGTCAGCCGCCTGGGTCTGGGGCTACCATGGCAGTGGAGCTCGAGGGGGCCTCAACAGCGAGTGCCAGGGGCCCTCACCTCGAGCCCCACGTTGGGCGCCAGATGTAAGAAAACACCACGGGAAGAAAGAGCCACCTCTAGGGACCATCGATGGAAACCTTTATTGGGTGGTCACTCTCGGGCAGAACTCCCGGGGGCAGGCAAGGGAGGGAAGGGAGTCTGCGAGGTATGAGGGATGAGGAGGGGGTTTTATAGCCAGGGCTGGCGTTTGAACCAGGTTCTCCCATATAAGGTAGAAAGCGCAGGCTGCAGCGGCGGTTGGTGTCCCAGGACTTCGTGTCGGCACCTGATTGGGCCAGGCCACAGGGGTTGGTCCCCAGAAGTTTGGTCCACTCCCGGTTCCTGTTTGGGCATTGGCCAACCACCGGGACTCGTCCACGGCACTTTTCCGGGGCATGTCTCAACATGCCCAACCTCTCAGTTTGTAAATGAGCTCTATCTGGATGAGCTATTAAAATATCACCCATATAGTGAATCATATATACTAGTTCATATTTAACCCTAATATCTTCTAGAGTGGCATTAACAAATTTTTGACATAACGTAGGGCTATTTTTCATTCTCTGAGGTAACACTTTCCATTGAAACCTCAAATAAGGCTGTTTAAGATTTTCTGATGGCAGACTAAAGGCAAATCGCTTTTTCTCCTCAGCACTTAAGGGAATGGTGAAAAAACAGTCTTGTAAATCAATTACAATTATATTATATCCCTCTGGAACGGCTACTGGGGAAGAGAGCACAGGCTGTAAGGCCCCCGTTTCTTCCATGGTGGCATTCAGTTCAGTTCAGTTCAGTCGCTCAGTAGTGTCCGACTCTGTGACCCCATGAATCGCAGCACGGCACGCCTCCCTGTCCATTACCAACTCCCGGAGTTCACTCAGACTCACGTCCATCGAGCCAGTGATGCCATCCAGCCATCTCATCCTCTGTCGTCCCCTTCTCCTCCTGCCCCCAATCCCTCCCAGCATCAGAGTCTTTTCCAATGAGTCAAGTCTTTGCATGAGGTGACCAAAATACTGGGGTTTCAGCTTTAGCATCATTCCTTCCAAAGAAATCCCAGGGCTGATCTCCTTCAGAATGGACTGGTTGGATCTCCTTGCAGTCCAAGGGACTCTCAAGAGTCTTCTCCAACACCACAGTTCAAAAGCATTGATTCTTTGGTGCTCAGCTTTCATCACAGTCCAACTTTCACATCCATACATGACCACTGGAAAAACCATAGCCTTGACTAGATGGACCTTAGTCAGCAAAGTAATGTCTCTGCTTTTGATATGCTATCTAGGTTGATCATAACTTTTCTTCCAAGGAGTAAGCATTTTAATTTCATGGCTGAAATCACCATCTGCAGTGATTTTGGAGCCCCAAAAAATAAAGTCTGACACTGTTTCCCCATCTATTTCCCATGAAGTGATGGGACCAGATGCCATGATCTTCGTTTTCTGAATGTTGAGTTTTAAGCCAACTGTTTCACTCTCCACTTTCACTTTCATCAAGAGGCTTTTAGTTCCTCTTCACTTTGTCATAAGAGTGGTGTCATCTACATATCTGAGGTTATTGATATTTCTCCCAGCAATCTTGATTCCAGCTTGTGTTTCTTCCAGTCTAGCATTTCTCATGATGTACTCTGCATATAAGTTAAATAAGCAGGGTGACAATATACAACCTTGATGTACTCCTTTTCTTATCTGGAACCAGTCTGTTGTTCCATGTCCAGTTCTAACGTTGCTTCCTGACCTGCATACAGATTTCTCAAGAGGCAGGTCAGGTGGTCTGGTATTCCCATCTCTCTCAGAATTTTCCACAGCTTATTGTGATCCACACAGTCAAAGGCTTTGGCATAGTCAATAAAGCAGAAATAGATGTTTTTCTGGAACTCTCTTGCTTTTTCCATGATCCAGCAGATGAACATTAATAGCTCTCAAATCCTGTAAAGACGTCACTTGCCAGATTTTTCTTAATGACAAAAATAGTGTTCCAGGGGCTATTGAAGGGCTCAATATGTCCCAGTTGTAGTTGTTCAAAGATTAACACTTTAGCTGCCAGTAATTTTTCGTTAGGTAGAAACCATTGTTCCACCCACAGTGGGTCTTGAGATTTCCACATAATGGGGTCGGCAGCAAAAACAATGGCCTCCATTATAAATTTGGATACACCAATCCAGTATGTAGCTGTCGAGAAATTGGGCAAATTGGCTCAGTTATTCCTGTCTGTTGTTTACCTAATCCTTCTGATGGATCATAGCCCATCTGGAACATTTGGGAGGTCACTTTGTCATCAGGGCTGAAAAGTAGCACTCCTATTTGAGACAGCATGTCCCTCCCCCATAGGGTAAAGGAGAGCGAAGGAACTACATAGGGTTGGAAAGTTCCACAGGTATCTTCAAACCACCAATCTAACATTTTTGCACTTTTAACTACTGCGGGGGCTCTCCTAATCCTACCAACTCATTTTCAGTGGTATGTGTTGGCCAGGAGCGGGGCCAGTCTTTCCCAGAAATTCAAGAGACATCTGCTCCTGTATCTAATAACCTCACAATAGACTTGCCACTGACCAGAATAGTTTTCATAGGGTGTTTCTGAGTATTTTTGTTATCTAAAAAACCATATCACTAGACCCAAATCCCTTTTCCTGTATTTTATTCTGAGTAGCAGCATGTCCTATGGCAGTGTGGTAAGGCAAAAGTAAAAGTTGAGCTGTTCTTTTTAGTTGGGGGTGAAATCATTATCTGAATCTCTCCTGTATAATCTGAATTGATCACTCCAGGGATAATTGTGAGATCCTGCATAACCAAGGAACTTCTGCCTAATATAATTCCCACCAAGCCTGTCGATAATGGACCTTTAACCCTAAAAGGATTTTTATACTGGGGCTATCTGGTGTTAACATTGTTGAGATGGTGGAACTGAGGTCCAGTCCTGTGCTGCATGGGGTTGCTCTGATGAGTTCTGCGATGGGACAAAGGGTATGAATGGATTCAGTGTCATTGCCACAATTGTAGTTGGGGCCTGGGGCTGGCCCCTCAACCCGTTTCTGGACTGCTGGTCAGAAACTAGCAAAGTTCCATTTTTATGGAATCTTGATCTGCAGTCCTTTACCCAGTGATATCCCTTCTGACAATGAGGGCAAGGAGACCTAGGGAGATTAGCAGACACAGCCAGGGCTGGAGGGGGGCAGATTTTGATGGATAAGAACCGGCTGTATTTTGAGGGCAGGTGCAGATAATGTGTCCCTCTTGGCCACAGGAAAAACAAGCTTTAGACAAGCTAGTATTTTGGCCTTGGTTACTCTGCAATGGGTTGTTCCTGTTTGTAAAAAGGATTGAACTGTCTGTTGATAAGAGTTCCCTTTTATCACTGCAGCTATGGCAACACCCTGCAGCATTGCTGGTCCTACATCTGCACATTGCCTGATGTAATCTACTATTTGCCCAGATTTTTATAGGATGTAAAATGGCTTGGCAGGTAGAGTTAGCATTCTCAAACGCCAGTTGTCTTATCAGTATTCCAGCTGCCTCAAAATTGGAAAGTACTCCATGAACTGCCTCTGTAAGTCGTGAAATAAAGTCCTCATATGGCTCTTCTGGTTTTTTTTTTTTTCTTATAATTAAATTTATTTACTTTTTTAATTACAATACTGTATTTGTTTTGCCATACATTGACACGAATCAGCCATAGGTGAACACAATCGCCCAATGCCGAAGCCCCCTCCCACCCCACATCCTCTACCTGAATCATCCTGTGCACCTGCCCCATGCATCCTGCATCCTACACCAAACATAGATTAGCGCTTCGTTTCTTACAGGAAAATACACATGCTTCACTGCCATTCGCCCAAACCATCCCACCCTTTCCCTCTCCCTCAGAGTCCAAAAGTCCACTCTATACCTCTGTGTCTCTTGTTGTCTCACATATAGGGTCATCATTACTGTCTTCTAAATTCCATATATATGTGTCAGTATACTGTATTGGTGTTTTTCTTTCTGGCTTACTTCACTCTGTATAATCGGTTCCAATTTCATCCATCTCATTAGAACTGAGTCAAATTTATTCTTTTTAAGGGCTGAGTAGTATTCCATAGTGTATATGAACCACAGCTTTCTTATCCATTCATCTGCTGATGGACATCTAGGTTGCTTCCATGTCCTGGCTATTATAAACAGCGCTGCAATGAACACTGGGGTACATGTGTCTCTTTCACTTCTGGTTTCCTCAGTGTGTATGCCCAGCAGTGGGATTGCTGGGTCATAAGGCAGTTCTATTTGCAATTTTTTAAGGAATCTCCACACTGTTTTCCATAATGGCTGTACTAGTTTGCATTCCCACCAGCAGTGTAAGAGGGTTCCCTTTTCCCCACACCCTCTCCAGCATTTATTGCTTGTAGACTTTTGGATCGCAGCCATTCTGACTGGTGTGAAATGATACCTCATTGTGGTCTTGATTTGCATTTCTCTGATAATGAGTGATGTTGAGCATCTTTTCATGTGTTTGTTAGCCATCCGTATGTCTTCTTTGGAGAAATGCCTATTTAGTTCTTTGGCCCATTTTTTGATTGGATCATTTATTTTTCTGGAGTTGAGCTGCATAAGCTGCTTATATATCTTTGAGATTAGTTGTTTGTCAGTTGTTTCATTTGCTATTGTTTTCTCCCATTCAGAAGGCTGTCTTTTCACCTTGCTTATAGTTTCCTTTGTTGTGCAGAAGCTTTTAATTTTAATTAGATCCCATTTGTTTATCTTTGCTTTTATTTCCAGTATACTGGGAGATGGATCATAGAGGATCCTGCTGTGATTTATGTCGGAGAGTGTTTTGCCTATGTTCTCCTCTAGGAGTTTTATAGTTTCTGGTCTTACATTTAGATCTTTAATCCATTTTGAGTTTATTTTTGTGTATGGTGTTAGAGAGGGGTCTACTTTCATTCTTTTACAAGTGGTTGACCAGTTTTCCCAGCACCACCTGTTAAAGAGACTGTCTTTACTCCATTGTATATTCTTGCCTCCTTTGTCGAAGATAAGGTGTCCATAGGTATGTGGGTTAATCTCAGGGCTTTCGATTTTGTTCCATTGATCTATATTTCTGTCTTTGTGCCAGTACCATACTGTCTTAATGACTGTGGCTTTGTAGTAGAGCCTGAAGTCAGGCAAGTTGATTCCTCCAGTTCCATTTTTCTTTCTCAAGATTGCTTTGGCTATTCGAGGTTTTTGTATTTCCATACAAATCTTGAGATTATTTGATCTAGTTCTGAGAAAAATACTGCTGGTAGCTTGATGGGAATTGCATTGAATCTGTAGATTGCTTTGGGTAGTATACTCATTTTCACTATATTGATTCTTCCAACCCATGAGCATGGTATATTCCTCCATCTATTAGTGTCTTCTTTGATTTCTTTCATCAGTGTTTTATAGTTTTCGATATATAGGTCTTTAGTTTCTTTAGGTAGGAATATTCTTAAGTATTTTATTCTTTTCGTTGCAATGGTGAATGGAATTGTTTCCTTAACTTCTTTTTCTACTTTCTCATTATTAGTGTATAGGAATGCAAGGGATTTCTGAGTGTTGATTTTATATCCTGCAACTTTACTATATTCACTGATTAGCTCTAGTAGTTTTCTGGTCGAGTCTTTAGGATTTTCTATGTAGAGGATCATGTCATCTGCAAACAGTGAGAGTTTTACTTCTTCTTTTCCAATTTGGATTCCTTGTATTTCTTTTTCTGCTCTGATTGCTGTGGCCAAAACTTCCAGTACGATGTTGAAGAGTAGTGGTGAAAGTGGACACCCTTGTCTTGTTCCTGACTTTAGGGAAATGGTTTCAATTTTTCGCCATTGAGGATAATGTTAGCTGTGGGTTTGTCATATATAGCTTTTATTATGTTGAGGTATGTTCCTTCTATTCCTGCTTTCTGGAGAGTTTTTATCATAAATGGATGCTGAATTTTGTCAAAGGCTTTTTCTGCATCTATTGAGATAATCATATGATTTTTATTTCTCAGTTTGTTAATGTGATGAATTACATTGATTGACTTGCGGATATTGAAGAATCCTTGCATCCCTGGGATAAAGCCCACTTGGTCATGGTGTATGATCTTTTTAATGTGTTGCTGGATTCTGATTGCTAGGATTTTGTTGAGGATTTTTGCATCTATGTTCATCAGTGATATTGGCCTGTAGTTTTCTTTTTTTGTGGTGTCTTTGTCAGGTTTTGGTATTAGGGTGATGGTGGCCTCATAGAATGAGTTTGGCAGTTTACCTTCCTCTGCAATTTTCTGGAATAGTTTCAGTAAGATAGGTGTTAGCTCTTCTCGAAATTTTTGGTAGAATTCAGCTGTGAAGCCGTCTGGACCTGGGCTTTTGTTTGCTGGAAGATTTCTGATTACAGTTTCAATTTCCATGCTTGTGATGGGTCTGTTAAGATTTTCTATTTCTTCCTGGTTCAGTTTTGGAAAATTGTACTTTTCTAAGAATTTGTCCATTTCTTCCAAGTTGTCCATTTTATTGGCATATAATTGCTGATAGTAGTCTCTTATGATTCTTGTATTTCTGAGTTGTCTGTCGTGATCTCTCCATTTTCATTTCTAATTTTGTTGAATTGATTTTTTTTCTTTGTTTCTTGATGAGTCTGGCTAATGGTTTGTCAATTTTATTTATCCTTTCAAAGAACCAGCTTTTTGTTTTGTTGATTTTTGCTATGGTCTCTTTTGTTTTTTTGCATTTATTTCTGCCCTAATTTTTAGGATTTCTTTCCTTCTACTAACTCTGGGGTTCTCTATTTCTTCCTTCTCTAGTTGCTTTAGGTGTAGAGTTAGGTTATTTATTTGACTTTTTTCTTGTTTCTTGAGGTATGCCTGTATTGCTATGAACTTTCCTCTTAGGACTGCTTTTATAGTGTCCCAAAGGTTCTGGGTAGTTGTGTTTTCATTTTCATTTGTTTCGATGCATATTTTGATTTCTTTTTGATTTCTTCTGTGATTTGTTGATTATTCAGTAGGGTGTTGTTCAGCCTCCAAATGTTGGGATTTTTAATAGTTTTTCTCCTATAATTGAGATCTAACCTTAGTGCATTATGGTCAGAGAAGATGCTTGGAATAATTTCAATTTTTTTGAATTTATCAAGGTTAGATTTATGACCCAGAATGTGATCTATTCTGGAGAAAGTTCCGTGTGCACTTGAGTAAAAGGTGAAATTCATTGTTTTGGGGTGAAATGTCCTATAGATATTAATTAGGTCTAACTGGTCTATTGTATCGTTTAACGTTTGCGTTTCTTTGTTAATTTTCTGCTTAGTTGATCTGTCCATAGGTGTGAGTGGGGTATTAAAGTCTCCCACTATTATTGTGTTATTATTCATTTCCCATTTCATGCTTGTTAGCAATTGTCTTACATATTGCGTTGCTCCTATGTTGGGTGCATATATATTTATAATTTTTATATCTTCTTCTTGGATCGATCCTTTAATCATTATGTAGTGGCCTTCTTTGTCCCTTTTCACAGCCTTTGTTTTAAAGTCTATTTTATCGGATATGAGTATTGCTACTCCTGCTTTCTTTTGGTCTTTATTTGCATGGAATATCTTTTTCCAGCCCTTCACTTCTCTTCTGGTTTTTGTTTGATGTTTGAAAAGGAAGAAGTTGATTCTTTCCCTTCAGGTAACAATTGCCAAGCTGCAAGGGCGCAGGCGTTTACTTGGTTTAGAGTAATTTTGTCTAATCCCATCTGATCTTTAAGTGCTCCAAATTCATTTGTCCCTGCCAACATACTTTTTACAATATATTCTGGACCATATTTTTGGTTGTTATTGGCTTGTTTTGGGGCAAGATCATCATATTCAGCTCTCCAAAGTGCATATTGCCCTCCAGATAGACAAGCCTTAGCGACTGTCTTCCAGTCATAGGGTGACATCCATCTGACCACTAAAACCTCTACCAATTGTATAGTGTATGGGGATTTAGGCCCATACGAAGCACAAGCCTGTTTGAGTTCTTTAACCATTTTCATTGGAATGGGTTCCCAGTGGGGAGCACTTCCCCCACCACTTTCATCAAATATTACAGGAAAACAAGCCTCGAGGTGGGGATCAAATTCATCTTCAGGGCTAGGAAAAAACCCTTCTCTGAGGAGTTTATAGTGGAGGCCCCTCACCCCTATAAGGGGGCGCGGGGAGGGCCAGAATGTCCCATGTCTTTCTTTTCTTACTCTGGAGATCTTTTAATTGTTTGATGTTTAAATCTTATAGATGGTCTAATTGGGGATGTTTCCCTTAAGCTTCTGGGAGTGGATGGCCAGAATGGGGAGGTTTCTCTTAAACTCCTGGGAGCAGATGGTCTGATTGGGGAGGTTTCTCTTAAACTCCTGGGAGCATCTTTATCTAAGAGAAGCCAATCCTCATCAGAATGGTATAAAGCTGTTTCCTCTAAATCTTCCTCATCTTGAGGGGAAAGCTGATCTTTTTCTCATCCCTATCTTCTACATATTCATTGGCAGTGATAGCAGCTAGCATTTCATTTAACTGCTGATAAGTAGGTATTGCCTCTTTTTCCTCATCTTCCTCTTTTACATGTACCTTTTTTCTTCACCTTCCTCTTTAACATGTACCTTTTCAGATTCAGGAGCAGATCTAAAGCATCTCTAATTATATTCCATAAGGAAAAGGCATCAGTAGGCACCTTTTCCGGACCATGTTCAGTATAGTAAGTTTTTAGCTGTTTTCCTACTCTTTCCCAAGTATCTAAGTTAACAGTGCCCTCTTCGGGAAACCAAGGACATTGCTCTTGTACAAATGCAAAAAGGGACTGAATATTGGTTTTCTTAACTTTAATTCCTCTTTTATTTAACAATTGCAAGGTTACTCCTATAAAAAGCTGTCTTTCTTTTGACTCACTGTTATCCATGTCATAAATTTAAGTCTTGTAAAGAAGGTTTCATTTCAACCTTTGTAAAGACGGGTTTCTTTTCAACCCTTAGAAAGTAGGTTTCTTTTCAACTTTTTAACACTTCCCACTCCTACTTACCCTACCTATCTTATGCAGGGGGGTCCCGGGCACCCTGAGTGGATGTCCCAAAAACTGAGCACTGGGGGAGACCTACCTTTGAATAGCCTATTCCGGGCGCCACTTACCAGGGTCCAGCCCCAGTTGGATTCAGGGTATCTGAAGCATGGGCAGCGAGGTGAGAGGTATATAGATATAGATTTATAGACTTAGATATATATAGAGAGATAAGAAAACAGTTAAGAAAATAGAGGGAGAGAAAGAGGCTTGATATTCCTTGGTTTACACAAAAAGCTAATAAAGTCTCAAGACAAGAGACTTGCTCTGTTCACATAGGCCACAGGCGCCTGCTTGAATAGTGGAGGGTGCCCCACCTTGGGCTCCCTCTAACGTGGGTCCTAGAAGCCTGGGCAGAAAAGTGAACGCAAAGAGCCTCTGTGTTCCAAGGGATCAGCCTGAAAAAGAGAGGGAGGGAGAGGGAGAAAGAGAGAGAGAGAGAGAGAGAGGTCGACATGAGGGAGGCCAAGCTTGTGCAAAAACCCCATAACTTTATTTCCAAAAGGTGCTTATATGCCTTAAGTTTTACATAATGGAAGATGCAGAGTCATGCAGGGGCAGCAGTCCTGACTCTTATCGATATCAGGCTTTCTTTCTGCATACCTTTCCATATACAAAAGGTCTCAGGTGATTTACATTATCTTCTGGCCAGGAGGCCTGTTAACATTATGGCTTTTTATGGCTTTTTTCCTTGATAAATGTTAATCAACCAAAAATTTATTTTCCCTTGAAGTGTTTTTCTTTAATCTGCATCACCCTCAAAGTACTAAATAAAGTTACATCCTTATAGAACAAAGGTGCAGTGCGTTACAACAAAGAAAGCACTTAACTCAAAGATCTAATGTTGCTACTTGTTTTTTCTATACACCAACTATATTAATTAATGCACTCCTAGGTACACAACAAATAAAGGATATGAAAACTTGGCAGCAAGTATTGGCTCAACAATGAAACCCTTAACCAGTTTTATTCTAATGATTTTTAACTCCTCAAAAGGCTCTACATTCCTAGAATTTTTAAAGCTACCTGTGCCTCTCACAGTTGGGAGGCTGTAAACAATCATATGTGTAGTTGTCAAAATCCAGATAAATCTGTCAGGCAAGTTAGAAATTTATCAGAGGGGTTTGAATTGAATCACTCTTATTATGCCCAGGAGACTTATTAACCAAAGCTCTAAGTTGATTTTCTTCAGAGAAAGGTGGTCAGGGACAGCCCCCTGTTAATGTCAGAGGTGTTGGTGAGAGACATGAAATAATAAAACAGACAGATTCTGGTTTCAGGGTAGATGCTCGGGCAGAGGACCACTTGAGACCTGATCCGCCTTGCCCTGTCAGGCTCTTCCGCATGACCTTGTCATGGGTGGATGTCCCGTGCTGGCTCCCAGCACACAAGGTTCCCCAAATACTTGTCATCAATTTGGAGGAACCCTGAGTTTTCCACCACAACTCAAGAAGATCCCTGTGTTCCCCAACTCATCTTGAGATGAGGGGCCGTTTCTCCTGCTTGGACTTGAGAGGAATCCCGAGTATACCCTAGCACCTCAAAAAGAGGCCTGTTTCACTTATTGAAACTCGAGAGCAAACATGATGTTTCTGCTTCCATTTGAAAGGACACTAAGTTCCCTCTCAACGTGAGATAAGGCCTGATTTCCCTGCATTGACTCAAATGAAACCCCGAGTAAGCACTCAAAACATGAAGGCAGGTCTAACTCCCTTGCTGCACCTCTAAGAAAAGCCCTAGTTCCCCGCCTCAACAGGACAAGAGGCCCGACACCCTTTATAATTCAAGAGGAAAGTGGAGTTCCATGCTGCAACATAAGCTTAGGTCTGACTTCCATGTTGAAACTCTATGGGAACCCCAAGATCCCTGTTGCAACTGGAGAGGAACCCTGAGTGTCCCTCTTCAAATTGAGATGAGGCCCTATTCCCCTGCAGTGACGCAAGAGGAATCCCGAGGTGACCCTTGCAACGTGAAAGGAGGCCTGACATCCCTTAGGCAACAAGAGAGGTTCCCTGATGTACCCATCGCAACTCTAGAGGAACCCAAAGCTTTCCACTGCAACTAGACAACACCATAAGATTTCCCCTCAATGGGAGATGAGGACCTATTCCCCTGTAGTGACTCAAAAGGAATCCCTATGTGCCCCTCGCAGCTTGAAATGAGGCTTGACTTCCCTGAAGCTACATGAGAGGTTCAGTGACATCCCAGTTGGAACTCGAGAGGAACCCAACGCTTCCCGTGGAAACTTGAGAAACATCGCTAGATTCCCAACTCAGTGCAAGACAATGCCCAATTCCCCTGCAGTGACTCGAGAGCAATTTTGCACCTCCCTCACATCTCAAAAGGAGACTTGACTTCCTGAGACAATACACGAGATTCCCTGAGGTACCTGTCACAACTCGAGAGGAACACCAAGCTTCCCTCTGCAACTCGAGAAAACACGAGATTTCCCCCTCAATGTGAATGAGGTCTGTTTCCTCTGCAGGGCCTTGAGAGCAAGCCCGAGTTCCCTCTCTAAACTCAAAAGCATGCTTGACTCCCTATGTGCAACTCAAGAGGTTCCCCAAGATACCTGTTGCAACTCAAGAAAATAAAAATCCCAAGTTTGAGTTTCCCTCCTCAACTCGAGATGAGGCCCTCTTCCCCTGCAGTGACTCGAGAGGAATCCTGAGGTTCCCCACACAACAAGAAAGGAGGCCTGACTTCCTGAGGCAACATGAGAGGTTCTCTGACATCCCCGTCACAACCCTAGAGGAAAACAAATCTTTCTATTGCAATGCAAGAAACACCATGAGATTCCCCCTAAATGCGAGATGAGGCCCAATTCCACTGCAGTGACTCGAGAGCAATCCTGTGCTCCCCTTAACAACACAAAAGGATCATTGACTTCACTGAGGCAACACTAGAGGTTCCCTGAGGTCCCCGCCACAAGTCAAGAGGAACCCAAACTTCCCGCCGCAACTTGAAAAAGACAAGGAGATTTCCCTCTCAACATGGGGTGAGATGAGGCATTTTTCCTCTGCAGCACCTTGAGTGCAAGCCCAAGTTCCCTCTAGAAACTTGAAAGGAGACTTGACTCCCTTTGTGCAACTCAGGAGGTTCCACAAAATACCTGTGGCAACTCAAGAAGAAACCCGAGGTTCCCTCCACAACTCAAGAAAAGCCCCATGTTCCCCAACTCATCTTGAGATGAGGGCAGATTCCCCCTGCTTTGACTCAAGAGGAATCCCGACTTTACCCTCGTGGCTCAAGAGGAGGTCTGTCTCACCTATTGAAACTCGAGAGGAACCCCTCAGTTCCTGCCACAATTTGAAAGGATCCCGAGTTCTCACTCACCTAGAGATAAGGCCTGATCCTCCTGCACTTACTGGAATGAAACCCCGAGTAGCCCCTCACAACATGAAGGGAGTTCTGACTCCCTTGTTGAATGTACAGAAAAAGCCCAAGTTCCCCTCCTCAACTCTAGAGGAAGCCTGACATCCCTTTTTACAACTCAAGAGGAAAGCTGAGTTTATGCCTCAACATGAGATGAGGCCTGACTCTCCACTTGAAACTCGATAGGAACCCTGAGATCCCCATCGAAACTGGAGAGGAACCCTGAGCTTGGCGACACAACTTGAGAAGAGCCCCATCTTCCTCAACTCAACTCGAGATGAGGGCTGATTCCTCTGCTTCCATCTGAAAGAAATCCCGACGTTAGCCTTGCACATCAAGAGGAGGCCTGTCTCACATATAGAAACTCGAGAGGGACCCCAGGATTCCTGTAAGAGTCAAAAGGACACCAAGAATGCCCTCAAGTCGAAATAATGCCTTATTTCCCTGTATCAACTCAAAGGGAACCCTGAGTATCCCCTCACAATGAGAAGAGAGGTCTGACTCCCTTGTAGCACCTCTAGAAAAAGCCCAAGTTCCCCAACTCAACTCGACAGGAGACCTGACAGCCTTTTTACAACCCGAGAGGAAAGCAGAGTTCAATGCCTCAACACAAGACGAGGCTTGAATTCCCCTGAAACTCGATATGAAGCCCTGAGATGCCCTTCAAAACTGGAGAGGAACCCTGAGTTTCCCACCTCAACTTGAGATGATGCCCCATTCCTCTGTAGTGACTCGATACAAATCCTGGGGTTTCCCTGAAGCAACACTAGAGGTTCCCTGAAGTCACCATCGCAACTCGAGATGAACTCAAAGCTTCTGGCCAAAATTCGAGAAACACCACGGATTCCACCCTTAATGTGAGATGAGGCCCGATTCACCTGCAGTGACTTGAGAGAAATCCCACACTCCCCCTCACAACTCAAAAGGAGACTTGACTTCACTGAGGCAACATGACAGGTTTCCTGAGGCCCCCTTTGCAAGTTGTGAGCCCAAGCTTCCCACCACAACTCCAGAAAAACCTAATCTCAATGTGAGATTAGGCCCTTATCCCCTACAAGGCCTCGAGAGGAATCCCAAATTTCTTCTCAAAACAAAAGGAGACTTGACTCCCTTTAGGCAACTCAAGAGATATTTGCATATCTCTTCAAGATATCAGTCAAAACTCGAGAGGAACACTGATTTTCCCACCACAACCGAGAAGAGCCCCATGTTCCCCACCTCAGCTTGAGATGAGGCCTTATTCCCCTGCAGCGACATGAAAGGAATCCCGAGTTTCCCTTCACAACATGAACTGATTCTGACTCTACTGTTGCACCTCTAGAAAAAGCCCAAGTTCCCCACCTGAACTCGACAGGAGTACTGACACCCACTTTACAACTCAAGAGGAAAGTGGAGTTCCATGCCTCAACACGAGACAAAGCCTGAAACTCTTGTTGAAATTCGATAGGCCCCCAAGATCTCTGTCACAACCATAGAGGAACTCCGTGTTTCCCGTCTCATCTACAGATGAGGCCCTATTCCCCTGCAGAGACTTGAGAGGAATCCCGAGGTGCTCCTTGCAATTGAAAGGAGGCCTGACTTCCCTGAGCCAACACGAGAGGTTCCCTGAGGTCCTCGTCGAAACTCAAGAGGAACACCAAGCTTCCCGCCACAACTCGAAGAAAATGACGAGATTCAGCCCTCAATGCTAGATGAGGCCTGTTTCCCCTGCATAGCCTGGACAACAATCCTGAGTCCCCTTTTGAAACTTCAAAGGAAGTTTGACTCCCTTTATACAACTCCAGAGTTCCTCAAGATACCTGTCACAACTCGAGAGAGGAACCCCAATTTTCCCACAGCAATTTAGAAGAGCCCTATGTTCTCCACCTCTTCTCGAGATCAGGGCCAATTCCCCTGCTTTGATTTGAGAGGAATCCTGACTTTCCCATCACACCTAAAGTGGAGGCCTGTCTCACCCATCGCAACTTGAGAGGAACCCAGAGGTTCCTGCCACAAGTTGAAAGGACACTGAGTTTTCCGTCAACTCGAGATAAGGTCAGATACCCTTGCAGCGATTTCAATGGGACCCTGAGTTTCCCCTAACAACACGAAGGGGGGTCTGACTCCCCTGTTTGCACCTCTAGAAAAAGCCCAATTTCCCTGTCTCAACTCAACAGGAGGCCTGACACCTCTTTTTCAACTCAAGAGTTAAGCGGAGTTCCATGCCTCAACACATGCCTCAACACAAGGTGAGGCTTGACTTCCTGTTGAAACTTGATAGGGACCCCGAGAATCCTGTTGCAAATGCAGTGGTACCCCATGTTTCCCTCCTCAACTCGAGATGAGGTCCTGTTCCCCTGCAGCGACTTGAGAGGAATCCCGAAGTGCTCCCTCAAACTTGAAAGGAGGCTTGAATTCCCTGAGGCAACAAGAGAGGTTCGTGATGTCCCTGTCGCAACTCGAGAGGAAACCCAACCTTCCCACAACTCGAGATAAACCAAAAAATTCCCCCTCAACATGAGATGAGGCTCGATTCCCCTGCAGTGACGTGAGTGCAAATCCACGTTCCCCTTAAGAACTCTAAAGGAGGCTTGACTCCCTTTATGGAACTCCAGAGGTTCCTCCATATACCCTTTGCAACTTGGGAGGAACCCTGAGTTTCCCTGCAACACATGGAAAGGCCCAGTGTTCCCCACCTCATCTTGAAATGAGGGCAGATTCCCCTGCTTCAACTTGAGAGGAATCAATACTTTCCCCTCACACCTCAAGTAGAAGCCTGCCTCACCCATTGCAACTCGAGAGGAACCCCTCGTTTCCTGCTGCAAGTCAAAAGGACACCAAGTTCCCCCTCAACTCAAGATAAAGGCCAGATTCCCTTGCAGTGACTCCAATGGAACCCCAAGTTTACCCTAACAACATGAAAGGAGGTCTCACTCCCCTGTTGCATCTCTAGAAAAAAAGCCTGAGTTCCATGCCTCAACTCGACAGGATTGCTGAGAACCCTTTCAAAACCCAAGAGGAAAGTGGAGTTCCATGTCTCAAAATGAAACAAGGCCTGACTCCCTTGTTGAAACTCCAGAGGAACCCCGAGATCTCTGTCACAACTGGAGAGGAAACTTGAGTTTCCCACCTCAACACCAGATTAGATCCTATTCCCCTGCAATTACTTGAAATGAGTTCCGAGATGCCCCCTCGCAACCCGATAGGAGGCCTGACTTCCCTGAGGCAACATGAGCGGTTCCCTGAGGTCCCCATCGCAACTCGAAACCAATCCCAAGCTTCCCACTGCAACTCAAGAAAAACTACTGCAACAAATGGGGGCTCTTTGGCCAAAATTGAAGTGGATTCCCCCAGTCAACTCGAGAGGTGTCCCCCAGGATATAACGTGTAGAGAGAAGACCTTCTTCCTCCAGTGGAGACAAGCTCCCTGAAGGAAGTAGAGTGGAGGTCCTCACAACTAGAGCACAGCAATCCCACGAATAGAGGTGAGGACCCATAGTGCCAAAAGCCCAGAGGACCTCCCCCATGTAGACACGCACACCCCAACTAAAGAGGACACAGACTCACTCCTCGAGAGGAGCCCTTCACTACAACTTGAGAGGAGTCCGCTGGACATCACAGGCAGAGAGGAGCCCCTCTTCTGAAAATACAAATGAACCTCACACCACAAGGGAAGAGGAGATTGCACACTATCCCTAGAGAGACTCTAAACCCCCCACCACTACAGAGTGGACCCCGACAACAATGATAGAGTAGTCCCTTGCCATAACTATGGAGCAGCCACCCATCATTGCAACAAGACAGGAACCGCCCTGCACATCCCTGCTAGAGACGAGTTGCCCCAGGAGAACTTGACAGGAGGCTCCACTGCAAGTCACCAGGAACCCTAAGTACCAACCAAGCTCCAGGAGAACCCCAATTTCCTCACCACGATTCTAGGGCAATCTTGCATCCCATGATGCAAATCCAGAGGAATGCTGATTTCTTGCTGCACTATGAAAGGAGCTATCAGTCACTTGTGGCAACCCTCAAGGAAACACTGAGTGTCCAGGAACAAATTGAGAAGAACACTGAGTTTGTTCTGAAACTCAAGAGGAAGCCCAACACCCCTGTGCAATTCGAGATGAAACATGACTTCCTCATCTCAACTAGAGGTGGAGTCCTGACTCCTATGTTGCCAATTGAAAGGTATACCCAGATCCCCATTGCAAGTCTAGAGGAACCCCATGTTTCTCACCACAAGTGGAAAGGACAGTGAGTAACATCCTCAACTAGAGATAACACGTGATTCCCTTGCAGCAACTCGAATGGAACATAGAGTTTCCCCTCACAACGTGAAGGGAGGTCTGACTCTCCTGTTGCAACTTGAGAAAAATTCTGAGTTCCCCTCCTTAACTCGACAGGAGTCATGACACCCCTTTCACAACTAGAGAGGAAAGTGAAGTTCCATGCCTAAACACAAGACGAGGCCTGACTCCCCTGTTACAACTCAAGAGAAACTCCAAGATCCCTGTTGCAACAGGAGAGGTATCCCGAGTTTTTCACCTCAACTCGAGATGAGTCATTATTCCCTTGCAGCAACTGGAGAGGAATCCTGAGATTCTCCTCGCAACTCAAAAGGAGGCCTGACTCCCTGAGGTAACCTGAGAAGTTCCCTGAGATCCCCATCGAAACTCGGGAGAGGATCCCCGAGATACCAGTCCCAACTCGACAGAAAACCCAGGATCCAACCTCAAATTGAGATGAGGCCCGATTCTGCTACAGCGACGTGAGAGCAATCTCGAGGTGCCCCCTCGCAACTCAGAAGGAGGCCTGACTGCCCTGAGTCAACACAAGAGGTTCACTGAGGTCCCCATCGCAACTCGAGAGGAATCTTGAGCTTCCCACCACAAGCTGAGAAAAATCACGAGATTCCCCCCTCAGTGTGAGATGAGACCAGATTCCCCTACAGCGACTTGAGTGCAATCCCAAGTTACCCCTTGCAACTCGAAGGGATTGTTGACTCCCTTTTGGCAACTCGAGAGGTTCCCTGAAATTCCTGTTGCAACTCGAGTAGAATCCCTAGTTTCTAGCCTCAACTCAAGAACAGTGTGTTCCCCACCTCATCTCAAGATGAGGACCGATTCCCCCTGCTTCAACTTGAAAGAAATCCCAAACTTCCCCTCGCACCTCAAAAGGAGGCCTGTCTCACCTGTTGCAACTTGAGAGGATCCCCGAGTTCACTGTCGCAACTCATGAGAAACCCCATTTCCCGCCACAACTCAAGAAGAACCTTGACTTCACCGCTTCCATTCAAGATGTGGTCTGATTACCCTGCAGGGACTCAAGAGGAATCCTGAGTTCCCCGTCCCAACTTGACACGAGCCCCCAAGACCCTGATACAAAGGCAGAGGATTCTCAAGAGAAGCTTATCCCACCGCAATTGGAGAAAAGCCCTCTATCGGAACCAGAGGAAGCCTCATATCACAAATAAGCAGGAGGTCCACCTTGCCATAAATAGCCAGTAGCTTCCTGCACTTTGCAAGTAGAAAAAGCGTCCCTTCTCATTACAACCATAGAGGAGACACCCACCTCCCAATTTGAGAGGAGCACTCTACTGCATCTAGAGCAGATCCCAACTTCAATTAACGAGTTCCCCTGCCACAGTGAGAGAGGTGGCTGTAAACGTCAACTAGAGAGGAGCTGACACACAGCAAATAAGGAGTGGATACCCACTGAAATGAGAGTGGACCCCAACCAATATCCAGAGTAGCCTCCCTCACATTGCACTTAGACAGGGACCAGCTTGCACATAGCTACTAAAGAGGATCTCCCGGAATGTAGCTCACAAGGAGTCTCCACCTCAACTTTAAAGGAACCTCGAGTGATACAGTGCAACTCAAGAGTCACCCTGAGTTCCCCACTGCAATTTCACAGCATCCTTAAGTTGGCCCAAGAAAAGGGGCTACTGCACCAATGATGGAGGGGCTCCTGGCCAATACTGAAGTGGATTCCCCAGGCACAACTCGAGATGTGTCCTCCAGGACATCACACCTAGAGAGAAGACCTTCTGCCTCCAATGGAGATGAGCTCCCTGAAGGAAATCGAGTGGAGGCCCTCATAACTAGAGAGCAGCAATCCTATGAATTGAAGTGAGGAACTCATAGAGCCAAAAGCAGAGAGGACATTTCCCATGGATACATGAACACACCACCCAGAGAGGACACAGCCTCGCTCATCTAGAGGAGCCCTCAACCAAACTTCAGAGGAGCCTGCTGACATCACACACAGAGAAGAGCCCTTCTTCTGGTAATACAGACAAACCCCATAAGACAAGGAGACAGGGCTTGCACACCACAACTCGAGATATTTGAAACTCTCACAATTACAGAGTGGACATTGACCACAATGATAGAGTAGTCCCTTGCCAAATCTAGTGAGCACTCACTCGTCATTGCAACAAGACAGGAGCCACCCTGCACATCCCTGCTACAGAAGAGGAGCCCCAAGAGAACTCAACAGGAAGCCCCACTGCAAGTCACCAGTAACCATGAGTACAAACCAAGCTCAAGGAGAACCCCAAATTCCCCACCATGACTCCAGTGCAATACTGCATTCCATGCTGTGAATACAGAGGAACACTGATTAGTCACTGCACTTTGAGAGGAGCTCTCAGTCCCTTGTTGTAACTCTTAAGGAAACCCCGAGTTTCCAACAACAACCAGAGAACCCCGAGTTTTTGCTGCAACTCGAGAGGAGGCCCAACTCCTCTGCTGCAATTCCTGATGAAAAACAACTTTCCCAATTCAATTTGAGAGGAGTCCTGACTCCACTGTTGCCACTCGAGAGGTATCCCCAGATATACATCGCAACTAAAGAGGAACCCCATGATTCCCGCCACAGGTTGAAAGGACACCGAGTTCCCCCTCAACTCAAGATAAGGACTGATTCCCCTGCAGTGACTTTAATGGAACCCCGAGTTTCCCCTCACAAGATGAAGGGAGGTCTGACTCCCCTGTTGCAACTTGAGAAAAATCCTTATTTCCTTCTTTGAACTCGACAGGAGGCCTGACATCCCTTTCCCAATCTAGAGGAAAGTGCAGTTCCATGCCTCAACATGAGACAAGTCCTGACTCCCCTGTTGCAACTCGAGAGGAATGCCAAGATTCCTGTCACCACTGAAGAGGAACCCCGAGTTTCCCACCTTAAATCGAGATGAGGCCCTATCCCCCTGCAGCAATTTGAGAGGAATCCCAAGGTTCTCTTTGAAACCTGAAAGGAGGCCTGACTCCCTTGAGGAAACCTGAGTGGTTCTGGGCCCATAGCAACTCGAGAGGATCCCTGAGATACCCGTCACAACTCGAAAGGAACACCGAGTTTCCCGCCTCAACACGAGATGAAGCCCTATGCCCTGCTGTGGCTTGAGAGAATCTCAAGGTTCTCCTTGCATCAAAAAGGAGGCCTGACTCACCTAATGCAACTCGATAGGATCCTTGAGGTCCCCATTACAACTTGAGTGGAAACCCGAGATACCCATCGCAACTCTACAGGAACCCCGAGTTTCCCACCTCAAAAAGAGATGAGGTCAGATTCCCCTGCAGCAACTCGAGAGCAAGCCCGAGTTCCTCCTGACAACTTGAAAGGAGTCCTGACTCCCTGAGGCAACACAAGAGGTTCCCTGAGGTCCCCGTTGCAAGTGGAGAGGAATCCTGAGCTTCCCAACCCAACTCGAGAAATTCATGAGATTCCACTCTCTACGTAAGATGAGTCCTAATTACCCTGCAGTGGCTTTGGTGGAACGCCAAGTTTCCCATCCCAATTTGACACGAGCACCAAGAAACTGACGCAACTGCAGAGGATTCACAAGAGGAGCCTACCCAAGCCCAGCTGGAGAAGAGCCCTATACCACAACCAGAGAGGAAGTCTCATACCGCAGCTAAGCAAGAGGTGTGCCCTGCCACAAATAGCCAGTAGCTTCCTACACTTCACAACTAGAAAAAGAGCCCCTTTTCATTACAACCATAGAGGAGTCACCCACCTCTCAATTTGAGAAGAGCACTCTACCGTATGTAGAGAGGATCCCAACTAGCACAGTTAAAGAGGAGTTCCCCTGCCACAACGAGAGAGGTGGCTGCAAAAGACAACTAGAGACGAGCTGATCAACAGCAAATAGAGTGGACACTCACTGCAATGAGAGTGGACCCCAAGCCATATCTAGAGAGTAGCCTCCCACACATTGCACTTGTGAAGGGACCTACTTGCACATCACTACTAGAGAGGGTCTTCCCCACTCTAGTTCAATAGAAATCTCCACTACAACTTTAAAGGAACCCCAAGTCATATACTGCAACTCAAGAGGAACCCCAAGTTCCACACTGCAATTTCACAGGATCCCTAGGCTGGCACAAGAAAAGGGGCCACTGCACCAAATGACAGAGGGGCTCTCCAGCCAAAACTGAAGTGGATTTCCCAGGCACAACTTGACAGGTGTCCCCCAGGATATCACACCTAGAAAGAAGACCTTCTGCCTCCAATGGAGACGAGCTCTCTCAAGGAAGTTGAGTGCAGGTCTTTACAACTAGAGAGCAGTGATCCCAGGAATAGAGGTGAGGAACCCATAGCGCCAAAACCACAGAGGACCTCCCCCTTGGAGACAAACACACCCCAACCAGAGAAGACACAGCCTCGACACTAGAGAGGAGCCCTCCACCACAACTTGAGAGGAGCCAGCTGGACATCACACTCAGAGAGGAGCCCTTCTTCTGCTAATACAGACAAACCTCACATGACAAGGAGAGAGGAGCTTGCACACCACCACTAGAGAGACTCGAAATCCACACAACTACAGAGTGGACCTCAACCACAATGGTAATCCCTTGCACAACAAGTGAGCTGCCACACATCACTGCAACAAGACAGGAGCCACTCTACATATCCATGCTAGAGACAAGTCTCCCAAGAGAACTCAACAGGACACCGACTACAAGTCTCCAGGAGCCCCAAGTACCAACCAAGCTTGAGGAGAACCCTGGCTTCCCTACCAAGACTCCAGTGCAATCCTGCATCCCATGCTGCAAATCCAGAGAAACAGATTTCTGGCTGCACTCAAGAGGAGGTTTCAGGCACTGTGGCAACTCTCCAGCAAACCCTGAATTTCCAGCAACCACTAGAGAAGAAGCCTGAATTTCTGCTGCAACCTGAGAGGAGGTCCAACCCCCCTGCTGCAACTCGAGAGGAAACATGACTTCCCCACCTCAACTCGAGAGGAGTCCTGACTTCCCTGTTGCCACTCGAGAGGTAGCCCCAGATCCCCATCTAAACTCGAAAGGAACACCATGTTTCCTGGATGCAAGTTGAAAGGACACCAAGTACCCCCTCAACTGAGATAAGGACTGATTCCCCTGCAGCAACTCGAGTGGAATCCCGAGTTTCCCTCACAACATGAAGGGAGGTCTGAATCTCCTGTTGCAACTCAAGAAAAATCCTGAGTTCCCTGCCTCAACTCAACAGGAGGCCTGACATCCCTTTCACAACTCGAGAGGAAAGCGAAGTTCCATGACTCCACACAAGATGAGGCCTGACTACCCTGTTGAAACTTGATAGGAACCCCGAGATCCAAGTCACAACTGGAGAGGAACCCCGAGTTTTCTGCCTCAAATTGTGATGAGGCCCTATTCCCCTGCAGCTACTCAAAAGGAACCCCGAGGTTCCCCTCACAACTCCGGAGGAGGCCTGACTCCCATGAGGAAACAAAAGATGTTCCCTGAGGTTCCTGTCACAACTCAAGAGGAATGCCAAGCTTCCCGCAGCAACACGAGAAAAACCATGAGATCTCCCCTTCAAAGCAAAATGACACCCGATTCCTCTGCAGTGACTCAAGAGCAATCCCAAGTTCCCCCTCGCACCTTGAAAGGCGGCCTGACTCCCTTGAGACAACACGATAGGTTCCCTGAGGTACCAGTCACAACTCGAAGGGAACCCTGAGTTTCCCGCCTCAACTCGAGATGAGGTGAGGTTGGATTCCTCTGCACCAATTTGAAAGGAATCCCAAATTATCCCTCACAACTCAAAGGATGCCTGACTCCCTGAGGACACATGAGAGATTCCCTGAAGTCCCCAACACAACTCAAGAGGATCCACAGTTTTCCATTGCAATGTGAGAAAAATCAAATTCATCCCTCAGTGTGAGATAAGGCCCGTTTACCCTGCAGTGACTCAAGAGCAATCCCGAGTTCCCTCCTGCAACTGGAATGGAGGCTTGACTCCGTTTTTGCAACTCGAGCGGTTCCCTGAGATATCTGTCACAACTTGAGAGGAACCACGAGTTTCCCCGCCGCCACTTGAGATGTACACCGTGTTGCCCACCTCGTCTTGAAATGAGGGCCAATGCCCCTGCTTCGAGTCGAGAGGAATTCCAACTTACCCTCGCACCTCAAGAGGAGGCCTGTCTCACCTATTGCAACTCTACATGATCCCTGAATTCCACATCGCAACTTGAGAGAAACTCCGAGTTTCCAACCTCAACTCGAGAAGAACCCTGAGTTCCCTGCCTCCATTCAAAATGTGGCCTGATTCCCCTGCAGTGACTGGAGAGGGATTCTGAGTTCCCCATCCCAACTGGACATGAGCCCCAGGACACTCATGCAACTGCAGTGGATACTCAAGAGATTACTCCACCACAATTGGAGCAGAACCTTCTACCAAAAGCAGAAAGGAAGACTTATACCACACCTAAGCAGGAGGCCCACCCTGCCACAAAAAGCCAGTAGCTTCCTATACTTCACAAGTAGAAAAAGCTCCCTTCTCATCACAACCATAGAGGAGTCACCCACCTCCCAATTTGAGAAGAGAACTCTACCTCATCTAGAGAGGAGCCCAGTTCAGTTCAGTTCACTCAGTCGTGTCTAACTCTGTGACCCCATGAATTGCAGCAAGCCAGGCCTCCCTGTCCATCACCAACTCTCAGAAGTCACTCAAACTCATGTTCATCCAGTCAGTGATGCCATCTAGCCATCTCATCCTCTGTCGTCCCCTTCTTCTCCCGCCCCCAATCCCACCCAGCATCAGAGTGTTTTCCAATGAGTCAAATCTTTGCATGAGGTGGCCAAAATATTGGAGTTTCAGCTTTAGCATCAGTCCTTCCAAAGAACACCCAGGACTGATCTCCTTTAGAATGGACTGGTTGGATCTCCTTGCAGTCCAAGAGACTCAACTACCACAATTAAAGAGAAGTTCCTCTGCCACAACTAGAGAGGTGGCTGCAAGTGAAACTAGAGATGAGCAGACCGACAGCAAATAAACAGCACACCCCCACTGTAATTAGATTGGAGTCCATGTGGTATCTAGAGAGTAGCCTCCCACACATTGCACTTAATGGGGACAAGCTTGCACAAGGCTAATACAGAGGATCTGCCCCAGATCATGAATCTAATTCAAGAGGAATTCCCTCTGGAAACTTAAAAAGAGGCTTGACTCCATTTATGCAACTCAATAGGTTCCCCGAGATACCCGTTCCCCCTTGAGAAGAACCCCACGGTTCCTGCCACATGTGGAAATGACCTTGAAATCCCCCTCAACTAGAGATAAGACCTGATTCCCCTGCACCCACTTGAATGGAACCACGAGTATCCCTTCACAATGTGAAGGGAGGTCTGACTCCAGTGTTGCACCTCTATGAAAAGACCAAGTACCTCGCCTGAACTTGACAGGAGGCCTGACACCCCTTTTTAAAACTCGACAGGAAAGTGGAGTCCCATGCCTCAACACGACACGAGGCCTGACTCATCCACTGAAACTTGATAGGAACAACGATATCCCTGTTGCAACTGGAGAGGAACCCTGAGTTTCCCACCTCTATTCAAGATGAGGCCCTATTCCTCTGCAGTGACTCAAAAGGAATCCCGAGTTTTCTCTTGCAACTTGAAAGGAGGTTTGACTTCCCTGAGGCAACACGAGAGGTTGCCTGAGTTCCCCGTCGCAACTTGAGAAGAATCTGAAGCTTCCCACCGAAACTCCAGAAACATGAGATTCCCACCTCTATATGACATGAGGCCCGATTCACCTGCAGTGACTCAAGAGCAACCCCACACTCCCCCTCCCAACTCAGAAGGAGAATTGATTTCACTGAGGCAACACAACAGGTTTCCTGAGGTCCACGTCACAAGTCGTGGGCCCAAACTTCCTGCCACAATTCTAGATAAATGACGATATTTTCCCTCAATGCAAGTTCAGGCCCTTATCCCTGCAGGGTCTTGAGAAGAATCCCGAGTTCCCTCTCAAAACTGAAAAGGAGACTTGACTCCCTTTATGCAATTCAAGAGGTTCCACGAGATATCTGTCGAAACCGAGAGGAACCCCGATTTTCCTGCCACAACCAAGAAAAGCCCCATGTTCCCCACTTCATCTTGAGATGAGGGTGATTCCCCTGCTTCGAAGTGAGATGAATCCTGATTTTCCCCTCGCATCTAAAGAGGAGGTCTGTCTCACCCACTGAAACTTGAATGGTACCCCCACATTTCCTGCCACAAATTGAAAGGACACCGAGATCACCCTCAACTCGAGATAAGGCAGGATTCTCCTGAACGAACTCAAATAGAACCCCGAGTATCCCCTCACAACACAAAGGGATGTCGCAATCCCCATTGAACCTCTAGAAAAAGCCCAAGTTCTCCATCTGAATTAAACAGGAGGCTTAAGACCGCATTTACAACACGAGATGAAAGTGGAGTTCCATGCCTCAACACAATACGAGGCCAGACTCCCCTGTTGAAGCTCTGTAGCCACCCTGAGATTTCTGTTGCAACTGGAGAGGAAATCTGAGTTTCCTGCCTCAACTCGAGATGAAGCCTTCCTTATTCCACTGCAGCAGCTCAAGAGGAATCCTGAGGTGGCCCTCACAACTTTAAAGGAGGCCAGACTTCCCTGAGGCAACATGAGAGGTTCCTGAGGTCATTGTCACAATTGAAGCCGAGCCCAAAACTTCCCACTGCAAGTTGAGAAAAACCAAAGATTCTCCCCTCAGTGTGAAATGAGGCCCGTTTCCCCATGCAGTGCCTTGAGAGCAATCCCGCTCTCCTACTCACAGCTCTAAAGGAGACTTGAATTCCCGGAGGCAACATGGGAGGTCCCCTGAGTTCCCCTTAACAAGTAAAAAGAACACTGAGTTCCCCCTCTAATTGACATAAGGCCAGATTGCCCTGCAGCGACTCGAATGTAACTGAGTTTCCCCTCACAGCATGAAGGGAGGTCTGACTCCCCCATTGCAGCTCAAGAAAAGACCAACTTCACCATCTCAACTCGACAGGATGCCTGATGCCCCTTATACAACTGGAGAGGAAAGCAGGGTTACATGCGTCAACACAAGACAAGACCTGACTCCCTGTTGAAACTCGATAGGAACCCTTAGATCTCTGTTGCAATAGGAGAGGCACCCGAGTTGACTGCCTCAAATGTAGATGAGGGCCAATTTCCCTGCAGTGACTCAAGAGGGATCCCAACGTACACGTCACAACTCAAAATGAGGCCTGACTTCCCTGAGGCAACATGTGTGGTCCGCTAAGGTCCCTGTCACAACTCAAGAGGAACCCCAAGCTTCCCCTTGCTACTTGAGAAAAACCACAAGATCCCCCTCTCAACGTCACATGAGGCCTCTGCAGTGACTCTAGAGGAATCCCGCATTCTCCCTCACAACTAGAAAGGAGGCTTGCCTTCCTTTATGCAACTCCAGAAGTTGCCTGAGATATCTGTTGCAACTTGATAGGAACCCCAACAATCCCACCACAACACAAGAAAAACCACAATATTCCCCACTCAACGTGAAATAAGGCCCAATTCCCCTAGTGACTCGAGAGTAATTCTGCAATCCCCCTCGCAACTAGAAAGGAATCTTGACTCTCTTTATTCAACTCCAGAGGTTCCATGAGATACCCATAGCAGCTTAAGGGGAGTCCCGAGTTTCCAACCTTAACCTGAGAATAACAGAATGTTCCCCACCTCATTTCGAATGAGGGATGATTCCCCTGACTTTGGCTCCAGAGGAACCCCAGCTTAACCCTCCAACTTGAGAAAAACCACAAGATTCCCCTCTCAATACAAGATGAGGCCTGAGTCCCCTGCATTTACTCCAGAGCAATCCCCCATTCCCTCTGGCAACTCAAAAGGAGGCTTTACTCTTTTTATGCAACCCCAAAGGTTCCCTGAGATACCAGTCGCAATTCAAGAGGAGGCACATGTTTCATTGCCGGAACTTGAGATGTGGGCCAATTCCCCTTCTTTGACTAGAGAGGAATCCAGACTTTCCCTTCATACCTCAAGAGGAGGCCTGTCTCACCTATTGCAACTCGAGAGGAACCCCTAGTTTCCTGCTATAAGTCAAAAGGACACCGAGTTCCCCCTCAACTCGAGATAAGGCCTGGTTCCCCTGAAGTGACTCGAATGGAACCCCAAGTTTCCTTCACAACAGGTCTGACTCTCCTGCTGCACCTCTAGAAAAAGCCCAAGTTCCCTGCCTGAACTCGACAGGAGTCCTGACACCCCTTTTACAACTCGAGAGAAAAGTGAAGTATCTTGCCTTAACATTAGACAAGGCCTGAATCCCCTGTTGAAACTTGATAGGAACCCCAAAATCCCTGTCAAATTTCTAGAGGAACTCCGTGTTTCCCATCTCTTCTCCAAATGAGGCCCTATTCCCCTGCAGCAACTCGAGAGGAATCCTGAGGTGCTCCTTGCAATTGAAAGGCGGTCTGACTTTCCTGAGCCAACACAAGAGGTTCCCTGACGTCCCCGTTGAAACTCGAGAGGAACCCCAAGCTTCCTTCTGCAACTCAAAAAAAAAAACGATGAAATTTACCCCTCAGAGTGAGATGAGGCATGATACCCCTGCATCATTTTGACAGCAATCCTGAGTTCCATCTCGAAACTTGAAATGAGGCGTAACTCCCTTTATGCAACTCCAGAGGTTCCCCGAGATACCTGTAGCAACTCAAGATGAACCCCAAGTTTCCCACAACAACTCAAGAGTAGGCACTATTCCCCTGCAGCGACTCGAGAGAAATCTCGATGTTCTCCTCGCAACTCGAAAAGAGGCTGCTTCAATGAGGCAACACGAGAGGTTCCCTGATGCAATTAAGAGGATTCTGTGCTTCCTGCTACAAACTCAAGAAAAACCATCAGATACCCACCTCAATGCGAGATGAGGACCAATTCCCATGCATTGACTCGAGAGCAATCCCACGTTCCCCCTCAGAACTCGAAAGGAGGCTTAACTTCTTTTATGCATATCCAAGGGTCCCCTGAGAAACTGGTGCAACTCTAGAGGAACCTCAAGTTTCCCGCCACAACTAGATAAGAGCCCTGTGTTCGCCACCTCATCTTGAGATGAGGGCAGATTCCACTGCTTTGATTTGAGAGAAATCCTGTCTATCCCCTCACACCTCAAGAGGAGGCCTGTCTCACCTATTGAAATTTGAGAGGAACACTAATTTTCCTGCCACAAATCAAAAGGATACTGAATTACCCCTCAACTTGAGATATGTCCTGATTCCTCTGCAGTGACTCGAATGGAAGCCCGAGTTCCTCTCACAACATGAAGGGAGGTCTGACTCTCTTGTTGTACCTCTAGAAAAGCCTGAGTTACTCGCTTCAAGATGACAGCATACATCACACCTCTTTTACAACTCCAGAGGAAAGCAAATTTCCATGGCTCAGCATGAGATGCGGCCTGACTGCCCTCTTGAAACTCGATAGGAACCCCAAGATTTCTGTCGCAACTGGAGAGGAACCCCGAGTTTCCCACCTAAATGCAAGATGAGGTCCTATTCCACTGCAATGACTCAAGAAGTATCCCAAAGAGCCCCCCAAAACTTGAAACAAGGCCTGACTTCCCTGAGATAACACGAGAGGTTCCCTGAGGTCCCAGTCGCAACTCAAAAGGAACCCTGAGCTTCTTCTGAAACCTGAGAAAAACCACGAGATTCTCCCCTCAACGTGAGATGAGCCCCGATTCCCTTGCAGTTACTCCAGAGCAATCCCACATTCCCCCTCACAACTCGAAAGGAGGTTTGACTTCCTTTATGCAACTCCAGAGGGTCCCTGAGATACTCGTCAAGAGGAACACCAACTTTCCCACTGCAACTCAAGAAAAACTTCTAGATTCCCCCTCCACTCGAGATAAGAACCTAGTCCCCTGCAGCCAATCAAGAGTAATTCCAAGGTTCCCCTCACACCTTGAAAGGAGGCCTGACTTCCCTGAGGCAACACGAGAGGTTCCCTGAGATCCTCATCACAACTCAAGAGGAACCCTGAGCTTCCTGCCGCAACCCGAGAAAAAACTATCTGATTCCCCCTCAACACAAGATGAGGCCTGATTCCCTTGCATTGCCTGTACAGCAATCCTGAGTTCCCTCTTGAAACTTCAAAGGAGGTTTGACTCCCTTTAGACAACTCCAGAGGTTCCCCAAGATACCCATCACAACTCGAGAGGAACCCAAATTTTCCCACAGCAATTTAGAAGATCCCTGTGCCCCCACCTCTTCTCAAGATCAGGGCTGATTCCCTTGCTTTGATTCAAGAGGAATCCTGGCTTTCCCTCTCACCGAAAGTGGAGACCTGTAACCCATTGCAACTTGAGAGGAACCTCAAGGTTCCTGCCACAAGTCAAAAGGACACGAGTTTGCCATCAACTTGAGATAAGACCAGATACCCTTGCAGCGACTCCAGTGGACCTCGAGTTTCCCCTAACAACATAAAGGGAGGTCTGACTCCCTTGTTGCCCCTCTAGCAAAAGCCAGAGTTCCCTGCCTCAACTCGACAAGAGGCCTGACATCTCTTTTTCAACTTGACAGGAAAGTGGAGTTCCATGCCTCAACACGAGGTGAGGCTTGATTCTCCTGCTGAAACTCGATAGCAACGCCAAGAATCCTGTTGCAAATGCAGTGGTACCCCATGTTTCCCACCTCAACTCGAGATGAGGTCCAGTTCCCCTGCAGCAACTCAAGAGGAATCCCAAAGTGCCTCCTTGCAACATGAAAGGAGGCTTGATTTCCCTGAAGCAAAATAGAGTTCCTGACGTCCCCGTTCCAACTCGAGAGGAACCCTAACCTTCCCACCACAACTTGAGAAAAACCACGAGATTCCCCCATCAACGCAATGAGGCCCGATTCCCCTGCAGTGACTCGAGAGCAATCCCACGTTCCCCTAGCAACTTGAAAGGAGGCTTGACTCCCTTTATGGAATCCCAGAGGTTCCCCGGTATACCCTTCACAACTCAAGAGGAACCCCGAGGTTCCCAGTAACACATGGAAAGGCCCGATGTTCCACACCTCATCTCGAAATGAGAGCCAATTCCCTTGTTTAAACTCAAGAGAGATCCATACTTTACCCTCGCACCAGAAGGAGAGGCCTGTCTTACCCATTACAACTCAAGAGGAACCCCTTATTTCCTGCCACAAGTCAAAAGGACACTGAGTTCCCCCTCAACTCGAGATAAGGCCAGATTCCCTTGCAGTGACTCCAATGGAACCCCAAGTTTCCCCTAACAACATGAGGGAAGGTCTCACTCCCCTGTTGCACCTCTAGAATAAGCCCAAGTTTCCTGCTTAATCTCAATAGGATGCCTGAGAACCCTTTTACAACCCAAGAGGAAAGCAGAGTTCCATGTCTCAAAATGAGACGAGACCTTACTTCCCTGTTGAAACTTGATAGGAACCCCAAGATCCCTGTCGCAACTGGAGAGGAAAACGGAGTTTCCTGCCTCAGCACTAGATGAGGCCCCATTCCCCTGCAGTGACTCGAAATGAATTCCAAGATGCCCCTCACAACTTGATAGGAGGCCTGACTTCCCAAAGGCAACATGAGAGGTTCCCTGAGGTCCCCATCACAACTCAAGAGGAACCCCAAGCTTCCTGCTGCAATTCGAGAAAAAAACCACTGCAACAAATGATGGAGAGGCTCTTTAGCCAAAACTGAAGCGGATTCCCCAGCACAACTCTAGAGGTGTCCCCCAGGATATAACACGTAGAAAGAAAACCTTCTTCCTCCAATGGAGACAAGCTCCCTAAAGGAAAAGGAGTGGAGGTCCTCACAATTAGAACACAGTAATCGCATGAATAGATGTGAGGACCCATAATGCCAAAAGCAGAGAGGACCTCCCCCGTGGAGCCACACATACCCCAACCAGAGAAGACACAGACTCGCCCTTCGAGAGGAGCCCTCCACCACAACTTGAGAGGAGCCCGCTGGACATCACACGCAGAGAGGAGCCCTCTTCTGCTAATACACATGAGGCTCACACCACAAGGGAAGAGGAGATTGCACACTACCCCTAGAGAGACAACCCCCGCCACTACAAATTGGACTCCAGCCACAACTATGGAGCAGCCACCCATCATTGCAACAAGACAGGAGCCACCCTGCACATCCCTGCTAGAGATGAGTCACCCCAAGAGAACTCGACAAGAGGCTCCACTGCAAGTCACCAGGAACCCTGCTTACCAACCAAGCACAAGGAGAACCCCAACTTCCTCGCCATGACTCCAGAGCAATCCTGCATCCCATGATGCAAATCCAGAGGACCACTGATTTCTCACTGCATTGCGAGTGGAGCTCTCAGTCCCCTGTGGAAATTCTCGAGGAAACATCAAGTGTCCAGCAATGAATAGAGAACGCCGAGTTTGTTCTGCAACTTGAAAGAAGACCCAACACTCCTCTGCAATTCGACATGAAACATGACTTCCCCACCTCAACTCGAGTGGAGTCCTGACTCCCATATTGCCGCTTGAAAGTTATCCCCAGATCCACATTGCAAGTTGAGAGGAACCCCGTGTTTCTCGCTGCAAGTGGAAAGGAGAGTGAGTGCCCCCCTCAACTCGAGATAACGCCTGATTCCTTTGCAGTGGCTCAAATGAAACCCTGAGTTTCCCCTCACAAGATGAAGGGAGGTATGACTCCCTGTTGCAACTCGAGAAAAATTCCGAGTTCCCCACCTTAACTCGAGAAAGTTGTGACATCTCTTTCACAACTCGAGAGGAAAGCGAAGTTCCATGCCTAAAAACGGGATGAGGTCTGACACCCCTGTTGCAACTTGAGAGGAACCCCAAGATCCCTGTCGCAACTGGAGAGGTATCCCAAGTTTCCCACCTCAACTTGAGATGAGGCCCAATTCTCCTACAGCGACTCAAGAGCAATTCTGAGTTACCCCTCGCAACTCGAAAGGATTGTTGACTCCCTTTTGGTTACTTGAGAGGTTGCCTGAGATTCCCATCACAACTCAAGAGGAAGGCCAAGTTTCCTGCCTCAGATAGAGAAGAACCCCATGTTCCCCTGATCTCGAGATGAGAACCGATTCCCCTACTTCAACTCGAGAGGAATCCTGACTTCCCCTCGCACATCAAGAGGAGGCTTGTTCACCTGTTGCAACTAAAGAGGATCCCCGAGTTCCCCGGCGCAATTCGTGAGAAACCCCATTTCCTTCCTCAGCTTGAGAAGTACTGTGACTTCCCCACTTCCATTCGAAATGTGGCATGATTACCTTGCAGTGACTCGAAAGGAATCCCAAGTTTCCTGTCCCAACTCGACACGAGCCCCAAGACCCTGATACAAAGGCAGAGGATTCTCATGAGTTTCAGTTCAGTTGCTCAGTTGTGTGTGACTCTTTGCGATCCCATGAATTGCAGCACACCAAGCCTCCCTGTCCATCACCAACTCCCGGAGTTCACTCAGACTCATGTCCATCAAGTCAGCGATGCCATCCAGCCATCTCATCCTCTGTTGTCCCCTTCTCCTCCTGCCCCCAGTCCCACCCAGCATCAGAGTCAACTCTTCGCATGAGGTGGCCAAAGTAGTGGAGTTTCAGCTTTAGCATCATTCCTTCCAAAGAAATCCCAGGGCTGATCTCCTTCAGAATGGACTGGTTGGATCTCCTTAAAGTCCAAGGGACTCTCAAGAGTCTTCTCAAAGTTCACCCCACTGCAATTGGAGAAGAGCCCTCTACCAGAATCAGAGAGGAAGTCTCATACCACAACTTAGCAGGAAATACAATGTACAGCAAATAAAGAGTGGACACCCACTGAAATGAGAGTGGACCCCAACCCATATCTGGAGAGTAGCCTCCCACACATTGCACTTAGACAGGGACCAGCTTACATATAGCTACTAAAGAGGATCTCCCCAGTGTAGCTACTAGGAGTCTCAAGCACAATTATAAGGAACCCTGAGTCATACACTGCAACTCAAGAGGCACCCTGAGTTCCCCACTTCAATTTCACAGCATCCTTAGGCTGGCCCAAGAAAAGGGGCCTCTGCACCAAATGATGGAGGGGCTCTTGGCCAATACTGAAGTGGATTCCCCAGGCACAACTCGAGATGTGTCCCCCAGGACATCACACCTAGAGAGAAGACCTTCTGCATCCAATGGAGATGAGCTCCCTGAAGGAAGTTGAGTGGAGGCCCTCATAACTAGAGAGCAGTGATCCCATGAATTGAAGTGAACCCATAGCACCTAAAGCAGAGAGGACATTCCCCATAGAGACACGCACACACCACCCAGAGAGGACACAGCCTCGCCCGTCTAGAGAAGCCCTCAACCAAACTTCAGAGGAGCCTGCTGACTTCACACGCAGAGAGGAGCCCATTTTCTGGTAATACAGACGAATCTCACATGACAAGGAGAGCAGAACTTGCACACCACCACTAGAGAGACTCAAAACCCCCACAATTACAGAGTGGACCCCGATCACCATGATATGGTAGTCTCTTGCCACATCTAGTGAGCACTCACTCATCATTGCAACAAGACAGGAGCCACCCTGCACATCCCTGCTAGAGAAAAGAAGCCCCAAAAGAACTTGACAGGAGGCCCCACTGCAAGTCACCAGGAACACTGAGTACCAACCAAGCTCGAGAAGAACACCGACTTCCCTGCTATGACTCCAGTGCAATCCTGCATTCCATGCTGCAAATACTGACGAACACTGATTTATCACTGCACTTTGAGAGGAGTTCTCAGTCCCCTGTTGTAACTCTCGAAGAGACCCCGAGTTTCCAGCAACAACCAGAGAAGAACCTCGAGTTTTTGCTGCAACTCGAGAGGAGGCCCTACTCCCCTGCTTTACCTCAACAGGAAACACGACTTCCCCACCTCAACTCGAGACTCCACTGTTACCACTCGAGAGGTATCCCCAGATCCACATCGCAACTCGAGAGAACCCTGTGATTCCCACCACAAATCGAAAGGACACTGAGTTCCCCCTCAGCTATAGATAAGAACTTATTTCCCTACAGTGACTTGAAGGGAACCCCGAGTTTCCCCTCACAAGATGAAGGGAGGTCTGACTCCCTGTTGCAACTCGAGAAAAATCCCAAGTTCCCCATCTGAACTCGACAGGAGGCCTGACACCCCTTTCACAACTCGAGAGGAAAGTGGAGTTCCATGCCTCAATACAAGACAAGTTCTGTTGCAACTCCAGAGGAAAGCCGAGATTCCTGTCACAACTGAAGAGGAACCCCGAGTTTCCCACCTTAACTCGAGATGAGGCCCTATTCCCCTGCTGCAACTCGAAAGGAATCCTAAGGTTACCCTCACAAATCGAAAGGAGGCCTGATTCCCCCGAGGCAACCTGAGCGGTTCCGTGAGATTCCAGTCCCAACTCGAGAGGATCCCTGAGATACCTGTCACAACTCAAGAGGAACCCCGAGTTTCCTGCCTCAACTCAAAATGAGGCCCTATTCCCCTGTTGAGACTCAAAAGAATCCCAAGGTTCCCCTCGCATCTGAAAGGAGACCAGACTCCCCTGATACAAATCGATAGGATCCCTGAGGTCCCCATCGCAACCTCGAAGGAGCCCCAAGATACCCATCACAACTCTTGAGGAACCCCGAGTTTCCCACCTCAACTAGAGATGAGGCCCAATTACCCTGAAGTGACTCGAGAGCAATCCCACGCTCCCCCTGGCAACTTGAAAGGAGTCCTGACCCCCTGAGGCAACATGAGAGGTTCCCTGAGGTCACTGTTGTGAGTGTAGAGGAATCCTGAGTTTTCCACCCCAATTCGAGAAAAACCATGAGATTCCCCTCTCATTGTGAGATGAGTCCTGATTACCCTGCAGTGACTTGTGCAGAATGCTAAGTTCCCCATTTCAACTTGGCACGAGCACCAAGAAACTGACGCAACTGCAGAGGATTCACAAGAGGAGCCTACCCAAGCCCAGCTGGAGAAGAGCCCTATACCACAACCAGAGAGGAAGTCTCATACCGCAGCTAAGCAGGAGACCTGCCCTATGACAAATAGCCAGTAGCTTCCTGCACTTCACAACTAGAAAAAGAGCCCCTTTTCATTACAACCATAGAGGAGTCACCCACCTCTCAATTTGAGAAAAACACTCTACTGCATCTAGAGAGGATCTGAACTAGCTCAGTTAAAGAAGAGTTCCCCTGCCACAATGAGAGAGGTGGCTGCAAAAGACAACAGAGATGAGCTTATCCACAGCAAATAAAGAGTGGACACCCACTGCAATGAGAGTGGACCCCAAGCCATATCTAGAGAATAGCCTCCCACACATTGCACTTAGAAAGGGACCAGCTTGCACATTGCTACTAGAGAGGATCCGCCCCACTCTAGTTCAATAGGAGTCTCCACTACAACTTTAAAGGAACCCTAAGTCATATACTGCAACTCAAGAGGAGCCCCGAGTTCCCCGCTGCAATTTCACAGGACCCCTAGGCTGGCACAAGAAAAGGGGCCACTGCACCAAATGACAGAGGGGCTCTCCAGCCAAAACTGAAGTGGATTTCCCAGGCACAACTTGACAGGTGTCCCCCAGGATATCACACCTAGAAAGAAGACCTTCTGCCTCCAATGGAGACAAGCGCCCTGAAGAAAGGCGAGTGCAGGCCCTCACAACTAGAGAGCAGCGATCCCATGAATAGAGGTAAGGAACCCATAATGCCAAAAGCACAGAGGACCTCCACCTCCCCCTTGGAGACAAGCACACTCCAACCAGAGAGAACATAGCCTCACCCATCTAGATGAGCCCTCCACCACAATTTGAGAGAAGCCCACTGGACATTACACACAGAGAGGCACCCCTCTTCTGCTAATACAGACAAACCTCACATGACAAGGAGAGAGGAGCTTGCACCCCACCACTAGGGAGACTTGAAACCCCCACAACTACAGAATGAACACCGACCACAACGATAATCCCATGCAAAACTAGTAAGCTGGCACATGTCACACAACAAGACAGGACTCACTCTGCTTATCCTTTTTAGAGATGAGTCTCCACAAGAGAACTTGGCAGGACACCCCACTGCAAGTTGCCAGGAACCCTGAGTAGCAACCAAGCTCGACAAGAACCCCAGCTTCCCTGCCTTGACTCCAGTGCAGTCCTGCATCCCGTGCTGCAAATCAGAAAAAGATTTCTTGCTGCACTTTGAACAGAGGTCTCAGGTGCTGTGGCCACTCTCCAGCAAACCCTGAATATCCAGTAACCACTAGAGAAGAACCCTTGTTTCTACTGCAACTGGAAAGGAGGACTGACTCCCCTGCTGCAACTCGAGAGGAAACACGACTTCCCCACCTCAACTCGAGAGGAGTCCTGACTCCCCCGTTGCCACTCGAGAGGTATCCCCAGATCCCCATCTAAACTCAAAAGGAGCACTGTGTTTCCAGCCGCAAATTGAAAGGCCACTGAGTCCCCCTCAACTGAGATAAGCACTAGTTACCATGCAGCGACTCGAGTGGAATCCCGAGCTTCCCCTCACAACATGAAGAGAGGTCTGAATCCCTGTTCCAACTCAAGAAAATCCCGAGTTCCCCGCCTCAACTCGACAGGAGGCCTGAAACCCTTTTCACAACTCGAGAGGAAAGCAAAGTTCCATGCCTCAATACGAGACGAAGCCTGACTACCCCATTGAAACTCGATAAGAACCCCCGAGATCCACGTCACAACTGGAGAGAAGAGTTTCCCGCCTCAAGGATGGATTCCTCTGCATTGACTTGAAAGGAATCCAGTTTTCCCTCGCTAATCAAAATGATGCCTGACTCCCATGTGTACACATGAGAGGTTCCCTGAGGTCCCCGTCGCAACTTGAGAGGATCCCTGATTTTCCACTACTGTGCGAGAAAAACCACCAAATTCATTCCTCAGTGTGAGATAAGGCCCGTTTACCCCACAGCGACTCGAGAGCAATCCTGAGTAGCCTCCTGCAACCGGAACGGAGGCTTGACTCCTTTTGCCACTCGAGAGGTTTCTCGAGATACCTGTCACAACTCGAGAGGAACCACGAGTTTCCCACCGCAACTAGAGATGAATCCTGTGTTGCCTACCTCGTCTTGAGATGAGGGCCAATGCCCCCTGCTACGAGTTGAGAGGAATCCCGACTTCCCCTCACGCCTCAAGAGGAGGCCTGTCTCACCTATTGCAACTCCATATGACCCCCGAATTCCACATCGCAACTCAAGAGAACCTCTGAGTTTCCCGCCTCAACTCAAGAACCCCGAGTTCCCCACCTCAATTTGAAATCTGGCCCAATTCCCCTGAATTGACTGGAGAAGAATCCCAAGTCCCCCGTCACAACTCGACAGGAGCCCCAAGACTCTCATGCAACTGCAGAGGATGCCCAAGCAATTACCCAACCACAATTGGAGAAGAATCTTCTACCACAAACAGAGAGGAGGCCTCATACCACACCTAAGCAGGAGGCCCGCCCTGCCACAAATAGCCAGTAGATTCCTGCACTTCACAACTAGAAAAATCTCCCCTTTTCATTACAACCATAGAAGAGTCACACATCTCCCAATTTGAGAGAGCACTCTACCGCATCTAGACAGGAGCCCAGCTACCACAATTAAAGAGGAGTTCCCCTGCCACAACTAGAGAGGTGGCTGCAAACAAAACTAGAGACAAGCAGACCCACAACAAATAAAGAGTGTACCCCACTGCAATTAGAGTGGAGCCCATGATGCATCTAGAGAGTAGCCTCCCACACATTGCACTTAGAAGGGGACCAGCTTGCACATGGCTAATACAGAGGATCTGCCCCAGATTCGTGAATCTAAGTCAAGAAGAGTCTCCACCACAACTCTTAAGGAACCTTGCATCATATACTGCAACTCAAGAGGCACCCCAAGATACCTGCTGCAATTTTACAAGATCCCTAGGCTAGCACAAGGGGCCTGGGACCAAATGATGGAAGTGCTCTCTGGCCAAAACTGAAGCAGTTTCCCCAGGCACAACTAGAGAGTTGTCCCCAAGGATAGCACACCTAGAGAGACCTTCTGCCTCCAATGAAGATGAGCATCCTTAAGGAAGTCAAGTGGAGGCCCTGACAACTAGAGAGCAGAAATCCCACGATAGAAGTGAGGAAGCCATAGCACCAAAAGCAGAGAGGACCTCCCAGCTGGAGACACTAACACCCCAACCCGAGAGGATGCAGTCTCGCCCCTCAAGAGGAGCCCTCCTCTGCAACTTGAGAGGTGCCTGCTGGACATCACATACAGAGAGGAGCCCCTCTTCTGCTAAGACAGAAGAACCTCACACAAGGAGAGAGGAGCTGGCACACCACCACTAGAGAGAATTGAAGCCCCTGCAAATACAAAGTTGACCAAGACCACAATGATAGAGTAGTACCTTTTCAAAACTAGTTAGCAGCCACCCATCATTGCAACAAGACAGGAGCCACCCTGCACATCCCTGCCACGATGAGTTGCCCCAAGAGAATTCGACAGGATGCCCACTGCAAGTCACCAGGAACACTGAGTACCAACCAAGCTCAAATGTAACCCCAGCTTCCATGACAGGACTCCAGTGGAATCCTGCATCTATGCTGAAAATCCATAGGAACACTGATTTCTTGCTGCACTTTAAAAGGAAATCTCAGGCACTGTGGCAACTCTCCATCCAACCCTAAGTTTCCAGCAACCACTAGAGAAGAACCCCAAGTTTCTGCTGCAAGTCGAGAGGAGGCTGGACTCCCCTGCTGCAACTCGAGAGGAAACACAACTTCCCCACCTCGAGAGGAGTCTTGACTCCCCTGTTTCTATTCAAGAAGTATTCCCAGATCCCTATCACAACTCGAAAGGAACCTCGTGTTTCCTGCTGCAAGTCAAAAGGACACTGAGTTCTCCCTCAACTCAAAATAAGGCCTGATTCCCCTGCAGCTACTCAAATAGAACCCCAAGTTTACCCTCAAAACATGAAGGGAGGCATGAATTCCCTGTTGCAACTCAAGAAAAATTTCAAGTTCCCTGCCTCAACTCGAGGAGGCCTGACACCCCTTTCACAACTCAAGAGGAAAGCGGAGTTCCATGCCTCAACATGAGATGAGCCCTGACTACCCTGATGAAACTGGATAGGAACCCTGAGATCCACGTCACAACTGGTGAAGAACCCCGAGTTTCCTGCCTCAACTTGAGATGAGGCCCTATTCCCCTGCAGCGACTTGAGAGGAATACCTAGGTTCCCCTTACAACTCAAAAGGAGGCCTGATTCCCCGAGGCAACACAAGAGGTTCCCTGAGGCCCCTGTTGCAACTCAAGTGGAACCCTGAGTTTCTTGCCTCAATTTGGAATGAGGAGAGGCCCAATTCCCCTGCAGTGACTCAAGAGAAATCTGGAGTGGCCCTTCACAGCTCAAAAGGATGCTTGACTCCCCTTGGGCAACAGGACAGATTCCCTGAGATCAACGTTGCAACTCAAGTGGAACCCCAAGCTTCCCTCTGCAACTCGAGAAAAACAACCAGGTTCATCTCCCAATGCAAGATGAGGCTCGATTCCCCTGTGGCAACTTGAGAGCAATCCCGACTTCCCCATGGCAAGTCGAAAGGAGTCTTGACTCCTTTTGCAACTCAAGAGGTTACCCAAGGTATTAGTAGCAACTGGAGAGGAACCCCGAGTATCCCACCTCAACTCAAGATTAGGCCCAATTCTCTTGGCCCTGACAACTGAGGTGCCCCTCAGAACTAGAAAGGAGGCCTGACTCCCATGAGGCAACCAGAACGGTTCCCTGAGATCCCAGTGGCAACTCGAGAGGGGAGCCCCGAGATACCCATCATAACTCGAGAGGAACCCCAAGTTTCCGGCCTCTATTTGAGATAAGGTCCAATTCCTGTGCAGCGACTTGAGAGGAATCCCAAATTCCCCATTGCAACTCGAAAGGAGGCTTGACTCCCTTTTTCCAACTGGAGATGTTTCCCAAGACACCTGTCACAACTCGAGAGGAACCCCGAGTTTCATGCCCCAACTGCAGAACACCGTGTTCCGCACCTCATCGAGATGAGGGCTGAGTCCCTTGCTTAGACTCGAGAGGAATCCTGACTTTCCCCCTCGCTCCTCAAGAGAAGGAATGTCTCACCTATTGCTCCAAGAGGTTCTCCTAGTCTATGTCCTTATCACCAGTGACAAAGAAGCTAAAGTTGAGTTCTATGAAGACCTAGAAGACCTTGAAGACCTCCTAGAACTAACACCAGAAAAGATGTTCTGTTCATCACTGGAGATTGGAATGCAAAAGTAGGAAGTCAGGAGATACCTTGAGTAACAGTCAAGTTTGGCCTTGGAAAAGAAAATGAAGCAGAGCAAAGGCTAACTGAATTCTTCCAAGAGAATGTGCCAGTCATAGAAAATACCTTTTCAACAACACAAGAAGCAAATTTACACATGAGCATCACCAAATTGTCAACACTGAAATCAAATTAATTACATTCTTTGTAGTTGAAGATGGAGAAGCTGTATACAGTCAGCAAAAACAAGACCTGGAGATGATTGTGGCTCAGATCATCAGCTTCTTATAGCAAAATGCAGTATTAAACTAATGAAAGCAGGGGAAACCACTGGGCCAGCTAGATATGACTTAGATCAAATCCCCTATGAATATGCAGTGGAAGTAATGCATAGATTCAAGGGATTAAATCTAGTAAACAGAGTGCCTGAACTATGGACAGAGGTCTGTATTATTGTACCTGAGGCAGCAAACAAAACCATCCTGAAGTAAAAATAAAGCAAGAAGGCAAAGGGGCTAGCTGAGGAGGCTTAATAACTAAAGAAAAAAGTGAAAAGCAAAGGAGAAAGGAAAAGGTATGTTCAGCTAAATACAGAGCTCCAAACAACAGCATGGAGAGACAAGCAGGGCTTCTTCAATGAATAGTGCATAAAACTAGAATAAAACAACTGAAGGGGAAAAACTAGAGATCTCGTCAGGAAAATTGGAGATATCAAGGGAATATTTTGCCAAAAGATGGGCACAATAAAGAACAGAAACTGTGCAGACCTAGGCGATGCTGAAGAGATCAAGAAGAAAGGGAAAAAATACACAGAACTGTGCAAAAAGATCTTAATGAACTGGATTACTACGATGGTATTGTCAGTCACTCAGACCCAGACGTTCTGGAGTGTGAGGGCAAGTGGGCCTTAGGAAGCACTGCTGTTAATAAAGCTAGTGGATATGATGGAATTCCAGTAGAACTATTCAAAACTCTAAAGGATGATGCCATCAAGGTGTTGCATTCCATATGTCAGCAAATCTGAAAGATCCAGTAGTGGCCACGGTACTGGAAAAGGTCAATCTTTATCCCAATTCCCAGGAAGGGTAGTACTAAAGAATGTGCAAACCATCAGACAATTGCACTCATCTCCCATGCTAGTAAGGTCGTGCTTAAAATCTTGCATGCTAGGCTTCAGAATTAGGCAAACCTAGAACTTCCAGATGTCCAAGTTGGGTTTAGAAAAGGACAAGGAACCAGAGATCAAATTGCCAACATTCACTGGATCGTAGAGAAAGTTAGTGAATTCCAGAAAAGCATCTACCTCTGTTTCATGAGCTATGCTAAAGCCTTTGACGGTGTGGCTCATAATAAACTGTGGAAAGATCTTAAGAGATGGGAATACCAGACTATCTTACCTGGCTCCTGAGAAACCTGTATGCAGGTCGAGAAGCAATAGTTAGAATCCTGTATGAAACAACCAACAATCTTGGTTCAAGACTGAGAAAGGAGTACGATAGGGCTGTCTGCTGTCACCTTTTTTGTTTAACCTATATGCTGAGTATATCATGAGAAACGCCAAGCTGGAAGAGTTACAAGCCAGAATCAAGATAGACAGAGAAATATCAACCTCAGCTATGTGGATAATACCACTCTAATGGCAGAAAATGAAGACGAACTAAAGAGCCTCTTGGTGAGGTGAAGGAGGAGAGTGAAAAAGTTGACAAGACTAAATATTAAATAAACCAGAAACATGATATCCGGCCCCATTACTTCATGGCAAATAGAAAAGGAAAAAGTGAAACTAGTGACAGATTTCCTCTTCTTGGGCTCTAAAAATCACAGTGGATGGTGAGTGTAGCCATGAAATCGGATGATTGCTTCTTGGCAGGAAAACGGTGACAAACCTAGACAGTGTGTTGAAAAGTTCTGCTTTTCAGAGACACTGCTCTGCTGACAAAGGTCTATTTAGTCAAGGCTATGGTCTTCCTAGTGGTCATGTACAGTTGTGAAAGCTGGGCTGTAAAGAAGGCAGAACACCAAACAACTGATTTCTTTCAACTGTGGTGCTGGAGAAGACTCCTGAGGGTCCCTTGGAGAGCTAGGAAATCAAACCAGTCAATCTTAAGGGAAATCAAACCTGAATACTAGCTGGGAGGACCGATGCTAAAAGCTGAAGTGACAGTATTTTGGTCATATGACACAAACAACCAACTTAATGGAAAAGTCCCTGATGCTGGGAAATATTGAGGGCAGAAGGAGAAGAGGGCATCAGAGGATAAAATGGCTGGATGACATCACCGATGAAATGGACATGAACTTGGGCAAACTTTGGGAGATGGTGAGGACAGGAAGGCCTGTGTGCTTCAGTCCATGGGGTTGCAAAGACTTGGGATATGACTGGATGACTGAACAAAAACAACAATAAATTATGATGAATTACTTTCATAATTATTATTATGAATCAATCTATGCTTAAGATGATATGAATAATCATATACTGGGCAAACAATGACTCCCTTCAAGTATCTGTAACATTTTTAAAGGAGGAAAATGTTATTGTCTTAAAGGCTTGGTAATTATGTAAACAGTTAATCTAAGCAAATTTGTAGAAAAATATATTAACAAACACAATGTTTTTGTAACAGCAAACAACAAAAAGCACATGATAGGGTTATAATTTGTTGGAACTTGTGTTAGTCTTCTTGAAATTGTTCATTGACCCCTGGTTACATTTGCCACTAGTTTCATTTCTATTTCCCCTCATTACAAATTAAATTATTACTTTGAATTTCTTTCTATCCTCTTGATAGATCATTCTCACTTGCATCAGTGTATAGGAATGTTCTGGGATCATATCTTAACCACATTCTCTAGGAAGCTTTCCATGACCTCTGAAGCTTGGGTTATTTGCTTTCCATAACCATTCTCATAGAACCAACATTCAGGACTTCCTTAACCAAAAATTTATGATATTGTAATTGCTTATTTAGTACCATCTTTACACCCTCAAAGACAACAAACTGTTGAAGGCCAAGGACCATAGCTGTGCTATTCACAGATTAAAAAACCTGTATCTGGCTCAACAAATATATTATGAACTTGGGTATGTGTGAACTCAGTCACTCAGTCATGTCTGACTCTTTGTAGCCCTGTGGACTGTAGCCTACCAGGCTCCCCTGCCCATGGAATTTTCCAGGCAAGAGTACCAGAGTGGGTTGCCATTTCCTACTGTACTGGATCTTCCCAATCCAGGGATTGAACTTGCATCTCTTGTGTCTCCTGCATTGGCAACTAGATTCTTTATCACCAGTGCCACCTGGAAAGCCTTGAATTGGGGACAAAAGAGAAATAGACACATAAGTTTATAGGGTGACAAATTCTAATATATATACACATTTGTTTACAAATTTGGAAAAATGTTTTTCACAATGTGGTAAAAGTTTTTATCATTTCAGCTTGAATTTTCATCAAATTTCAGGAAGTTTTTCTTAGGGTAATATATACAACTAGTGTTTCTAGTACAATTATATCATCATGAAAGCATAATCTTTCTTCTCTTCACAAGTACCTCTTATTAGTTGGTAGGGGAAGCAGAGTTCTTGCTTATGTAACAAAAGTGATGAAACTTGAAATGAGTTATCAGGATAAATAGCAACTGAATACAGCAAATACATGTCCAGACACATTTGTATACACACATTTATGCTGCCAAGTAGAATGAAATACATTTCTTAAAAAACATCTAAATGGACTTATGAATTCAGAGAATAGTATGATCAGTTCTTGCTGGAAGGAACAGAATAGATGCATCTTAGTGAACTGTGTGGCATATAATTTTAGTCTTAAATAGGAGTGACGGCAGAACAATAGGTGACTAGTCTGTGAAAAATGTAGCTAAAATAGAGATTATGATGGCGGGGAAAGGGGGAAAATTAAAGATGTATTTGGGAATTTTGAAAAGTGTAGGTGTCATGCAGAAATATGACAAATAAACCATAAATATGTTTGATTTGAAACAGGGACAGTTCTGAAGAGTAAGAGTTTTGCATCTCATAAGACTTTGAAGGCTTCCGTAGTGGTTTGATGGTGAAGAATCTGCCTCCCAAAGCAAGAGGCACAAGTTTGATAACTGGGCAGGGAAGATTCCCTAGAGAAGGAAATGGCAACCCACTCCAGTATTCTTGACTGGGAAATCCCATGGACAGAGGAGTCTGGCAGGCTACAGTCCATAGTGTCTCAAAAGAGTCAGACACAACTTAATGACTAAATAACAACAAAAGACCATTTGAACAGAGAATGGATGTCATTAGAGATTTCTTAGTGAGAGTTTTTCCTTGGAGAAGTTTTCTTTTTAAGCAGAAAAGGAATTAGAAACTGCAAGATGTTTAAACTAGTGCTTCTGATAAATACTCACAGCTTGCTGTAAAAACAATGGCGAAGGGGTTAAAATCTCATTAAGAACAGTATCAGATTCAAACACATCATTATATAACCCACATTAGGGATGGATCATGTACCATGTAAAAACAGGGTTTACTCTAATCTTAGAGAAATTTTTCTCATCTATAATTTTCCTCTCTGACTCCCACCATCCATATCAATTTACTTACTTGTTCAATTCCCATTTGCATGTAAAACAGTTATTGAATTGTTAACCTGTACTATCATGAGAAACAAATTTCTCTGTTTGAATACAGTGTTTAAGTACAGTTCCTTTAGTCTTTAGCCTGACAGTTTCCAATTAATGCACCATTTTTCCAAAGTTATGAGTACATTTTAATGGCTACAAAGAATGCTAGAATTAACATCTGTCTTCAGGTTTTGGTATGAACATACATTTTTCAAAGGAAATGAGACACTTACAGAAATGGTAAAGGCTTAACCATCCTGAGATGACATATGAAGAAACAAGATAATTTATTGGTTTGGATTAGATTTTGGTTGCCAGAGAATAGTTCTGTAAATCAAACACAAATATTATTATTAATTTTTCTCATGGAATATCCTGGAGATGTTGGTCCCAGGGTCGGTGTGCTCTGTGGAACCAAGCATCTTCTTTCTTACTAGACATTCAAGCCTCTTTTTTAAGTGACCATAGATGCCCCAAAAGCTGCTTCAACTCCAATCTTCGTGTTGTCATTCTAGCTAGCAAGAAGAAGGAAAGAAAATTAGAAGAAAGTTACTTTTTAGGAAAATCACCGGAATCTGCACATGTCATCTTCATGGATACTTCAGAGGCCAAAACCTAGCCATGTGGACACATTCAGCTCCAAGGTACCTGGGGATGTTACTGTACTCTTGTCATCCATATGCCTGCTTAAAGTTTGGCGAGTATAGCACTGCTAAAGGGGAAAGAACAATTTTCTTCTTTTTTGATGTCTACAACGTAAATAAGCCAGCTCAAGTGTATCAATAAATTTGTCCATAGAGAGAATTTAGGAAGAGAACCTCCCACGACGGTTTTTGTGAGTCACAGGATGCAGCAATGAGATATCAGTTGTCAGTCCATGACTGAGCTCTTCCAGGGTGCTTCTTGAGACAGAAATTACCTTCTGTCTCTTGTATGCTATTGTTATTTTTTCTGACAAAGGCAAACCTAGTCCTACATGATATAGAGAAAAAAACCACCTGTTTCTTTCACAATACCTTCGTTCAAATTGCTGCCACAATAGAGAGACTTGTTTTGAAAGTTTTCAAAAGTAAAACTAGGACTACTTGGTGAATTCACAAAACAAAGAGATTTCAATTCATAGATTGCTTACTGAATTTTTACTAAGTACAAGACAGTGTGCTAAGACAACAGGAGTGCAGTTTGAGCTGACCTTAACATGGCCCAGCCTTCCTGAAATTTTCTGTCTACTTAAGGGTATTTTATTAAGGTAATTTTACCAAAAAAAAAAAAAAAAAAAAGGATATGTATAATTTTGGAAAGTGATACCAAAGAAAGGAAGAGAAAGAACTTTTAGATGAACTTGCCCATATGATGAAAGCATCACTACTTATTGTTGCTTTCTTCTTCTTCTTCTTCTTCTTCTTCTTCAGGCACGAGGTAGATGACAGCTTTGGAATATGGTGGCAAAAATCTGTGTATGGAAAAGAGACCTTTGAAATTAAAGGTCCCACACAAATCATGCATAGATCCTAATGAAATAAGAAACGAAGGGCCAGTCTATGTTCAATGTAGGATGCAGGATGCATGGGGCTGATGCACAGGATGATTCAAGTAGAGGATGTGGGGTGGGAGGTGGGAGGGGGCTTCGGCATTGGGAGATTGTGTTCACCTATGGCTGATTCGTGTCAATGTATGGCAAAACAAATACAGTATTGTAATTTAAAATAAATAAATAAATAAATTTTAAAAAAAAAGAAATCTTACAGAAATTATGCTATAAATCCTAATGGTGTTTTAAAAATATATTCTAAATTTATAAAAGCTCTGTTTCACATGCTATCTTATATATCACATGAAATGAGCCTTTGATATATTTCATGGTGTTAAAAGGATCATATTTAATTCAGCCTCCTCAGAAATTATGATGTCGGTTATTATCTTCTTCCATGAGGCTTGATGAAGTTGTGTGGTATATTAACTGCTTGACAATTACATGTTGCTGAGTAACTCATTTGGTCTCAAGCTGATGGCTCAGTTAAACCTCTAGGAAGACCAATAATTCCAAAAAAAAAAAGGTATTAGTTCCTGGTTTGTGATGTAAATGCTTTTGGGAACTTAAAGAATTTTAAGAAAGCAATATAACAATCTGATAAGGTAACTGCCTTATTAATCCTAGAAGATTCCTCATTTTACTGCAAATAGCACAGAGCCTCACAAACATCTAATATGAATTTTTAAAAGCATTCTTCTGCAGCATTAGAATGGAGATATATACTGATGTCTTCTTATTAATTCTGAAGTTAGTGTGTTTGCTCTCCTTAAGTAATCTAATTATTCCACATTATGAAGCTATTTAAAATTTAGGTTGACAGTCAAAAGTACATAAAAGTGATCTCTAGTTTTATTTTCAGAAGCAATGTTTATCTTCAAATGCCTTTCTGTAGCATTTCATTACTCTCTCCAAGTAAAACTGTTTCCTATTTTCATTAACAACTAAATTTTAAAAATGGTGACAATATAATTAGTTGACTTATGAAAGAAGTTCTAGTGCTTAAAATATGAGAAAATTATATTAAAGTTTTGAGAGCATCTGATAGTACAGATACTTCTGAAAGCAAAGCACAATTCACATTTAAAAATCCCAATCTTGAGAGTTCAAGATAGCAGTACTAAAGCTAAACTCACCTCCTCTCGTGGATGCAACAAATCTACAATGACATATAGAATAATTCACACAGAAAGGGACCTGAAAACTGAATGAACAAAGTGTCCACAACAAAAGGGGGAAAGTATAACATTAAGATGGGTGGAAGAGGCAGAGAGACAGTCTTGCCAAGAAAAATGCAACAGTCTGATCAGCAAACCACAACTGAGTGGGATCACAAAGGGTTAGATCTTTCTCCTAACCAGCAAAGGATTCAGGCTCCACATCAGGAATCCCAACCCCTAATCCTGTATGGGAAGGACCAACACCCAGAACACCTGAACCATAACTGCCTTTGAGTGTTTTTCTCCTCCAGAGGCATGGGTTAGCAGTGGCTTGCCGTGAGGACAGGGGCTCTGGCTGCAGCAGACCTGGGTCATGCAGCATTACCCCATGTAGAGCCACAATGCAGACGACCCACAAACTGCATAACAATTATATGAAATAAGTCTCACACTATTAAGAAAGCTCTAGGACCCACAACAGATTTCCCAACCTGGGGATGCAGTAAAGGGACTGAGAACCCCCAGGAAATTTGACTTAGGGCACCAGAGGGATTTGCCTGCAGAACTTTCACAGGATTGGGAAAACAGACTCTTGGTGAGCACAAACAAAACCTTGCATGTACCAGGAGCCAGGAGAAAGGAGAAGTGTCCCCACAAGAGACTGAGTCAGACTTGCCTGTGAGTGTCCATGAGTCTCCTGTGGAAGCATGGGTCAACAGTTCAGCCTCAGGCCAAACAAGAGGGAGGGAACACAGCCCCACCCATCAACAAATAATTGGATTAAAGATTTAGTGAACATGACTCCCCCAATCAGAATAAGACCCAGTTCCCTTCCCCCACCCCCCCGTCAGTCTCTCCCATCAGGAAGTTTCCAGAAGCCTCTTGTCCTTATTTGTCAGAGGGAAGACAGAATGAAAACCACAATCACAGAAAACTAACCAATCTGATCACATGTACCACAGTCTTGTCTAACTCAATGGAACTATGAGCCATGCCATGTAGGGCCATCCAAGATGGATGGGTCATAGTGGAGATTTCTGACAAAATGTGGTCCCCTGGAGAAAGGAATGGCAAGCTACTTCAGTATTCTTCCCTTGAGAACCCCATGAACAGCATAAAAAGGCAAAAAGAGATGACACTGAAAGATGAACTCACCAGATCAGTAGGTACCCAAAATGCTACTGGAGAAGAGTGGAGAAATAATTCTAGAAACAATGAAGAGACAAAGCCAAAGTGAAAACAACACCCAGCTGTGTATGTGACTGGTGATGGAAGTAAAGCCCGATATTGAAATGAACAAATTGCATAGGAACCTGGAATGAATTGCATAGGAACCTAGTCTATGAATCAAGGTAAATTGGAAGTGGTCAAACAGGAGATGGCAATAGTGAACATTGACATTTTAGGGATCAGTGAACTAAAATGGACTGGTTTTCAGTTCAGTTCAGTTGCTCCAACTCTTTGTGATCCATGGACTGCAGCATGCAAGACCTCCCTGTCCATCACCACCTCCAGGATTCTACTCAAACTCATGTCCATTATGTTGGTGATCCCATCCATCCATCTCATCCTCTGTCGTCCTCTTTTCCTGCCTTCAGTCTTTCCCAGCATCAGGGTCTTTTCAAATGAGTCAACTCCTTGGATTAAGTGGTCAATGTATTAGAATTTCACCTTCAACATTAGTCCTTCCAATGAATATTCAGGACTGATTTCCTTTAGGGTGGACTGGTTGGATCTCCTCGCAGTCCAAGGAACTCTCAAGAGTGTTCTCCAACACCACAGTTCAAAAGCATCAAATCTTTGGCACTCAGCATTCTTTATAGTCCAAATCTCACATCTATACATGACCACAGGAAAAATCATAGCCTTGACTAGACAGACGTTTGTTGACAAAGTAATGTTTCTGCTTTTTAATATGCTGTCTAGGTTGGTTATAACTTTTTTCCAAGAAGCAAGCATCTTTTATTTTTTTTTATTAAATTTATTTATTTTTTTAATTACAATACTGTATTTGTTTTGCCATACATTGACACGAATCAGCCATAGGTGAACACAATCTCCCAATGCTGAAGCCCCCTCCCACCTCCCACCCCACAATACTGTATTTGTTTTGCCATACATTGACATGAATCAGCCACAGGTGTCCACGATCTCCCAATGCCAAAGCCCCCTCCCACCTCCCACCCCACATCCTCTCCCTGAATCATCCCGTGCACCTGTCCCATGCGTCCTGCATCCTGTATTGAACATAGACTGGCGCTTCATTCTTACAAGATAGTATACATGTTTCAATGCCGTTCTCCCAAATCATCCCACCCTCTCCCTCTCCCTCAGAGTCCAAAAGTCCGTTCTATACCTCTGAGTCTCTTTTGTTGTCTCACATAGAGGGTCTTCATTACTATCCTTCTAAATTCCATATATATGTGTCAGTATACTGTATTGGTGTTTTTCTTTCTGGCTTACTTCACTCTGTATAATCGGCTCCAATTTCATCCATCTCATTAGAACTGAGTCAAATTTATTCTTTTTAAGGGCTGAGTAATACTCCATTGTGTATATGTACCACAGCTTTCTTAGCCAGGACATGGAAACAACCTAGATGTCCATCAGCAGATGAAGCAAGCATCTTTTAGTTTCATGGCTACACTCACCATCTGCAGTGATTTTGGATCCCCCAAAATATAGTCTGTCACTGTTTCCAATGTTTCCTCATCTATTTGCCATGAAGCGATGGGACCAGATGCCACGATCTTCGTTTTCTGAATGTTGAGTTTTAAGCCAACTTTTCCATTCTCCTCTTTCACTTTCATCAAGAGGCTCTTTAGTTCTTCTTCTCTTTCTGCCACGAGTGTCATGTTGTCTGCATATTGGAGGTTATTAATTTTTCTGGGCAATCTTGGTTCCAGCTTGTGCTCCATCCAGTCCGGCATTTCTCATGATGTACTCTGCATAAAATTCAGATGACCATTATATCTAGTACTGTGGGCAAGAGTCCCTTAGAAGAAATGGAGTAACCCACACAGTCAACAAGAGTCTGAAATGCAGTACTTGGGTGCAATCTCAAAAATGAGCAAATGAGTTCTGTTCACTTCCAAGGCAAATCATTCAATGTCACAGTAATCCAAGTCTATGTCCCAAACAGTAATCCTGAAGAACTGAAGTTGAATGGCTCTATGATGACCTACAGGACCTCCTAGAACTAACACCAAAAGACGTCCTTTTCATGATAGGGGACTGGAATGCAAAAGTAGGAAGTCAAGAGGTACCTGGAGTAACAGGCATGATTGGCCTTGGTTGCAAAATGAAGCAGGGCAAAGACTAACAGGTTTCTGCCATGAAAATGCACCAATCATAACAAACACCCTCTTCCAACAGCACAAGAGATGACTCTACACATGGACATCATCAGATGGTCAATATTGAAATCAACTGATTATATTTTTTGCAGCCGAAGATGGAGCTCTATCAGTTCAGTTCAGTCGCTCAGTTGTGTCCAACTATTTGTGACCCCATGAATGGCAGCAAGCCAGGCCTCCCTGTCCATCACCAACTCCCAGACTTCACTCAGACTTCCGTCCATCGAGTCAGTGATGCCATCCAGCCATCTCATTCTCTGTCGTCTCCTTCTTCTCCTGCCCCCAATCCCTCCCAGCGTCAGAGTTTTTTACCAATGAGTCAGCTCTTCTCATGAGGTGCCCAAAGTACTGGAATTACAGCTTCAGCATCATTCCTTCCAAAGAAATCCCAGGGCTGATCTCCTTTAGACTGGACTGGTTGGATCTCCTTGCAGTCCAAGGGACTCTCAAGAGTCTTATCCAACACCACAGTTCAAAAGCATCAATTATCAGCCTTCTTCACAGTCCAACTCTCACATCCATACATGACCACAGGAAAAACCATTGCCTTGACTAGACGGACCTTAGTCGGCAAAGTAATGTCTCTGCTTTTACATGTGCTATCTAGGTTGATCATAACTTTCCTTCCAAGGAGTAAGCGTCTTTTAATCTCATGGCTGCAATCACCATCTGCAGTGATTTTGGAGCCCAAAGAAATAAAGTCTGACACTGTTTCCACTGCTTCCCCATCTATTTCCCATGAAGTGATGAGACCAGATGCCATGATCTTCATTTTCTGAATGTTGAGCTTTAAGCCAACTTTTTCACTCTCCTCTTTCACCTTCATCAAGAGGCCCTTTAGCTCCTCTTCACTTTCTGCCATAAGGGTGGTGTCATCTGCATATCTGAGGTTATTGATATTTCTCCCAGCAATCTTGATTCCACTTTGTGTTTCTTCCAGTCCAGGGTTTCTCATGATGTACTCTGCATAGAAGTTAAATAAGCAGGGTGACAATATACAACCTTGGGGTACTCCTTTTCCTACTTGGAACCAGTCTGTTGTCCCATGTCCAGTTCTAACTGGTGTGTCCTGACCTGCATACAGATTTCTCAAGGGGCAGGTCAGGTGGTCTGGTATTCCCATTTCTTGAAGAATTTTCCACACTTTATTGTGATCCACACAGTCAAAGGCTTTAGCATAGTCAATAAAGCAGAAATAGATGTTTTTCTTGAACTCTCTGGATCCGCCATGATCCAGCGGATGTTGGCAATTCGATCTCTGGTTCCTCTGCCTTTTCTAAAACCAGCTTGAACATCTGGAAGTTCACGGTTCACGTATTGCTGGAGCCTGGCTTGAAGAATTTTGAACATTACTTTACTAGCATGCGAGATAAGCACGATTGTGTGGTAGTTTGAACAGTCCATGACATTGCCTTTCTTTGGGATTGGAATGAAAACTGACCTCTTCCAGTTCTGTGGCCACTGCTGAGTTTTCCAGATTTGCTGGCATATTGAGTGCAGCACTTTCACAGCATCATCTTTCAGGATTTGAAATAGCTCAACTGGCATGCCATCACCTCCACTAGATTTGTTCGTAGTGATGCTTTCTAAGGCCCACTTGACTTCACATTCCAGGATGTCTGGCTCTAGATTAGTGATCACACTACTGTGATTATCCAGGTCATGAAGATCTTTTTCTACAGTTCTGTGTATTCTTGCCACCTCTTCTTAATATCTTCTGTTTCTGTTAGGTCCAGACCATTTCTGTCCTTTATCGAGCCCAACTTTGCATGAAATCTTCCCTTGGTATCTCTAATTTTCTTGAAGAGATCTCTAGTCTTTCCCATTCTGTTCTTTTCCTCTATTTCTTTGCATCGATCGCTGAAGAAGGCTTTCTTATCTCTTCTTGCTATTCTTTGGAATTCTGCATTCAGATGCTTATATCTTTCCTTTTCTCCTTTGCTTTTCACCTCTCTTCTCTTCACAGGTATTTGTAAGACCTCCTTAGACAGCCATTTTACTTTTTTGCATTTCTTTTCCATTGGGTTGGTCTTGATCCCTGTGTCCTGTACAATGTCATGAATCTCATTCCATAGTTCATCAGGCACTCTATCAGATCTAGGCCCTTAAATCTCTTTTGCACTTCCACTGTATAATCATAAGAGATTTGATTTAGGTCATACCTGAATGGTCTAGTGATTTTCCCTACTTTCTTCAATTTGAGTCTGAATTTGGTAATAAGGAGTTCATGATCTGAGCCACAGTCAGCTCCTGGTCTTGTTTCTGTTGACTGTATAGAGCTTCTCCATCTTTGGCTGCAAAGAATATAATAAATCTAACAGAATGTGGTCCACTGGAGAAGAGAATAGCAAACCACTTCAGTATTCTTGCCTTGAGAACCCCATGAACAGTATGAAAAGGCAAAATGATAGGATACTGAAAGAGGAACTCCCCAGGTCAGTAGGTGCCCAATATGCTACTGAAGATCAGTGGAGAAATAACTCTAGAAAGAATGAAGGAATGGAGCCAAAGCAAAAACAATACCCAGCTGTGGATGTGACTAGTGATAGAAGCAAGGTCTGATGCTGTAAAGAGCAATATTGCATAGGAACCTGGAATGTCAGGTCCATGAATCAAGGCAAATTGGAAGTGGTCAAACAAGAGATGGCAAGAGTGAACATCGACATTCTAGGAATCAGCAAACTAAAATGGACTGGAATGGGTGAATTTAACTCAGATGACCATTATATCTACTACTGCAGGCAGGAACCCCTCAGAAGAAATGGAGTAGCCATCATGGTCAACAAGAGAGTCCAAAATGCAGTACTTGGATGCAATCTCAAAAATGACAGAATGATCTCTGTCTCCAAGGCAAACCATTCAATATCACGGTAATCCAAGTCTATGCCCCAACCAGTAATGGTGAAGAAGCTGAAGTTCAATGGTTCTATGAAGACCTACAAGACCTTTTAGAACTAACACCTAAAAAATATGTCCTTTTCATTATAGGGATGAGGTGAAGTGAGCTGAGGTGGAGTTGCTCAGTCGTGTCCAACTCTTTGTGACCCCGTGGACTGTAACCTAGGCTTCTCTGTCAATGGGATTCTCCAGGCAAGAATACTGGAGTGGATTGCCATTTCCTTTTCCAGGGGATCTTCCCGACCCAGGGATTGAACCCGGGTCTCCCACATTGGAGGCAGACGCTTTAACCTCTGAGCCACCAGGAGATCCCCATTATAGGGGACTGGAATGCAAAAGTAGGGAAGTCAAGAAACACCTGGAGTAACAGGCAAATTTGGCCTTGGAATGCGGGATGAAGCAGGCAAAGACTAATAGAGATTTGCCAAGAAAATGGAGCTCTATACGGTCATCAAAATCAAGACTAGGAGCTGACTGTGACTCATATCATGAACTCCTTATTGCAAAATTCAGACTTAAATTGAAGAAAGTAGGGAAAAACCACTAAACTCTTCAGGTATAACCCAAATCAAATCCCTGTGATTATACAGTGGAATGACAAATAGATTCAAGGGATTAGATCTGATAGAGTGCCTGAAGAACTATGCACAGAATTCAATTTTATTGTACAAGAAGAGGCAGTGATCAAGACTAGTCCAAGAAAAAGAAATGAAAAAGGGCAAAATGGTTGTCTGAGGATGCCTTACAAATAGCTGAGAAAAGAAGAGAAGTGAGAAGCAAGAGAGAAAAAGAAAAGTATATCCATCCTAATGCAGAGTTCCAAAGAATAGCAAAGAGATAAGAAAGCCATCCTCCGTGATCAATGCAAAGAAATAGAGAAAAACAATATTACTGGAAAGACTAGAGACCTCTTCAAGAAAACTAGAGGTACCAAGGGAACATTTCATGAAAAGATAGGCACAATAAAGGACAGAAATTGTATGGACCTAACAGAATGAGAAGATAGTAAGAAGAGGGGGCAAGAATACACAGAACTAACTATACAAAAAAAAAAAAAAAAACGCTTAATGATCCAGATAAGCACGATGCTGTGATCACTCACCTCAAGCCAGACATTCTGGAATCTGAAGTCAAGTGAGCCTGAGAAAGCATCACTGCAAACAAAGGCAGTGGAGGTGATGGAGTTCCGCCTGAGCTATTTCAAATCCGAAAAGATGATGCTGTTAAGTGCTGCACTCAAGATGCCAGCAAATATGGAAAACTCAGCAGTGGCCACAGGACTGGAAAAGGATAGTTTTCATTACAATCTCAAAGAAAGGGAATGCCAGAGAATGCTCAAACTACCACACAATTGCACTCATCTCTCATGTTAGCAAAGTAATACTCAAAATTCTCCAAGCCAAGCTTTAACAGTACATGAATCATGAGCTTCCAAATATTCAAGCTGGTTTAGAAAAGGCAGAGAAACCAGAGATCAAATTGCCAATATCCATTGGATCATCAAAAAAGCAAGAGAGTTCCAGAAAAACATCTACTTCTGCTTTAGTGACTATGTCAAAGTCTTTGACTGGGTGGATCACAGCAAACTATGGAAAATTTTTAAATAGATGGGAATACCAGACTACCTGACCTGCCTCCTGAGAAATCTGTGTGCAGGCCAAGAAGCAACCATTAGACCTGGACATGGAACAACAGACTGTTTTCAATTCAGGAAAGGAGTACATCAAGGCTGCATATTGCCACCCTGCTTATTTAACTTACATGCAGAGTACATCATTCAAAATACTGGGCTGGATGAAGCACAAGCTGGAATCAAGATTACTGGGAGAAATATCAATAACCTCACATATGAAGATGATGGCACCACCCTTATGGTAGAAAGTGAATAAGAATTATAGAGTGTCTTTATGAAAGTAAAAGTGGAGAGTGGAAAAATTGGCTTAAAACTCAACATTAAGAAAATTAAGACCATGACATATGGTCCCCTCACTTCATGGCAAATAGATTCAGGAAACAATGGAAACAAAACAGACTTTATTTTGGAGGGCTCCAAAATCACTGCAGATATTGACTGTAGTCATGAAATTAAAAGACGCTTGTTCCATGGAAGAAAATTTTTATTAACCTAGACATCACAATGGCACCCCCACTCCAGCACTCTTGCCTGGAAAATCCCATGGACCGAGGAGCCTGGTGGGCCGCAGTCCATGGAGTCGCTAAGAGTCGGACACGACTGAGAGACTTCACTTTCACTTTTCACTTTCATGCATTGGAGAAGGAAATGGCAACCCACTGCAATGTTCTTGCCTGGAGAATCCCAGGGACAGGGGAGCCTCATGGGCTGCCATCTATGGGGTCACACAGAGTTGGACACTACTGAAGCAACTTAGCAGCAGCAGCAGCAGACATCATATTAAAAGCAGAGACATTTCTTTGCCTACAAAGTCTGTCTAGTCAAAGCTATGGTTTTTCCACTAGTAATGCATGGATGTGAGAGTTGGACTATAATGATAACTGTGCATGGAAGAATTGATGCTTTTGAACTGTGGTGTTGGAGACTCTTGAGAGTCCCTTGAACTGCAAGAAGATCCATCCAGTCCTAAAGGATATGAGTCCTGAATATTTTTTGGAAGGACTGATGGTGAATCTGAGACTCCAAAACTTTGGCCACCTGACGCAAAGAGCTGAACCATTGAAAAGACCCTGATGCTGGGAAAGATTGAAGGCAGGAGGAGGAGGGATGACAGAGGGTGAAATGATTGTTTGGCATCATCGAGTCTATGGACATGAGTTTGAGTAACCCCTGGGGGTTGGTGCTGTACAGGGAAACCTGTCATGCTGCAGTACATGGCATCATACGGAATCGGACGTGACTGAATGACTGAACTGAACTGAAGGGGCCTAAACATGCTTCTGAATAACCAACAGATCATGGAAGAATTTTATTTTTTTAATTTTTTTTCTTATAATTAAATTTATTTATTTTTTTAATTACAATACTGTATTTGTTTTGCCATACATTGACACGAATCAGCCATAGGTGAACACAATCGCCCAATGCCGAAGCCCCCTCCCACCTCCCACCCCACATCCTCTACCTGAATCATCCTGTGCATCAGCCCCATATCCATAGAATCAAATGAAAATATAAACATGACAACCCAAATGTATGGGATTCAGTGAAAGCAGTGCTAAGAGGATGGTTCATAGGAATACAAGCTTATCTCAAGACCCAAGAGAGAAATCAAATAAATAGCCTAACTTTACATCCAAGTTAACTAGAAAAAGGAGAAATAAAGAACCCCAAAGTTAGTAGAAAGAAAAACATGAAAATCAGAGTGAAATAAGTGAAAAAGAAACAAAGGGGGGAAAAAAGAAACAAAGGGGACTATAGCAAATATCAGCAAAACTAAAAACTGGTTCTTTGAGAAGATAAATAAAATTGACAAACCATTAGCCATACTCCTCCAAGAAAAAGAGGGAGAAAAATCCAACCAGCAAAATTAGAAATGAAAACGGAGAAATTACAACAGATAGCACAGAAATACAAAGGATCATAAGAGAGTAGTATCAGCAAGTATATGCTAATAAATAAGCAACTTGGAAGAAATGGATAAATTCTTAGAAAAGTATAAACTTTCAAAACTGAACCAAGAAAAAGTAGAAAATCTTAACAGACCCATTACAAGGATGGAAATAGAAATTTAAATTAAAAAAATCTTCCAGCAAACAAAAGTCAAGGACCAGGTGGCTTCATAGGTGAAATCTACCAAACACTTAGAGAACAGCTAAGCCCTATCCTACTCAAACTCTGCCATAAAATTGCAGAGGAAGGTAAACTCCCAAACCCATTCTATGAGGCCACCATCATCCTAATACCAAAACCAGACAAAGATGCCACAATAAAAGAAAACTACAGGCCAATATCACTGATGAACACAGATGCATAAATCCTCAACAAAATTCTAGCAAACAGAATCCAACAACATATTGAAAAGATAATACATCATGGCCAAGTGGGCTTTGTGCCAGGGATGCAAGAATTCTTCAATTTTCACAAATCAATCAACGTGATACACCACATTATCAAGTGAAAGATAAAAAACATAAGACTATCTCAATAGATGCAGAGAAAGCCTTTGAAAAAAATTCAACATTTATGACAAAAACTCTCCAGAAAGGAGGCAAAGAAGGAATATACCTTGACATAATAAAAGTCATATATGATAAACCCACAGCAAACAGTATCCTCATTGGTGACAAATTGAAAACATTTCCCCTAAAGTCAGGAACAAGACAAGGGTGCCCACTCTTACCACTACTATTCAACATAGTTTTGTAATTTTTAGCCACAACAATCAAAGAAAAAAGAAGAAATGAAAGGAATCCAGATTTGAAAAGAAGTACAACTCTCACTGTTTGCAGATGACATGATCCTCTATATAGAAAACTGTAAACACACCACCAGAAAATTACTAAAGTTAATCAATGAATATGGTAAAGTTGCAGGATATGAAATTAATACACAGAAATCCCCTGCATTTCTATACACTAGCAATGAGAAAACAGAAAGAGAAATTAAGGAACAATCCTATTCACTGTTGCAATGAAAAGAATAAAATATTTAGGAATAATTTTACATAAAGAAGCAAAAGACCTATATATAGAAAACTATAAAACACTGATGAAACAAATTGATGACACAAATAGATGGAGAAATATGCTATGTTCATGGATTGGAAGAATCAATATAGTGAAAATGAGTACACTCCCCCAAGCAATCTATAGATTCAATGCAATCCCTATCAAGCTACCAATGGTATTTTTCACAGAACTAGATCAAATAATTTCACAGTTTGTATGGAAACATAAAAAACCTCGAATAGCCAAAGCAATCTTGAGAAAGAAGAATGGAACTGGAGGAATCAACTTGCCTGACTTCAGGCTATATTACAAAGCTACAGTCATCGAGACAATATGGTACTGGAACAAAGACAGAAATATAGATCAATGGAACAAAATAGAAAGCCCAGAGATAAATCCATGCACCAATAGACAACTTATCTTTGACAAAAGAGACAAAAATATACAATGGAGAAAAGAACAATCTCTTTAACAAATGGTGCTGGGAAAACTGGTCAACCACTTGTAAAAGAATGAAACTAGAACACTTTCTAACATCATACACAAAAATAAACTTAAAATGAAACAAAGATCTAAATGTAAGAAAGACCAGAAACTATGAAACTCCTAGAGGAAAACATAGGCAAAACACCCTTTGCCATAAATCACTGCAAGATCCTCTATGGCTCACCTCCCAGAATAATTTAAATAAAAGCAAAAATAAATCAGACCTAAATAAACTTAAAAGCTTTTGCACAATGAAGAAAGCTGTAAGCAAGGTGAGAAGGCAGCCTTCATAATAGGATAAAATAACAGCAAATGAAACAACTTAAAAGAATTAATCTCCAGCTACAAGCAGCTCATGCAACTCAATACCAGAAAAATAAAGAACCCAAGCAAAAAAAAAATTGGCCAAAGAACTAAACAGACATTTCTCCAAAGAAGACATACAGATGACTAAAAACACATGAAAACATGCTCAACCTCACTCATTATCATAGAAATACAAATAGAAATCACAATGAGGTACCATCTCATGCTGGTCAGAATGGCTGCCATCAAAAGTTTACAAACAATAAATGCTGGAGAAGGTGTGGAGAAAAAAGAAACCTCCTTACACTGTTGGTGGGAATGCAAACTAGTACAGCCACTATGGAGAGCATTGTGAAGATTTCTTAAAAAACTGGAAATAGAACTGCCATACAACCCAGCAATCCCACTGCTGAGCATACACACCAAGGAAACCAGAATTTGAAAGAGATACGTGTACCCCATTGTTCACTATAGCACTGCTTACAATAGCTAGTACATGGAAGCAACCTAGATGTCCATTGGCAGATGAATGGATAAGAAAGCTGTAGTACATATACACAACGGAATATTACTCAGCTATAAAAAAGAATGCATCTGAATCCATTCTAATGAGCTGGATGAAACTGGAGCCTATTATACAGAATGAAGTTAGTCAGAAAGAAAAACACCAATACAGTATATTAATGCATATATATGGAGTTTAGAAAGATGGTAACAATGATCCTATATGCAAGACCACAAAAGAGACACAGAGCTAAAGAACAAACTTTTGGACTCTGTGGGAGAAGGTGAGTGTGGGATCATTTGGAAGAATAACATGGAAAGATATATATACCATATGTGAAATAGATGACCAGTCCATGTTTGATGCATGAAACAGCACTCAAAGCTAGTGCACTGGGACAACCCAGAGGGATGGGAAGGGAGGTGGGAGGGGTGTTCAAGATTGTGGGGGAGGGGGACACATGTACACCTGTGGCTGATTCATGTCAGTGTATGGCAAAAGCCAGCACAATATTATAAAGTAATTAGCCTACAATTAAAATAATTCAATTATTTTCTTTTAAAGAAAGGACTAAACAAAGTTTTAACTCAACTAAGAAATACACTACATGGGTTCAACATCAGACTGGATGAGGAAGAAAAACAAATCATGAACTGGAAGATGAAACAATGGAAATCACTCGAGTAACTTTTTTTTAAAGCAAAACAAATTAAGACACCTTTGGGACATCAACCAAAATACTAATAACATTCATATTCTAGGAGTCCCAGAGAATAAGAGAGAAATACAGAACTAAAAAAATTATTTCAAGAATTTGTGATGGAAACCTTTCCTAACCTTGAAAGGACATAGGAATCCAGGTGGAGGAAACCCAGAGAGTTCCAAGTTAAATGAAGCCAAAGAGATATACTCCAAGACATAATTAAAGTAGTAATTAAGAGGGACTCTGAGAAGCAGTAAGTGAAGAATAACTTGTTATATATGAGGAAAACCCCATAAAGTCTTCAGAAGACTTTTCAGCTGAAAATTTACAGGCCAGAAGGGAGCAACATGATTTATTTAAAAAGCTGAAAGAAAAAAGAATCAACCAAGAATTCTTTACCTAACAAAATTATCATTCAGAATTAAAGGAGCTGTAAAGAGGTTCCCAAATGTACAAAACCTAAAGAAGTGTGTAATCACTAAACTAACCCTACAAGATATGTTAAAGGGAGTTCTTTAAGCTGAACTAGTTGCTAATAAAAAAAAATACAAAAGTAAAAATCTCACTGGAAAAGGCAAATATATAATAAAGATAGTGAATTACATCACTTATAAAGTAAGCATGAAGATTATAAGAAAAGAGTAATAAAGTTAAATTACAAGGATGTGTAAAATAAAAAGATGTAAAGTATGCCATTGCAAGCATAAAACATGGTGGAGGATAAAAAAAAGATAGCTTTGGAATGTGCTACCAACTTAAACTACTGTAATACAGAATATTAAATGTGAACCTCACAGAAACCACAATTTTAAGTCTTATCAGTTCTGTTCAGTCACTCAGACGTGTCTGACTCTTTGAGACCCCATGAATCGCAGCACGCCAGGCCTCCGTGTCCATCACCAACTCCCGAAAGTCTTATAGTAAATATCAAAAAAAAAAGTCAAAGGAATCTAAACTTGGCATTAAAAACACACAAAAAGAAGAGAGAAAGAGAGGAAAGGAACAGAGAGGAATAATAAAAATAGACAGAAGACAATTTTTAAATGGTGATAGGTGTTGGCAAATTTTGTATATTTATATCTATACCTAGTAATAATTACTATAAATATAGATGTACAAAATTTGCCAACCAAAAGCATAGAGTGGTTGAATGGATAAACAATTCTGTCAATATATTGCCCAGGAGAACTCACTACAGAAGAAAGGATACACAGACTGAAGGTGAAATAATGGGGGGAAGTAAATGGAAATGAAAAGAAAGCTGGAGTAGTCAGACAAAATAGACTTTAAAACAAAAGCTATAACCAAAGGAAAAAAAAGATATTAAAAATATGGTAAAGGGCTCAATCCAGCAAGAAGATATAACTTTTATAACATTTATGCATCCAACAGAGGAATGCCAAGATATATAAAACAAATATTAATGGATTCAATGCAAGAAATTGAAAGCAATACAATAATAGTAAAGAGCATTAATATTGCACCTACATCACTGGATGTATCATCCAGACAGATAATGAATAAGCAGTCATTAGGTTAAATAATATGCTAAATCACACTGACTAACAGATGTAGCAAGGTGTTAGTTGCTCAGCCATGTCCAGCTTTTTGCAATCCAGTGGACTGTAGTCTGCCAGGCTTCTCTGTCCATGGAATTCTCCAGGTAAGAATACTGGAATGGGTTGCTGTTCCCTTCTCCAGGGGTATCTTCCTGACCCTGGGATCAAACCTGGGCCTCCCACATTGTCAGCAGATTCTTTACCATACGAACCACCAGGAAACTACAGAACATTTTATATAAAAGTAACAGAACACACATTCTTTTCAAGAGCATATAGAAAATTCTTGAAAAAGAATACCTATTGGTTCACAAAACAAATCTATTGCAGAGGAAGGTAAACTTCCAAACTCATTCTATGAGGCCACCATCACCCTAATGCCAAAACCTGACAAAGATTCCACAAAAAAGAAAACTACAGGCCAATATCACTGATGAACATAGATGCAAAAATCCTTAACAAAATTCTAGCAATCAGAATCCAACAACACATTTAAAAGATCATACACCATGACCAAGTGGGCTTTATCCCAGGGATGCAAGGATTCTTCAATATCCGCAAATCAATCAATGTAATTCACCACATTAACAAATTGAAAAATAAAAGTCATACAATTATCTCAATAGATACAGAGAAGGCCTTTGACAAAATTCAACATCCATTTATGATAACAACTCTTCAGAAAGCAGGAATAGAAGGAACGTACCTCAACATAATAAAAACCATATAGGAAAACCCACAGCAAACATTATCCTCAACGGTGAAAAATTGAAAGCATTTCCCCTAAAGCCAGGAACAAGACAAGGGTGCCCACTTTCACCACTGCTATTCAATATAGTTCTGGAAGTTTTGGCCACAGCAATCAGAGCAGAAAAAAATAAAAGGAATCCAAATTAGAAAAGAAGTAAAACTCTCACTGTTTGCAGATGACATGATCCTCTACATAGAAAATCCTAAAGACCACCAGAAAACTACTAGAGCTAATCAGTGAATATAGTAAGTTGCAGGATATAAAATAAACATTCAGAAATTCCTTGCATTCCTATACACTAATAATGAGACAGTAGAAACAGAAGTTAAGGAAACAATTCCATTCACCATTGCAACAAAAAAAAAATGCTTAGGAATATACCTACCTAAAGAAACTAAAGACCTATATATCGAAAACTATAAAACACTGATGAAAGAAATCAAAGAGGACACTAATAGATGGAGAAATATACCATGTTCATGGATCAGAAGAGTCAATATAGTGAAAATGAGTATACTACCCAAAGCAATCTACAGATTCCATGCAATCCCTATCAAGCTACCGGCAGTATTTTTCACAGAACTAGAACAAATAATTTCAAGATTTGTATGGAAATACAAAAAACCTCGAATAGCCAAAGCAACCTTGAGAAAGAAGAATGGAACTGGAGGAATCAACTTGCCTGACTTCAGGCCCTACTACAAAGCCACAGTCATTAAGACAGTATGGTACTGGCACAAAGACAGAAATATGGATCAATGGAACAGAATAGAAAGCCCAGAGATAAATCCACACACCTATGGACACCTTATCTTTGACAAAGGAGGCAAGAATATACAATGGAGTAAAGACAATCTCTTTAACAAGTGGTGCTGGGAAAACTGGTCAACCACTTGTAAAAGAATGAAACTAGATCACTTTCTAACACCACACACAAAAATAAACTCAAAATGGATTAAAGATCTAAATGTAAACCAGAAACTCCTAGAGGAGAACATAGGCAAAACACTCTCCGACATAAATCACAGCAGGATCCTCTATGATCCACCTCCCAGTATACTGGAAATAAAGGCAAAAATAAACAAGTGGGATCTAATTAAAATTAAAAGCTTCTGCACAACAAGGGAAACTATAAGTAAGGTGAAAAGACAGCCTTCTGAATGGGAGAAAATAATAGCAAATGAAGCAACTGACAAACAACTCATCTCAAAAATATACAAGCAACTTATGCAGCTCAACTCCAGAAAAATAAACGATCCAATCAAAAAAATGGGCCAAAGAACTAAATAGGCATTTCTCCAAAGAAGACACACGGATGGCTAACAAACACATGAAAAGATTCTCAACATCACTCATTATCAGAGAAATGCAAATCAAGACCACAATGAGGTACCATTTCACACCAGTCAGAATGGCTGCGATCCAAAAGTCTACAAGCAATAAATGCTGCAGAGGATGTGGAGAAAAGGGAACCCTCTTACACTGTTGGTGGGAATGCAAACTAATACAGCCATTATGGAAAACAGTGTGGAGATTCCTTAAAAAATTGCAAATAGAAGTGCCTTATGACCCAGCAATCCCACTGCTGGGCATACACACCAAGGAAACCAGAATTGAAAGAGACACATGTACCCCAATGTTCATTGCAGCATTGTTGATAATAGCCAGGACATGGAAACAACCTAGATGTCCATCAGCAGATGAATGGATAAGAAAGCTGTGGTACATATACACAATGGAGTACTACTCAGCCCTTAAAAAGAATAAATCTGACTCAGTTCTAATGAGATGGATGAAACTGGAGCTGATTATACAGAGTGAAGTAAGCCAGAAAGAAGAACACCAATACAATATACTGACACATATATATGGAATTTAGAAAGATAGTGATGATGACCCTGTATGTGAGACAACAAAAGAGACACAGAGGTATAGAATGGACTTTTGGCCTCTGAGGGAGAGGGAGAGGGTGGGATGATTTGGGAGAATGGCATTGAAACATGTATACTATCATGTAAGAAACAAAGCGCCAGTCTATGTTCAATACAGGATACAGGATGCTTGGGGGCGGGTGCAGGGGATGATCCAAAGAGATGATATGGAGGTGGGAGGGGCTTTGGCATTGGGAGATCATGTACACCTGTGGTGGATTCATGTCAATGTATGGCAAAACCAATACAGTATTGTAACATAGAATAAAGTTAAAAAAATTTTTTTAAGAATTTTAAAATAATATCAAATGCCTTCTCTGACCAAAATAGTATGAAACTAGTAATCAATCAAAGGAAAAAATAGGAAAATTCACAAATATGTGAAGATTAAATAAGATGTGACTAAACAACAAAGGAGTCATCAAAAAGTCAAAGGAGAAATCAAAACATTCTTAGGGATAAATTAAAACAGAATATAGCATACCAAATTCTATGTAACACAGCAAAAGTAGTTCTAAGAGGGAAGTTGTTAGTAATGCAGGCCTGACTCAAGAATGAAATAAAAGGATTCCAAGTAAATAAAGTAATGTTATACCTAAAGAAACTAGAAAGAGAACAAAGTTCAGAATTAGTGGGAAAGATATCAAGTAGGAAAGAGGAATAAAATGAGAGTGAAAATAAGAGTTTAAATAAAGACTGAAAAAGAAAATAGAAAGGCTTGATGTAATTGAGATCTGATTCTTTAAAAAAATAAGCAAACCTCAACAAACCTTTAGCCAGACTAACCAAAGAAAAAGGAAATTCAAATAAATAAAATCAGAAATAAAAAGAAGTTACAACTGATACCACAGAAATGCAAAGGATCGTAAGAAATTACTAAAATAATGATGCACTATGGAAATTGTCCAACCTAGAAGAAATGGAATTCTAAATTCCTAAAAATATACATGCTCTCAAAACGAATTCATGAAGAAAAGGAAAATCTAAATAGACCACTTACTCGAAAAGAGATTGAAAGAGTAATCTAAAATTTCCCAACAAGAAAAATTTGAGGACCAGAAGACCTCACTGGTAAATTCTATAATATATACATATATGTGTGCTGTGTGTGTATATGTGTGTGTGTGTGTATATATACACACACACACACATATATATACACACACACACACATATATGTACACACACACATATATATACACACACATACACACACACACAAGATCTTATATGTATTTTCTTCAGCTTCCCCCAAAAAAAAAAAAAAAAAACTGAAGAGGAGGAAAATCTTCCAAACTCAATTTATGAAGAAAGCATTATGCTGGTTTCAAAACCAGACAAGGATATCTCAATAAAAGAAATCTGATAAACATTTGCAAAAATACTCAGTGAAGTATTAGCAAACTAAATCCAACAATACATAAATGAATCATGCACCATTTTAAAGTGCAATTTGTTTTGGGATGCAAAGATGGCTCAACATCTGCAAATCAATCAAAATGAAACAACACATTAACAAAATAAAAGATAAAAATCATATGGTCATATCAATAGGTGTGGGGAAAGCATTTGACAAGATCAAACAACCATTTGTGGTAAAAACTTCAAAAACCAGTTATCAAAGGAACATGTTTCAATAAAATAAAGGCTGTAATTGACAATTCCATAGCTACCACCAACCTCAACAGTTAAAACCTAAAAATTTTTCTCTAAAATCAAGAACAAGATAAGGATCCTCACTATGATCATTTTCATTCATATGCAATGCAATGAAATGTAATTCATTCCATATGCAATTGTTAGACTCAGTTTGCTAATAGGATTGGAAGTCCTATCCACATCAGTTGGAGAAGAAAAGGGAATTAAAAAGCATTAATATAGGAAAAGATTATTTAAAACTCACAAAATTAAATATACAGGTATTTGTTTTGTTTTTCTCTGTACCCGTAACAAACTATCATAAGGAGAAATTAAGAAAATAATCCATTTACAATTGTGTCGAATGTAATCAAGGTAGTGAAAGATCTGATACCAAAAATTTTAAAACACTAGTGAAAGAAATAGAAGAAGACACAAATAAATTAAAAGATATGCTATGTCCATGAACTGAAATAATTCATTATTGTTAAAATGCCCATAACTTCCAAAGCAATTTGAAGATTCGGTGCAGTCACTATAAATATTTCAATGACATATTTCACAAAAATTGAAACAGGTGATTCTAAATTGTCCTTTTGATGAATTTATGAGGGAGAAAGTGGTCTCTCCGTCCTATTCCTCCACCATCTTTGGATCGGCCCCCTAATTATTTTAAAGTACATAGAAATAATGTAAAATATTTATTTTGATAATTAAATGAATAATAAATTTTAATTTTACTATAAAGTTAATAATATAAATCATATTATATTAGTCAATATAATAATCTTAATATTCATTTTGATTAGTGATTAATTTAAACAAATAATTTAATTTATAATTTTTCAATAATTAAATAGTTAAATATAGTTCTTTAATGATGAAATAAAATATTCAACTAGAAAATAAAAATAAAATAATTCATTAAATATTAAAGATTATTAATAAATAAAATTTAATTTAGTTAAAGATTTAATAATTAATAATATTTAATTAAATACTTAAGGTAAACAGTTTGAATTAATCACTATTAATATTTATTAATTTATTAATTTTAATTATTCATTTGTAATCATCTAAAACAATAAACATTGATTATTAAAATAATTACTAATGAGTCATTATTATTGAGTATTAATATCACTAATTTTGAAACATAATGATCTATATTGATAATTATTACTTACTATTATTAGTTATAAGCATTTAAAAATATAAATAATTTTATTATTATTCATTATTATTAACTGTTTAATTTTAAACTATTCAGTTAATTATTTGGTTAATAATTTAATTATCCATTTAATTATTTGATAATTTGATAATTGGATTAGTAATGTGATTGTCCAGTTAATATTTGATTCATAATTTTATTAAATTTTTATTAATTATTCAATTATCCAGTTGATTATTTGATTTAAAATTCTGTTAATGAGTTGATTAATAATTTAATTATCCAGTTAATTATTTGATTAATATAGTAATTTTGCTAATTTTTTGTCTGATTAAAATTTTGATTAGTAATTTGTTTAATAATTTCATTAAGCATTTGATTAGTTTTATTAATAAATTCATTAATAATTTCATAAGTTAGTTATTTGACTATCCAGTTATTTGATTAATTTAATGAATATTCTTATTAGATTTTTCAATTAATTATTTGATTAATAATTTAGTAATTTTATTAATTATTTGATTGGTGGATTGATTAATAATCAAATAACTATTTTTGATTATTTGATTAATTATTTGATTATTCTATTGATCATTACTTATTTATTTTTAATATATCATACATAATATATTAATATTAATGTGGTATATATTATGTGCAATATAGATTATACAAATATATTTAACATATTAGTTGACATATATAACTATATATATATTGTACATATATATGTATGTATACATACAATATATGTATTGTATACATATATATACAAACATATTAGTTGATATATATATAATGTATAAAAATATATAGTTGTATATATGTATGTACAAACATATATATAACCTCTCCAGAGGTTCTGAGTTTCTCTTCACAACTCGATTGAAACCTTGAGTTTCCCACCACAACTTGAGGAGAACCCTGTGCTCCCCGTCTCAACCTGACAGGAGGCCTGACACCTCTTTTACCTACGACAGGAAAGCGGAGTTCCAAGCCTCAACAAGAGATGATGCCTGACTCACCTGCTGCAACTCCAGAGGAACCCCGAGATCTCTGTCACAACTAGAGAGGAACCCCGAGTTTCCAGCCTCAATTTGAGATGAGGCCCGAATCCCCTATAGTGACTTGAGAGGAATCCATAGTTCATCCTCGAAACTCGAAAGGATGCTTGAGTATCCTGAGGTAACACGAGAGCTTTCCTAAGGTATCTGTTGCAACTTGAGAGGAACCCCTAGCTTCACACCACAACTCAAGAAAAACCACTAGATTCATTCCCTCACCACTAGATGAGGCCTGATTTCCCCTGCAGCAACTCAAGAGTAACCCTGAGATTGCCCTCACAAGTCAAAAGGAGACTTGAGTCCATTTTTTTCAACGCAGGAGGTTCCCTGAGATACCCGTCGCAACTCGAGAGGAACTCAGAGATTGTCGCAGCAACTGGAGAACCCCGTGTTCCACACCTCATCTCGAGATGAGGGTGGATTCCCCCTGCAGCGACTCAAGAGCAATCCCATGTTTCCTCTCTCATCTCGAAAGGAGAATTGACTTCTTTTTGCAACTCGAAAGGTTTCTGCAGATACAAGTCACAACTAGAGAGGAACCCTGAATTTCACGCACTAAGTCAAGAAGGACCCCAAGTTCCCCATATCATCTCAAGATGAGGGCCGATTCTCCTGCCTCAACTCGAGAGGAATCCCGACTTCCCCCTCACACCTCAAAATGAGGCCTGTTTCACCTATTGCAACTCAAGAGGATCCCCAAGTTTCCTATTGCAACTCAAGAGAAACTCCGAGGTCTCTGCCACAACTCGAAAAGTACCTCGAATTCCCCATCTCAATCCAGATGTGGCCCTATTCCCCTACACTTACTGGAGAGGAACCCCACATTCCCCATTCCAGCTCAGCATGAGCCCCAAGACCCTGATGCAACTGCAGAGGATTCCCAAGAGGAGCCTCAGTTCAGTTCAGTCACTCAGTCGTGTCCGACTCTTGCCAACACCATGAATCACAGGCCTCCCTGTCCATCACCAACTCCTGGAGTTCATGCAAACTCATGCCCATCGAGTCGGTGATGATATCCAGCCATCTCATCCTCTGTTGTCCCCTTCTCCTCCTGCCCCCAATCCCTCCCAGCATCAGGGTCTTTTTCCAATGAGTCAACTCTTCACGTGAGGTGGCCAAAGTATTGGAGTTTCGGCTTCAGCATCAGTCCTTCCACTGAACACCCAGGACTGGTCTCCTTCCAGGGTGGACTGGTTGGATCTCCTTGCAGTCCAAGGGACTCTCACCCCAATTCAAAAAGAACCCTCTGCTGTAACTAGAGAGGAAGCCTCATACCACAACTAAGCCTGCCCTGCCACAAAGAGCCAGTAACTCTGCACTTCACAACTAGAAAAAAGCGTCCCTTCTCATTACAACCATAGAGGAGTCACCCACCTCCCAATTTGAGAGAGCACTGTATCGCATCTAGAGAGGAGCCCAACTACCACAATTAAAGAGAAGTTCACCTGCCACAGCTAGAGAGGTGGCTGAAAATGACAACTAGAGACAAGCCAACCCACAGCAAATAAAGAACGCAATCAGAGTGGGGCCAATGCTGCATCTAGAGAGTAGCCTCCCATACATTGCACTTAGACTGGGACCAGCTTGCACATCAGTACTACAGACAATCGGCCCCAGATTCATGAATCTAGTTCAAGAGGAACCTCCAGCAAAACTCTAAAGGAAACCCAAGACATTGCTACATCTCAAGACGCACCCCGAGTTCCCCATTGCAATTTCACAGGATCCCTAGGCTGTAACAAGAATGGCCCACTGGACGAAAGGACAGAGGAGCTCAGCAGCCAAAACTGAAGCAGATTACCTGACTTCTGTGACACGACTCCAGTGAAATCCTGCATCCATTGTTTCAAATCCAAAGGAACACTGATTTCTTGCTGCACTTCCAGAGGAGCTCTAAGTTGCCTGTGGCAACTCTCAAGGAAACCCTAAGTTTCCAGCAACAACTACAGAAAAACCTCATGTTTCTCCTGCAATTCAAAAGGAGGCCCAACTCCCCTACTGCAACTCAAGAGGAAACACGAGTACCCCATCTGACTCCCCTGTTGACATTCAAGACATATCCCCAGATCCCCAATGCAACTCAAAAGGACCCCGAGTGTTGTGCCATAAGTCAAAGTACTGAGTTCCCCCTCAACTCAAGATAAGGTCTGATTCCCCTGCAGTGACTCTAATGGAACCCCAAGTTTCCTCTCACAATACAAAATGGAGGTCTGACTCCCCTGTTGCAACTCAAGAAAAATCCCAAATTCCCTGCCTCAGGGACAGGAGGCCCTGACACCGTTTTTAATACTTTATTCTACATTACAATACTGTATTGGTTTTGCCATACATTGACATGAATCCACCACAGGTGTACACCAGCTCCCAATGAAGAAGCCCCCTCCCACCTCCCACCCCATATCATTTCTCTGGATCATCCCGTGCACCAGCCCCAAGCATCCTGTATCCTGTATTGAACATAGACTGGCGCTTTGTTTCTTACATGATAGTATACATGTTTCAATGCCATTCTCCCAAATCATCCCACCCTCTCCCTCTCCCTCAGAGGCCAAAAGTCCATTCTATACCTCTGTGTCTCTTTTGTTGTCTCACATACAGGGTCATCATCACTATCTTTCTAAATTCCATATATATGTGTCAGTATATTGTATTGGTGTTCTTCTTTCTGGCTTACTTCACTCTGTATAATCAGCTCCAGTTTCATCCATCTCATTAGAACTGAGTCAGATTTATTCTTTTTAAGGGCTGAGTAGTACTCCATTGTGTATATGTACCACAGCTTTCTTATCCATTCATCTGCTGATGGACATCTAGGTTGTTTCCATGTCCTGGCTATTATCAACAATGCTGCAATGAACATTGGGGTACATGTGTCTCTTTCAATTCTGGTTTCCTTGGTGTGTATGCCCAGCAGTGGGATTGCTGGGTCATAAGGCACTTCTATTTGCAATTTTTAAGGAATCTCCACACTGTTTTCCATAATGGCTGTATTAGTTTGCATTCCCACCAACAGTGTAAGAGGGTTCCCTTTTCTCCACATCCTCTGCAGCATTTATTGCTTGTAGACTTTTGGATCGCAGCCATTCTGACTGGTGTGAAATGGTACCTCATTGTGGTCTTGATTTGCATTTCTCTGATAATGAGTGATGTTGAGAATCTTTTCATGTGTTTGTTAGCCATCCGTGTGTCTTCTTTGGAGAAATGCCTATTTAGTTCTTTGGCCCATTTTTTGATTGGATCGTTTATTTTTCTGGAGTTGAGCTGCATAAGTTGCTTGTATATTTTTGAGATGAGTTGTTTGTCAGTTGCTTCATTTGCTATTATTTTCTCCCATTCAGAAGGCTGTCTTTTCACCTTACTTATAGTTTCCCTTGTTGTGCAGAAGCTTTTAATTTTAATTAGATCCCACTTGTTTATTTTTGCCTTTATTTCCAGTATACTGGGAGGTGGATCATAGAGGATCCTGCTGTGATTTATGTCGGAGAGTGTTTTGCCTATGTTCTCCTCTAGGAGTTTCTGGTTTACATTTAGATCTTTAATCCATTTTGAGTTTATTTTTGTGTGTGGTGTTAGAAAGTGATCTAGTTTCATTCTTTTACAAGTGGTTGACCAGTTTTCCCAGCACCACTTGTTAAAGAGATTGTCTTTACTCCATTGTATATTCTTGCCTCCTTTGTCAAAGATAAGGTGTCCATAGGTGTGTGGATTTATCTCTGGGCTTTCTATTCTGTTCCATTGATCCATATTTCTGTCTTTGTGCCAGTACCATACTGTCTTAATGACTGTGGCTTTGTAGTAGGGCCTGAAGTCAGGCAAGTTGATTCCTCCAGTTCCATTCTTCTTTCTCAAGGTTGCTTTGGCTATTCGAGGTTTTTTGTATTTCCATGCAAATCTTGAAATTATTTGTTCTAGTTCTGTGAAAAATACTGCCGGTAGCTTGATAGGGATTGCATGGAATCTGTAGATTGCTTTGGGTAGTATACTCATTTTCACTATATTGACTCTTCCGATCCATGAACATGGTATATTTCTCCATCTATTAGTGTCCTCTTTGATTTCTTTCATCAGTGTTTTATAGTTTTCGATATATAGGTCTTTAGTTTCTTTAGGTAGGTATATTCCTGACACTGCTTCTAAAACTCAAGAGGAAAGCAGAATTCCATGCCTCAACAGAAGATGAGGCCTGACTCCACTATTGCAACTTGAGAGGAACCCCAAGATCCTTGTTGCAACTGGAGAGGAACCCTGAGTTTCTTGCCTCTACTCAAGATGAGGCCTTATATCCCTGCAGCCACTTGAGAGGAATTCCGAGGTGCCCCTCACAATTCGAAAGGAGGCCTGACTCCCCTGAGCCAACCTGAGCAGATCCCTTAGATTCCCATCGCACCTTGAGAGGAATGAGGAGATGCCCATCGCAACTCGAGAGGAATCCCGTGTTTCCTGCCTCAACTCGATTTGAGACCTGATTCCCTTACAGCGACTCAAGAGGAATCCCAAGTTCCCCCTCGCAACTTGAAAGGATGTCTGACTCCCCTGAGGCAACACAAGAGGTTCTTTGAGGTCCCTATCACAACTCGAGAGGAACCCCGAGCTTCCCATCCCAAATTGAGAAAAAACACCAATTCATCCCTCAAGGTGGGATGAGGCCCAATCCCCTGCAGTGACTCGAGAGCAATCCCGAGCTCCCCCTCACAACCCAAAAAGGGGCCTGACTCCCTTTATGTGACTCAAGAGGTTCCCCCAAGAAAGCCGTTGCAACTCGAGGAAACCTGAGTTTCCTGCTGCAAGTCAAAAGGACACCAAGTTCCCAATCAAGTCGAGATAAGGTCTTATTCCCCTGCAGCTACTCAAATGGAACTCTGTATTTCCCTCAAAACATGAAGGGAGGTTTGATTCCCCAATTTCTCCACCTCAACTCAACAAGAGGCCTGAGATCCCTTTGACCACTCGAGTGGAAAGCAGAGTTCCATGCCTCAACACGAGACTAGGACTCACTCACCTGTTGCAACTCAAGAGGAACCCCGAGATACCCATCACAACTCAAGAGGAACACTGAGTTTCCCACCTCAGCTCGAGATGAGGCCCAATTCCCCCTGCAGAGACTTGAGAGCAATCCCAAATTCGCCCTCTAAACTTGAAAGGGTGATGGATTCCTCTGAAGCAACGAGAGGTTCCCTGAGGTTTCCATTGCAACTCAAGAGGAACCCAGAGCTTCCCCTCCCAACTTGAGAAAAACCACCATATTCATCCCTCATCGTGAGATAAGGCCAGATTCCCCTGCAGCAACTCGAGAGCAATTCCAAGTTCCCCCTCGCAACTCAAAAGGAAGCTTGACTCCCTTTCTAAAACTCAAGATGTTCTGCAAGATACCCGTCACAACTCAAGATGAACCCTGTTTTCCCGACCTCATCTGGAGATGAGGGCAAATTCCCCTGCTTCAAGTCGAGAGGAATCCCGACTTCCCCCTCACCTCAAGAGGAGGCCTGTCTCACCTATTGCATCTCAAGAGGATCTCTTGAGTTCTGCATCACAAATCAAGACAAACCCAGAGCTTCCCACTGCAACTCGAGAAAAACCTCGTATTCCCCATCTAATTTGTTGCTGAGGGCTGATTCTCTTGCTCCAACTCAAGAGGTATACCGACTTCCCCCAGTTCCTCAAGAGGAAGCCTGTCTCACCTATGGCAACTCGAGGGGATCCCCGAGTTCCCCATCACAACTCAAGAGAAACCCTGAGTTTCCCGCCACAACACGAAATGAACCCCGGGTCACCACCTAAAACTGGGATGTGGTCCAATTCCCTTTTGGTGACTGGAGAGGAACCCCGAGTTCCCCTTCCCACTCGACACTAGCCCCAAGGCACCGATGCAACTGCAGAGGATTCCCAAGAGAAGCTTAACCCACCACAATTGGAGAAGAGCCCTCTATGGCAACCAGAGAGGAAGCCTCATACCACAACTAACCCAGAGGCCCACCCTACCACAAATAGCCAGTAGCTTGCTGCACTTCACAACTAGAAAAAAAATGCCCCTTCTCATTACAACCATAGTGGAGTCACCTACTTCCCAATTTGAGAAGAGCACTCTACTGCATCTAGAGGGGAGACAAACTACCACAATTAAAGAGGAGTTCCCCTGCCACAAAGAGAGAGGGGGCTGCAAACGACAACTAGAGATGAGCAGACCCACAGCAAATAAAGAGCACACTCCCACTGCACTTAGAGTGGAGCCCATGCTGCATCTAGAGAGTAGCCTCCTGCACATTGCAGTTAGACAGGGACCAGTTTTCACATTGCTGCTACAGAGAATCTGCCCAAGATTCATGAATCTAGTTCACGAGGAGTCACCACCTCAACTCTAAATGAACCCTGATTCATATGCTGCAACTCAAGAGGCACATCGAGTTTCCCACTGCAATTTCACAGGATCCCTAGGCTGGAACAAGAAAAGGGGCCACTCAACGAAATGACAGAGTGGCTCCCTGGCCAAAACTGAAGCAGATTCCCCAAGCAAAACTAGTGACATGTCCCCCAGGATATAAGACCCAGAGAGAAGAACTTGTGCCTCTAGTGGAGATAAGCTCCCTGAAGGAAGTCGAGTGCAGGCCCTCACAACTAGACAGCAGGAATCCCACGAATAGAAGTGAGGAATCCATAGCACCAAAAGCAGAGGACATCCCCCATGGAGACAGGCACACCTCAACTGGAGAGGACCCAGGCTCGACCCTCAAGAGGAGCCCTCAAGCACAACTTAAGAGGAGCCCCTGGCCATCACAGGAAGAGAGGAGCCCCTATTCAAGGAGAGAAGAGCTGGCATACCACCACTAGAGAGATTCATAGCCCCTGCAACTACAGAGTTGACCCCAACCGCAATGATAGAGAAGTCCTTTTTCAAAACTATTGAGCAGCCACCTGTAACTGCAACAAGACACAAGCCACCCTGAACATCCCTGCTAGAGATGAGTCGCCCAAGAGAACTAGACAGGACACCCCACCGCAAGTTGCCAGGAACCGTGAGTACCAATGAAGCTCGAGGAGAACCTCGACTTCCGTGCCACTGATCCAGTGGAATCCTGCATCCTATGCTGGATTCTGAGGAATACTGATTTCTTGCTGCAGTTCAAGAGGAGCTCTCAGTCCCCTGTGGCAACTCTCAAGGAAACCCTGAGTTTCCAGCAACAACTAGAGAAGAACTCCGGGTTTCTGCTGCAACTCCAGAGGAGGCCCGACTCCCCCGCTGCAAACTGAGAGGAAACACGGCTTCCTCACCTCAACTCAAGAGAGTCCTGACTCCCCTGTTGCCACGTGAGACATATCCCCAGATACCCATCACAGCTCGAGAGGAACCCCGAGTTACCTGCTGCAAGTGGAAAGGACAGTGAGTTCCCTCTTGACCCAAGATAAGGCCTGATTCCCCAGCGGTGACTTGAATGGAACCCCGAGTTTCCCCTCACAACATGACAGGAGGTCCAACTCCCCTGTTGCAACTCTAAAAATCCAGAATTCCCACCTCAACTTGACAGGAGGACTGACACCCCTTTTACCACTCAAGAGGAAAGTGGAGGTCCATGCCTCAACATGAGACAAGGCCTGACTCCCCTCTTGCAACTCTATAGAAATGCCGAGATCCCTGTTGCAACAGGAGAGGAACACCAAGTTTCCTGTCTCAGCTAGAGATGATCCCCTATTCCCATGCAGTGACTCAAGAGGAATTATGAGGTGCCCCTGTCAACTCAAAAGGAGGCCTGACTCCCCTGAGGCAACCCAAGCATTCCCTGAGATCCCTGTTGCAACTCAAGGGGAACCCTGATTTTCCCACCTCAACTTGAGATGAGGTGAACTCAAGTGGAGGGCCTCAAAATTAGAGCAGAGCAATCCCACGATCTTTGGCCACCTGATACAAAGAGCTGACTCATTTGAAAAGACCCTGATGCTGGGAAAGATTGAGGGCAGGAGGAGAGGGGGACCGCAGAGGATGAGATGGTTGAATGGCATCACCAACTCAATGGACATGGGTTTGGTTGAGTTGATGAGTTGATGGACAGGGAGGCCTGGTGTGCTGCAGTTCATGGGGTCATAAAGAGTCGGACACGACTGAGTGACTGAACTGAACTGAACCCCATGAAAAACTAGTGAAGAGATACCAGTGCCAAAAATAAAAAGGATGCCCCACTTCACTGAGACTACCCACCAGTATTGAAAAGGAGGCATCACTGCAATTCGAGAGGAGCTCTGAGTTCACTGCCTCAACTCAAGAGGAGCCTTCCATAGCGACTTGAGGGGAACACAGAGTTGTGTGCTGTACTCGAGAGGAACACTGAGTACCTGCTGCAAATCGAGAGGAGCCCTGAGTCCTCTGCTACAACTTGAGAGGGACCCCAAGTTCCCCGCCACAATTCGAAAGGATCCCAAGACACCTGCTGCAACTTGAGAGGAGGCACCAGCAGAACTCAAGAGGAGCTCTAAGTCCCCTGCCTAAACCCAAGAGGAGCTTGCTCAGCAAATCAAGATAAGACCTCAGAACAAATAGAGAGGAGCACCACGCCACCACAAGAGAGGAGCCCAGGCACACATCTCTATGAGAGAGGAGCACCCAAGGCACTATTATATGCAACGCAGCTTGCCACCACCAGAAAGGTGCTCACACACCACATCTGGAGAAGAGCTCCAACACACATTTCAGCTATTGAGGAAAAGCCCTGCCCAATGTACCTAGAGAAGAGACCGCCACCACAATTAGAAATTTGACCACTTACCACAACTTGAGAGTTGAACCACACTGCAACTAGAGAGGAGCCTTTTGGATAAAACTAAATTGGAAATCCCACCACAACTACAGATCAGCCCCTTGCACACAGCAAATAGAGTAATGAATGATCACAACTAAAGAGAAAACCCAAGTACAGTGCAACTACAGAGAGCCCCTGGCCACAACTTGTGTGTTGACTATGCATCACAATGAGAGAGGAGCATGCAAACTACAATGCAACTAGAGAGGAACCACTGAGTCCTTTGCTGCAATACAAGAGGAGCCACTGGCCCCAGTGATAGAGGAACTCCCACCAAAACTGGAGAGGTTTCCCTTGCCACATGTAGACAGGTGACCAGCAAGACATCATGCATAGAGTAGAGCCCCTCTGCTGCACATAGAGACGAGCCCCATGAAGTAACTCGAGAGGAGGCCCTCACAAGCAGAGAGGAGCATCCATGCAAAAATTTGTGAGGAACACCAAGTACCACAACATGAGAGGAACCCCCTTCGCAGCCACCCATCACCACCTAAGAGGAGGGACCACTGCAAGTCTAGAGGAGCCCTGAGTCCACAACCACAACTGAAGAGAAGGACTCCACTGCTATCCGAGGGAAGCCGCTGGCCACAAGGTGAGACCATGCCCGCAGACACCATACCTGGAGAGGAGTCACTCTGCAGGAAATATAGATGAGTCCCCCGACCACAATAAGGGGGCCCTGTACATTGAAATGAGAGTGGACTATGCTCAGATATTGCAGCTGAAAAGCCCCTTGTCATAACTAGAAAGGAGCCTGCACACCACAACTAGAGAATAGGCCACTAGCACACCGCAACTAGAAAAGAGCAGCCACACCACAGCTAGAGATAATCCCTAACCACAACTAGAGAGGAGCTTGCACATCACAATCAGAGAGAATCAAACCCACCAAATACAGAGCTGACAGCAACCACAACTAAAGTAAAGACCCATGCCAAAACAAGTGAGTAGCGACTGGAAAATTGCAACAAGAGAGGAGCCATACTGCACATTCCTGCTAGAGAAGACTCAACACAAACAACTCATGAGGAGGCTGCCCTGCAACTCAAGAGGAACCCTGAGTAAACTCCAACTAGAGAGGAACCTCAAGTTCCCTGCCACAGCTCTAGTGGAACCCTGAAACCTGTACTTCAACTTGACAGGGGCCCTGAGTTTCCACCGCAACTCAAGAGGAGTTGTGAGTACTCTGCTGCAACTGGAGAAGTACCTCAAATTTCTCTCTGCAACTCAAGAACCCTGAGTTCCCCACTGCAACTTGAGAGGAACCCCGAGTTGCCTGCCTCAACTAAAGAGGAGGCCCAACTCCTCAGGTGCAACTGGAGAGGAACCCCAAGTTAGCCCACCATAACTCAAAAGCATCCCAAGCACCCTGCTGCATTTCAACAGGAGGCACCACCCCAACATGAGAAGAGTTCTGAGCCCCTTGCCTCAACTCAAGAGGAGCTTTCAAGGCAAACTGAGACAAGACATCAGCAAAACTAGAGGAGCAGCATGCAACTACAAGAGAGGGACTGAGGCACACATTACTACAAGAGAGGAGTACCCATGGCACAATTAGAGAAGTGCAGCTCTCCACAACTGGAGAGGAGCCCACATACCACAATGGGACAACAGCCCCACCTCACATTGCAACTATTTAGGAAAACCCCTGCCCAATGCAACTAGAGAGGAGACTCACCACCACAACCAGACAGTGGAACCCCACTTCAATTAGAGAGGTATCTTCTGTATAAAACTAGATTGGAAACCCCACCATAGCTAGAGAGTATCCCCTTTCCCACAGCAAACAGAGTAACAATTGCAACTCAAAGGAGCCACCACACCACAAACAGAGAGAAACCCCTAGTACAATGCAACTAGAGAGAGCCCCAGGCCACAACTAGTGTGTTGAACATGCTCCACAATGAGAGGAGTTGGCACCCTGAATCTGGACAAGTGTCCCCTATATACCACAAAGATTGAAGAACACCACTCCCCAATGCAACTAGAGAGGATCAACCGAGTTTTTTATTGCAACACGAGAGGAATCACTGGCCACAATGACAGAGGAGACACCCACCAAAACTAGCAAGGTTTCCCCCGCCACAAGTAGAGAGGTGTCCACCAAGACATCACACATAGAGAAAATCTTCTCTGTAGCAAATAGGAGCATCCTGAATTAACTTGAGAGGGGGCCCTCACAATTTGAGAGGAGCAATCATGATTAAAAAATTGTGAGGAATAACTAGTGCCAAAAGAAGAGAGGAATCCTCTGCAGAATCCCCATCACAACCTAAGAGGAGGGACCGCTGAAAACTGAGAGGAGCCCTGAATCCACAACCACAACTCAGGAGGAGGACTCCACCACTTAAGAGAAGCCACTGGCAACAATGTGAGAGTATGCGCACAGACATCAAACCTAGAGAGGAGGTATGTGGTAAATATAGATGGGTAACCTCCAACTCAAGAGGAAACACGAGTTCCTTGACACAGTTCAAGGGGCACCCTGAGTCCTGTGCTGCACCTCTAGAGGAACCCCAAGTTCTTCAGTGCAACCCGAGAGGAACACTGAGTTCACCACCTCCAACTCAAGAAGAGGCCTGACTCCCCTGCTGCTACTCGACAGGAACCCCGTGTTCCCCGCTGGAACTCAAGATGAGCGCCAAGCCCCCTGAGGCACCTTAAAAAGATTCCCAAGACCACCACTGCAACTCAAGAGCAACCATGAGAGTCCAGCTCAACTGAAGAGGAGCCTTATTCCCTATCATGAGGACAGCCCCCGGAAACAAAGACAGAGGAACTCCCCCACCAGAAGGAGAGGCTCTCCTTACCATAACGAGTGGGAGTCCCCAGGACATCGCACCTAAAAAGGAGTCACTCGGCCACAAATAGAGATGAGCCCACTGTAGTATCTCAAGAGGAGCTCTGGAAAATTAGAGAGGAGCAACCCCGTGAAAAATTAATGAGGAGACTCAGTGCCAGAAGTAGAGAGGATGCCCCACCTCATGGAGACAACCCACCACAACTTGGAGGAAGCATCACTGCAACTCGAGAGGAGCTCTGTGTCCCATTACTCAACTAAAGAGGGGCTTTCCATGGCAACTGGAGAGGGACTCCTAGTTCCTCTGTACTAGAGCAGAACACCGAGTACCCTCCACAACTCAAGCAGAAACCCAAGTCCACTGCTGCAACTCTTGAAGAACCCTGAGTTGCCTGCCACAATTCAAAAGGACCCCGAGCCGGCTGCTGCAACATGAGAAGAGGCAACACCAGAACTCGAGAGGAGCTCTGAGTTCCCTTCCTCAACTCAAGAGGAGGTCTCATGGAAAATTGAGATAAGACCTCAGCACAACTAGAGAGGAGCACCACGCCATCATGAGAGAGGGGCCCAGGTCATATCACTACAAGAGAGGAGCGCCCACAGCACAATTAGAGAAATGCAGCTCACCATATCTAGTGAGGAGCCCACACACCACATCTGGAGAAGAACCCCACTGCACATTGAAAATATTGAGGAAAACCTCTGCCCGTTGCTAATAGAGAGGAGACCTCCACCACAACTAGAGAGTTGAACCCCACTGCAAATACAGAGGAGTCTTCTGGATAAAACTAGATTGGAAAACCCACCACAACTAGAGAGGAGCCCCTCACCAAAACTCAAGAGGAGCCCCCTGATTCATCTCGACAGGAACCTCTGCCTCCTTTTAGAGGAGTCCTGAGCTCCTGCAGCATATTGATATGTGCTTCCTGAGACAAATAAAGAGGAGCCCACACCCTCAAGTACAGAGATGCCCTCATCACAACTTGAGAGCCCCATGAACACTACAATTAGCTCAGGAGTCCCCTGCCACAACAATAAGTTGCACCCTGCCACAATTAGAGAGCAGTGCTCATATCACAACTAGAGAGGTTATCCACAACTAGCCAGGAGCCCCTGGAAATCAACTTAGAGAGGAGCCCACCAGCACAACAACAGACAAGCACCTTGCCAAAACTCTAGATGAGCCCACATTCCTCATGTGGAGAAGAGCCACATAGACATTCTGCCCATTGAAGAAAAGCCCCTTCCAAGGCACCAGGAGAGAAGCACCCTCAACACAACTACAACACAACCCATCACAAGAAAGGGTCAACCCCAACAAAATTGCTGAGGAACCCCTAGCACCAAAGGTGAATAAGACCTCCCCTGTGAGGCACCCACACCACAACCAAAGAAGACACATCCCTGCAACTCAACAGGAGGCCTCCACCACAATTCAAAAGAAACCCACTGGACATCACACATAGAGAGGAGTCACTCTGCTGCTAATAAAGATGAACCTACCACCACAATTAGAGAGAAGCTTGCACACTAAAGAGAATCGGACCCACCACAACTACAGAGTTGACCCCGACCACAATGATAGAGAAGTTCCAGACCAAAACTAGTGAGCAGCCACCCGACATTGCAGCAAGACAGGAGTACCCCTGCAAATCCCTGCTGGAGATGGGTTGTGCCAAGACAACGTGAGAGGAGGTCCCACCACAAGTTGAGAGGGACCCTGAGTACCCCTCCCAAACCTAAGAGAAACCCCAGTTTCCCCACTACAGCTCGAGTGGAACCCTGAGACCCATGCTGCAACTCGAGGGGAACACTGAGTTCCCATTGCATCTTGAGAGGAGCTCTGAGTCACATGCTGCAACTCGAGAGGAACCCCAAGTTTCCCTCCACAACTCAAGATAAACCCCGAGATCCCCACTACAACTTGAGAGGAGCCCCTGCTCCTCTGCTGCAAATCAAGAGAAATCCCGAGTTACCCAGAGCAACTCAAGAAGAGCCCCGAGCCCCCTGATACAATTTGAGAGGCTTTCCAAGCGGAACCAAACCCACCACAATTTGAGAGGAGCACTCTACCACAACAGGATAGGAAGCCCCATACCACTTGTAAAGAATAGCCCCCCGCCCCTGCCACAACTAGGGAGAAGTCTGCAAATCACAACTAGAGAGGAGCTGAAACAAAAACGTCAGTTGAACCCACTGCAACTAGAGTGGAGCCCAATGCATAACTATACAGTAGCATACCACACATAACAATGAGACAGGAGCCAGCTGCTAATCGCTACTAGAGAGGAGTTGCCTCATGCAGCTTGAGAGGAGGCCCAATCACAACTATAACGGAACCCCAAGTCACCTGTCCCAACTGGAGAGGAACACTGAGTCCTCTACCATAACTCTACAGGAGCCCTATATTGTCACAAAGAAGGATCCCCTGGCAACAAACAGAGGAGCCCCCTGCCAAAACTGGAAATGATTCCCCTGCCAAAATTAGAGAGGAGCCCTCTGGTTCGTGGTGCCTAGAGAGGTGGCCCTCTACCACAGAGACGCAGACCCTGACAGAACTCGAGATGAGCCTCTCACCATTAGAGTGGAGCAACCCCATGAAAACTAGAAAGGAACCCCCAATGCCACAAGTAGAGAGAACTCTCTCCCAATAGAGAACCCCCAGAGGTTACACCACCGCAATTAGAGAGGAGCCCAGAATCTCTACCTGAACTTGAGGGAAGATCTATGCCAAAACTCAAGAGAAACCTATAGCCACAATGAGAGTGGAACCCACCGGCCAAAACTGGAGATTGTCCCACCACAACTGGAGAGAAGACCCAGGACATCGCACCTAGAGAGGGCCCCTCCACTGCAAATAAAGATGAGCCTCTGCTACAAGTTGAATAGAATCCCCTACCAGTGACAGAGAGGAATAACCTCAACACAACTAGAGAGGAGAAGTCACACACAACTAGAGAGGAGCCCCTTGAACATCGACAATTGAGAGGAGCATTTGGACATTGAGAGGAGCACTGAGGAGCATTGAGAGGAGCATCACAATTAGAAGCCTCCTTTCAAAACTAGAGAGGAGGCTCCCATGCCAAAACTAAAGAGGAGGGGCCATGTGATAAATAGAAAGTAGACTCATGGATATCCCACCTGGAAAGAGTGCCTGTGCACATCACTACCAGAGAGTAAATCCTCTCCATATTTCAAGAGGAACATTCGACCCGACTCTAGAGGTGACTTCTGCACATCATAACTAGAGAAGAGCCCCACTAACACAACTCGAGAAGAGACTGCACAACACAACTAGAGAGGAGCCCACCGACACAACTAAGAGTTGACCCACCACACCAACTAGAGAGGAACACCTTGCCACAGGTAGTTTAGCCACCAACACATTGCAACTAAATGGAAACCACCCTGCACATTGCTACTAGAGAGGAGCCACCCCACCACAACTCGAGTGGAGGCACCACCTCAACTTGAGGGGAACACCAAGTCCGATGACTCAACTCAAAAGGAGTCCCTCACCACAACTAGAGAGGAGCCCACACACTGCAACTAGATAGGAGCCCACTGAGACACCACATGAAGAAAGGAGGCCCTGCACCCTGCCCCTAGAGAGGAGCAATCTCATATATCATGTCTAGAGAGGAGGCTTAAAATACTACTAAAGAGTTGCCCCTCAAGCCACAAATAGAAACGAGCAAGCAAATTGCACCAAAGAGCGTCACAGCATTATGCAACAAGAGGAGTTCCCACTCCACAACTAGAGAGGACTTCCCCAGGCATAGCACAATTAGGGAGGTGCACCCCCAACACATCGCAACTTTGAGCCCAACCACCAAAATCAGAGAGCTGAATACATGTCATAGCTAGATAGTTGATCCCCAGGTGCAATTAGTGAAGAGCACAATGCTGCAAGTAGAAAATAGCCCTCATCCTATATATCACATCTAAAGTGTAGAACCACTGCCACAACTGGACACCTCTGCCACAGATAGAGAGGAGCCAGCACCACACATCACAATCAGAGAAAAGTGCCCATCCATATCAAAACTAGAGCAGAACTCCCACATGGATCATAACGAAAGAGGAGGCCAGCACTGCAATTAGAGGAGACCCATGCCATCATTAGAGATAAGCCCCCCGTGAACATTGCCATTAGAGAGGAGCATACCCACACATCCCAATTAGACAAAAGCCCCCTGCCATGAGTAGAGAAGAGCCCACCATGCTGCAACTAAAAACTTCTGCCACAACTATAGGCAGCCTCCTGCAAATCACAACAAGAAAAAGGGCCTCTTCAAATCAAAATCGTAGAGGAGCCACTCCCATCACAATTTGAGAAGAACACTCTACTGCAACTAGAGAGGAGCCCAGCTACCACAACTAGAGGAGCCTCCCCTGCCATAACTAGAGAGGACTCTGCAAACGACAACTAGAGAGGAGCCAATCCACCACAAATAAAGAGTGCACCCCCACTGCAACTAGAGTAAAGCCCCATGCCACAACTAGACAGTAGCCTCCAGCACATTGCAACTAGATAGGGACCAGCCTGCACATTGCAACTAGAGAGGATCTGGCCCACTGAAGCTCGACTGGAAGATTGACCACAACTCTCAAGGAAGCCCAAGTCACCTGTGGTAACTCAAGAGGCACCAGGAATTCCCTGCTGCAATTTGACAGAAGCACTCAGCTGTAACAAGAAAAGGAACCACTGGCTAAAATTACATAGGAGCTCCTCTGCCAAAACTGAAGTGGATTTCCCCAGTAAAACTGAGTGGAGACCTGCAAGACTTAGAAGACCCTTCTGCCCCAAATAGAGACAAGCTCCATGAAGTAAGTCGAGTGGAGTCCCTCACAACTAGAGAGCAGCAATCCCACTAATGTTAGTGAGGAATCCCTAGCACCAAAAGTAGAGAGAACATCCCCCGTGGAGGCACCCACACCCCAACCAAAGAGGACACAGCCCTGCAACTCAATAGGAGCCCACTGGACATCACAGAGAGAGACAAGCCCCTCTGCTGCTAATAGAGATGAACCTCACACCACAAAGAGAGAGGAGCTTGCACACAACAACGAGAAGAAATTGAAAGCACCACAACTACAGAGTTGACCCTGACCACAACGACAGAGAAGACCCGGGCCAAAACTAGTGAGCAGCAAATCGACATTACAACAAGTCATGAGACCACCTGCACATCCCTGCTAGAGACGAGTCGGCCCAAGACAACTTGAGAGGAGGCCCCACCGCAAGTCAAGAGAAACCTTTAGCATACCTCCAACTTGAGAGGAACACGGAGTTCCCATTACGGCTTGTAATGGGTGCTCCTCCCTTGTAGTGATGTGTGCCTGAGCTCCTCTCTTGTTGTGGCATCGTGCTACTCTTTTTTTTTTTTTAATACTTTATTCTACATTACAATACTGTATTTGTTTTGCCATACATTGACACGAATCAGCCACAGGTGTCCACGATCTCCCAATGCCAAAGCCCCCTCCCACCTCCAACCCCATATCATCTCCCTGAGACCCCTGTGTCTTGCGGTGCAACACAAGAAGAACACTGAGTTCATGCTGTGACTCAAGGGGAGATCTGAGTCTCCTGCTGCAACTCAAAAGGAACCCCGAGTTCCCTGTTGCAACTCCAGAGGAGGCTGAACTCCCTGTTGCAACTCAAGAGGAACCATGAGAATCCACCTAAATTCAAGAGGAGCCCTATTCCACATTACATTGAGAACTCTCGACAACAAATATAGAGGCACTCCCCTCCCAGAGCTGGAGAGGACCCTCATCACAACTAGAGAGGTGCCCCCAGGACATTGCACCTTAAAAGGAGTCACTCTGCCACAAATAGAGATGAGCCAACTGAAGTAGCTTGAGAGGATAGCTTCAAAATTATAGAGGAGCAATCCTGAGAAAAATTAATGAGGATTTCCCAGTGCCAAAATTAGAGATGATGCCCCACCCTAAAGAGACCACCCACCAAAATACAAGAGGCGGTATCACTGCAACTCAGGAGGACCTTTGTGTCTCCTGTCTCACCTGAAGAGGAGCTTTCCATAGCAATTCAAGAAAAACTCCTAGTTCCACACTGTACATGAAAGGAACACTGAGTACCCACCACAAATCTAGAGGAACCCCGAGTCCACTGCTGGAACTCGACAAAAAGCCCGAGTTCCCTGCCACAACTCAAGAGATACCCATGCAACCTGTTGTAACTCGAGAGGTGGCACCACTAGAACTCGAGTGGAGCTCTGAGTGCCCTTCCTCAACTCAAGAAGCTCTCTCACAGTAAATCGAGAATAAGACCTCACCACAACTAAAGAGTAGCACCATGCCACAACAAGAGAGGAGCTCAGGCACACATCACTAGAAGAAAGGAGCACCCACAGCACAATTAGAGAAGTTCACCTTGCCACAACTAGAGAGGAGCCCACACACATCTGGAGAAGAGCCCCACTGCACATTGCAACTATTGAGGAAATCCCTGCACAATGGAACTAGAAAGGAGACCACCACCATCACTAGAGACTTGGCCACCCACCACAACAAGAGTGTTGACCCCCCACCCTGCAAACAGAGAGGAGCCTTCTGGATAAAACAAGATGGCAAACCCCACCATAACTACGGAGTAGGCCTTTGCCCTCAGCATATAGGGTAACAACTGCAACAACTCGAAGGAACTACCACACAACAACTAGAGAGAAACCCCTAGAACAGTGCAACTAATGAGAACCCCTGGCCATAACTAGTGTGTTGACCACATGCCACAGCATGAGAGGAACTTGCAGGCTGCATCTGGAAAAGAGTTCCCTGCAAACCACAATGATTGAGGAACACCATTGCCTAATGCAACTAGAGAGGAACCACCAAGTCCTCTGCTGCAACACAAGAGGAGCCAATGGCCAGAATGACTGAGAAGCCCTCCACCAAAACTGGAGAGGTTTACCCCATCACAAGCAGAGAGGAGTCCACAAGATATTACACACAGAAAGGAGCACTTCTGCTGCACATAGAGACGTACCTCCTGAAGTAAATCAAGAGGAGGCCCTTACAAGTAGAGACGAACAACCATGCTAAAATCTGTAGGAACATCCAGTGCCCAAAGAAGAGAGGACCCCCTTCAGATACCCTCATCACAACCTTAGAGGAGGATCCACTGCAACTCAAGAGGAGCCCCGAGGCCAGTGACACAAGTCTAGAGGAGGACACCATCTCTTCTTAAGAGAAGCCACCAGCCACAATGTGAGAGGAGGCCCCCAGACATTATGCATAGAGAGAAGTCACTCTGTGGCAAATAAAGATGAGCCCCATCACCACAACAAGAAAGGAGGCCCCTGCACATTGCAATGAGCGAGAACTCCCCACAGACACTGCAACTAAAGAGCCCCTCACCATAACTAGAAAAGAAACCACACACCGCAACTAGAGAGTAACTCACCAGCAAACCATAACTGGAAAGGAGCAGCCACACAACAGTCAGAGATAATTGCCCATGACAGCTAGAGAGGAGCCCCTTTGATACTGAAGAGGAGATCACCAGCACACTGCAACTAGAAAGAAACACCCATGCCACATGTAGAGAGGAGTCCTCAACCACAACTAGAGACCCCCACTCAAATTCAAGAGGAGCCCCCTGTTAACAGGATTTGTTGCCTCTTTTTAGAGGAACCCAAATCCCCATAGTAAATTGATATGTGCCTCCTGACATAAAAAGAGGAGGCCACCACCTCAAGTACAGAGATACCCACAACACAACTGGAGATTCCGATGAAGCCCAAAACTAGCATGGAGTCACTGTCACAACAAGAAACTTGCACTCTGCCACAACTAGAGTGGAGCCTGCACATCACAACTAGAGAGAAGTCCCCCATAACTAGACAGGAGACCCTGGAATTCAACTTAGAGAGGAGCCCACTGGCACAACAATACACAAAGCCTCCCACCACAACTCCAGAGGAGCCTGCATTCCTCATGTGGAGGAGAGCCCCATACAAACTGAAACTATTGAGGAAAAGCCCTTCAATGCAACTAGAGGGGAACTTCCTCACCACAACTAGAGAGATCACCACCCATCACAAAGAGAAAAGTTCAGTCCCAAAATTAATGAGAAAACTCTAGTGCTACAAGTAGAGAAGACCCATTACCACGGAGCCCCCACATGACAAACGCGATAGCAGGCACAATAGCAACTCAAGGGGAGGCCCGAGTACCTTCAGCAACTCTAGAGGAGTCCCACAATGAAACTCGAGAGATGCCCCATGCAGCAACTCAAGAGATAACTCCTACTACAACTAGAGAGGAGCCCCAGCCACAGATTAAGAGCACTATGCTCCCTGTAACAAGCTTAGAGCCCCCTGCCACAACTGGAAAGGAACACCCATTCACAACTAAAGATGAACCTGCAAACCACAACTAGGGGAGAGGTCCGCAAATATAGAGAGGAGCTCCCAATTTGATTGGAATAAGAGCAGAGCCAAACACCGCAACTTGAGGGCAGAGGTGAGGTGAGGTGAAGTTGCTCAGTAGTGTCCAACTCTTTGCGACCCCGTGGACTGTAGGCCACCAAGCTCCTCTGTCTATGGGATTCTCTGGGCAAAAGTACTGGAGTGGGTTGCCATCCACCACAAATAGACATTAACCTCGCGGAACTTCATCACTAGAGCTGAGCACACCCATATATCACAATTAAATATAAACCCCCTGCGATGAGTAGAGAGGAGCCCAACATGCCACAACTAATGAGGATGCCCCCTGCCACAGCTAAAGAGTGTTCTCCTTCACTTCATAACTGGCAAATGCGCCCCTTCACATGACAAGCAGAGAGAAACCACCCAACCACAGTTTGAGAGAAGTATTCTACCACAACTAGAGAGGAACCCCCATACCACAACTAAAAAGAGTGCCCCCACCACAACTAGAGAGGAGTCTGAAAACCACAACAACAGAGGAGCAGGAAAAAGAAAAATAGCCATCAGTCTAACCCCACTGCAATTAGAGTGGATCATGCCTTAACAATATAGCAGCCCACTGCACATTACAAGTACACAGGAGCCAGCCTGCTAATCACTCCTAGAGAGGAGCTGCGTCATGTGAGAGGGTAGCAGGCAGGAAGGCCAGGGGTCTCCAAACGGAGGAAATAGCCTGCAAGTGTCAGACATTTTTATCTCTCTTAAGTGGCAGGAGGAAACAAACTAGAGATATTTTTCCTTTTCTATACAAATTTAAAAGGAGATTTCTCTTAAAATTCTGTGTTGCCATGACACCTGGTTTCACCTGAGGTTAACTATTCTCAAACCTAAAGATAACCAATGCCTTTTTCTTATGGAAATGTTTATCTTAAGCTATGCTAATGTACTCTACACTTACCCCAAACTCTGTCTTCAAGTCAGTCCTGCCTTTTGGCTCAGAACCTACTTGACAAACCAGTATGTTATACTCAGATATTGTTCCTCTAATCTATGTAAATGAAACTATTTGTATGGTTATCTGCCCTTCTTCAAGATTCAATTTAATCATTTTATGGCCCAAGATGAACCATTTGGTGCCAAGATTATCACAAAATGCATCTTATGGTTGAGGGGCCTGGTGCCATTCTGAGTTTTAAGACATTCCTTTCTTTCATTAACAGACTGCTAGTGACTATATAACATCCAGCTGAAGATTAGCAGGGAGGTACTCTTTCTGCACCCTTCTGATGCCTATGTCAGAAGCTTTTTCTATCTCCTTTATACTTTAATAAAACTTTATTGCACAAAAGATCTGCGCGATCAAGCCTTGTCTCTGGCCCCGGATTGAATGCTTCTCCTCTGGGGGCCAAGAATCCTGGTGTCGTGATTCAACAACAACCTTTCACGTGCAGCTCAAAAGGAGGCCCCACCACAACTATAAAGGAACACCGAGACACCTGTGGAAACTCGAGTTGATCCCCAGGTCACCCAATGCATCTTGACAGGACCCCAATGCTGTTACAAGGAAGAAGCCCTCTGCGACAAAGACAGAGGAGTTCCCATCAAAACTGGAAAGGATTCCCTGGTCAGAACTAGAGAGGAGCCCTCTGGCACATTGCACCTAAAGAGGAGCCCCTCTGGTGCAAATAGAGACAAGGCCCCAGAAGTAAATCAAGTTGAGTCCCTCACAACCACAGCACAGCAATGACCTGAACACTAGTGAGGAGCCCCCAGTGCCACAAGTAGAAATAACAACCTCCCCACAGAGAACCCCCAGAAGTGGCACCACTGCAACTAGAGAGATGCCCCTCCTGAACTTGAGAGGAGGCCTACGCCACAATTCAAGAGAAGCCCATGGCCACAATGACAGAGGAGCTCCTTCAGCAAAACTGGAATGTCCCCAAACCACAACTAGAGAGGTGATCCTGGATATTACACCTAGAAATGCTCCCCTCCACCACAAATAGAAACGAACCCCTTCTACAAGTTGAGTAGATTCCCCTATCACCATCAGAGAGGCACATCCTGGACATAGCTAGACAGTAGACTCCATGCTGCAACTAGAGAGCAGCCCCTGAACACTGACACTTGAGAGGAGCATTCCCGCATATCACAATTAGACAGAAGCCTCCTTCCACAACTAGAGAGGAGGCTCCCACACCATAACTAAAGAGGAGGGGCCATGCCAAAATTAGAGAGTAGGTAAGCACATATCGTGAAAGAATACCTGTGCAAACCACTACCAGAGAGGAAACCCCACCACAATCAGAAAGGAAAATCCACTGCAGCTCTAGAGATGCCCATTATACACCACAAGAGGAACCTGCACACCATAACTGGAGAGGAGCACACCCGACACAACTAACAGCTGACCCCCACACCAACTAGAGAGGAGCCCTATGCCACATGTTTTGTAGCCATCCACACACCAAAACTAAACAGAAGCAACCTGGCACAGTGCTACTAGAGAGGATCAACCCCATCACGGCTTAAATGGAGGCTCCACCACAACTCGAGAGGAACACAAATTCCCCCAATGTACATCGAGAGGAGTCTACCACTAAAACTAGAGAGGAGCCCACCCAGATACTGCAGGTAGAAAGGAGGCCTCACACCATGTAACTAGAGAGGAGCAATCTTGCACACCACAGCTCTACACCACAACTACAGAGTAGCACTTCAAACTACAAATAGAAATGACCCAGCAAATTGAACCTGGAGAAGAGCTGCACAGCACAATGCAACAAGACAGGAGTTCCCATTCCACAACTAAAGAGGACTTCCCCAGGCACAGCATACCTAAGGAGGATCTCCCTGGCACATCACAGCTAGAGAGAAGCCCAACCATCAAAACTAGAGAGTTGAATACACACCACAACTAAGTAGTTGACCCTCAGGCACAACTAGTGAGGAGCACACTGCAAACAACTAGAGAGGTACCATCTTCCCCCATATATCACAATTAGAGTGGAGCACCACCACCACAACTAAATGGGCACCCCTGCCACAGGTAGATACAAGCCCTCCCCACACATCACAATTAGAGAAAACTGCCCATGCACATCACAACTAGAGTGCAACTCCCACCTGGATCATTATGATAGAGGAATGCAACACTGGATCTAGAAAGGAGACTTCTTCCACAACTAGAGAGAAATCCCCCTGAACATCATCAGAGAGTAGCACATCCACACATCACAATTAGACAGAAGGCCCCTGTGATGAGTAGACTGGAGCCAACCATGCCACAGCTAGAGAAGATTCCCACTGCCACAACTAGACAGTAGCCTCCTGCTATTGTAACTAGAAAAAGCATCCCTTCACTTCACCACCAGAGAGGAGCCACCCCCAGAACAATTTTGAGAAGAGCACTCTACTGCAATTAGAGAGGAGCCCAGCCACCACAACTAAAGAGAATTCCCCCCACCACAACTAGAGAGGAGTCTACAATCGAGATTTAGAGAGGAGCCACCCCACCACAAATAAAGAATGGACCAACATGCAACTAGAGTGGACCCCCATGTAGCAACTAGAGCGAAGCCAGGCTGCATTTCTCTTCTAGAGAGGATCTTCCCCACTGCAGTATGAGAGGAGGCTCCACAGCAACTCTAAAGAAACCCTGAATAACCTGCTGCAACTCAAGGGGAACCCCGAGTTCCCCAGTGCAATTTGAAAAAGCCCTATGCTGGAAACAGGAAAAGAGCCCCTGGCCACAATGACAGAGGAGCCCCTCTGCCAAAACTGAAGTGGATTCCCCCGGCACAAATAGTAGAGTCACCCAGGACATAACACCTAAAGAAAAGCCCTTTTGTCACAGAGATGGACTCCCTGCAGTAAGTTGAGAGAACTAGAGAGAAGCAACCCCACTAAATATTATTGAGGAACCCCTAGCGCCAAAAGTAGAGAGGACCTCCCCCGTGGAGCCACCCACACCTCAAGAGAGGAGCCCTCCACCACAGCTTGAGAGGAGCCCAGTGGACATCACATATAGAAGGGAGCCCCTCTGCTGCTAATAGAGATGAATCTCACACCACAACTATAAAGAATCTTGTACACCAAAACTAGAGAAAATAGAACCCACCACAAATACAGAGTTGACCCTGACCACAACTATAGAAAAAATCCATGCCAGAACTAGTGAATAGCCACCCACACATTGCTGCAAGACAGGAGCCATCCTGCACATCCCTGCTAGAGGTGAGTTGCCCCTAGACAGCTCTAAAGAAAGCCCCACTGCAACTGGATAGGCACACTGTATCCCCCACCACAGCTCTAATGTAACCTGGGTCCTGAGCTGCAACACGAGATGAATCCCGAGTTTCCACCAAAACTCCAGAGGAGCTCTGAGTCCCTGGCTGCAACTCCGAGTTTCCCACCGCATTTAGACAGGAACACCAAGTTCCCCACCTCAACTCAAAAGGAGGTCTGACTCTGCTGCTGCCACTCGAGAGGAACCCCGAGTTCCCTTCAAGACAAGTCCCAATCCCCTTGATGCAATTCGTGAGGGTCCCAAGACCCCTATTCCAAATCAAGAGTGAGAATCTGCCTCAATTCAAGAGGAGTGCTATTCTGAATCAAGGGGGGGCCTGACAACAAAAACAGAGGCACTCTCGCCACCAGAGCTGGAGAGGTTCCACAAGTAGAGAGGTGGCCCCAGTACATTGCACCTACAAAGGAGTCCCACTGCCACAAATAGAGCTGAGTAAACTGAAGTAACTCGAGAAGAGCCTCTCAAAATTAGAGAGTAGCTATCCCACCAAAAACTACTGAGGAGACTCCTGTACCAAAAGTAGAGAGGACTCCCCACCCCATGAAGACACCCCCACAACTCAAGAGGAGGCATCACCACAACTTGAGAAGAGCTCTGAGTCCCCTGCCTCAACTCAAGGTGAGCCTTGCACAGCAAGTTGAGAGTTGTATGCTGTACTCGAGAGGAATATCAGCAAGTGCCACAACTCCAGAGGATCCCCAAGTCCACTGCTGCAACTCAAGAGGAACCCAGAGTTCACCACTGTAACTCTAAAGGACCCGGAGCCCCCTACTGCAACTCGGGAGGAGGCACCGCCAGAACTCGAGAGGAACTCTGAGTCCCCTTCCTCAGCTCAAGAGGAGGTCTCATGGAAAATGGATATAAGACCTCAGCACAACTAGAAAGGAGCACCACATCACCACAAAAGAGGAGCCCAGGCACACATCACTACAAGAGAGGAGTAACCATGGCACAAATATAAAAGTACAGCTTCAGACAACTAAAGAGAAGCCCACGTACCACACCTGGGAAAGTGCCTCACCCAACATGGCTAATGTTGAGGAAAACCCCTGCCCAATACAACTAGAGAGGAGACCCACACCACAGCTAGAGACTAGAACACCCACCACAACCAGAGAGTTGACCCCCAGTGAAACTAGAGAGGAGTGTTCTGGATAAAACTAGATTGGAAAACCCACCACAACTAGAAAGGCGCACCTTGCCAACAGCAACTAGAGTAACAATTGCAAAAATTCAAAGGAGCCACCACACCACAACTAGAGAGAAACCCTGGTAAAGTGAAACTAAAGAGAGCCCCGGGCCACAGTGTATTGAACCAGGGCCACAACCAGAGGGGTCCCTGCACATCACATCTGGAGATGAATATGAAACATCACATCTGGAGATGAATATGAAACATACCACAAAGATTTAGGATCACCACTGCCCAAGGCAACTAGACAGGAACCACCAAGGCCTTTGCTCCAACAGGAGAGGAGCCATTGGCCACAATGACAGAGGAGCCCCCAACCAGAACTGGAGAGGTTTCCCCCACCACAAGTAGAGAGGAATCCTTCAAGAAATCACACATAGAGGAGTCACTTTGAAGAAGATAGAGACAAGCCACCTAAAGTAACTCTAGATGAGGCCCTCACAAGTAGAGAGGAGCAACCACATTAAAATTTGTGAGGAACACCCAATGTCAAAAGAAGTGAGGACCTCCATTGCAGAGACCCTCACTGCAACCTAAGAGGAGGGACCACTGCACGCAGGAGATGCTCCAAGTCAAAGTTATAACTCAAGGGAGGACTCCATCCCTACTCAAGAGAAGCCACCAGCCACAGTGCGAGAGGATGCCCCCAAACACCATACCTAGAGGAGAGTCACTCTGTGGCAAATCTAGCTAACCTCTCCCACAACAACAAGAAAGGAGGCCCTGTATTCTGCAATGAGAGTGAATTCCTCTCACATATTGCAACAAAAGAGCCCCCTCACCATAACTAGAAAGAAGCCTACACACCACAACTAGAGAGTAGCCCATCAGCACACCACAACTAGAAATGATCAGTCACACTACAGCTAGAGATAATCCCCCACTACAACTAGAGAGGAGCTACCACTGATACTTGAGATGAGCTCATCAGCACACTACAACCTAGAAAGAATTCTCCATGCCACAAAAAGAGAGGAGTCATGAAACACAACTAGAGATGAGTCCCCCACCACTGAAACTTGAGAGGAGGTCCATGCCTCCTCTCCATACAATCCACTCCCTTGTTTTAGAGAAGCCCTGTGCCCCCACAGCAAATTGATATGTGCCTCCTGAGACAAACATAGAGGAGCCCACTACCGCAAGTACAGAGATGCCCCCACCACAACTTAAGAGCCCCTTGAACAGCACAACTAGCTTGCTGTCCCCCGCCACAATAAGAAAGTTGCACCTTGCCACAACTAGAAAGGAACCTAAACATCCCAACTAGAGAAAGGTGCACACAACTAGACAGGAGCCCCTAGAAATTGACTTAGAGAGGAGCCTGCCAGCGCAATACACAAGCCTCCCACCACAACTGCAGAGAAGCCTGCATTCCTCATATGGAGAAGAGCCATATACACACTGCAATTATGAGGTAAAGGCCCACCCTACACAACTAGAGAAGGTCTTCCTCTCCACAATTAGAGAGTTGACTACCCATCACAACTAGAGAGAGCAAACTCCACCAAAATTAGTGAGGAAACCCTAGCACTAAAAGTAGAGAAGGCCCCTCACGCTGGAGCCCCCACATGACACACACGAGAGGAGGCCCAACCACAACTCTAGAGGAGACCTCAATACCCTGCAGAAATTCTAGAAAAGCCCTACAGCACAAGTCGAGAGAAGCCACTGTCTACAACGAGAGAGGAACCCTCTAGACATCACATCTAGAGAGGAGCCAATCCACCTCAAATACAGACAAAGTGCACACCACAACTAGAGAGGAGATCCCCTGCACATCACAATGAGAGGAGTCCCCTCTGACATCACAACTAAAGAAGAGCACCTCACCTCAACTAGAGTGGAGCATGTGCACTGCAACTAGAAACAGGCCACCATTTTACATCTATAGAGAAGTCCACCACTAAATTTAGAGAGGAGCTGCCCACAGACTTAAGAGGAGCTCACCAGCAGACCACTAGTAGAAAGGAGGCTCTATACCACAACTAGAGAGGAGTCCCCACAAAAAACTCGAGAGGAGCCACCTACAGCAAAATGAGAGGTACCTCCTACTACAACTAGAGAAGGGTTCCCGCCACAAATTGAGAGCAGGCTGTACCCTGAAACTAGCCTAGAGCTCCCCTGCCACTAGAAATGAGCACCCCTTCAAAACTAGAGAGGAGCCTGCACACCACAACTAGAGATAAGGTCCCCACAACTAGAGAGGAGCTCCCATTCACATAGTAATAAGAGAGGAGTCCCACACCACAACTAGAGGGCAGAACCCCACTGTACGGAGACATTAGACCCACTGAACTTTGCCACTAGAGAAGGGCACACCCACACATCACAATTAAATGTAACCTCTCTGCCTTGAGTATAGAAGAACTCAACATGCCACAACTAAAGAGGGCGCCCCCTGTCTTAACTAGACAGTATGCTGCTTCATATCACAACTGGAAAAAGTGCCCCTTCACATCACAAGCAGAGAGGAGCTACCCCCACCTCAATTTGAGAGGAGCACTCTACAACTACTAGACAGGAACCCTCATACCACAACTACAGAGAAGCACCCCCACCACCACCACAACTAGAGAGAAGTCTGCAAACAAAATCTATGGACAAACTGAGACAAATACATCATTGACCCTCATGGCAAATAAAGTGGAGCCACATGCCATAACTATACAGTGAAAGTGAAATCACTCAGTTGTGTCTGACTCTTTGTGACCCCATGGACTGTAGCCTACCAGGCTCCTGGAGTGAATACTGGAGTATGTTGCCATTTCCTTCTCCAGGAGATCTTCCCAACCCAGGGGGTTGAACCTGGGTCTCCCGTATCGTAGGCAGACGGTTTACCATCTGAGCCATTAGGGAAGATTATACAGTAGCCTACCACATATTACAAGTAGACAGGAGCGAGCCTGATAATCGCTGTTAGAGAACAGCTGTCCCACGCAGCTTGAGGAGTTTCCTCCACAATTTTAAAGGAACCTGAAGTTACCTGTCGCAACTCAAGAGGAACCCTGAGTTCCCCACTGCAACTCGACAGGAACCCTATGCCATCACAAGGAAGGAGTCCCAGGCGATAAAGATAGAGGAGGGACTCGCCAAAATTGGAGAGGATTCCCCGGCCAAAACTTGAGTGGAGCCCGCCAGCTCATTGTGCTTAGAGAGGAGCAACTCTGCCACAAATAGAAACAAGGTCCCTGAAGTAACCTGAGAGGAGCTCCTCACAACTACAGTGGAGCAAACCCGTGTAAACTGATGAGAATGCCACAAGTAGAGAATACCCTCCCCAAAGAGAACACCCAGAGGTGGCACTACCACAACTAGAGACATGTCCCGAGGTCCTCCTGAAATTAAGAGGAGGGATATGCCACAACTCAAGAGAATCCCATGGCCGCAATGACAGAGGAGCCCACCTAGCAAAACTGGAGAGTATCTCCCCACCACAACTAAAGAGATTATTTCAGACATCGCACCTAGAAAGGGTCCTCTCCACCACAAATAGAGACGAACCCCTCCTGCAAGTTGAGTAGATTCCCCTACCACCGTCTGCCCTAAGCCAGCATGGGGAATCCCTCCCATGGCAAAGGTTATGAGGAAAGGGTCCTGACAAAACACAAAGGCGGGATCAAGCCTCAGGGGTCCCCCTGGACTTTCTCGAGCATTTACCCCCAAAACCAGAGTCTGCCTGCCTTACTGCATTATGATTTCCACCTAGTCTTCTGACATTACAGGGGGCTATCCCCAGCCACCTTTCTCTGGAAAAAGTTAACTTAGAGCTCCAGTTAATAGTCTCCTGCATATAAAAGGAGTGTCTCAGCTCAAACCCCTCTGACTTGCCTGACAGGTTTACCCGGACTTTTACAACTACACATGTGATTGTTTACGGCCCCCAACTGTGAGAGGCATGGGAAGCCTAAAACATAGAGCCTTTCAAAGAGTTAAAAGTTATTAGAGTAGTGCTGGAGTAGGATTTCATTATTGGGCCAATGCTTGTTGCTAAGTTCCCATATCTCTTATCTGCTGTGCACCTGGGAGTGTGTTAGTTAACATAGTTGGAATGTAAGAAAACAAAATAGTAGCCTTGAAATTAACTACATCAGACTTTTGAGCTAATTGGTTCTTTCTTTTTTAAAAAAAAAAATTTTTTACTTTATTCTACTTTACAATACTGTATTGGTTTTGCCATACATTGACATGAATCTGCCACAGGTGTACACGAGCTCCCAATCCTGAAGCCCCCTCCCACATCCCACCCCATATCATCTCTCTGAATCATCCCCATGCACCAGCCCCAAGCATCCTGTATCCTGTATTGAACATAGACTGGTGCTTCATTTCTTACATGATAGTATACATGTTTCATTGCCATTCTCCCAAATCATCCCACCCTCTCCCTCTCCCTCAGAGGCCAAAAGTCCATTCTATACCTCTGTGTCTCTTTTGTTGTCTCACATACAGGGTCATTATTACTATCTTTCTAAATTCCATATATATGTGTCAGTATACTGTATTGGTGTTTTTCTTTCTGGCTTACTTCACTGTATAATCAGCTCCAGTTTCATCCATCTCATTAGAACTGACTCAAATGAATTCTTTTTAAGGGCTGAGTAATATTCCATTGTGTATATGTACCACAGCTTTATCCATTCATCTGCTGATGGACATCTAGGTTGTTTCCATGTCCTGGCTATTATCAACAATGCTGCAATGAACATTGGGGTACATGTGTCTCTTTCAATTCTGGTTTCCTTGGTGTGTATGCCCAGCAGTGGGATTGCTGGGTCATAAGGCAGTTCTGTTTGCAATTTTTAAGGAATCTCCACACTGTTTTCCATAGTGGCTGTACTGGTTTGCATTCCCACCAACAGTGTAAGAGGGTTCCCTTTTCTCCACATCCTCTGCAGCATTTATTGCTTGTAGACTTTTGGATCGCAGCCATTCTGACTGGTGTGAAAATGTAACTCATTGTGGTCTTGATTTGCATTTCTTTGATAATGAGTGATGTTGAGCATCTTTTCATGTGTTTGTTAGCCATCCGTATGTCTTCTTTGGAGAAATGCCTATTTAGTTCTTTGGCCCATTTTTTGATTGGATCGTTTATTTTTCTGGAGTTGAGCTGCATAAGTTGCTTGTATATTTTTGAAATTAGCTGTTTGTCAGTTGCTTCATTTGCTATTGTTTTGTCCTACTCCAAAGGCTGTTTTTTCACCTTACTTATAGTTTCCTTTGTTGTACAGAAGCTTTTAATTTTAATTAGATCCCATTTTTTATTTTTGCTTTTATTTCCAGTATACTGGGAGTTGGATCATAGAGGATCCTGCTGTGATTTATGTCGGAGAGTGTTTTGCCTATGTTCTCCTCTAGGAGTTTTACAGTTTCTGGTTTACATTTAGATCTTTAATCTATTTTGAGTTTATTTTTGTGTATGGTGTTAGAAAGTGATCTAGTTTCATACTTTTACAAGTGGTTGACCAGTTTTCCCAGCACCACTTGTTAAAGAGGTTGTCTTTACTCCATTGTATATTCTTGTCTTCTTTGTCAAAGATAAAGTGGTTGGTTCTTTCTTTGCTGTAATTTACTGCACCTTTGCTCCGTGAGAAATGTAACTTTGTTTGATACTTTCTGAGGGTAACATAGATTAGAAATATAAAGAAAAAACATTTTGAGGGAAAATAAGTTTTCTGGTTGAGCAGCCTTTATCAAGAAGGGTCATAAAAATGTTTCACAGGCCTCCAAGGCCAGAAGATAAAGTACAACATCATTTGTGGGAAAGGTATAAAAGTCCTTTTTGAAAATAAAGTAACTGGCCTCGCTCAAAGAAGCTTGGTCACCCCCATGTTTTTCTTTTTTTTCTCTCTTTCTTTCTTTCTCTATCCCTCTCCCTTGCTCTCTTTTTCAGGCTGATCCCTTGGAGCATAGAGGCTCTCTGCGTTCACTTTCCTGCCTGAGCTTCTAAGACTTTATTAGCTTTCTGTGTAAACCAAGGAATATCAGCCTCTTTCTCTCTTCTATTTTCTTATCTACAACATTCTTTCCTTATCTCTCTCTAAATCAATTGCTGATGCCATCTCCACTTCAAATTACCCTGGATCCACTGGGGCTGGACCCCAGCAAGATCAGAGAGGTGCATCCTTGTCACAGCCAGAGAGTAGATGCTTCACCACAACTCAAGAGGAATACGAGGTCCCTGACACACATTGAGAGGAGTCTCCCATCACAATTAGAGAGGAGCCACACATGGAAAAAGAGTGGAGCCCACCACATGTAGGAAGGAGGCCAGGCACCTCGTATCTATAGAGGAGCAATCTCACACACCACATCTAAAGAGGAGGTTCTACACTACTAGTAGAGAGTAGTCCCTCAAACTACAGATAGAAATGAGCCAGCAAATTGACCTTGGAGAAGAGCTGCACAGCATAATGCAACAAGACAGGAGTTCCCACTCCACAACTAGACTGGACTCACCCAGGCACAGCCCTAGGGTGGACCACCCCAGCATATCACAACTAGAGAGAAGCCCAACCGCCAAATTTAGAGTTGAATGCATGCTACAACTAGATAGTTGACCCTCAGGCACAACAATTGAGGAGCACACTGCAAAAATGGAAAAGTGCTACCCTCTCCCCACCATACATCTCCCCACCATACATCTCCCCACCATACATCTCCCCACCATACATCTAGAATGTAGTACCACCACCACAACTAGAGTGGACACTCCTGCCACAGGTATATATGAGCCCTCCCCACACATCACAATTAAAGAAAAGTGTCCATGCACTTCACAACTAGAGTGGAACTCTCACATGAATTATAATAATAGAGGAGGGCAACACCAGAACTAGAGAGGAGACCTCTTCCACAACCAGAGATAAGCCCCCATGAACATCGCCAGTATAGAGGAACATACCCACACATCACAGTTATACAGAAGTCCCCTGCAACGAGTAGAGTGGAGCCCACAATGCCACAACTAAAGAGGACTCCCACTGCCGCAACTAGACAATAGCCTCCTGCATATTGTTACTAGAAAAAGACCCCCTTCACATCACAATCAGAGAGAAGCCACACCCAGAACATTTTGAGAAGAGCAGTCTACCACAATTAGAGAGGAGCCCAACTACCACAACTAAAGAGAAGCCCCTGTGCCACAAATAGAGAGGAGTCTGCAAAGGAGACCTAGAGAGGAGCTGCCCCACCGCAAATGAAAAATGGACCCCCACTGCAACTAGAGTGAAGCCTCATGCTGAACCTAGACAGGATCCAGCCTGCATTTCACTACTAGAGAGCATCTGCCCCCACTACAGTTTGAGAGGACACTCCACCACAACTCTAAAGAAACCCCGAATAATCTGCTGCAACTCAAGGGGAACTCCAAGTTCCTCACTGCATTTGACAAAAGCCCTATGCTGCAACAGGAAAGGAGCCCCTGGCCACAATGACAGAGTAGCTCCTCTGCCAAAACTGAAGCAGATTCCCCTGGCACAAATAGTGGAGTCACCCAGGACATTACACCTAGAAAGACGACCCTCTGCTGCAAATATAGACGAGCTCCCAGAAATAAGTCAATTGGAATCCCTCAAAACTAAAGAGAAGAAACCCCATTAATATTAGTGAGGAACCCCTGATGCCAAAAGTAGAGACTACCTTCCCTGTGGAGCCACCCACACCCCAAGCAGAGAGGACACAGCCCCACAACTCGAGAGGAGCTCGCTGGACATCACACATAGAGAGGGGCTCCTCTACTGCTAATAGAGACGATCATCACACCACAACTATAGAGAATCTTGTACACCAAAACTAGAGAAAAATCAATCCCACCACAAGTACAGAGTTGACCCCGACCACAACTAGAGAAAAAAATATCCATGCCAGAACTAGTGAGTAGCCAACCACACATTGCCACAAGATAGGAGCCATCCTGCACATCCCTGCTAGAGACAAGTCACCCCTAGACAACTCTACAGGAAGCCGCACTGCAATTCGATAGGCACACTGCATCCTCCACCATGGCTCTAGTGTAACCCTGGGTCCAGCACTGAAACTTGAGAGGAAACCTGAATTCCCACCACAACTCGAGAGGGTCTCTGAGTCCCCTAGCTCAACTCAAGAGGAGTATTCCATGGCAACTCCAGAGGAACTCCAAGTTCCACGCTGTACTAGAGGGGAACACTCAATTCCCACTGCAATTCTAGAGACCTGAGTCCGCTGCTGTAACTCGAGAGGAATCCTAGGTTCCTCGCCTCATCTTGAGAAGAGGCCCAACTTCCCTGCTGCAACTCGAGAGGAACACTGAGTTCCCTGTTGCACTCGAGATGAGCTCCAATCCCCATGATGCAACTCGAGAGGATTCCTGAGATCGCCAATGCAACTAAAGAGGAATCATGAGAATCTGCCTCAGTTGAAGAGGAACCCTATTCCACATCATGAGGAGAGCACCTGGTAACAAAGAAAGAGGTACTCCCCTGGCACAGCTGGAAAGAATCCCATCATCACATCTAGAGAGGAGCCCCCAGGACACCGCACATAAAAAGGAGTCACTCTACCACAAATAGAAATGAGTCCACTGAAGTAACACAAGAGGAGCCACAAATGCCCTGATACAACTCGAAGGACCCTGAGCCCCCAGCTGCAACTTGAAAGGCAACACCAGAACTCGAGAGGAGCCCCGAGTGCCCTGCCTCATCTCAAGAGGCGCTATCACAGCAAATCAAGATAAGATCTCAACACAATTAGATAGGAGCACCACGCCACCACAAGAGAGGAGCCCAGGCACACAACTCTACAAGAGAGGAGACAGAGGGAAAAAAAGATGGTGGAGGAATAGGATGGGGAGAACACTTTCTCCCTCTCTACCTCATCAAAAGAACATTTCAACGCTGAGCAAATTCCACAAAATAACTTCTGACTGCTGGCAGAGGACATCAGGCATCCAGCAAAGCAGATCATTGGCTTCAAAACCTGTAACTCACCGATCCTCTAGGGACGACCCTCAAGGTGGATAAACCTATCATCATTAACCTAGATGTTTTAACATTAGTGCTGAATAGATGGAGAAATCATGAGGCTATTCTAAAAATAAATCTGAAAACCAGAATCAGGAAGCGTAATTCCAAACCCTGAGATCAAAGAATTCCTGAATACAGGGAACATTATCCAATTAGAGCTCATCAAACACCTTCATACCTATACTAAAAGTGAGCACTGCCCAAGGGCCAACAAGCTCCAGAGCAAGACATACCACGCATATTCTCCAGCAACACAAGAACAAGCCCCTGAACTTCAATACATAGGCAACTCAAAATACTCCAAAACGTCTCATAACCCATTACTTCACACGTCACAACACTCCAGAGAGAGGAAATCCAGATCCACCCGCCAGAATTCCAACACAAGCCTCCCTGATCAAGAAACTTTGACAAGCCAGTGATATAACCCCAAACACAGAGAGGAAACTCTATAATAAAGAGAACTCCACAAATTCCCAGAATATAGAAAAGCCACCCCAAACGCAGCAATATAACCAGGATGAAGAGACAGAGGAATTCCCAGCAGGTAAAGGAACAGGAGACATGCCCACCAAACCAAACAAAAGAGGAAGAGATAGGGAATCTACCTGAGAAAGAATTCCGAATACTGATAGTGAAAATGATCCAAAATCTTGAAATCAAAATGGAATCACAGATAAATAGCCTGGGGTCAAGGATTGAGAAGATGCAAGAAAGGTTTAACAAGGACCTAGAAGAAATAAAAAAGAGTCAACATATAATGAATAATGCAATAAATGAGATCAGAAACACGCTGGAGGCTACAAATAGTAGAATATCGGAGGCAGAAGATAGGATTAGTGAAATAGAAGATAGAATGGTAGAAATAAATGAATCAGCGAGGGAAAAAGAAAGACGAATTAAAAGAAATGAGGACAACCTCAGAGAGCTCCAAGACAATATGAAATGCTCCAACATTCGAATTATAGGAGTCCCAGAAGAAGAAGACAAAAAGAAAGACCATGAGAAAATACTTGAGGAGATAATAGTTGAAAACTTCCCTAAAATGGGGAAGGAAATAATCACCCAAGTCCAAGAAACCCAGAGAGTGCCAAACAGGATAAACCCAAGGCAAAACACCCCAAGACATATTTTAATCAAACTAACAAAGACCAAACACAAAGAACAATTACTAAAAGCAAGGGAAAAACAACAAATAACACACAAGGGGATCCCCATAAGAATAACTGCAGATCTTTCGATAGAAACTCTTCAGGCCAGGAGGGAATGGCAAGACATACTTAAAGTGATGAAAGATAATAACCTTCAGCCAAGACTACTGTACCCAGCAAGGATCTCATTCAAATATGAAGGAGAAATCAAAAGCTTTCCCGACAAGCAAAAGCTGAGAGAATTCAGCACCACCAAACCAGCTCTCCAACAAATACTAAAGGATAGACTTTAGAAAGGAAACACAAAAAGGACGTATAAACCTGAACCCAAAACAATAAAGTAAATGGCAACAGGAGCATACTTATCAATAATTACCTTAAATGTAAATGGGTTGAATGCCCCAACCAAAAGGCAAAGACTGGCTGAATGGATACAAAAACAAGATCCCTATATATGCTGCCTACAAGAGACCCACCTCAAAACAACGGACACATACAGACTAAAAGTGAAGGGCTGGAAAAAGATATTCCATGCAAATAAAGACCAAAAGAAAGCAGGAGTAGCAATACTCATATCCGATAAAATAGACTTTAAAACAAAGGCTGTGAAAAGGGACAAAGAAGGCCACTACATAATGATTAAAGGATCAATCCAACAAGAAGATATAACAATTATAAATATATATGCACCCAACATAGGAGCACCGCAATATGTAAGACAATTGCTAACAAGCATGAAAGGGGAAATGAATAATAACACAATAATAGTGGGAGACTTTAATACCCCAATCACACCTATGGACAGATCAACTAAGCAGAAAATTAACAAAGAAACGCAAACGTTAAACGATACAATTGACCGGTTAGACCTAATTGATATCTATAGGACATTTCACCCCAAAACAATGAATTTCACCTTTTACTCAAGTGCACACGGAACCTTTTCCAGGATAGATCACATTCTGGGTCATAAATCCAACCTTGATAAATTCAAAAAAATCAGAAATTATTCCAAGCATCTTCTCTGACCATAATGCACTAAGGTTAGATCTCAATTATAGGAGAAAAACTATTAAAAATTCCAACATTTGGAGGCTGAACAACACCCTACTGAATAATCAACAAATCACAGAAGAAATCAAAAAGAAATTAAATATGCATCGAAACGAATGAAAATGAAAACACAACAACACAGAACCTTTGGGACACTTTAAAAGCAGTCCTAAGAGGAAAGTTCATAGCAATACAGGCATACCTCAAGAAACAAGAAAAAAGTCAAATAAATAACCTAACTCTACACCTAAAGCAACTAGAAAAGGAAGAAATAGAGAACCCCAGAGTTAGTAGAAGGAAAGAAATCCTAAAATTTAGGGCAGAAATAAATGCAAAAGAAACAAAAGAGACCATAGCAAAAATCAACAAAGCAAAAAGCTGGTTCTTTGAAAGGATAAATAAAATTGACAAACCATTAGCCAGACTCATCAAGAAACAAAGAGAAAAAAATCAAATCAACAAAATTAGAAATGAAAATGGAGAGATCACGACAGACAACACAGAAATACAAAGAATCATAAGAGACTACTACTAGCAATTATATGCCAATAAAATGGACAACTTGGAAGAAATGGACAAATTCTTAGAAAAGTACATTTTTCCAAAACTGAACCAGGAAGAAATAGAAAATTTTAACAGACCCATCACAAGCATGGAAATTGAAACTGTAATCAGAAATCTTCCAGCAAACAAAAGTCCAGGTCCAGACGGCTTCACATCTGAATTCTACCAAAAATTCCGAGAAGAGCTAACACCTATCTTACTGAAGCTATTCCAGAAAATTGCAGAGGAAGATAAACTTCAAATTCATTCTATGAGGCCACCATCACCCTAATACCAAAACCTGACAAAGACACCACAAAAAAGAAAGCTACAGGCCAATATCACTGATGAACATAGATGCAAAAATCCTTAACAAAATCCTAGCAATCAGAATCCAGCAACACATTAAAAAGATCATACACCATGACCAAGTGGGCTTTATCCCAGGGATGCAAGGATTCTTCAATATCCGCAAGTCAATCAATGTAATTCATCACATTAACAAACTGAGAAATAAAAATCATATGATTATCTCAATAGATGCAGAAAAAGCCTTTGACAAATTTCAGCATCCATTTATGATAAAAACTCTCCAGAAAGCAGGAATAGAAGGAACATACCTCAACATAATAAAAGCTATATATGACAAACCCACAGCTAACATTATCCTCAATGGCGAAAAATTGAAACCATTTCCCCTAAAGTCAGGAACAAGACAAGGGTGTCCACTTTCACCACTACTCTTCAACATCGTACTGGGAGTTTTGGCCACAGCAATCAGAGCAGAAAAAGAAATACAAGGAATCCAAATTGGAAAAGAAGAAGTAAAACTCTCACTGTTTGCAGATGACATGATCCTCTACATAGAAAATCCTAAAGACTCGACCAGAAAACTACTAGAGCTTATCAGTGAATATAGTAAAGTTGCAGGATATAAAATCAACACTCAGAAATCCCTTGCATTCCTATACACTAATAATGAGAAAGTAGAAAAAGAAGTTAAGGAAACAATTCCATTCACCATTGCAACGAAAAGAATAAAATACTTAGGAATATTCCCACCTAAAGAAACTAAAGACCTATATATCGAAAACTATAAAACACTGATGAAAGAAATCAAAGAGGACACTAATAGATGGAGGAATATACCATGCTCATGGGTTGGACGAATCAATATAGTGAAAATGAGTATACTACCCAAAGCAATCTACAGATTCAATGCAATTCCCATCAAGCTACCAGCAGTATTTTTCTCAGAACTAGATCAAATAATCTCAAGATTTGTATGGAAATACAAAAAACCTCGAATAGCCAAAGCAATCTTGAGAAAGAAAAATGGAACTGGAGGAATCAACTTGCCTGACTTCAGGCTCTGCTACAAAGCCACAGTCATTAAGACAGTATGGTACTGGCACAAAGACAGAAATATAGATCAATGGAACAAAATCTAAAGCCCTGAGATTAACCCACATACCTATGGACACCTTATCTTCGACAAAGGAGGCAAGAATATACAATGGAGTAAAGATAGTCTCTTTAACAAGTGGTGCTGGGAAAACTGGTCAACCACTTGTAAAAGAATGAAAGTAGACCCCTCTCTAACACCATACACAAAAATAAACTCAAAATGGATTAAAGATCTAAATGTAAGACCAGAAACTATAAAAACTCCTAGAGGAGAACATAGGCAAAACACTCTCCGACATAAATCACAGCAGAATCCTCTATGATCCAACTCCCAGTATACTGGAAATAAAAGCAAAGATAAACAAATGGGATCTAATTAAAATTAAAAGCTTCTGCACAACAAGGGAAACTATAAGCAAGGTGAAAAGACAGCCTTCTGAATGGGAGAAAACAATAGCAAATGAAACAATTGACAAACAACTAATCTCAAAGATATATAAGCAACTTATGCAGCTCAACTCCAGAAAAATAAATGATCCAATAAAAAAATGGGCCAAAGAACTAAACAGGCATTTCTCCAAAGAAGACATACGGATGGCTAACACATGAAAAGATGTTCAACATCAGTCATTATCAGAGAAATGCAAATCAAGACCACAATGAGGTACCATTTCACACCAGTCACAATGGCTGTGATCCAGAAGTCTACAAGCAATAAATGCTGGAGAGGATGTGGAAAAAGGGAACCCTCTTACACTGCTGGTGGGGATGCAAACTAGTACAGCCATTATGGAAAACAGTGTGGAGATTCCTTAAAAATTGCAAGTAGAACTGCCTTATGACCCAGCAATCCCACTGCTGGGCATACACACTGAGGAGACCAGAATTGAAAGAGACACATGTACCCCAATGTTCATTGCAGCGCTGTTTATAATAGCCAGGACATGGAAGCAACCTAGATGTCCATCAGCAGATGAATGGATAAGAAAGCTGTGGTTCATATACACTGTGGAATACTACTCAGCCCTTAGAAAGAATAAATTTGACTCAGTTCTGATGAGATGGATGAAATTGGAACCGATTATACAGAGTGAAGTAAGCCAGAAAGAAAAACACCAATACAGTATACTGACACATATATATGGAATTTAGAAGACAGTAATGATGACCCTATATGTGAGACAACAAGAGACACAGAGGTATAGAGTGGACTTTTGGCCTCTGAGGGAGAGGGAAAGGGTGGGATGGTTTGGGAGAATGGCAATGAAACATGTATATTTTCCTGTAAGAAACGAAACAGTAATCTATGTTCAATGTAGGATGCAGGATGCATGGGGCTGATGCACAGGATGATTCAAGTAGAGGATGTGGGGTGGGAGGTGGGAGGGGACTTCAGCATTGGCAGATTGTGTTCACCTATGGCTGATTCGTGTCAATGTATGGCAAAACAAATACAGTATTGTAATTTAAAAAAATAAATAAATAAATTTAATTTTTTTAAAAAAAGTAAAAAAAGAGAGAGAGAGGAGACACCCACGGAACAATCAGAGAAGCACAGCTTGCCACAAATAGAGAGGAGACCACACACCACATCTGGAGAAGACCCCCCTGCCCCCCACACATTGCAACTATTGAGGAAAACCCCTGACCAAACCCCTGACCAATGCAATTAGAGGGGAGACCTCCACCACAACTAGAGAATCAACCCACACTGCAACTAGAGAGGAGCATTCTTGATTAAACTCGATTGGAAAGCCCACCACGACAAGAGAGTAGCCCCTTGCACACTGCAACTACAGTAACGACTACAACAACTCGAAGGAGCTACCATATCACAACTAGAGAGAAGCCCAAGTACAGTGCAAGTAGAGAGAGGCCCTGGCCTCAAATAGTGTGTTGACAATGAGCCACAGTGAGAGATGAGTCTGCACACAGCATCTGAAGAAGAGTCCCCCGCATACCGCAATGACTGAGGAACACCAATGCCCAACACAACTAGAGAGGAATCACCGAGTCATTTGCTGCAACACAACAGGAGCCACTGGCCACAATGACAGAGGAGAACCCACCAAAGCTGGAGAGGCTTCCCCTGCCACCAATAGACAGGAGACCACCAAAACATCAAACACAGAGAGGAAACCCTTGGCCACAAACAGAGAAGACCTCTGTGAAGTAACTCGAGAGGAGGTCCTCACAAGTAGAGAGGAGCAACCACGCTAAAATTTGTGAGGAACACCTACTGCCAAAGAAGAGCAGAGGGCCCTGTAGAGGCCCTCATCACAACCTAAGAGGAGGGACCACTTCAACTCAAGAGAAGCTCTGAGTCCACTGCCACAACTCAAGAGGAGGACTCTGCCACTACTCGAGAGAAGCCAGTGGCCACAATGAGAGAGGATGCCCTCAGATATCAAACCTAGAGAGGAGTCACTCTGTGACAAATATAGAAGAGCTTCCCACCACAACACGAAAGGAAGCCATTGCAGATTGAAATGAGAGAGGACTCCCCTCAGATACTTCAACTAAAGTGTCCCTCACCATAACTAGAAAGGAGCCTGCATATCGCAACTAGAGATTAGCCCACCAGCATACAACTAGAAAAGAGCAGCCACACCACAGCTAGAGATAATCCCCCACCACAGCTAGAGAGTGACCACCACTGATGCTTGAGATGAGCTCACCAGCAAACCACAACTAGAAAGAAACACCCATATCACAGGTGGAGAGGAGCCCCTGGCCACAACTAGAGAGGAATCCCCCCACTGAGACTCGAGAGGAGCTCCCTGGTTCATCTCAGCAGGATCTACTGCCTCCTTTTAGAGGAGCCCTGATCCCCTACACCAAATTGGTATGTTATGCCTGAGAAAAACACAGAGGAGCACACCAGTGCAATTACATAGCTGTGCCTACCACAACTAGAGAGCCCTGGAGCATCCCAAGTAGCTTGGAGTACCCTGCCACAACAAGAAACCAGCACCCTGCCACAACTAGGGCAGAGCCTGCACATCAAAACTAGAGAGAAGCCCCTGACAACTAGACAGGAGCTCCAGGAAATCGACTCAGACGAGCCTGCTGGCACATCGACTCTGAGACGAGCCTGCTAGCACAACAATAGGCAAGCCTCCAGCCAGAGCTCTAGAGGAGCCTGCATTCCTCATGTGGAGAACAGCCCCGTACACTGCAACTGTTGAGGAAAAGCCCCTCCCTACATGACTAGAGAGGAGGTCACTCACTACTACTAGAGATAGATCACCCATCAAAACTAGAGGAGGTAAACTCCACCAAAATTTCTGAGGAATTCTTAGTGCCAAAGGTAGAGAGAACCTCCATAATGCAGCCACCCACTCCCAAACCAGAGAGGACACAACCCCGTAAATCCAGAGGAGCCCCCCACCACAACTCGAGAGGAGACCACTGGACATCACACACAGAGGAGCCCCTCTGCTGCTAATAGAGATGAACCTCACACCACAAGAGAGGAGCTTGCACACCACAACTACAGAGTTGACCCCGACCATTTCTAGAGTAAAGACTCATGCCGAAACCAGTGAGTATGCACCCACACATTGCAACAAGACAGAACCCACGCTGCACATCCCTGCAAGAAACGAGATGCCCCAAGAGAAGTCAACAGGAGGCCCCATGGGAACTCGAGATGAACCCTAAACACTCCCCCAACTCAAGAGGAGCCCCAAGTTCCCCGCCATGGCTCGAGTGGAACCCTGTGTCCCATGCTACAACTTGAGAAGAACCCTGAGATCCCACCACAACCCTAGAGGAGCTCCAAGTCACCTGCTGCAACTTTACAGGAACCCTGAGTCTCCCGCCACTACTCAAGAGGAACCCTACATTCCCACATGCCACTCAAGTGGAGCCCCAAACCACTATTTCAATCCAAGAGAAACCCTGAGTTTCCAATTGCAGCTAGAGAGGAAACCCGAGTTCCCAGCCACAATTTGAGAGGAGGCCTGACTCCCCTGCGGCAACTTAAGAGGAACCCTGAGTTCCAGATCACAACTGGAGAAAAGTCCTAAGCCCCCTGATGAAACTTGAGAAGATTCCCAATGTCCCCAATGAAACTCAAGAGAACTGTGAGAATCCACCTTAATTCAAGAGGAGAAATATTCCACATCATGAGGGGAGCCCCCACCAACAAGTCAGTGACACTCTCCCACCAGAGCTGGAGAGGATACCCTCACAACTAGAGAGGAGACCCCAGGACATCATACCTAAAAAGGAGCCCCTGTGTCATAAATAGAGATGAGCACACTGAAATAACTTTAGAGGATCTCTCACAATTATGGAGGAGGAATCCTGCAAAAAGCTAGTGAGGAGAATCCAGTGCCAAAACTAGAAAGAACTCCCCACCCCCAGAGACAATCCACCACAACTTGAGAGGAGACACAACAAAACTTGACAAGAGCTCTGAGTCCCCTGCCTCTACTCAAATGGAGCCTTCCACGGCAACCCAAGAGGAACTCTGATTTCCAAGCTGTTATTGAGAGGAACACCAAGTACTCACTGAAAATCAAGAGAAGCCCTGAGTCCATTGCTATAAATGGAGAGGTGGCACAAAACGAACTCGAGAGGAGCTCTGAGTACCCTGCCTCAACTCAAGAGGAGCTGTCATGACAAATCCAGATAAGACCTCAGCACAACTAGAGAGGAGCACCATGCCACCACAAGAAAGGAACCCAGACACACATCACTACAAGAAAGGATTACCCTCAATTAGAGACATGCAGCTCACCACAATTAGAGAGGAGCCCACACACCACATCTGGAGAAGAGCCCCACAACACATTGCAACTATTGAAGAAAACCTCTGTCCAGTGCAATTAGAGAGGAGACCTCAACCACAAGTAGAGACTTGACCACCCACTTCAAATAGAGAGTTATCCAACTCTAACAAGAGAGGAGCCTTCTGGATAAAGCTAGACTGGAAACCCCATCACAACTAGAGAGCAGCCCCTTGCCAATAGCAAACAGAGTAACAAGTGTAAAACTCAAAGGAGCCACCACACCACAAATAGTTAGATACCTCTAGTACAGTGCAACTAGATAGAGCCCCTGGCCACAACTAGTGTGTTGGCCAGGTGCCACAATGAGAGAGGAGCCTGCATACCACATCTGGAGAAGAGGTCCCACATCCCGCAGTGACTGAGGAGCAACATGCCCAACACAACTATAGAGGAACCACCGAGTCCTGTGCTGAAACATGAGCAGAGCCACTGGCCACAGTGACAGAGGAGCTACCCACCAAAATTGGAGAGGCTCCCTCAGCCACAAGTAGAGAGGAATCCACGATGACATCACACATAGAGAGGAGCCCCTCAGCTGCAAATAAAGATGAGCCCACTGAAGTAACTCAAGAGTAGGCCCTCACAAGTAGAGAGGACCAATCATGTTACAATTATGAGGAACACATAGTTCCCAAAGGAGAGAGGACCCCTCTGAAGAGCCCCCCATCACAACTTAAGAAGAGGCCCCAGTGCAAGTCAAGGAGCCCCAAGTTCACTGCCACAACACAAGAGGAGGACTCCACTGCTACTTGAGAGAAGCCACCGGGCACAATGGAAGAGGATCCCCAGACAGCATACTTAGAAGGAGTCACTCTGCAGCAAATATAGATGAAACCCCCTCCAAAAAGAAAGAAGTCCCCTGAACATTGCAATGAGAGAGGACTCTCTGAAGATATTGCAACTAAACAGTCCCACACCATAACTAGAAAGGACCCAGCACCAGCACACTACAACTATAGAGAAGCCCACCAGCACATCAGAACTATAAAGGAGCAGCCACACTGCAGCTAGAGATATTCTCCCACCACAGCTAAAGAGGAGACCTCACTGATATTCAAGAGGAGCTCACCAGCATATCGCAACTATAAAGAAACCCCTAAGAAACAGGTAGAGAGGAGTTGCCAACCACAACCAGAGAAGAGCCCGCCAATGAAACTCAAAAAGCCACCTGCTTCATCTCAACAGGATCCATTGCCTAATTGTAGAGGAGCCCTGAGGCTCCACAACACATTGTTATGTGCCTGCTGAGACTATTAGAGAGGAGCCAACCACCGCAAGTACAGAGATACAACCACCACAATGCAAGAGCCCTGTGAACACCACAACTAGCTTGGAGTGCCCTGCCACAACTACAGAGGAGCCTGCACATCAAAACTAGAGCGAAGACCCACACAACTAGACAGGGGCCACTGGAATTTGACTTTGAGAAGAGCCCACTGAAACAATACACAAGCCTCCTGTCACAACTCCAGAGGAGCCTGCATTTCCCAGGTGAAGAGCCCCACACACCATGTAACTGTTGAGGAAAAGCCCCACTGATGCAACTAGTCAGGTGCTCCCACAACCCAACTAGAGACTTGACCACCTGTCACAACAGAGAGGGTCAACCCCAAAGTTAGTGAGGAACCCCTAGTGCAAAAAGTAGAGAAGACCTCCCTCACTGTGGAGTCCCCCACATGACAAACCTGAGAGGAGGCACACCTGCAACTCAAAAGGAGACCTGAGTACCCTGCAGAAACTCTAGAGGAGCCCTACAATGCAACTTGAGAAAAGCCACCATCCTCAATGAGAGAGGAGCCCTCCGGACATCACATCCAGAGAGGAGCTCCCATGGAACAATTAGACAAGTTCAGTTCACCACATGTAGAGAGGAGCCTGCACACCACATCTGGAGAAGAGTCCCACTCGTATCACAATGATTGAGAAACTCCACTGCCCAAGGCAGCTAGAGAGAAACCACCAAGTCCTTTGCAGAAACATGAGAGGAGCCACTGGCCCCAGTGACAGAGGATGCCACCAAAACTAGGGAAGTTTCCCTCACCACAAGTAAAGAGAAGCCCACCAAGACATCACACATAGGAATGCCTCTGCCAAAGATAGAGATGAACCCCCGAAGTAACTTGAGAGGAGGTCCTCACAAATAAAGAGGAGCAACCACACACAAATTTGTGAGGAAAACCTAGTGCCAAAAGAAGAGAGGACCACCCTGCACAGCCACCCATCAGAATGTAAGAGCAGTGACAAATGAAACTCTAGAGGAGCCACAAGCCACTGTCACAACTCAAGAAGAGGACGCCACTGATACAGGAGAAAAGTCGCAGACCACAATACAAGAGGATGTGCCCAGATATAATACCTAGAGATGAGTCACTCTGTGGCAATTATAGATAAGCCCCTCAACCACAACAAGAAAAAAGGCCCCTGCACATTGCAATGAGAGAGGACTCCCTCAGATATTGCAACTAATGTGACCCGCACCATAACTAGAAAGAAGCCCACACACCAGAACTAGAGAGTAGCCCACCAGCACACCACAACTACAAAGGAGCAGCCACATCACAGCTGGAGAAAATCCCACACACTGCTAGAGTGGAGCCCTCACTGACACTTTAGAGGAGCTCACCAGAATACCACAACTAGAAAGAAACCCCCATGCCACAGGAAGAGAGGAGTCCCCAACCACAACTAAAGAGGGGCCAGCCACTGACACTTGAGAGGAGCCACACGCTTTATCTCAACAGGATTCACTGCCTCCTTTTAGAGGAGCCTGAGCTCCCACAGCAAATTGATATGTGCCTCCTGGAGAAGGCAATGGCACCCCACTCTAGTACTCTTGCCTGGAAAATCCCATGGATGGAGGAACCTGGTGTGCTGCAGTCCATGGGGTCGCGAAGAGTCAGACACGACTGAGCGACTTCACTTTCACTTTTCACTTTCATGCATTGGAGAAGGAAATGGCAAACCACTCCAATGTTCTTGCCTGGAGAATCCCAGGGATGGGGGAGCCTGGTGGGCTGCTGTCTATGGGGTTGCACAGAGTAGGACACGACTGAAGTGACTTAGCAGCAGCAGCAAGACAAATAAAGAAGAGTCCACCACTGCAAGTACAAAGAGGCCCCCCACCACAACTCGAGAGCACTGTGAATACCACAACTGGCTTGGAGTCCTTAGCCACAATAAGAAAGTTGCACCCTGCCACCACTAGAGAGGAGCCTGATTGTCACAACTAGAGAGAAGCCCCCCACAACTAGACATGAGCCCGTGGAAATTCACTTAGAGAGGAGCCTGCCAGCACAATACCCAAGTCTTCTGCCACAACTCCAGAAGAGCCTGCATTCCTCATGTGGAGAAGAGCCACATACACAGTGCAGCTATTGAGGAAAAGCCTCAGCATCAGAGAGCCACCCACTGAAACTTAAGAGATCATCAGCACGCCACAAAAGGGGGCCCCACATCACAGCTAGAGAGGAGTCCCCCATCATAATTACAGATGAGCCCTGCACAAAATCTCAAGAGGTGCCCCCAACAGCAACTCGAAAGATGCCTCTTGCTACAGCTAGAGAGGAGCCACAGCCACAAGTGGAGAACCTGCAACAAACTTAGAGCCCACTGCCACAACTAGAAAGGGTCAACCTTCCACAACTAGAAAGGAATCTGCGCACCACAACTATAGAGGAGCCCACACCACAACTATAGAGGAGCCCACCTGACATAACTGAGTTGACATCCGACATCAACTAGAGAGTATCCCCATGCCGCAGGTAGTGTAGCCACCTACACATTGCAACTAAACAGAAACCACCATGCACATTGCTACTTCAGAGGGCCACCTCACCACCACTAGAGTGGAGGCCCCACCTCACCTTGAGAGGAACACCAAGGCCCCTGATGCAACTCCAGTGGAGTCCCCCCACCACAACTAGAGAGGTGCTCACACACTGCCACAAGAGAGGAGCCCACCTGGACACCACATGTGGAAAGGAGGACCCAGACCCTGCAACTAGAGAGAAGCAAATTTGCACACCACATCTTAAGAGGAGGCTCCACACCACTACTAGAGAGTAGTCCATCAAACCACAAATAGAGATGAGCCAACAAACTGCACCTAGAGAAGAGACACAAAGCATAAAGCTACAAGACAGGAGTTACAACTCCACAAATAGAGAGGAGTCCCCCAAGCACAGCACATCTAGGGAGGAGCACCCTGGCACATCACAACTAGAAAGAAGCCCAACCACCAAAGTAGACAGTTGAATACATGCCACAACTAGATAGGTGATCCTCAGGTGCAACTACTGAGGAGCAAACTGCTAACACTAGAGATGCCCCCCCCCAATACATGGTATCTATAATCTAGAACCACTGACACAAATGGAGTGGACATCCCTGCCACAGGTAGATAGGAGCCTGGCACACACATCACAATTAGAGAAAAGTGCCTATGCACATCAAAACTAGAGTGGAATTCCCACAGAGGTCATAAAGAGGAGGCCAACACCGCAACTAGAGAGGCTACCCCTGCTTCAGTTAGATATAAGCCCTCCTGAACATCACCATGAAAGGAGCATACCCACACGCCCCAATTAGACAGAAGACCCTGCCATGAGTAGAGAGGAGCCCACCTTACAATGAAAGAGGACTCCCACTACCACGACTTTATAGTAGCCTCCTGCACATGAAAACTAGAAAAAGTGCCCCTTCCTATCACACCAGAGAGGAGCCACCCCCATCACAATTTGAGAAGAACACACTACGCAACTAAAGAGGAGCCCAACTACCACAACTAAAGAGGAGCCTCCAACCTCGCCACAACTAGAAAGGAGTCTGCAAACGAAAGCTAGAGAGGAGCTGACCCACCACAAATGAAGAGTGGAAACCCACTGCAACTAGAGTGGAGCCCCATGCCACAACTAGACAGTAGCATCCTGCATATTCCTGCTAGACAGGAGCCAGCCTGTACATCACTACTAGAGAGGATCTCTCCCACTGCAGCTAGAAAGAAGGCTCAAACACAACTCTAAAGGAACCCTGAGTCACCTGCTACAACTCAAATGGTACCCTGAGTACCCCACTGCAATTCTATTGGAGCCCTATGCTGTAACAAGGCAGGAGACCCTGGCAAAATGACATAGGAACCCCCTGGCCATTAGTGAATTGGATTCCCCTGGCACTATCAGAGTGGGCACCCAAAATATCACACCTAGAGAGAAGCCCCTCTGCCACACATACAGATGAGCTCCCTGAAGTAAGTTGAGTGGAGTCCCTCACAACTAGAGAGAAGCAGCCCCACTAATATTAGTAAGGAGCCCCTAGCACCAAAATGATAGAGGACCTACCCCATGGAAATTCCCACACCCTAACCAGAGAGGACACAGATCCACAACTTGAGAGGAGCCCTCCACAACTCGAGAAGAGCCCACTAGGCCTCACACAGAGAGTAGCCCCTCTGCTGCCAGTAGAGATGGACCTCATGACACAACTGAAGAGGAGTCTTCACACCACAACTAGAGAGAATAGCACCCACCACAACTACAGAGCTTACTCTGAAAACAACTAGAGAAAAGACAAATGTCCAAACTAGTGAGTAGCCACCCATATATCGCAACAAGACAGGAACCACCCTGCATATCCCTGCTAGAGATGAAGTGCCCCAAGGCAATTCAAGAGGAGACCCCACCGTAACTTGAGAGGAAGCCACACTGCAACTAGAAAGGAATCCTGCATATCACTCAACTCGAGAGGAATCCCGAGATGTCCCCTTGGCTCAAGTGGAACCCTGAGTTCCGTGATGCAACTGAAGAGGAACACAGTGTTCTTGCCACAACTTGAGAGGAGCTCTGAGTCCCCTGCCTCAACTCAAAAGGAGCCTTCCACGGCAACTAGAGAGGAAATTAGAGTTGTGCACTGTAACCAAGAGGAACACAGAATATCTGCTCCAACTTGTTAGGGGCCCCAATTCCACTGGTGCAACTTGAGAGGAACCCCGAACTTACCACCACAACTCAAAGGGATCCTGAGCCCCCTGCTGCAACTCGAGAGGAGGCACCACCAGAACTCTAGAGGAGCTCTGAGTCCCCTGCCTCAAACTCACGAGGGGCTCTCACAGTCAACTGAGCTAAGACCTCAGCACAACTAGAGAGGAGCATCACACCACCACAAGAGAGGAGTCCAGGCACACATCATTACAAGAAAGGAGCACCCATGGCACAATTTGAGAAGTGCAGCTCACCACAACTAGACAGGCTCTCACACATCACATCTGGAGAATAGACTCACCTCACAGAGCAACTGTTGAGGAAAACCCCTGCCCAATGCAACTAGAGAGGGGAAGCCCACCGCAACTAGAGACTAGACCACCCACCACAAATAAGAGTGTTGACTTCCACTGCAACTAGAGAGGAACCTTCTGGATAAAACTAGATTGAATATTCCACCCCAACTAGAGAGTAGAACCTTGCTCACAGCAACTACAGTAATGACTGCAACAACTTGAAAGAGCCACCACACCAAACTAGAGATAAACCCCTAGTATAGTGCAACTGGAGAGAGCCCCTGGCCACAGCTAGTTTGTTGACCTCACGCCAGAATGAGAGAGGAGTCTGTACACTGCATATGTATAGAGTCCTCTGCATACTGCAATAATTGAGAAACACCACTGCCAAGGCAACTAGAGAGGTAACAGAGTTCTTTGCTGCAGCATGAGAGGAGTCACTGTTCACAATGACAGAGGAGATCTCCACCAAAACTGGAGAGGTTTCCCCCACAAGTAGAGAGGAGTTCACCAAGACATCACACATAGAGAAGAACTCCTCTGCTGCAAATAGAGGGATCCCCTGAAGTAAATTGAGAGGAGGCCCTCACAAGTAGAGAGGAGTAACCATGCTAAAATTTGTAAGGAACACCTAGTGTCAAAAGAAGAGCAGAACCGCCTGCAGAGCCCCCTATCACAACCTAAGAGGAGGGAATACTGCAGCTCTGGAGGAGCTCTGAGTACACTGCCACAACTCAAGAAAAGAACTCCACCACAACTTGAGAAAAGCCACTGGACACAATGCGAGACTATGTCCCCACACATCATACCTAGAGTGAAGTCACACTGTGGCAAATATTGATGAGCTATCCCACCACAAGAAAGGAAGCCTTTGCACATTGCAATGAGAGAGGACTCCCCTTAGATACTGCAACTAAAGAGACCCTCACCATAACTAGAAAGGAGACTGCACATCCCATCTAGAGAGTAGCCCACCAGCACATCACAGAAGAGAGGACCTCCCACTCAGATCGTAATGAGAGAGGAGCCCCACACCACAACTAAAGGAGAGAACCCCATGGGAACTCGACATTAGCCCCACTGATCGTTGCCACTAGAGAAAAGCACACCAACACATCACAGCTAAACATAAGCCCCCTGCTATGGGTAGAGAAGAGGCCAACACACCACAACAAAAGAGGATGTCCCTTGCTACAATTAGAGAGTATATTCCTTCAACTCACAACTGGAAAAAGTGCCCTTTTGCATCACAAGCAGAGAAGCACCCTCACCACAGTCCAAGAGGAGTGTGTTACCACATCTAGAGAGGAATCCCCACACCACAACTAAAGAGGACCCCCCACCCCACCACAACTGTAAACAAGTCTGAAAATAACAACTAGAGGGGAGCAGAAACAAAAATGTCAGCTGACCTCCACTGCAACTAGAGTGGAACCCTATGCTGTAACTATACAGTAGCATATCACACATCACAACTAGACAGGAGCCAGCCTGCTAATTGCTACTAGAGAGGAGCTGCCCCACACAGCTCAAGAGGACACCCCTCCACAACTCTAAAGGAACTCCAAGTCACCTGTCACAACTCGAGAGGAACACCAAGTCTTCCACCACAACTCGACAGAAGTCCTTTGACATCACAAGGAAGGAGCCCCCAGCGATGAAACTAGGAGCCCCCACCACCACCACCAGAACTGGAGAGGATTTCCCTGCCAAATCTAGAGAGGAGCCCTCTGGCACATTGCACCTAAAGAGGAGCCCCTGTGCTGCAAACAGTGATGAAGTAACTGAAGTAATTCAAGAGAAGCCTGTCACAACTAGAGAGGAACAATCCCATGGAAAACAGTTAGGAGCCCCCAAACAGCAAGTAGAGTGAACACCCTACAGATAACCCCCAGATGAGGCACCCTGCAATGAGACAGGAGCCCCAAAACCCTCCTGAATTTGAGAGGAGGCCTATGCCACAATGAGAGAGAAGCCAATGGCCACAATTAGAGAGAAGCCCACCCACCAAAACCGGAGAGTATCACCCCTATCACAGCTAGAGAGGAGACCTCTGACATTGCACCTAGAGAGGGTCACCTCCACAGCAAAAAGAGATGAACCCACTGCTGCAAGTAGATGCCTCTACAAATGTCAGAGAGGAACAAACTAGCCAAAACTAGCAAGTAGACCACCCACCACAAATAGAGAGCAGCTCCCTGAACATTGACACTTGAGAGGAGCATTCTAGCACAATGCAATTAGACAGAAGTCTCCTGCCAAAACAAGAGAGGAGGCACAGATGCCACAACTAAATAGAAGGGGCCATGCCAAAATTAGAGAGTAGGCTCACAGATATTGCACCTGGAAAGAGTACCTGTGCACATCACTCCCAGAGAGCAAACCCCTGCTACAATTTGAGAAGAACACTCCACGACAACTCTAGAGGTGCCCCTCAAACTCTACAACTAGGGAAGACCTCCCTTAACACAACTTGAGAGGAGCCTGCACACCACAACTAGAGAGGAGCCCACCCAACACAACTAAGTGTTGACCCCCAACACCAACTAGAGAGGAGCTCCATGCCACAGGTAGTTTAGTCACCCACACATCAAAACTAAATAGAAGCCACCCTGCACACTGCTACTAGAGAGGAGCCACAAAAAAAAAAAAAAAAAAAAAAAACTCGAGTGAAGGCCCTACCTCAACTTGAGAGGAACAACAAATCTCCCAACGCAACTCAATTGGAGTCCCCACAGGAGCCCAACACTGAAACAAGAGAGGAGCCTAACCAGACACTGCATGTAGAAAGGATGCCCTACACCCCACCCCCTAGAGAGTAGCAGTCTTGCACACCACATCTAGAGAGGAGGATCCATTCCAATACCAGAGTAGCCACTCAAACCACAAATAGAGATGAGCCAGCAAACTGCACCCAGAGAGGAGCAGCACAGCACAATGCAACAAGATAGGAGTTCCCACTCCACAACTAGAGAGGACAACCCCAGGAAGAGTACAGCTAGGGAAGAGCACTGCAGGACTTCACCACTAGAAGTGAAGCCCAACTGCCCAAACTAGGGAGTTGAATACATGGCCACAACTAGATAGCTGACATTCAGGCGCAAGGAGCATATCGCTGCAACTACATGGTAAGGAGCATATTGCTGCAACTACGGAGATGCCACCCCCACCTTAAATCGCAACTAGAGTGGAGCACCACTGCCGTAACTAGAGTGAATAACTCTTGCACAGATAGATAGGAGCACGCCCAACACATCACAATTAGAGAAAAGTGCCTATGCACATCAAAACTAGAGTGGAACTCCCACACGGATCAAAATGAAAGAGGAGGCCAACACTGCAACTAAAGAGGAGAACCCTGCTACTACTAGAGATAAACCCCCTGAATATCGCCATTAGAGAGGAGCATACCCACATATCACAATTAGACAGAAGCCCCTTGCCACAAGTAGAAAGGAGCCCACCATGCCACAACTGAAGAAAACACCCACTACCACAACTAGAGAGTGGCCTCCTGCACATTGCAACTAGAAAAAGGCCCCTTTCACATCACAACCAGAGAGGAGACATACCCATCACAATTTGAGAAGAGCTCTTTGCCAAGACTAGAGAGGAGCCCAACCACACAGCTAAGGAGGACACCCCTGCCACAACTGGGGAGGAGGAGCCCCCTTCTGAAGCTAGAGAGGAGTCTGCAAGTGACAACTAGAGAGGAGCTGACCCACCACAAATAAGCAGTGGATCCCCACTGCAACTGAAGTGGAGCCCCATGCCACAACTAGAGAGTAAAGTCCCACAAATTGCAACAAGACAGGAGCCAGCCTGCACGTCACTTCTAGAGGATCTGCCTCAGTGCCATTCAAGAGGAGGCTCCACCACAACTTAAAGGAACCCTGAGTCCCCTACTGAAACTCTAGAGAAATGCCAAGTCCCCCACTGCAATCTGACAGGAACACTAGGCTGTAACAAGAAAGGGTAACCTGGCCAAATGACAGAGGAGCTCCTCTGGCAAAACTGTAGTGGATTCCCTGGGCATAAATAGAGTGGAGTCCCCCAGGACATCACACCTAGAGAGAAGTCTCTCTGCGGCAAATAGAAATAAGCTACCTGAATTAAATTGAGTGGAGTCACTCACAACTAGAGAGAAGCAAGCCCACGAACATTAGGAACCTCTAGCGCCAAAAGTAGAGAGGATCCTTCCCGTGGAGCCACCCACACCTCAATCAGAGAGGACACAGCTCCGCATCCTGAGAGAAGCCCTCCACTCCAACTCGAGAGGAGCCTGCTGGACATCACACATAGAGAGGAGCTCTTCAGCTGCTAATAGAGATGACCCTCACAACACAACTAGACAGGAGCTAGCAGACCACAACTAGAGGGAATTGAACCCACGACAGCCACAGAGTTGACCCCGACCATATCTAGAGAGAAGTCCCATGCCAAAACTAGTGAGTAGCCACCCGCACTTTATAACAAGAGAGAGGCCAACCTGCACATCCCTACTAGAGACCAGTCACCCCAAGACGCCACGAGAGGAGGCCCCATCACAACACGAGAGGAACCATGTGTAGCCCCCTACTTGAGAAGAAAACTGAGTTCCCCACCATAGCTCAAGTGGAACCTTGAGTCCCACACTGAAACTCAAGAGGAACCCTTAGTTCTTGCCACAACTTGAGAGGAGCTCTGAGTACCCTGCTGTAACTCAAAAGAAACCCCAAGATTCATGCTGCAACTTGAGATCTACCCAGTGTTACCAGCCACAACTCGGGTGGAAACCCAAGTCCCCTGCTTCAACTAGAGAGGAACCCTGAGTTTCCCCTCACAACTTGAGAGGAGGCCCGACTCCCCTGCTGCAACTCAACAGGAAACCCAAGTTCCTTGACTCAACTCGAGAGGAGACCTGACTCTCCTGTTGCAACTCAAGATGAACAAGTTTCCCCATTACAACTCAAGAGGAAGGGTCAGTTTCCCGCTGAAACTCGAGAGGAACCCCGAGTTACCCACCTCAACTGGAGAAGAGGCCTGATTCCCCTGCTGTGACTAGAGAGGAACACCGAGTTCCCCATCGAAAATCGAGGCGAGCCCCAAGCACTGAGGAAACTTGAGAGGATTCCCCAAGAGGAGTCACCCCCACCACAATTGGAGAAGAGAACGCTACAGCAACAAAAGAGGTAGCTTCACGCCACAACTGAAGAGGAGTCCTACCCTGCCACAACTAGAGAGGAGTCCAAAACACAACTCTAGAGGAGTGAAAACAAAAACGTCAGTTGACCCCACTGCAACTAGAGTGGAGTCCCATGCTGTAACTATACAGTAGCCGACTGTACATCACAAGTAGACAGGAGGCAGCCTGCTAATTGCTACTAGAGAGGAGCTGCCCCACACAGCTCAAGAGAAAGCCCCACCACAACTCTAAAGGAACCCAAGTCACCTGTCCCAGCTTAAGAGGAACCCCGAGTCCCCCACCACATCTTGAGGAGCCCTATGCCATCACAAGGAAGGAGCCCCCAGTGACAAAGCTAGGAGCCCCCCTGCCAAAACTGGAGAGGATGCCCCTGCCAAAATTAGATAGGAGCTTTCCAGCACATTGCACTTAGTGAGGAGACCCTCTGCTGCAAACAGAGACGAAGCCCCTGAAGTAACTTGAGATGAGCCTGTCACAACTAGAGTGGAGGAACCCCTTGAAAACTAATGAGGAACCCCCAATGCCACAAGTAGAGAGAACAAGCTCCCCACATAGACCCCTCAGAGGAATCACCACCCCAACTAGAGAGAAGCCCCGAGTCCCCTCCTGAACTTGAGAAGAGGCCTATACTGCAGCTCAAGAGAAGCCCATGGCCACAACGATAAAGGAGCACACCTGCCAAAACTGGAGTGTTCCCTCACCACAACAGGAGAGGAAACCGCGGACATTGCACCTAGAGAGGGTCCCCTCCACCACAAATAGAGACGATCCCCAGCTGCAAGTCGAGTACATCCGTCTACCACCGTCAGAGAGGAGTATCCTCACCACATTTAGAGAGCAGACCTCATGTCACAGCTAGAGAGCTGCCCCTTGAACATCGCTACTTGAGAGGAGCAGTCCCAAACATTGCAATTAGACAGAAGCCTCCTTCCACAACTAGAGAGGAGGCTCCCATGCCACAACTAAAGAGGAGGGCCCATGCCAAAACTAGAGAGTAGGCTCACAAATATCACACCTGCCAAGAGTGCCTGTGCACATTGCTACCAGAGAGGAAACCCCCTTCCCAGTTCAAGAGGAACATTCCACTGCAGCTCTAGAGGTGCCCCCTGAACACTATAAATAGAGAAGAGATCCCTATCACAACTTGAGAGGAGACAACACTCCACAACTAGAGAGAAGCTGAATCAAAACTACTAAAAGTTGATCCCCCACACCAGCTAGAAAGGAGACCCATGCTGCAGGGAGTTTAGCCACCATACATCACAGCTAAACAGAAGCCACTCTTCACAATGCTACTAGAGAGGAGCTACCCCACCAAGACTCAAGTGGAGGCCCCACCTCACCTCAAGAGGAATACCAAGTCTCCCAATGAAACTCAAGAGGAGTCCCCCACCACAATTAGAGAGGAGCCCACACACTGCAACAAGAAAGGAGCTCACCCAGACACCACATGAAGAAAGGAGGCCCCACACCCCACCCACAGAGAGGAGCAATCTCATACACCTTATCTAGAGAGGAGACTCTACACCACTACTAGAGAGTAGCCCATCAAACCAGAAATAGAGATGAGCCAGAAAACTGCACCTAGAGAAGAGCTGTACAGCTCAATGCAACAAGACAGAGGAATTCCCACTCCACAGCTAAAGAGGCCTTCTGCAGGCACAGCACACCTATGGAGGAGTGCCCCAGCACATCACAACTAGAGAGAAGTCCAATCGCCAAAACTGAAGAGTTGAATACACGCCACAACTAGAGGAGCACACCACCGAAACTAGAGAGGTGCCCCACCCTCCCCTACATCGCATTTAGAGTGGAGAAGCACTGCCACAACTAGAGTGGACACCCCTCCCATAGGTAGATATGAGCGCACCTCACACATCACAATTAGAAAAAAGTGCCCATGCACATCACAACTAGAATGGAATTCCCACATGGATCAAAATGAAAGAGGAGGCCAACACTGCAGCTAGAGAAGAGACCTCTGCCACAATTAGAGATAATACCCCCCGCTTAACATCACCATTAGAGAGGAGCATAACCACACATCACAATTAGACAGAAGCCTCCTTCCACAAGTAGAGTGGAGCCCATCATGTGACAACTAAAGAGGCCTGCCATTGCCACAACTAGAGAGTAGCTTCCTGCACATTAAAGATAGAAAAAGAGCCCCTTCACGTCACAACCAGACAGTAGCCACCCCTACTGTTTGAGGAGAGCACTCTACCATAACTAGAGAGGAGCCCAACTACCACAACTAAAGAGGAGCTCCCCTCCCCCACTGACACAACTAGAGAGGAGTTTGCAAGTGACAAGTAGAGAGGAGTTGACCCACCACAAATCAAGAGTGGACCCCCAGTGCAACTAGAGTGGAGCCCCATGCCGCAACTAGAGAGTAACCTCCCACACAGTGGAGGTAGACAGGGACTAGCCTGCACAGCACTACTAGAGAGGTTCTGCCCCACTGCAGCTCAAGAGGAGGTGCCACCACAACTCTAAAGGAACCCTGAGTCACCTGCTGTAACTCAAGAGGCACGCTGAGTTCCCTGCTGCAATTTGACAGGAGCCCTAGGCAATAACAAGAAATGGGGCCACTGGCTATAATGATAACAGGGGCTCCCCAGATAAAACTGAAGTGCATTCCCACAGAAAAACTAGAGTGGATTCCCCCAGGACATCACACCTAGAGAGAAGCCGCTCTGCCACAAATACAGTCGAGCTCCCTGAAGTAAGTTGAGTGGCATCCTTCACAACTAGAGAGACCCAATCCCACTAATGTTAGTGAGGAAACCCTATCGCCAAAAATAGAGGACCTTCCCCATGGAGCCACCCACACCCCAACCGGAGAGGATATAGCCCTACAACTCAAGAGGAGCCTTCCACCACTACTCAAGAGGAACCCAATGGACATCAAACATTGATAGGAGCCCCTCTGCTGCTAATAGAGATGAACCTCACACCACAACTAGAAAGGAACTTGCACATCACAACTAGAGAGAATTGAACACACCACAACTACAGAATTAACCTTGACCACAACTAGAGAAATCCCATGCCAAAACTAGTGGGTAGCCACCCTCACATTGCAACAAAAAGGAGCCACTCTGCACATCCCTACTAGAGATGAATTGCCCCAAGGAAACTCGAGAGGAGGCCCCACCACAAGTCGAAAAGAACCCTGAGTAACTCCCCAACTTGAGAGGAACCTAAATTCCCTGCCATGCCTCAAGTGGAACCCTGAGTTCCACACTACAATTGGAGAGGAACACTGAGTTCCTGCCACAACTAGAGGGGAGATTTGAGTCCCCTGATACAATTCAAGAGAAATCCTGAGTTTCCTGCTGCAACTCGAGAGGAACCCCATGTTCTCTACTGCAAATATAGAGGAACCCTGGGATCAGATTTCCACATTCTCCAGAGTGACACCCTTCACAGATTCTGAAGCAGGGTCACACGTCCACGTTCACCAAGGTTTAACCCCTCCAAGTTCATGCACCTGGTCTCACACGTCCCCAGGCTCCCGGTTAACACCCCTCCCATTTCTTGTACCTGGCTCACACATCCACAGTCTCCAGCGAGACCCCAATCTCAGGCGCTGCACCTGGGATCATATGGCCACATTCTCCTGTGTGATATCACTTCCCAGATACTGAACCTGTGGTCACAGGTCCACAGGATCCCGTGTAACCCCCTTCCCAGACTCTGTAATTGGGATCACATGTCCTCAGTTTCCAGTGTGACCCCTACCTCTCATAATCTGTACCTGGGGTGAGTTGTCCACTGTTTCCAGGGTGAACCCCACTGCCAGACCCTGTACGTGTTTCCACACATCCACAATCTCCAGACTGACTGCCCTCCCCTGCCCTGCAGCTGGATTCACATGTCCACAGTCTCCAGCATGAACTTCATTTCACACACTGTACCTGGGCTCACATATCCACATTCTCCAGGGTGACACCCCTTAAAGACCCTTTACTTGTGGTTAAAAGTCTGCTGTCTCCAGAGTGACCCCCACCCCGTACACTGTACGTGGGGTCACATGTCCAGAGACCCTGTCTTAGACCCTGTACCTGGCATCAGATATCCAACTGTCTAGGGTGACCCCATTCAGACCCTGTATCTATAGTCACATGTCAAGTCTCTAGGATGATGTCCCTCCCAGAGAGTGCACCTGGGGTTACATACCCACAGTCTTCAAGGTGACCCCATCCTCTAACCCTGCACATTTGTCACTCATCCACAGTCTCCAGAGTGACCTCACCCCAGACCCTGCACCTGGGATCACATTTCCACAATCTCCAGGGTGACACCACCACACCAGACCATGTACCTGGGGTTATAGTTCCACAGTCTGCAGGGTGACACTCTCCTAAACTCTATACCTAGGGTCACATAGCTACAGTCCTCTGGGTGATCCCTCCCAGACACTGTACCTGGAGTCACATGTCCACAGTCTCCAGGGTGACCCCTTCCCAAGCCCTGCAACTGGGCTCACAATTCCACAGTCTCCAGGGTGACCTCCTCCTGACCATTCCCCTGGGGTCACATATCCACAATCTCCAGAGTGACCATCCTAGTCCCTGTCCATAGGGTCACATATCCACAGTCTCCAGGGCGACACTCCTCCCCAGACCCTGAAGCTGGGGTCACATGTCCACAGTTGTCAGGGTGACTTCACCTTCCAGACCAGAACCTGGGGTCGCACATCCACCATCTTCATGGTGAACCCTCTCCCTACACCCTGCAACTGGGATCACACATCCACAGTCTCCAGGGTGACCCACACTCAAGACCCTGTTTGTGGGTTTACACATCCACAGTCTCCAGGGTGACCCTACCACCCAGATCCTGCACCCAGGGTCTCTTGTCCATTGTCTCCAGGGTGACACCCCTCCCAGACTCTGAACCTGGAGTCACATGTCCTCAGTCTCTGGGGTGACAACACCTCACAGTGCCTCCACCTGAGGTCAAATTTCCTGTCTCCAGAGTTACCCCCACCCAGACCCTGTAACTCCAGACACATGTCCACAGTCTCAAGGGTGACCCCACACTCCAAACCCTTTTCCTGGGGTCACACATCCAGTCTCCATGGTGAAACTCTTCCCCAGGCTCTGTACCTGGGGTCACATATCCACAGTCTCAAAGGTGACACCCCTCCCCACATCCTGTACCAGTTATCACATGTTCAGTCTCCAGGGTGATCCCACTCTCAATACCCTGTACCTGGCTTCACAAGTCCACACTCCTGGGTGACCCCACCTCCCAGACTCCACACCTAGGCTCACATGTCCACAGTCTCCAGATTGACCCCACCTCCCAGTACTGTACCTGGGGTCACACGTCCACAGTCTCAAGGGTGACCTCACCTTCTAGACCCTCTATTGGGGTCACAAGTCCACAGTCTCCATGGTGAACCCACCTCCCAGAACCTGCATCTGGGTAGTGGTTGCAACACACAATGCAGAAATACAAATGATTATAATAGACTATTATAATAACTATATGTCAATAAAATCAATAAATGTGAGAAATGGACAGATTCTTAGAAAAGTTCAATTATTCAAGACTGTATCCACAGTATCCAAATTTGGTGAAGACTGAAACACAAACCTGGCCAAAGAAGATGAAGAGATTGTAAATAAGCATACAAGAGTATACTCAAGATGCTGGTGGAATGCATGTACAGTCAACTTTGGAAGACAGTTTGGCACTTTTCTCCAAATCTGGAGTCTCACCTTAGGAATCAAGAAGTGCACTTCTTGTATTTAGATAACTACTTTGGAAAACTGAAATAAATCTAGCATCAAGTAATGTACAAGAGCACTATTCATAATTCATAATAATTAAAAACTTTAAAATGTCAGGATACCCTTCCTTAGATGTGCATTCATAGGTAAATTATGGCACAGACATTTCAAGGTGAGCACAAAATAGCACACCCAAAATATGCCCATTTGACAAAAGGATTATTTTAGACTGATTAATTCTATTTTTGTTAATTTAGATTTATTTAATTGTAGGCTAATTACTTTACAATATTGTATTGGTTTTGCCATACATCAACATGAATCCGCCACGGGTGTACACGTGTTCCCAATCCTGAACCCCCTTCCCACCTCACTCCCCATAAAAAACAGCAGCCACCAGATAATCTTTGAAAATCACGTAGAAATGCCATTTTATGAAGTAGGTTTACATTTATTAAGATATCTCCATCTGTAAGGATGTGTCCCTTTCTGGACAAGGGAATGGATGATGACTAAATATCAAGAATGACTTGACTTGACCATATATCAAGATCTATGGAATGGACCCGGATGTTAATCTGCATAGCCACCATACTTTTGTTTACTGTGCTTCACTTAATAAGCTCTCTTAAATGACTTCTTCCATTCCCTAATCTCCTTCTTTCATTCTTAGCTGATGATAGCATTTAAGGTAAAATATTGGACCATTTCAGGAAGTGACTCAGTTTTCCCAGGTATCTTTCAACTATACGGGGGTATGTATACCATATATTAAACTTCTGATTGTTTTTCTCCAGTCCATCTTCCTTTCATTATGAGCATCTCAATGAGGAACATTGAGGGTAGAGGGAAAATTATTTTTCCTCTCATATAATGCAATACAATAGTGTTCAGAGATATAAAGGAATGAACAACAAACCCATTTATAAAAAATAAAGAAAGAAAAGCATGAATCTAACACTTATATTACTAAGTGAAGGAATCCAGCCTCAAGTGCTACATACTGTATGACCCTATAAGACATTCTAGAAAAGGTAAAACAGACATGACAAACAGTCTATGGAATATGTGGCTGAAATATTTCACATGATATTTTAGTGATAAATACCTGCCACTATGCATTTGTCTAAGCACATAGATTTTTGTTTTTAGAACCCAACAAGTAAATTATTACCTACTAATATTTATTTATTTATGGTATGGGAGTGTCAAAGACTGGAATGTAGAATTTAACAAAGAATCTAAAAGACTGAGAAATATATGAAAAGCTTCAGATTTCCCTGGTGGGCCAATGGTTAAGACTCCATGTTGCCAATGCAGGAGAAATGGGTTCAATTCCTAGTCAGGGACCTAAAATCCCACATGCCACAGCACAGCCAAGAGATTAAAAAAGAAGAAAAAAAATTTTTAAGCCACTGTTAATGTTAGGACAAAATTATCTAAGTTCACTGTGGAAATGAATAGAATCTGCAGGCAAAATGTACCAAACATAAACAATGGGCTCTGTAAGATCTTTCCACGGGGGTTGTAGCTAACAGGACTGAAACTACCATATCAGTCATCGAATGGAACAAGCACTGAATTTGATAAATGACAAGTAATGGAAGCCAGGTTTCTTACCACTGGAGTGGGAAGTTACAGGCAGACAAAGAGAGAATGATATAATACCTGTCATAAGAAATCAGGTTGGAGACATTATAACCTATCTTTAACCTAATACAGAAACACATAGCTCCATGTTAAAATCTTCATAATCGTGTGTATGCATAGTCTGGGATACATGCATATGTATCTTCCATGCATTTTCTGCTGAGATTAAGTTCCTACATGCAAATTTTTATTAATATTATTTAATAAAAGGGAACAAGGACTCTTTAAATATGTGACTTATACTAGGACTGAGACAGTAAATATGTAAAGCAGCATAATCTTAAAATATGAGAAAGAAGAACCAAAAAAAAAAAAACCATGAAAGCTGAATTATGTAAAATAAAAGTAGGAGAGCATGGAAAAAAAGCTCCAATAGCCAAAGCAAGACTGAACTAAGCTGTATAATTGGCTGGATTATAGTCTAAAGAAAGTGAAAGTGAAGTTTCTCAGTCATGTCTGACTCTTTGCAACCCCGTGGACTGTAACCTATAAGGCTCCTCCATCCATGAAGTTTTCCAAGCAAGAGTACTAGAGTGGGTTGCCATTTCCTTCTCCAGGGACTCTTCCTCAACCAGGAGTTGAACCCAGGTCTCCTGGGAGTTGAACCCAGGTCTCCTGCATTGCAAGCAGATTCTTTTACAGTCTGAACCACCAGGGAAGCTCCCAAAAGTTTAAAATAATTTTCAGGTATCCAAACAGGTGAAAAGACAAACAAACAAAAAACATGGGTTTTATGAGTAGTGTTGAATAAAAATCTCTACACAGAAAGATTCTAAATAATTGATACAGACACTCAGCTATCCATCAAGTATGTGAAGCTAACTCCCCTCTCCTCAAATGTGGGTCCTGCATTATGACTTCCTCCTTAATAAGGCACTCAGGATGGATGTGGGGGAAATCAACAATAAAGACAAATAACAAATGTTGGGGAAAATGTACAGAAATTGGAATGCAAACTTTACTTTTGGAGATGTAAAATCTATGTGTATGATCTATGTGTGCAAACCCAGCATTTTCTCAAAAACATAAAAATGTAATTATCATATCACTCAGCAGTGGCCACAGGACTGGAAAAGGTCAGTTTTCATTCCAATCCCCAAGAAAGGCAATGCCAAAGAATGTATCAACTACCCACAGTTGCACTCATCTCACACATTCGCAAAGTAATGCTAAAAATTCTTCAAGCCAGTTTGTGGTCTTACGTTTAGATCTTTAATCCATTTTGAGTTTATTTTTGCATATGGTGTTAGAAAGTGTTCTAGTTTCATTCTTTTACAAGTGGTTGACCAGTTTTCCCAGCACCATTTGTTAAAGAGATTGTCTTTTCTCCATTGTAGATTCTTACCTCCTTTGTCAAAGATAAGGTGTCCATAGGTGCATGGATTTATCTCTAGGCTTTCTATTTTGTTCCATTGATCTATATTTCTGTCTTTGTGCCTGTACCATACTGTCCCAGTGTTCATTGCAGCACTTTTTATAATAGCCAGGACATGGAAGCAACCTAGATGTCCATCAGCAGATGAATGGATAAGAAAGCTGTGGTGCATATATACAATGAAGCATTACTCAGCCATTAAAAAGAATACATTTGTATCAGTTCTAATGAGGTGGATGAAACTGGAGCCTATTATACAGAGTGAAGTAAACCAGAAAGAAAACACCAATACAGTATACTAATGCATATATATGGAATTTAGAAAGACAGTAACAATAACCCTGTATGCAAGACAGCAAAAGAGACACAGATGTATAGAACAGTATTTTGGACTCTGTAAGAGAGGGAGAGGGTGGGGGTGAATTTGGGAGAATGGCATTGAAACATGTATAATATCATATAAGAAACGAATCACCAGTCCAGGTTCAATGCATGATACTGGATGCTTGGGGGCTGGTGCACTGAGACAACCCAGAGGGATGGTGTGGGGAGGGAGGAGGGAGGGGGTTCAGGATGGGCAACACTTGTATACCTGTGGTGGATTCATGTTGATGTGTGGCAAAGCCAATACAATATTGCAATTAACCTCCAATTAAAATAAATTTATATTTTAAAAAAATTCAAGCCAGGCTTCAACAGTACATGAACCATGAACTTCTAGATGTTCAAGCTGGATTTAGAAAAGGTAGAAGAAAAAGAGATCAAATTGCCAACTTCTGTTGGATCATTGAAAAAGTAAGAGAGAAAAACATCCAGAAAAACATCTACTTCTGCTTTATTGACAATGCCAAAGCCTTTGACTGTGGAGAACCACAAACTGCGGAAAATTCTTAAAGAGACAGGAATAAAAGACCACCTTACCTGCCTCCTGAGAAATCTGTATGCAGGTCAAGAAGCAATAATTAGAACTGGACATAAAAAAACAGACTGGTTCCAAATCAGGAAAGGAGTATGGCAAGGCTGTATGTTGTCACCCTGCTTATTTAACTTATATGCAGAGTACATAATGTGAAATCCCGGGGCTGGATGAAGCACAAGTTGGAATCAAGACTGCCAGAAGAAATATCAATAATCTCAGATACGCAGATGACACCACTCTTATACAGAAGCAAAGAACTACACAGGCTCTTGATGAAAGTGAAAGACGAGAGTGAAAAAGTTGGCTTAAAATTCAGTATTCAGACAACTAAGATCATGGCATCCAGTCCCATCACTTCATGGCAAATAGATGGGGAAACAATGGAAACAGTGACAGACTTTATTTTGGGGGCCTCCAAAATCACTGCAGATGGTGAGTGCAGCCATGAAATTAAAAGATGCTTCTCCTTGGAAGAAAAGTTATGACCAACCTAGACAGCATATTAAAAAGCAGAGACATTACCAACAAAAGTCCATGTACTCAAAGCTATGGTTTTTCCAGTAGTCATGTACAGATGTTAGAGCTGTACTACAAAGAAAATTGCATCCCTAAGAAGTGATGCTTTTGAACTGTGATGTTGGAGAAGACTCTTGAGAATCCCTTGGACTGCAACCAGTCAATCCTAAGGGAAAATCACCCCTGAATATTCATTGGAAGGACTGATGCCGAAGCTGAGACTGCAATACTTTGGCCACCTGACGTGAAGAACTGATTCGTTGGAAAAGATACTGATGCTGGGTAAGACTGAAGGTAGGAGCAGAAACGGATAACAGGATGAGATGGTTGGATGGCATCACCAACTCGATGGACGTGAGTTTGAGCAAGCTCCGGGAGTTGGTGATGGATAGGTAAGCCTGGTGTGCTGCAACCCATGGGGTCACAAAGAGTCAGACATAACTGAGTGACTGAACTGAATTATCATATGTTTTGGCAACTCCACTCCTAGATATGCATCCAAAGAATTTAAAACAGGTGTTCAAATATAAATTTGTACACCAATATTCCCAGCAGCAGTGTTCTTGACAGCCCAAGTTAAAAACAATGAAAATGCCCACCAACAGGTGAATGGAAGAGCAAATAGGGTAGATCCATTCATAAGATGAATTACTCTGCTATATAAAGGAATATAGTAAAACAGTGCCACAGCTGCAGAAAACAGGGGGCTTCTCAGAAACTTAAACACAGAGTTAACATAGAATCCATCAATTCCGGTCCAGGGTATACACCCAAAATATTTTAAACCAAGAATTGGAACAGATATTCGAAGCCCATATTCATAGCAGCATTATTCACAGTAGCCAAAATGTGGAAGCAACACAAGAGTTCAACAGATGACTGGACAAGCACAATGTAGTATAAACACAATGGAATATGATTCAGTCTTTAAAAACAATATTTTCCCACATACTATAATGTGGATGAAACTTCAAGTAATTATGCCAAGTGCAAGAAGCCCAACACAAAAGGGAAAATGTTCTATGATTCCACCAGTATGAGATATCCATAGAAGACAAATTCCAAGTAGAATAAGATGCCCAGGGATTGAGGGTAGTGAGTGTTTAATGGTTACAGTGTCACTTCAGGAAAAGTAAAAGATTCTGGAGATGAATGGTGGGGAATTTTTACAACAACGTGAGTGCAGTTAATGCTATAGAAGTACAAACTTAAAACGGCTCAAATGATAAATGCTGTTATATGTCTGTAAGCTCGATGAAAAAATGACACACGGAACAACACGGAAAAGCACTGAACACATTCGCAGTGGAAGAAACCACACAGGAAAAAGCCACCCATATCATAGTCATCTTGTCACCTTAAATTCATGAAGGTTTTTAATATGAGGGAAAGCCCCAGTGATGGCTCCAGAAAAAGAAAACTACATTCGAATGGAGAAAGACATTTGCACAAAGCTTGGGCAGCTGATGAAAGCTGAACTGGTCCTATGGATAGGATTGTAATGTGGAAACCATAAGTATCCCGTTTTGGGGTTATGGTCTGGTTCCCCAGGAAATTGACCCTTTTGGGGGTAAAACACATTGCAATATTTGGTGTGAATGTAGACAATTTTGTACCACTATTTAAAGTTGAAGCATTTGAAATTTTACTAGAAAGTAAATTACTTTTCAATACAACCATGTATGTCACATGCCAGAAAATCAGAGATGACATCGAACATTGCAATAGAGGCAAGAGTTAACCAAACCAAATTCAATGAAAGTAGTAATGCTAATTGCCTTGTACTAGTCCACATGGTATTAAAAGGCACTGTAGGAAGAGTATATTAGTAGACACCATGCCCTGGGTGCTGTGAATGACCCAGATGGAGCTGAAACTATAAGATGTCTTAATTCTAGTTTTCCACATAACGCTACACCAAAGCAATGATCAGAACTAAAAGTGAATTCATGGACTTGCCTGGAAGTTCAGTGGTTAAGACTCCACTTCCACTGCAGGGAGTACGAGTTTGATCCTTTGTTAGGGAATTAAGATTCAACATGTCAAGCTGCAGGGCCGAAAGAAAAAAAAAGTCAGTAGAACTGCAAGATCATTTGTGATTCTCTACACTAACAATGAGCTATTAGAGAAATTAAGAAAATAATCCCTTTTGCAACTGGATCTCCCCACCGCCCGCACCACCGCCTCCCCCTGCCAAAAAACTAGAAATCTAACCAAGGACTTGAAAGACCTGCAAGCTAAAACTACAAGACAATGATCAAAGAAATGAATGGACACAAGTAAAAGACATCCCATGTTTATGGGTGAAAATACCATTAAAATATCCATTCTAACCAAAGCAACATACACATTCATGCAATCATTGCCAACATTTCAATGAAATTTTCACAGAAACAAAAGCAATCTTCACATCTGTATGGAGCTGCAAAGGAACCAGAAGAGCCAAAGGGACCTTGAGAAAGCAGAACAGGCTGGTGGCATGTCTATCCCTGACTTCAATCTAGAGTATGCCCCCAAAGTCACCACAAGATGTGTGGAATTGGCACAGAAATAGGCACAGAGATGAGAACTCAGAAGTAAACCTAGAGGTACCTGGTAATTAATTTACAATAAAGGAACTAAGAACATACACGCAGAAAAGGACAGTCCCCCCCTTCACCGCCAATAAACCATGCTGGGAAAAATGGAAACCACACACCAAGGAATAATATAGGACACCATCATATACCACAGGCAAAAACTGACTGAAATCCCACAACGTTCCACATCAAGCCCTAACAGTTCTGGGACCTTGTAAGACAGACTTTCAGCAACAGCCACACACAGAAATCTTCTTCCCAATTTTCCTCACATTTTCCTTCAGCAGCACCACCTCCTTGCAGGTCTTGAGGAAACTAGACTCTCGTCAGACTTGACTGAACCCCCACAATGTCCTAAAGCTGAAGCCCCAGCAGGTCTTGAGGAGATCAGAGTCCTGTCAGCCTCAACTGAACCCCCACAATGCCTGAAAACTGAAGCCCAAGTGGGTATTGAGGGACCAGGTTCCCATTAGCCTCAGATGAACCCCACCATGCCCCAAAACTGAAGCACAAGTGGGTCCTGAGGAGACCAGATTCCATCAGTCTGAAATGAACCCCACAATGCCCCAAAGCCAAAATCACATGGGTCCTGTGATGACCCATCTCCTATCAGCCTGAACTGAGCCCCACAATGTCCCAAAGCTGAACCCACATCAGGTCCTGAGAAGACCAGATTCCATCAGCCTGAACTGAACTCCACAATGCCCCCAAACTGAAGCGCCAGTGGGTTCTGAGGAGGCAAGACCTCTCTCCACCTGAGCTGAACCCCACCATGTTCCAAAGCTTAAACCACATGGATCCTGTAGTGTCCCATCTCCTGTCAGGGTGCCCTGAACCTCACTGTCCTGAAGCCTCAGCGGGTCCTGAGGAGGCCAGAGTCCTGTCGATGGCCACCCACAACCACTGGAAGTGCTCCAGAAGAGTGGAGAGTTCCCCTTGGGGTGGGGGGATTGTCAGGGAGGCGGGACCTACATTATCACGGACAGGCGTGATCAAGCAGGTTTGCAGGGGCCAGGACAAGGGTGAGGGAGGCAAGCTCCAGCTTCCAGTATTGTAAGTCCCCACTTTCTGAGACTGCATGACCTACATGATCCAGAGTTTACAAGGAGCAAGCTGAGTTACAGAGGCAGCAGGAGGTGATATAAAATTTTAACATTTCCTCTTCAGATTCAGCAACACGGAGGCCCCCAGGTTCCCAGTTCCTTGTGCCCCAGTGACTGAGCTCCTCCTCCAGGGTGTATGGCCAAACCTCCCCCCGACTAAGTCCCTTTGACATCTACAGTCCTGGCCCAAGCCTAACTCCTCCATCAGACCCTGACAAAGCTCCCTGTACCCACAATGCATCTCACATCCCCCAAAGTGGTCTTTTTGAAGCCTGAACAAAACCATGTCCCTCTTCTCCCTGTAATTTCCCTCGCCTGATGAAGCCAGGCCTCCATCCATTCCAGGTGACTTCAAGGGCCTCTTTCTCTCCAGACTCCATGTGTGTGGCCACTGTCTGTGCCCATCTATATGGGCCTGTGGTGATCTCCTAAATTGAGGGTTATTTGATACACAGAGAATGGGTGAACGGTGGCCACCAAAGATGTGTCCCCGCAGAACAGGGCCATATCTGAGAAAAGGGTCTTTGTAGATGTAGTTAAGGATATCAAGGTAAGGTCATCTAGGGTTAGGGTGACCTTCAATCCAACTGAGTCCTTCAAAAGATATGAAAGAGGACACAAAGAAGAAGCCTCTAAAAGGCAGAGGCAGAGATGGGAGGGAGGGACCACAAGCCCAGGGACTCCTGGAGCCCCTGAAGCTGGAAAAGGCAGGAAAGACCCTATCCTGGAGCCTCTGGAGGGACCTCAGCCCTGCACCACCTAGATCTCAGGTGTCTGGTCTCAAGGAACTCCTGTTGTATTAACCCACCCAGCTTGTGATCATTTGTTAGAGAAGCCAGAGAGCAGCCACACGACCCTGTTCTGTAGGATCCTAGAAATGTGAGGTCTCACTAAAGGCAGATGGAGCCTGGATTACAGAACCCTTAGAGTCAGCACTGGGCCCTCAGAAATGCTAAAGCAGTAGCTGGACATCAGAATGTTGAGGGGTCAAGTCTGAAGCCTGTACCTAGGGGTACTGGCTGCACACACTTCCTCAGGTTCTTATACTGGTACATGTGTTGTAACTTCTCAACCCTGTCTGAGGACATTTTTTTTATCACTGTTCACATTGCTAATTAAGAAGCCACTAGTTACACAGGTGAAACCCCAATTAGAACGTTTGCTCCAGGGATGAGCAATTCTGAGGATGGTCAGAGGTGGGGACTTATGCACGTGCAGCCAGCAGCCCTTCCAAACTCCCTACCCACTTCCCTCCAAACATGGGTCTTCAGTGGGTAGCCAAGAATCTCTAAGTAAATGCTGGATGACCCCCAGGCTAGCCGCTCCTGAACTTCATCCACGCTTCCCAGATAAAACTCCTGAATACATGCAAAGACCTCACAGGCTATAGAAAAGTGTTTGGAGCCACTCCAGCAACAGCATGCTTACCAAGTTGGCTCCTGTAGGCCAGGCAGGATAGTCCTGGCCTGAGTGATCTTCTGGAAGCTTTCCATTTTCCTACATGAGATACTACTCCTGTCCTGCTTCCACTGCCTGTTTTCTTGCTTCCTCACCTCTGCCTGAAAAGATTTCCAACAGCAGGAACAGGCGATATAGCCCATCCTTAGCAAGTGACAGTCTAGCACCTCCTGAAGAAGGTCCAGAAGAGCCTCACACCAACCAGATCCCCTGAAATGCCATGGCCCCTCACTCTCAACACACCAGCCCTGCAATGTCTAAGCAGAAAAGACGGCATCAAGTACAGCTTCAGGCACTTGAGGGGGTTTATATAGACCTCAATCCACACACACGTGCAAAGGTCAGCCAATCATTGCCCATTTGGGCTTGTGGTTTCAGAAAATGGGCTTCATTGTGCTGGCCAAGGTTCCAGAAACACCTGTGTGTCCTGAGGGTAAGGATGGATAGGGGGCTGCAGCTCTGACTTATTTTCTAATCATTTTATCTGGCCCACAACTGGGAGAGAATTTCAAGAAGGACTTCTTCTAATGAGAGGGACCCAGGAGTCAGGGAGAGGAGGGCTGGTGGGTGGAGACAGGCTCAGTGCCCAGGTGCAATGGAAGCCTCTGGAAAACTTGCTGGAAGGAGGCCGCACACAGTGAAGCCCAGGGTCACAGACCCGTCCAGAAGCTGCTGTTTATTACCTCAGGTCCTTCTCTGAGGAGCTCAAGGTCAGATCTGTCCAACAGAGGGGCTGGGGGTGCTCTGCAATGAGGGCTTTGTGGACAGTTCCTGGGTGCTGAGCCCTGTGGGATACCTGCTCAGGTGAACCCTATATGCTGGGAGGCGCCTGCCCATAAGAATCCCGTGCTCCTGGGAGGTGCGAGTGAACAAGTATTCTCTCTGTGCAGTCATCACAGAGTAGCTTAGCGACTCTCACGTGGGCAGTACTGGGATTAGATGAGGACAAGGACATGTTAGGGGACGTCCCCTGAAACACCCCAGCCCATCCAGAGTGAAGAGGTCAGTAGCGGGGTACTGGTTGCTGTGCTGGTGTGGGAGATCTCATCAGTTCAGTACAGTTCTGTTCACTCTGTCGTGTACAACTCTTTGTGACCCCATGAATTGCAGCACGCCAGGCCTCCCTGTCCATCACCAATTCCCGGAGTTTACTCAAACTCATGTCCATTGAGTTGGTGATGCCATCCATCCATCTCATCCTCTGTCATCCCCTTCTCCTCCTGCCCTCAGTCCCTCCCAGCATCAGAGTCTTTTCCAATGAGTCAACTCTTCGCATGAGGTGGCCAAAGTACTGGAGTTTCAGCTTTAATATCATTCCTTCCAAAGAACACCCAGGGCTGACCTCCTTTAGAATGGACTGGTTGGATCTCCTTGCAATCCAAGGGACTCTCAAGAGTCTTCTCCAACACCACAGTTCAAAATCATCAATTCTTCGGTGCTCAGCTTTCTTCACAGTCCAACTCTCACATCTATACATGACCACTGGAAAAATCATAGCCTTGACTAGATGGGCCTTTGTTGGCAAAGTAATGTTGCTGCTTTTGAATATGCTATCTAGGTTGGTCATAACTTTCCTACAAAGAGTAAGCGCCTTTTAATGTCATGGCTGCAATCACCATCTGCAGTGATTTGGAGCCCCAAAAATAAAGTCTGACACTGTTTCCACTGTTTCCCCATCTATTTCCCATGAAGTGATGGGACCAGACGCCATGATCGTAGTTTTCTGAATGTTGAGCTTTAAGCCAACATTTTCAACTTTCCTCTTTCACTTTTATCAAGAGGCTTTTTAGTTCCTCTTCACTTTCTGCCATAAGTAGGTACCTCTTGTTTCTTCCACTTGACACCACGGAGGACTCTCCAGGACACAGAAGACAGCCTGCCCAGGAATGGTGGGAGCTCCTGGTGACCAGGCATGGGACATGAGAGGGAAGGACCAGGCCAAGGGGGCCTTTCTGCTTTGAGCTGGGAGTGGACAACAAGTGGTGAGTGTGATCCAGAAAAGTGGCCCTGGTGATGAGAGTCTTGCTGAGGTAGTCTGAGCACGAGTTGGAAAAGAATTTCCAGACATAGAGCATTTCAGAAGGGAGTGAGTTTTTATTAAGAACAAAGAGCAGAGATAAAATGAGTACTGTGAGCACAGCAGGTCAACCTGCTGACAGACTAGGGAAAGTCGACAGCTTTCATGGCTTCAAGACAAAGAAAATTCCTGCTGAAAGGTTAATGTTAGATGATTGATTGGGGCACCATAGGCTGTTCACTGGAGTGGGCATCTTTGCCTGGTAGGGAGTCAGGAAGCTTGTTAGTGATGATCAGGGGCTTTTGGCAACAGCTGTAAAGGGACTCAGTCAGATTCACAGGTGGCCTTGGTTCTGGCTCCACTTCTGTGGCCTTGGTGTGAGGCCTCCCAGCTGTGGCCTTGGGGAAGGACTCACCTCAACAAGACTCACCCTTCAGAGTATACATTCCATCAAGTTATCTCTGTAGGAGAGATCCAGTGATCCTAGGTCTGTTTGGAAAATTCTTGAATACTGCAGGGACACACACTGAGTATGAGCCTGGTTATTGAACCTTGTTGGCAAAATTCGCATTTTCTCTCTGTTGATGCTAAAAGGGTGTGGGCTGGCAGCTGCCTGATAATCCAGTCAAATTATGTTTTTCTACTTATGACATCAATAGGTTTGGTCAAACTTTTTGATTTCTGGTGCAAGCAGGCAGCTTGCAACTCTTTGCTTCAGGATCATTTCCATTAGAATGTCAACTAATCAAGGTAACAACAGTATGCACTCACTACTCTTAGACAATTTCCCAAGCCTGTTTCCTCAGGGGAAGACCCAATATGAACTAGGAATGGGCTCACAAAGCTCAGAAAATTCAGGGAAATACACTGCATATGCCTCTGGAAATTCAGGCCTCTTGTAAACCTGGAGTTCTCACATCTTGGAATCTAGACAGTTGTTGATAGATAGATGTCTGAAAAGCACTCTGTTTTTATGCCTTTCATTCATCTGAGAGGCAGGGTCACCCTGAGGACTGTGCATGTGTGATCCAAAGTGCAGATTTAGGGGAGGGTGCTCTCCTTGGAGACGGTGGACATGTGATCCAAGGTTCATGCTTTAGGAGGGGGTCACCATAGAACTGTGGATGTGTGACTCCAGGTATAGGGTCTAGGAAGTGGGGTTGGGGTCCTCCCAGAGACTGTGCCTGTATGACCCTAGGTACAGAGTGTAGGGAGAAGTGTCAGCCTAGAGACTGTGGAATGTGACCCCAGGTGCAAGGTTGGGCGCGGGACACCCTGGAGATAGTCGTCTTGTGATCCTGGATGCATGGTCTAGGAGGGAGTCACCATGGATACTATGGATGTGTGGCCACAGGTTTAGGCTTTGGGGTTACCCTGGACTATGGATATGTACTCCTAGTTGTTTGGTCTGGGGGTGGAGTCACCCTGAAGACTGTGAACAGGTGACCCCAGGTATAGTGCCTGTAGAGGGGTGTCGCCCTAGACAATGGAAATGTAACCCCAGGTCCAGGGTCAAGAGGGTTCACCCTGGATATTGTGGACATATGACCCTAGGTGCAGGGTCTAGGAGGTGGGATCACACTGAAGACTTTGGACATGTGACCCCAGATGCAAGATCTCTGAAGTGGGGTCTCCCTGGAGACTATACACACATCCCCCAGTACAGGTTCTGGAGGTGGGTTCATTAGGAGACTGTGGACATGTGACCCAAAGTGCAGTGTCTGGGGAAGAGGCTGACCCTGGAGACCGTGGACTTATGACAATATGTGTATAGTCTGGGAGGGGGGTAACCCTGGACATTATATGCTTGTGACCACAGGTGTAGTTTTGGGAGGGGTTTCAACTTGAGACTGCAGGTGTGAGAACCTGGGTGCAGAGTCTGAGAGCTGGGATCACCCTGGAAACTATGGACATTTGATCCTAGGTGGAGAAGGCAATGGCACCCTATTCCAGTACTCTTGCCTGGAGAATCCCATGGATGGAGGAGCCTGGTAGGCTGCAGTCCGTGGGGTTGTGAAGAGTCAGACACGACTGAGTGACTTCACTTTCACTTTTCACTTGCATGCATTGGAGAAGGAAATGGCAACCCATTCCAGTGTTCTTGCCTGGAGAATCCCAGGGATGGGGGAGCCTGGTGGGCTGCAATCTGTGGAGTCACACAGAGTCGGACATGACTGAAGCAACTTAGCAGCAGCAGCAGCAGCAGGGTCTGGGGGATGGGGTAAGCCTGGAGACTGTGGATGTGTGACCCAAGGTGCAGCTTATGGGGAGGGTCTCACCCAGGAGATTGTGGACATATGACCCCAGACACATGGTCAGTGAAATGGGGTCACCCTGGAGACTGTGGATATGTTACCTCAGGTACTAGTTCTGGAAGAGGTTTACCTCGGAGACCGTGGTCATGAGAACCCAGGGACAGGGTCTGTAAGGTTCAGTTCAGTTCAGTTCAGTCGCTCAGTCGTGTACGACTCTTTGCAACCTCATGAATCGCAGCACGCCAGGCCTCCCTGTCCATCACCATCTCCCGGAGTTCACTCAGACTCACGTTCATCAAGTCAGTGATGCCATCCAGCCATCTCATCCTCTGTCGTCTCCTTCTCCTCCTGCCCTCAATCCTTCCTAGCATCAGAGTCTTTTCCAATGAGTCAACACTTTGCATGAGGTGGCCAGAGTACTGGAGTTTCAGCTTTAGCATCATTCCTTCCAAAGAAATCCCAGGGCTGATCTCCTTCAGAATGGACTGGTTGGATCTCCTTGCAGTCCAAGGGACTCTCAAGAGTCTTCTCCAACACCACAGTTCAAAAGCATCAATATTTTGGTGCTCAGCCTTCTTCACAGTCCAATTCTCACATCCATACATGACCACAGGAAAAACCATAGCCTTGACTAGACGGACCTTAGTCAGCAAAGTAATGTCTCTGCTTTTGAATATGCTATCTAGGTTGGTCATGACTTTTCTTTAAGATTATGTCACCTCAAGACTATGGTCCCAATACCCCAGACCAGGGTCAGTGAGGTTGAGTCACCCTGGAAAATGTGGACTTGTGTCCCCAAATATACAGTCTGGGGAAGATGATCACCATGGAGACTGTGGACATCTGGACACCAGGTGCAGGGTCTGGCAGGGGGTGTCACAGTGGAGACTGATGACATATGACCCCAGGTGCAGGGTCTGGGAGAGGTGTCAACCTGGATACTGTGGACCTGTGAACTGAGGTGCATGGTCTGGATGGGGTCACATAAGAGACTTTTGATATGTGAACCCAGGTGCAGGGTCTGGATAGAGTCACATAGAAGACTTTGGATATGTGAACCCAGGTGCAATGTCAGGGAGTCATCACCCTCGAGACTGGATATATGGAGGTACAGAGTCTGGGAAGGGTGTCACCCTGGAGACTATTCATGTGTGATTCCAGGTGCAGGGTGTGTGAGAAGGGTCACCTTGGAGACTGGACATGTGACCCCAGGTACATGGTCTGGGAGGGAAATAACACTGGTAAGTGTGGACATGTGACACCAGGGATAGGGTCTGGGAGGAGGGGTCATACTGGGGGCTCTGGACCTATGACCCCAGGTGATGAGTCATGGAGGGGGCTCACTCTGGGATACATGGATATGTGTTCCCAAGTACAGGGTCAGAGAGGGTGTCAGCCTGGAAACTGAAGATATTTGACCCCAGGTGCAGGGTCTGGGAGGGCGGTCACACTGGAGATTGTGCACAGGTGACACCAGGTTCAGGATCTAGGGGGCACGGGGAATGTCATTCTGGATATTTTGTAAGTGTGACCTCAGGTACAGGGTATGAAGAGTGTCCTCTGGGGATAGCAGATATCTGACCCTAGGTACAGGTTCTGGGTGGGGGTTCACACTTGAGACTGTGGACATGTGACCCACGTACAAGTTCTGGGAATAACATCACCCTGGAGACTATGGACATGTGTTACCAGGTACTGGGTCTGGGAAAATGCACATGTTAGAGACTGGATATATGACCCCAAATGTGGCCTGAGAGAGGTCACCATGGGGAATGAAGACATGTGATCTCAGATACAGGATCTGGGAGGGTGTCACCCTGTAAACTGTGGACATGTAACACCAGCATATGGTCTGGGAGGGGAGGTCACAATGGGAATTGTGGCTGTGTCATCCCAGGTGCTCAGACTGATGTGGTAGTGTCACCCTGAAGTCTGTGGACTGTATCCACAGGTACAGGTCTGGGAGGGGGTGGGGAGGGAGGGTGTCACCCTGGAGACGGGAAATGTGACCAGAGGTTCAAAGTCTGGGAGTAGTAGTCACCCTGGAGACTGTGTACATGTGACCAAAGGTAAAAGTTCTGGTGAAATGGGGTCACCATGAATAATGTGGATGTATGACCCCAGGTGTAGGGTCTGGGAGAGGTGGTTACCCTGGAAACTGGAAATGTGACCCCAGGTACAGAGTATGGGTGAGGTGTCACCAAGGAGACTGTGGACATTTGAACCCAGGTGCTTGTATTTCAAAGGAGTCACCCTTTAGCCTGTGGATGTGTGACCCCAGGTAAAAGATCTGGGAGTAGGGGTCACCCTGGACTATGGTCATCTAACACCAGGTGCAGGGTCTAGGTAGAGGGCTCTCTGTGGACATGTGACCCCAGGTGCAGGTTCTGTGAGGTGTTTTCTCCCTGCATAAAGTGGACAGGTGACCCAAAATGCAGTGTCTGGGGTAGAAGCTGACCCTGGAGCCTGTGGATGTGTAAAGCAAGGTGAAGTGTCTCTGAGGTGGGGTCACTGTGGAGACTGTGGATGTGTGAACCCAGGTGCAGGATCTGGGAGTGTTCACCCTGGAGGCTATGGACACGTGACCCTATAAATAGGGTCTGTGAAGGGGTTCACCAGGGAAACTGTGGGTTGTGAATGTGTAGACTGTGGTCATACAACCCCCAGTGCAGGGGGGAAGGGGGGTCACCCTGGAAACTGTGGGTGTATAATTCCATGTTCATGGTCTGGGAGGGGTTCATAATGGAGACTATGGACGTGGAATTCCAGGTATAGGGTCTGGGAGGTGGGGTTACCCTGCAGATTATGTGCAGGTGTTTCTGGTTACTAGGTCTAGGTGGTGGGGTCACCTTGAGGACTATGGATGTGTGACCCAAAGTGCAGGGTCTGGGGAGGGGGATTTCCCTGCATACTGTGGATGTGTAATCCTAGATGCAGAATCTGGGATGTGGGTCACTCTGGGGATTGTGGACATGTTACATCAGGAGAACAGTCTGGGAGAGGGTTACCCTGGAGACTCTGGACATGTTACCCTAAGTGCAGGGGCTGAGAGGTGGTGTCACTCAGGACACTGTGGTCATGAGACCTCAGTTACAGAGTCTGGATGTTGGTTCATACTAGAGACTGTGGACATGTGACCTCATGTATATGGTCTGAGATACTACAGAAATTTGACCCCAGGTGCAGGGTCAAGAGGGGGGTTACCCTGGAGACTTGCTTATGTGTGACCTCACATGCAGTTTCTGGGAGGTGGAGTCACACTTCAGACTGTAGACATGTCAACCTGGTCCAGGGTGTGGGAGGGGGTCACCCTGGATCTTGTGGACATGGGACCTTAGTTACAGGGTCTGGGAAGTGGTGTCACTCTGGGGATTGTAGGACATGTTACTCCAGGTGTGTGATCTGGGAGGGGTTCATCCTGGAGACTGTGGATGGGCAACCCTAGGTGCAGGGACTGGGAGGAGTTGTCATACTGGGCACTTTGTTCATGTGACCCCAGGTACATAGTCTGGAGGTGGTCTCATCCTGGAGATTGTTTATGTGTGACCCCAGGTGCAAGGTCTGGGAGGTGGGTCACCCTTTAGACTCTAGACATGTGACCCCAGGCACAGGGTCTGGGAGGTGGAGTTACCCTGGGGACAGTGGACATGTGACCCAAGGTCCCAGGTCTGGTGAGCAGTCACACCAAGGAGACTGTGGATGTGTGACCACACAGACAGGCTCTGGGAGGATGTCACCCTGATGAATGTGGACTTGTGAACCTGGTAAGATGTAGTCACCCTGAAGACTGTGGACATGTGAACCCAAGTGTGGGGTGAGAGTGGTGTCAACAAGGAAAATTTTGACACACGACCCCAGGTGCAGGTACTTCGAAGCAGTCAACATAGAGCCTGTGGATGTGTGAACCCAGGGCAAGGGTCTAGGAGGTGTGGTCACCCTTGAGACTGGATGTGCGACCCCAGGTGCAGGGTCTTGAGGAGGGTTCACCTTGGCAACTGTGGATATCTGACCCCAGGTTCAGGATTTTGGTGGACATTCACCCTGCAAAATGTGGACATGTACAGGGAGACTGTGGCCATGTGACACCTGGTATAGTGTCTGAAGAAGGATGTCAGCATGAAGACTGTGGACATGTGGGCTGGGGTCACCCTGGAGATTATGCATGTGTGACCCAGTTTCAGTGTCTAGGATGTTTGTCACCCTGGAGATGGTGGACCTTTGACTTCAGGGACAGCTTCTGGGGGTGCTTTTACCCTGGGAACTGTGGACATATGACAGCAGGTACAGGGTCTGAGTGATGGGGTCACCCTATGGACTGTGGACACGTGATCCTATGTGTAGGGTCTGGAAGGGGGCCTCTGTAGAGACTGTGGATATCTTACCCTAGGTGCCAGGTCACACTGTGGATGTGTGACCCCAGGTACTGGATCTTGGGGGCAGAGTACCCTTCAGGCGAACCATGAAGACTGAACATGTGATTCCAGGTGCACGGTCTGGGAGGGTGTAACCTTGGAGACTGTGGATGTATGACTCCACATATAGGGTATAGGAGGTGGGGTCACACTTTAGATTATAGACATGTGACTCCAGTCCAGAGTCACCCTGGAGACTGTGGACATAGCATCCCAGATGCAGGGTCTGGGAGGTGGCTCACTCTGGAGACTGTGACATCAGACCCCAGGTACATGGTTTGGGAGCTGGACCACCCTGGAGACTGGACACGTGACCCAAGGTGCAGGATCTTGGAGGGGAGGTCACCCTGGAGATTGGACGTGTGACCCCAGGTACAGTTGCTGGGAGAGTGTTACCCTAGACTCTGGACATGTGACCCCAAGAGCAGGATTTGGGAGAGGGGTCACCCTGTTGACTGGACATATGTCACCAGATGCAGGTTATGGGCAGGAGGGACACCCTGGATATTGTCGAAGTGTGACCCCAGGCACAGGGTCTGGGCATTCCCTCATAGCTCAAAAGCTTCCTCCACAGCTCAGTCGGTAAAGAATCTACCTGCAGTGCAGGAGACCCTGGTTCAATTCCTGGGTCAAGAAGATTTCCTGGAGAAGGAAATGGCAACCCATTCCAGTATTCTTGCGTGGAGAATCCCGTGGATAGAGGAACCTCGCTGGCTACAGTCCATGGGGTCACAAGAGTTGGACACGATTTAGTGACTAAACCACCACCACTAAGGACTGTTAAGGGGTGAGAGGTTAGTAAACAGAAAATAAATAGAGTCTGGGGAGGGGGTCACCATGGAGACTGTATACATGTGACCCCAGGTACAGTGTTTGGAAAGAGGGTCACCCTGGTGACTGTGGACATGTGACTCCAGGTACAGGGTCTGGAAGGAGGGTCACCATTACCCCAGGGACAAGGTAGGTGACATGAGATCACCATGGAGACTGTGGACATGTGACTCCAGGTGTAGGATCTGGGAGGAGTTTACCTTGGAGACTGTGGACAAGTGACATAATGTGCAGGGTCTGGGTGTGGGGATTACTCTGGAAACTGGAAATGTGACTCCAGGTACATAGTCTGGTAGGTGGGTCAATCATGGAGACTGTGAACTTGTGACAACTTGTATATGGTCTGAGAGTGGTTAACCCTGAGACTATGTACACGTGACCACAGGTGTAAGTTTGTAAGGGAGTGTAAGAGTGTGTGAGGGTATGAGAGGGAATGTGAGGGTGTGAGAAGGTATGTAAGAGTGTTCAAGGGAGTATAAGAGTATGTGAGGGTGTGTGAGGGAGTAAGAATGTATGAGGGCATGCGAGGGAGTATAAGGGTGTGCAAGAGTGTGTAAGACTGTGCAAAGGAGTGTAAAAGTTCACAAGGGTGTGTGATGGAGTGAAAGAGTGTGGAGGGTATGCAAGGGAATGTCAGAGCATGTGAGGGAATGTAATAGTGTGCAAAGGTGTTTGAGGGAGTGTAAGTTTGTCAGGTTGTGCCACAGAGTGTAAGAGCCTGCAAGGGAGTGTAATGTGTGAGGGAGTGTGAGGCCATGTGAGAGCATATGAGGGCCTGTGAACGTGTGCAAGAGGGTGCAAGGATGTGCGAGGGAATGAAAGGACATGCAAGGGTGTGCTAGGGTATGCAAGTGCATATGAGGGCATGGCAGGGTGTGCAATGACACATGAGAGCATGTGAAGTCATGTGAGGGTGTACGAGGTTGTGTGAGGGAATATGAGAGTGCACGAGGGCAAGTGAGTGCATGCAAGAGGATGCAAAGGCATGCAAGGGGACACGAGGCCATGCTAGGGTGTTCAAGTTCATGTGAGGGCATGGCAGGGCTTGCAAGGGTGCATGAGGTCATGTGAGGGTGTGTGCGAGTGTGCAAGGATGTTCAATAGTGTGTGAGGGCATGCGAGGATGTGCAAGGGCTTGTGGGGGAGGAGTGTAAGAGGGCATGCGAGGCCATTTGAGGTCATGCAAGTGCATGCCAAGATGTGTGAGAATGTGTGAGCATGGGCGAGAGTGTGGTAGGGCCTGCAAGTTTCTGTGAGGGCGTGCGTGGTTGTGTGAAGATTTGGGTGTATGTTTGTGGCTGTGCAAGAGTATGTGAGTGTGTGCAAGAGCATTTGAGGGCAAACAAGGGTGTGAGAGGACATGTGAAGCCATGCAAGGGCATCCTCAGTTCAGTTCAGTCACTCGGTTGTGTCCGACTCTTTGCGACCCCATGAACTGCAGCACGCCAGGCCTCCTGTCCATCACCAACTCCCAGAGTCCATCCAAACTCATGTCCATTGAGTCAGTGATGCCATCCAACCATCTCATCCTCTGTCATCCCCTTCTCCTTCTGCCATCAATCTTTCCCAACATCAGGGACTTTTCAAATGAGTCAGCTTTTCGCATCAGGTGGCCAAAGTATTGGAGTTTCAGCTTCAATATAAGTCCTACCAATGAACACCCAGGACTGATCTCCTTTATGATGGACTTGTTGGATCTCCCTGCAGTACAAGGGACACTCAAGAGTCTTCTCCAAGACTTGCCTTCTCCAGTATGAAAAGGCAAAAAGATAGGACACTGAACGATGAACTCCCCAGTTTGGTAGGTGTTCAATATGCTACTGGAGATCAGTAGAGAAATAATGCCAGAAAGAATGAAGAGACAGAGCCAAAGCAAAAACAACAGCCAGTTGTGGATGGGACTGGTGATAGAAGCAAGGTTCGATGCTGTAAAGAGCAATATTGCATAGGAACCTGGAATGTCAGGTCCAAGAATCAAGGCAAATTGGAAGTGGTCAAACAGGGGATGACAAGAGTGAACATCGACATTCTAGGAATTAGCGAACTAAGATGGACTGGAATGGGTGAATTTAGCTCAGATGACGATTATATATACTACTGTGGGCAGGCATCCCGTAGAAAATGGAATAATCATCATAGTCAACAAAAGAGTCTGAAATACAGTACTTGGATGCAATCTCAACAACGACAGAATGATCTCTGTTCATTTCCAAAGCAAACCATTCAATATCACGGTAATCCATGCCGGGGTCCAGCCCCAGTGGATACAGGGTAATTCAAAGGGGAGACAGAGTAGGCATCCTAGGAAAAAAGCTATTTAATTACAGATATAGAAAGAGATTAGAAATGGATAGTGTAGTAGGAAAATTAGTGGAGAAAAAGAGGATGAATAATTTGGTTTACGTGGAACACCAATCACCACCTATGTAAGCTACAGGCGTCTTTCCATTCTCTGGAAGGAGAGGAGGCACTGTGGCCTCCCTGGTCTGATCTTAGAAGCCCAGGCAGAATTAGCAGGCTTGGTTAGTACCCATATTCCAGATGAGAATTCAGCCAGAAAAACGGGGAGCAAGAAAAAGAAACGACACAGGGGAATCAGTCTTTCCAGAAACTGATCCAATTTCTCTATTTTTCAGGTTTGTTTATATACCTTTTGTTATACATAGGGATGAATACAGAGTCACACAGGGGTCAGCAGACCTGACCCTTGTCACAATCAGGTGCTTCATATAAAATTATATAAAGGTCTTATGGGTTTTACATCATCTTCTGGCCATGAGGCCTGCTGATATTTTATGACCCTTCCTGATAATGATCTGTTAACCAGAAAACTTATTTTTTCCAGGGGTTATTTTTTCATAAACCAGGTGCCACCCTCCAAATAAAGTTGCATTCCTATAGGGTAAGGGTGTAGTGGATTATAATCAAGAAAGGGAATTTACTTAACCTAAGGTTAAGATGATTAATTTTAAAGGTTAATACTTATTTCTCCTATATGCTAGTTATATTCATTATAAGGGCAGGGAATATGGAGATTTAGCAGCAAACATCAGCCCAACAGATGAAAACCTTTCACCAATGTTCCCTTTAAGATCTATTTAGTCTTAAGATAGTGATAAAGTTACATTTTTACCTAGCAAGGACACAGTGATTTATAACAAAGTACAGTGATTTATAACAAAGTACAGTGATCTATAACAAAAGAGAAAATTCATTAACTCAAAAGTCTAGTATTGCTAACCTCAAAAACTACTATATTTCCTTTTCTATATTCCAAATACATTGATTAATATATTCTCAGGTGCCTAAGGATATGGAGGCCTGGCAGCAATCAGTGACTCAACAATGAGAAAAGCCCTATGCTAATTAAGACTTTCAAAATACTCCAAATTCTCTGTGCTGTTTATGGTTGAGCCGTTGTCACACAAGCTAGTCTGTCAGCAGAGAGGTTTGACCTGAGACACCCTTGTCACACATAGGGCAGGGAATTAGCAGTAATTATTGGCATGACAAATGAAAAAACCCTTCCCCAATGTAATTTCTAATCAACCCACTATACTATACTAATAATTTTCTAACTTCTCAAAAGAGTCTGTATTTAGAAAGTTTTAAAGCATCTCATGCCTCTCATGGTTGGGAGGCTGTAAACAATCACATGTGGCCGGACGGATCTGATCAGGGAGGATAGAGGAACTTCAGAGGAATTTGTAAGTTGAAACACTCTTGTCTTGTCACACCCAGGAATTTTTATTAACTGCAGCTGCAAGTTAAATCCTTCTCTGAGAGAAATGGTGATGGGGAGAGCCCCCCATAAAGTCAGAGGTGTAGGTGAGAGCATAAAACAGACTCTGGTTTGGGGGTAGATGGTCGGGAACAGGGGGTTTCCTGAGGCTTGATCACACCTTTGCATATGCCAAGCCTCCTTCCTCATGACCTTTGCCATAGGCGGAGTTCCTCACGCAGGCTCCCGGCAAATCCAAGTCTATGCCCCAACCAGTAACACTGAAGAGGCTGAAATTGAGCAGTTCTATGAAGACCTACAAGACCTTCTAGAACTAGCACCCAAAAAAGTTGTCCTTTTCATTATAGGGGACTGGAATGCAAAAGTGGGAAGTCAAGAAACACCTGGAGTAACAGGCAAATTTGACCTTGGAGTACAGAATTAAGCAGGGTAAAGGCTAATTGAGTTCTCTCAAGAGAACACACTGGTCATAGCAAACACCCTCTTCCAACAAGGGTGTGCGAGGGCATGCGAAAGCATGCGAGGATGTTGGAGGGTGTGCAAGGGCTTGCGAGAGCATGGGAGGACATGCAAGGACTTGGGAGGACATGCAAGGATTTGTGAGGTCATGTGAGGGTGTGAAAAGGCATGTGAGGGTGTGAAAAGGCATGTGAGGGTGTGAAAAGGCATGTGGGGATGTGTAAAGGCATGCAAGTGTGTGTGAGGGCGTGCAAAGCCATGTGAGAGCAGACGAGCACATGCGAAGGTGTGCAAGAGCCTGCAAGGATGTGCAAAAGTGTGTGAGGGCTTGCAGGGATGTGCGAGGGTGTACAAGGATGTGCAAGTGCGTGTGAGGCCATGGGAGAGTGTATGAGGGCATGCAAGGACATGTGAGTGTCTGCAAGGGCATGTGAGGGTGTGCAAGAATATGCCATGATGTGCGAGAGCCTAAGAGGACATGTGAGGGTGTGTGAGGCCATGCGAGGGCATGAGGTGGCATATTGGATTTGTGAGAGCATGCAAGAACATTGAAGTGCATACAAGGATGTGCGAGAATCTGTGAGGGTGTGCTAGGGCATGTGAAGGCATGTGATGGCATGCAAAGACATGATAGAGCATGAGAGGGTGTGTGAAAATTTGTGAGTGTGGGCAAGGGCATTCTAGGGTTTGCGTGGGCATGTGAGGGTGTGCAAGACTGTATGAGAGTATGTGAGGATCTGCGAGCATGGGCATGCTAGGGAATACATGGGCATGTGAGGACGTGTGACTGTGTGTAAGTATGTGCAAGAGCATAGGGTGTGTGAGTGTGTGCAAGGATGTGCAAAAGCATGGAAGGGCATGTGAAGACGTGTGAGAGTGGACAAGGGTGTGGGAGAGCTTGTGAGAGCATGTGAGAAGGTGCAAGGACTTGCAAGAGGGTGCAAGGACATGCGAGGGAATGTAATGCCTTGTGATAGTGTGCAAGGGTGTGTGAGTGCATGGGAGAACATGAAAGAGTGTATAAGAACATGCAAGGGTGTGCAATGCCATGCAATAGTATGTGAAGTTGTATGAGGGTGTGTGAGGATATGTGAGAGCATTTTACAATGTGCAAGAGACTGTGAGGACATGCAGGAGTGTGTGGGGGCATTTGAGGATGTGTTAGGGCATGGGGAAATGTGCTAGGGTATGGGAAAGGTGCTAGGGCATGCAAGTCCATGCAAGGACATGCAAGGAGTTGTGTGGCTCTGCAAGAGTATGCGTGTGCATGTGAAAATATTCGAGGGTGTATGAGGACATGCAAGGGTATGAGCGTGCATGTGAGGGTATGAGAGGGTGTGTGAGGATGTGCAAAAGCGTTTTACAATGTGTGAGAGAATGCAAAGGCATGAAGAGGTGTGCAAGGGCATTTGAGGACATATTAGGTCGTGGGAGGACATGCTAGGGTATGTGAGCGTGTGCGAGGAGGTATGTAGCTGTGCAAGATACACGTGTAAGTGCAAGACCTTTCTAGGGCATCTGAGAGTGTGAGAGGATGTTCAAGGCTGCATAAGGATGTGCAAGAGTATGCAAGGGCATGTGAGAGCATCTGAGGATGTTCAAGGACATGCAAGGGCTTGCAAGGGCGTGTAAGGAAGTGTGAAGATGTGCAAAACTGTGGGAGGGCATACAAGTGTATGCAAGAAAATGCGAGAGTGGGTGAGCATAGTGAGGGCATAAAGAGCATGTGAGTGTGCAAGGGCATGGGAGGACGTGCAAGAGTGTGCAATGGTGTGTGATGCCGCCCCAGGGTGTGCATGGATGTGCAAGTGCATGTGAGGCTGTGTGAGAGTGTGCAAGGGTACGTGAGCATGTGTGAGGGCATGTGGGGTCATGAAGGAGCAGGTGAGGGTGTGCGAGAGTGTGCAAGGAAGTGAGAGAGTGTGCAAGGACCTGCGAGGGCATGTGAGGATGTATGAGGTCATACAAGGGAGTTCGAGAGTGTGTAAGGCCCTGTGAGGGCAAGGAGGGTGTGTGAGGATATGCGATGCTGTGCAAGGCCATGCAAAGGCATGCAAGAGCATGAGAGGACCTGTGAGGGCATTCGAGGGCATGGAAGAGCATGCGTGGGCATGTGAGGGTGTGTGATTGCATGCAAGGATGTGCCAGACTGTGTGAGGGCATGCAAGAGCAATTGCAAGGACATGTGAGATCATGCAAGGACATGTGAGGATGTGCAAGAACATGAGACTGTGTGAAAGGGCATGCTAGGGCATGCAAGAGCATGCGAGGGCATGAGAGGGCTTTTGAGGTCATGTGCAAGCATGCAAGAGTATGCAAGCATGCGTGTGAAGTTGTGTGAGGGCATGTGAAGATCTGCATGAACATGTGAGGGCATGTGATGGTGTGCGAGGACATGTGAGAGCACGTGTGAACCTGCAAGGGTGTGCGAGAATGTGCCAGTGTGGGCAAGGTTGTGCTAGAGCATGCAAGGGCAAATGAGGGCATGTGAGGGCATGAGAAGTCTTGCAAGTGTGTGCGAGTACATGCGAGAAATGTGAGGACATACAAGAGTGTGCAAGAGTATGTCAGGTCGTGTGATGCTGTGCAGTGCCTTGTCAGGGCATGCGAGGTGGTGGGAAGGTGAGTGAGTCCGTGAGAGCATGCAACAAGGGGTGAAAGCATGTGACAGCATGCAAGGGCTTGCACAAGCATATGAGGGCATTTCAGAGTGTGCAAGAATGTGTGAGAGCATGCAAGGGAGTGTAAAGACTTGTGAGAGTATGCAAGACCAAATGAGGGCGTATGAGACCATGTGAGGGTGTGTGAGGATGTGAGAGGATGTGTGAGAGTGTGGGAGGGCGTGCGAGGGTATGTGAGGACGTGCGAACCTGAACGAGGACGTGTGACAGTGTATGAGGACGTGTGACATTGTGCGAGGACGTGTGAGGGCATGCGAGGGTGTGTGAATGTGTGAGAGAAATGTGAGAGCCTGCAAAGATATGTGAGGTCATGCAAGGGCATGCTAGGGCTTGTGAGGATGTGCAATGATGTGAGGCAATGTGAGAGCATTAGAGGGTGTGCAAGGCCGTTTGAGGGCATGTGAGGATATGCAAGGATGGGCGAGGCTGTATGAGAGCATGAGTGAGCATTTGAAGATGTGCAAGGGCATACGAATTCATGTGAAGATGTGCAAGGACATGCAAGGTTGTACAAGGGTGTGCCATGGTTCGCCAGTTCGTGTGAGAACGTGCGAGGGCATGTGAGGGCATGCAAATTTGTCTGAGAGTGTCTGGGGGTGTGTGAGGGTGTGCTAGTTTGTGAGGGCATGTGAGGACTTGTGAGAATGTGTGGGAGTGGGCCAGGACATGCTAAAGTGTTCAAGTTTGTGTGAAGACATCCAACGGGGGTGTGATGCCATGCAAGGACGTGCAAGTGTGTGCAGGGTCCTGCAAGAACATGTGGGAGTTTGCAAGGGCATGTGAGAGTGTGTGAAGATGTGCAAGGGCATGGAGGGTGTGCAAGGATGTGTGAGCTCATGCAAGGGCATGCGAGGGCATGGGAGAACATGCAAGGACTTACAACTGCATGTGAGGGCTTATGATGGTGTGCGAGGAGGTGTGAGGCCATAGGAGAGTGTTTGAGGGCATGCGAGGGTGTGCAAGGACATGTGAGGCCATTCAAGAGGATGCAAGAGTGTGAGGACCTGAAAAAGTGTGCGAGTTTGTGTGAGAGTGTGCAAGGGTGTATGAGATTATGTGAGAGCATGTAAGAGCATGTGAAGTCATATGATCCTGGGAGAGGGTGATCGAGGACATGCGAGGGTGTGGGCATGTGAGGACATGCAAGAGCTTGGGAGGGAATGTGAGAGTGTGCGAGGACATACAACATCATGCAAGGACATGTGAGTCCATGCATGAGTGTGCAAGGCCATGCAAGTGAGTGCGAAAGCATGTATGGGGGGCATGCAAGGGCGTGTGAGAGCATGCAATGCCATATGATGGCATACAAAGACATGTGAGGGTATGTGAAGGCATGAGAGGTCTTGCAAGAGTGTACAAGGCCATGCAAGGGCATGGGAGGGCTTGCAAGAGGGTGCAAGGATGTGCGAGGTCATGCAAGTGCCTGTGAGTGTGTGCAAGCGCATGTGAGTTTGTGTTAGGATGTGGGAGGGTGTGTGAGGGTGTTTGAGGGCATGAAAGGCCATGAGAGTGTGCAAAGCCTTGCTAGAGCCTGTGAGGATGTGTAAGAGCTTGCAAGTTCATGTGAGGACATATGAGGGTGTTCAAAGTTTTGCCAGGATGTGCAATGGAATGTGAGTTCTTATGAGGACATGCCAGGTTGTGGGTGCATGTGCTAGAATGTACAAAGGCATGCGAGGATGTGTGAGGGCATGGGAGGTAGGAAGAGGGCATGCGAGAGCGTGCAAGGCCATCTGAGGGTGTGTGAGGGCATGTAAAGGGCATGTGAGGACATGCAAGAGTATGCAAGTGTGTGTGAGGATGTGTGAGAGCATGCAAGTGAGTGCAAGAGCGTGAGGAAGCAACTCAAGATGAGCCCCAAGACACCTTATGCAACTCCAGAGGATTCCCAAGAGAGGCCATCCCAAACACAATTTGAGAGGAGCGCTCCACCACAACAAGAAAAGAAGCCACATACCACAACAAAAGAAGAGACCTCCCCTGCCCCTCACCACAACTATAGAGGAGTCTGCAACCACAGCAAGAGATGAGCAGGGGAAAAAAAAAGTCAGTTGACCCCAATGCAACTAGAGTGGAGCCCCATGCCACAAAAATACAGTAGCCTACCACACATCACAACTAGACAGGAGCCAGCCTGCTAATCTTCACTACAGAGGAGCTTCCCCATGCCACAACTAAAGAAGAGGGGCTGTGCCAAAATTAGAGAGTAGGCTCACAAATATCGCACCTGGAAAGAGTGCCTGTGCACATCGCTACCAGAGAGGAAACCCCTCAACAATTCAAGAGGAACAGTGTACTGCAACACTAGAGGTGCCCCACACACACCTTAACTAGAGAAAAGCCCCCTAACAAAACTTGAGAGGAGACTGCACACCACAACTAGAGAGGAGCCCATCCTACACAACTAAGACTTGACACCCAACATCAACTAGAGAGTACCCCATGCCACAGGGAGTTTAGCCACCCACACAACACAACTAAACAGAAGCTACCGTACACATTGCTAGTAGAGAGCAGCCACCCCACCAAAACTCAAGTGGAGACCTCACCTCAATTTGAGAGGAGCAGCAAGTCCCTCAGTGCAAGTCGAGAGGAGTCCCACACCACAACTAGAGAGGAACCCATCCAGATACTGCATTAAGAAAGGAGGCCCCACACCCTGCCCCTAGGGAGGAGCAATCTCATACACCACATCGAGAGATGAGGCTCCACACTGCTCCTAGAGAATAGCCCCTCAAACCACAAATAGAGATGAGCCAGCAAACTGCACCTAGAGAAGAGCCACACAACATGATGCAACAAGATTGGAGTTTCCACTCCACAACTAGAGAGGACTTCCCCAGGCACAGCACAACTAGGGCAGAGCACTCCAGCACAACACAACTTGAGAGAAGCCCAAATGCCAAAACTAGAGAGTTGAATGCATGCCACAACTAGATAGTTGAGCCTCAGGCACAAATAGTGAGGAGCACAAAGCTGTAACTAGAGAGAGGCCCAACCTTCCTGTACATCATATCTGGAGTGGAGAACTTCTGCCACAACTAGAGTGGACACACCTGCTAAAGGTAGATAGGTGCCTGCCCCACACATCATAATCAGAGAAAAGTGACCATGCACATCAAAACTAGAGTGGAACTACCACACAGATCATAATGAAAGAGGAGGCCAATACCGCAACTAGAGAGGAGACCCATGCTGCAATTAGAGCTAAGCCCCTCCGGAACACAGCCATTAGAGAGGAGCATACCCACACAATTAGACAGAAGGCACCCGCCACAAGTAGAGAGGAGCCCACCATGCTACAACTAAAAAGAACTCCCACTGCCTCAACAAGAGTGTAGCCTCCTGCACATTGCAACTAGAAAAAGTGTCCCTTATCAAAACCAGAGAGGAGTCATCCCAATCACAATTTGAGAACATTCTACCACAACTAGAAAGGAGCAAATCTACCACAACAAGGAGGCCCCTGCCAAAACTAGAAAAGAGTCTGAAAACAACAGCTAGAGAGGAGCCAACCCACCACAAATAAAGAGTGGATCCTCACTGCTACTAGAGTGGAGCCCCATGCTACAACTGGAGAGTACCCTCCTAAGTGCACATTGCACTTAGACAGGGGGCTAGCCAGCATATTGCTAATAGAGATTATCTGCCCCACTGCAGCTCAAGAGGAGGCTCCACCACAACTCTAAAGGAACTCCGAGTCACCTGCTGCAATTCAAGAGGCACTATGGGTTCCTACTGCAATTTGACAGGAGCCCTAGGCTGCAACAAGAAAAGGGGAAACAGGCCAAAATGACAGAGGGGCTCTCTGGCTGAAACTGAAGTGGATTCCCCCAGCACAACTAGATAGGACTCCCCCAGGATATCACACCTAGAGAGATGCCCTTCTGCCACAAATAGAGACAAGCTCCTTAAAGTAAGTTGAGTGGAGTCCCTCAAAACCCAACAGAAGCAATCCCATTAATATTAGTAAGGAACACCTAGTGCCAAAAGTAGAGAGGACTCCCATGGAGCCACCCACACCCCAACCAGAGAGGACACAGACACACAACTTGAGAGGTGCCAGCAGGACATCACACATGAGAGGAGCCTATCTGCTGCTAATAGAGACGAACCTCACACCACAATTAGAGAGGAGCTTGCACATCACCACTAGAGATAATTGAACCCACCACAACTAGAGTTGACCCGGATCCTAACTAAAGTCTCATGCCAAAACTAGTGAGTAGCCACCCACACATTACAACAACATAGGAGCCACCCTGAACATCCTTGCTAGAAATGAGTCACTCCAACACAACTCAAGAGGAGGCTGCACTGCAAGTCAAGAAGAACACTGATACCACCCCAATATGAGAGGAATCCCAAGTTCCCTGCCATGTCCCAAGAGGAACGCTGAGTTCACGCTGAAAAACTCTAGAGGAGCGCTGAGTCCACTGTTGCAACTTGAGAGGAACCCCGAGTTTCCCACCATAACTCAAGAGGAACCCCGAGTTCCATGCTGCATCTCATTAGGAACCCTGAGTTCCCTGCCTCAACTGAAGAGGAGGCCCGATTCCCTGAAGCAACTTCAGTGGAATCCCGAGTTCCCTATCACAACTCGGAGATGAACCAAAGCCCTCTGCTGCAACTCCAGAGGATTCCCAAGAGGAGCCTGCTGCTGCTGCTGCTGCTGTTGCTGCTAAGTCATTTCAGTTGTGTCCAACTCTGTGCAACCCCATAGATGGCAGCCCACTAGGCTTCCCTATCCCTGGGATTCTCCAGGCAAGAACACTGCAGTGGGTTGCTATTTCCTTCTCCAATGCATGAAAGTGAAAAGTGAAAGTGAAGTCGCTCAGTCGTGTCCGACTCTTAGCGACCCCATGGACTGCAGCCCACTAGGCTCCTCTGTCCATGGGATTTTCCAGGCAAAAGTACTGGAGTGGGGTGCCATTGCCTTCTACCCCACCACAATTCAAGAGGAGCACTCGACCACAACAAGAGAGGAAGACACATACCACAATTAAAGAGGAGCCCCTCCTCCCACCACAACTAGAGAGGAGTCTGCAATCCAAAACTAGAGAGGAGCTGAAACAGATACGTCAGTTGACCCTACTGCAACAAGAGTGGAGTCCCAAGCCATAACTACACAGTAGCCTACCACACATCACAACTAGACAGGAGCCACACTGCTTATCTCCAATAGAGAGGAGCTGCCCATGCAACTCAAGAGGAAGCACCACCAAAACTTTAAAGGAACACTAAATCACCTGTCCCAACTCGGAGAGGAACCCTGAGTTCCTGACCGCAACTTGACAGGAGCTATATGCTGTCACAAGGAAAGAGCCCACAGTGAAAAGTAGAGGAGCCACCCGACAGAACTGGAGAGGATTCCCCTACCAAAACTAGAGAGGTGCCTTCTGGCACATTGCATCTAGAGAGAAGACTCTGCCACAAATAGAGACAAGACTCTCACAACTAGAGTGGAGCCATGAAAACTAGTGAGGGGACTCAAATGCCACAAGTAGAGAGAACATCATCCCCAGAGAGAACCCCCAGAGGAGGCACCAGGGCAACTAGAAAGGCGCCACAAGTCCCTCCTGAACTTGAGAGGAGGCTTATGCCACAACTCAAGAGAAGCCCATGGCCACAACAAGAGAGCAGCCTACCTGACAATACTGGAGAGTGACCCACCAGCACAACTGGAGAGGAGATCCTGGACATTCCACCTCAGGAGGGTCCCCTCCAGCCCAAATAGAGACGCACCACCTGTGCCAGTCAAATAGACCCCTCCTACCACCATCAGAAAAGAGTAACCTTGGCACAACTAGAGAGCAGCCCCTTGAACATCACTTGAGAGGAGCACTCCCATACAATGCAATCACACAGAAGCCTCCTTCCTCAACTAGAGAGGAGGCTCCCATGCCACAACTAAAGAGGAGGGGCTGTGCCAAAGTTAGCAGGCTCATGAATATCGCACCTGGAAAGAGTGCCTGTGCACATCACTACCAGAGAGGAAATCCCATCCACAATTTGAGAGGAACACTCCACTGCAACTCTAGAGGTGCCAGTCACACACCGTAACTAGAGAAGAGCCCCCTAAAAAAACTCGAGAGGATTCTGCACACCACAACTATAGAGGAGCTCATCGAACACAAGTAAGAGTTGACCCCCACACCAACTAGAGAGGAGCACCGTGCCACAGGTTGTTTAACCACCCACACATCACAACTAAACAGAAGCCACCCTAAACATTGCTACTAGAGAGGAGCCACATCATTACACTACCACAACTAAAAGGAGCCCCCTATCACAACTAGAGAGGAGTCTGCAAACTAGAGAATAGCCATCCCACCACAAATAAAGAGTGGACCCTCACTGCAACTAGAGTGGAGCCTTATGCCACAACTAGAGAGTAGCCTCTGGCACATTGCAACTAGACAGGGGCCAGCCTGCACATCTCTACTAGAGAGGATCTGCCCCACTGAAGCTCAAGAGGAAGCTCCACCATAAGTCTAAAGGAACCCCGAGTCAGCTGCTACCACTCAAGAGGCAATTTGACAGGAGACCTAGGCTGTAAGAATAAAAGGTGCCTCTGGCCAATGTGATGGAGGGACTCCCAGTCAAAACTGAAGTGGATTCCCCCAGATAAGCCAGAGTGGTGTCCCCTAGGATATTACACCTAGACCTTCTGCCTCCAGTGGAGATGAGCTCCATGAAGTAAGTCGAGTGGAGTCCCTCACACCTAGAGCAGCAATCCCATTAATATTGGTGAGAAACCCCTAGTACCAAAAGTAGAAAGGACCTCCCCCATGGAGATGGCCACACCCCAATCAGAGAGGACACAGTCCCACACCTGGAGAGGAGCCCACCACCACAATTTGAGAGGAGCCTGCTGGACATGACACATAGATAGGAGCCCCTCTACTGCTAAAAGAGAAGAAACTCACACCAGAAGTAGTGAGGAGCTTGGACACCACAACTAGAGAGAATCAAAATCATCACAACTACAAAGTTGACCCTACAATGTCAAAACTAGTGAGTAGCCATCCAACATTGCAGCAAGACAGGAGCCACCCTGCACATCCCTGTTAGAGACAAGTTGTGCCAAGAGAACTCAAGAGGAGGCCCTACCACAAATCGAGAGAAACCCCTGAGTAACTCCCAAGTCAAGAAGAGCCCCAAGTTCACTGCCATGGCTCCAGTGGAACCCTAAGTCCTGCACTGCAACTCAAAAGGAACACTGATTTCTTTCTGAACTTGAGAGTACCTCTGAGTCCCTGCTGTGAATCAAAGGGAACCCTGAGTTCCCCCTGCAGCTCGAGAGGAGGCCCAACTCCCCAGCTGCAACTCAAGAGGAACCCCGAGTTACCTGCCTAAACTCAAGAGGAGGCCTGACTCCTCTGTTGCAACTCAAGAGAACCCCAAGTTTCCCACCGCAAGTCAAAAAGTACCCTGACTTCACTGCGTCAACATGACATGAGGCCCAATTCACCTTCAGTGACACAAGAGAAACACTCACTTTCCCATCACAACACAGGTAGGGACACTAGCCCATTAATGCAACTCCAGAGGATTCCCAAGAGAAGCTTACCCCACCACAATTCAAGAGGAGCATTCTACCGCCACAGGAGAGGAAGCCTCAGACCACAACTAAGCAGGAGGCATGCCCTGCCACAGATAGACAGAAACTTTCTGCACATCCCAACTAGAAAAAGCACCCCTTCCCATTACAACTATAGAAGAGTCACCCAACTCCCAATTTGAGAAGAGCACTCTACCACATCTAGAGAGGAGTCCAACTAGCACAATTAAAGAGGAGTTCACCTGCCACAACTAGAGAGGTGGCTGCAAAAGACAACTAGAGACGAACCGACCAACAGCAAATAAAGAGTGCACCCCACTGCAATTAGAGTGGAGCCCATGCTGCATCTAGAGTGTAAACTCACACACATTGCACCTAGACAGGGACCAGCCTGCACAGTGCTACTAGAGAGGATCTATCCCACTGCAGCTCCAGAGGAGTCTCCACCACAACTCCAAAGGAACTCTGAGTCACATGCTACAACTCAAGAGGCACCCCAAGTTCCCTGCTGAAATTTCACAGGATCCCTAGGCTGGCACAAGAAAAGGGGCCACTGGACCAAATGACAGAGTGGCTCCCCAGCAAAGACTGAAGCAGATTCCCCAGGCACAACTAGTGGGTGTCCCCCAGGATATCACACTGAGAAAGAAGACCTTCTCCCTCCAATGGAGATGAGCTCCCTAAAGGAAGTATAATTGAGGCCCTCACAACTAGAGAACAGCAATCCCACTAATATTAGTGAGGAACATATAGAGCCAAAAGTAGAGAGGACCTCCCCTGTGGAGACACACACACCCCAACCAGAGAAGACACAGCCTCGTGCCTCAAGAGGAGCCCTCCACCACAACTTGAGAGGAACCCACTGGACATCACATGGAGAGAGGAACCCCTCTTCTGCTAATACAGATGAACCTCACAACACAAGGAGAAAAGAGCTTGCACACCACCATTAGAGAAGATTGAAACCCCCGCAACTACCGAGTTGACCCAGACCACAATGGTAGAGTAGTCCCTTGCCAAAACTAGTGAGAAGTTTGCAAAACTAGTGAACATCATTGCAACAAAATAGACGCCACTCTGCACATCCCTGATAGAGATGAGTCTCCCCAGGGGAACTCGACAGGAAGTCCTGTTGCAAATCAAGAGGAACCCTGAGTATCAACAAAGCCCGAGAAGAACCCCGAGTTTCCCACCATGACTACAGTGGAATCCTGCATCCCACACTGGAACTCCAGAGGAACACTGATTTCCTGCCGCTATTGGAGAGGAGCTCTGAGTCCCCTGCGGCAACTCTAGAGGAAATTCCGAGTTTCCAGAAACAACTAAAAGGAACTCCTAGTTTCTACTGCAACTAGAGAGGAGGTCCAACTTCTCTGCTGCAACTCAAGAGGAAACAAAAATTCCCCACCTCAACTCAACAGGAGTCCTGACTCCCGTGTTGCCACTTGAAAGGAATCCCGAGATCCCCATCGCAACTCGGGAGAGGAATCCTGAATTTCCTGCCACAGGTCGAAACAACACTGAGTTCCCCCTCAACTCGGAGATAAGGCCTGATTCCTCTGCAGCAACTCGAACAGAACATGTGACCCCAGGTGCAGGGTCTGGGGTGTGGTGTCACCCAGAGACTGTGCAGTTGTGACCCCAGGTACAGAGTCTGGAGAGAAGTGTCACCCTAGGAACTGTGGAAATATGACCCCAGGTGCAGAGTCAGGAGGGGGTCATGATGGAAATGGTGGTCATGTGAATCCAGGTGCATGGTCTGGGAGGGAGTCAACATGGAGATTATTGATGTATGATTCCAGGTATAGAGTCTGGGAGGTGGGGTTACCCTGGACTGTGGATATGTGATCTTAGTTGCTGAGTCTGGTGGGTGGGGTCACCCTGGAGACTGTGGATGTGTGACCCCAGGTACAGTGTCTACAGAGAGGTGTCACCAATAGACACTGGAAATGTGACCCAAGGTCCAGGGTCAAGAGGGATCACCCTGGATACTGTAGACATTGACCCCAGGTGTACGGTCTAGGAGGTAGGGTACCCTAGAGACTTTGGATGTGCGACTCCAGATACAAGGTTTGTGAGGTGGGGTATCCTAGGAGACTGTGTACACATGTCCCCCAGGACAGGATCTAGGAGGTGGGTTCATTTCCGGGACAGTGAATGTGTGGCTTAAAGTGCAGTATCTGGGGAAGAGGCTAACCCTGGAGACTGTGGACTTGTGACAACATGTATGTGGCCTGGGAGGGAGTAACCCTGGAGACTATGTACATGTGACCACAGGTGTAGGGTCTGGGTGGGTGGGGGGGGTCACCTTGAGATTGTGGATGTGAACCCAGGTGCTGGGTCTGAGACCTGGAGTGACCCTGGAGACTGTGGACATGGGACCTCAGGTGCAGGGTCTCGGTGGTGCAGTCACCCTGAGGACTGTGGACATGTGACCCAAAGTGCAGTGTCTGGGGAAGAGGCTGACTCTGGAGACTGTGGACATGGTCTGGAAGGGGGTCATTGTGGATATTGCAGACATTTAACACCAGGTATAGGGCCTGGGAGGGGAGTCACAATGGATACCTTGGTGATGTGACCCAAGTACAGGGCCTGGAGAGGGTTGTCATCCTGGGGACTGTGGACGTGTGACCCCAGATGCAGCATTTGAAGGGGGTCACCCTGAAGACTGTTGACATGTGACACTAGATGCAGGGTCTGGGAGGGATCACCCTGGAGACAGAACATGTGAACCCAATACTGGGTCTTGGATGTGGGATAACCCTGGAGACTATGTATGTGACCACAAGTGCAGGGTCTGGGAGGTGGGGTCAGCCTGGGGACTGTGGACATGTGACTCAGAGTGCAGCATTTGGGGAGGGGGATCTCCCTGGAGACTGTGAACATGTGACCCAAGGTGAGTGATCTGAGAGGGGATCATCAAGGAGACTATGGACTTACAACTACAGTAATTGAATCTAGGAGTTGGGGTTACCCTGGAGACAGTGGACATGTGATCTCAGGTTCAGGGTCTGGGAGGAGGGGTCACCCTGGAGACTGTGGGCATGTGACCCCAGGTAGAGGGTCTGGGAGGTGGGGTCACTTGGGGCCAGTGGACTTGTGACCCCAAGTGCAGGGTCTGGGAGGTGGGGTCACCCTAGAGAATGTGGACATGTTATCTCAGGTTCAGGGTCTGGGAGGGGTTTACCCTGGGCCATGTGAGAACCCTGGATGTGAGAACCCAGGTACAGGGTCTGGGAGTGTGTCATTCTGGAGACTGGGGATTTTTGACCCCAGGTACAGGGTCTGGGAAGGGAGTCACCCTGGAAAATGTGGACATGTGACCCATGTACAGGGTCTGGGAAAAGGCATCATGATGGAAACTGTGGATGTGTAACCCCAGGTACAATGTCTGGGAGGATGGTCACAGTAGAGACTGTGGACATGTGATCCCAAAAAAGTGCCTGGGAGGGGGTCACCCTGGGAACTGAAGACACGTGACCTCAGGTACAGGGTCTGAGAGGCTGTCATCATGGAAATGGTGGATGTGTGACCCCATGTGTAGTGACTGAGCGGGGAGGTTACCATGGAGGCTGTGGACATGTGACCCCAGGTGCTCAGGCGAGTGTCGTGGGGTCACCCTGAAACTTATGGACGTGTGACCACAGGTTCAGCATCTTTGGTGGTGTCACCCTGGAGACTATGGATGTGTGACCAGATGTTCAGAGTCTGGGAATGGTGGTCACCCTGGAGACTGTGGAGGTGTGACCGCAGGTAAAAGTTCTGATGAGGTAAGGTTACCCTAGAGACTAGACATGTGACCCAAGGTACAACTTCTGGTGAAGTGCAGTCAGCCTGGAGACATGGGCTTGTGACCCCATGTGAAGGGTTTGGGAGTGAGTTTACCCATGAAACTGAAAATGTGACCTCAGATACAGAGTCTTGGAGGGGAGTCACCAAGGAGACTCTGGACATGTGCAGGTATTTCAAAGGGGTCACCCTGGAGCCTGTGGACATGTGACACCAGGTGAAGGGTCTGGGAGGTGGGAACACTGGAGATTGTAAACATGTGACACCAGGTGTAGGGTCTTGGGAGAGGGCTCTCCCTAGATGTGTGACACCAGTTACAGGGTCTGGGGAGAGGGGGTCACCCTGGAGGCTGTTGACATGTGACACAGGGTTTGGTGTGTGGGATCACTGTGGAGACTGTGGAGTTTTGAAATCTGGTACAGGTTTTGGGAGGTGGGTTCATGCTGGAGATGGGACATGTGACCCTATGTTCATAGTTTTGGAAGGGTGTCACCCTGGATATGGTGGACATGTGACCTCAGGTACACGGTCTATGGGGGGTTTCACCCTAGAGACTGTGGCCATGTGACCCCAAGTACAGGGTTTGTGCTGGGTGTCAGCCTGGAGACTCTAGATATGTTACCCCAGATGCAGGATCTAGAAGGGAGTCAATCTGGAGATTCTGGACATGTGATTCCAGGAACAGTGTCCGGGGATGTGTGTCACCCTATAGACAGTAGAAATGTTACTCCAGGTGCAGGTTCAGGATGGGGTCACCCTGAAGACTGTGAACATATGACCCCAGGTGCATGGCCTTCAAGGTGTGGTCTCCCTGGAGACAGTGGACATGTGACCCCACATAAAGGGTCTTGGAGGTGGGGTCACCCTGGAGTATGTGGACTTGTTACCTCAGGTGCAGGGCCTGGGAGGGATTTACCCTGGCGACCATGGATGTTAGACTACAGGTGCAGGGTCTGGGAGTTTTGGTCACCTTAGAGATCGTGGTTGTGATACCCCAGTACAGGGTCAGGGAGGTTGGGTCTGCCTGGAGAATGTGGATGTGTCACTCCAGATAGGATATGGGGAGGACTGTCACCCTGAAGACTATGGACATGTACCCCCCACATACAGGGTCTGGGAGCATGGTCACAGTAGAGACTGGAAATTTGACCCCAGGTGTAGTATCTGTGATGGAAGGTTACCCTGGAGACTGTGGATGTGTGATCACAGGTGCTCAAACTGTACTTGTGTGGTCACACTGAAGTCTGTGAACATGTGACCACAGGTTCAGTGTCCTGGACGGTGTCACCCTGGAGACTGTGTGGATGTGTGACCAGATGTTCACCATCTGGGAGTGGTGGTCACTCTGGAGACTGTGGAGGTGTGACCACAGGAAAAAGTTCTGATGATGTGGGGTCACCCTAGAGACTGTGGACATGTAACCCAAGGTACAAGAACTGGTGAGGTGCAGTCACCCTGGAGGCTGTGGTGGTGTGACCCCAGGTGCAGGGTCTGGGAGGGGAGGTTACTGTGGAAACTAGAAATGTGACCCCAGGTCATGGTGGGTGTCACCAAGGAAACTCTGGACATGTGACCCACGTGCAGGTATTTCAAAGGGGTCACCCTGTAGCCTGTGGACCTGTGACCCTGGGTGAAAGGTCTTGGAGGTGGGGTCACCCTGGAAACTGGATGTGTGACTCCAGGTGCAGGATCTGGTGAGAAGTTTCTCCCCAGAGACTGACATGTGACCCCAGGTGCAGGGTTTTCTGATGTGGGGCACCCTGCTGACTGTGGACCTGTGACCTCAGTTGCAGGGCCAGAGAGGAGGGTCAACCTGGAAACTGTGGATGTGTGACCCCAGGTATAGTGTCTGGGAGGTGGGGTATTACTGGAGACTGCAATTTTGAACCCTGATAGAGAGTCGGAGAAGGCAATGGCACCCCACTCCAGTACTCTTGCTTGGAAAATCCCATGGATGGAGGAGCCTGGTGGGCTGCAGTCCATGGGATCACGAAGTCAGACACGACTGAGCAACTTCACTTTGACTTTTCACTCTTATGCACTTGAGAAGGAAATGGCAACCCACTCCAGTGATCTTGCCTGGAGAATCCCAGAGAAGGAAGATCCTGGTAGGCTGCCATCTCTGGGGTCACACAGAGTCGGACAGGACTGAAGTGACTTAGCAGCATAGAGTCTGGGAGGTGGAGTCAGGCTGGAGACTGGATATGAGACCCCGTGTACATGGTCTGGGAAGGGGATCACCCTGGAGATGGTGGAGATGTGACCTCAGGTACAGGGTCTGTGAGGGGGTTCACCATGGTTACTGTGGCCATGTGACCCCAGGTACAGGGTCTAAGGTAGGGTGTCAGCCTGAAGACTCTGGACATGTTACCCCAGGTGCAGGTTCTGGAAGGAGTTCACCCTGGAGATTCTGGGCGTATTATTCCAGGCACAGCCTCTGGGTACATGTGTCACCCCATAGACAGTGCAAATGTGACCCCAGGTACAGGTTCAGGAAGGGGTCACCTTGGGGACTGTGAACTTATGACCCCAGGTGCATGGTCTGAGAGGTGTATCCCTGGAGACAGTGGATGTGTGACTCCAGGCACAGGATCTAGGAGGTGGGATCACCTGGGGACTGTGGACATGTCACCCCAAATACAGGATCTGGGAGGATGGTCAAAGTAGTGACTGTGGACATGTGACTCCAAATACAGTGCCTGAAAGGGGTTACCCTGGGGACTGAAGACATGTGACTTCAGGTACACACTGTGGGAGTGTGTCTCGGGAAACTGTGGACGGAGTGTGTCTCGGGAAACTGTGGACATGTGAACCCAAATGCAGGATTTGGTGGGGGGGTCACACAGGAGATTTTGGATATGGGAACCCAGGTGCTGTGTTTGGGAGTCCTTGCCCTGGACTGTGGATGTGTGACCCCAGGTTCAGGGGTCTGGGAGGGGTGTCACCCTGGAAACGGTGCACATTTGACCCCAGGTGCAGTGTGTTTGGAGGTGGGTCACCTTGGAGACTGTCAATGTGTGAGTGTAGGTGCAGGGTCTGTAAGGGGTGCCACACTGGAGAGTGCAGATATTTGACCCCAGGTAAAGAGTCTGGGTGGGGGGGTGGGTCACACTAGAGACTGTGGAAGTATGATCCCAGGTTCAGGGTCTGGGAGGGTGTCAACCTGGAAACTGGACATGTGACCCTAGGTGTAGGTCTGTTAGGGGTGGTTACCCTGGAGATTGTAGACATGTGATGGTGTTCAGACTGGTGTGATGGGGTCATCCTGAAGTCTGTGGACGTATGACCACAGGTACAGGGCCTGGGGGAGGTGTTACACTGGAGACGATGTATGTGTGACCACAGCTAAAAGTTCTGGTGAGGTGGGTTCACCCTGGAGCCTGTGGACATGAAATCCCAGGTAAAGGGTCTGGAAGTCGGGGTTACCCTGTAGACTGTGGACATGTGACCTCATGTACAGGGACAGGATAAGGGTCATATAAGAGACCTTGGGATATTTGAATCCAGGTGCAGTGTTTGGGAGTCCTCACCCTGAAGACAGTGGACATGTGACCACAGGTACAGTGTCTGGGCAGTGATACCACCATAGAGACAGTGGAAGTATGACCCAGGTGCAGGTTTGGGAGGGGATCGCCCTGGAGACTATGGAAGTGTGATCCCAGGTACAGAGTCTGGGGAAGTGGGGTCACCCTGGAGACTGGACATGTGATCCCACATACAGGGTCTGGGAGGTGAGGTCTCTCAGGGACTGTGGATGTGTGACCCCATGTGCAGAGTCTGGAAAGGGGGCTCATCTGAAAGACTGCAGACATATGTCCCCAGGGACCTGGTCTGGGAGATGGGGTCACCTTGGAGACTGTGAACATGTTACCTCAGGTGCAAGGTCTGGGAGTGGTTTTCCATGGAGACCGTGGACCTGGAGAACTCAGGTGCCAGGTCTGTGAGGTTTGGTCACTGTGGCCATGATACCACAGTACAGGGTCAGGGAGGTCGGGTCACCTGGAGAATGTGGACATGTGACCCTATGTACAAATCTGGGGAGGACTGTCCATAGTGGACTGTGGACATGTGACCCCAGATGCAAGGTCTGGAGGGAGTTCACATAGGAGACTTTGGGTATGTGAACCCCATGCACTGTTTGGGAGTCCTCTCCCTGAAGACTGTGGATGTGTGACCCCAGGTTCAGGGTCTGGGAGGGTGTGTCACCATGGAGACTGTGGACCTGTAACCTCAGATATAGGGTCTGGGAGGGGTTCACCCTGGAGACTGTGGATGTGTGAGCCCAGATGCAGGGTTTGGGAAGTGTGATCACTCTTGGGATTGCTGACAGGCTACCCCAGGTGCATGGTGTGAGAGAGTCACCCTGTAGACTGGCAGGTGGGATACCCTGGACTGTGGACATGTGATCCCAGTTACTCAGTGTGGGAGGTGGGGTCACACTGGAGACTGTGGACATGTAAGGCCAGATACTGTGTTTATGAAGGGGTATCACACTAGACACTGTGGAAATCTGACCCCAGGCCCAGGCTCTAGAGTATGTCACACTGAATACTGTAGACATGTGACTCCAGGTGCAGGATCTGAGAGGTGGGGTCACCCTGGAGACTGTGAACATGGGATCCCAGGTACTGGGTGTTGGAGGTGGGGTCACACAGTAGACTGTAGACATGTGACCCCAGGGGCAGAGTCTGTGAGGTGGGGTCACCCTGGGGACTGTGGACGTGTGACTAAAAGTGAAGGATTTGGTGAGAAGGCTCTCCCCAGAGACTCTGACCTGTAATCCAAGGTGAATGGTCTGGGAGGGGGTCACCATAGAGACTGTGGATTTGTGACTCCAGGTATAGGGTCTAGGAGGTGGGTCTAAGACTGTGAACATGTGACCCTGGTACAGGGTCTGAGGGTGGGCTCACCCTGGAAACTGGAGGTGTCACCCCATGTTTATGGTCTGGGGGTTACCCTGGATACTGCAGATATTTGACCTCAGGGACAGGGTCTGCAAGAGGGTCACCATGGAGACTATGCACATGTGACCCCAGGTACAGGACCTGGAAGAGGTATCACACAGGGGACTGTAGAAATGTGACCCCCAAGTGCAGGATCAGAAGCAGTCACCCTGGAGACTGTTTAAGTGTGACCACAGGTACAGGGTTGGGAGGTGGGATCACCCTTCAGACTGTAGACATGTGACCCTGGTCCAGGGTCTGGGAGGGTGCCACCTTGGAGCTTGTGGACATGTGACCCAGGTGCAGGGTCAGGAGGGTTTCACCGTGGAGACTGTACATGTCACTGCAGGTGCAGGATCTGGGAGGTGGGTCACCCTGGAAATACTGGACATGTGACCCTAGGTGCAGGGTGTGTGGAGGGGGGTTACCTTGGAGACTGGAAGTTTAATCCCAAGTACAGGATCTTGGAAGGGGAGCTACCCAGGAGACTGGATGTACCCCAGGGTAGGTTCTGGGAGGGTTTCACCACGGAGACTGTGGACATGTGACCCCAGGTGTAGGGTCTGGGAGGAGGGTTTACCCTGGAAACTGGAAATGTAATGCCAGGTACATGGTCTTGGAGGTGAAGTCACCCTGGAGACTGTAGACCTTTGACCCCAGATGTAGGTTCTGGAAGGTGGAGTCACTCTGTGGAGTATGGACATGTGCAGGGACTTGAGAGGGGACGTGTGACCCCAGGTATTGGGTATTGGAGGTGAGGCCACACAATAGTACCTGGGGACATGTGACCCCAGGAACAGAGTCTATGAGGTGGGGTCATTGTGGACATGTGACTTAAGGTGCAAAATTTGGTTAGAGGGCTCTCCCTGGAGACTCTGATGTTTGATCCAAGGTACATGATCTGGGAGGGGTTCATTGTGGAGACTGTGGACTTGTGACTCCAGGATAGGGCCTAGGAGTTGGGGTTACCCTGCAGACTGTGGACATGTGACCCCTGGTAGAGGGTCCAGAGAAGGGCTCATCCTGGAAACTGTGGAGGTGTGACACCATGTTATGGTCTGGGGGAGTTACACTGGATACTGCAGATATTTGACCCTAGGAACAGGATCTGGGATGGGGGATCACCATGGAGACTATGTACATGTAACCCCAGGTGCAGGATCAGGAGTGGTCACCCTGAAGACTGCTTAAGTGTGAGCCAGGTATAGAGTCTGGAAGGTGGAGTCACCCTTCAGATTGTAGACATGTGACCCCAGTCCAGGGTCTTGGAGGATGTCACCATGGAGCTTGTGGACATGCGACCCAGGTGCAGAGTTGGGAGAGTTTCATCATGGAGACTGTGGACATGTGACCCCAAGTTAGGGTCCAGGAGGTGGGTTTACTCTGGAAACTGGAAATGTAATGCCAGGTACAAAGTCTGGGAGGTAGGTTCACCCTGGAGACAGTGGATGAGTGACACCAGGGTCAAGGTCTTGGAGGTGGGGTCACCCTGGAGACTGTGGACGTTTGAACCCAGGTGTTGGGTCTGGGAGGTGGAGTCACTCTGAGGAGTGTGGAAATGTAACCCCAGGTGCAGGGACTTGAGAGGTTACTCACCCTGGAGTCAGTGACATCTGACCCCAGGTACATCATCTGGGAGGTGAGGTCATCTGGAGATGGTGTACATGTTACCCTAAGTGCAGGGTCTGTGAAGTAGGTCATGCAGGAGACTGTGGACATGTGATACCAGCTGCAGTATCTGGACAGGGAATCACCCTGGATATTGTGGAAGTATGACAACAGGTACAGGGTCTGGGAGGGTTGTCACCCTGAAGACTGTGGACATGTGACCCTGGGTACAGCATATGAGAGGAAGGTCACAGAAAAGACTGTGGACCTGTGAACCCAAAGTGCTTGGAAGGGGTCACCTTGGGAACTGAAGACATGTGACCTCAGGTACAGGGTCTGAGAAGTTGTCACCCTGGACACTGTGGACATGTGACCCCAGGTGCAGGTTCTGTGAGGTGGTGTCCTGTAGACTGTACATGTGACCCTAGGTCTGGGAGGTGTGGTCCTCCTGAGGACTGTGGATGTGTGATTCAAAGAGCACGGTTTGGAGAGTGGGCTCTCCCTGGACACTGTGGACTTGAGATCCAAGTTGCATGCTATGGGAGGTGATCACCATATGGACTGTGGACATGCGACTCCAGGTATAAGGTCTAGGAAGTTGAATTACACTGCTGATTGTGGACATATAACCCCAGGTTCTGGGTCTGGGAGGTGATGTAAGCCTGGAGACTGTGGACTTGTAAAACCATGTGCACGGTCTGGGAGAGGTGTCACCAAGGAGACTCTGGACATGTGACCCCAGGTGCAGGGTCAGGGGGAGCATTCACCCTCGAGTCTGTGGACATGTGTTCCGATGTACATGGTCTGAGAGGGGCTTCACCAGGGAGACTCTGCCCATGTGATACCAGGTAAAGTGTCTGAAGAACAGTGTCAGTGTGGAGATTGTGGATTTGTAACTCCTGGGTCAGGGTTTAGAAGGAGCTCGCCCTGGAGACAGTGGATGTGTGACTGCAGGTGCATGGTCTGGGTGGGGCTCACCATGGAGACTGTGGATGTGTAAATCCAGGTATAGGGTATAGGAGGTGGAGTTACCCTGGATGCTGTGGACCTGTGACCACAGGTGCAGGGTTTGTGGGGGAGCGGGGGGTTGGAGTAACCCTGGATACTGTGGATGTGTGACCCCAGGTAAAGGATCTGGGGAGAAGTGTCACCCTAGAGACTGTGGAAATGTGACCCCAGGTCCAAGGTTGGGAGAGATCAACCTTGAGACTCTGGACGTGTGACCCCAGGTGCAGGGTCCAGGAGGTGGGGTCAGCCTGGGGACTGTGGACATGTGACCACAGGTCCAAGGTCAGGGAAGGGGGTACCTTGGAGCTTGTAAACGTGCCAACCCAGGTGCATGGTCTGGGAAGTGGTGTCTCTATGGATACTGTTGAAGTGTGTCCCACATACAGGTTCTGGGAGGTGTGGTCACCCTTGAGATTGTGGAGGTGTTACCCCAGGTACAGGGTCTGGGAGGGTGTCTCCCTGGAGAATGTGGACTGTGAACCCAGATGCTGGGTCTGGTAGGGGGGTCACATAAGAAACCGGACATGTGAACCCAGGTACAAGTTCTGATGAGTTGGGGTCACCATGGAGACTGTCAATGTGTGAACCCAGGTTCATGGTCTGGGATGGTGTCACCAAGGAGAATCCTGACATGTGACCCCAGGTGCAGATACTTTGAAGGGGTCACCCTGGAGTTTGTGGACATGTGACCCCAGGTACAGGGTCTGGGAGGGGAGTACCCTGGAGACTGTAGACCTATGACCCTAGGTACAGGGTCTGGGGGATTGTGTGTCACCCTGGATACTTTGTATGTGTGACCCCAGGTACAGTGCCTGGGAGGGGTCACCCTGCGGGCTCTAAACATGTGACTCCAGTTGCAGTGTCTGGTGTGTGGGGTCACCGTGAAGACTGTGGACATGTGACCCCATTTACAGGGTCTGGGTTGTGTCACCCTGGAAACTGTGGACCTGTGACCCCAGGTTCAGTGCTTAGAAGTGGTGGGCACCCTGGAGACTTGGACGTGTGACCACAGTCAAAAGGTCTGGTGAAATGGGGCAACCTAGAGACTGTGGATATGTGACTCCAGGTACAAGTTCTTATGAGGTGGGGTCACCTGGACTTTGGACCTGAGAGACCAGGTGCAGTGTCTGGGAAGACTGTTACCCTTGAGACTGTGGATGTGTGACCCAAGGAGCAGGTTTTGTGAGGGCTCACCATGGATACTGTGGACGTGTGATGCCAGTTTCAGTTTCTGGCAAGGGAGGGATCACTGAATACTTGGATGTGTGACCCCATTTACAGCGTCTGGGGGTATCACCCTGTAGACTTTGGACATGTGGCCCCAGGTATGGGATCTGGGTAGAGGTGTCTCCCTGGAGACTGTGGACATGTGAACCCAGGTGCAAGCTCTGGGAGGGGTTCATGCTGGAGCCTGTGGACCTGAGATGCCAGGTGTAGGGTCTGGGAGGCAGGACCACCCTGGAGACTGAACATGTGACCCCAAGTGCAGGTTTGGGAGGGCTTCACCATGGAGACTCTGGACATGTGACCACAGGGGCAGCGACTTGGTAAGGTCACCCTGGAGACTGTGTACATCTGCTCCCCAGTACAGGTTCTAGGAGGTGGTGTCACCCTGGAGACTGTGGATGTGCCACACCAAGTTCAGGGTCTGGTAGGAGGGGTCAACTTGGAGTCTGTGGATGTTTGATCCCAGGTACAGGTTCTAGAAGGGTGTCACTCTGGAGAATGTAGATATTTGACCCCAAGAAGGGTCAGGGAGATGGTCACCCTAGGGACTGTGGATGTGTGATCCCAGATGCAGGGTGTGGGAGATGGGTTCACCCTGGAGACAGTGGACATGTGACCACAGAAACAGAATTTGGGAAGGGGGTCACCCTAGAGACTGGACATGTGATGCCAGGAACAGTGCCTCGGAGGGGTCACCCTGGAGACTGCAGACTTTTCCCCCAGGTACACGGTCCAGGAGGGGCTCACTAGGGAGACTGTGGCCATGTGTCCTCAAGCACTGCATAAGGGGAGGGGGTCACCATGGATACTGTGGATGTGTTACCACAGGGACAGGGCCTGGTAGCTGTGGTCACCCTGGAGACTGTGGATGTTTGACCACAGGTAAAAGATCTGACAGATGGGGTTACGCTAGATACTGTGAACATGTGTGCCCAGGTACTTCTAGTGAGGTGGGGCCATACTGGAGACTGTGAACGTGTGAACTCATGGCAGCCTCTGGGACGTTTGTCACCCTGGAGACTTTGAAGGTGAAACCTCAGGTGTAGGGTCTGGGAGAGGGGTCATCCTGGAGATGGTGGACTTTGTGACAGCAGGTACAGTGCCTGGGAAACATGTGACCTCAGGTACTCTTGGGAGAGTGTCACCCTGGAGACAGTGGATGTGTGACCCCAGATACAAGGTCTTAGGTGGTGTCACCCTTGAGATTGTGGACATGACCCCGGATTCAGGGTCTGGAAGGGTGTGTCACTCTGGAGCCTGCAGACATGTGACCCCAGGTGAAGGGTCTGGGAGGTGGGATCACCCTGAAGACTGTGGCTATGTGACTCTAGTTTCAGGGTCTGTGAGGGGTGTCACCCTACAGACTGTAAACATGAGACCCCAAGAACAGTGTCTGGGAGGGCTATACCCTAGAGACTGTAGACATGTGACCACAGGTACAAGGTTTGTGAGGTGAAGTCATGATGATGACTGTGGAAATGTGACCCCAGGTGCAGGGTCTGGGAGCTGGGGTCACCCTGGAGACTGTGGACCTTTGACCCCAGGTACAGGGTCGTGAAGGTGGTTTCACCCTGGAGATTGTGGATGTGTGGACCCAGGTCCAGGGTCTGGGTAAGGAAGTCATCAAGGAGTATGTGAACATGTGATTCCAGGTACCGGGTCTGGAGGGTGGGGTCACACTGGAGACTGTGAACATGTGAACCCAGTTACATGATCTGGGGAGGAGGGATCATCGTGGAAACTCTGGATGTATGCTCCAAGGTACAGTGTCTGGCTTTGGGATCACCCTGGAGACTATGGATTGTGACTCCAGGTAATGGTTCTGGGGATGGGCATCACTGTGGAGACTGGATGTGTAACCACAAGTACAGGGTCTGGAGGGTGAGTTCACCCTGGAGACTGCGACATGTGACCCAGGTACAGAGTGTGGGAGGTGGTCATCCTGGAGACTGATGACATTTGACCACAGGTACAGGATTTGGGATGGGGGCATCACCCTGGCAACTGAACATGTGACACCAGGTACATCGTCTGGGATGTAGGGTGACCACTTTGCCTCACTTTGCCTCTTTACCTGATTTGAGCTTGATTCTTGGCCCCACTGGAGCCTGACACTGTTTCTCACAGGGACATGAATCTGGTCTTCACTACAACCTGACTCTGGTCCTCTCTCCAGCCTGATTCTTTGACTTACTGGGACCTGACTCTGGTCCTCAAAAGCCCCTGACTGTAGCTCTCACTGTTCACTGACTCTGGCCTTCTCTACAGCCTAAATCTGGTCCTACTGGTCTCTGAATCTGCTCCTGAATGGACACTGACCCTGGACCTCACTCTGGCATGACTCTGGTCTTCACTAGGGCTTGACCCTCATCCTCACTATAGCCTATTCTGGTCCTTTCTATGGCCTGAATTTTGCCTAAGAGCTTCCTGATTCTTTGGCTCACTACAGCCTTACTCTTATCATCGCTGAGCCCTGACACCTGTCCTCACTATTCACTGACCCTGGTCCACTGGACCCTGAATATGGTTCTCTCTGTGGCTTGACTCTGGTCCTCTCCTCAGTGTGGTCCTCTCCTCTCTCTGTGGCCTGAATCTCGTCCTCAGCATGGCCTGATTCTGCTCCTCTCTACAGTCTATTTCTTTCCCTCACTTGGCCTGATGCTGTCCTCACTGGGCCCTGCTTTGGGTCCTCTCTGGGCCCTGAGTCTCATCCTCTCAACAGTTTGACCCTGGTCTCACTATGGCCTGACCCTGTTCTTCACTACAGCCAGACTGTTGCTCACTACAGCCTGACTCTGGTCCTCTCTAACTGTTGACTCTTTGTCTCACTCTATCTTGAAGATTTGATCACTGGCTGTAAATTGGGTTCTGTCTGGTCCTCACTGGGCACTGAATCTGGTCCCCTGTACAGCCTGACTCGGATCCTCAATACAGCCTGACTCATCCTCAATACGGCCTGACTCTTGTCCTCTCTACACCCAGACTCTTTGCCTCACAACAGCCTCCCTTTTACTTCCCTGTGACCTGACTCTGTTCCTCACTGGGCTCGGATATGAGTCTACACTATGGACTGACTGTGGTTCTCACTTGTGCCTGACACTGGTCCTCACAGGGCCTGATTCTCGTCCTCACTTGTGCCTGAATCTCACACTCTCTGTCCTGTCCTGACAGTTGTCCTCATTAGACCCTGACTCTTGAGTTCACTGCGCCGTGAGTCTGGTCCTCACTGGACTCTGCCTTCGGTCCTCACTCTGGCTTGACTCTGGCTGTGCTAGAGGCTGACTCTACCTCATTTTGGCCCAGCTCTCTTCCCCACCACAGCTGATTCATCCTCACTGGGGCCTGACTCTGTAGACTATGGCCTGACACTGCCCCACTATGGCCTGACTCTCGCCTCAGTTCACCCAGACTCTGGCCCTCACTGGGCGCTGATTCTGTCCTCAGTGGGCTCTGACCCTGGTCCTCTCTGTGGTCTGACTCTGGTCCTCTCTGCGACCTGGCTCTTTGCCTAACTGCAGCTTTACACTTTGCCTCACTGACCGTGACTCAGGTCCTCCCCACAGCCTGACTCATCCTAACCATGGCCAAAGTCACGTGCTCACTAGGGCCTTACTCTCATCTCTGTGTGGCCTCACTCTGATCCTCACTATCCTCACACTGGTCCTCACTCTGTCCTCATTCTGGTCCTCGCTATGAACTAGCTTAGGTCCCTCTTCTTCCCTTACTTTTTGCTCTCTGTTACCTGACATGCTTCTCATTCTGCACTGACTTCTCAAACGCACTGACCCTGGTTTCTCACTCTGCCCTGAGTGTGGTCCTCCCTATGCTTGACTCTGAATCTCTCTATGGACTGAATCTGGTCCTGTCTACAGCCTGAATCAGTCCTCACTATGGCCTGACTCTGTTCCTATCTATAGCCTTTGACTCACTACGGTCTGATGCTTTGCCTCAGTGGGCCCTGACTTGGGTCCTCACTGGGCCCCTTACCCTGATCTTTTCTAGAGCCTAGCTCTGGTCCTCAATATGGCCTGACTCTGGTCCTCTCTACAACTTTACTCATTTCTCTCAGGGCCAGACTAAGTTTTACACTACGGCATGACCCTGGTCTTCACTACGGCATGTCTCTGGTGCTCACTCATCCTCACTCTTTTCCTCACAAGTACCTCAGTCTGATTCTCTCTATGCCCCGACACTGTTTTTCACAATACCCTGACTCTTGTTCTCACTACGGGCTGACCCTGGTTCTCACTATAGCCTGACTCTTGTCCTCCCTACAGCCTGATTCAGCCTCACAACGGTTATTCTTTGCCTCACTGTGACCTGACTCTGCTCCTCTCCACGTCCTGACACTCGTCCTCACTATACACTGTCTGTGGTCCTCACTGTGCCCCAATTTTTGTCCTGACTACTGCTTGACTCTGTTCCTCATCTGGGCTGGACTATTGTCTGTCTTTGGCCTGGCTCTCATCCTCACTAGAGCTTGTCTCTCTTCCTGAATTTAGCCTGACTCTCATCCTCACCACCACCAGACTCTCGTCCTCAAAAAGGCCTCTGTCCTCTGTGGCCTGCCATTTCGCCTCACTATGACCTCACTCTTTGCCTCACTAGGACCTGCCTCTTGCCCTCACTGGAGAAGAAGAATGGTGTGCACTAGGACCTGACGTTTGTCCTCACTGTGGCATGATTCTCCCTCCTCACTAGGACCTGATTCTTGTCTTCACTATGTCCTGAGTGGCCACTCTGCCTTGAATCAGTTCCTCACTGGGCCCCTGACACTGATCCTCTACACAGCTTGACTCTAGTTCTCACTATGGACTAACTCCTTTCCTCTTTATGAACTTTTTCTTCACTTGACTTCACTGGGGCTTGACTCTGACCTCAGTGGGACCTGACTGTCCTCACTGGGGCCTGACTCCTGACCTCACTGGGGCCTGACTCTGTCCTCACTGGGGCCTGATTCTGACCTCACTGGGGCCTGACTCTGACCTCAGTGGGGCCTGACTCTCGTCCTCACTGGGGCCTGACTCTGTCCTCACTAAGGCCTGACTCTGACCTCACTAAGGCTTGACTCTGTCCTCACTTGGGCCTGACCCTGTCCTCACAGGGGCCTGATCCTGTCCTTACTGGGGCCTGACTCTGTCCTCACTGGGGCCTGACTCTGTCCTCACTGGGGCCTGACTCTGTCCTCACTGGGGCCTGACTCTAACCTCAGTGGGACCTGACTCTGTCCTCACGGGGGCCTGACTCTGTCCTCACTGGGGCCTGACTCTGACCTCAGTGGGGCCTGACTCTCGTCCTCACTGGGGCCTGACTCTGACCTCAGTGGGGCCTGACTCTCGTCCTCACTGGGGCCTGACTCTGTCCTCGCTAGGGCCTGACTCTGTCCTCACTAAGGCCTGACTCTGACCTCACTAAGGCTTGACTCTGTCCTCACTTGGGCCTGACCCTGTCCTCACTGGGGCCTGATCCTGTCCTTACTGGGGCCTGACTCTGTCCTCATTGGGGCCTGACCCTGTCCTCACTGGGGCCTGACCCTGACCTTACTGGGGCCTGACTCTGTCCTCACTGGGGCCTGACTGTCCTCACTGGGGCCTGACTCTCATTTCTGAACAGCTTCACTGTGTTCTCAATATGTCCTCATCCTGGTATTCACTATGAACTGACTCTGGTTTCACTTTTCCCTCACTGTTTTCCTCTCTGTTACCTGACTCTTCTCCTCAAAACACACTGACCATGATCTTGGTTCTCACTGTGCTCTGAGTGTGGTCCTCTCTATGGCTTGACTTTGGTCCTCTCTATGCTTGAATCTGGTCCTGTTTACAGCTTGTATCTGGCCCTCAATATGGCCAGACTCTGGGCCTCATTTTGGTCTGACTCTAGTCCTCTCTATGGCCTGAATCTTTGCCTCACTATAGCATGAGACATTGTCTCAACGGGCCCTGACTTGGGTCCTCACTGGGCCCAATGTCTGGTCATCTCTGGGCCTGAGGTCTGGTCCTTTATGGAGCCTGGCTCTGGTCATCTAATTTGGGCTGACACTGGTCCTCTCTATAGCTTTCCTCTTTCTTCTCCATGGCCTGACTAATTGCCTCACTACAGCATTACCCTGTCCTTCAGTACAGCATGGCTCTAGTCCTCATTACATCCTAACATCTTCCTCATAAGATTTTGAGTCTGGTTTTCACTATGCCCTGGCACTGTTTCTCATGATACGCTGATCCTTGTCCTCATTACATGCTGACCCTGGTTCTCACTACAGCCTGAATCTGGTCCTCTCTACAGCGTGACTCTTGCCTCACAATTGTTTGATTCTTTGCCACACTGGGACCTGACTCTGGTCTTCACTGGGCCCTGAGCCTGGTCCACACTATGGCCTGACTCCTATCCTCAACACAGCCTGAATCTGGTCTTCACTATAGCACGACTCTCATCATCATTAGAGTCTGACTCTCATGCTCACGAGGACCTGATCCTTGTCCTTGCTACATCCTGACTCTGGTCCACAATGGGCCCCTAATTCTGTTCCTCACTGGGCCCTGACTCTTGTTCTCACTAGGGCCTGATTTTTGTCATCACTACCACTGACTCCTACCAGTCCATCCTAAAGGAGATCAGTCCTGGGTGTCCGTCGGAAGGACTGATGTTGAAGCTGAAACTCCAATACTTTGGCCACCTGATGCGAAGAGCTGACTCATTCAAAAAGACTCTGATTTTTGGAAAGATTGAGGGCAGGAGGAGAAGGGGATGACAGAGGGTAAGATGGTTAGATGGTGTCACTGACTCAGTAGACATGGGTTTGGGTGGGCTCTGGGAGTTGGTGATGGGCAGGGAGGCCAGGTGTGCTGTGGTTCATGGGGTCACAAAGAGTCAGACACGACTGAGTGACTGAGCTGACTGACTGACCACTGGCTGTGTCCTCTATGTCTGGACACTTTGTCTCATTATAACCTTACTCTTTGCCTCAATGGGGCATGAATCTTGTGCTCTCTGAGGCCTGAAACTCTTCTTCACTGGTCCTTGACTCCTGTTCTTACTGTGCCGTGACTCTCCTCACTGTGCCCTAGTCTGTTCCTCACCAGGTCCTGACTGTGGTCCTCACTATGGCTTGACTCTGGGCCTCACTAGGGCCTCACTCTGGACTGACCATGGTCCTCTGTATGCCCTGACACATTGTCTCACTGGGCCAGTCTCTGGTCCTCATGAGGCTGTGATTTTGCTCCTCACTCATACTAACTCTATCCTCTAACAGCAAGATTCTCATCATCAATAGAGCCTGAAGCTCGGGTCTACTAGGGTCTGACTGGTCCTCACTTAGAGCCTGGCTTTCTTCCTCACCATGGTCTCCCACATGTCCTCATTATATCCTCACTTGAGTCCTCACTCTGGCGTCACTGGGGTGCTCACAGTGGCATCATCGTGGTCCTCCCCAAGTCCTCAGTCTGTTATTCTCTATGGCCTCACTCTGGCCTTCACTACTGCCTGACATGAGTCCTCACTAAGCCTCACTCAGGTCTTCATTGTGGCCTCAATCTAGTCATCTCTACATTCTGATGGTTTGCCTCAAAATGAAGGGACACTTTGCCTTTCTGGGGACTGACTGTGCTCCTCACTGTGTCCTGCATCTGTTCCTCACTGGGCTCTGACACTAGTCTTCACTATGGCCTGATGCTGGTCCTCACTATTGCCTGTCCTTGGTCATAACTAGGTCCTGACTCTCCCCTTCATTAAGTGCTGACATAGGTCCTCTGTACATTCTGACACTCATTCTCACTAGACACTGACTCAGGTTTTCACTGTGCCCTGAATCTGGTCCTAACTGGTCCCTGACACTGTTCCTCACTAGGGACTGACTCGTTTCCTCACTTTGGCCTGACTCCCATCTTCACCACTACCTGACTCTCCTCTCTGGCTTGACACTTTGTATCCCTATGGCCTGATTCTTTGTCTCACTGGGCCATGAAACTTGTTCTGGGTGGAGGTGACATTTTTCCTCACTGGGCTCTGATTTTGGTCTTCACTACAGCATGACTCTCGTCCTCTATATTAAGAGGGCCTGATTTTCATGCTCATTATGTCCTGAATTGCATCCTCAGTATGCCCAGACTCTGGTCCACACTAGCCACTGATTCTCTTTCTCAGTGGGCTCTGATCCTGGTCTTCTCTGTGGCTTCACTCTGGTCTTTTCTCCATCCTGAATCTCATCCTCTCTGTGGCCTGATTCCTTGCCTCACTACAGCCTGATATTTTGCTTCCTGGTACCCACTCCCTGATCTTTGGCTCTTTCTGGCCTGCCTCTTTGCTCACTGGGCCCTGACACTGATCCTCAGTGGGCCCTGACTGGACATTCTATGGCCTGACTATGGTCCTATGTCCTGATTCTGGTCCTCACTAGGGTCTGAGTCTCTTCTCACTAGGGCATGACTCTCATCTTCTCTACCTCCTGACACTCGTCCTCACTAGCTTCTGACTCTGGACCTCAATGTGTCCCAAGTCTGGTCCTCACTGGGCCCTGATTCTGGTACTCAGTACATCTTGACTCTGATCCTCACAGGGACCATCCTCACTTTGGCTGACCCTGGCCTCTACGGCCTGACTCACTGATTCACTAGGACCTGTCCTCACTGGAGCTGACAATGTTCCTCGTTCGTCCCAGATTATGGCCCTTCCTCTGGACTGACTATAGTCCTCATTTTGTCATGATTCTCGTCCTCAATACAGCCTGCACTCATGCTCACTAAGACCTGTCTTTCATCTTCTGTAAGCCCTCACTGTGGTCCTCACTGTGCCCTGAGTCTGTTCCTCACTGGGCGCTGAAACTCATCTCTTTAAGGCTTGAATCTGGTCCTCACAATGGCCTGATCTGGTCCTCTCTACATCCTGAGTCTGGTCCTTTCAACTGCTTGACGCTTTGCCTCACTAAGGCCTGACACGTTACCACACTGGGCCTGACTCTATTCCTCAGTGAGCCCTGCCTCTGGTCCTCTCTATGGTTTGACTCTTTGCCTCACAATGAGCTAACTCCTGATTCTCACAATGGCCTGATTCTTTCCTCTCTATTGGCTGTTTCATTCACTCATATGGCCTGACACTCCTCCCTGGGCCCTGAGTTGGGTCCTCACTGTGACCTGAGTCTGGTCCTCACTATTGCCCTACTCTGGTCCTCATGAAAGCCTATACTCACCTCACTAGAGCCTGACTCTGGTCCTCTCTATGGCCTGTCTCTTTGCCTCCAAACTGACTGTCTCTGCCTACTATGGCCTGAGTTTTTTCTTCACTGGGGCCTGACACTTTGGCCCAGTGGGGCCTGACCCTTTCATCAAGAAACCTATACAAATTCCTCACTAAGCATTGATTCTGGACCTCACTGGAGGCTATGGTCCATGTCCACACTGCCTGCTGAATCTGGTTCTCACTGGCCTCTGAGTCTGGTGCTCATGAGGGCTTGACTCTGGTGCTCACCAGGACCTGACTCTCATCCTCACTATGGCCTATGTCCAATATGTCTTGACCCTTTGCCTCACTGGGGCCTGACTCTTTTCCTCTCTGGAGACTGACACAGCTTCTCACTGGGCACTGATTCTGGTCCTCACTAGGGCCTGACCCTGGTCCTCTCTATGGCCTGACTCTGCTTCTCACTAGGGCTTGACTCTCGTCCTCTCTGTCTGCCACACATCCTCACTATACACCATCTATGGTCCTCACAGCACCCTGACTTTTTTTCCTGACTATGGTTTGACTCTGGTCCTCACTTGAGCCTGATTATCATCCTCACTTGGGCCTGACTCTCATACCCACGAGGGCTTGTCTGTCTTCCTCATTCTAGCCTAACTCTCATTTGCACGATGGCTAGACTCTCGTCTTCACCATAGCCAGACTCTGTCCATTATGGTGGACACTTTGCCTCACTATGGCCAACTCCTTGCCTCTCTAGGACCTGACTCGTGTCCTCACTGGAGACTTACACCATCTCCACTGGTCCCTGATTCTGGTCTTAACTAGGGCCTGACTCTTGTCCTCACTATGGCATGACTCTCCTCCTCGCTAGGGCCTAACCCTCATCCTCGCCCTGAATCCAACTGTCACTCGGCCCTGATTCTATTCCACACTGGACTCTGACACTGGTCCTCTCCACAGCTTGACTCTGGTCTTCGCTGTGACCTGGCTCTGGTCCACTGTATGGCCTGACCCTTTGCCTCATTGGGCCTGACTCTGGTCCTCATGTAGCCCTGATTATCACCCTCAATACATCTTGATTCTTGTCCTGTCTAAAGCCTAAACCTTTCCCTCACTACTGACTGACTTTTCCACGTAGGGACCTGACTCTGGCCCTCATGGGCCCTGATTCTGGCCCTAAATTGGCCCTGACTCTGGTCCTTTAATGGCCAGATAAATTGACTCACAGGTCCTGACTCTGATCCTCTCTAGGCCCTGATTTGTCCTCACTACAGACTGACTCTGTCCTCACTAAAGCATGATCCTCATCATCACTAGGGCCTGAAATTCCTGTCTACAAGGGCCTGACTTTCATCTTCACTATGGCCTCAGACATGTCCTCACTCTGGTCCTCACTAAGTCCTCTCTCTGATCTGCTCTACAGCCTCACTCTGGTCCTCACTAGGGCCTGACTCTCCCCCTCACTTGGGCCTGACCCTCATCTTCAGTAGGGCCAAACTCGTGTCCTCACCGGCCTGACTCTTATCCTCGCTATGGCCTGACACTTTGCATCACTATGACCCGACTCTGACTCGCTGGTTCATGAATCTTGTCCTCACTGGAGATTGATACTGTTCTTCCCTGGGCCCTGACTCCAGTCCTCAGTGGGGCCTGACTCTGGTGCTCTCTATGGCCTGAGCCTGTACTTGTCTGCAACCTGATCTATTGCCTCACTGGGCCTCACTCTGGTCCTCATACAGACTGACTCTGCCTCATATACAGCATCATTCTCATCATCACTAGGGCCAAAGGTCGTGTCTACTAGGGCCTGACTCTAACCCTCACGAGGGACTGATTTCCCACCTCACTATGGCCTCACACATGTCTCACTACGTCCTCACTCTGGCCTCACTTGGGTTCTCTCTGGCATCACTCTGGTCCTCACATTGGTCCTCTCTACAGCCTCACTCTGTTCTTCACTATTACCTGACTTTGGTCCTCACTGTGGCCTGATTCTTGTCCTCATTACATTCTCAATCTAGTCCTGTCTATAGCCTGTCACTTTGCCTAGCTAGGACCTAACCCTTGTCCTCACTGGGCCCTGATTCTGTTCTTCACTGGGCTCTGATACTAGTCTCCACTACAGCCTGGCTCTGGTCCTGACTATTGCTTGATCTTTATCCTCACTAGGGCCTGACTCTCGTCTTCATATTTTTCTGACTCTTGTCCTCTCTGTCTCCTGAATCTTGTCCTCATTAGTCACTGACTCAGGTTTCCACTGTGCCCTGAGTACTGTCCTAACTGAGCACTAATTATGGTCCTCACTAGGGCCTGACACTCTTCCTCAGTTTGTGCTGACTCTCGTCCTCAACAGGGCCTGACTCTGTCCTCTGCCTGACACTTTGTGTCACTACTTCCCGACTCATTGCTTCACTGGGCCATGAAACTCATCCTCTCTGGAGACTGACACTGCTCCTCACTGGGCTCTGATTTTGGTCCTCACTACATCCTGACTCTGGCCCTGACCACATCAAGACTCTTGTTTCAATAGGGCCTGATTGTCATGCTCACAAGGACCTGATTTGCATCCTCTACACCCTAACTCTCTTCCTCTCTAGGCACTGATTCTGTTCCTCACTGGATCTGATCCTGGTCCACTCTATGGCTTGAATCTGGTCTTTTCTACATCCTGAATCTGGTCCTTTATACAGTCTGTCTCTGGTCTGACAGTCAGACTCTTTGCCTCACTATTGCCTGACATTTTGTTTCACTGGGTATGACTTTGGTCCTTCCTGACTTTTGACTCACTATGCCTTGACTCTTTGGCTCACTGGGAATTGAAGCTAGTCCTCAGTGGGCCCTGATTCTGGACATCCCTGCAGCGTTAATATGGCCCTCACTATGCCCTAATTCAGGTCCTCATTACAGTCTGAGTCTCATCCTACTAAGGCCTGACTGTTGTCTTGCCTATGCCCTGCCACTCGTCCTAGCTACATCTGACCCTGGACCTCAATGTGCCCTGAGTCTCATCCTCACTGCACCCTAATTCTGATCCTCACTACCTCTTGACTCTGATCCTCACTAGGGCCTGACTCTCATCAGTTTGGCCCGACTCTCATTTCCCCATGGCCTGACTCTTATCCTTATCGTGGCCTGACCCTGTCCTCCATGGCCTGAGACTTTGTGTGACCACGACCTGACTCTTTACCTCACTCTGTCATAAACTTTGTCTTCACTGAACACTGACACTGCTACTCACTCAGGGCTGAATCTGGTCCTCACTACTGTCTGACCCTGGCCCTAAGTACCCCCTCACTCTGATCTTCTCTATGGCCTGACTTGGTCATCTCTAAGGCCTGGCACATTCCCTCACTTTGACTGTGCACCTCATTAGGCCCTGACTCTGGTCCTCACACTGACTGATTCTCTCCTCACTACAGCATGACCATAATCATCACTGGGGCTTGAACCCTGTGTCTGAAAGGGCCTGACTCTCATCTTCAGTAGCATTAGACTCTCATCCTCACTTTTACCTGACTCATCCTCACCACGGCCTGAATCTGTACTCTTCGGCCTGCCACTTTGCGTCATTACCTCCTGACCCTTTGCCTCACTGGGTCATGAATCTTGTCCTCCCCTGGAGACTGACGCTGCTCCTCACTGGGCTCTGATTTTGGTCCTCATCACAGTCTGACTCCTGTCCTCACTATGGCATGACTCTCATTCTCAGAAGGGCCTGACTCTCGTGCTCACTAGGACATGAGTTTCCTCTCAGTAGGCCCTGAGTCTGGTCCTCGGCAGGCACTGATTCTCTTCTCACTGGGCTCTGCTCCTGGTCGGCTCTACAGCTTGACTCTGGCCCTTTTTACACCCTGAACCTGGTCCTCGGTAGGCCCTGACTCTGGTCCTCTCTATGGCCTGCCACTTTGCTTCACCTTGGCCTGACATTTTGTTTCACTGGGCTTGACTCTGGTCCTCCCTGTGCCCTGACTCTTTGGCTCACTAGAGCCTGACTCTTTGCTTCACTGGGATCTGACACTGGTCCTCCATGGGCACTGAAATGTTGTTGTTGACCCAAGAAAAGATGCCAGGATTATTGGCCTCCAGAGGAGAAGAGTTCAATCCAGGGCTAGAGACGAAGCTTGATCGCTCAGAGCTGTTGTGTAATAAAGTTTTATTAAAGTATAAAGGAGATAGAAAAAGCTTCTTACACAGGCATCAGAAGTGGGCAGAAAGAGTACCCCCTTGCTAGTCTTCAGCAGTCTGTTAATGAAAGAAAGGAATGTCTTAAAACTCAGAATGGCACCAGGCCCCTCATCCATAAGATGTATTTTGGGATAATCTTGGCACCAGATGATTCATCCTGGGCCAAAAACGACTGACTTGAATCTTGTAGAAGGGCAGAGGTGAAGGTGAAGTCGCTCAGTCATGTCCGACTCTTTGTGACCCTGCGGACTGTAACCTACTAGGCTTCTCTGTCCATGGGATTCTCCAGGCAAGAATACTGGAGTGGATTGCCATTTCCTTCTCCAGGGGATCTTCCCGACCCAGGGATCAGAACCCGGGTCTCCCGCATTGGAGGCAGACGCTTTAACCTCTGAGCCACCAGGATTACCATGCAAATAGTTTCGATTACATAGATTAGGGGAACAATGTCTGAGTATAACATACTGGTTTGTCAGGTTCTGAGCCATTAAGTGGAACCGACTTGACGACAGAGTTTGGGGTAAATGCATAGTACATTAACATAGCTTAAGACAAACATTTCCATAAGAAAAATGCATTGGTTAACTCAAGGTTTGAGAATAGTTAACTTCAGGTGAAACCAGGTGTCATTATGGCAACACAGTATTTTAAGAGAAACCTTTTAAATTGGTATGGAGAAGGAAAAATATATATCACTAGTTTATTTCAACTCCTGCCGCTTTAGAGAGATAAAAATGTCTGACACTTGCAGCCTATTTCCTCCATTTGGAGACCCCTAGCCTTCCTGCCTGTTACCCTCGCGGCACTGATACTGGACATCACCTAGCCTGAATATGGTCCCCACTTTGTTCTGATTCTGGTCCTCACTAGGGTCTGAATCTCATCCTCACTAGAGCCTAAGTGAGCATGGAGATCAGGCCCTATTGAGGGCGAGTCATTCATAGTGTGGACCACAGTCAGATCATACTTAAGACAATATCAGGGCCCAGTAATGAACAATGTCAGCGCGCAGTGAGGACCAGAGTCAGGCCATACTGAGGGTCAGAGTGAGGCACAGTATGGACCAGACACAGGTTCCAGTGAGGAATCAACACAGGGTCCTGTGAGGAGCAGGGTGCTATGCAGTGAGGCAAAGCACGCTGCACCCTGACGTTCGTCCTCACTAGATGCTGACTCTTGCCTGGTGCCCCGAGCCTCCTCCTCACTGGGCAATGATTCTGGTCTACATGCTGACTGTGAACTTCACTAGGGCTTGACTCTGTCCTCACTTTGGCCTGATTCTCATCCTCACTAGTGCTTGACTCTCATCCTTACTTTGGATGACAATTTCCAAGTAGTGGGTTACTCTCAGCAGACAGAATGCTGGGAAACCTATGTTCCTTCACTGAATGAATGGCAATAAATAGACTGTGTTCCAGGCAACTATTGTTCAGCAACTGTCTAGATTCTAAGATGTGAGAACACCACATTTCCACAGAGACCCTAATCTCCAGAGTCACAGCCAGGATGTTTCCCTACAATTTCTGAGCCTTGTGAACACATTCCTGAGTCATATTGGGACTAACCATGAGGAAACAGGCTGCAGGAGTGTGTCTGACAGAGCTGAGTGCCAAACTATTTTACCTAGTTTAATTGACATTCCACTAGAAATGATCTTGCTGCAAGAAGTTGCAAGCCACCTGCTTGCTTCAGAAATCCCAGTGTTTCGACCATAGATATTGCTGTCGTAAGTGGGAAAACAGCAATTGGATTGATTTTCAAGCATCTGCTAAGCCCCAGCCTACTATGGCCAACAGAGAGAAAATGCTAATTTTGCAACAAGGTCCAGTATCCAGTTAACACTCAGTATGTGTCCTTGCAGTATCCAAGAATTTTCCAGGCTGACCTAGGATCACTGGATCCTTCTTACAAAGAAAACTTGATGGAACAGATATTTTGATGTTTGTTTGCCTTTCCCTTTGAGTGTGGGGACGTCCCTACTGGAACACAGGTGAGGAGATATTTTTATTTAAAAATGACCTCCAGGCAAATATTTCTAAGTAGTGGGTTACTCTCAGCAGACAGAATGCTGGGAAACCTATCCTTCATTGAATGAATGGCAATAAATACAGTGGTTTTCAGGCATGTTATTTCAGCAATAGTCTAGATTCTAAGATGTGAAGTCACCACGTTTCCGCAGAGGCCCTAATCTCCAGAGTCACAGTCAGGCTATTTCCTTGCACTTTCTGAGCCTTGTGAACACATTCCTGAGTCATACTGGGACTACCCACGAGGAAACAGGCTGCAGGAGTGCGTCTGACAGAGCTGAGTGCCAAACTGTTTTTACCTAGTTTAGTTGACATTCCACTGGAAATGATCTTGCTGCAAGGAGTTGCAAGCCACCTGCTTGCTTCAGAAAACCCAGTGTTTTGACCAAAGATATTGCTGTCATAAGTGGGAAAACAGCAATTGGACTGATTTTCAAGCAGCTGCTAAGCCCCAGCCTACTATGGCCAATAGAGAGAAAATGCTAATTTTGCCAACAAGGTCCAGTATCCAGGTTCATACTCAGTATGTGTCCAAGCACTATCCAAGAATTTTCCAGACAGACTTAGGATCACTGGATCCCTCCTACAGAGAGCTTCATGGAACAGATGCTTTGATGTTTGTTTGCTTTTCTCTGTGAGTGTGGGGGCCTTCCCTATGGGAACACAGGAGAGGGGAAATTGGTACTTAGAAATGACCTTCAAGCAAGAATTTCCAAGCAGTCTGTTACACTTAGCAAACAGAATGCTGTGAAATCTATGTTCCTTCGATGAATGAAAGGCAAAAAAAAAAAAAAATAAAGTTTTCAGGCATCTATCAGCAACTGTCTAGATTCTAAGATGTCAGAACTCCAGGTTTGCACAGAGGCTCTAATTTCCACAGTCACAGCCAGTGTGTTTCCTCGCATTTCTGAGCCTTGTGAACCCATTCCTAGGTGATACTGGGCTTGCCATGAGGAAACAAGCTGTAGGAGTGTGTCTGTGAGTGCTGAGTGCCTTCTAGTGTTGTTACCAAATGAGTTGCCATGCCACTGGAAATGATCCAGTGGCAAGGAACTGCAAGTTGCCTGCTTGCTTCAGAAATTCCAAAGGTTTGACCAGATATTGCTGTCACAAGTAAGAAAAGAGCAATTGCTAGGCCACATGGTTTTAGGGCCAACAGAGAGAAAATGCTAATTTTGCCAACAAGGTCCAGTATCCAGGTTCACACTCAGTATGTGTCCCTGCAGTATCCAAGAATTTTCCACACAGATGTAGGATCACTGGATCTCTCCTGCAGTGAAAACTTGATGGAACAGACTTTTGGATGTTTGTTTGCTTTTCTCTGTGAGTGAGGGGGCTTCCCTATGGTAACACAGTCAGGGGAAATTGTTACTGAAAAATGACCTCCAAGCAAGCATTTTCTAGCAGTGTGTTACTCTCAACACACAGAATGCTGAGAAAGCTGTGTTCCTTCAATGAATGAAAGGCATGAAAAGAGTGTTTTTCAGGCATCTATCTATTAGGAACTGTCTAGATTCTAAGATGTGAGAACTCCAGGTTTGTACAGAGGCCCTAATTTCCAGAGTCAATACCAGTATGTTTCCCTGAACTTTCTGAGCCTTGTGAACACATTCTTAGCTCATATTGTGTCTGCCCAAGAGGAAACAGGATTAAGAAATTGTCTAAGGGTCCTGATTGTCATACTATTGTTACCTAGATTAGTTGACATTCTGATGGAAATGATCTTGCCCCAAGGAGTTGCAAGCCACCTGCTTGAATCAGAAGTAAGAAAGGTTTGAGCAAACCTGTTGATATCATAATCCATCAGTTCAATGGATTATCAGGCAGCTGGTAGCCCACACCCTCTTAGGGCCAACAGACAGAAAATGCTAATTTTTCCAACAAGGTCCAATATCCAAGTTCACACTCAGTATGTGTCCCTGCAGTATCCAAGAATTTCCAGATAGACCTAGGCCCACTGGATCCTTCCTACAGAAAAAACTTGATGGAACTGACATTCTGATGTTTGTTTGCTTTTCCATGTGAGTATGGGGCCTTCCCTTGGAGAAGGTAATGGCATTCCACTCCAGTACTGTTGCCTGGAAAATCCCATGGATGGAGGAACCTGGTGGGCTGCAGTCCATGGGGTTGCTAAGAGTCGGACACGACTGAGCGACTTCACTTTCACTTTTCACTTTCATGCATTGGAGAAGGAAATGGCAACCCACTCCAATATCCTTGCTTGGAGAATCCCAGGGACGGGGAGCCTGATGGGCTGCCGTCTATGGGGTCGCACAGAGTCGGACACGACTGAAGCGATTTAGCAGCAGCAGCAGCAGCAGCAGCAGGCCTTCCCTGCTGTAACACAGCTGAGGGGAAAATTTTACTTAGAAATAACCTCCAAGCAATGTTTCCAAGTAGTGTGTTACTCTCAGCAAACAGAATTCTGTGAAACCTATTTTCCTTCAATGAATGAAAGCCAAAATAAGAGAATGTTTTCCAGGCATCTGTCAATCACCAACAGTCTTGATTGTAAGATGCGAGAACTCCAGGTTTGCACAGAGGCCCTAATTTCCACAGTCACAGACAGTATGTTTCCCAACATTTCCAAGCCTTGTGAACCCATTCCTAGGTCATACTGGGACTGCCCATGAGGAAATAGGCTGTGGAAGTGTGTCTTTGAGAACTGAGCTGTAGTGAGAGAAGTACTCTGCTCGGTGTTCTCCCAGGAAGATCCAGCGGGCCCTGTTTGTGTCTTCACATTCTGATTTGGAAACATGATGTGCATGAACCTCGAAAACCAAGTTTTTGGTTCAAGCTCTATTTCCTGCCTCGGGCAACTAGCATCTTCCAACACTTCTCACTTCGGTTTTCTGGAGATTGACAACTTCCTACTCTAATACTCAAGCTTTCTGAACTGAATGAGATGCTTGCAATTCCTCACTAGAAGCTCATCTCAGAGTACATTTTCACCTATCCGGGTTAGTTATGGGTAGAGAACTAGCAAGTCACAGAATTCTCTTCTCAATCCAGTCTACCCAGAGAGGAATCCAGAGTGCCCTGTGTCTTTCCCGTCTTCAGAATCAGGCTGTGTGGGAACCTAACAAATCAAGCTTTTGACTCAAGCTGTACATTCCAAATCAGAAATCTAGTTGGTTTTATTTGCCTTTGTTTTACTCAGATCGACAACTTCCTATTTAATCCCTGAGCTTTCTGAAAGAAAGAAGCTGCTTGTCACGCCTTGGTAGGAGTTCTTCTCAGAGGTCAAGTCCACCTAGAAAGGTTAATTATAGTTAACTGTCTACTCAGACAATGATTCTCCCAGAAGGATCCACTCAGCCCTACTCAGCCCTTCTGTGTCTTCACATGCTTCAGAAACATGCTGTGTGTAATCCGTGAACCCCAGCTTTGAGTTAAAGCTCTCTTTTCTGCATCCAAAACCTAGGTGCTTTTACACTGAAAGTTACTTGGAAAACGCTTTGCTTACTTTTTGTGTTATTCGGTTCCACAACTTCCTTAGTCAAATCCTGTTGGTTTTAAAAACCAAAGCAAGCTGCTTGCAATTCCTTATTAGAGGGTCGTCTCAGAGTACATTTTCACCTAAGCAGGCTAGGTAGACTTTTGAGTACTCTCTCGTCACAGAACTCTCTGTTCCAAGCCAGTGTTCTCACAGGAGGATCTGAGTGCCCGGGTGGTGTCTTTACATTCTTCCGTATCATGCTGTGAACCAGGAAATCAAAACTTGCTTTCTAAAGGCCTCTTTTCTGCCTCAGAAAAGTTAGATTTTACAATGTAAGTTACTGTCAAACCCTTTGGTGGCTTGGCTTTGCTTCTGATCAATCACTTCCAGGTCTGTTTCTTTTCTCGAAGAAAGAAGCTGCTTGCACCCCCAAATCTATATGTCCAAAGTGTGGACTAAGAGTGCTGTCTGCCCCATCAGTGAATGAAGGGTGTGGCAGCGACCAGCAACTGCATCCACCTTGAAGGTGTCCTGAAGGAACTCAGGGTGGAAACGATAAGTGCCCTCCCTCTCGCAGCGGCCCACTGCAGCCGCTCCCTCTCGCAGCGGCCCACTGCAGCCGCTCCTCTCGCAGCGGCCACTGCAGCCGCTCCCTCTTGCGTGGCCACTGCAGCCGCTCCTCTTGCGTGGCCACTGCAGCCGCTCCAGCTCAGGCGCTGCTGAGGAGATTCTGATGAGAAGCACAGGACACTGGCTTCAGGTAGCTGAGGTCATGTCAGAAGAATGAAGTCAGTGAGCTCAAACTCCTGCATCCTCTCACACATGGAAAGCACTAAGTTCCTTGACATGTCTAGTTTTCCTTTAGTAACAGTGATCTTTTGATGTTCCCACTACCTAGCTTTTTGTTGCAAAAACTCTTATATGTCCTGACTCTACCCTCACTTCCTTGGAGCAGTTTTTCAGTTACCTGAGGTGCTGTTTCCCAGGCTTAACATCCCAAGACTGTCCACCAAAAACATAACTCTCAAATTTAAGGTTGTGCAGTTCTGGTTTTGTTTCAGCCTACTAAATCTAACCCCCATTTCCTTTGAGAGGTGACTAGGTCATGAGGGTGGGACTCCCATGATGGAATGAGTGCCATGATGACAGAGCCCTCACAGAGCCCCTAACCCTTCCCCCACATGAGGACACAGCACAGAGATGCCCTCTGTGAACCAGGAAGGGGCTTCACCAGACAGTGAAGCGCCTCCATCCTGGATGTCCCATTTCCAGAACTGAGGAACATAGAGGCCTATGGCTTACAGGCACCCAGGTCAGGGCATTCTCACAGCAGCCAGAATGGACTAAGACATGGCCAGTCAACCCATGTGGTCCCACAGAACTTTGAGGGCTGAGTGACAGGTGGCACTGGATTGCTGGGTAAGAATTTGGGGAAAGTCTTTACTGAGGCAGATTTTTCCTCCAAGCTTCTCCAAGCAGCCTGGGTGAAGTCTGCTGTCAGGGGCAGGAAGGGTCTCAGCTGACTACTGTAGCTGGTGGTCATGAGTAAGGCTAGTATATACCCACTGAAAGTCACAGGAATGAAATTCCGGATCCAGTTAAATTGCTCATCCCAATAGATGTGAAAAATGAATAATTTTATCTGCAGCACAAAGACACTCACTCCTAAAAAAAAAGGAAAGAAAATGCTTTTGTTTTATCATTATTTTTTCTCTTTCAACTCTGTTTGTTACAATCAGAAGAGAGAAGAAGGAATACACTTAAATCAATGGAGATGACGTGCATAAGCTAGGTATGGTCTTCCCAGTCAGTGTGAAGTACAAGCTTTTTGTTCTAAACAAAGGACTCCAAGGTACTTTCAAAGGTACTTTATTAAAAGAGTTAACAACACAGAGCAGCACAATTCAGTGCTCACCCCTAAGATGTGGGGGTGGGGGCACTGAGAGAACAAGGTACTTCAACATGAATCAGCTATTTGACAAATAACTGCAGAGTTTGAAAGATAGATGGTTAATATCTTTGCAGATTTGTCAAATCATTTATTAACGTTCACTCACTTAGGTAATAAGATTTGTATTTACATAATTTCAATTTTAACTTAAAATGAGATAACAGCAAATGTAATCTCTAAAGCAGTAAAGGTTTGTGCATATGCTTGCACAAAATCTATAGAATGCACAAAAGAAACTTATTTAAAGAATGAATTATGAACTTCATTATACAGATAAAATATATGTGAAGTGGAAAATGTACCAAATGTGAAACAGATTATTTTTCATTAGGTGAAGCCAAAATGTTATACGAAAGGTATATTTTATTTGTTTTTAAAATTTTTATTTTATTTATCAAAGGTATATTTTAAATGTATTATTCTTTCTTATGTGAGAAAATTTAAGGTATAAGAATGCTTAAGTTGTTGAATTTTATATATGTAGATACAACCAATATTTTTTAAACAGAAATTAAATATTAATGAGACTCAATCTAGTAAATGTATAAAAAGGAAAAAAATATACAAAGGTAAATGATAAGATCTTACTCAAAAGTGATTAATAAAAAAATCATAAAACATTTGGCAAATAACACCTCACTTCTTTGGGCCTTTGTTTTTTATCTGTGATTGGCTAAGAGGTTACCAGGGTGGAATAAAACTCCAACTGGATTGAAAATGTTGAAGTTTGTATGAGTTAATTGGTTACTCATTCCCTTAGGAAATTTCCCAAGGGAAATTCCCTTGTCAAGTATTCTAGTACACACAGACAATGCTGGTTATAAAAGAGCTCATGGCATTTGATTTTCCCATGACCAAATCCACGTAGTCAGTCATTCCTTTTGCTCTGATGAGACAGTTGGTCAGGGCTCCCTTTCAAAGCCTTGTTACCAGTGGTGGGGGATCAATGACCAATGCACTAAAACCTTGATACTGTTGTTCAGTAGCTTAGTTGTGTCTGATTCTTTGCGACCCCCATGAACTGCAACACACCAGGCTTCCCTGCCCTCCACTATCTCCCGGTGTTTGCTTAAATTCATGTCCATTGAGTTGGTGATGATATTCAACCATTTCATCCTCTGTTACCCCTTTCTCCTCCTGCCCTCAATCTTTTCCAGCATCAGGATCTTTTCCAATGAGTTGACTCTAAATGTCCTTTCCTAAATGATGATGCTGTTAAAGTGCCATACTTAATACGTCAGCAAATTTGGAAAACTCAGTAGTGCCCACAGGACAGGAAAAGGTCAGTTTTCATTTCAATTACAAAGAAAGGTAATGCCAAAGAATGTTTAAACTACCATACAATTGTGTTCATTTCACATACTAGTAAGGTAATGCTCAAAATCCTTCAATCTAGACTTCAGCAGTACTTGAACAGAGAACTTGAAGATGTACAAGTGGGATTTAGCATTTTAACAGCATCATCACTTAGGACTTTAAATAGCTCAGCTGGAATCCCATTACCTCCACTAGCTTTGTTCATAGTAATGCTTCTGAAGGCCCACTTGACTTCACACTCCCAGGATGTCTGGCTCTAGGTGAGTGACCACACCATTGTGGTTACCTGGGTCATTAAGACTATTTTTGTACAGTTCTGTGTATTCTTGGCACTTCTTCTTAACATCATCTGCCTCTGTTAGGTTCTTGCCACTTCTGTCCTTTATTGTGCCCAGCTTTGCATTAAATGTTCCCTTGGTATCTAATTTTCTTGAAGAGATCTCTACTCTTTCCCATTCCATCACTTTCCTCTATTTATTTGCATTGTTCACTTAGGAAGACTTTCTTATCTCTCCTTGCTGTTCTCTGGAACTCTGCCTTCAACTGGATATTATCTCTCTCTTTCTCCTTTGCCTTTCAGTTCTCTTCTTTTCTCAGCTATTTGTAAGGCTTCCTCAATCATTTGCCTTCTCCCAATTCTTTTTTTATTTGGGATGGTTTTGGTCACTGCCTCCCTGTACAATGTTACAAACCTCTGTTCATAGTTCTTCAGGTACTCTGTCTACCAGGACTAATCCCTTGAATCTATTTGCCACCTCCACTCAGGGATTTGATTTAGGTCATATCTAAAAAGTCTGGGGCTTCCCTGGTGGCTCAGATGGTAAAGAATCCACCTGCAATTCAAGAGACCTGGGTTCAGTCCCTGGGTTGGAAAGATCCCCTGGAGAAGAAAATAGCAACCCACTCCAATATTCTTGCCTGGAGAATTCCACAGACAGAAGAACCTGATGGACTACAGTCCATGGGTTGTAAGGAGTAGGGCATGACTGAGAGGTCTAGTGGTTTGTCCCTACTTTCTTCAATTTAAGTCTGAATTTTGCAATAAGGAGCTCATGATCTGAGCCACAGTCAGCTCCAGGTCTTGTTTTTGCTGACTGTATAGAGCTTCTCCACCTTCACCTGCAACGAATATAAACAATCTGACTTCACCATTGATTGTCTGGTATGTTCATGTGTAGAGTCGTCTCTTATGTTGTTGGAAGAGGGTGTTTGCTATGACCAGTGTATTCTATTGTGAAACTCTGTTAGCATTTGCCCTGCTTCATCTTGTACTCAAGGCCAAACTTGCCTGTTACTGCAGGTATCTCTTGACTTCCTACTTCTGCATTCCAATGATAAAAGAACTAAATAGGCATTTCTCCAAAGAAGACATACGGATGGCTAACAAACACATGAAAAGATGCTCAACATCACTCATTATCAGAGAAATGCAAATCAAGACCACAATGAGGTACCATTTCACACCAGTCAGAATGGCTGTGATCCAAAAGTCTACAAGCAATAAATGCTGCAGAGGATGTGGAGAAAAGGGAACCCTCTTACACTGCTGGTGGGAATGCAAACTAGTACAGCCACTATGGAAAACAGTGTGGAGATTCCTTAAAAATTGCAAACAGAACTGCCTTATGACCCAGCAATCCCACTGCTGAGCATACACACTGAGGAAACCAGAACTGAAAGAGACACATGTACCCCAGTGTTCATTGCAGTGTTGTTCATAATTGCCAGGACATGGAAACAACCTAGATGTCCATCAGCAGATGAATGGATAATAAAACTGTTGTACATTTACACAATGGAGTATTACTCAGCCCTTAAAAAGAATAAATTTGAATCAGTTCTAATGAGATGGATGAAACTGGAGCCGATTATACAGAGTGAAGTAAGCCAGAAAGAAAAACACGAATACAGTATATTGACACATATATATGGAATTTAGAAAGATAGTAATGATGACCCTGTATGTGAGACAACAAAAGAGACACAGAGGTATAGAATGGACTTTTGGACTCTGAGGGAGAGGGAGAGGGTGGGATGATTTGGGAGAATGGCATTGAAACAGGTATACTATCATATAAGAAATGAAGTGCCAGTCTATGTTCAATGCAGGATGCAGGATGCTTGGGGCTGGTGCACGGGATGATCCAGGGAGATGATGTGGGGTGGGAGGTGGGAGGGGGCTTTGACATTGGGAGATCGTGTACACCTGTGGCTGATTCGTGTCAATGTATGGCAAAACAAATACAGTACTGTAACGTAGAATAAAGTATTTTAAAAAAAAAAAAAAAATTTTTTTTGATATTAGTTCTAGAAGGTCTTGTAGATCTTCATAGAATCATTTGATTTCAGCTTCTTTGGCATTACTGGTTGGGGCACAGACTTGGATTACTGTGATACTGAATGATTTGCCTTGGAAACAAACCAAGATCATTCTGTTGTTTTGACACTGAACCCAAGTACTACATTTCAGACTCTTTTATTGACTATGAGGGCTACTCCATTTCTTCTAAGAGAGTCTTCCCCACAGTAAATATAATGGTCTGTGAATTGCAAATGCATGGAAAGCACTGTTACATGTACCAATGGTTGTAACTTGGTGGTTTAATGACTCTGTAGAAGTTAATAGCTTGTACCCTAAAGTATCTCTTTAAAGGTACCTCCTGTCCTACATCTACAAATACTGTTCAAGTAATAATTTAATAATACTGTCTGACTAATTGTAGGGGGAAGGTGTCTTGTCTGCACCTCTTTGGATTCCACGAGGGAGCCGGGCCTCATACCTCCTCATCTTTGTGTGAGGGAGCCTTCCCTCTGCTTCTGGTCTAGCACTGCTCTCCTTGGTCCTGCCCACATCCCTGCTGAATGATTGATCGATGGAGGGAACAAAGCCCAACTTGCGTCTCTGACAGCATTGGCTCCTGCTTTTCCAAGAGGCTCCCCTTGTAGCTTTGGTTTCCCCAGAAGATATACTGCTTCTTTGACCTTAAGTTTCTGTCTTTTGCCCAGAGTTCTCTGGGCCTCTGTAAAGGCTGAGGAATGCTGGGCAGTGCAGACTCATGGCCTCAGGATCCCACCCCAGTCTGCCCCAGGCCTGCCTTCCTCCATTTCCACCTTCCCCCCTTACCAACTCCGGGGCAGGTGTGCAGAGTCCTGCTCCACTGCCCACAGCCCAGGAGGAGCCAGAAGACCCGGGGCAGAATACACCTGGCCCCTTCCCCCATGCCTCTTTGGTAAGAGGGCCATTGTGAGCTGAAGGTGACTGGGGGGTGGGGGGAGGCGGGCGGGTGGGCAGTGGCTCCTCTCCCTACTTTCTAGAAGCAGGACAGAAATGCCCAGACCTGACTCCAGCTCTCCCCAGCTATCACGGCCACCCAAACACACCCATATCCTCTGTGATCCCTCCCCTCCATCAAGGCCTTCCCCAGGCTCCACCCCAACAGGGCTAACACAGAACAAACACAGGAAAGGTTTCTGGAGCACCAAGCAAACCTCTGCAAGTTGGGTGAGAGGGGAAAGCAGGAAGCGTAGAGCTCAGAAAACTCAGGAAGGACACCCCAGGACACAGTGCAGGTACCCAGCTCATGTGGGCCTCTCAACAAGACGTCTCTGCAAGTCTGACTCTACCTTCTTGCTCAGGCACTGAAGCCCGGGTCCTTGCTCCCCTTTTCAATGCTGACTAGTAATTTTATGAATAAAGGTTGAATCTTTCCTAATTCAAAATTGTACAAGCATTGGGACTTCCTGGTGGTCCAATATTTAAGACTCTGACCTCCCCATGCAAGGGGTGTGGTCAGGGAACTAAGATCCCAAATGCTGCTGCTGCTGCTGCAAAAAAGTTATGTGCATAGATAAAACATATCTTATTAAAAAAAAGTAAGAATGCACATTGGAAACATGAGTGGCATCTGAAGGAAATTAGAGTCAACAATTTACTAACTTGGCCAACTTGGTGTTTTAATTACTGTTAGTTACAGATCCCCTTCAGCCACGGTTGCAGCAGCCACTGAGAAGGCAGAGGAACCAGGAAAGCAGATGCAACCTGCTCATGGTCCCCAAAGAGCCTGGGCTACAACTGGGCTGCGGCAGGAGTCCTGCCGGACACGTGTTCATCTTCAGGGTGACAAGCAGCGCTGGCCTGCTTCTCCTCCAGGCCTAGACTTTCTAACAGACAAGGCTTCTGTGGTCTCTAGACAGGAGATGACACGCCACAACTTACAGTGATAAACCCTGTTTTATTCTCACACTCAAACCCCAAAGCTGCAGGCATGCTGTAAGGGCATCAAACATAGCAAATAATGAAGCCTGCAGAGAAATGTACGTGTGTGTTAGCAAAGCCAGGAGTCTCAGGATCTTCTGACATTTAAAAAATCTAGCATGAATTTCATTAGTGTTCTTTTGCCCTTTGCTCACATGGACTTCAATTTTTACAACAGTATGGATTTCGTGTTTCAAATCACAAGTGCTCCAGTGCACCAAATACCCACCCACATTGAGTAGCTAGTCTTTTCTTTGTTGAGGCTGGTTGTCTGGTTGTGCAGTTGGTTGTGTGGTTGTGCTGTTGGTTGGCTTAGTTCATTGTAAATTTGGTTGTGTGGTGGGTTAAGTGACTGGCTGGTTGAGTGGCTGTGTTATTGATTGCTTTAGTTGGTTGTGTGGTTGGGTTGGTTGGTTGAGTGACTGGCTGGTTAAGTAACTGTGTTGTTGACTGGTTTCATCGGTTGTGTTGCTGGCTGAGTCGTTGGTTTGGGTGTTGGTTGTTGAGCAACTGGCAGGCTAAGTATCTGTATTGCTGATGGGTTTAGCTGGTTGATTGGTTGATGGTTGATTGGTTCTTTTACCATCCCACCTGCTGAATTAATTGTGCTGCTCACTTTTCCCCACACGACCTCTCCTGATCTGCACATGGTTGATCTCTGGTGTGCTTTCTATTCTCATTCATCCTCTTATCTCTGCTCCCTCTTCCCTCTCTCTGTCACAGGCAGTCTTTCTACCATGGGTCTTTTTACGTGAATACATTCTTGCAAAATTTCTTCTGTTGTTTTATGGGCCTGGATTTTTGTGAAAATGTTTTATTGGCCATGTCATCATCGTGTTTCTTACTTTCCCTCTGAGTATGTTCTTTTAGCACTGCACCTGTGAGGCTACATGTCCACCTAATTTGTTGCTTCTAACACACACATTACATCCCCATCCACAGGTGGACACCAGGCAGCCTCCCGTTTGCAGACACCACAAGTGATGCTCAAGGACCTTTGTGGTGAGCTCGAGGACCTGTGTGAACTTCCCTGAGCAATCTGCCCAAAGCAGAGCTGTAGAGCCACAGGTGAGGCCCACACTTGACTAAAGTGGTTCTTGAGTCCTCTCCAGGCTGGCTGCCCTGCCCACACCTCCTCCAACACCTGGTCTGAGCCCGCTTTCCAAACTCTCCTGGTTTCTTTCGTTTGTTCTCCCACAAGACTTAAAAGTTCTGTGTGCTCAGCTCTGGGGGTTTAATGTTTGCACCATAGGAGCCCCTGTGCAGTTTTCTTCTTGCGCTTCAGAAGCTGGGGGTCCTCCCAGGCTCAACTGCCCATCCTGTTCTTGGCATTCCCGTCTCTCGCTTCTGATCCATAGCAGCCTCAGACCTGCCTTCCCTCCTCACACCCTGCACTGAGTCCCTGGCCGTCATCCACTCTTCCACTCAGGAAGCGTTCACTGAGTCCCACTGCGTACCAAGCCCTGACCCACTGCTGAGAACCCAATGTCAACAGCAGGTGACACACTCCCAGGCCTCCTGGAGGGTCCTGGCACCTGCAGGCGGGCTCAGTCACACAGACACGCAGGGGGCTAGCCTGCATGGTGAGAGCCAAGAAGGATGAGTTCAGGGGCTTGCAGAGCCGGGACCAGCTGGGGGCCCAGGGGTATGAGGAGGAAGTGGCCTGAGGGATTAGCAGTGAGCAGAGAATGGGGCAGACAACCCCAACACCCACTGTTGGGAGGGGAGTCCTGCTCAAGCTGCACCCGGCCCCATCCAGGGAACCTCTGCTGTATCTTCTCCAGAGACCCAGGAAAGGCACAGATGCTGGGCGGGGCTCAAGGCTCAGAGCTTCTTAACTCACCCTCATCTCAGCCATGACCTTCACCTTCTTTGCAGGACCTGATGTGGCCAAGTCTTGAGCATCTGGGCTTAGTCAGCATGGGCTGTCAGTTGCTCAGGCCATGTAACAGTGGACCACAGACTGTGGGTGTGTAAACCATAGACATCTATTTCTCAGTCCTGGAGGCTGGACCTCCAAGATCAGTGTCGGAAAGGTATAGTGATTAAGAGCTTCCTGGTTCACAGATGGCATCTCCTCACTGTGTCCTCATGTGGAGGAGGGTCTGAGAGCTCTGCAGAGTCTGTTATCAGGGCAATGATCCCATGCATAGGGACCCCACCTTCATGACCCTATCACCTTCCAAAGGTGCCCCCCAAAAACCGTCACTTGGGGGTTAGGATTTTTGGAGGGTCACAGATCGTAATAAGTTACAGTAACGAGATGCACAGATGAATTTGGGTGGGGGGAGGGCAAACGTTCAGTCCACAACACCGGCTGATCTTCCAGGTAAATCGTGTTGGTTCCTGTTTCTTGTACCAATATACCAGAATTAGAGCTTCCAGCCCTGCCTTCCCCATTGCTGTAGGTCATGAATCTGTGCCTTTAAAAAGCCTCTTCACTGGGCTTTGGGCTGGTGGGGGCCGGGGTGGGTGGGTGGGGAGGATTCAGAAGGGGAGGGAAGAGAAGGGAGGGGGAGCCGTCTGAACACTGTTTCCAAGCTTCCTTCCTAGCTTCCTTCTGCGACACCCATTCCTGGCAGCCTTGCATCTGTACTGAGCTCAGCTGACCGGTCCACCTGCTGCACCAGATGCTAACGTCTGCCTTGATCACGACCCAGTCGTCCTCACACCTGGCATCCAATCAGGCCCCTCAGCAGCCCCTCCTGTGAGAATAGGTCCCCTGAGAGGGGGGCCCATTGTGCAACACTCCCTCAAGCAGGCCTGGCTCTGAGGAGGAACCCTCTCTGTTCTCTCTACATCGAAGGCAGGGCAGAAACTGATACTGACCTTTGGTCACATGGGTCTGTCCTGCCCCAGAGCCCAAGAAGGTGGGGGCTGCTGGGGTGGTGACACGATGTAATTTAAACTTGGTTTCCATTCCAGGTTCCTGACACAGACCCTCCAAGACCCTGGATTTTTAGCATGACATGTGACTTTTTATGTGCAAGGAGATGACTCTTGGTGAGGTCCCAGGATTGCACGACTGGGCTGGTGGCCATGGGACCATCCTGTGACTAGAGGGCTGGGCTTTTCAGCCCTAACCTGACCTCCCTGAGGAGAGCAAAGAGCTCTTCCCCTGCCCTCCCCATCCTGTCCTTAGTGCCACTGGTATTACTATTCATCTCTTTATATCACTGTTCTCTTGAAACTTTACATTAGTCCCAATCTGCTGAGTGGGAGACTCTTGAAGCTGTTTTGCTGTCACTACGATGTGTCCTTTCATAGCTGTGAGCATCTACTTGCTTCGGGAACAAGATACTACGCACTCACCTCACACTTGTCTCCACACCTGGAACTGCCTGCTTCTCCAAGGAGCCTGGTTAACTGGGCAGAAGTGGGGGTGGCAGTGGTTCTTAACTCTGCCTCTCAGGGTCCTGGATACACTGGAAAGGTGCTGAGAACACGGTGAGCTGTGCTTGTGTGTATCAACATTTACCACACTAGAAATTAAACAGAAAATACACATTTATTAATTTTAAAAGAACAGTAATAAACCCCTCATATGTTAACAGGAATAATAAAGTAAAAAGTATAATTTTAAAAACAAAATTTTTAGCAAATTTACTATAGAATGGGAAAAGAGAGGAGTATGTTAATATTCTTTCCTGATAATTATGAGTAATTTTTATACAACAGCCAACCTCAACAAGTGGAAGTTTCTTAAAGGCTGGCTATAACTGGAATATAAAAATCACGTCAAATGCAAGCTTTCAGGTAAAGATCTGAATTTTGTCACAGGCTACAAGTATTGTCAGTATGTATTATATATCACACAACATATAACATTGTATATATCACACAGCATTTTACACTGCACACATGGCATGTGATACACAGTACTGCATATGATATGTAATACATGTATGCATATATATATATATACACACATGCATACATGCATTTGTATAACTTATCTTTAACCTTTACAGATGGAAACTTCGGCTGGGTTCCAGGTGGTGAGGGCTTGCTGGGTTATTTCAAGACCTTCCATGGTGCCCACATCTCCCACCAGCCACTTCTCTTCCCTCACAGCTTCACTGGCAAAGTTTTGTTTGTTGTGAAGTGTTTGAATTTCTTTGTAACCTGACTTGGGAGGACAGTTCAAGCACTTTCGTTCTGTGTGTTTCCCTTCACCCAGGCAGCCAGCCAAAAACTTGTCATGATTTCATTATCGTTTTCCTTCTCACCTGCATTGACAACACCAATGAGACCCTCCACCAAGAGGCTGCCCAGTTAGGCTGCCCAGTTGGGCTAAAAGAGGACAGCAAGCCTTCTCACAGCATCTGTCCCCTGCCCTGCTGGGAGGCCGGAGTGCACCGAGCCCTCCAGCCTAGGGGCTGCGTCCATCCTGGCGCGAGTGTCTGGCCCGGAATGCAATCAGGTGAGCTATGTCCACATGCACGGCTCATCCCTCCTGCTGCCCCGTGACCTCTCTCCTGCTCAGGACTAGAGGAAGCATGGAATTCTGCTGGCCGATCCTTCCTCTTCTTCCCAAGAGCACAATTACCCCTCACTTCTCAGTCTTCTGCCTGGAACACCGTGTCTGGTCTAATGGTAGACACTCGGGACCCCTGACCCTCCACACCCCACCCAGGCCCTGACCCCATACCCCTGGACCCAGACCAGGCACTAAAGGCAGATGAGCCTGTGCCCTTGGTTGATCCCCATCACAATACCATGGACGTGGAGGGAGAGGGGCACTCACCGTACCTCCAGGGGCTGTGCTTCCTCGCGCCCAGGGTGCACAGGCCTCCAAGGTGCGAAAAACGAGCCTGGCTTGCCTTGACCTCTGGGGGCCCCACGTTGCCACCCTTGGGCCCCAGAAGTGTGGGGGCCAGCACCGAGAAGCACCTGTGTCCCCTCCCCAACCCGTGTAAGGTACCCGGAGCCCTTCCAAGCCTCTCCGACCTCCAGGACCAGAAGTCTCTTCCACAGGCCCCTCCTCACCTCCTGAGCCTCACCTCTCTGCCTCTGTCTTCTCTGTTCTCCCTACAAACCCCCAGGTGGACACACCTGGGGAGACCCTCGCCCTGGTGGGCTTCTCAGGAGCTGGGCCTTTGGGAGCAGATTAAGGTCAGAGGAGGTCACAGGGAAGACCCCACTCTGACAGGGTTAGGTTCCCCTCCCCCCACAGAGGAAAGGCCAGGTGAAGACCCAGAAGGTGCGCCTGCAGGCCAGACAGAGGCCCTCAGCACCCAGCAGGCCTGGGTTGGGACTCCAGCCTCCAGGATGGAGGGATCAGCGTCCACCTGACATCGTGTGGCTGCAGGTGCACACGGCCCTTGGTGAGGTGTCCCGAGCGCTGCCCACCAGCCCCCCGGCCCTGCACTCCAGCTGTGCCACCCCCTCATCTCCACTGGCCACCACTCTACTCACACCAAGTAACCACATGTGGGCCAAGTTCTACTGATGACCCAGGCAGGCAGGAAACCCCCTTTCCTACTGACAGTTTGCCAAGGCATACTTCAGCCAGACTGAGACGCTTAACTCCATCAGGTAACAGAAGCTGAAGTGGGGTGTTAACCAATAGCCTCCTGGGGTTCACACTCAGCCTTCAGGGGACAGATAATCAGGAAAGGGAATCATGGCGTTTTAGGAGGGCTTCTTATAGCACTTCATTGGCGGCTGTGGTGCTGGAGATGTGGGCCTGACAAGCCACCTGGGCTCCACCCTTTAGCTCTGGACCTGGGCCAAAGGTCAGGGTCTGTATAACCTGAGTCACCCCATGTGGCACTGACCCTCCACACACTGCCACCCAAACAAGCACAGCTTCTGTCTAAAAGCAGACGTTTCCCCTAAAAGGCAGCACAGACACTCCCTCCTCAGGGTCTACAGGGTGTGGGTTCCCCAAGGCTGCCCTGATGGGCCAGCAACAGGGAGCTCAGCCCACACAGGATGGGCCATCTGCGTGCACTGGGTGATCTGTCTGTCTGTAGCATCCAGCACAATCGTCTTCCCTACTTCAGTTGTGCTCTCCTGGTATCCTCCCCCCCCACCTGGTGGTGACTTAGCAACACAAGTCACCATGGGGACTGATCTGCAGAGAAGGTGAACAGTTCTGGGTACAAAAGTTGTATGCCCCATGTGTATGATAGACCATGGCAATCCTGAAATCTGCAAGGAACACTGCAGTTGTGTGAAAACTGCCCTGTGTTCATATGTGAAACAGAGGTGGTACTGAGCTCAGATGGGGTAAACAACTTTCTCACCTGCATACCTGTTGCTGGAACACCTGCAGGTTGGGTGCCACCTGGGGAAACTGCAGGATGGACTTCCAGCATGGGGGCTGGTCTCCCCACTCTCCTTTAATGCCAACTGACCACCCGATTTCTCTGATGTCCAGAGTCCCCCAAATTATAAGGCTCCTCTTTGGAGTTTGGCCCCCAGAGAAAACAACTGTAAGGACCTTTAGAAACTAATATTCTTTGGGAGAAAAAGTGTTTTTGCCAAGCTCAGCACCTCCTTTAATATGGTTTCAGTGTCTTTCCCTTGAATATACAACCTTTTACTTATTGAATCAAGTAGAAAGAAATGTAATGTCTGTTAGTTTTAACAGGCCCATCTTCCTTTGAGTCTTTTACTATAAAATTCTCCCCAGCCATCAGTATGGCTGTCATCCTCCACTATCTCCCGGAGTTTGCTCAAATTCATGTCCACTGAGTAGATGATGCCATCCAGCCATCTCATCCTCTGTCCCCCTCTTCTCCTTTTGCCCTCAATCTTTCTCAGCATCAAGGTCTTTTCCAGTGAGTTGACTAGAAACATGAGAATATTAGGTGGCCGAAGTATTGGAACTTCAGCTTCAGCATCAGTCCTTCCAATGAACATTCAGGACTGATTTCCTTTAGGATGGACTGGTTTGATCTCCTTGCAGTCCAAGGGACTCTCAAGTCTTCTCAAGTACCACAGTTTGAAAGCATCAATTCTTCAGCACTCACTTTTCTTTACAGTCCAACTCTCACATCCATACATGACTACTGGAAAAACCATAGCCTTGACTATACAGGCCTTTGTCAGCAAAGCAGTGTCTCTGCCTTTTAATATACTGTCTAGGTTTGTCATAACTTTCCTTCCAAGGAGCAAGCGTCTTTTAATTTCATGGTCATAGTTACCATCTGTAGTGATTTTGGAGCCCAAGAAAATAAGTCTGTCACTGCTTCCACTTTTCCCTTTTATTTGCCATGATGTGATGGGATGCCATAATCTTAGTTTTCTGAATGTTGAGTTTAAGCCAGCCTTTAACCCTCCTCTTTCATTCTCATCAAGAAGCTCTTTAGTTCCTCTTGGCTTTCTGCCATTGGGTGGTATCATATGCAGCATATCTGAAGTTGCTGATATTTCTCCTGGCAATCTTGATTCCACCTTGTGATTCATCCAGCCTGGCATTTCTCATGATGTACTCTGCAAATAAGTTCAATAAGCAGGGTGACCAATATACAGACTTGACTTACTCCTTTCCCAGTTTTGAACCAGTCTCTTTTTCATGGTCAATTAAGGTCAAGCAAACATTTCTTCATCCACAAAGTGGGGAGGATAATAACTGTTAAATTCTTGATAGACTGTGAGAACAGAAAGATATTAGATGTAAGGGATTTATCACATACCTGGCAGACAGTAGGTGCTCAATAAATATTAGTTCCCCTCTTCTTCATTCTCCATTATGAATATAATCAAAAACTGGATGAGCACCTAAATCTGCAATGAAAATATTGTGGAGAGAAGAAAGTGGATTATACTGTGGAGTCTGTGAGGATGAGTTGATGAAGCTGCCCTCTGATTTCTGCAGACATATTTACTTGATATTGGTTCTGTGATCACTGCCTTGATGGTGGATTCCTGGCATTTGTTGTCAGTTACTGTCTATAATCATGTTGGAATGCCCCAACCCCTTAACAAAACATTTATGATTTTAGGACATTTCTGGCAAGGTTATTGTTTGGTTGCTAAGCCATGTCCAACTCTTTACAATCCCATGGACTGTAGCCCACCAGGCCCTTTTGTCCATAGGATTTCCCAGGGAAGACTACTAGAGAGGGTTGCCATTTCCTTCTCCAGGGGATCCTCCCGACACAGGGATCGGGAACTCATGTCTCTTGAGTCTCCTGCATTGGCCGGCAGATTATTTTACCACTGAGCTACCAGGGAAGCCCTAGAAAGGGTAGTGGTGACTAAATCTGAAGAGGAGATATTCTTGGGCATAACTGCCAGTAGAAATGTATCAAAATTTTAAACCAACAGCATAGCTGCTGACTGAAATATCTCCTTGTTGGTGCAGACAGAAAATAGCCACGAGAAGGTGAAGCACCTCCCTCTTTCATCTGCTGTCACCTCCTAGCATTTCTGCCTTCCTCCTATATTTCCAGACATCCTCGTCCTATCTCTTTTAGCTCAGGTATCACCTTTATGAAGCCCTCTTTCTCCCTTGAATCTTCCACAAAGGTAATTTCTCTCCATCTGATTCTGATAACATATCACCTATACATTCTCACCTACACCTTGCTCATCTCACTTTCTACTTTCTATCTTTAAAAGTGTTGTGTGATACTAAGCAAGTCCCTTAAATTCTCTGGTCACGAGAGAATTCTCTCTTGCAAAACGAAAGGAGATGAATGATTCCATCCCGAACATCCATGGGGCCTAGAAGGTGAAGGTGACCAAGGGCATCTGGTCTATGTAGGACATGCACCTGAAGGGCTGGCAGCAGCTAACCACACTGACAGCAGGTCCTTTGGAAGGAAGACCTAAGTGGTCACCTGAAGTGGTCTGTTAAGTGACCAGTGTAAGATCTATGCCAGGTGCTATGGGCCAGGATGGTACCAGAAGGGTCATTGTCAGTGGCTGCATGCAAGGACAAAGGACTTGAAGCTCTGTAACCAGCTGGTTTTAAATGAAGCAGAAGGGAGACAATCCTGGCAGCTTGACTCTACCAGGGTAAGCCTTCCAGACCCTGGTCCTTCCCAGGTCTCCTACTGGCCTCCGAGGAACTGCTGGCAGGTGGGCAGAGGCTAAGGGGGAGCTGGGGCTTGTGGGGGCCTCAGAGAGGTGAGAGGAGCCTCCGCTGCCAGTCAACAAGAAAACTAGGACCTTGGTCCCATAGCCACAGGAACAGAATTCTGTGCACAGCCTCTAGGTCCCAAACCCAGGACACAGCTGGCCAAGCCTGGGCCGGACCCATGGTCACTGGGAGGCAATGAAAGATGCTGGTTTAGCCACTAAATTTGTGGTAGTCTGTCATGTGGAGTGGGCTTTGGGGACCCTGCCACTGCTCGAGTTGTGCAGTGTCTCTGTGTGTGGTGGGGAAGCTCTGTGCACCCTTCATACTTTGGAGGGGACCCAAGTTTTCACCAGACTCTCTGAATGAGAAGACAAGCACCACAGAAAAATTGGGCACTGACCATGCTGGACAGAGAGGGAAACCCAGAGCCAGCCAAGCGGGGATGAATGAACCCAGGACAATTTCTTCTGAAAACACTGAGCCTCGGGGTCTGGGGGACAGTGGCGAGACTCGGCCACCTCTTCCACTCACTGAGGCTTTGGGGTTCAGAAAAGCCTGGGGGTTTGCCTGGCACACCCACCTCACTGTCAGCAAGCTGATGAGCACTCCTCATATTCTTGAGAGCTTCCTTTGTCTGCATTAATTGGTATGGTTTACAGAAAACAAGTGGCATAGACTGAATAAGTATCCTGCATCATTGTAAAAGATAAGTTGATCTAATTATCATCCAACTGCAATCACACTGGGAGAATCAGATTATTGTATTTATGCTGACACAGAGACATGATTTATTTGTTTGTTTTCTAGATGAGGCATTTTTCTTCTTGAAATTAGGATGATCCACAAAACTGATTAACCCTGACTACCCTACCTGTTACACCGTTGTTCCTCTCTACCTCTGGGGTGTAGTCAGAGAGACTTGTCCTGGCTGGTGGCCCATCCTGGTTGGTGACCTGTCCTGGTCTACCAGTGAGCTGATAGAAGGGTTTACAGGGATTCTGTGCTGACACCAGAAAGAATCAACTAAAAGGTCAAGTCTTATCTGCAAATAAGTTTTCCCTGGAATCCATCAACAGTGTGTCCACCTGCTGGGCACGGAAAAGATGTAAACTGTGTATAACTAAACGATGCAAATTGGAGGTGGAGAACTAACAGGAAATTATGAATCAGCCAATGCTTTATTTTCATATTGGCAAATGGGTCATTAATTGGGAGGCATCTTAATAGAAGAATTACAACCTGGCAAATCAGAAGAAAGCCAGGTGTCCTGCCTGAGGCAGTGGGATGTTCTGGAGAGAAGGCAGCAGGCTGACATCACCTGTCTGCCAGTGACCCCTCAACCCTGCGGTGAAGGGGACATGATTCCCCGGCCTCTGACCTCACCAATGTGATGTCTCAGGGAAGGAGGAAGAGGCAGTGGCAGAGGCTGAGTATGTCTCCACTGAGGGGTAAGTGAAGGCCGTTGCAGGTGTAGACAGGAAGCTGCCACAGCTCCTACTTCGGGGTGTGGCTGTGTTCTTTTTCCATCTCCATGGGGAAAATGGATCATCATCCATTCTTAAGGAGGCAGCCCCTGGGGTACAGTAGGCCATCCTGCTTGGTGGCCCATCCTGAATGATGGGCCTCTCCTGGTTGGTGGCCTGTCCTGGATGGTGGATTTGTCCTTGTCAGTGGACTTGTCCTGGCTAGTGACCCATCCTGGTCAGTGGACCTGGTCGGTCACCTCTCCTGGTTTATGGCCCTGTCCTGGTTGGTGGCACATCCTGGTCGGGCCTGTCCTTGTCCAGGTCTAGTTTGCGGCTCCACTTGCCAACTTTTATTAAGCCTGGGGAGCTTCACAGAAACCAGTCTTAAGCTGACAGATCTCCAGAACCAGTAGGGCATCCTTGCTGATTCACTGGCCTCCAGGAGGTTCGATTTAGTGGGAAAGACACCTTGTAAGAACACAGTGAGGTGAGGGGGAAAAGGAGCCCTGGAGAATGGTGCATCCATGGTGGAAGGAAAGAAATAAAATTATCTTTTCCACAGATGATATGATCTTATATGTAGAAAACTCTAATGATTACACACACACACACACACAACTGTTAAGAGCTAATACATGAATTCAACAAACTAGTGGGATACAAAATCAATATGAAAAATCAGCTGCATCTCAAAAAAATCAGTTGCATTTCTGTATACTGGCAATGAACAATCTGAAGAGAAAATAAAAACAATTCCATTTATGGGACCATATCTCAATATAATAATAGCTATTTATAACAAACTCACAGCTAACATAACATTCAATGGTGAAAAGTTGAAAGCCCTGTCACTAAAATCTGGAAGAAGACAAGGATGTCCACTCTTACTACCACTTCTATTCAACAGTGTTGAAGGTCCTCACCATAGCAATCAGACAAGAAAAAGGAAAAGTATACAAACTGGAATGGAAGAGGAAAAATTATCATTATATGCAGATGGCATGATACCATATACAGAAAACCCTAAAGACTCCACACAGAAACTACTAGAACTGATAATTTCAGCGAACTAATAGGATGCAAGATTAACATATAGAAATTGGCTGCATTTCTTCAGACTCACAATGAAATGTCAGAAAGGCAAAGTAAAACAAACAATTCCTTTTAAAATTGCATTAAAAGGATACTTGACAGAAAACAACAAAATTCTGTAAAGCAATTATCCTTCAATTAAAAAATTAATTATTAAAAAAAACAACTTAGGAATAAACCTGACCAAGGAGGTGAAAGACTTATATGCTGAAAACTATAAACATTAATAAAGGAAACTGAAGATGATTCAAAGAAATGGAAAGATAACCCATATTCTTGGATTAGAAGAATTAATATTGCTAAAATGGCCATACTACCCGAAGCAATCTAAAGACTGAATGTGATCGCTATCAAATTACCCATGACATTTTTCACAGAACTAGAACAGATAATCCCAAAGCTTATATGGAACCATAAAGACCCAGAATTGCCAAAGCAATTCTGAGGAAAAAGAACAGAGCAGGAGGTATAACCCTCCTGGACTTCAGACAGCACTACAAAGCTGCTGCTGCTGCTGCTAAGTTGCTTCAGTCATGTCCGACTCTATAAGACCCCATAGAGGTGGGGCTCCTCTGTCCATGGGATTTTCCAGGCAAGAGTACTGGAGTGGGGTGCCATTATCTTCTCCAACTACAAAGCTACAGTAATCAAAACAGCATGGTACCAGAACAAAACAGATATATGGATCAATGGAACAGAACAGAGAGCCCAGAAATAAAATCCACATACCTATAGTCAATCTTCAGCAAAGGAGGCAAGAACATGTAATGGAGAAAAGACAGTCTCTTCAGTGTTGGGAAAGCTGGACATCCACATGTAAATCAATGAAGTTAAGGACACACCCTCATACAAAAATACACTCAAAATGTAAGATATGACACCATAAAATTCCATGGACAAAACATTCTGTGACATAACTTGTACCATTCAGTCTCCCAGGACAATAGAAATAAAAGCAAAAATAAACAAATGGGACTCAATCAAACTTATAAGCTTTTGTACTGCAAAGAAACCATCAGTAAAACAAAAGATAGCCTATGGATGGAAGAAGATATCTGCAAATGACAAGGGCTTAATTTCCAAAATATATTATACAAACAGCTCATACAACTCAATATTAAACAACCCAATCAAAAGATGGACAGAAGACCTAAATAGACATTTCTCCAAAGAAGACATACAAATGGCCAACAGGCATATTTTCATATGTTCAACATCACTATTAGAGCAAAGCAAATCAAAACTACAATAAGGTACCACTTTACACTGCTCAGAATGGCCCTGATTAAAAAGTTGACAAATAGTAACTACTGGAGAGGGAATGGAAAAAAGGGAACCCTCCTACATTGCTGGTTGGAATGTAAGCTGGTACAGCCACTATGGAGAACAGTATGGAGGTTCCTCAAAAAACTAGAGTTGCCATATGACATATAAAGAGCTCATAATTCAATGACAAAAAGCTAATAATCTAATTCACAAATGAGTAATAACTTCAAGCATGTCTCCAAAGAGGAGAACAGCTAATGAGTACATGGAATGTAAACTGAAACTACCATGAGATGCCTTTACACAACCCACAACCATGAGGATGGCTGTTACCAGAAAAGTGGAAAATAACAAGTATTGGTGGGGACGCAGAGAACTAAGCACTTCTGTTTGGCTGGTGGGGATGAAGATAGCACAGCTGCTGTGGACCACAGCCTGGAAGTTCCTCAAAAGGTTAATGCAGAATTATCATCTGACCCAGCTATTCCACTCCCAAGAGAAGTGAAGAAAATGTCCACACACAATTTTGTACATAATGTTCATAGCAGCATTATTCATAAGAGGAAACAGGGGCAACAACCCAGTGTCCATGAACAGATGATAGACAAACAGTGTGGAACATCATTCAGCCTAAAACAAGGGAAGATAGTCGTGATGACCTCATGATGCTGTGAATGCACTTAATGCTACTGAATCATACACTTCAAAATGGCATATTTATGTTACATATATTTTACCACAATAAAAAATGTATATTTTTATAGATAGATACAATGTTGTCCTATAACACTGCATTGTCCTAAAACACTGGTGTTTTTAAAACTCAGTCTCACTGAAAACTCGTGATGGCTTCCACAACAAGAGGAAACAGGAAAAATGGGTTCTTGATATTATTCCCAAAGTAGAGAAGAGGAAAAAAGAGAAGAAAACAATAAATAAATTCAATTACTGTAGAATCAAACTACTTAAAATGGACATTTTAATACCCATACAACATTCTCAAACTTTCAGACACAAGTGATTTAAAACTTTATAAAAATATATATATATAGCTTCAAACTATACAGTTTATTCAGTTTAACAGAATTTCCATTTTAAAATTTAAGACATACAAAATTTCAAAGAAATTTTCAATTTTATCCCAATTTATCACTTGAAGTCTCAGATTACATTTACCTATTATGTACAAACACATAAATAAATAATATGGCAGAAATGTCCTCAGAGTTCCCAGGGTCTGGGTTATAAAGAAAACTTAGAAGAGAATTTCATCTCCTCTGTGTATAGAAAGTAAGTCTCAGACCATTTCATACCTGTCTTTTCTATTTTCTTGTCAAATATTAGCTCTTTTAAATAGATGCACTGATTTCATTCATCATTTTTCTCAGGAAGGATATGTGTGATCCAGTAATTAAAGAAAGCTGAGATTACTCGGGCATATTCTGAAAAGCAAAAAGAAAACAGAACAAAAAACAAGAAGAAAAACTATAAATTATTATTTTGCAACTATTAGTTCTTAGGCCAAAAGTAAATCCTGAATTAATCAAATGAAACAACTTAGGAGTTGAAATGACACTAATAGCACACTTGTGAATCCCACAAAAGTATAGGTCAGTCTGGAATGTTTGTATTTCACTTTACACCATCACACGCAATACTACATGCTTAACACCTGAGCTCGAAAAAACTGCATATGAAGTGAAAGAGAAACATAAGTTTACATCAAAGGTGGACAAAGCAGCAGGAAGTTAGAAGCATAATTTTAAGTGAGATGAGCTGCAATGGATGGCACTCAGGTTTCAGGAACTGTCCCAGGGAATGGCTCAGCAAAGTGCCTGAGATGAGGGCACGGCCCCTCGTTTCAGGCCTTGCTCTTTGTAAAGACGCTCACGGCAGGGAATGCCAGGTCCAAGGCTCCAACTCCAAGGCTTAGACCTTGGTGCCCTCGGGACAGCTGATTGCTGCTGAGGCTGAGATGCATTTCTGAGAAGAGGCTGGGACTGCAGGCTGGGGTCCATCTCGTGCTCCATACAGAAGTGTGCCAAGCTGCCTCCAAATGCATGGTCTGTCCTGCCCCAGGCCAGCCCCCTGGCCCTCCAGCCTCATGCATGATGATGCCTAATATGGACACAGAGGACTCAGGAGGGTTCAGGGGCGGGGGGGTGCCCGCAGGGTCTTCATGGTGTACAGAGAACAACACAAACCCCACAGATGGTAAATGTATGTACACGCAGATGACAGAATGCGGTATGTCAGACCAACTGTAGAAACACATGCACTGGCTATGGATATGCTGCCACACCCAGTTAATGAAACACCCACAAACTAGGAAAACTAACTGCTGAGGCAGCAGAGAGAAAGGGCCCGGTGTCTGCTATTGAAACGCTATTTCCAGGCTGATCCCATTGACAGGAGAGATGCAGCTACTGACTAAGCTTCATAAGCTAGTTGTATGAAAAAGAAAACAATTTCAGAATTCTAAAGCTGATTGAATTAGACAGAACCAATACTTGAAAATAAAGCTTCACTATTTGTAAGATTTCATTTTATAAAGTAGCATGACATGGAAACACTTCTAATGCATATCCTACACAGATACACAAAAAAGGAATTTATTTTCACAGAGAAGTGCTTCAAACCTAAATTTTAATTCCATCAACTGATTAAATAAGTGCTTCCAGGCAAAACTTGTCCAGTGACTTTCACTAAAGCCCCAGCACTGCCCCTGCTCCCCTGACGCATCTCAGCCGTGCGCAGGGAGCACCTTCAGTGTGAGGAACTCAGCTGGATTATAAATCATTTGTTTTCATATCTTATAAAAACACTGTATTAGTTTAACTTAATAAAATTGGCCTTTTGCAAAAACTTCCTTATGGAAGTAAAAATGCTAAAACACTGAATACAATGGGCCCAACAACCAGCAGGAAGGAAGAAAGCAGACATGGGGTCATGGGCTTGGGGTCATGAGTGGCCAGGGGGACCCCTACTGGTGGGAGCCCGGCTCTCGAGCACTCAGCCCACACCTCAGGACCTCCTTTTGGAGCTGCTCCTGTAAGAAGTGTGCCCACTCCCTTCCTTGGCACACACACCCTCGAAGGCACTATCTTCACCCCCCAGCTCCCTGCTTCACACTCCAGATCCCACCAGGACAAAGCCCCTGTCCCCCAGGCCCCACACTGCTCCCTGAAGGAGACTGGCAGAGGCTTGCCGGTGCATGAGTCCCACCCTGGACAAGGACAGGCACCTCCAGCCGGTCCTGGACCCTCTGACTGCCTCTCCTGCTCATGATGGGTTCAGGCCAAAGAGAGCTCTCGGCCAGGCAGCAGGGAAACCTGAGTCCACCTTCACATCTGGCCCAAATCTGACCACGCCTGGGGATAGCCCTCTTGCTGGGAGCATGACCAAAGCCCCCGTTGCCCCCAACCCCTTCTCCGGTCTGAGCGCAATGGCCCAAGAGGCCCTGCTCAGTGCAGCCACATGCCATGGGCCTCCCAGTGGCCCCATCTCTCAGGACGAGGGCCAACACACTCAGCAGGACCCCCAAGGCCTGACACAGCCAGGCCCCAGCTCCTCCCCCACCCTCTCCTGCTCATCCCGTGTCTCCTCCTGGGGCTTAGCTGTACAAAGCACACCTCACTGACTTCCCCATCCCCACGAGAACACGACCCTGAAGGGCAGGGAGCTCCTCTGCTCTCTCCACTGAGAGCCTGCGGTGGGACCACTGTCACAGGTGGGGCAGATAAGGCCCCTTATGGATCAGCTCTGGATCAAAGTGGAGGCAGGTCCTCCTGAGGACCCTGACTCACAGGGTGTTGTCAATCCCCCATCCACCTGCTAATTGTATCAGTGACACACTGCTTTACCGTTGGCTTTACTATCAGCTTTACTGTCGTTTCATGTGATGAAACGTGGCATGTAGCTTTTTCAACATGTCAGTCTGACTCCTCAGCTGTACTCTGAGGTTTCCAAGGAGGAAAGCCGTGCACTGCACTCACTCGGAGACCATTGCCCTAAGGTGACCTGCAGGAGCTTCTGCCCACTCAGCTAGTTGTCTGTCCTATGCCTGTCTGGGTCTGACAGGGGCTCTGCTCCACGCTGCTCCCAAACACAGTCCTGATCCTTTGATCCTCAGTGTCTGCAGACTTCAGCCCATTTCAAGCTGCTAACGTGAAGGCCCCACCCCACGGCGCTGTGAACACACAAGCACAGTCAGCCCCAGCACCTGACAGTTTGCATGGAACAGGTATACAACAAAGGTTGAGAAATAAACAAAAGAGAAATCGTTTAATGGTTCAACTCCCCCTTTTAACTTCAGGGGTTCAGGAAGGCAGACCAAGATAGCTGGGGGACAGAAAATGGACCATCTTCACATGTAGCAGAGAAAAAGAAAAGGGAAAAGAAATGAACTCTTCCACTTCCATTTAAACCAGTAAAAATTCAGTCCTAAGAGTGGAGTTCACAAGTCTGGAAAAGTAGATTGCACATTCATGTCTGCATATATCAGGAAATATTTTTACAGCAAGAGAGATGCAAGGCGCATAACCCTCTGTGGGAACCTACTCCTGAAGCATATGTGCAGCCTTACATTTTCTGATACAGGACTGTTTTCTGATACAGGACTGTTTCGGTGGAGAAAGTTTTTCAGAGGTGAGCCCGAGACAAGTTTCTAAAGCAGCACAATGAACCAAGGGCATAATGAACAGAGCACATACCGAGTGGCATCCTGCAGTGTTCTGGGAACACGTCCAGGGCACTCTTCAATCTCTTGGTGTCATGCAAAAGTAGCAGCGTTTTCATGTGATCCAGAATGAACACGTCTGAGGGGGACACACTGTGAGTTTCCAGTTGTTTAAATAGCTTGTTGGTGCTTTCCATAAAGACACCAGAATCGGAATCCTTGGAGACACCTAAACAAAGACAGGGTCACCAAGAATTGCATTTTCACTCTTGTAAACTGAAGACAAGCTTTCACCTCTTAAAGAAAGCCTCAAACATATATTTCTACTCAAGACTGATGTGTTTGGGATACAAAAAGTCGCCATGAAGGACATTCAGAGCAGAACTCTGAAAAGCAAACAACAAAATACAATTATTGAAGAGCAGTGGAAACATGGTGTCTGTTAAGGCACTGACTCATAAAGCATCTGGGTGTTCCGTGTCCTAGAAGTCACACACAGAGCACAGGGGACAGACACCACACCAAGCCCTCTGACAGCATCAGAACTGCAGACAACAAAGCTGCTGGGTGTCTGTAATGCTTCAGGGAAGCCCAGGAGGTGACCGTGGCTCTTCTGTTGCCCACAAGCCACAGCACCCTCCCCATCACATCATGGTGAGGCCGTTTCTGCACTAGCCCCAGCTGGTGCTCACAGAATGTCCAGAGCCTCTGACTCTGTGGCCTTTGCCAGCTCTGAAAAGCTCCTGGCTGCCACCTCTTCCCATCCCACTGCCCAGTTCCACAGGTGAGCCTCTTTCTGACCTACGTGGCTGCTACGCCTAGAAACTCCGTTTGGTTATCCTAATAGGTTCAAATTTTCTCGTGAAAGTCTCTGATTTGTACCCTTGTCCACCTTCTCCCCACTTCTTGGACATCTCAGTAACAGCTGTTTTAGATCTGCCATCTGGTAACAGCAGCATCTCTACTCCATGGACCCTTTCTACTACGCTGTTCCTCATGGCTTAGGTCATGCCATCCTGTCTCTTGCTGCACCTCACACACTCCATCGAATGCAGAGAAAATCGCAGGAGTTTGGCTCATGGCATTCTCCTTGCCTCTGCTTGGCAGACAGAGAAGGGGCCATCGGCAGAGCCGACAGCAGGAGGTTGCATGTATGGCTGGCAGAGGTCCAGCTGCACCTGAGCGTGTGGCCAGCAAGCTGCGCGGGAGGGTCAGTTTAGCCCTGCCTGCTTGGTCCCTAAGACATCAGAGGGTGCCCTCCTCCCATCCCACAGTTCAAGGCTGAGCCATGGCTTTAAAGGGGACCAGAGTGGCTCTGCTTCTGATCTTTGATCTTCCTTTTTCACAGAGCTGCCAACTCTGGGCCCTCCACCCTCCTTCTCAGACCCGGGCAGCCCCAGGGCTCTGTTAGACAGCCTGCTCCCCAGGGCTGCACTGGCCCCTTCCCCTGGACCCTCACTCGAGCCCGTCTGGGCAGGCAAACACCTGAGGGGCAGAGGACAAACACCTGAGGGGTGGAAGGCAAGCATCTGGAGGGAGGAGGGCTACAGGCGTCTGGCTCCCCCAGCCTGTGCTGCGCCTCCTCTGGGACCTGCCCTTGGCCTCCTCAGCAGCTCCTGAAACCCCAAGTTGACCTTACACGTCAGATTCCTTGGCAGGAGGGTTGTCTGCCAGAAGCTACTCTCTCAGGCAGAGATCATCTACTGAAATCTCTCTGAATCCTATTTCTGTTCTGCAGTGTATCCGCCACATCCTCCTATTAGTGTCATGTGGATATTTGCTAAGGATGTTTTCAACTTATTATCAATATAAAGTGTGGGTAAACAAGCAATGAGAGAAAGGGTTAACCTTCTTGGTTAAAATGGATCCACTAAGCACAGTTTTTTTGCAGCATTGTTTAGGTCCATTCTCATCTCATTTGTGCTACAGTCTGGACGCACTAAACCACTGGATTGCCAGAATCTACCAGGGACAGATCAAAACCAGGGGAGGCGGAAGGTAACTCAGCACTCTGCTCTTGGCTCCTGATCCTCAGGGCTACTGTCAGACTCTACCCAAAGGTAAGGAATCATCACCCATCAGAACAAAATCCAGAATAAATTTCATCTCCTATATCAGTACAAATAGTGCTCAAGTATCCTGAACACAGGAAAATCTCAAATCACTGAGTCACACATTGGGGAGCAAATCAATGTATATACTTCCTTCACGACTCTACCAGCTGATGAAAATGAGCAAGAGTTCATCAGTCCAACCTGGATTTATATTCTCTGCAGACATACAGCTAATAATACCAACATATTCAGAGAAATGAGGATGATGAGACCACCCTCATGTGGACCCACACCACTAATGGGCTGGCTGTTAACCCTGGTAAGCCTCAAGCAGGGGGTCAGCTGAAATCTTTGCTGGGATGAATTTAAATATTTGTATTTTTGCCTCAAAACTAACAACTTATTTTGAATACTGAATATTTTAATGTATTTTGTATTTTAAACTTTTAAACATTTTACATTTGCTCGTTTTTTCCAAGTGAGTGGATGCCACTATTCAACAGAACAACAGGAGAAAAACATACCATCATATAAATAAATTTCTTGTGTTGACTTCAAAAAGTTCAGGATACCATCTGCCTTTTCATTGGTACTTTTCACCTCTTCCTCCTCAGCGTCCGGGACTCCTCCCTCCTCAAGGGGCAGGACCTGTTCCTCCACAGCGCCTGCAGCCCCACCCAACATGGCACCCCCAGAGCTCTCTCCATCAGTCGCTCGCACATCCTCCTGCTCACTGCTGGTCTCCTCAGGCTGGTACATGAAGTGCACGCCAGAGGCTCCTGTTAGTGAGCCAACTGCTTTCTTCCTTTGCATTTGCTGTTTCTTTTGAGTTTCCTTTTTTATTTTTGCTTATTGTGGGGCCATCTGTGTGCCGTGGTTGCAATTTTTCTTGCAGAAGACTCTGCTTTTTCTCTGATTCTGCTGGTTTTACATGGATGTTATTGGGATTTTTAATTTTTTCTTTGATTTATGCTTTCTAATTCTTCTTCTCTTTGGCAGATCGTGAAGATCCTGATCTATAAAAATAAAAATTCAAATACAACAATTTTCTGTAAAGTGGAATCATAACAAACTCACTAGGCTAAATAAATTTTCCATTAGGATCTTGTAAATTTAGTAGAAAAGGAACTTAAGACATTTACTTCAGTGATTATTAATTTTATTCAAACCAAGTACACTATCAAGAATCCTGGGATTTATCATAAAGTAAATTAACAACCTACTTGTTCTTCCAAAAAAGGTGTGTGTGTGTCTATATTTATTCATTATTGCAGTCATGACATATGGTGATTTTAAGGATGTAAGAACTGTTGCAATTTTATCCAGAGTAAAATTTCACTCCTAGTTTTGGGGAAAAAACCATGAATTCTTATGCTTTTAAAGTGTGCTTTAGTACTTCCTAAAGAGTTACTTGTATGTGGGGATGAGAAGCAAAGTGATGACTGAACCATCCCAGTCAGCAATGGGTCACACCTGAATGAAGGGGAGATCTGGGCTCTTGGAGAAGTTGAGGGTCTTGAGTAGACGTGTGGCGGCAAGGCCTGCGGGAGAACATGGGGCCTGAGAGGAATCACCCCCTGCCAGTGCTGCCCTGGCCATCCCATCTTGGCATCCTGGTGGCAGTGCACACCCACTCTGCTCCTGCAGATCAAGGACCGCAGTGCTGCCACCCACACTCAGAGGCTCTTATGGGTGATTCCTGGGCCCACCACAGGCCATGGTGAGACTTCTGAAACTCTGTGTCACCCATGAAACAAAAAGCCCTCTCCTGGAAAGTCCCACTCTGGAGCCTTGATCTGCCACTGACATCAGATGGAAGGTGCCATGGGGTTGATGAGGGGCTCGAGACTCAGAGTCCACGGGTCACCCCTGCAGTCCCCGAGGCTGTGGCCGCCCTCGTTCTGGGCTCCACATCCATCTAGGCACCCACACGCCTCCCTGCTGCTCCTGGTGACATGGAGGCCCTGCCCTGCAGCCAGGAGTGGTCGCCACATCAGGCACTGTTGCTAGAGACAGGCAAAGAGTCCTCCCTGGCCCTGGTCCTTGATTTTCTCGTGATGTATGTGACAACTGAAGACCTGTTGCTGCCTGGAACTTCGCATGAAGCTCAAATCACTGCTCATAAAGTCATGACAGTCATGTAGTCCCACACAAGCTGTATTTTCTCTCTCCTCAATCACAGTGGATGACTAAGCACAGCATCTTCCTATTTCATTTGAAAGGTGATGTTAACTGACATTAGGAACCTGCTTAGTATAACAGGCCACAGCTGATTCATGAGCACCTCCGAATAGCTGGCCCTTGAGTTGGTCTTGTAAAATGTTAATGTTTGAAAAATGACAGCAGCTTATGAAAAATTTTTAATTCTCCAGGTTCAGTTAAAAAGGAAACATCAGATTTCTCTTCATTAGGGTCTATTCTTGCCTTTATTTATTTGGAAAAAGTCACCTATAGGATGCGCCATCATGTCACTGTAAAGCCATCTGGGGACCAGTGTGCAGTCATTTGGGGCCATCCTCTCTGTCTACCAAGAGTGGTATCCGGGGACCTGCTCTCATTTCTCCCCAGTATCTGCATTCTTCAGGCCCATCTAGCCGAGCCAGTCACCGACATTATCCTCCAGTCATTTCTCTCCCCAAGCAGTGAGAGTGCAGCATGAATGCAGCCCTGTGAAGATGGTGAGCTGTCAGCCTGATACTCTGACTATAAAACAGGGATCCAACGAGGAGGATGTGGCAAAAAAGGCTGTAAAATGTAAGCATATCATACTTTTCTATATAACTGTGGGTGTACACTTCTTAAGAGGAAAACTTAATACAGTACTGAGACAGTGAGGGTCCAGATGCTGGGGGTTAACGTGGTTTCCGGGTGCTGTGACTGCAGGTTATTTCCTTCACTGTACTTTTCTGATTCCCACCTGTAAGACACTGAGCAGATACGACCTTCATAATAAGGAAAATAGAATATTTTAAACTCAGTGAAATTAAAACAACTGAAAACATATGGGATGCCACTAAATTCTGCTTAAAGGCAAATTTATGATCTTAAATATGTCAAGAAAGAAAAAAGGCTAAAAATCAATGCTATAAGCAAGAAGCTGGAAAAACACAACTTAAACCTGATGAAAGTACAAGAAACAACAATAAGAGGCGCAGAAAAGAGAGGAAGAGGAAAGGAAAATCCAACAGAGAGGCAGCAGCCAGCACTGACACTGTGAAGAAAGACAAACAGTGCAAGACAGGACGGACGGGCAGAGGAGACGTAAACACAGTCTCGGTGAAAGCATGTGTTAACACCCTGCCTGTGGACTCTAAAGGACCAGGAAGATGACCCTGTGAACAGCTCTGTGCAGATACATCAGCAAGCAATCCCACAGCCAGCTACAGGCCTAGGTGGAATCACCTAACTTCTGGGAAACATTTAACAAAGAAACAAATGCCACACACAAAAAACATTTCCAGAGAACAGTGACAGTGACAGTGCTTTGTGAGGACAACAGTGTTCATTTCAAAACCAGAGGAGGACTCCGCAGAAGGGGAGCCTGCAGGCCAGCTCTCCCATAAACGTCAACACTAGAGAAACACTACTTCTAGACAAAGTATCAACTGATTGACTGCAGCGGCATGAAGGACTCAATCAGTATTAACATCACTACATCAGGGAAACTGGTCACAAACTAGAAATGGAAGGGAAACGCGAAATGTGACAGAGGGTGAGAAAAGCCCTCCCCCTGCCAGCTCTGGAGAATGCCCGGGCAGGGCAAGAAGGGAGCAGGAAGAGTGTCAGAGGTGGGAGGAGGTGCTTCTGGGATGCCAGCCTGATGGCACCTCTGTGAGCCCAGAAGGCCCCAGGCCATACAGACCCGTTGCGGGGGAGCATGCAGACACAGAGGTGGGACACAAGCTCCCCCACCCAGCAACCAGGGTGGCAAGACGACACCCAAAACACCAAATGCGGGGCCCCCACCGGGACAAGAACTGCAGCCCCACAGCAGCAGGGCGCCTTGCTGCCCCCGGCCTCTCCATGAGGGCTCCAGACAAGAATGAAACCTGCTAATAACTCTGAGTGTGACTGCTGGGCCCATGAGTGACTGTGGTGTGTGCTGACTGCAGCCCTAGATCAGAGAGTCTACACTGAGAGCCCACCTAGGACTCTGTCTCAACTTCGCGTGCATCTGGTAAAAGTCACACCTTCTCAGTCAGAGTGCCCGCTCTGTTCCACACCTGGGAAGCTCTGGAAAGCATGCATCAAGATTCTTCAGCCCAGACAGAGTCAATAAGATCTGAAAACTGATCTGCCTCAGAACTGCGGCCTAAATCTGTCAAAACACATTGAAAGGATGGTTGTTTAACTCACAGTGAATCCACATTAGAATTGTGCAGTGAGCTCATGCTTCCAAAAGCCATGAAGTTAATAACTATTTCAACTGGAGCTTGCTATTAGAATAATAATCATAATAGCCTCCCATAAAAATGACTTGATTTTAATGACTTTGCAGCTTGATCTGAACACAAAAACCATGTCAATACAGTCAAACCACTTGTAATTATGAACGAGGAGAGAGGACTGGTGCTTCCTTACTGGCTGTTTTTATAAATATTCAACTTGGTCATCAAATATTGACTGAAGACTTAACTCCAGCAGGCGCCAGTGCCTTAGGGAATTAAGAGCTGGCAGTTCTCACATTTGTACAAGCTTTGCAACAAACCCAATCTGATTGGCACAGCGAGTGTGGGGTTTGCCAGTACAGGATTATTACCATCAGGTAGTCAAGGAAACAGGTTGGAGAAGCAAGGAAGGACACATATATATTCAGCAGTGGGGCTGCAGACCCCAGGCCTTTCCCACACCCCCAGCCACCTGGCAAGTTGGGGCTCCGGGCCCCAAGAGTTGGAGGTGAGGCTGCAAGAGCAAGAAGTTGTAAAAATAATCACGTACTGGATGGAAGGCAAGGCGGGAGAGGCACCTGCATTTCTGAGGTGGGTGTGGGGTCAAGAAGGCCAAGAGAGGAAGCGGGGAAGGACCTTGTGAAGGAGAGGCCCCCACGCTGGGGTGACTGGGCAGAGGGCCATGGGACCTGACACTGCCTGCTGGCTGCACGCGGGGCAGGTCAGAACAGGGTGACAGCAGTCATGGCATGTCTCAGATGGACACAGGATGTGTGTGAGATCAGTGAATGAGACACCAACCACTACATGGCTGGGCCCCAGCAGGACTGACCAGCAAGAACAGGACTGGCAGGAGCAGACAGGAGCCCAGAGCACAGGAACCCAGGGGCTGTTGCTGCAGGCAGGGTGGAGGCCACGGGAGGAGCCCACAGGAGCCCCGCAAGGAGCTCCATGTCCACCAGAGCCTGCTGGCCCTCTACTGAGAGCCACATGGCCCAGGAGCCACTCCTGTCACAAACAGCATAGCAGAGGCTGCTGAAAGTGAGAGAGGGGGGGCGTGAGAACCCTGAGCAGGAGAAACCACGCCACAGATGTCCGTGGAGGAATTAAAACCAAAGCAAGGGAGATTTCATAAGAAACCTGGAAAAGGAAGACATCTCCAGAGGAAGATACAAAACAAGAGGCTAGCAAGGAGAAACCGGGAAACGGCCTGGACAGCAGTCGGTGGGAGAGTGTAGAAAAGACACCTGGAGGCACCTCACAGTCAGTGAAACCACAGACCTGAAAACAGATACCAGGGTGCCAGCACCCAGCAGAGAGCATAACTGTCTCACTGATGACAGTGTTCATATGCCAAGGGCTTATCGAGCACCAGGGAAAGTTCTAGATGTCTTTCAGTGTGGCAAAGGGAGCCTAGTTATAAACAAATTGCTTACATAAGATAGATTTCAGCTACTTTAAAAACAATGATATAAATACATCTATATGCAATGAAATGGGAAAAAAAATCTCCATAACACACCAAGTGTGGAAAGTGGTTTATAATGCAGGACGTATAATATATACTTTTATAAAAGCTGCATGTGCACATACAACATGTGCAGGGAGAATTTTCAAAAAATGTTTATTGAGATCTTGCCCAGGTGGTCTTAGGTAATGTTTTACTTCCTGTGTGTTTTCTATAATGCTCGACTTTTCTATAGTAAGTGTGTCTGTAGTTCAGAAAAACAAAATACTTTTCTTTAAAAAAAGGATTGGCCTAACAGAGAAGAAAAGGCCTTCTTTCCTAGAGGCTGGCCAGTTTTTCAGTTCATAAGAAAGGTGAGGTTCCTATTTCTGTGTAGAACATGTGAATGTAATGTCTCTCTGTAGAGGTCCCAGATCTTCACCTGCTGGCGGTGGCAGGCAGGGACTCCTCCTTTGCAGGATGGACAAAGGATCTTTGCAAAGCTGCTGAGGCACTGTTAGGATGGCAGGACGTGAATGCCTACAGCGGAGGGATGTGCCTCTGGCTGCATAGGGTCTGACAAACCAGAGGTCTAGACAAGGCCTAAGGTGAGGAGGGGGCTGGCCTTGGGGGTCACCAGCAGGCCTGCCGCCTGTGCCCGGGCTGAGCCAGGGGAGGTAGGACGCCACAGGCACATATGGGGCAAGGACCTGCACTGACGCTTCCTCCTCAACTTCTTTAGAATTAACTACTGAACTGACTTAATGCGCTGTGCGTTCAAATGGACACAAATGGTGGACACTGTCCCACTGGACTTTTCTTCTTTTCTGACTCCAGTCCTCACACTCTCTCTTAAATTGCCAGCAACACGACTGTGGAGCTTTTCATCTCCTGGAAGGACACCCCTCTAGCTTAGCAGTGCACCCGGAAAGCTCTCAGCTGGGGTGCCATGCACAGGCCTGCCAGGAAGTCTCGGGGTGGAGCTCGCTGTGGTGGCAGCTCCAGGGTGAGTCCGCACTTTGTTATTAAACACCCGAGGTACACAGCGAGTATGTCACCAAAGCGATTTATCTTTATAAGGACATAGCTTAATTTTCTAATGAAACAATCTATTTTTCCAATAATTATATTCCAAAGATTTTCAACAGGGCTTAAAAAGATAAATATATCACTCCTTAACTATCTCATTTTTGATTTTATGGTTTCTGATTCTTAGGAAGTCAGAAAGATCAATCTAGTAGAAAATTGTATTTGCTTAATATGCAAATTAATTAAGGCGTATGGTATTGAGTTTCTTAGTTTATTACTTGTTAAAATCATCTGGGGAAAATTTTATCTGAAAGCTCCAAATTCCTCTTAAGGAAGTTTTAAAGCAATAAATTAAAGGGAGAATTTTTAAGGCATGAATGTGACATGCAGCCTCCGCACCACCCCCCAGTGAACCTCCTTCACTCATAAAACATCTGACAGCATTGAAGAATGTGTTCAATTTTCTACCAGACATGCAACCTAAGTTATTTCCATGATTACAAAACTGATAACAATCTTGGAAATTTTGAAAAAAATTTGAAAGTAAAGAAAAAAAGTTCACTTAACAAGGGAAGCACTTTCAAGTTTGGACATATTAACACCAGACTTCTCCTGATGTGTAATGTGTTAACAATGGGGCTGAGATCACACCCCCAACCTGAGTCCCCTCCCAACCTGAGTTGGTGCTGTCACGCATCTTCACAAGTGTCTGTAATGACTGCAGGCCACATGGCCACGTGACACTCCACCCCCATTAAAGTTCATGTGAGGATGTGACCCTGGAAGTCCCTTAGGGCTGTCTGTCGCCTTACCTCCTGTATCCTCACTGCTGGAAGAGCTCTCTGAACTTGAGCAGCTCGGCGGCTCCGGCAGAGGAGGAACCCACCCCTTAGGAGGCAGCCCCACGGTATAGAGCCGCTGCGTGGGCTGGACCCGAGAGTCACCACCTGCAGAAAGAGGCACAGACGGATGCTGTCAGACGTCCATGTACCGAGCGGCTTCTCCAGCCAAACTCACTGAAGACGGGAAGCCACGCCACAACTGCCGACTTTAGTAAGCCGAGCATTTTGCCAGAACAGCCACTCAGCTGTATAACCAGCCAGGAAAAAGGAATAAGCTATGATTATTTAAATTTACATTAAGTTACTTATTATATAAACTTCTGAGTTTTATGACATGATATAAAAACATGATTAATTCATGAATAAGAAGCAGAAAACAAAAAGACTCCACCTAACACACCCCTCATTATCATAATATCAATCTCAACATTGTGGTGCCTAACCTTTTGGAACTTTTTCTCTGTAAATGCTAACATGTACGTACTATGTGTCTGCACATACACCCACACAGACACACACTTAATAGGATCACACGATACGAGTTTGGGTGAACTCCAGGAGCTGGTGATGGAAAGGGAGGCCTGGTGTGCTGTGATTCATGGGGTCACAAAGAGTCGGACACGACTGAGCGACTGAACTGAACTGAACACATATTTTATCATTATACATGTATGTATTATATGTATAATATCTTTCAAAAGTGAATATGATAAAATATTAAGATACATTTAAATCTATATGCTCTTAATTGGCAAATTTAACTGTAATTTAACCACTGTCTTAAATTTTGCATACAGAAATTGACTCTAAATTTCCACTATCAGAAGTGGCTGCCATAACCATCCAGGGTATATAAAACTTTGCACAGTTGACCTCACGTTTCCACTAAATAAACTCCTGGAAATGGGCTGCTGGTCTGCATGGTCCAGAGCAGCATCAGTGCTGCTCCCCACACCTTCTCAGGGTGGGATCAGCACTTCCATCTCCATATTTTCACTTAAAATATGACAAAGTAACCTCTACCTAACACAAGGGGATATCCCAATTACTCTTTCAAAGAAAAATGAATATTTTATAAACGACAATGACAAGGACTGAGAGAAATCACTAGTGCACATATAACAGAATGTGTGGTTTCAAGACATTTAAATTGTAAAAGCCTTGAAACACTGTCAAATGCTTCTGCCATCAGTGTATTTCACTTTTGTGAAGCTATGGTGCAAGAATGTAGTTCTTACGTTAGGCTTATCCACCAGGTTGACTAATGACTGAGTCGTTCCCGCCAGGATCGAGGGCAGAGAAGAGATGTGCTTCCAGGCAGACTGTCCCCTGTTGGGCAACATCAACGCTTGATCATTTTTCTTAGAGTATTTTTGGAAGCTTTTAATTGGCTAAATTTTTCTCAATAAGAAAATCAAACAGAACTTGGAAACGTTATTGCTCACCAAATTATCAGGATAAATATGGGTGATGCCAAGGAAGGGAGGCAGGAGGTGACTCCTAGGATGAAGGATACAGATGCTGGCCACTGAGGGCAGAACTCTTTGCGAGGCTCCTGTGCTGACCATGCACTGCCCTGAGGCCAGGCCTGTGGGCGGTGGATGGGAATCTGCTTGTGTGTAAGTTAGGGTGGCCCAGAGCAGAGCACAACATCCAGGCCTGGCTTCTCTCACCTCTTCTGGTAGCAGATGCTCACTGTCAGGATGGCGGTCAGGGTCATGTTCAACACTGAGTGCTCAGGGGACAGTAGGGCCAGGGCATCCCCTCGCCCCCACACTAGGCTGCAGGGTGAGGCTCAGGAATCTGGAGGGGGCAAGTCAGCAACCCGTTGCTGCTGACAGAGGCCAGTGCCTTCCCAGAAACACTGGTGTGGCCACAAGGTTTCAGAAGAGGCGACTTCAAAGGCTCTCCTCTCCGTGGCTGACTGGCTTTGATCATGGTTCACCATTCTTACCAGATCAGGCTCTGGGTCTGATATGCAGGATACTCACTCGAGTTTGCTTTCATTCCTAACCTCTGACTCCCCTCTGCACTGTGCTTGTCCACACGGGGCCCCTCTACCACCAGCACACATGTGCCCTCTGCCACCAGACTGCCCTTGGCTTGGCTGATGCCTTCAAAGTTGGTGTGCTTGTGTTACAGGGCTCAGGGCACAATGACACTGTTTTTTATAACTCTCGTGGGATTATTTGGCTCTTTAAAATATATGCAGATATAATTGGCAAGTTAAAAACAATAATAAAAAAATAACAAAAAAAATAGAGTCCAATATGCACTCTTGAGTGACAGAAATTCACCAAAACCCACACACAGGTGGTTGTGGCCATTTACAGATCATGTCCTTTTCTTTAAGAACAAATGGAATTACCAATGCTCTTCTAAAATAAATAAACACACTTCTGTAAAGTGACTATGCCAAAGCCTTTGACTGTGTGGATCACAAGAAACCATAGAGAATTCTCCAAGAGATGGGAACACCAGACCATCTGACCTGCCTCTTGAGAAACATGTAAGCAGGTCAGGAAGCAACAGTTAGAACTAGACATGGAACAACAGACTGGTTCCAAGAAGGAAAAAAGTATGTCAAGGCTGTATATTGTCACCCTGCTTACTTAACTTATACACAGAGTACGTCATGAGAAATGCTGGGCTGGATGAAGCACAAGCTGGAAACAAGATTGCCAGGAGAAATATCAATAATGCCAGATATGCAGATAACACCACCCTTATGGCAGAAAGTGAAGAATAAGTAAAGAGCCTCTTGATGAAAGTGGAAGAGGAGAGTGAAAAAGCTGGCATAAAGCTCAACATTCAGAAAACTAAGATCATGGCATCTGCTCCCATCACTTCATGGGAAATAGATGGGGAAACAGTGGAAATAGTGGCAGACTATTTCTTTGGGCTCCTGTAGATGGTGATTGCAGCCATGAAATTAAAAGATGCTTACTCCTTGGAGGAAGTTATGACCAACCTAGACAGCATATTAAAAAGCAGACACATTACTTTGCCAACAAAGGTCCATCTAGTCAAGGCTATGGTTTTTCCAGTATTCATGTATGGATGTGAGAGTTGGATTATAAAGCAAGCTGAGTGCCGAAGAATTGATGCTTTTGAACTGTGGTGTTGGAGAAGATTCTTGAGAGTCCCTTGAACTGCAAGGAGATCAAACCAGTCCATCCTAAAAGAGATCAATCCTGAATGTTCATTGGAAGGACAGATGTTGAAGCTGAAACTCCAATACTTTGGCCACCTGATGTTAAGAACTGACTCATTTAAAAAGACCCTGATGCTGGGAAATACTGAAGGTGGGAGGAGAAGGGGACGACAGAGGATGAGATGGTTGGATGGCATCACTGACTCAATGGGCATGAGTTTGGGTAAACCCCGGGAGTTGGTGATGGACAGGGAGGCTTGGCGTGCTGCACTCCATGGGGTAACAAAGAGTCAGTCACAACTGAGCGACTGAACTGAACTGAACTGGAAGTGAACAAATAATTATCAGAATCACCATGCCGTGTCTTTTAACAGTACAGGGAACATTTTCTCAATCTCACCCAAGGGCTGACTGACAAAGGCCCTTTCCTCATTAGGCTGATTCTTCCAACACTGAAGAGACTTTGGCACATCTACACCTCTGATTATCAGCAAGCTGCTGCCTCCATAGGCATCAAGCCTTCAAGGGAATTCTCAAATGACCTTTTATTTGACCTGCACACAATTTTTGTCTATTTGATTGTGATTTTATTGTTTTGTCTTCAGTCAAGTTTTCTCTTTTTCTAGCTGCAAATAAACTGATTTTCCTTCAGAATTCCCAAGTCATAGTGCCTCAAAAAATTACATTGTTCTTTCATGATTAAAAAATACTCAAGAAATTACTATAGAGAGAACTTCAACATGACAAATAGAAAGCATGAAAAGCACACGGTTGACATCACACTCCACTGAGAAGGCCTGAATGCTCCCTCTAAGACGAGGAAAGATGAGAATTCACTCATGCCACTTTGCTTCAACATTACACTCAAAAGTTCTAAACAAGGCAATAGTCAAGAAAAAAAATAAAAGGCATCCAACCTGAATAGGGAAAAGTGAAATATCCCTACTCACAGAGGATAAGATCTTATATACAGAAAATCCTGAAAACTCTACACACACACACACACACACACACACACACACACACACACACACACACTCTTAGTGCTAATAAGGTCAATATACAAAAATCTATGTTTCTCTGTTTAAGAAACCATTACCTAATCCAAGGTCAAAGGGTTTATTAGTATTTACATACACTAGCTAATCCAAAAGAAAACAATTCCATTTATAATAGTATCAAAAAGAATAAAATACTTTGGGACAAACATTTTTTAAGGTCACAAAGAGTTACCAAGCATGGATGTATCTATCTTATAATGAAAACTACAAAGCATTGTTTAAAGAATTTAAAAATGACAGAAATGGGAAGCTACACTAAATTCATGATTTGAACTACTTAATATTGGTAAGAGAGCATTAATCCCCAGAATCGTCTGCAAATTCAACACAAAATTGTATCAAAATTCCAACTGCTTTTTTCCCCCAGAAATGGACAAGCTGATCCTAAAATTCATACATAACTGTGAGGGACACTGAATAGCTAAAACAATCTTGAAAATTACTGAAGTCATCAGACTCTTACTCCAATTTCAAAACTTATGATAAATCTACAGTGATTAAAATAGTGTCATACTGGCACAAGGACAGACATAGAGACCAGTGGACTAGAATTGAAAGCCCAGAAATAAACCCAAACATCTATGGCTAACTGATTCTTTTTCTTCTTTTAATCTGGCCTCATGAGGTCTTAGTTGAAGTCTATGGGATCTTCGTTGGGGTATTCAGACTCTTAGATGTGGCATGTGGGGTCTAGTTCCCTGACCAGGGACTGAACCTAGGCCTACTGCACTGAGCACAGAGACTTCGGCTAACTGATTTTTGACAAGAGTGCCAAGTGGGGAAAAGACAGTCTCTCCAACAAGTGGTGCTGGTATGACCGAACATCCACAGACAAGGGAATGAATCTGGATCCTTACCTTACACCATATACAACCACCAACTCAAAATAGATAAAGGACTTGACTGTAAAAGCTAAAACCATAAAACTCATAGAAGAAAACTTAGATGTAAAGCTTAAACTAGACCTTGGATTTGGTTTCTTAAATATGACACCAAAACCACAGGCAACAGAAGAAATAGGTATGATGGACTTAATTAAGACTAAAATATTTTATACTTCAAAAGGCACCATCAAGGAAGTACAAAACTAATCCATGGGGCAGGAGAAAATATATGGAAGCCATGCAACTGATAAAGCTCCACTGTCCACATTATAACTTGTACAACTCAGCAACAAAAAGAAAAACAATCCGACTGAAAAATGGGCCTAGGATTTATATACATATTTCTCTACAAAAGATACACAAATGTCCAACATGCATCATCAGGAAAATGGGAATCAGTGAGTGCAACCTCACCTACTAAGATGGTTATCAAGAAAACAAAACAGCAAGTGTTGGCAAGGTTGTGGAGAAACTGGAACCCTCCTACATGGCAGGTGGGGTGAAGAATGACACACTGCTGTGGAAAACAGCTTGCCAGTTCCTCAAAATAGTAAACACAGGATTACCATGTGATCCAGCAATTTCACTTCTAGTTTTACATCCAAGAGAACTGAGAACACATGTCCACACAAATACTTGTGCAGAGATGTTCACTGTTTATTGATAAAAGCCTAAAAGTAGAAAAAATCCAAATATTTATCAATTGATGAACAAATAAACAAAATGTTACATATCCACAGAAGGGAACATTACTCAGCAAGAAAAAGAAATGAAGCAGTCATACTCCTTACAATATAGATGAGCATGTAAAACTGCTCACCTATGTTGTATGTGACTGGTGATGAAAGCAAGGTCCAATGCTGTAAAGAGCAATATTGCATAGGAACGTGGAATGTTAGGTCCATGAATCAAGGCAAATTGGAAGTGGTCAAACAGGAGATAGCAAGAGTGAACATCAACATTTTAGGAATCAGCGAACTAAGACGGACTGGAATGGGTGAATTTAACTCAAGACGACCATTATATTTGCTACTGTGGGCAAGAATCCCTTAGAAGAAATGGAATAGCCATCATAGTCAACAAAAGAGTCCAAAATGCAGTTCTTGGATGTAATCTCATTATGACAGAATGATCTCTGTTCGTTTCCAAGGCAAACCATTCAGTATCACAGTAATCCAAGTCCATGCTCCAACCAGTAATGCTGCAGAAACTGAAGTTGAACAGTTCTGTGAAGACCTATAGGACCTTCAAGAACTAATACCCAAAAAGATGTCCTTATCATTTTAGGGGACTGGAATGCAAAAGTAGGAAGTCAAGAAACCCTGGAGTAACAGGCAAATTTGACCTTGGAGTACAAATGAAGCAGGGCAAAAGCTAATAGAGTTTTGACAAGAGAACACACTGGTCATAACAAACACCCTCTTCCAGCAACACAAGAGAAGACTCTATACATGGACATCACCAGATGGTCAACATCGAAATCAGACTGATTATATTCTTTGCAGCCAAAGATGGGGAAGTTCTATGCAGTCAGCAAAAACAAGACCAAGAGCTGACTGTGGCTCAGATAATGAACTCTGTATTGCCAAATTTAGACTTAAATTGAAGAAAGTAGGTAAAACCACCAGACCATTCAGGTATGACCTAAATTAAATCCCTAACGATTACAGAGTGGAAGTGAGAAATAGATTTAAGGGACTAGATCTGATAGAGTATCTGATGAACTATGGACGGAGGTTTGTGACACTGTATAGTAGACAGGGAGCAAGACCATCTTCAAGGAAAAGAAATGCAGAAAAGCAGAACGGCTGTCTGAGGAAGTCTTACAAATAGCTGTGAAAAGAAGAGAAGCAAAAAGCAAAAGAGAAAAGGAAAGATATAAGCACCTGAATGCAGAGTTCCACAGAATCTTAAGGAGACATAAGAAAGCCTTCCTCAGTGATCAATGCAAAGAAATAGAGGAAAACAATAGAATGGGAAAGACTAGAGATCTCTTCGAGAAGATTGGAGATATCAAGGGAACTTTTCATGCAAAGATGGGCTCAATAAAGGACAGAAATGGTATGTATGGTACCTAACAGAAGCAGAAGATATTAAGAAGAGGTGGCAAGAATACACAGAAGAACTATACAAAAAAGATCATCACGACCCAAATAATCATGATGAAGTGATCACTCATCTAGAGCCAGATATCCTGGAATGTGAAGTTAAGTGGTTCTTAGGAAGCATCACTACAAACAAAGCTAGTGGAGGGTGATGGAATTCCAATTGAGCTATTTAAAATCCTGAAAGATGATGCTGTGAAAGTGCTGCGCACTCAATATGCCAGCAAATGGGAAAACTCAGCAGTGGCCACAGGACTGGAAAAAGTCAGTTTTCATTCCAGTCTCAAAGAAAAGCAATGCCAAAGAATGCTCAAACTACCGCACAAATGCACTCATCTCACACGCTAGTAAAATAATGCTCAAAATTCCCCAAGCCAGGCTTCAACAATACCTGAACTGTGAACTTCCAGATGTTCAAGCTGGTTTTAGAAAAGGCAGAGGAACCAGAGATCAAACTGCCAACTTCTGCTGGAACATGGAAAAAGCAAGAGAGTTCCAGAAAAACATCTATTTCTGCTTTATTGACTATGCCAAAGCCTTTGACTGTGTGGATCACAATAAACTGTGGAAAATTCTGAAAGAGATGGGAATACCAGACCACCTGACCTGCCTCTTAAGAAACCTGTAAGCAGGTCAGGGAGCAACAGTTAGAACTGAACATGGAACAACAGACTGGTTGCAAATAGGAAAAGGAGTATGTCAAGGCTGTATATCGTCACCCTGCTTATTTAACTTATACGCAGAGTACATCATGAGAAATGCTGGTCTGGACGAGGCAGAAGCTGGAATCAAGATTGTCAGGAAAAATATCAATAACATCAGATACGCAGATGATACCTCTCTTATGGCAGAAAGTGAAGAAGAACTAAAGACCCTCTTGATGAAAGTGAAAGAGGAGAGTGAAAAAGTTGGCTTAAAACCCAACATTCAGAAAACTAAGATCATGGCATCCAGTCCCATCACTTCATGGCAAATAGGTGGGATAACGGGTCAGACTTTATTTTTCCGGCTCCAAAATCACTCCAGATGGTGACTGCAGCCATGAAATTAAAAGACACTTACTCCTTGGAAGAAAAGTTATGACCAACCTAGACAGAATATTAAAAAGCAGAGATGTTACTTTGCCAATAAAGGTCCATCTAGTTAAGGCTATGGTTTTCCCAGTAGTCATGTATGGATATGAGAACTGGACTATAAAAATGCTGAGCGCCGAAGAATTGATGCTTTTGAACTGTGGTGTTGAAGAAGATTCTTGAGAGTCCCTTGGACTGCAAGGAGATCAAACCAGTCCATCCTAAAGGTAATCAGTGCTGAAAATTCACTGGATGGACTGATGCTGAAGCTGAAACTCCAATACTTTGGCCACCTGATGTGAAGTGCTGACTCATTTAAAAAGACCCTGATGCTGAGAAAGACTGAGGTGGGAGGAGAAGGGAACGACAGAGGATGAGATTTTTGGATGACATCACTGACTCAATGGACATGAATTTGAGTAAACTCCAGAAGTTGGTGATGGACAGGGAGGCTTGGTGTGCTGCAGTCCATGAGGTCACAAAGAGTCAGAGATGACTGAGAGACTGAACTGAACTGACAGAAGTCAGACACAAAGGTCACCTATTATGCAATTCTTCTCACAAAATGTCCAGAATACACAAATCTGAAGAGACAGAAAGTAGGGAGGTCTCTTCTATACATCTGAGACTCAATTTCTGCTCTGCAAATAGATTCATCAATATCATTTTTCTAAATTCCATATATGTGTGTTAATATATCATACTTGTTTTTCTCTTCCTAACTTTCTTCACTCTGTATAACAGGCTGTGTTTGTTCACCACAATAGAACTGACTAAAATTTGTTCTTTTTATGGCTAAGTAATATTCTACTGTACTTATGTACCACAACTTTATCCCTTCATCTGTAAATGGATATCTACGTTGCTTCCATATCCTGGCTATTGTGAACAATGTGGTACATGTGTCCTTTACAACTGTGGCTTTTGGGGTAAGGAGAGAGTGGGACAAATGGAGAATGTAGCATCAGCATTATATACACTATCATGTATAAAAAAGATAGCCGATGAGAAGTTACTATACAACACAGCCTGGGATGGGTGGAGGGGAGGGAGGCTCATGAGGGAGGCAAAAGTGAAAATGAATGTCACAATCATGTCCAACTCTTTGCAACTCCATGGACTATACAGCCCATGGAATTCTCCAGGCAACAATACTGAGGTGGCCAGGGGGCGGTAATGTATGTATAATTATGACTGATTCTCACTGTTGTACAGCAGAAATCAACTCAACATTGTAAAGCAATTTTCCTCCAATTATAAAATAAAGAAACAAAAAAGTAGGGAGGTGTGAGTAGGGATAACTGTAATGGATATGGGTTTCTTTTGGGGTGATAAGGATGTTCTGGAGTTACTGGTATGCTTACATAACATAGTAAGTATACTAACAATCACTGAACTGGACATTTTGAAATGGTTATGGTAAACTCTAGATTAAATGAATTTTATCTTTTAAAAACATGTTGCTGCTATACACGACATGGAATTTTCAGGGAGGCAAATAAGTTAGGCTCATTTGCATCTGTAACAAAAATGAAAACTCCCAGAAATGCCTCCTCTACTCATTGCCTGAAGCCGTGAGGAAGGGTCGGGGATCCTACCCACCAGACTCTGCCCTCAACCCCCAATCCAAGGATCCTCATGGCCAGAGGGCACTATATGTAAGGGGAGGAAAGGCAGGGTGTGCAGAAACGGAGGGACCAGATGCCCCTCCAGGACCTGATGAGACCATCCTAGCCACACTGCATTCTTCCCACCGCTCCCCCCGCCCCATGGTAGGTGACCAGTGTACCCTGCGGCAGGTACACAGAGGCTATAACTCAGATACAGGGTCTGCAGTCTGAGAAGCACACAGATGGACAGACACCAAAACCACAGCTGAATCCCACCTGCAGCACCCTCGCATCTCTCCTGGCCTCGGCACCACACTGGCCGTGCAACCTCTCCCCGGACCCTGTCCTAGCCTCCAGCGGTACCACGCAGCTGCTGGCACCAGCCATTACACTGCGGCTCACATGAGCCTTCACATTGAACAACAACTGCCTGCTGAAATGATGTGATCCAATCTGGAGCTTCAAGGAAAGACACTGCCCAAATTACTGCACTAATGAATGTGTCTGTCTGTGTCCTCAGTTGTGTCTGACTCTCTGTGACCCCTTGGACTGTAGCCCATCAGGCTCCTCTGTCAATGGGTTTCTCCAGGCAAGAATACTGGAGTGGGTTGCCATTTCATCCTCTAGGGAATCTTCCCAACCCAGAGACTGAACCGGCATCTCCTGCACTGGCAGATGGATTCTTTACCACTGAGCCACGTGGAAAGCTCATTAGTGAATAATCACTGTTAAAACCATCAGGTTAGAAGAGGAAAGAAAAAAAGACTAAGAACATCAGCTCAGTCACATTTGGACAGATAACCAGGAATGCAGAGGGACGCCCGCTCCACTTGCACAGCACATCTCCCCCAGGGCACCCGCCCTTCTAAGCTACGCTGTATTCACACAAAAGCAAGCGTGTGTCTTATAGGTGGAACAGGTGTCAGGGTAGTTTTCTGGGTGGTACCACAGGTGGGCCTTGTTCATTCTCTCGCGATTCTGGGGGCTGGCTGTCTGAGATGGAGGTGACACAAGACTGGTTCCTGAGGCCTCCTGCCTTGGCATGTGGATGGCCATCTTCTCCCATGCCCTCTTATGGTTGTCTTGCTGTACGTTTCTGGGTACTGATCTCTCCCTATCTCACCAGTCACCCTAGATTAGGACCCACCCTAAAGGTCTCATTTCACTCCATCTCCAAACATGGTCAACATCCTGAGGTTCTGTGGTCAGGATATCAACACGTAAATTGTAGAGGGTACAGTTCAGCCCAGGACAGGACTGTCTTTGAAAGGGAAAAGCACAGTAAACAGCAGCCACTATGCTTGACTGTGACTCCAGGGCTGAGAGGCTGAGAGTCCCTCCTATACCTCTGGCTCTCCAGCAGAACAGTGGCAGGAACACTGTGGGCAGTGGTCCTGGGGCAGCAGGGCCCAGTCGCTGCACCCAGGAACAGCATAGAGTTGAACCCAACACCAGTGATGAACCTGACCCTGTCCCCAGCTAGGGGCATTTCTTCCCTCACAAGTGAAGTAACCATCCCCCAAAAGCCTGAGCAGAATGACCCCGTTGCCCCCGTGGTAGTGCCACAGTGGCCTGAGGCCATCATTCACTCTCCAGGGAAACAGCACTCACCTGTCTCAGGAGGGACACTCTGGCCCTTCTCTCTCTCAGGAGCCACTTTCTCAGGTGGGTTTCTGGAGGCTGGAATCACAGGGGCCTTCTTTTCCTGGCCATGTGAAACCTCAGGATAAAGTTTCTTCAGTACTTTTCCAACAAACACTACAGAGGCAATCAATTTGCAAAAGAAAGGAAAGTATTACTGATTGAAGTTTTATTTAAATTGCAAATGAATTTTATATAAAATAAGACATATCATGACATCACCATCTCAGAGCTAAGCGACTACCCCTCCACAGGACACGAGAGTGGTGCCTACAAGACCCCCAGCACTGTCCCCATGAGGGTCACCCCCAGCACTGTCCATCACAGCACCCCCACTACTGACCCAATCACAGGAACTCCAGCACTGTAGGCATCAGGGGACCTCCAGAAGTGTCCACATCACAGGACCTCCACAGCACTGCCCATCAGAGGGCCCCCAGCACTGTCCTTGCACTAGCTACCCCCATAGGTGTGAGCACAGGTGGGGAGGGTGAGGCTGGGGAGCTGGTGGGGCACGTAGGCTCACAGTTCTGTTCTTACTCCACCTCGTCGCTGGTTGAATTTACGCACAGAGCAGACAATGAGCTGTTTTCAGATCCTGGTTTGTGGTCCTGGGTTGCAGAGCAGCCCGGGAGAGGCTGGGTCCATGCCAGTTCATAGCAGACAGGCTGGGCAGCCTCAGGGGCCCCTCTGGGGCCCCCACAGGGACAGCATAGTTGGCATAGTGCCCACAAAGATGCAGATTCTTTACCTGGCTTATCTCAGGGCACTCTCTACCCTGACTGGAGGGAAGCGCTGCCACAGTGAATAAACATTTCTGTCCTGATTTAAGTGTGAACAACGAGCAGGGACAATCTCAAAAGGGCAGCCAGGAAAGATGAGGGGAAAGGTTAATCCAGTGAATCTGTTTTGAAGTGAAATGAAGTGAAAGTTGCTCAGTCGTGGTAGACTCTTTTGTGACTCCATGGACTATAGCCCGCCAGGCTCTCAGTCCAAGGAATTCTCCAGGCAAGAATACTGGAGTGGGTAGCCATTCCCTTTTCCAGGGGATCTGCGTCAAATCCAGGTCTCCTGCATTGCAGGTGGATTCTTTACTGTCTGAGCCATCAGGTAATCTGTTTTAACCTCATTAAATTTAGAAACAAATCAACAGAGAGAGAGAGAGACAACTGCTCTAGTGACCAAGCACCATGGGGCAGAAACCAAGAGCAGGACTCTGGAGACAGGCTTGAGGTATTCAGACGACAAAGTGGGGGACAGACATTAGGGCCATTGAGGAGGCGGTGATGTGAGGAGGGGGAAGTGAGAGGTCAGGTGTGATGGGGCCGCTGAGCCCTCTGTGGGTCATGGAGGGCAGGCTCCTGCCCTCAGAGGGAGCACAAGCCCAATGGCATAGACTGCTCCTCCTTTCATCCTGTGTGCAGACGGCCCTCACTGCAGAAATAAGCCCCTCCAATTGGTGCTAGTTGGAAAACACACAATTTGGGTCTAAAAACACAACAGGCCTTCTGAGAAAGCTACTCAAGCCCAAGTGGTGCTTGGCCAGGCGCCTGGGGGAACATGGGGTCCTAGTGTCACCTACCTGCCCACCCCTGGGAGCCCCTGCAGGAAGAAGCCAGTCCTCATGGGGATGCCCTCATTTCCCCAGCCACGCGGAGGCCCTGCCTCCCAGCTCTGCCAGGTTGGGCAGCACAGGCCTGTGAGCATGTTCCCCAGGCCACTGAGGACGGCTAAGGCAGCACCTGGGTCACAGGGAGGCGGTCTGTTCCATTAGACCAGCGCTCCAAGACCTGTCCAAAGGGCAGGTTCCAAGTTTCCAATAGAAACTAAATGGTCACGTGCATTTCCTTAAATAGCGGAGGGGAAAAACTTCTACTCCAGAAGACCGGATGCAATTTCTGGGAGAACCAAAAGCAGCTGACAAAATCCTAACCAGTTATCCTGCTCTAAAGGGAACTTGGGGACACTTGGAGCCCAAGAGCCACCTGGGCTGGCAGCAGCTGATGCGGCATTCCGCTGAGGTCACAGCTGAGCTCCGCAAACACGTGTGTGTCTGTACACATGACTACACTACAGGAAAACCAGACATGGGTCATCACCAAGCAGCGTATGCATCCACTGAGTACCACACAGCCTAAAGGAACCAAAATACACAGCAATCCCAGGGAGAAACCGGCACGGTCACCAGGAAACGCTGAGATGAACCAGTCACCTGACAATTTTGCTTCCACTGGTACCCTGACACAGTGGCGAGGGCGCAGCACATAGCAGGTCGGCCATGGGTGGAGACACAGGCTGTGTGGCTGTGGCACTGTCCCTGAATTCAGCTTGTCACCTGCACACACTGTATCTATGGCCTAACTGGCGGCCTGTCTGCAAAGCGGGTCTTGAGGCCCTCTGGTCTCCACTCACTACCTTTCGGTGTCCCTGCATGACCCTGGGGTGTTGGGGTGGGCCCAGGCCTGCAGGAGGTTCAGGATATGTGGTCCTTCCTCAGGGACAAAACTCAGCCCAGAGCTGAGGCTGGGAGCTCCAGGGCTAAGGTCCTGGGGCCAGGCTCTGGGTCTCTGACTTGGGTGGGGTCTGGGGGCTTCAGGCCTGCCTCACACCTGGCTCTGGAAGCTGATAAATATACGTGTCTCATACGGGCTTCACAGGTGGCTCAAAGGCAAAGAACCTACCTGCCAATGCAGGAGACAGGGTTCAATCCTTTGGTTAGGAAGATCCCCTGGAGGAGGAAATGGCACCCTGCTCCAGTATTCCTGCCTGGGAAATCCCATAGACAGAGAAGCCTGGTGGGCTATAGTCCATGGGGTTGCAAACAGTCAGACATGACTTAGCGACAAAACAACAACAACACATGTCTAAATACTTTCAGTTGTCACAATTTAAAGCATAGTCTTTTAAAAAATAATATGATTTTAATTTTCCAAAATCAACTTTAAAAGAGCCATGCGTAACAAACAAAACTAAAGTAATACTTTCTACCAGCTAATACTGCTGGAGGATTCCTCAGTGAATTTCACTTCTTATTCACAACACAGAGATTAAGACCACTCAATGCATGAACATTGTCCTCTAAAGAAAACAAGCTGTCAGTGAGGACCTGCCCCGACCCCCACCCACCATCAGCACATCTACTTTTCAAACAGAGGATGGGGTCGCTCCAGTGCAGTCACAGAAGGAGCTCATTGTTTACTTAAATAGAAATCACTAGCTATTAATATTTTATACCAAAAGAAATGTACAGCCACTGGACTCTAACTTCTTGGAGCCTCTAGGGCTATGAAGGAGATGGGTGCCTGTGAACTGCCTACCAGTTTACTACAGATAGGGACTTGCGGCCACAGCTATGTAGGGATTCAAGTCAAAAGCAGAACAGAAATGAAAGCTTACTTTTTTCAGGGTACTGGCATGCAGTAACGCATCATTTTTAAAATGCATCTGTCACTTTTGGTTTGTTGAAATGCACCTTGTGACTGTATCGGTGTTTATGTGTGTTACCTACTGAAAATGTAGCCCTAAAAATCAATTTAGAGGTTAAAAGTCTCTTTTCTGCTTAATTTACACTGTGCTCAAAAACAAACAAAAAAGAGCTGGGTGCTCAGGTTATAGCAGGCAGCTCTTTGTCACCACAGGGACCCAGTGACCTGCCTGCTCCTCCCCTCCTCACACCTCGTCCTCTTGCTGTGCTCCTACCCTTCTCCCAGCAGCAGGAGCAGGTTCTAACTTGAAACTCTGGTGTCTGTCAAAAAGTAACCAGTAGAACGTAAAAAAGAACGGACATGAATGCCCGCAGGAGATGAGTACAATCTCTACGCAGATGGACGCCTGGAGTTGGGACACAAGAGACACAGCAAAAGGTCACCATGGAGAAAACCATCTTGTCTGAAGTTAATATGATGGAATACCAAACAGAGAGATCAAGTCTCTGTGTCACAGGGGACTCAAGCCATTTTGATATGATTTTCAGAGAGAACTGTCATCCACACTTGCTGTTTCAGGCTAAAGACATAAGACAAAGAAAAATAAATCTTCAGTCAAGTCTTCTTTGGAAATTAGATACCTGGGAAGAACTGAGAATACACGTAACTCAAAAGGAAATAGATGGCTTGATTGCTGGTGGTAAACTATTCAATTCTGACCTCTTCTTTCACATAGCTACATGTTTAGAATCTAACAGCTGGGGGTAAAAAAAGGTGGGTGGGTTTGCTCCATGTTTAACAGAGGTGTTAATGGCAGTATTTCAAGTTACTAGGCCTCCTTTGTGGTGGTCTTAGGAAGGAGGGTTTAACAGGCCCCTGCCTGAGGGACTTGGTTCCCAGCACTCCTCCCAGAGGGGAAAGCCTCCTCATCAGGGGATCTGGGTGAATATATTTACTATTAGAAAAGGCTCTCATAAAAACAAAAACAATAGAAACAGAACTTTTTCTTCCATAATGTTCCTCTCTGAAAAAGACAAAGGGAAATGAAAACTATGCGTTTAAAGAAAAAAAAACCCTTGAACTTTGAGGCCAGTAAGTTACCCCATCAACATCAAAAATATTTTCCTTCTCCTAAAAAAGTTCACTTTGATGGTAAAATAACACACATTTCCCTCAACATCTATGTTCACATCTACGTTCATACTTTATTTAACATGGATGTAAAACTACACATTTCTTTTTACTACATTTATACTGGAGAGCTTTCTGGTAATAGAAATGATATTGACTCATTTGTGATTCTCTTGCCATATCATCCCTATGAACCACTGTCTCTCAGAAAAGCACAATTCTCAGAGGACAAAAAAACATGTGTAGAGCTAATCTGGAGACATGAGGAAAAAAATTAGCCAAAAACTGTATTTTCAAGGGTGGATGTTAAATGGAAAGCAGTAAAACTGATGAGGCCACATATTTATAGAAATTACACAAAAATAAAGAAGACCCTAAGTATTAACAAATAACTTTAAAAATGTGATTTCTAGATATTTCATTATGAAAGAAAGCTACCACAACAAACAGGTTTATGACATACCTTTAAAAAGTGATTATCTAAATGGAAAAGTGATTATCTAGAACTTAAAACGAGAGTTGGCAGGCTTTTTGAAATCATATATAAATGAGTAACTACTTCTGAAAATAAGATCAGAAATGGAATTTCATTGAAAGTTTCCCAATGGCCAGTTTGAAGACAGACAGCCTCCCAACTATAGCCTGGCTTGGTAGAGAACATCTTTCAAAACACACACCAAGAAAATCATAAAGAAAAGGAAGAGTTCCTCAGCCTCAGTAAACAGTGACGCAGTTGATTCCCTTTTCCTCCTGATATCTGTATAGCTTAAGAGACACTTTAAATTTTCTTAAGTTTAAGGTATTTCTTGGAATCTTAAACAGTATTTTCAATTTCCTATTTTCAGTAAAGAGTATATTTATCTGCCAACCTCTCTATAGCTTTTTCCACCATAATATTCAATATGGGTTTTTGTCCTGTAATATGACAAGGCTGCCTAGGAATAAAGGAATACATAGATAATAGTATTGTATCAATTCACAAGAAAGAGAAGCTCAATATATATGCAAATTCAATGAATGATAGTTTCTTAATGAGTTTCATCACAGAATTATAAATGGAAAAACAATTAGCTAAGATTAAGCAAGAGTTGGCAAGCTTTCTGAAATATTAATTAAGAGAAAACTAGTTCTCAAAATAAGACTATAAATAGTATTCAAATGGAATATAACTGGAATCCTACGCCATGACCAATCTGAGGTGGCCTCCCCATCTAAGCAACAGACATACACTAAACACTCAGTTTCTTACAAAACTTTAACACTTAAAAATATTTCAAACTCCATCCAAAATTTTTCCTCACAGTTTTTTAGCAGCAATTACTATGCCAATAGCCACTCTGAAACATGTTAAGTGCACGTAAGGCTGTGATCATTTTGTGTGGAGAGCAAACACTGCTCTTGTTTTGTCACCAAGACAAAACAAGGATCTGGGGATAGGGTAAGGGATCCCTGGATGCAAGGGATAAGGCAGGGCAGGCTGAGGGGACACTTGAAGGCAACTCAGAAAGTTGCCTCATCCCAGTTGGAAAATAGAAGAGAACTCATTCCTTCTACTCCAGTACTGTTACTGAGGTGCAGTGTTCTCCTACAGAGGAAGCAGACTGGGAATGCTATCTACTTTTCTCCATATTCTGCCTTACAGAGAAGTTTGTTTCCTTATTTTATGCAAATATTAACTATAGATGCCACTGGGCTTTTCCTTTCAAAGGGCAAAAACACAGCATCTGTTTTAATGGAGAGAAGGGAAGAAAATAATCATAGCCTGAACTAATCCAAGTAAAATGAGAAAGATATTCAAAACCTTCACCTTTACTTGAAGCCACACAACTCCTAGAAGAAAACATAGGGAGAAAGTTCTTTGACAACAGGAGTCTTAGTGAAGTTGGTTTTGTTTTTGTTTTTTTTTTGGATTTGACACCAAAAGCAAAGACAACAACAATAAAAACAAAAGAAACTAAAAAGCTTCTGCAAAACAAAACCACCAACAAATGAAAAGGCAACCTACTGAAGGGGAGAAAATATTCGCACACTATAAATCTGATAGGGGCTAATATATAAAATATATAAAGAACCATATAAAGTAGCAAAAGGCCCCAAATAATCTGAGTGAAAAATGGGCAGAGAAACTGAGCAGACATTTCTCCAAAGAAGACATACAGGTGGTCGACAAGTACACAGAAAAGATGCTCAACATCACTAATCATCAGGGAAATTGAAATCAAAACACAATAAGATATCACTTCACACCTGTCAGAATGGCCATCATCAAAGAAGACAGGAAATAACAAATGTTGGTGAGGATGTAAAGGAAAGGAAAACCCTTGTGCACTGCTTGTGGGGATGAAAATTGGTGCAGCCACAGTGGAAAAGAGTCTGGAGGAGCCTCACAAAATTAAAAATTAAACTATGATACGATATGCAATTCTACTTTGGGATCTGGGTATTTATCCAAAGAAAATGAAAGCACTAACTTGAAAATTCAGACACATGTACCTCAGTGTTCACTGAAACTATTCACAATAGCCAAGAGATGGAAACAACGTAAGCATCCATGGATGGATGAATGAATAAGATGTGGAATACTATTCAGCCCTAAAGAAGTGACATTGCCAATAACACAGATAATCCTGAGGGCATTACGCTAAGTGGAATAAGCCAAAGAAAGGCAAATACTGTAAGATCTCACTATTTGTTGAATCTAAAAAAAAAAAAAAGAAAAAAGGAGCTCACAGATACAGAGAACAGACTGATGGTCCAGAAGTGATTGAGGGATGGGACAAATTGGTAAAGATGGTCAAAAGGTACAAGCTTCCAATCATAAGTAAGTCAGTCCTGGGATGCAGTTGTACAGCATGGTGATTACTGCTAACACTACTGTGCTGCATATTTCCTAAGACAGAAAGTAGGTCCTAAAAGTACTTATCACAAGGGATTTTGTAACTATATGAGGTGATGGATGTTATCTTACTGGGTGATGGCTTTGTAATATATAGCCCATCATGTCACTATGCTGTACACCTAAAACCCATACAGTGCTGTGTATTGATCATATCTGAATAAAACTGAGGAAAACATAATCTTCCCTTTTTTTCTCATTTTAATGTTGATGATTATACGTAAGGTGTCTGAAGTTCCCTGTATCTCTGACATTCATTCTAAAGCATGTGCCAGGTTAGCCAATTAAATGTATCCATTCTGCCTTCGAGTGTTGGCTGCTCTCCTGTCTGACTCTTTGGGACTCCATCAAGAACTGTAGCCCATCGAGGTCCTCTGTGCATGGAATTCTCTAGGCAAGAATACTGGAGTGGGTTGCCATTCCCTTCTCCAGAGAATCTTCCTGACACAGGGGTCAAACCCCCGTCTCCTGCATTGCAGGTGGATTCTTTACAGTCTGAGCCACTAGGGAAGTCCCATTCTGCCTTTGGTGCTGGTTAAAAATATGCCATCACTTAATAAACACTAGTTATGTCCCCAGAAATTCAGGGTCCCTGCACTTAAATGGTTGGAGAGTCTGAATGTGGGGTTTGGGGCAGGTCTTCACACCCGTCCTCCATAGTCCCAGGTCCCAGACTCCTACAGCCGCCGTCCCTCACAGTCCCGTATCCTCACAGTTCGCGTCCTCGCAGTTCCAAGGCCTCAGACTCCCAGTTCCTCACAGTCCCGGGTGCCCAGAGGCCCCGTTCCCAAAGCCCCGGATCCTCAGAGCCTCGGTCCTCACACTCCCGAGGCCTCACAGCCCCCGTTCCTCACAGACCCCCTCCCCGCCTCTCAAAGCTTTGTGTTCCTCACAGCCCCCCATCGCCACAGGCCTCGTCCTCAAAGGCCCCATCCTCACAGTCCCGGGTCCCACAGCAACCCCCACACCCCGCGCCATAGCCCCCCATCCTTCACAGTCCCGGGTCCCTCAGAGCCCTAGTCCTCACGGCCATTGTCCCTCACAGCCCCCATCCCCACAGTCCCGGGTCCCGACCCCACAGCAACCCCCCACGCCCTACGCCATAGCCCCCCATCCTTCACAGTCCTGGGTCCCCACAGACCCTGTCCTCACAGCTCCCTTGTCCCTCACAGTCCCCGTTCTCACAGTCCCGAGGCCTCAGACTCCCCATTCCCCACAGCCCCGGGTCCCCTTCTACCAAAGCCACCGGTCCCCCGACACACCCAGTCCCCACCTACCATGCCTTCGCAGAGCGGCCATACCAGCCTCACCGACCCCGGGGACCCAAGCCCAGGCAGGAGCAACTCTGCGACTTCCGGCCTCCGCCTTTGTAGACCCGCCCACAACAGCAGGCTTATCCAATCAGGATCCGGAGCCTCTGCCCGCTGGACGCCAATCAGTCGCGCACCGGCTGCGGATTGGCTCTTACGCGCTCCGGCACGGCCCGTTACTCCGAGCATGCTCGGAGGGAAGGAGCGTGAACCCGGGAAATCCGACAGTGGGGGAATCTGCTGGAGGGGATGAGGCTTTATAGGCTCATCAGAAGAGCGTCACTGGAAGGGGGTGGGTATGTCAGGGGAGGTGGATGGGGTGTCAGCAGGAGGGGAGTCAGGGACTGGGTCTTTGGGAGGAGGTCAGCGAGGGGCGGGCTTGTGCTCCTGGGTGACCGCCCGCAGTGTCACTCTGGGTCCCAGCGCTGCACAGGGATGCGGGCAGTAGGGAAGGGTCCTCTGAGCGCCCACTGGGCCAGGGTCCTGAGATGCGAAACAAACGGACTAAAAGCAGAAAGGAAACCGGGAAGAAGGGAACCCGGGGGCCGCCCACTGACCCCTTGTGGCGCTGATCCCTTCTGCCCACTGTTAAGATTTGTGCTTTGTGCTCCCGTCCAACCATCTCACCAACTCCGGGACCTTGGTTTATAGTTTACTTCTCTTCCTTGAGTCCGTTTCTTGGAGAACATTATTTCCTGAGAGCCTGTCTGTGTGGAGCCCTGCTGTGGAAGCTGGGGTTCCTCCTTAAGAGCAGGGAAGGGGTTTCAGACTGGGGAGAGGGGGGTCAGGAAGGCCTCCCCGAATGTAATTTGAGGGAGCAAAACTCGCGATGTCCAGACAGAGGGCATTCAGCAGAAGCCCAGCCCTGGAGCAGCAGGCACCGGTGCGACAGCAGCCCAGGGAGGAGGGACGGTGACAGTGCCCTCAGACAGGAAAGCAGGCAGTGCTGGGCAAGGTCGTGTAGGTGCAAGGGATTAGGGGGAGGGCATGCTGGTTTGCAGCAGAGGAGTGAAACTATCTGACAACCACTTTGGAGAAGTTGCCTGAGCCACTGAGCTGAGAGCAGACTGTGGGGAAATCAGGGGCACCTCGAGTCCACAGCAGTGAGAAGGACATCGGTGGCTAACGCCAGGGTGGTAGCTGTTGGGAAGAGGTGGTTGGATCTGGATATGTGTGAAGACAGGGCAAGAGAGGTTTTCTGACTGACTGAGAGTGGCTGTGGCAGGAGAGGTGTGGCCTGGCTCCAGGTTTTGGTCTAGAAACTGGGAGGCTGGAGTGGTTCCGAGGAGTTGAGAAACCTCCTGGGGGTGAGGGGCAGTCACTGTTGGTTGGCATGCAGTTTGGGGTGCTCCTTGGATGTGTGAATGTGGGCATGGATCAGGCAGCTGAGTGATTTTCCACGAAACAGAAAGGACCTGGATGGGATACACAGCTGGGCCAGTCGGCTGCAGGTGCATGGTTCAAGTACATACAGCTCTGAGGGGTTCTAACTCCTGCAAGGTAGGGAGATGAGGAGGGAGTGGGCAGGGGGTAGCGAAGGACAGTGAACTGTCCTGAAGCCAAGCCATGTCATCACTGGTCGGAAGTGATATTGAGGACCCATCACAGACAACTGTACTCATCTAGTGAAAGTTCTCAATGACCTTGATTACAGTCATTTTGTTGAAGTGGTAGGGCAGAAGCTTGCTGGGAATTCAGTAGAGAGAATTAACTGCAGGAGAGAAACACAAGATACTGGATGCAGACCTCTCTATTGGACCCAGGATGGAGCAGCAGCTGGAGGGTCCATAAAGACAGAACACACGTACACACATATAATTGAAAGAGAGTTTAGAAAATACACTCACTGTACACACCAAATTTATGTGCTGAAAGGTCTGATTGAGACTGAAAATGAATAATGGAACACAAATGACACAATTTAAAAATGGACCAAAGACCTTAACAGACATCTCACCAAAGACAGACAGATGATAAGTAAGCATATTGAAGGTTGTTGTTGTTCAGTCCCTAAGTTGTGTCCAACTCTTTGCGACCCCACGCACTGCAGCATGCCAGGCTTCCCTGTCCTTCACTATCTTCCGAAGTTTACTCAAACTCATGTCCAGTAAGTCAGTGATGCTATCTAACCATATCATCCTCTGCTGCCCCATTCTTTTGCCTTCAATCTTTCCCAGCATCAAGGTCTTTCCCAGTGAGTTGGCTCTTTGCATCAGGTGGCCAAAGTATTGTTCCACATTATATATGTCATCACGGGTTGCAATTTAAAACAATGAGACACCACTACTCATCCAAGAGAATGCCCAGATCCAGACACTGACAACATAAAGAGGGTGGAGCAGCAGGAACTCTCATCATTGTTGGTGGTGCAGCCACTTTGGAAGATAGTTTGGGGGTTTCTTACAAAATGAAACATACTCTTATGATCCATCAATCTCATTCCCTGGTATTTCCCCAGATGAGATGGCAACTTATGTGCACAGAAAACCCTGCACACAGATATTTATAGCAGCTTTATCTGTAATTGCCATAACTTGGAAGCAACCGAGGTGTCCTTCAGCAGGTGAATGGATAAATAAATTGAAGTGCATCCAGACAATGGTATATTATTCAGCTAGAAAGAAATGAGCTATCAAAAGACATGGAGGAAACTTAAATGCATATCACTAAGTGAAAGAAGCCAGTCTGAGAAGGCTACAGATTGTATAAGATTCTAACTCTATGACGTTTTGGAAAAAAACTATGGAGAGAATAAAAGGATCAGTGTTTGCAAGGGATTGCGCTGGGAGGGAAGACAGAGAGGACTTTTAGGGCAGTAAAACTACTCTGTCTGATATTATAATGGTGGAAACGTTATTATTCATTTGTCTAAACCCACAGAATATACAACCCCAAGAATGAAGCCCAGTGTAAACAAGGACTCTGAGTGATAGTGACATGTCAACATAGTTTCATTAGTTGTAATAAATGGACCATGTAGTGGGCATGTTGATAGCAGGGGAGGATATGCATATGTAGCAGAAGAGGGCATATAGGAAATCTCTGTACCTTTCCCTCAATCTTCCTGTGAACCTAAAACTACTCTAAAAAAATTAAGTCTATTTAACAATAGATGGTGTATGAAGTGAAGTGAAGTCACTCAGTCATGTCTTACTCTCTGCGACCCCATGGACGGTAACCTACCAGGCTCCGCAGTCCATGGGATTTTCCAGGCAAGAATACTAGAGTGGACTGCCATTTCCTTCTCCAGGGGATCTTCCCAACCCAGGGATCAAACCCGGGTCTCCTGCATTGCAGACAGACACTTTACCATCTGAGCCACTAGGGATGAGAGAGGGAATGTCCAGAATGCTGTCCTTGGTTAGATCACATCATGACCTTGTTCTCTACCTCAGCTTCCCAGCAGTGTCAAGCAGCTCTGGTCTTTCTAACCATACAACAAGATCTTCCCAGAAATCACCTCTTTTCCTCCAGCCCTGTTTCTTTCATCTCTTTTACACCCAAACTTCTCGAAAGAGTTGACCAAAGTCAGTCCCCACCTCCATCAAAGGTCAGTCTCAACCTTCAGTTGACTCTGCTGCCCAGCTGTGTTTCCATCCCCCACCACTGTAACTGCTCTTGCTGAAGTCATAGAACCTCACATTCTAGAGCTAGCCCACACTTGACAGTGTCCACGTACAATTCAGTGGTCTCCCAGAAGCACCACCTACCCACCCAGCTGCAGAGACCCGGGATTCATTGGCATCCTCTCCTCGTCTCTCCCCCATGACCCACTGAAAAAAATCACAGCAGGTGTGTCCTTCCTACATCATTTCTTACATTGTCTGGTTCATGTCTTCATCATCTCACTACGGTCTGTCCAGGCATTTTTAAACTGATCTCCACAATCCCACTTTTGTTTCCTCATTCCCACCCTACTTCCATCTCTTCTCCTCACGGCAGTCAAAATGCCCTTTAAAAAATCTCATTGAGCTTCAAAAGTCAGTGGATGTAATCCATCATATTGACAAACTAAGAAAAATCACATGATCATATTAATAGCTGCAGAAACAGCATTTGACAAAATCCAGTAAAAATCCCAAATTCATGATAAAACTGTCACCAAACTAGGAAGAGAAGGGAACTTCTTCAACCTGACAAAGAACACCTGCAGAAAACCTATAACTAACATCATACTGGAATGGTGCTGGAAAAGACTCTTGAGAGTCCGTTGGACTGCAAGGAAATCAGACAATCCTAAAGAGAATCAACCCTGAATATTCATCAGAAGGACTGATGTTGGAGTTGAAACTCTAAGACTTTGGTCATCTGATGTGAAGAGTCCAGTCACTGGAAAAGACACTGATGTTGGGAAAGATTGACAACAAAAGGAGAAGAGGGCAGCAGAGGATGAGATGGTTAGAGAGCACCACCAACTCAGCGGGCATGAATCTGAACAAACTCTGGGAGATAGTGGATGACAGAGGAGCCTGGCATGATGCAGTCCATGGGTTCGCAGAGAGTCAGAGATGACTCAGCAACTGAAAAACAACAACATCATACTTAACGGTGAAAAACTAGATGCCACCCTGCCACCAACAGAGACAAGGAAAGGATACCCTTCTGACCCCTTTTCAACATTGTACTGGAGGTCCTAGGTAATGCAATAAGACATGAAAAGGAAAGAAAAGGTATATAAATTGATAAGGGGGAAATACAACTTTGTCCACAGATGACATGATTCTCTACGCAGAACATCTTATTTCCCTGCTAAAAATCCTACATCAAATTTCACCTTATATAAGATACAACTCAGGAGAAGGGGACGACCGAGGATGAGATGGCTGGATGGCATCACGGACTCGATGGACGTAAATCTGAGTGAACTCCGGGAGATGGTGATGAGCAGGGAGGCCTGGCATGCTGCGATTCATGGGGTCGCAAAGAGTCGGACATGACTGAGCAACTGAACTGACTGAAGATACAACTCAGAGTCCTTAAAGTGTCCTTTGAACACCCCTGACTTGTTCTCCAGATGCACTCATATTTTCTCTCTTGCTCCCTCTGACTGTTCTTCCCCTAGGTTGTCACACCTGCTCTTCCTCCTATCTGAAAGCATTTCCCTGCCCTGCTCTCTTTTTACCTGAATCCCATTCCTTCTCTAGGGCTCTGGTAGAAGTGGCTTTCTGACTACATGCTGGTTCTTCTGCAGAGACCCTTGCACTCACCTGTGGGCACTTTAAACCCTGCAGGTCTTTCTCTGAAGCTGTGAGACTTACTCAGTCAAGGAACCTGGGGTGGGGGAGCAATAGGCAATTATTGGCAGATGGAAATCAGATGGAAAAATGTCCAGCCTCAACTGAAGGCAGGCAGTTCTGAGGGGCATTCCATGTGGTGCCTTTGGGGATCCCCAGCCAGATTGAGATCCCACTCTCCACAGGGATGGCCAGCTTGATAACACATCCTATTAACATTCCTTTGCTCCTTGTCTCACTCTTCCCGCTCCCTTTCTCATTTCCTGCATCACCCTCCCAAATGAACTACCTGCACCCAAAGCCACATCCCATGACCTATTTGTGAGAGAACCCAGAGGAAGATAAAGTCTTAATGAAGATTTCCACAAAAGGTTCTCCTCTCATCTTAGGGTTGCGTGGTTGCCATTTAAACATTGAATAGCATCCTCTACTTTCCTTTAGAAAAGTAATTATAATTTGTGATTGTATGTTACTGTGTTACTTTTAAAAAGTGATTGGAAGCTCCAGGGGCCAGAGAAGGTTTCTCTGTTGTGCTCACATATGGATGGACATGTTGGGCACTCAGCACACTTTTCTTATTTTTGTTTTTGCTCTTGCATGAATGAATAAATGCATTTTTAAAGATGAAAGGATGAAGGACCTACTGTACAGAGAGGGAGTTCAATATTCTGTGAAACCTATATGAAAAAGAATAAATACATGTATATGTATGACTAAATCACTTCGCTGTACACTTGAAACAACATTGTGAATCAACTATACTCCAATATAAAATTAATTCACTTAAAAAGATGAAAGGATGAGGACAAATATGGAGAGGAGGGAACTAAAGGAAAGTATATTTAAAGTAAAAATTGGATCTAGAATTTAGATTTGTGGTTGAGGTTTGAGACATACAATTCATTGGTTTTGACAGAGGAGAGAAGTTGGAAGATAAAAACTAACGAGAAATGTGACTGCGGGCAGGTTTTCTTAGTTCATCTTGTATCCACTCCCTCAGCATTTGGAACTCTGCTGTGAAGATAAGCTTCAGTTGATTAAGGGGAGTGATCAATTATATGAAGAAATATTATGGAGACAGTCCTCTTATTTAAAGACCTTGAAAATTTCATAAAAGATTGGTTACTCTCATCTCAAGTAATTTTGGTCGCCTGATTTTCTATTCCTATTCTGTTTGTGTTTGTCGCTCAGTCGTGTCTGACTCTTTGCAACCCCATGGACTGTAGTTCTCCAGGTTCCTCTATCCATGGAATTCTTCAAGCAAGAATAATGGAGTGGGTTGCCATTTCCTTCTCCAGGGGGTAGGGATTCCTGATTCCTATTCTAATTCCTGTCCATTTTCCTATAAACTTTCTTCTTGGTGTTTTCTCTTATTCTAGCAGCTTTCACGTGTGTGTTTGTTTAATCTCATTTAAACTTTACAACAGCCCAGTTAGAGACGTGCTCATTGGAAAAGACTCTGATGCTGGGAGGGATTGGGGGCAGGAGGAGAAGGGGACGACCGAGGATGAGATGGCTGGATGGCATCACGGACTCGATGGACGTGAGTCTGAGTGAACTCCGAGAGATGGTGATGAACAGGGAGGCCTGGCGTGCTGCGATTCACGGGGTCGCAAAGAGTCTGACACGACTGAGCGACTGAACTGAACTGAAGCTTCGTTTTGCAGGCTTATGAAAAAACCGGGCTCCGGGACTTGCCCAAGGTCAGGTAACACGCTGCCACAAGCGGGAAGGAAGCCAGGTGGTCTCCAGTTACCCGTGCCGCGGCTTCACGTTAGGCCGTGGTAACTTTCCTTCCCCCTGGCTATCCAGAGACAGACAACATGGCTAAATTCTCCAGTTCGCTGCAGGTTGTGAGAGCCCGGTTTCCACCGAACCATTCTCCTTCCTCATCCCTGGGCTGGTGCGGTCTGCGCTGGGAGCGGACGCGCGAAGGCGGCCGGACCCACCTCGCCCCAGGTTTACTAACAACAGTGAGACGCTGCTCCTGGGCCTGGGGACGCCATGGGGGCCATTCCTCCATGCGAAGACAGGCGGCACGTTCCTCTCCGGGGAAGGGCGCGAGTGGAAAGGTGGGGGCCGGTTTAGGCGCCCGCGATAGCCGGAGGGGCAGCTCCACGGCACTCGGGCCAGCATGTAGGATACACATGTCTCCGCGTTCTCTGCGCCGCGCGAGCATCCTTGGTGTGGAGACTTCACCCGGTCCACGAATCCCTCGCATCATGCGCCCGCGTGCCATTCCTCCCTCTCCCGAACCCGCCGCGCTGTGCCGGGTGTCTGGGTACGCGTCGAACCCGCTCGCTGAATTTCCAGCGTCCGGAGCACTTGCTCCGCGCGCAGCCTGGAGGCCGCTGCCCCCGGAGACCGCTCGGGAGCCTCAGGTCCCCCGCCGTCCCCGCGTGACCCGCGGCTCCCCGAGCAACAGTTGGCGGGCTGGGCGGTGCGCGCGCTCCCCGGGCGGTGCGCGCCAGGCGCGCCGGGCAGCAGGGCGGCAGGCGCGGGCAGGGGTCGCGGCGCGGAAGCCTGGCACTCTCCCAGGCGCGGCCCCGGCCCCCTCTCCAGATGCTGCCGCGCGCCGGCCGCCCCCCCGTGCGCCAGTGCCTCCCCGGGCGCCCAGTGCGCAGGCGCCGGCCGTGAGAAGCTACCGTGCGCCGGGCTCCAGCCGGTCGGAGCGGCGGTAGCGGCGGGGACTCGGGACCGGCGGACTGACGGGCGGACGGGCCATGTCGCCCCGCATCTGCTGAACTGGAGTGCCCGAGGATGTCTGCGCTGAGGAAGGTGCGAGCCGCCGGGGCCGGAACCGCGCTGGGACGGGGCTCGGGGCGCGAGAGCCGTCGGGGATTGGATGGGGGGAGGGGGCGGCCCGGCGGGACGGACAGCTGGGACCCCGAAAGGGCGGCCGGGTGAGGGACGAAGAGCCCGAGGCAGCCTGTGCGCTGAGTCCCCTCACCCTGGGCTGCCGGGTGTGCGGGAACGGGCGCAGAGCGGGGCTTCGCTGAGGAGTGACATTCTCAGCTCGGCCAGGCAACCTGGGGGACCCGCGGAGACCCGGGAGGAAGGTGCACGCCGAGCTCCGGCTGGGCACCGCGAGGGGATGGGGGCGGCAGGCAGCAAACGGCGCCCCCCCCCCGCCGGGCGCGGGCGGGGGACGCCGACCGCCCCTGGGAAGGCGAGGAAGGCGCCGGGAAACCGGGCTACGCTCAGGGGTCGCGGGGGTCGCGCAGCAGGGAGGCCGGAGGGGTCGCTCGAGCCGGGGTGCAGCGCCCGTGGCGCCCGGGGGCTGGTGGAGCGCGCTGGGAGGGTGGCCGCCGGCTCTCCAAGTGGGAGCGGAGCGCGGGGGCTTTTTCGGGGCGGTTGCTAAGCGAGGCGCTACCCGGAGCTGGATTCTGTAACCAAGCCTCCCCCGGCAGCGGCTGTTGCCGTTCTGGGCTCGCTCGCTAACGGTAGCAGGAGAAATAAGGAAGATGTCATTATTACAGCCTGGGCGGCGAGGGGGTGGGGGCGGCGGGCATGGGGGCCACCTGGAGGGCCAGCTGGGTGTCAGGCGCCCGGCCCCCCTCTCCAGCGTGCGGCGCCGAGAGACGCGGAGCAGAGTGGACGGGACCCGGCGGGGGCTGGGCGGAGAGTCGGGGGGTAGCGAGGGGGCGGCGGGGCGCAGAGCCCCCGACCCCGCGGGTGTGCAGGGGGAGGGCTGTGAGAATGAGCTCGGGGAGCGACCTGCGTCGGAAACTCAAGAGTCGCGTCTCCGGCGCTCGCGCTTCTGGAGAACGTGGTCGGGTCTCCTGCGTGTCGTTTCCACCGGGTGGATGGCGACTCGGCCGGGTTCGGGATTCGGAACTCGGGACTTGTCCGTGCGGCTGGTTCGTATCGATCAAAAATAAAGCGATCGGCAGCGAGTCCTTCCTGTGATTAATTCTGCCAGCATGGGCTGTGGGTGGTTTTGGATCCGGAAATGTAAAGCGCACCTGCTGTTTCTGGCATCCGAAGAGAATTTCTGACTAGGACTCTCCTGAGGGGCCTCAGCCCCGGGGTCTTGGGCTTGTGCCCACGGCTGCCAACTCGTGCGTCCTGCTGGCCACTGTATCTGATTGGAACTCGCGGGCCTGGTGATTATTTAAGGAAGACTCTTATTTGAAGATGTAAATCGATTTTTATTAGTTATTAGAAAATTCCCCGGCGTCTCAGCGTGTCCTGAGGGACCCCAGCCTCGTCCAAAAGGACCCTTTCTCTGCCTCGAAACCGACACCACAGAGCCCTCTCCCCTCCTCCCACACTTTGGAAGGAGCGTTTGGGTTTGAGTTAAGGTGCAACATCGTTTTCATTTTAACTTCCTTTATACTCTGCGCAAAAGATAATAGGTAACCAAGGCAAAAAATTGTGAAATGATGAAAAAATGGTAATTTTTGGCAGGTCAAGTTGTTACTCTGGTGTTTAAAAAAAATGTCATTAATCAGGATTTTCCAGTAGCCAAATTGTCTTGTGCAGGCGGCTCAGTGACTCACAGATTTGGCTCTGATAGTAATTGTAGAGTGTGTGTACCATTTCCTTTTAGATGGTGTGACTTTCTCATTGCTTGGAACAGAACAAATTAGAATATTTTATGCCCCGCATCTGGCAGCAGGACTAGCGGGCTGTGGCACTTTCTGCTCCGGCACATCTGGGCTGGGAGAGTTCCGGCCCCAGTGGATGAAGACAGTGAGAAGCAGCAGTGCTGTCCTGGAGCCCGAGGCCCCTTCCCTCCACCACTCCCAGGTCCCGCTGGGCTGCGGTCAGTGTTACGCCAGTGGGGGCCTGCTCTGTGTGCGCTGGCCGCCCCTGTCCTCTCATGCTTTCCATCCCCAGTCTCCTCTGCCCTTGGTTAAGAAATAAGCCCTGGGTGACTTGTCCTAGTGACCAATCATGTTGTATCTGCATAGTACATTTCAGGTTAAAGAGCAAAGTGAATTCTGTGTAAATAACCCACGGTGATGAAGTAACTAGCAGCACAAAGATGTTTTCTGAAATATGTAATCTATTCGACTTTATACAAAGTGATGCTGCTAGAGACAGAAATAAACATGTATTTATTCACCAGTGTGTTAGTGCCTTAGGTTTCTTGTGTTGTAAATGAATTAATAGCAATGTATTTTATTTTTAGAGAATTCACATGCTTTTGAATCATTTCTCCCCAGTGACAGAATGTGTCCCCCTATGGCAGTCTAATGCGTCTCTCATTTTTGCCTATTTCATTTTTGAAATTGGTGGAAATTTCATATTAAACACTAAAAGTGAAAAAACACTGCAAAACTTGAGTCACGTTGGATTCCAGACACCCAGAATCCAACCTGTTCTGAAACTAAATTCTAAGGTTGTGAAGACTGTGAGAGGACTTCTATCCGTGTGTTTAACAGAGTGTCTTCCATCATGTCCCTACATGATGAAGTTGAAGAAATGCTGGCATTCTTTTATATTTGAGGAGAAACTTCATGATTTCTCAGTTCCTTAAGGAGCTGAGTGATACACACTTTGATCATAGATTTTAAAGGAAATTAATTAAATATTATTTATTGACCCTTGGAACGGATACGCCATGGTCATTCACTGATACAATAAAAGTAACAGTGATTCATCATTTTGTCCAGATGGGAGTCATATTTAAAGCACTGGCAGCATGTTTGTTATAAGAGAATTACAGGGGCAAAGCGTTCTCTGCAGTTAAAAATCATTCTGATCAACCACAGCTTTATGTACAAGTTACTTTTATCTTGTAACCATATTCCCAGCAGATCACCAGCTTTTAACAGTAGGTGTTGTGGTCTTCTGGGCACGCATGTCATGAAAATTGAGCCCGATAGCATCTTGTTTATTCATGGCAGACACTCTTGTTTTCTGGGAGCTAATAATCACATGGGCTTTGGTGTTGCTGGGAAGGGCTGGGGGTGCAGAGCCCCCAAATCCTGCATCTGTGGCTGGGAGTGCCTTCCCCTTCACAGCACCCAGGACTTAACTACAAACTACAGTTTGGTGTCAGTGCTTTGCTTTGTCCTGAGCAAAGACAGTGGGCATCCACGGCTGAGGCCAGCCCTTCCTTTCCGTAGGGGCCTGTGCGCTGGCCGCACCTGCTGTGAAGAGCCGGTCAGGCAGCAGCCCCGGGGCCCTGGAGGGTACCCTGCTGTCAGCACCTCCTGCTTCCAGCACATTCCCACAGGAGCAGCAGCTGGGGTTACTCTTCAGCATACACACCCCTCTGGAATCATCCCCAAATGTTCGTTCCTGAGCATGTGTCTTTCTTGCTGAGTCTCTGAGGAGTGTGACTGGCCGGGCAGAGTCCAGTCTCTGTCTGTGGTCCATGTCTCCCGTTCTCTGCGTGACTGCGCACTGACATCCTCAGAGCCAGCCGCACAGCTTTTACCGTTAGGCTGCAGGGCCCGCCCTCTGCTTGGAGCAGGCTCCTAGTTGATAAGGAAGCCAGGCCTCCACCCCCTCTCTAAGGCAGATGTCTCTGGGAAGAGGATGACATTTCTTCTCAGCTGAGAACAGTTTGAGGGAGAGGAAAGCTTTGGGAGGTAAATCTCAAAGGATGTAGGTCCGACGTGACGCAGCCTGGGGTGAGGGGGTGGGGGGCGGGGGCAGCCTACTGGAAGGGAAGTCAGTGCCCAGTGCCCAGGACGGCCTTGCCACGGTGGATGGATGCACTTAGTCCTAGGACGTCACTGGTGTCCAGAGTCAGGGAGGGCCTGAAACCATCATCTGCTTCATTTTCAGTTTTGTCAACCAAGAAATCCCCCTTTGAAGTGGGTTTCTGTCCCGACCTCCCAATGGGATGTAGAGGTTTTAGTTTTGTTCCAGTTTTCTCTTCAATGCTCTCATCTTGTTCTTTACCCACTGACACCATTCTCTGGTATCCCTTTTTGTGTGTATAGCCAGAAAAAGAAAAAAAAACAATACAAGTAATTTTTGCTAAAAAGGAATAAATGTTTGCAACCAGCCATGCGTAAAATCTTATACCCATGCATAAAATTATATCAACATTCGTTAAAAAGTAAATCTATGTAAATAAGAAAGAAAGTGAAGTCGCTCAGTCATGTCTGACTCCTTGCAACCCCGTGGACTGTAGCCCACCAGGCTCCTCCATCCATGGGATTTCCCAGACAAGAATACTGGAGTGTGTTACCATTTCCTTCTCCAGGGGATCTTCCTGACCCAGGGATCAAACCCAGGTCTCCCACATTGCAGGCAGACACTGTAACCTCTGAGCCACCAGGGATGAAATCTAAGCCTTTGTAAGTCTATGTACATATGAATGTGTTAGTTGCTCAGTCCTGCCCGACTCTTTGCACCCCATGGACTGTAGCTCACCAGGCTCCTCTGTCCATGGAATTCTCCAGGTAAGAATACTGGGGTGGGTTGCGGTTCCCTTCTCAGGGGGATCTTCCCAACCCAGGGATCAAATCCTGGTCTCCCTCATTGCAGGCAGATTCTTTGCTGTCTGAGTCACCGGGGAAGCCCAGTGGTACTTGTAAATCTAAGTGCCATTATCTTTTTAAAACATGGGCCATATTCTGCACGAATGAAAAAAGTACTAAAATGATCTCCTGGGGCCCATAGACTACACATTTTAAGCCAGGAAACATAAAATTATCCTCTTGAGCAAAACGGAAACTTGTCCTACCAGTTTTGTACAATGCCTACCAACAGCTTTTTATATTGGCTGTAGGTAGCAGTAAGCTTCTGGAGTCAGAACCCTGAGTGGCTGAATGGCACTGGCAGCTTTTTTGCCCTCATTATATTTTCATTCCTCATCACTACATCAGGGATACAGTATTAATGTGATAGTGTTGTCAGGAGGATTAAATGAATTAATGAGCGTGAGGCAATTGAAAGTGTTCATAGTAAATGCCCAATACATGTCCACTATTTTGATCATGAAAATTAAGATGTTGAGCCATCCTGCATTGGATGTAATCAAACCACTCTCCAGTTTCCCATAAAACTTATATATTACTGTTTCTAGTTTTCTTTTACTTTCTTATATATATGTTTTGCCACCTCTTTCCAAAAGTTTTTGACTCACCAATGAGAGGATGAGGTTGAAGAAATGAAATAAAATAGAAATAGACAGTCAGAGCCAACAAGTATGGTAACCCCAGGGGTTAACACAGTCCTTTGAGTCTGAGTTTCTGGGATGTTGTTCAGTTGCTAAGTTGTGTTCAACTCTTTGCAACCCATGGACTGCAGCATGCCAGGCTCCCCTGTCCTTCACTGTCTCCTGGAGTTTGCCCATTGAGTTGGTGATGCCATCTAACCATCTCATCCTGTGTTGGCCCCTTCTCCTCCTGCCCTCAATCTTTCCTAGCATCAGGGTCTTTTCTAGTGAGTCAACTCTTCCCATCAGGTGATCAAAGTATCGAAGCTTCAGCTTTGGCATCCTGGAAGCCAATTTGACAAAAGCAGAAGACAGCCCTCGCTCCATTCCGTTATTTAGTGGGCACTGCAGACTCGTTTTTCAGTGAAGAAAAGATTTTCTTGAGTGCTGAATCTTAAAAGATGCTCTCTTGCAAGACTTTGTGTACAGGAGCAGGGATATAGCATATACATCAGTTACACCAACACAGAAGTGTTTTTCACGATTACAACAGACTTTGAAGGAAACCAAAAGAAAACACACACCGACAACAAACAAGAGGGACAATGACCTTCTCCTTGTATTTCCACATTCCCTCCGTGACCAGATGGGAAACTGTGGGCTCAGGAGCCGTACTCTGGGCTCCAGGCCTTTCCCTGGTCTGTTTCGTGAACCGTTGATATTGTGTTCACGCTGTGTGTCTTAGGGACGATGAGGATTTCTTGGGTGGCCTTGTCTTAAGTGCACAGTGCTTTCAGGTAGCAGCCCAGGTTTTGGGTGTGACTCCTGCAGGCAGAGCTGTCCTTGCTGCTTCGCCCTCTGTGCTGCCTGCTCCCAGTGTGCCCGGCCCATCACCAGCTTGCCCGGCCCGGGAGGGGGAGCTCCAGCCCCCAAGGGCATGGGAGCTGCTTCAGCAGCCCTCCTGCTGCCTTCCCTGTGTGTCTGCGATGGGAGGACCCCACACTCCTTGAGGGGACCCCTGTCCTTGTAGAAGGATGGCCTGCTGGCACAACCCTGCGCCTGCCTGTGAAAGGACAAAGGGCATTCTCCTTGCCTTTCCCAGACCAACCTGGCGTGCCCTCCTCTCCTGCCACCATGGCCCCAGCTGGGTGGAAACACTCCCTCACCAGCTCTGGTTTTCCTTGTGTTTATCATCTCAGATCTTGAGCTGCTTGTCCCCAGACCCTCGACGTCAGGACACGTCCTCCAGGAGAAGCGGGGGAATGCACAGGTCCCCCGTGGATCGCATCAGTCAGCAAACTTTCAAGGGACACGAAAATCTACAGCTGGCTGACCCCTTCACACCCCTGTGAGAGGGTCCTCAGTTACCTAGGGCTTCTCCGAGTTTTGCAAATCTCACTGAGACAGGAAACCTTACAAGCACGGCAGTGGATTTGCCTGTTTGATGAAATCTTTGGCTCTTTAAAAATAATTTCCGGGAGAGAATTCCCTTGTAGTACAGTGGTTAGGACTGCACTGCCAAGGGCCCGCATTTAATCCCTGGTGGGGGAACTAAGATCTCTTAAGCCACAAGGCATGCCCTCCCACCAAACCCAAATAATTTCCATTTTCTGACATTCTTTGTAATACTTTAACAGTTTCTAAAGAGATTTCTGAATATCTGTTTTCCAATTCTATGAGAAACTTAGTACATTGCCTTCTCCATAGATACTTTAGAAGTTTTCATAAACAGTTGAGTGTTGTCCTTCAAGCTTCTGCTGTGGCCATTGTAGAAGACTCCTGTGTCTACTGCATAACTGTCTAGACTATTACTGTGGTTATAAGTGAAAATGGAAGTGAAAGTCACTCAATTGTCTCTGACGCTGGGACTCCACGGACTGTAGTCCACCAAGCTCCTCTCTATGGGACTCTCTAGGCAAGAATACTGGAGTGGGTAGCCTATCCCTTCTCCAGGGGCTCTTTCCAACCCAGGAATCGAACCGGGTTCTCCTGCATTGCATGTGGATTTTTACCAGCTGAACTACCGGGGAACCTATGGTTATAAGCAATACACAATAAAGTATGGCTCCAAGTTGTGAAAGATTGGTTCTGCAGCTCTTTAAAGCAACCGAATAGTATTTCTTAGTTTTCAATTCATCCATTTGCTTGTTTCCCTAGTTTTATTGTATTAAAAAGTCATGGCAGGAATTCAATTGAAAAAAATCTTCTTTTGCATATAACTAGCCTCTACAATTTCATGTCTGGAAGTGAAATTCACTTAGGATTATATCCTAAGAAAATAATCATGAATTTACAGGAAATTAGCTAAACAGAGGTTCACTTCAGGTTTGTTTTATAGTAAAATATTGGAAACTAGCAATAATCTGAGATTAGATAAATTCATTATGGTGTAGCACATTGTAACAAAATACACATCCATTAAAAAGGTGAAACTTAAATATCTGAGCAAACTGTGGGAGATAGTGAAGGACAGGGAAGCCTAGGGTGCTGGAGTCCATGGAGTCGCAAAGAGTCGGACACAATTGAACAACTGAACGACCACGGCAGGGTGTCCGGCTCCCGTTAAGTGAAGCACGCAGGTGGACAGACAGCACATAGGCCGTCCTTGTTCCTCTGCTTCCCTGAGGCTGCCGTGCAGGTGACACAGCAGGGCGTCTGGAAGGACCCAGCAGCTGGTGGAGGCGGGGGAGGGGGGTCACCCAGTTGTATCGGCACCTTGCTTGAGGCGCAGGCCTCTGCTGGGGTCCACTGTCTGGGTCCCCCTGCTGTATCAGAGGCCTGTGGAAACACTTGTGGAGTATTGTGGCATGAGCTGGCTGCTGGGTCATGTTGAATCAGGACAGATTTTCTTGGTCCCCAGGTAGTCCTTCCATAGACAAGCTCTGTCTGGTGGCTCTGCCTCCATCATCCTCACCAGCCAGAACGGGGAGAGATTGGGGGACCACGCAGCGTGGTCCTGATCCCGTGGCCTCTGTCACGTGCCACACGCACCTCAAGGGAGGTGGGAAAGAAGAGGAAAAGCTTTGCAGTCAGCTGACCCCTTCTGTGAAACGTTTCTCATTTCTTTTCTGGAACTTCTCCAGAACATTTGCCTCCTATCCCATCAGCCCTGATGAGTTCCAGCAAGAAGGACGGACCTTGTTTGGGTTTAGGTTCATCTTCAGCCACTCTTCAGACTCTGTCTGGTATCCCCGAGGCCATGCAGACAAGGGGATGCCATGGGAAAAGCTGGAGAAAAGCTGACTATCCTCAGAAATCACAGAGGATGGCTGGCTGGGCATCACCAGGAGTGTCTGTCACACGGCTTCTCTGAATTTTAAACTGCCTGGGACACATAATACTGTAATTTAATAATGTCTTAAAGGAATTTTGGTGCATCCATACAGTGAAAGGTTGCAGTTAGTCAGATCAGTCGCTCAGTCGTGTCCAACTCTTTGCGACGCCATGAATCGCAGCATGTCAGAACTCCCTGTCCATCACCAACTCCCAGAGTTCACTCAGACTCACATCCATGGAGTCAGTGATTCCATCCAGCCATCTCATCCTCTGTCATCCCCTTCTCCTCCTGCCCCCAGTCCCTCCCAGCATCAGAGTCTTTTCCAATGAGTCAACTCTTCGCATAAAGTGGCCAAAGTACTGGAGTTTCAGCTTTAGCATCATTCCTTCCAAAGAAATCCCAGGGCTGATCTCCTTCAGAATGGACTGGTTGGATCTCCTTGCAGTTCAAGTGACTCTCAAGAGTCTTCTCCAACACCACAGTTCCAAAGCATCATATCTTCAGTGCTCAGCTTTCTTCACAGTCCAACTCTCACATCCACTGGAAAAACCATAGCCTTTACTAGACATACCTTTGTTGGCAAAGTAATGTCTCTGCTTTTCAATGTGCTGTCTAGGTTGGACATAACTTTTCTTCCAAGGAGTAAGCGTCTTTTAATTTCATGGCTGCAGTCATCATCTGCAGTGATTTTGGAGCCCCCCAAAATAAAGTCTGACACTATTTCCACTGTTTCCCATCTATTTCCCATGAAGTGATGGGACCAGATGCCATGATCTTTGTTTTCTGAATGTCGAAAGGTTGCAGAACTGTTATAAAGTGAACGGGACCCACTGGACTCTCTGGACCTAGTCCGCCTTTGATCAGTCATCCACCTTGGCATCATCTGATGGAATTCAAGTGTCAGTTTCTCAAGCACGGGAAACAAGTGTGGCTCACTTCAGCACAGCGGAGCCTGCTGGCAGGACCTGAACTTGCTCTCGGCCCAGACGATGCTGCAGACCCTGGGGAGAGAGGAGCCCTGTGGCAGGCTGATGGAGCCTCTCCAGCACCTGCAGGCTCTGTCCCTGCCTTGCCTTGTGAAGCCTGGTGTCCTGGGACTGCTCCTGCTCAGCTGTGTGGGTGGGGGTGTTGGTGGACGAGGGGACATATCCATGCTACCCTGTGACCCAAGGTGGGGCCCAACCTGGCCATTCCCAGCAAAGCACTGGAGTCTAGCAGGGTGGGTGGGGGTGGGTGCAGATGAGAGATGGAGTGTCTCATGTTATCCTCCAACATGCTTCTATTTTTACTCACGTAGGGGTATTGGGAGAAACCAAGGTCTGCACTGTTGGATGTCCAGTAGGGTCCCCAGAGATGACTCCAGTTATGAAGTGTGAGCAATGCACACAGCCCCTTCTCTGGCCCTGCCTCTGGGCCCCTGGTGCATCCTTCACAGCTTTCTCTGTTCTAGGTTTAGGATGTGCTTTGGAAAGTATTCAGGGTTCTCCCAGTAAGCAAGAATAGGCAAAACCTGAGGTCAGTACATTGTTGTCAGACTCGTAACGCATTTCCTTGGCTTCCAGATCCTCTCTTTGTTATATTTATTCCACTTTTGGAGACTCATCTTTCCTGTGATATTTTTTGTTCTCTCATAGCTGGTGGTGAATTGCAGGCTGCTTGGGCTGCTGTCACACATTTTTTTTTTTTTTTTTTAATGGTCATCTACTCTGCTAAATATTTAGAAATTACAGATCTGCACAAATTAATGACTTGGAGGTCACAACTCCATGACTTAGAAATAATTACAGTTTGTGTCTTGCTTCTTCCTCATCTCATTTTTTTAAACCAAAATTAGGAACTAGCCTTTTTCTTTTTTTTTCATTTTATATTCTTTTTGAGAATTTATCCAAATTTTCAAAATACTCTTTGACAGACTGATTGTTCTTAACTTTTTATTTATTTTATGTTTGGGCGCGCTGAGTCTTTGTTGCTGTGCTAGGGCTCTCTCTGCTTGCAGAGAGCAGGGGCTGCTTTCCAGCTGCAGCGCTGGCTTCTCCCTGCAGTGGCCTCTCTTGCTGTGGAGCGCAGGACCTAAGATATGCAGGCTTCGGTAGCTGTGGCGCACGGCTTTCTAGCCCGAGGCATGTGGGCCCTTCCCAGACTAGAGATCGAACTCGTGTCTCCTTGGCAGGGATGAATTGCAAGGTGGATTCTTAACCGTTGAACCACCAGGGTAGATTCTTAACTATTGGATCAGCAGGGAAGCCCTTAGACAACTTGATTTCAGTTGAAGTATTCATATAATATTCTGGTATGTGGTATTATTCAGCCACTCCCCTATTGCTCAGTGTTTAAGTTGCTTACGGAGATTTCTGGTCGTCTGTGATTAGTATCTTTTTAGTGTTTTCTGAAGGTCTATATAATTTTTCTCTAGTAAATTCCTGCTGCTGGTGCTATTAAGTCGCTTCAGTCATGTCCGACTCTGTGCAACCCCATAGATGGCAGCCCACCAGGCTCCCCCGTCCCTGGGATTCTCTAGGCAAGAACACTGGAGTGGGTTGCCATTTCCTTCTCCAATGTAGGAAAGTGAAGAGTGAAAGTGAAGTCGCTCAGTCGTGTCCGACACTTAGCGACTCCATGGACTGCAGCCTACCAGGCTCCTCCGTCCATGGGATTTTCCAGATAAGAGTACTGGAGTGGGGTGCCATTGCCTTCTCCAAGTAAATTCCTAGAAACAGAATTATTGGGCTAATGGCTATATCAATAGGGCTGCTGTAACAAGTTACCATAAACTCAGGGCTTAAAACCACAGAAAACAAGAGAAGCTCCAAATCAAGGATACCAGAGCTGGTCCTGCCTGCCTCTGCCAGCCTCTGGTGCGTGACGAAGCCCCCGAGGCTACGGCATCACTCCCACCTCTGCCCGTCTCCACAGCCCATCTCCTCTCTGTCTGTGTCTCCCTTTCTTCCACCTTGAACCTCTCTTCGGTGGACACTTGTCATTAGATCTAGGACCCACTCAGATAATTCGGGACTTTCTCCTCCTGTCAATGCTCTTAATTTAAACACATCTGCAAAGACCTCTTTTCCAAATAAGGTCACACTTACAGCATGGGGACACTCAAATACAGTGGGGATCAGTTCAGTTCAGTCGCTTAGTCGAGTCCGACTCTTTGCGACCCCATGGACTGAAGCACACCAGGCCTCCCTGTCCATCACCAACTCCCGAGGTTTACCCAAACTCATGTCCATTGAGTCTGTGATGCCATCTAACCATATCATCCTCTGTCTTCCCCTTCTCCTCCTGCCCTCAATCTTTCCCTGCATCAGGGTCTTTTCTAGTGAGTCATCTCTTCACATCAGGTGGCTAAAGTATTGGCGTTTCAGCTTCAGCATGAGTCTTTCCAATGAATATTCAGGACTTATTTCTTTTCGGATGGAGTGGTTGGATCTCCTTGTAGTCCAAGGGACTCTCAAGAGTATTCTCCAACACCACAGTTCAAAAGCATCAATTCTTCGGCGCTCAGGTTTCTTTATAGTCCAACTCTCACATCCATACATGACTACTGGAAAAACCATACCTTTGACTAGATGGACCTTTGTTGACAAAGTAATGTCTCTGCTTTTTAATATGCTGTCTAGGTTGGTCTAACTTTCCTTCCAAGGAGTTTCATGGCTGCAGTCACCATCTGCAGTGATTTGGGAGTCAAAAAAAATAAAGTCAGCCACTGTTTCCACTCTTTCCCCATCTATTTGCCATGAAGTGATGGGACCGGATGCCATGATCTTCGTTTTCTGAATGTTGAGCTTTAAGCCAACTTTTTCACTCTCCTCTCTCACTTCCATCAAGAAGCTCTTTAGTTCCTCTTCACTTTCTGCCATAAGGGTGGTGTCATCTGCATATCTGAGGTTTTTGATATTTCTTCCAGCAATCTTGATTCCAGCTTGTGCTTCTTCCAGCCCAGCGTTTCTCATGATGTACTCTGCATGTAAGTTAAATAAGCAGGGTGACAATATACAGCCTTGATGTACTCCTTTTCCTATTTGGAATCAGTCTGTTGTTCCATGTCCAGTTTTAAGTGTTGCTTCCTGACCTGCTTACAGGTTTCTCAAGAGGCAGATCAGGTGGTCTGGTATTCCCATCTCTTTCAGAATTTTCCACAGTTTATTGTGATCCACACAGTCAAAGGGCTTTGGCATAGTCAATAAAACAGAAGTAGATGTTTTTCTGGAACTCTCTCACTTTTTCAATGATCCAGCGGATGTTGGCAATTTGATGTCTGATTCCTCTGCCTTTTCTAAAACCAGCTTGAACATCTGGAAGTTCACCGTTCACGTATTGCTGACGCCTGGCTTGGAGAATTTTGAGCATTACTTTACTAGCGTGTGAGATGAGTGCAATTGTGCAGTAGTTTGAGTATTTTTTGGCATTGCCTTTCTTTGGGATTGGAATGAAAACTGACCTTTTCCAGTCCTGTGGCCACTGCTGAGTTTTCCAAATTTGCTGACATATTGAGTGCAGCACTTTCATAGCATCATCTTTCAGGCTTTGAAATAGCTCACCTGGAATTCCATCACCTCCACTGGCTTTGTTTGTAGTGATGCTTTCTAAGGCCCACTTGATTTCACATTCCAGGATGTCTGGCTCTAGGTGAGTGATCACACCATCGTGATTATCTGGGTTGTGACGATCTTTTGTGTTTAGTTCTTTGTATTCTTGCTACCTCTTAATATCTTCAGCTTCTGTTAGGTCCATACCATTTCTGTCCTTTATTGAGCCCATCTTTGCATGAAAAGTTCCCTTGGTATCTCCAATTTTCTTGAAGAGATCTCTAATCTTTCCCAATCTGTTGTTTTCCTCTATTTCTTTGCACTGATCACTGAGGAAGACTTTCTTATCTCTCCTTGTTATTCTTTGGAACTCTGCATTCCAGTGGGTACATCTTTCCTTTTCTCTTTTGCTTTTCACTTCTCTTCTTTTCACAGCTATTTGTAAGGCCTCCTCAGGCAGCCATTTTGCCTTTTGCATTTCTTTTTCTTTTGCATTGAATAGTGGGGATACCCACCTTCAGAGGGAACCAACACTCCACGAACCTTGAAATTGCTGGTGGGCAGCTTTTTCTGACCACAGTCCCCCACTCTGCACTGACCTCGATGCTCACCTTGCTGCTGCCTCACCAAGTACTGGAGAAGGGTTGTGAGTGTGGCCATGACTGTGGCTCAGGAAAGGCTTTGTGCAAGCAGCTGAGGAAGTGTCAGCAGATTCCACCAGAGCTCTCAGGAGTCTGTGCCCACCTGATAGAGTTCCAAGCTGAGCCTGGAGCGCCGTCCTTTGCAGCCTGAAAAATGGACTAATATACTCTATGTGCAAAGGTTTTCATACCCGCATAGAAATGGATGGGGAAATAAACTGGAAATTGGTGAAAGGGTCCATAAGTATTTGAGAATGAGAACCAGTAATGAATGGTAACAAAAAGGTAAGTTAAAACATCACTTGTAAAATAACTTATCAAATGGGTTGTTATTTAAAATGCTAACGACCACACATTCACCCTTAAATTTTCAAGGCAACCTCTGATTTGTGTCAGTCTGTCTTTCCATTTTGTTCCCAGATGCCCAGTTCCTCCTGGGCTTGCTGACCACAGAACTCTATGCTCCAACTTTATAATGAAGGTAGATTTCTTATTTCAAAGGTTTAACGGGATAGCATTTTTAAAAAGAATTGAAGCTGGCTAAATTTAGTGTCTGAAAAATGTCCAGACCGAAAATAGCTCTATTCCAAAACATCTGTCCCCAGGCCCAGACTGCTGGGCTCGGGAAAGGTGGACATTTCTGCCTATTTCCCACTAGTAGACTGGTGTCCCCAGCCGTGAGTCGTCACTGAGCAGGTGTGTGTTCCTCGTGTGGCGGCCTATTGCATGGGGTGTGATCGTCCCAGGTGCTGGGCTGCTTCTGACCCATCCCTGATGAGCCAGGAGGAGGATCACTCTTCCCCTTCTTCTCTCGCACCTCCTGCTTCTTACTGCTCCTCACTCTTTGCCCTTCTGAAGACGTTAAAAAGATGAATCATAAGGTTCAAAAACATAAGGCTTTTGCTGGGATTCCTTTCCCTTTCTTCATTGTTATACTAAGTGTTGAATTCCTGCTTCGGCTGATATTTTTTTAACTTTAACATCTTTTTTCCTTTTTTTAAGAAGTAGCCTTCTGGTAGCCCAGGAGAAGGTTGTTCCTTCATATATGTGGCATGGGGCTCTTGGGAACCTGGTGTTTGCATAGAGGCTTTCATGTCTCCCCTGGAGGATGGGGAGGGGGAGAAGTAGGAGGAAGTGGAGGGGGAGGAGAGGGAGAGGCAGGGGAGGAAGAGTTAGAGGAGGTGAAGAAGGAGGTGGATGAAGACTTGAGCGTGGGCACCGTCCCTTGGACGTCACTGGCACGGCTCCCTTCTCCAGTCTTCTCTTGTGACACTTGTGCACTCAGCATGGACAGACCTGTCCCTCTTGCTGCTCAGCTGTGTAGCCTGAGGCAGAGGTGAGACCCGGTGAGTCCGCCATTGAGCCGCTGGTCATGGGGTAGGGTGCCCCCTTCACTTGGCTCACCTTTGGAAGGACCTTGTCTGCTGCGGGCCGTGCAGGATGCGCAGAGAGTCAGAGCAGTGTCCCCCATGCCTGGGCTTCAGGTGGGCACGGGACCAGATGAGGGGCTGGGGGGCCTTCAGCTGGCCGCCCTCCACCACGTGTGGTCCAGGGTTGAGGATGAGCAGGGGGCATCTGGGAGCCGTGCTTCCTGTCTGCCTTGCTGGCTTCACACTCTGGTCCCTTGACTTAGTACTGAGCACAGTGGACCCATGACAACAGAGAGGTCTGGATTCTTGGGAACCGATGAGGGGGTGCAGACGGTGGCTGGGAGGTAGCGGGCTGGTGGCAGCCTGTCTGAGCCTCTGCAATGGGTCCTGTGGGGTGCTCACGGCACATCCCCTCACTGCAGCCTGGTGTGGCTACCCCTGCACCAGGCCTACCCCTCAGGCTGCAGGACAGCCTTACTCTCAAGTGTGTTGGTCCTCTGTCCATTTCAGTAGATGCCTGCTTATCCTGTTTGCCAAGGACTGTTGTCAGAGTGTGGGCACACTCTCAATCACTCTGCTGCTGCTGCTAAGTCGCTTCAGTCATGTCTGACTCTGTGCGACCCCAGAGACGGCAGCCTACCAGGCTCCCCTGTCCCCGGGATTCTCCAGGCAAGAACACTGGATTGGGTTGCCACTGCCTTCTCCAATGCAGTGAAAAGTGAAAAGTAAAAATGAAGTCACTCAGTCATGTTCGACTCTTAGTGTCCCATGGACTGCAGCCCACCAGGCTCCTCCGTCCAAGAGGACTGGAGTGGGGACTCTTACTCTTTAGGGGGAAACATCCCCCTAAAGTCCCCATCTGGAGAGAACACACTGATTACAGAGAAAAGCATCCTTTGACTTATTTGGGTCGAGTATTATCAGCTCTCTGCCACCAACAGAACAGGGGCCTGGAGAGTTGGGGAGCCCTGGCAGCTAGGGGCCCTGGTGTAAGGCTCAGGCCGGAACTAGCCGGCAGCCCTCAGACCCCACCGTCCTGGGGAGCCAGTACAGTAGTCACCTTGGTGTACCCACCTCGTCCTCCAGAAGCTGAACTCCACATGAGCACCTTCCAAGGAAGAGAGACATCAGGTGAGGTCAGAATCCTGTCCCTTCTCCTTAGTGTTCCTCTGGGCTTCGCGGCCATGACTTGTGGATAATTCGGCTTCTCCATCTGGAATCGGGGTGTTGGATCTTGAGGAAGACTCCTGCGTCTGCCTGGTCTATGCTTCCTTCTGGGACAGCAGAGCCTGGAGTGTCTGCAAGATCCCAGGTGTCGCTCAAGGTGCTTGGAAGTCAGGACAGAGTCTTGGGGAGTGAGATGTTCCTGCTGAGGCCACGGGGAAGGTGCTGGGAGGGAGAGCCATCCACCAGCCCAGAAGCTTCTCTGAATTCTGATTCTCCTGCTCCAGTATTGCAGGTGTATAGAGGCTACTAATGTGCCAGGTGTGTCCTCTGAGATGATCCAAGACAATAAAATGACATAAATAATCATTATTTTCCTTGAAGCCTTTTAAAAAAATGTGCTGAGAACACTGTGTGTTAGGGCCTGCCACAGGTGAGCTGTGAGGGCATCTGTAGCTGTGAGGAAGTGAGTGTTGGGGAACCCTGACTCATGTGCCCAGCACGAGTGGACACCTCATGGGGGACACTGTGTGCCTGGACTGGAGGAGGGGGCTGGTGGTGTTACACTCCTATGAGGACGTATTCCTGTAGGGCTGTGGGGTGATCCTGGGGGTGTGAGAGGCACCCTTCAGTATATCTGAGCCAGCCCCATGGCTGCTGCATGGGGGCCGCACCCATGCTTCCCGGCCCCTCTGTGCTCCTGGCGACCCTTGGGGTGTGGGCATCGCTGCATGGCATCCATTGGCAGCTTGTCTTCCGGATTCTGCCGAGTGGTGCTCCTGAGACTTTGTGCCAACAGGCTTCGCTGGACCTTACGGGAAGGGACAGGGCCCTGGCTGAAAAGTTGGGTCAGTGCAGTCAGGAGGGTGGTGACCTGAGATCTACAGAGACTCCTCCGTGGCTTGCCTGCACCTCCAGATGGAGCTGAGCCTGGCTACAGAGGAAGCAGTTAGGTCCTCTGTCCCCAGGGGAGGAATCATCAGTGCTCAGAGGAGGAGGCTGGAGGGGTGCCCACCTCCCCACCAGGATAGGAGGCATGTCTTTAATTGTCTGGTAAATCAAGTAATTTGTAATAATCTGGGTAACTTTGGGTGAATTTCTGGAAACTTGCTGATCATACAGTCCTTTGAAAAGTAACTTTTGGGTGCATAAAAAGAGGACATTGATGTTTATTACTGATGAATAATTCATTTGATGTGTTTTCTTGTAAATTCTCTATGTGCCAAAATTGTGCTCCACATTATGTATATTTTAGTAAATAAACCAGAAAGACAGTTCTGGTTGAGAATCTGTTGAGGGAGGTAAATATTAAATAAATATAGAGCAATCGTATTACTAAAAGTGTTTTCATGCTCAAGATTATAATTCAGCTAGAGGGACTGCTGTGCCCAAGTATTGGTTCTCTGACCCATGTGGGTGGCCTGGAGGCTGGGGGCAGAAGTGGCACTTCTGGTTCTGGGAAGAATGAACGGGAGTCAGGGGCAGAATCAAGGAGTCTTCCAGACCTGAGGAATGGGGTGCAGGGGCGTCAGGGATGAGCTGGGCTCTTGGCCTGAGCCAACAGGGCTGCAGGTCCAGCCCCTGACGTTGGAGACCACCAAGTTCCTGTGTGGGAGAGTCCTCTGCTCTGTATTCAAGTAGGATGAATGTAGTGTAATGTACTTAAGAAAAATTTAAGATAATAAAAAAAATGCATGAATGTTAGCTTGCCAAACCAGCCTTGTTGTTTAGGTGTGAAGGTTGGGATCTACTTTTTCCCTTCTCCCTGGATCCATCTTCACATCTAGCCCACCCAGACACCATGGGTTACTGGGAAGAGATGTCTGTTGGACCAAAAATGGGTCCAGTTGACAGACATGTCCTCTGGTGAAGCCTCACATTTTTCAGATGGGGAAACTGAGGACTGGCCCAGAATTCCTTCTCCTCCCCACGGGGCTCTGTGCCTGGCCACACCCTCACCACACTGTGCTCGAATTAGGAGAACGTTCTCACAGCAGCTCCCCCACCCCACCCCGCCTCCAGTCTCTCTTAGCTTGAAGCCATCCTACACACAGCTGCTGGGGTAATCTTTCTAAAGCCATTTTTATCATGTCACTTCTCTGCATGCTGTTTTCTGTTGCCTTTTGTCAAATCCAGATTTCTCCTTCCTGGCTCTCAAAGCTTTCTGCAAAAATGCCCCCTTTCTGAGGGCTTCCATTATGGGCCTTTATGGAACATTTGCCCCAAAGTGCTGCTCGGATTCCCTGTGGCTGTCTCACTGTTGCCTGCCACCGGGCCTTTGCACATGCCAGGCCACCCACCTGGGAAATTCATTAGCATGCTCCTTGTGTCCCTTTTCTTTCTCGATGTGTGCCTGTTCTGCCTTTCTAACTGCGAAACCCCTTTCTCCTTGGAACTGACCCCTGTAAATGCTTCCTTCCCTCAGCTCCAACTGTTGGTTCACTGCTTTTCCTGTAGTAATTAGTTATTCATCTTATAACACTCAGAAGATGTCTTATGTAAGATACTTGAATCTAGCAAACCAGTCATCATCTAATGATTGGCTGGATTTACAAAAATATACTAGGAAACCCCCCACCCTCCCCAGGAGCTTTCTTTAAACAAATAGCTTCCTTTATGTACTGGCAGTGATGCAGTTACATGAGATTTATTTCACAGTGGGGTTAGGCTTGTTCTGAGAGTTGTCACACCCATGTTTGATTGGCTGATGGGATATTTTGGCAGATCCCTGAGAGTCCTAAGCATGATACCCAGCTTGGACCACCTCCCGCCCCCCACTCCGCCTGCATCCCACGCTTCGCTGTGCCGACTTCCCAGGCAGAGCGGCCCCCAGCTGGGGGCAGCTTGCAGCCCTGCACTGCTGCATCTCAGATCAGATGTCCTTGATTTAAAGACTGTGCGTCTTTGACTTCCCTGGTTAGGACTCATGCTTTTTGCAGAATCTAGATGGTGTTGAGGCTGGTGGGAAGCTGTGTGCAGCTCCCTGGGGCTCTACATCAAGTTCGCAATGTGGTCACAGGCTGTCTGTTCTCTGTGCTTGAGGCCAGCAGGGTGAGCACACCAGGCTTCCTTGAGGGAACGCCCCACAGCCTCATTATTGTCACCCTGGGTGGGCAACCGCCTGGTGTGGTGGCTGCCGAGTGAGGACCAGAACCGGCTGAGTGCACTTGACCATGACATCTGGGCTTGGCCAACCCTCTCTGGGCCTCAGTGACGAATCTGTGAAATGAGGATGAAGATAATTTCTCACTTGACAGATGGCTGTGAAGATAAAAGTGGGGTTACTGAGGCCTGGGGGGTGGGCAGCGGGCCAGGGGGCGTGGGGCTGGGACCAACACGTAGGCCTTTCCTTTGGCCGCACTCCCCATGGACAGCTCTGCCCTGCTCCTGAGTTCTGTTTGCACACTCACAGTGAAAGCACTTTTTACCATACAGAGAACTATATTTATAAGTAACTCTGCATAGCCCGTATTTATGGCAAAGCAATTTTGAATCACTTTCCAAATTTTCTTCGTTTACATCTAACGATCTCTGACTTTTTTATTAGAATGTCTTTTATTTTTATTGTTTAAAGATACTATCTGTGAGCATTTTTGTTAGCGATAATGAAACAACTTGTCCTCTGAACACATCAGAAGTTCATAGGCTGCACTGGGAACTTTCAGAAAACGTGAGTTTCAGGATTCTCTCAAGGCTCTATCTAGCCTTGATGGCTTCGTCCTTAATGTGTGTTCCCCGTGGGCCGTGGGACCAGGCCCACCTCCCTCAGCACCATCAAGAGGACAGTGAGCAGATGGGTGGGGGGCTGGCTTTACAGTGGGTCTGGCTCCCGCAGGGCTGTGCGAGGTCTTCTCTTCGCAAGAGCATGCTTGCCCCATTTCAGCACCGCCCTGCTGCCCTCGGTTGTCTGTCCACGCCTCCCACTCCAGGTGGGGCAGGGGGCTCGTAGCAAAGACGGCTGCATGTCTTCTGGGCACAGAAACCACTCATCTCTTCTGGTTATGTTAACTCATACTTCCCACGTCGAGGTTATTTACTCACAACTGATTGGTCAGTCTGCTGATGGTGCATAAGCACACAAGCCCCTCATTCCTCCTGGTCCTCACCTCCCCAGCCAGCTCACTGACTCTGGCTTCACACTCCATGTGCGTGGATGGAACTGGAGTAGATGATTCTGGTTGTTCAAGTTATAAACATCCTTTCTCTTCCTCTGTAGTTCTCTGGGTTTAATTATTCATCAAGATTGTATCTAGGTTACTTATACTGTGATCATTATTTTCCAACCTTGTTGTAGAGACAGTGGGGGTTCTCGTTCCCCTGCTAAACCAGCATGGCAGATGCCATGTGGGCACGTCCCCCCGAGTCCACCAAGACAGGTGCCGCCCTTGATAAGCCCTTAGCTAGGCCAGCGGATGAAAGGCAGAAGACTCAAGTCAGTAAAATCAGAAGTGGAAGAGGAGATATTTTGATGGATGCCTAGAAATAAGAGGATCATTGGGGATTAAAAAAAAATAATTCTATGCCAACAAATTGGACAACCTAGAAGGAAATGGATAGATTCTTAGAAACATACAATCTGCCAGGACTGAATCAAGAAGAAATAGCCTGATCAGACCATTAACAATAAGGAGATTGAATCAGGAATCAACAACCTGCCAGCAAAGAAAAGTCCAGGATCAGATGGTTTCATGGCTGAATTCTACCAGGTACTCGAAGAACTCAACCAGCTCTTTCTTAAAATTTTCTAAAAACGGAAGTAGGTGAAACATTTCCAAACTCATCTTACGAGTCCAGCAGCATCACCCCGACACCAAAGTCAGACAAGACCCCACAAGAAAAGAAAAGCAGGCTGCCTCTCTGTTGTCCATGCTAAGTCACTTCAGTCGTGTCCAACTCTTTACGACCCCATGGACCATAGCCTGCCCGGCACCTCTGTCCATGGGATTCTCCAAACAAGAATACTGGAGCGGGTTGCCATGCCCTCCTCCAAGAGATCTTATAGACCCAGGGATTGAACCTGTGTCTCATGTCTTCTGCATTGGCAGGAGAGTTCTTTATCACTAGCGCCTCCTGGGAAGTCCAGCTTGATATCTCTGTTATAAAGCTGGTCTGAAGATGAAAGCCTGTACCTGTAGGTGCTGGAGGCTTCAAGGCAGGTTCGGGATGAATGGGTGGCTCTGGTCTGAGGTCTATGGTGCCAGGCAGGGACAGGAGGCAGGATGCTATAACCGGGTGTCACCTGTATCAGAAGTCTTCTTAGTATTTCCTTCAAATAAAAACTCAGTGCTACGTCTGTACTTTCTGTATACACTTTGAAGTAATAATGAAAAATTTTCTTTAGGAGGAAACTCTCAACTCTATTTCCTTATTCTTGCATCTCAGGTTTGTTATTTAATAAAAATTTAAAAACTAATTACTTTTAATATATATCTTTACATATGTCTTAAAGTAATATTTGCACATACTTAACATAGTCTTGCTTGGAAAATCCCATGGACGGAGGAGCCTGGTGGGCTGCAATCCATGGAGTTGCTAAGAGTCGGACACGACTGAGCAACTTCACTTTCACTCTTCACTTTCCTACATTGGAGAAGGAAATGGCAACCCACTCCAATGCTCTTGGCTGGAGAATCCCAGGGATGGGGGAGCCTGGTGGGCTGCTGTCTATGGGGTCGCACAGAGTTGGACATGACTGAAGCAACTTAGCAGCAGCAGTAGCAGCAGCAACATAGTCAAGGCTATGGTTTTTCCAGTGGTCATGTATGGATGTGAGAGTTGGACTGTGAAGAAAGATGAGCGCCGAAGAATTGACGCTTTTGAACTGTGATGCTGGAGAAGACTCTTGCGAGTCCCTTGGACTGCAAGGAGATCCAACCAGTCCATCCTAAAGGAGACCAGTCCTGGGTTTCATTGGAAGGACTGATGCTGAGGCTGAAACTCCAATACTTTGGCCACTTCATGCGAAGAGTTGACTCACTGGAAAAGACCCTGATGCTGGGAGGGATTGGGGGCAGGAGGAGAAGGGGATGACAGAGGATGAGATGGCTGGATGTCATCACCAACTTGATGCACATGAGTTTGGGTGAACTCCAGGAGTTGGTGATGGACAGGGAGGCCTGGCTACCATTCATGGGGTCGCAAAGAGTTGGACACGACTGAGTGACTGAACTGAACTGAACATATGGGCAAACAGTGGAGACTATGTGTTAGTTGCTCAGTCATGTCTGACTCTTTGCAACCCCATGGACTGTAGCCCACCAAGCTCCTCTGTCCATGGGATTCTCCAGGCAAGAATACTGGGGTGGGTTGCCATGCCCTTCTCCAGGGGATCTTCCCAACCCAGAGATCAAACCCAGGTCTCCTGCACTGCAGGCAGAGCCACCAGGGAAGCCCCAAACAGTGCAAAGAGCAGCAGGGTCTTGCTCCACCTCTTTCAGCCCCGGGCCCAGGAGAGTCAGTGGTAACTAGTTTTAAATAGACTTTATATTTCACAGCAGTTTGTGGTTTACAGAACGTTAAGAGGAAGGCAAGTGATTTCTCACATACCATACCGTTGTCCTGCTATGCACAGCGACCCCTGTCATGAACGTCCCCACCAAGCAATGCATCTTTACAACTGATGAAGCTCCATGCACGCGTCACCGCTGCCCAGGGCCCGTGGTTCCCATTAGGATTCTCTCTTGCTGTTGTCCATTCTGTGGGTTTGGACAAGTGCATAATGACATGTGTTCATCATTATAGTGTCCCACAGAAGTTTCATTGTGTGACTCACTTTTTACTATGTATTTTCACATCTTCACAGATGATTTCCATGTCTCCTAATTAACCTACTCTAGACGTTGTTAACTGTTTACTGGGTCTTCCCCTTCTCTCCATATAACCTGATTACTCCTGCTGGGTTCTTCTCTCTGCTGACTCATTAGCTTTCATGGATAAGCTCCACCTTCTTCCTTATTCTGTTGCCTCTGGTGGTGTCACTTGACATCCATCCTGTGCTGTGAGGCTCAGCACCACTCACTCAGTTACTCACTTTCAGCAGCATTTGTCAAGGGTGAGTCCATTTAAGTTTCTGTTTAGAAATCATATGAGCTTCTCCTGTGAGCTGAAGACAGAAAATAGCCATTTGGACTTGATGTAAATGCTCCAGGGCCGTTGCTCAGAGAGAACCACCCTCCTTGGTCCTTCGCCAACTGACTGACAGGCCAGAGGTTTTCTTCCAGAATCTTCTGATTTTTTTCAGAACCAACTGCTTTCTGGGTGTGAAGTGCAGCCTCACCCTTTTAACTCTTCTCTTGGCTGTTTTGACCTACAGTTCCTCAAAGATCTTGTCTTTCTCTGTCTCGACTTTTACCTTCCTTTAGTTGGTGCATGTCTTCAAATAATTTCCTGAGAAAATAAGAGAAGAAGAAAACTTTTCGTTCTTGCGCATCAGAAATGCTGCCCTCATTATGTGTGAAAGTTCGGCTGGGTATTGAATTCCAGTATCAAAATAATTTTGTCTGAGAATTTTGAAGGCCTTTTCCCATTGTTTCCTGTAATTTAGTGTGGAAAGTCCAGTTCTGCTTCCTTTGCTATAACTGACTTCTTTCTGGACATTTTTAGCTTTCTCTTATGTTTGCGTTCTAAAGATTCACGTACATGGGTGTAGGTTTTTCCCTGTTTCAGTCAAAATGCTGGGCCATGTGGATGCTTTTGGTCTGAAATTATGTGATCCTGGCTTTTGTAAACTCTCATGTACTGTGTCCTTGATAATCTATTACCTTCAGTTTCTATTACCATCTATGTTTCCTGTTATTTTTTTTCTTTTCTTTTCTCTTCTGTTTTATCTTTCTGAAACTCTTCTTCTTCAGATGTAGGACCTTACCCAGATAGACTCTTACTGTCCTATGTCTTTTCTATTATATGCTTTTGAGTCTTTTTATATTTTTATATTACTTTCTCATAAATTTTCTCAATACTGTCTTCTATCAAAATGTCATTCTCAGCAATTTTCAGTTTCTAAGACTTCTTTTTGCTGTTTCTTTTCCATGGCCCCAGATCTTCTCAGATTTCTCCGTGGAGACTAACTTGCTGGGTTTTTCCTTTTACTCTATTTCCTGCAATGTCTCTTTCACTTTTTCTGCCACTGTGGCTCTGGTTCTGTGTCTGGAGGTGGAGCTGGTCACCAGGTGGGCCTCTCTTCAGGGCGGTTGGGCACAGAGCTGGCTGTGTTGCTGGAGAAGTTCTAAATGCAGAGTTCAGGTCTTCATGTAGAGCAAATCAATTCTGGTTTTGAAGCGAAGAAGTTCTGATTTTCCCAGTGGGTTGTGGGCAGGCTGCTGGGCATCTTGCGTGAAGGGGTGTGGAGGATGATGCGGTCACTGAGTTTCCCAGGTCTCTCTGTCCCATGAGCCGTCTGGGACCCAGGCCTCCCTGGGCAGCCAGGCTCATGTCCTGGCTCTTGCCTGCTTCGTCACCTCCTTGACTCTGCGTCCTCAGCCCCCTTCTCCCTCCATGCGGCACTTCATGCGATACTCCAGCACCTGCTTCTTTCACGTTCATAGATTTCCTTCTCCACAGATCCCTTGGAGGTCATTTGGCGGGGTGGTGAAGTCTCAGAAGGAAGAGAAGGCTAGTAAATTAAATACCTGAGTACCTCAAGTCAGACGTGAACCACTTTTCAGTTTGAAAAGTAATAGGATTCTCTGGCATTGTTAATTGACATTGGCCAGAAGTTCACTAAGGTTACTGTTTTCCTGTCTCTCCTAAGCCTTTTTCCTGAAAGGTCTGCGTGTGTATTTTCACATCTCACAGGTAGACCTACGGATGCTGGGGGAGCAGAGTGCAGGGACTGATGGTGGTGGGAAGCCCTGTGATGTGTCCTTTGGTGAACGTGTCACTTTGATTCCCGAAGCAGGCATACTAGTGATGGAGGTGGACAGCCACCCTCCCGAGTGTGAATGTGTATGTCTTCGACCTGTGCGTGACCTTTCATTATAGACAGCACAGTGAGGCACACAGTCTGATGCAGGTTCCCTTTCTGCTCAATGCTGGCCCCGAGGCTCAGGGGCCCCACTCCTCAGTGTTCTCGTCCCGTCTCTGTCCTCACGATACGCTGCCCTGGCCCCCGAGGGAAAGGGTGCGTCCCTCTCTGGGGGATGCTCAGGACACGGGTGGGAGGGGAGCGGCTGGCACTAGGGGCCGGGCACCGTGTGCTGGTACCAGTCAGGTGGTCCTGAGTTCTTTCTCCACCAGACCTGAGGAGGACCCCTCACATTGTCATCTGGTGGATCATCAAGAGTAGTTTTGGATGGAAGATCGCCATGACTTTGCTGTAACACTTGCTGGGAATCAGTGGCTTGGGTCTCTGTGTGAAAAAGGTTTCTCATACTTAAATCTCAGCAGATAAAACAGAGAACAGAAATATGCTGGACCCGGTTTCAGTACAGCAAGAAGTTGTACTTACTCATGGAAACATTTTTTAAAAGAATTCCATTGTGAAGTGGTAAAAGTTTAATCTTTATGTTTAAAATTGTTAATAAAAATTTGCACCAGCCCCAAGGATCCTGTATTGAACCAATATAATATTGTAGTTAGCCTCCAATTAAAATAAATAAATTTAAATTTAAACAAAATTTTGCAGTATCTCTGTAAAACACTTGGAACCTCACGGTCACAGGATGTCTTATTTCAGTTCACATACATTTCTTTGTTGCAGGGAAGAATGAAGTGACCATCAATAAAAACTTTCAAGCATAAAGTATATTACTTTGGGATGAAATCCTTTGGGGTAAATGGAGTGGAATTAAGAGTTGAAGGCGTAAAAGAAACAGTGTAAGATTTCTAACTGCTTGGTTCACACACAGCTCAGAGTTGGACTTGCCCCCTGCCAGGAGCGCAGTCTGTCTGAGGGGGTTGGTCGGTCTGCTCGGCCTCAGTATCACGGTAGGCAGCCTGGAGCACGGTGGCCCCTGAACAGATATAGTCATTGTGAGGCCACTGGATGCATAGAGAAGAACAAGGGAGCAGTTTCATTTAATAACAGTCAATATGCTATTCTAGGAATTAAATCATTTGCAATGCTCTAGTAGTCATTTAAAAATTTTCAAAGGGTGCTTGAGAAAAAACATGAAGACCACTAGTTTGGGGAATCGGGAATCAGGGGTCTGATGTTCGGGGAGCATGGGGATGCAGGTAGGAGCAGTGGGAAGACCAGCTCTGGACGCAGAGGCTGGGAGGGCCCACAACCCCAACCCCCAGCTCTGGGGAAACATCCGCTGCCTTGGCCCTCTATTATTATACTGATTCGAGAAACCTAGTTTTTAGAGAGAGAGTTACCTCTTATTTAAGCCAAGTGGAGTGCTACCGTATTCAGATAATCCTTTTGCACAGGGGGGTAAAGGGCCCTCTGCTCAGGGAATTTATGAGCAGTGCTGCCTGAATCCGAGGGGCTGCAATGGGCCATGCTGTCCTCCTGGTGAAGGGAGAGCCTCCCAAGGGAGTGGCATGGATGTGGCACCTTGAAGTGGGTCATGTTGGGCCAGGGGTCCATATCTTCAAGGCTGTTCCTAGGAGAGATTGTCTGAAAGGGTCTGGGAAGAAAGAGAGATGGTTATGGAGATGAATGCATAGAGGATGGGCCAGGTGATCTGGAGAGGCACAGCTGGCGTCAGGTCAGGCCACGTCCAGCATCAGTGCTGCTGAAGAGGGGGTGAGCCTGCCTGGCAGGGGAGCTGGGCATCCCTCCCCAGGGCACGCAGAAGTGCCACAGAGTGCCTCGTGCACGCGGAACTCGCAGTAACCCCGTGCCTGCTGAGGACCTGGAGAAGGCTGACAAGAGTCAGGGCAGCGGAAACAAACCTTCCTTATTGCGGTGCTGAACTTCAGCTGATAATCTTGTTTAAAGTAACAGGGAGGATGAAGCAGAAAGGAACTGGCTGGCACGTACAGCAGGGGTCTCGCAGTACCAGAGTTGTCCAGCCGTCCTGGCTATGTCCCTGGCTTCTCACAGGACCACGCCTTCGTTCCCATGGTACGTTTGTGTCTGCTCACTTCCCCATCTATGTTAGGGTGTAAGTATGTTAGATGAGGGCTTCCCTGGTGGCTCAGATGGTAAAGAATCTGCTTGTAATGTGGGAGACCCAGTTCGAGACCTGGATTCAGTTCCCCGGGTTTGGAAGATCCCCTGGAGGAGGGCGTAGCAGCCCACTCCACTGTTCTTGCCTGGAGCATCCATGGTCATAGGACCTCATGGGCTACAGCCCATGGGGTCGCAAAGAGTCGGACACCACTAGGCGACTGAGCAACACCACGTTAGGTGACACTGGGTGTGGGTCCCGTCCTCTGGGAACCCGTTGTCAGAACTGTCTGCACAGAGTTCCCGGCCTTCTGAGGGGAGCCAGCAGCTGCCACTCCCTCACTTCCCTCTGCCTGGAGGGCCCTGGGCATGGCCTCTGAGCAGCAGCATGCAGTGTGGGGCCGCGGTTTCACTTTAGGTCCTCTTTAGACAATGACTCCTTTCACAGCACCTTTTAAACACTTACTCAGAAGTTTACGTATTTCCTTTGATGAGATTAAAACTGACCTAAACACTTATTATATATATTTGTCACTGTGGTGTTTAGAAAAGAACTTTCAGTTTCATCTAAAATCCATTACTGTATCTTCTGGAGACAATATTAACAAGGTGCTAACTGTGGAGTCCTCGAGTGCCGTCTGGCCTGGCACTGATCCTGAGCTCAAGCTGTTCTGTTTTATGACGAGTTCGTAAAACTCATCTGCACGTTGTGGGCCAGTCGGTTTTCCAGCCATTGCTGATGTAGAAGCTGCAGCAAGTTATCCAGATCTAGAATTAGTGATTTTCAAGGTGCATGAAACACCCTTCTATTGGAAGAAGATGCCATCTAGGACCTTCATAGTGAGAGAGGAGAAGTCAATACCCAGCTTCAAAGCTTCACAGGACTGACCTTCTTGTCAGGAGCTAATGCAGCTGGTGACTCTAAGTTGAAGCCAGTGCTCCTTGACCATCTGAAAATCCTAGGGCTCTTAGGATTATGCAAAATGTATTCTGCCTGTGCTCTGTAAATGGAGCAACAAAGCCTGGATGACAGCGCATCTGTTTACAACATGGTTTGCTGAATATTTTCAGCCGACTGTTGAGACCTGCTGCTCAGAAAAAATATTCCTTTCTAATTATTCCACTCAGTGACAATGCCCCTGCTCACCCAGGAGCTCTGATGGAGAGGGACAGTGAGATGAATGTTGTTTCCGTGGCTGCTGACACAACATCCATTTTGCAGCCCACAGATCAATCAGGAATTCCTACTTTCAAGTCTTATTATTTAAGAAACACGTATCATAATGCTAAAACTGTAAACCATAGACAGTGACTCCTCTAATGGATCTGGGCAATCAAATCAAGTCCACTGAAAATCTGTTAGAAAGGATTCACAATTCTTGGTGCTGTTAAGAACAGCTGTGGTTAGTGGGAAGGGGAAAACGTATTGACACTAACAAGAGTTTGGAAGAAGTTGATTCCGACCCTCATGGATGACTTTGTGGAGGTTCAAGACCTCAGTGGAGGAAGGACCTGCAGATGTGGTGGAAACAGCAAGAGAACTAGAATCAGAAGTGGAGTCTGAAGATGGGACTGAACTGCTGCATCTCATGATGAAACCTGAAGGGTGAGGAGTTGCTTCTTACGGATGAGCAAAGAGGGCGGCTTCTTGAGATGGAATCTACTCTTGGTGAAGATGCTGTGAAGGTGGTTGAAATAAGAGGATTTAGACTATTCAGTAAACTTAGCTGATAAAACAACAGAAGAGCTTGAGAGGACTGACCAGTTTTGAAAGATGTTCTGCTGTGGATAAAATGCTATCAAACAATGTTGCTGCTGCAGAGAAATTGTTCGTGAAAGGAAAGGGTCAATCAATACAGTGGATCTCGCTGTTGTCTTAATTTAAGAAATTGCCACCCCAACCTGCAGCAGCCACTACCCTGATCCATCAGCAGCCATCAACATCAAGGCCAAAACCCTCCACTGACCAAAATATTACAACTTGCTGAAGGTTCAGCATGTCTTTTTAGCAGTAAAGTACTTTTTAATTATGTATAATTTTTTTTATAGATAATGCTGTTGTATACTTAACAGACTGGAATATAGTGTGCAGACAACTTTTACATGCACTGGGAAACCAAAATTTCATGTGATTCACTTCATTGCAGTGGTCTGACACCTCACCCCACAGCTCCTAGTGTCTCTGAACTATGTCTGTATTGCAGAAAGACCTTGAAAATTAGGGGGAGTGGGTGGCACTCGCATTTCTCCCCCACCTCAGCTTCAATACAAGTTTGTCTATTTTACCTGCATTTTATATAAGGATTTTTGTGTATAAGTTTATATAATTCAAAGGCAAAACAAAAAAAAATCGGTAACATGGACTAGAAGATTTTCAGCTAGTCCTTCTATGACTAAGATGATTTGATAATTGATATATTTTAAGTACTGTGTTTGGTAAAGACCTTGTTTTCCTTTGGTATGTATGTAGTTTGTTGAGAATATTCTTAAGCCTGTTACACAGTAGCTGGAAAATGAAGACATTATTCACCAAGTTGCTCTATAACAGTTGGGTTCCCCAGTTGGTAGAGGCAGTTTCTGTTGAGATATTGTGCTGGGAACAAACTAATCATTTGCCAGAAGCATGGCATTTGACTTGATTGACTTAAATGACATTGCAATACAGCAGCTCTTAGGGGCAGATGAATTTCAGTGTAGATTAGGTTCTAACACAACATCTAAAAAAGATCCTGAAATAACAGTGAGTTAAAGATATATATATATATATATATATATATATATATACACACATATATATATATATATATATATAAAACAAAGGCCAACCTGGGAGCATGCATGCTCTGTGGACGTTCCTTCAGCATCACTGATATGGACGTCCTCTAGGTTGTCACTCTGCCTCTTTCAACTTGGGTCTTGCCTCGTGTGCCAAGATGGATGCCAGTCATCATATAAACTTTCCACCCAGCACTAAGAAGGGCTATTATCAAGCACTCCCTGTTATTAAGCACCTGCCTTAGGGGGTCACACAACATTTCTGCTACCATCTTACCTTATGAAATTTAGTCAATGGCCATTCCTGTCTTCAAGGTAAGCTGGGAGAGGCAGTATTCATCCTAAAGCAGGAATATGCACACTTCTATAAAAGGTTGGATAATAAATATTTTAGGCTTTTCAGGTCATTTCATCTCTCTTGCACTTCTCATCTCTGCCATTATCTTCTGAAAATAGCCCTGGCCACACATAAATGAATACATATTGCCATATTCCAAGAAAACTTTATAGATACTGAAAATTGAATTCTATATAGTTTTTACATGTCATGAAACATTATTATTTTGGTTCTTAAAGTCATGTAACAATCTGAAGACCATTTTTAGCTTATGGCCCATATAAAAACAAGGAGTAGCAACTGATTTTTGACAGGAGTGTCAAGTCTATTCAGTGGAGAAAAAATAGTGCCTTCAACAATTGATGCTGGGAAAATGAGATGTCCACGTGCACAAGAGTGAATCTGGACCCCTACCTCATATCATATACAGACATTAACTCAGTATGGATCAAATACTGTACGAACTGAAACCCTTAGAAGAAAACATAGGAACAAATTTTTTATACTGTTGGTATGGCAATGGTTTCTTAGATACAGAACCAGAAATACAGGTAACAGAAGAAAAAAAAAACACACACACACACACACACACACACATATATATATATAATCTTCTCTAGTGACTTAGTAAAGAATCTGTGTGTGTATGTCTGTGTGTTTATATATATATCTATATATATAAATTGGGCCTTGTTTATATTATAAAACTTTTGTGCAAAAAAAGCATCATCAATAGAGTAAAAGAAAGTCCATGAACATGAGAGAATATTGGCAAATCACATATCTGGTAAGGGTTTAATATTCAGGATGTATAAATCCTGCAACTCAGCCACAAGACAACAAACAACCCAGCCCAGTTAAAAATGGACAAAGGACAGTAATTGCTATTTCTCCAAAGGTGATATAAAATGGTCAACACACATGAAAAGATGCTCAACATCATAGGTCATTAGGAAAATGCAAATCAAAACCACAAAGAGATATCACTTCACACCTACCAGGATGGCAAAAACAAACAAGCAAATCAAGAACAACTAAAAACCCCAAAACAAAGCAAAGGAAAATAAGTTCTGGTCAGAATGTGGGGAAACTGGAACCCTCATACTTTGCTGGTGGGAATGGAAAATATGTATACAGCTTGGCACACAGCTTGGCAGACCTTCAGAAAGTTCACAGAAATACCTTGTGACCCAACAGTCCCACTCCTAAGATGTACTTAAGTGATCTGAAAACAGCAACTCTAACTGGGACTCATATGCCACTGTTCTAGTCTTTATTCACAGATGCTAGCAGGTGGAACACCCCACTGCCTATGGGTGATAAAGGGATAAACAATGTGGTCTATCTATACAGAGGAATATTATTCAGCCTTGAAAAAGATGCAGTCTGACATTGCTACAGGATAATGGATCTGGAAAACATTGTGCTGAATGAAGTAAGTCAGACACAGAAGTACAGATATTGGATGGTTCCAACAGTGGCTGACTTTATTTTGGGGGCTCCAAAATCACTGCAGATGGTGATTGCAGCCATGAAATTAAAAGATACTTACTCCTTGGAAGGAAAGTTATGACCAACCTAGATAGTATATTCAAAAGCAGAGACATTACTTTGTCAAAAAAGGTCCATCTAGTCAAGGCTATGGTTTTTCCAGTGGTCATGTATGGATATGAGAGTTGAACTATAAAGAAAGCTGAGTGCCAAAGAATTGATGCAACCTAGATAGTATATTCAAAAGCAGAGACATTACTTTGTCAAAAAGGTCCATCTAGTCAAGGCTATGGTTTTTCCAGTGGTCATGTATGGATATGAGAGTTGAACTATAAAGAAAGCTGAGTGCCAAAGAATTGATGCTTTTGAACTGTGGTGTTGGAGAAGACTCTTGAGAGTCCCTTGGACTGCAAGGAGATACAACCAGTCCATCCTAAAGGAGATCAGTCCTGGGTGTTCATTGGAAGGAAGCTGATGTTGAAGCTGAAACTCCAATATTTTGGCCACCTGATGTGAAGAGCTGACTCATTTGAAAAGACCCTGATGTTGGGAAAGATTGAAGGCAAGAGGAGAAGGGAACGATGGTTGGATGGCATCACCGACTCAATGGACATGAGTCTGGGTGGACTTTGGGAGTTGGTGATGGACAGGGAGGCCTGGTGTGCTGTGGTTCATGGGGTTGCCAGACTCAGACACGATTGAATGACTGAACTGAACTGCTACTACTACTACTAAGTCATTTCAGTCGTGTCCGACTCTGTGCGACCCCATAGACGGCAGCCCACCAGGCTCCCCGATCCCTGGGTTTCTCCAGGCAAGAACACTGGAGTGGGTTGCCATTTCCTTCTCCAAAGCAGAAAAGTGAAAAGTGAAAGTGAAGTCGCTCAGTGGTGTCTGACTCATCAAGATCCCATGGACTACAGCCTACCAGGCTCCTCCGTCCATGGAATTTTCCAGGCAAGAGTACTGGAGTGGGGTCCATGGAATTTTCCAGGCAAGAGTACTGGAGTGGGTCGCCATTGCCTTCTCCACTATGTGGAATACTCAGAACAGGCAAACTCAGAGACAGGGCTGGGTTAGGGGAGAGAGAGAGGGTTACAGGGCACAGAGTTTCTTTTCAGGCTGTTGAAACATTTTGGAAACAATGCAGCTAATTGTAGGACATCATGAATATAATTAATGCCCTTGATTTATACACTTAAAAATGGTTAAAATGGCAAATTTTATGTTATTTTGCCACCATGTTGACAAATCTTTAAACTCAGGGCTTGTGTTATTAAGGATAAAGAGTGAACACAGGACTTCTCTGGTAGTCCTGTGGTTAAGACTCCATGCTTCTACTGCAGGGGAAGCAGATTTGCTCCTGGTCAGGGAACTGGGATTCTGCATGGATATTAGGGGTAAGTGTCAGGGCCTCTGTAGGTCCCTGGACTCTGTAGGGCCCTGAGTCCCTTGGGCAGCAAAGAGATCAAACCAGTCAATCCTAAAGGAAATCAACTCTGAATGTTCATTGGAAAGACTGATGCTGAAGCTCCAAGACTTTGGCTACCTGATGCGAAGGGCCAACTTGTTGGAAAAGACCCTGATGCTGGGAAAGATTGAGGGCAGGAGGAGAAAGGGGCAGCAGAGGATGAGATGGTTGGATAGCATCACCAACTCAATGGAAGTGAATTTGAGCAAAAAAACTTTGATACTGAAGGCGTGCTGTAGTCCATGGCGTTGCAGAGAGTCAGATGAGACTTAGTGCCTGAACAACAAACAAGGGTGGGTCAACTTTTTAAAAAGTAACAGCATGTAATGTTAATGTTAAAAGCCTTACACTCTTGGGTAATAACTAAGGAATATAACAGTATTTCTTCATTAATTTAAAAACCTAAATATCTTAGTAATTTGGTAATACTTTTAAATACATTAAAAATATATTGGTACCTGTACACATTTTTTGAAAAAATTTTTTCAAACCTGCCAATTTTTAATATTTTGCCATATCTGCTTTGTTATCTCTCATGTATGTATATATATATATATCCATATATTATCCATGTATATAGTTTTCTGAAAAAATATTCTAAATAAGCTGAAATTACATTTTATTATGCTACTTTGTCTTTTAAAACTTTAAAGTTCATTTCTTTAGACTAGGAACATATGTTATATATCCAAAGGAAATTAAATCACTATCTGAAGGTGATGTCTGTATTGCCTTGCTCATTGCAACATTATTTACAAGCCAAGATAGAAACAACCTAAATGTCCACTGATGGATGAATGGTTATATGTACACAGCATATATATACCCGATGGAATATCAATAAGCCTTTAAAAAGAAGGAAATCCTACCTTTTGTGATAACAGGGATGGAACCTGAGGGTGTTATGTTAAGTGAAATGTCAGAGAAATATCAGTATGGTATGATCTCACTTATATGCAGAATTAAAAAGGAAAAGTAGAATAGAACCAGTTGAGCTCATAGAAGCAAAGGATAGAATGGTGGTTGCCCAAGGCACCTGTGTTGGTCAAAGGTAAAAGCTTCCAGTTACAGGATGAACAAGTCTGGGGGTCTGACATCCAGCTAGGTGACTGGTTAGTTGTGTATTATACACCTGAAGTTGCTCTGAGTTTAGAGCATTGATGTTCTCATCACAACAGCAACAAGAAGTGGTAACCATGTGAGGTGAAGGACTTGTTAAGTAACACTTCACAATATGTACATGTGTCAGATCTTCATATCTAGACCTTAAATTCACAGTGTTGTGTCTGTGTGTCTGCTGTATTTCAGTGTGTGCTCAGCTGTGTCTGACTCTTTGTGACCCTATGGGCTGTAGCCCACAGGCTCCTCTGTCCATGAATTCTCCAGTCAAGAATACTAGAGTGGGTAGCCATGCCCTTCTCCAGGGGATCTTCCTTGCTCAGGGATGGAACCTGTGTCTCCTGCACTGGCAGGGAGCGTCTTTGCCACTGAGCCACCTGGGAAGCCTACGTTCAGTAAAGGTGGGCAAATAGAAGCCGTGCACCTGTCCCCCAGTCACTCGGTGGCGGCTCCCTGCGGTGACTCTGGGCTCCCAGGCCGCTTTGCCCACAGGCAGGCACTCACCAGGTAGCTCACTGCTTTCCTGTTGGTGCAGAAGGGACACGTGTACCCTGAGTGATGCGGGGGCTCCGGCGACCAGGTGGGTGCAGAGCTGTCGCCTCGTCTGCAGACATGTCCCTGGCCATGGCCCTTCCAGTGAACAGAAACACAGCATGGGGAGGGGGAAGTGCAGCGTGCTGGGCTGGGGAGTCCGAGCCTCACTGTTAAATAGCTCTGGACAGAGGCCCTCAGAGTCCCAGCCACAAGTTGCCTCTTGTGGGGATCACTCTCTGAGGTGATGGTGGAGGCAGGGGAGCCCCGAGAGGCTGGGTCCAGAGGCTAGGACCTGGATTGGGGTCCCTAGTCCACATGAGGGGCTGTCCTGAGAGCTGTTCCAGCCTCCTGTTGTTTCCTGAGCGGAAGCCCAGCTGTTTGGACTTGTACCTGGTTTGTTCATATTTCCTTGTGTGTGTGCTAAGCCTCCTTACTGTGAATATTTTTAAAACTATGTAAGTAGTGTTTATGGCTGCACAACATTGTGACTGTATCTGTACTTAGTAACATTGAATTGTGTGCTTAAAAGAGGTTAATGTGGTAAATGCCATGTCTATTTTACCATAATAAAAAGTATATAGGGAGATGCTGAGTATATGATTCCCTAATATACTACTTTTTAAAAATGTTTTACTGATGCTGGAAGAGCCAACACATAAGGATTTCTCTGTCTTGGAAGCTCTACCCTGCATGGGTGTTTATAGTAACTGTAGGTATTTTCTGGTGGCGGGTATAGATTTTTAAGAAGTGATGTGACTATAACACTTCATGTTTTCTCCTATGTCTTAGATTTTAAAGGATTGAAATGCACGATTGTTGATATATTAGAGCTTCCAAAATACATTAATATTTTTTGAAGTTTTTTTGCTTGTAGCTCACTGAAGGGATCTCCAGCATCTCTCATAATTAAAGATTATGGTTATAGTTTATAGTCATCCTGAATTTTGTCCATCCATCACATACATTAAATGTGTTTTGTTAGAGGGCTTGTACTTCCCTCGTCTTGCCTGGAGATATGAAAATAATCCAAACGTATTTCAGTTGAAATGATGGTAGTGCACCCGAATGGCCCATAGGAATAGGATTCTGCGTCTTGGACCAGAAGCACAGAATATAAGGTAGAAATTGTCCTCAGGAGCATCACCAGCACACTTTGCCTGTTATATTTAAAATGAAACTGACTTTGTGAAGTATCTGCACCCTAAAATGGAGGAGGAGCTTCTTCCCACCTCTGTCTCTGCTTCTAGAAGACTCTCCACCAGTACCTGCCCCCACTTCCCTGACCATCTTTCTCCTCCTGTAACTCACAGAGTTCACTGTTTCTAAGGAAACCCCCTGGAATCAACCCATCAGCTGTTAGGAGCCTGCATACTCAGATCCTCTGAGAGCTGGCTTTGAATTTATTTGCAGATTTTTTTTTCGTTGGTGGAACACTCGTGTGTTTGTGCGGCATAACAGCAAGGAATATGGGTTTGGAGCCACATAAATCTAAATCTAATTATGACCTCACCCTTACTGTCTTATAGCAGCAGATGAGTCACTTGTCCTCGGTACTGGTTTCCTTACCTGAAAAGAGAGGCTTGTTCTAGTTCGCAGGGTGATTGTGAGTGTGGAGCCCGCAGCGTGGCACACAGAGCAGGATCAGGGCATAGATGTGTCTGCGTCCCTCACCTCTGTGCTCTGTCCCCTCACAAGCCAGCAGTGCTGCTCCGTGGATGCTCTGTGGATGATAGTTCTGCAGAACCTAGATTACTGAGCCAGGGGCCAGTGACACAGGAAAAACCCGTGGTCTCTGATGATTATGACTTCCTCAAAAGAGTTTCACTTGTAACGCAGCCACATTGTTCTGCATCCCCGATGTATTGTTGTTATTGGTGTAATAACAACAGCTGTGTAACCGGTGTGTTGAAGTATAAATTTTCCTTTGTTTTGTGCTCTTTCTTCATTCATTACAGTATTATCCCTCCAGAATGACGATTTGTAGTCCTGAATGGGGTCCCTGCCTTCCTGATGTGCAGCCCCGTCTGGTTGGGAGCTGGTGCAAGGAGGCCGTGATACACCGGCACATCTGAGCTCATCAGGTTTCCACTGATGGTGCCGGGGCAGCGTTTCTCATCCCCACTGGGGACCTTCCCAGATGCCTTTTAGAGTCATAAAGGATAATAAAGACAAAGGGCTGTTGCCCGTAACTTGAACTTTGTGAGTCTTTCAGGCGGTGTACTGAAAAGCTAAGTCCCTGTTCACTTCCTGTGTCTGCAGCTTTGACCCCACCTTGCTGGGCGGCTGGCCGGGCTGGTGTCCCTGTGGGCAGTGTCCTCAGTGTGTGTGCTCTGTGAGCCTCCTCACCTCCCAGGTCGTTCCTTTCACTAGGAAACACGCTTTCCTGCTGCTTCTCTGCAAGACCCCTCCCGCCTTCCTAAGTGTCATGTTTTAGTGCCTGTAGACATCCAGGGTCTGGGCTTCGCACTCCTACCAACCCCTGCATGTGAGGGGGCCTGCACGTGAAGGGGTCGGGCCAGTCCTGCCCACACACCCCCGGCCCCAGGCCCTGCGTTTCTGGGGGGCTCTGTCTCCACGTCACCGCCTGCATCTTGGGCCCCGGTTATACTGGTTGTCCTGGCAGTCATAGTGGTAGTGGTGCTCATTTGTGCCCGCAAGGTGGGCATGAAGTTCAAGGGTCAGTGCAGAGGTGAGGTGACTTGGTCAGGTCCAAGGAGCTGGTAGGTGGCGGGACAGGAACTGAAAGTCAGGTTTTTCTGGCATCGATCCCACCCTCCTCTTGTCCTACGGTGCTCCCCCACCCCCATCCTAAAATATCTCTAAGGCAACGACAGTGAAGAGACTTGTGTGTTTTCTCCAGTTCAGCAGGTGAATGAGCTCTGAGCTCTGCTGCCCTGTTTCCCACTGGCAGTCAGTGCTGTGCTGGACCTCGAATGGATCTCATATTAAGTCTTCTTTCCCTGACACAGTAATAAAATCAGAATGTGGCATCCATCTACGTTATTTGGATCAAACTAACTCTCAACTCACTGTTTCATTTTCACATGCTATGAGCTTGTTTGTTTACAGATCACCTCCTTTCCAGGTTTGGTCTTGGGTGATGATGCTTTGTGATAATTTTGGAGATGACCACAGAGATGCCCTGTCACCGCTGTGGATGAGCCACACCGGAGTGAAGCATGGACCCCTCTGATTCTGGTCAGAAGTGCTGTGTGTGAGCCCCGCAGGGCTCCGGCTGCAGGCCAGCAGGAGGGCTGGTGTCCTCTGCTATCCAAAACACGTCCTTGGGCTGGGGAGGAGGGGCTAGCCATGAAGCTTCCACTAGCCCTAGCCAACGCATTTTGTCCTTTTAAATCAAAATGTGAGAAACACTGATCTTAATGCCTTATGGAGAACTGTTTTATTGATGACAGAAACACGGATTTCTTTTCAGATGATTTTTTGTTTTATAGTGATTTGGGCACAACATTGATGAAACTAAATAATTTGGGAAATGATAAAATTGATCATATGTTTCGAATTGAAAATTTACATTATTCTTTCTGAGTCTTGTTTGTTCTTCATATATAATGGGCTGAAGGAGAGTGTTTCATGGATTCCCAGGCAGAGTGATGGTGCATCAGCGTGTATCTGTGCTTCTTTTCCTCTGACTATTTTCAGCTACCCTGGCTGTCAGAAGAAGAGGCTAGGCCAGGGCTCCAGCGTGGGTGCCTGCTTCTCATTCTGGAGGCTGGCCATCTGGGCCCAGGGTCGGCAGGGCTGGATCCTGGTAAAGCTCCTTCCCCTCTCCTCGCCTGACCTCAGGGCTTCTGCCCTCCTCCTCCTATCTCTTTTCTTGTTAGGCCAGGAGTCCTGTCAGCTGGGGCTCCACCCTTAGGACCTTGTAGGACCTTAATTACGGCCTTAAAGGCCCTGTTCCCAAGTAGTCACACTGGTAGTAAAGGCTTCAGCAGATGCATTTTGCAGGGACATAGTCCACAACACTGGTTAAAACACACATGAAAACCTATCTTTCTGCAAATTAAAATGGTCATTGAGTTCAGTTGTAGGAAAACAAGTTCATTCGTAGTATCATTGCTGATTCTCATGTTTTAGTAGAAGACTAATAATAGCTTATGTGACCAGACCAGAGTTAAAACAGGTAGTGGCTTAGTTTTTCACTGTTTTAATTTATAGGTGTTACCAAGATGAATTAGTTAAGTATGCAGACAATTCAAAAGGTAGAGGTATAGTTTCAGGACAGGTTAGTTCATTTCCGTGAGAATGTGGTTCAGGGCCACAGACTGGACAGTTCCTTAGCATTTGCAGGTAAAGTAGAGCAGACAGCTGCCTTTGCTGATGTGCCCCTAGTGGGGCAGGCTGCTCAGTCAGGCTGTTTGGTGTCGGTCTCCTTCCCTCCTTTTCACAGAAAAGTCCCCAGTGCTTGGAAAGCTTGCCTCTTGTCAGTACCACACAGTGGTGGTGCATTATTTGAATGTGGGCTTATTTAAAAATTTGATATGTGATCCAACTGAAGGATCTTAGAATTTCCAGCTGGAAACGCCCAACTAGAAATCTAAGTGAATCTAAGTGAATCCTTTCTAACTAGGCTGTGTCTGTCTTTACAATATGCTGCCATGAGTTACATATGGGTTGATTCTGCTTACACCTCTGTCCTGGGTATCAAGGAAAGAGGTGTTGCAGGATTTATGCTAGAAAGGAAGGTTCTACAAGTCATGATTTCCAAGGAAAACAGGTAAGGTGAGGCAGAGAGCTGTGGGTACTTCAAGTCTTCTTAGGAAACACTGCCAGGGGCAGACACCACCCAGAGGTCAGAGACATGGCTTGCTCTTCTACAGAACAAGAGTACCTGGAAAATCAGAGAATGCTTGTCTGTTCAGTCCTTGATAAAACTAGACCAGGAATTCAGAGGTGGTACGTCAGTACCAGGCTTCCCAGGTGGTAAGTGGTCGAGAATCCGCCTGCCAATGCAGGAGACGCTGGTTCGATCCCTGGGTCTGAAGATCCCCCAGAGGAGGAGATGGCAACCCACTCCAGTATTCTTGCCTGGGAAATTTCATGGACAGAGCAGCATGGCGGGCTACAATGCATGGGGTCACAAACAGTTGTTCACAGCTGAACACAGGGCATACCCCTGGAACAGTGGCAGAAATTTGTGTTGGATGTAAACTTACAGCTGGAGGTAAGGCAGGGCCACTGAGAAGCCCTATTTCCAGTCCTGAGATTGAGGCTTAAGTAGAAAAGAGATAACCCCCCTCCTTCCTGCACTCTAGTAATAGGCTATAAGATTCCCTACAGCCTGTAAGAGCTAAGAGGGAAGTTCGTGCATCAGTACCACCCAGTCCTCTGTAAGTAAAACGTTAAAAATCACTTTGAGGACACGTGAGAGGTCTGCACACGCCCTATGGAGCAGGACGGCCTCACGAATCCTGCGGGTGCAGCTCGTCTGCGCATGCGCTGTGGCCTCACGGGGGCCCTGCGTGGAGTGGGCACGTGGCCACACACGTGACCCTGCGCCCAGCCGCCGCAGCGACGGGGCCTCGCGGCTCCTCGTGGGGCGCCGCTGTCCCGGCTCTGACTGAAGGGGGGCTGCCTGTGCCCAGGTTTCGCAGTCACCCTGCTTTAAGGTAAAGGTTTCTGTTTCGTGGGGCGCTGGGGTCTGACTCTGGATTTCCGTTTCTCTCTTGGCCCATGACTTACTCAAGGGCCGGGTCACGGCTGCCTCCAGAATCTGTACTTCGGGCTCGAGGACTCTCCTGGACCCCGGGCACCCCGAGAAGACGGGCTTGGAGGAGCACGGAGAACGAGGGGCCTGAGGGAAGCTGTTGTCAGAGGTTCGGGCCGGCTGAGGGGGAACAGCCAGGAGGGCTCCCTGTCAGGAGAAGCGGCCCGTGTGCAGGGGGCCGGGGAGTGGGGCGCGGTCGGGCGGCCGCGGGGGGCCGGGGGAGCGGCTGCTCAGAGCCCAGTCAGGAGGGACGCGCCCACCGCCCACTCAGGACCCCCGTGAGGTTGCAGGCGCAAACGGCGAGAGCTGAGACACGGGAGAGGCGCCGGGTCGACTTGGACCCGGAGAGCCGCCCGTGGGCCTCAGGCCGGCGCTCCGTCCGCTCCCCCTCTCAGGGTAGGCACGGGGTGGCGGTGCGTTCAGCTCGAGTCCTCGCGGGTTCACCTTGCGGCCGCCTTGAGGCTGAATGTCAGCTCTTGGCGTAAGTCCCTATGAGAGAAAGAGCTAAAGAATGGAATTAGCTCATTTGGTTTTCAACAGATACGGACACTCTTTATAGACCAGGGCCTTCCCCTGCTGGCTCAGCAGTGGAGAACCCACCAGCAATGCAGGGGATACGGGTTCGACCCTGGGTCCGGAAGATCCCCTGGAGCAGGAAATGGCAACCCACTCCAGTATTCTGCCTAGAGAATCCCGTGAACAGAGGAGTCTGGGGGACTACAGTCCATGGGGTCGCAGAGTCAGACAGGACTGAGTGACTGAGCACGTTATAGACCAGAGAGGGACTTTGGAAGTGAGGTGGTTCTGCCCTTGGAAGGTTCAGACTGTTGGAACAAGACCCGGCATCTGGGGGACTCACGTATCCTGTGTCTGCTGAGAGCTTGCTAGTTGGCAGACAACATCTCCTGCAGTGTCCTCACGTCGGGGGAGGGCTGGGGGCTCTTAGGGGTCTTTGTCATCAGGGCACTGATCCTGTGCATGGGGGCTGCACCCTCATGACCTCTTCACCTTGGGCTGGGTTACTCCATGGTGTTGGGAGGACGCAGGCGCTCAGGCTGTAGCAGAGGCTCGGGACCCTGTGCTGCAGTCTCGTGGGCTCCGGCTCTGGTGAAATGTTTCAGGAATCATGTACACAGATATGTCAGAGTTGCCTATTCCCACCTGAGACCAGGGGTCACAAAGTAGAGCAGTCGTATCATAGAATCTCTTTCCAAATGTGCAAGGTTTTTCTGTACGTAGAACTAGTATTGACCAAATGTGATGTATTTTAATATTAGGAGAAAATTGTTGTTGTTCAGTGACTCAGTTCTGTTCAACTCTGCGATCGTGGACTGCAAAATGCCAGGTTCCCTATCCTTCACCATCTCCTGGAGCTTGCTCAAACTCATATCCATTGAGTCAGTGATGCCATTCAACCATCTCATCCTTTGTCATTCCCTTCTCCTCTTGCCTTCAGTCTTTCCCAGAATCAGGGTCTTTTCTAATGAGTCAGCTCTTCGCATTAGGGGGTCAGAGTATTGGAGTGTCAGCTTCAGCAACAGTCCTTCTAATGCATATTCAGGATTTATTTCCTTCATGATTGACAGGTTTGATCTCCTCGCAGTCCAAGGGACTTGCAGGAATCTTCTCCAACACCACATTTGTACACGACTACTGGAAAAACCATAGCTTTGACTAGATGGACCTTTATTGGCAAAGTAACGTCTCTACATTTTAATATGCTGTCTAGGTTTGTCATAACTTTCCTTCCAAGGAGCAAGTGTCTTTTAGTTTCATGGCTGGAGAATATAGGGACATATAAATAAACATCACATTACCAAGGAATGTGTGATCTGACATTAATACCAGCTGCTGATAATCATAACAGAGTTCTGTACTGCTAGAGACTGGGACACAGGAAACACGCCTGGGACGTTTACCTGTTGTTCCCAGTGGTGTTCTGGGAACAGGTAAGTGCCCAGGGTAACTTGGAATAGCTTTTCCTTTTGAAAAATAGCTTTGCTGAGGTATAGTTCACATACCCAGCAATTCACCATTTAAAGTGTATAATTCTGGGGTTCTTGTTATAGTCACAAAACTGCAGCCATCACCAAACCAATGTTGGAACACTTTCATCACCCCTCAAAGAAACTGTGCCCAATGGAAGTAGCTCCATCCCCTACTCCTGGCAGGGCTGATCTGCTTTTTGTCTCTGTGGATCTGTCTGCTCTAGAAATGAATCACACTGTCCCTGGTCTCTGGTGAGCCATGTTTTTCACTGAATGGTGTGTTTTCAGGTTTCACCATGTTGTGGATGTATTAGCACTTTGTTCCTTTTCTTTTTGTGGTAAAGTACGCATAATATTTAGCCTTTTTACTATTTTAAATTCAGCAGCACTAAGTAAATTTATGATATGCAACCTTCATCAGGGCTTCCCTGGTGGCTCAGATTGTAAAGAATCCACCTGCAACGCGGGAGGCCTGGGTTCTGTCCCTGGGTTGGGAAGATCCCCTGGAGGAGGGTCTGGCAACCCACTCCAGTATCCCTCCCTGGAGAATTCCCATTGATAATGGCGCTTGCAGACTACAATCCATGGGGTTGCAAAGACTCAGACATGACTGAGTGACTAAGCGTAATACAACCTTCAAGAGTATCCATTTTCAGACTTTTTTCCCTTAACAACAAAATTTCATCCCATTCAACACTGACCCAATCCCATTGTGCCCCCCCACCCCTCCCCTCCCCTACCCCTGGTGACTTTATTCTACTTTGTATCTGTGAATTCACCTATTCTAAGTATGTCATATAAATGGAATCATTCAATATTTGTCCTTCTGTGTCTGCTTTGTCTCAGTGTGATGTTTTCAAGGTTCATCCATGTTGTAATATGTTTCAGAGCCCCCTTCACTTTTAAGGCTTCATAATATTCCACTGTATGGATTTACCACATTTTTTTATCTATCATCTGTTGGTGGGCACTTGGCTTGTTTCCAGCTCTTAGCTGCTGTGAGTAATGTTGCTCTGAGCATGTATATAAACATAATCTGAGCCCGTTTTCCATGTCGGGTGAATGACTCGGCACAGTAGCACCATCCTAGTGGGTGTGAAGTGCTATATCATTGTGTGATTTGCTTTTCTCTAATGACTAGTGATGCTGAACTTGTTGGACATCTGTATGTTTTCTTTGGAGAAATTCAAGTCCTATTTTTTGAATTGTGTTTTTTTCTTTTTGTTATTGCATTAAGAGGTTCTTTATATATTCTAGATATTAATTTCTTATCAAACGTATGACTTGCAAATGATTTCTCTCTCTCTCTCTCTCTCTTTTTTTTTTTTTTTTTGCTCCACCATGTGGCTTGCAGAATCTTAGTTCCCCAGTCAGGGATGGATCTGGGACCATCACAGTGAAAGCACCAAGTCCTAACCACTGACTGGACCACCCAGTTTAGTTCAGTCGTTCAGTCCTGTCCGGCTCTTTGCGACCCCATGAATCGCAGCATGCCAGACCTCCTTGTCCATCACCAACTCCCACAGTTCATTCAGACTCACGTCCATCGAGTCAGTGATGCCATCCAGCCATCTCATCCTCTGTCGTCCCCTTCTCCTCCTGCCCCCAATCCCTCCCAGCATCAGAGTCTTTTCCAATGAATCAACTCTTCGCATGAGGTGGCTGAAGTACTGGAGTTTCAGCTTTAGCATCATTCCCTCCAAAGAAATCCCAGGGCTGACCTTCTTCAGAATGGACTGGTTGGATCTCCTTGCAGTCCAAGGGACTCTCAAGAGTCTTCTCCAACACCACAGTTCCAAAGCATCAATTCTTCAGTGCTAAGCTTTCTTCACAGTCCAACTCTCAAATGTATACATGACCACAGGAAAAACCATAGCCTTGACTAGACTGATCTTTGTTGGCAAAGTAATGTCTCTGCTTTTGAATATGCTATCTAGGTTGCTCATAACTTTTCTTCCAAGAAGTAAGCGTCTTTTAATTTTATGGCTGCAGTCACCATCTGCAGTGATTTTGGAGTCAAAAAAATAAAGTCTGACACTGTTTCCACTGTTTCCCCCTCTATTTCCCATGAAGTGATGGGACCAGATGCCATGATCTTCGTTTTCTGAATGTTGAGCTTTAAGCCAACTTTTTATCTCTCCACTTTCACTTTCATCAAGAGGCTTTTTAGTTTCTCTTCACTTTCTGCCATAAGGGTTGTGTCATCTGCATATCTGAGGTTATTGATATTTCTCCCGGCAATCTTGATTCTAGCTTGTGCTTCTTCCAGCCCAGCGTTTCTCATGATGTACTCTCCAAATAAGTTAAATAAGCAGGGTGACAATATATAGCCTTGATGTACTCCTTTTCCTATTTGGAACCAGTTTGTTGTTCCATGTCCAGTTCTAACTGTTGCATATAGGCAGGTCAGGTGGTCTGGTATTCCCATCTCTTTCAGAATTTTCCACAGTTTATTGTGATCCACACAGTCAAAGGCTTTGGTATAGTCAATAAAGCAGAAATAGATGTTTTTCTGGAACTCTCTTGCTTTTTTGATGATTCAGCAGATGTTGCCAATTTGATCTCTGGTTCCTCTGCCTTTTCTAAAACCAGCTTGAACATCTGGAAGTTCACGGTTCATGTATGCTGGAGCCTGGCTTGGAGAATTTTGAGCATTACTTTACTAGCATGTGAGATGAGTGCAGTTGTACAGTAGTTTGAGCATTCTTTGCCATTGCCTTTCTTTGGGATTGGAATGAAAACTGACTTTTTTCCAGTTCTGTGGCCACTGCTGAGTTTTGCAAGTTTGCTGACATATTGAGTACAGCACTTTGATAGCATCATCTTTCAGGATTTGCAATAGTTCAACTGGAATTCCATCACCTTCACTAGCTTTGTTCGTAATGATGCTTTCTAAGGCCTACTTGACTTCACATTCCAGGATGTCTGGCTCTAGGTGAGTGATTACATCATGATGATTATCTTGGTTGTGAAGATCTTTTTGTATAGTTCTTCTGTGTATTCTTGCCACCTCTTCTTAATATCTTCTGCTTCTGTTAGGTCCATACCATTTCTGTCCTTCATCCTGGCTGCCCAGGAACTCCCCAAAAGTTTTATGTTGACCTTAAGTTTTCTAAGAGTTTTATATTTTTAATTGGTTAGCTCTTTGACCCATTTGGAGTTAATTTTTCAATGTTGTAGAAAGTGAGGGTCCAGCTTCATTTGTTTTGCTTGTGGATCTTTAGGTTTCCCAAGGACCATGTGTTGAAAAGACCATCCTTTGCCCATGGAATGGCCTTGGCACCCATGGATTGTAGCTCATCAGGCTCCTCTGTCCATGGGATTTTGCAGGCAGAAATACTGGAGTGCATTGCTATTTCCTTCTCCAAGAGATCTTCCTGACCCAGGGATTGAACCTGAATCTCCTGTGTCTGCTGCATTGGCAGGCAGATTCTTTACCACTGAGCCACCTGGGAATCCCCATGTATAAGATGACGGTCCAGCTTCCTTTGTTTTGAACGTAGACGTTCAGGTTCCCAAGGACTATGTTTTGAAAAGACACCTCTTTCCCCATTGAATGGTCTTGACACTTGTGGTAAATCAGTTGACCATATGTGTGAGGGTTTCTTTCTGGGCTGTCTATTCTGTTTCATTGGTCTGTTTATCTTTCTGTGTGCCAGCACCATGGTTTGATCACTGTTGCTTTGTAGGAAGTGTTTAGATAAGAGAGTGTTTCAACTTTTTTCTTCATTTTTAATATTGTCTAGGCTACTTGGGCTCCATTAAGACTCCATATGAACTTTAGGCTGGGTTTTTCTCTTTCTGCAAAAAACCGCTATTGCAATTCTGACTGAGATTGCATTGAATCCATAGATCACTTCGGGTAATATGGTCATCTTTTTTTAAAGTTTATTATTTGTCTATAATGTTCATTTCATTTATTCATTTGCCTGCGTTAGGTCTTAGTTGCAGCGGTCGGGATCTTTGTTGTGTCATGCAGGATCTTCTGCTGTGGCTTGAGGCCAGCCTGTGGGCTCTCAGGTTGCAGTTCAGGGACTTAGTAGCCCCTTGATGTGTATAATCTTAGTTTCCCACCTAGGAATCAAACCCTTGTTCTTAGAATTGCAAGGCACATTCTTTACCACTGGATCACAAGGGAAGTCCTGATATGGTCATCCACCTAACAATATTAAGTCTTCCAATCCCTGAATGTAGGATGTTTCCATTCATTAATGTCTCTTTCCATTTCTTTTAGCATTGTTTTGTAGTTTTCAGTGTATTAGTCTTTTGCCTCCTTGGTTAAATTTATTCCTAAGTATTATATTTTTGATGCTTTTATAAATGAAAATTTTAAAAAATTATCTTTTAATATTGTTCATTGTTATTACAGAGATGCAACTGATTTTTGTGTGTTGATTTTGTATCTCCAATTTTGCTGAATTCATTTATTAGCACTTACAGTTTTTTTAAATCCAAATAAAAATAGAAATTGAAAATAATTTAAGGCAGTATTTTTGGAACAGTTTAACATTCACAGCAAATTAAGGAGAAAGTTAGAAATTTCCTGTGGTGCTTCCCAGGTGGCTCAGTGATAAAGAATCTACCTGCTAGTGTAGGCGATGCAGGTTTGATCCCTGGGTCAGGAAGATCCCCTGGAGGAGGAAGTTGCAACCCACTCCAGTATTCTTGTCTGGAAAATATACCATGGACAGAGGAGCCTGGTGGACTGAAGTTCATGGGGTTGCAAAGAGTTGGACACAGTTTAACGACTGAGCATGACACTAGAGATTTCCCCGCTGCCCCTACACACCACACCACACCCACCCCCCATCACCATTCCTGCCTGATGGTCCATGTGTTACAACTGATGAACCTGCATGGACACATTGCATCATGCCGAGTTAGCGGTTACATCACGATTACATCAGGATTCAACCTTAGTGTCATATTTTCTGAGGCTTTGGACAGCTATATAATGATGTCTATTCATCATTATAATGTGACACACAGTAGTTTCACTGAGCTAAGAATCCTCCATGCTCCACCTGTTCCTCCCTCCTCCAAACCCTGATCTTTCTCCTGTCTCTGTGGTTTTGCCTTTTCCAGAATGTCATAGAGTTGGAATCACAGTCTTTAGCCTTTTCTGATTGGCTTCTTTCACTCAGTGATAATGCATTTAAGGTTTTTCCATGTCTTTTATGATTTGATAGTGCATTTCTTTTTATCACTGACTAACCCTGCATTGTTTGTTTATGTATCCAGTCACCTACTGAAGGGCATGTTGACTGCTTCCAAGTCTCAAGCAGTCCTACTTGTCTGTTTTTGTTGTGTTGCCTGTGCTTTTGGTGTCTTATTCAAGAAAGCAACGCCAGGTACAATGACACAAAGCATTTCTTCTGTTGTAGGAGTTTTATGTTTGGGTATTTAATCCATTTGGGGTTAATTTTTGTAGGTGGTGAGGATAATGAGTAAAATCTTCTTCTTCTTTTTTTTTTTTGCATGATGATTTCCAGTTTTCTCAACATTTGTTGAAGAAATTGTCCTCTGCCTGTCGTGTGGTGTTGGCACCTCACTGAAAATCATTTGACCATGTGTGTGAGGGTTTCTCTCTTTGCTGTATTCCTCTCCTTGGGCTCTTTGTCTTCATGCTCTAAGACCAACTGGCTTTGATAATTACATGTATATAATTACGTGCATTATTAGTATAACCATATGCATATTGTCTTCTCCAACTGCTTTTCAAATCAGTTAAGGGAAGAAAGAAAAAATGTGTATTTGTGTGGTATTTTTAATTGTTTTCTTTTGTAATTGTTACCTTTACCAGCTGTATTAGTTTTCTCTTGCTGCTGTAGCAAATGATCACAAATGAGGTGGCTTAAAGGACCACAGATGTGTTATCTGGCATTTCTGGAGGTGAGAAGTCTGAAATGTCCTTGCTGGACTATAGTCAGGCTGTCAGCAGTACTATGTTCCTCCGGGAGACCTAGTGTAGGATCTGCTTCCCTGCTTGCTTCAGCTTCCAGCGGCTGCATGACTCAGGGCCCGTTCATCTTCAGAGCATGTAGGGTTGGGACTAAGCCCTCGCACTGCCATCTTGCTTGCTGTCTGTCTTCTGCTTCGCTTTTCCAGTCATATGGACCTGGTGATTCCATTGGGCTTACTCAAGATTATCCAGAATAATCTCCTGTCTTGAGAGCTAATTGCCAACCTTAATTCCATCTGCAGCCTCAACTCCCCTTTGCCATGTTCCCCAATATAAGTCACAGGTTCTGGATATTAGAGTGTGGAGATTGGGGAGGACTGGTGTTTTATCTACCTTACTGGTGTTCCCACACACCCCTCCCCCCACCCAGGGGAGTGGCTTGAATGACTGGCTTGAGTCACTTGCTTTCAGTCAGAAAAATTTACTTTAGTATTCCTTCTAAGTTCTGCCAAGTATTCCTTCTAAGTTCTGCCAGCAATACAATCTTTGTTTTTATTTATTGGGAAATTTCTTTATTTTACCTTCATTTTTGAAAGGTTAATTTTGATAATTATAAGATTTTTGGCTGAAAGTTTTTTTCTTTCAGCACTTAGAATATGCTGTTTCCTTCTGAATTCATTGTTCCTGATGTAATTTCAGAAACAGCCTTCTTAGCATTCACTTGGATGTGAAAAATCGTTTCTCTTGCTGCTTTTGTATTATGAGGTGTCTGGGTGTGGATCTCTGCATTATCCTGGTTAGAATTTGTTGAGCTTCTTGGATTTGTATATTAATGTTTTTCATCAAAATGTGGAACTTTGATTTCAGCCATTGTTTCTTTGAATATTTTTTCTGTTTCTCTTTCCTTTTTTCCTCTTTCTCCTATTACACATATATTGATTTAACTAATGACAGGCCACATTTATTTTTTTGTTTGTTTTTTAACATTTATTTTATTTGGCTGTGTTGTGTCTTAGTTGTGGCACATGAGGCCTCCCATCTTCATTGCAGCATATGGGATCTAGTTCCTTGATGAGGGATGCAACCTGTGCCCATGCATTGGGAGCACAGAATAGTCTTAGCCACTTGACCAGCAGGGAAGTCCCTGGCCCACGTTTCTTTAAGGCTCTCTTCATTTTACTTCATCCCCCTTTCCCCTCTGCTTGTCATGTTGCATCGTCTCTACTGACCTATCTCAAGTTTGCTTATTCCCCTGCAATTCAGATTTATTTCCAAACCCGTCAAATGAACTTTTCAATTATCATACTTTTCAGTACAAGAATTTCCATTTAGCTTTTTTTTTTTCCAGTTTCTATGTCTTTATTGATATTCACTATTTTCAGTTCTTTTCCAAGCATGGTTTCCTTTAGTTCTTTGAACATATTTATAATGGATGTTCTGGTGTCTCTGTTAAGTCTAAAACCTGGGTGGTCTCATAGACAGTTTTTTCCATCGCCTCCCCACTTTTTCTTATTTCTGCATGTGCATCACATGTTCCTGTTTGTGTGTCTCATAATTTTGTATTGAAAACTAGACATTCTCGATAACTTACTGTGACAGTCCAGGATGTTGTTCTTCCCTCTGGGGCTTCCTTTTGACTTTGTTCCTTGCTTAATTTTTAATACTTGTTGACTGGATTCTCCTTTGCTTTTCACTTCCCTTATTTTCACAGCTATTTGTAAGACCTCCTCAGACAGCCATTTTGCTTTTTGCATTTCTTTTTCTTGGGGATGGTCTTGATTCCTGTCTTCTGTACAGTGTCACGAACCTCATTCCATGGTTCATCAGGCACTCTATCAGATCTAGTCCCTATTTCTCACTTCCACTGGATAGTCATAAGGGATTTGATTTGGGTCATCCCTGAATGATCTAGTGGTTTCCTCCACTTTCTTCAATTTCAGTCTGAATTTGGCAATTAGGAGTTGATGATCTGAGCCACAGTCAGCTCCTGGTTTTTTTGCTGACTGTATAGAGCATCTCCATCTTTGGCTGCACAGAATAGAATCAATCTGATTTTGGTGTCATCCATCAGGTGATGTCCATGTGTAGAGTCTTCTCTTGTGTTACTGGAAGAGGGAGTTTGCTATGACCAGTGCATTCTCTTGGTAGAACTCTATTAGCCTTTGCCCTGCTTCATTCTGTACTCCAAGGCCAAATTTGCCTGTTACTCCAGGTGTATCTTGACTTCCCACTTTTGCATTCCAGTCCCCTATAATGAAAAGGACATCTTTTTCAGGTGTTAGTTCTAGAAGGTCTTGTAGGTCTTCATAGAACTGTTCAATTTCAGCTTCTTCAGCGTTACTGGTCAGGGCATAGACTTGGATTACTGTGATACTGAATGGTTTGCCTTGGAAAGGAACAGAGATCATTCTGTCGTTTTTGAGACAGCATCCAAGTACTGCATTTCGGACTCTCTTGTTGACTATGATGGCTACTCCATTTCTTCTAAGGGATTCTTGCCCACCATAGTAGGTATAATGATCATCTGAGTTAAATTCACCCATTCCAGTCCATCTTAGTTCGCTGATTCCTAGAATGTCAATGTTCACTCTTGTCATCTCCTGTTTGACCACTTCCAATTTGCCTTGATTCATGGACCTAACATTCCAGGTTCCTATGCAATATTGCTCTTTATAGCATTGAACCTTGCTTCTATTACCAGTCCCATCCACAACTGGGTATTATTTTTGCTTTGGCTCCATCCCTTCATTCTTTCTGGAGTTATTTCTCCACTGATCTCCAGTAGCATATTGGGCACCTACTGACTTGGGGAGTTCCTCTTTCAGTATCCTATCACTTTGCCTTTTCATACTGTTCACGGGGTTCTCAAGGCAAGAATTCTGAAGTGGTTTGCCATTCCCTTCTCCAGTGGACCACATTCTGTCAGACATTTCCACCATGACCTGTCCATCTTGGGTGGCCCCACATGGCATGGCTTAGTTCATTGAGTTAGACAAGGGTGTGGTCCGTGTAATCAGATTGGCTAGTTGTCTGTGATTGTGGTTTCAGTCTGTCTGCCCTCTCTCAGTGGCTACCATCAAAGCAAAGGAGAAAAGGAAAGATATACCCATCTGAATGCAGAGTTCCAGAGAATAGCAGGGAGAGATAAGAAAGCCTTCCTCAGTGATCAATGCAAAAAAACAGAGGAAAACAATAGAATGGGAAAGACTAGTGATCTCTTCAAGAAAATTAGAGGTACCAAAGGAGCATTTCATACAAAGATGGGCTCAATAAGGACAGAAATAGTATGGACCTAACAGAAGCAGAAGATATTAAGAAGAGGTGGCAAGAATACACAGAAGAACTATACAAAAAGATTGTCATGACCCAGATAATCACGATGGTGTGATCACTCATAGAGCCAGACATCCTGGAATGTGAAGTCAAGTGGGCCTTAGGAAGCATCACTATGAACAAAGTTAGTGGAGGTGATGGAATTCCAGTTGAGCTATTTCAAATACTAAAAGATGATGCTGTGAAAGTGCTGCAGTCAATATGCCAGCAAATTTGGAAAATTCAGCAGTGGCCACAGGACTGAAAAAGGTCAGTTTTCATTCCAATCCCAAAGAAAGGCAGTGACAAATAATGCTCAAACTACTGCACAATTGTACTCATCTCACACGCTAGTAAAGTAATGCTCAAAATTCTCCAAGCCAGGCGTCAGCAATATGTGAGCGGTGAACTTCCAGATGTTCAAGCTGGTTTTAGAAAAGGCAGAGGAACCAGAGATCAAATTGGCAACATCTGCTGGATCATCAAAAAAGCAAGAGAGTTCCAGAAAAACATCTACTTCTGTTTTATTGACTATGCCAAAGCCCTTTGACTGTGTGGATCACAATAAAGTGTGGAAAATTCTTCAAGAGGTAGGAATACCAGACCACCTAACCTGCCTCTTATGAAACCTATAAGCAGGTCAGGAAGCAATAGTTAGAACTGGACATGGAACAACAGACTGGTTCCAAGTAGGAAAAGGAGTACGTCAAGGCTGTGTATTGTCACACTGCTTATTTATATGCAGAGTACATCATGAGAAACGCTGGGCTGGAAGAAGCACAAGCTGGAATCAAGATTGCTGGGAGAAATATCAATAACCTCAGATATGCAGATGACACCACCCTTATGGCAGAAAGTGAAGAAGAACTAAAGAGCCTCTTGTTGAAAGTGAAAGAGGAGAGTTAAAAAGTTGGCTTAAAGCTCAACATTGAGAAAACTAGTAACATGGCATCTGGTCCATAACTTCATTTCAAATAGATGAGGAAACATTGTAAACAGTTCAGACTTTATTTTGGGGGCTCTAAAATGATAGTGATTGCAGCCATGAAATTAAAAGACACTCCTTGGAAGGAAAGTTATGACCAACCTAGACAGCATATTTCAAAGCAGAGACATTACTTTGTCCACAAAGGTCCATCTTGTCAAGGCTATGGTTTTTCCAGTGGTCATGTATGGATGTGAGAGTTGGACTATAAAGAAAGCTGAGCACCAAAGAATTGATGCTTTTGAACTGTGGTGTTGGAGAAGACTCTTGAGTGTCCCTTGGACTGCCAGAAGATCCAACGAGTCCATCCTAAAGGAGATCAGTCCTGGGTATTTACTGTTCAAGCTGAAACTCCAATACTTTGGCCACCTGATGCAAAGAGCTGACTCATTTGAAAAGACCCTGATGCTGGGAAAGATTGAGGGCAGGAGATGGTTGGATGGCATCACTGACTCAATGGACATGGGTTTGGGTGGACTCCGAGAGTTGGTGATGGACAGGAAGAGCTTGCGTGCTGCGGTTCATGGGGTCGCAAAGAGTTAGACATGACTGAGCCACTGAACTGAACTGACTGGACTTTCTAAGTGATGTCTACATCCCCTGTAATGTGAGCTCTTCAGAGGGCACAGCCTTGCACAGTTACCCAGATAACAGTAGTTTTACTAGATTTTTGTTTGTCTCAATATTTTCTCTAAGATAGATTTGATATATCCAGCTGTTGTGTGAAGTAAAAGTCGCTCAGTTGTGTCCGACTCTTTGCAGCCCATGGACTGCAGCTCACCAAACTCGTCTGTCCATGGAATTCTCCAGGCTCTGCTAATTGTCAGCTGATTGCTCTCTTGTTTTCTGTTATGCCCAGGGGAATACTCTGTGCCACACAGTCTGATCCAGTAATATCTGGGCCCCCTTTCAAGGATAGTTTCTGAGGTCTCTCTCTGAGATTTGCTGCAACCCTAGGAAAGCTCTTCTTAGATGTGTATTTATCTGCTTCTTTGTGGTAAACTTGTTTGCCTTTATCGTTGTTGTCATACACTTACCATCCTCATCTTCATTCCTTCACCAAAATGTCCATTGTCTTGAGGGTGCTCTTGAGCTTGGGTTTCTTATAGTTTGTTTCAAATGAAGTCAGTTCCTTTGGGGAGAGTCGGGGGCTCTCAGTTCTCCTGGACTGCCTCTCCTGTGGGGCACAGGCTGTGGGCTGCAGCTCCAGGCTGCTTTGCTCTGAGTGACCCCTGCTGTAAGGGCAGGACCGGGAAGCTGCAGGTGTGTCTGGTCTTCTCGGCTTGCTTCTTGTCTTAGTTGTGCTGCTCTTAAAAATCACTGTAGCCCAGGTGGCTTAAGTAACAAGTAAGTTACTTCTCATGCTTCTGGAGCTTGGAAGTCAATTCCAGATGCTGAGGTGGTCAGGTTCTTGGAGAGTATTCTCTTCCTGGGTGTGGCCTTCTGCTGATCTGTTCAAGAGAGTGAGGAGGGAAGGAGGTAAGAAGAGAGAAACCAGTGTCAGTCTCTTTTCTACTCCTCTTTATACTGGACTGATCCTGTCAGGGAGCTCCACCCTCATCTAAACTTGGTCACTTCCTGAAGACCCTACCAGTTATTACCAGCACACGGACGATTAGAGCTTCAAAACATGAAATTGAGGGGGACACAAGCATTCAGTCTGTTGCGCCTCTCTCTATAGAACCTGTTTTATGGGCAAAGGACAGTAGGGGTGCCATCTGGCTTTCTGTATCTGGAGTAGAGCTTCCTCCCTGAGGGACGGACTGGGCTGGGGAAGGATGCTCTAGCCTGCTGGTGCATTACCAGAATTTTGGCCTTTGGAATTTAGGAGAATGGGAGATGCCAGTGTCCTGGCCTCCTGGGCCCCTTCATTGAAGCTGAAGGGGAGGAAACCCATCCGCATAGCTGGAAAGGAACTTCCCAGACACCAGGCTGGGGACAGGGAGGGAGCTGGTTGTGTTTATTGAGACCATGTTTACTGCAGGCTGTTAATATTTCTTTAGTTTTTACATGTTCTTAGGTCAATTTCCAGACTTTAAATGGTTGCTTTTTGTTAAATAATTTTGACTCATGTGGTTGTTTGGCTTGGAACAGGGTTGAGGGAGGCTAGCTGGTCCATAACACAGTGACCAGGAGAATACAAATTAAGGTACCAGCTGTAGCTGGGCACCTGTTGCATCCACAGGCATTAACAAAGCGAATCATATTGAATGGTGAGGATGCGGGAGAAGGAGCCCACTCACATTGCATGTGGGAGGGTTAGCTGTGCGTCAAGTTACCAAGCAGCCTGGCAGCATCCAGTAGAGTGGAAAAGCTTCACCCGGCACCTGGAAAACTCATCTTTTCATGTCCATTCTAGAGAAACCCTCATGCTAGTGTTGAGTGCTTATGGTGTTTATTTCATTGTGGCCCATAGTCACCCATGTGGCTCTTGGAAAGATTCTTGAATAAAAATAAGAGCAAGTGTCGAAAAGATTGTTTCATAGGATGTCCCTGATGTATGTTTAAACATGTTTATAGTATATTTATTTGTGGATAAAGACAAGGAAACTAACAACGACGTGAGTCTGGGCATGTTAGTGTCTTTGTGGGTGTGTGCATGAGGGCACAGTGGACACCCAGCATGAAAGTCTTCTTAAGAAAATGTAAGCAATGGATGCCCACTTTTGTTATATTGTCCTTTGTGCTTTCTCATATAAGAAACTCAAAATGAGAAATAAACATGCAAAATCAAGTTCTTAATTAAGGAAAACATTCTAGTATTTTGGAGTAAAAGGCAGAGGGCATGTGAGTATCTAAGATAAGATGTGGCACTCATCAGGAACCGCCTCCTGACCGTCCGTGGATTTGCCCAACTGGGAGTGCTACGGGATCTGTGTGAGTTCATGGAGTCACAGGCCAGGGATGCTGCCTCAAGAGGGTGACTTAGCTCTGTTAGGGAATCTTTGTTTTTGTACCAGGTGTTTCCTCAGCCATCAGCTCAGAATAGCGTAGAACTTCTGAAGCAAACACTGACAGATCCCAGAGCCCTCCAGGGGCACTCCTGCTGTCAGGGAGCTCCCTGCATCGAGGCAGTCCCCTGCAGTCCCACAGCATCCGGGAGCTGTACAGGGTGTGTTCTCCTGGGCCTCCGGGGAGGTTGCTGTGGTGACAGCCGTGCCCCCCCCACCGCCCCGCCCCCGACTGCAGTCAGGTGCCCACAGCTACTGCGGCTCCACTGTTCTGTGCTCATCTCCCTCAGCGAGAAAGAGCATCCTGAGCTCAATCACACAGCGGCCCCTCGTCTGCTCTCTGCCTGCACAGTCTGGGCCCAGCTTCCTGTTTGTTTGATTAGCTGCCCCCACTTAGGGTGCTGACTGAGACCCTGAGGGCTGGGGCCCTCCTTGTGCTGCCCATGGACCCACCCAGAACCCTGGCTGTGTGTACAGCTGAGCCTCCAGGCACAGGCCCGGCCCCGCAGTGCTCTAGGCTCTGCTCTCCGCTGCTGCATTCAGGGAATGGGTGTCAGACACGCTCAGGGGTGATGCCCCGGGCCTGCCTTCCTGAGATTCGTCCTGCGCCTGATAAATGAAGCATGTGGTCGATACCTTCTAAACTGCGTCACGGGTGCTTCCCAGGCCCCTTCACCACAACCAGTGACATCTGAAGCTGCAACCTGATTAGAACCTGAAGGTACTAATTAATTAGTACCTGATTAGTACCTGTTTCCCCATGTGTAGGTTTTCCTAAATTTGCTGGGATGTGTTATGGCTGTGTGGAAATGTTTCATGGATGGGCTTGCTGAGTGGTGGGTGAGCCCTTGGGCAGGGCTGCCGTGGCTCCCACACCCTGACTCCAGCAGGTCCCAGCAGCTTGGCAGTTGGACTTCGTAGTGGCTTCATAGCAGCTGGGCTTGCTGATGTGGGTTGGTGCTCTGAGGCCCACGTCAGACTCTGCAACCCTGAGTCTCTTCTCTTTCCTGAGAAGGAGGGTTTTACATGGTTTTAATCAGACAGTGATCTGCTCAGCTTAAATGGCGGTTTACTCAAACCTCAATTCTGGTTTCTTTACCTATAGGAAGTGCCTTTGGGCTATTGTGATTTATGACTTGGTTTTCTAGGGAAGGTGTGCATAGTGAGATGATCTTTTCCCCAGTGGCACGTGTACAGCCCAGAGGTCTTGGAGCTGATCTCCAAGCCAGAATGAGCCAGAAGTTGAGCTTGTGTGTATACCGTGGGCAGGGGTGGTGGGGGTGGGCATGGGCCACCGAGGGCTGGTGGGAATGGGCCAGCCGAGCCTGGAGGTGATGGTTAGCACCACCCTCCATTCCCACCTCCCTGTGTGTCCTCCTCTGTCTCTTCGTGACCTTTCCCTTAGCAGTGCTGGCTGGCAAGAGCATGAAATCAGAGCTCACCGACCACGGGACTAGAAAGGGGCTTTAAAAATTGCCTATGAAACTAGTAAAACATTGTAAATCAACTGTAATCCAATAATTTTTTTAAATTGCCTGGTTCTCAATTGAAATTAAGTGCCTGCAGCTCTAGGAGCTGCCTCCTCCCTGTCCTCCATGGAGACTAAAGGGGATGCTTCTGCTGCTTGCTGGCTTAGGTCAGCGGTCATACTCTGTCAGTGGTCTTTCGTGTTCTTCGTGTTTGTAGGCTGAGATCAGGGCACTGGGACCAGGTTCCTGGCTGGTGTGAGTCTGGAGGGACCACAGGGGAACCCACAGGACCAGGACACATGGGGCCTTCATCCTTCAAAACCGTATTCCTATGTCCCATTGCTCTAGTCTACATGCTTTTTTTTGCAACTTAGCCTGTAGGCCAGTTTCACAATTTTATACTATGGAGTCTCTAGATTAAGTCAGACTTAGGCCAGAGGGGATGTCTGCAGTGGGGTCGTTTACCAGGTGCCGAAGCCAGTGGGATGAGGGAGTAGACAGCTCCTGTCCTGGGCATCAGCCATGAAAGGTGCTGGGAAGAAACGGGCACAGGAGGTGCTGCCCAGAGAACCCCAGATTATCCCCCCCAGAGGCACGGGGTATTCCAGGGTGGGTTGGCCTTGTCCTGTCTGCAGGGGCAGGGTCTTCACACCCATGGTGATGAAGGTCATTCCAGCCAGGTGTCACCTCTCCATGAAGGGTGGGGGCATCATGCTGTGCTGCCAACGAAGTCGCCCACACCAGTGATTTTCAGAACCTTTTAAATTTGGACTTTTGGACAAAGGGGTATGCACTTCAGCTGTATTTGCTCTATTTGTGAGAGCAGAGGCAGCTGAGAGTGCAGGAGAGCAGGTGAGGGGGAGAACCGTCAGGTCTCCCCTTCCTGTTCTGCCCCGTTTCTGGCACACGTGCACATATGTGACAAACAAACATACATACACATGCACACAAGTGCACACACATAGGCACATGTGCACAAGCACACACACACAAGAACATATGCATGCACACACACAAGCACAAGCACACGTGCACAAGCACACACAAGCACAAATACATGCACAAGCAATACACAAGCACACACGCAAAAACACATACATGCACAAGTACACACATGCACACATGCACTTCCTGGGTGTGGGGCTACAACTCTCCTCCAGACCCTTGGTAGGTGGGCTACTTAGACTTGAGATGTGGGCTAGACCTCATATGTATTAGGCTTATGTTGGGGACTATTCTTGAGGTGAGTTATACGATTCGTTGAAATCAGTCAAATCAATCCCTCTAGTGATCTCCAAAACCAAACTCTGGGGTGATGTAAATTGTGCAGCAAATAAGTTTTGACAGTGGACTTGTCTGTGTCGTCTCTGAATCCATAGGCTCCAGTTGGGGGATTGGAGGTAGAGCTCATCCAGGTAAAAACTTTCCTCTGGGCAGGGATGGCCCTGCAAGGGCCTTGGAATCTCCTTTCACAGTTGCCAGAGTCCTCGCAGAGGATGAGGTCAACCAATTCTGCCCTGCCAGAGCTGAGTTCCAAAGAACCAGTCACCCGAGAAGCCCAGCTGGCTTCATTCAGACAGTGGAATAATGAGGCGTGGGCACAGGCTTTCTCAGGGCAGATTAACACCTTACTCATGGGCTGTTTCATTGCTGCCCTCAGTACATTGAATGGCCTGGAACTGTGAGTGAATGGTGGGCTGGCGGGGGCTGATGATATCTAGGGCTCGTGAGCAGCACAGGCCTGGCCACGCCTCTCAGCTGTGACTGGTGGGTGTCGTGGCAGAATGGAGATGGAATTGGGCCCTGAGATTGTGGATAATAAAGTGCCTTGAGCACGTTCACTTCTGCAGAAGAGAAGCTAGATTCAGGTCGCTGGGCCCAGCCCTACCCCAGTGGCTGCATGTCCTCCCATAGCTGTTTCTGAACCTGTGTTTGCAGAGGTCACTTGTCCTGGCCAGGCCTGATCCACACTCTGGCCCTGCTGCTGATGCTGTGTGGCTCTCCCTCATCAGTCTTACCTCATTTTGAGAAAGGAACCAGGAGGCCACCCAAGTGTGAAAGTGTCGTCCGGGGAAGAGGACGAGATGCAGGCACAGCTGGTTAATCAGGCAAGGGTCTGAGGTGTCAGGAGGTTTGTGCACTGTGTGTGCCCCTTACAGGAGACAGCACAGAGCATTTTTTAAAGGAGTGGACACACTTGAAACACCAGACACTATTTGTGGTGTAGCATAAGTATGCAGTGGGTGCTATTGGCAAGTAGTTTACATACTAGCAAGTGATTTTTAATCGAGTTCAGAGGCTTGATCATCTGGAATAAATTTCTTGGAGGAGAATGCGATCATTTCTATTCTGTGGTAGCCAAAGAGGTGCTGTCAGTGTGTGATCACCAGGTGTGGTAAGTGGCTCATGGATATCGGTGTCACCAGCCAGGCCCTCTCAAGAAAGAAAATCCACACAAAAATCTTTAAGGTTAATAAATAATGGTAAGCAGAAAAATCTCAAGGACTAATTTGGAATAATTGGAAGCTGAAGTTCTATGAAGTGCAGACTTACAGAGACTCATGGGATCAGATCTCAGTAGGAAAGACATGTTGGCCTCTTGAATTCCCACGTGGCGTCCTGTGAGGAAATGCTGAATGTTGTTTCACTGGACTGGTGGTGTCCTTGTCACATGGTTGGGACGGGTGGCCACAGTGAAAGCAGCTGCTGACCTGGACATGTACCCTTGACTTAAAGTCAGGAAAGATGTGATATGACTTGTTCAATGAAGTGGCACAGAGATAATTCCCATAAGCCTTCACATTCCTGTGCTGGTCCTTAAAAAAGTTTTTTTATGGAAACTTTCATGTAGTTTGGAAAGGTAGAGAGGAATGAAGCGCTGCTAACATTAGTTCAAATGGAGAAGGAAACGGCAACTCCAGCATTCTTGCCTGGAAAATCCTATGGACAGAGGAGACTGGAGGGCTACAGTCTCTGGGGTTGCAAAGAGTCAGGCATGACTGAGTGTGCACTCAGATTAGTTCAAAATCCTGAGTCACTGACATTTGGAGGGAAACACTGGACTCTGAATGACTTAGATGCAGTTTCCACATCCACTTCTGTGTGACCACATGAACCAGAGAACTGGTCAGGTTGGGGATGACAGGAGAACTTTATTTCTGCTCCATATCCTTCTAGGACAGGTGCCTGTGGATTCCAGGGGATTCTCCCATCAGAAATGACGCAGGGGAGGCATTCCATCATGAATGACACCTGACAGTCCTCTGGACTGAGCTGGTGCTGCAGCAAGTGTGGGTGCTGGTCACTGAGGCCCTAATGTGGCCGCCTGGAACGTTTCTCCATGTTTGGAGCAGTCAGTAGCTGAGGAGAAGACATTTGTAGGTATGACTAATAATAGTGAAAGGCTTTATTTTCGTGTGTCACTTTTTAACCAGTACCTTCAAGGCCTTTTCTAGACTATCTTATTACATCTTATTTTCATATTATTATATATTTATTATATATTGTTACATTTTCTAGAATATCTTATATTATTACATATTACATATCTTATTACATATTTTGTTATTGTTTTAGTTGCTAAGTCATGTCTGACTTTTCTGATGGCATGGACTGGATTGCCATTTCCTTCTCCAGGGGATCTTCCTCATCAAATCTGTGTCTCCTGCATTGGCAGGTAGATTCCTTACCACTGAGCCACCAAGAAACCCACATATTTTGTATGTTCCTGCAAGAAAAGAAACATATTATTACTATTATTTTCATTGATTTCCCCAGCACAAGGCTGTTAGAGACCCTCCTGGGATCCTGGGATCAGGATGGGTGCCCACACTTCTGCCAGGGAGCTTAGCGGACGTGGATCCTGTGTGCTGGGCGCCCCACTCAGAGGAAACGTGGCTGCTGGGTCACCACGTGGCTTCACTGTTCTTTGCTGCCTCACCCTGGGGAGAAGGTTACACTTCTGATTTATTGAGTTATGGGATCATATTTTGTCAATTTGTCTGTGACTGGAGACTTTCTGACTGAGGACCAAAAGCCTTTTTCCTCCTGGAAATTGAATTTGGGACCTGAGGGTACCTGGGTACATGCTGTTCGCTGCAGAAAGCCATCTGTCCTCAAGTGTTGCTGGATCTCCCTTAGTGAGTCTCTCTAACTCATACCTGTGCCTTGTTCTGTGGAGTCGGTGCTCTCCAGGGTGAGTGGGCCTCAGAATGAGGACTGGATGAGCCTCCTTTGCCCACAGAGGTCCTTTTGTAGCTGTGAGTTGTGTTCACTGGATTGGCTGTGCAGCCACGGCCATTTCTGAAGATTGGTGAACTTTTTGAGCAGACCCGGTTGAAACTGTGGGTGGCGTGGGATGGGCAGCTCTGCTCTTGGGTTAGGTATTGTGTGATTGGATGAGGACTCATTTCTCTTGTCCACTGCAGGACAACATTCGACCTCTCAGCCCGATTTTGGCTTAGAAACTGCACTTTGTGAAAAGCACAGTGAGTTTCGTAACTGGATCCAGTCTTCACACCCAGTGGAAATGTGAGTCAGTTTTCTGTATGGTGTGTGGATCTTGTCGTCTTAGTCCTGGTAGGAACCATGAAAAAGACTACCTTTAGACGATCTTTTTATCTGGAAGCTCAGATTACAGTCAACAAACGTGTCGTCAGAGTAAGCCGTGCCCTCTGAACCCAGCAATAGGACTTAAAAGTTGGATTGTCTCTTCTTGACTTCTGCTCTGGCCCTGATCTCGCCAGCTGTCCATGCTCTGTCACAGTGGGACTAGTACTTAGCTTCTGGTGACAATGGCTTAAATTCTCATGAACTCTAAAGGCATCATCATGTGTATTTCTATTTTAATGGCCATTTTGTTGTTCAGTCGCTCAGTCATGTCTGACTCTGCGACCCTCTGGACTGCAGCACGCCACGCTTCCCTGTCCATCACCATCTCCCAGAGTTTGCTCAAACTCATGTCCATTGAGTTGGTGATGCCATCCAGCATCTCATCCTCTGTTGTCCCTTTTCCTCCCACCCTCAGTCTTTCCCAGCATAAGGGTCTTTTCCAGTGAGCTGGCTCTTTGCATCAGGTGGCCACAGTATTGGAGTTTCAGCTTCAGCGTCAGTCCTTCCAAAGAATATTCAGGACTGATTTCCTTTAGGATGGACTAGTTGGATCTACTTGCAGTCCAGGGAACTATCAAGAGTCTTCTCCAACATGATAGTTTGAAAGCATCAATTCCTCGGCATGCAACTTTTTTTATGGTTCAGCTCTCACATTAATTAAAAAATGTTTAGTACTAATCTGGGTACTTTAGATGATAGTGATGGTGGGGGTGATGACGATGATGGTGATGGTGTTGGTGGTGGTGCTGGTGATGCTGATGGTGACGATGCCACACCACCACCACCATCTGTCCTAAACACCTAGGGCTCAAACATATTTAACAAAGTTTTGACTCCATCTCTGGAGCTGCCGTAGCATTAGGTGAAACAAATTTATCTTCAGGAGCCCTTTTTCTCTAAAAATAACTTTGTTTTAAAACTCTGGAATTAATTCCTATTCACCATAAAAGTTAAAATAGCACAGACATATGTAAAGAGTGAGAATTTCGTCCTCTCCAGTCCAGTCTACAGCAAGTAGCTACTCAAAGTCAGTGTCCAACAGAAATATAACAAGGGATGTTACCTGATTTTAAGTTCACTAATTAAAACAAATACAAACAAACAGGTGAAATTATGTTTAATAATGTATTTTGTTTAAGCCAGAATAGTTTAAATTTATCTTATTTTATTATAATCTTTATAAATTGCCAACAAAGGATTTTACCTTCTTTTTTGTAGTAAACTTCTAACTTTGATATTCCACACTATGACACATCTCATTTGGACTAACCACACCCTGGATGCTGGAGAAGCATGTGGCTAGTAGATGCTGTATTGGACGAGATAGTTCCAGACTTGGCCCTTTGCCCACAAATGGCTTTTTGTAGCATAAATGTGGTTATGTTTTCTTCAAATAACTTCATTTTCCATTGTACATTGCAGGGTTTTCTAAGTAAGTACGTAAAGTTCTTTACTCCTTTTAGTGGATAAATAGCCTAGAGTCCATGTAGCACAACTAGAGTGCATGAAGGCATGAGCACAAGAGCATGCTCACACACACACTCACACACACACACACACCTGGGATTTCCAGTGTGTGTTTCACAGCAGCGTGACTGGGAGCATCCTAGGGCATGTTGGGTGAAGGTGCAGGCAGACCCGGCTCACTGCACTTTTTGAATACTGCCTTTTTTCCCCCTACATATTGGGGGTTTATGGTAACCCTGGATCAAGCAGTTTTATTGGTGGCATTTCTCTCACTGTATTTGCTCGCTTTGTATCTGTGTTACATTTTGGTAATTCTCACCAAAAAAAGTTCAAGCTTTTCTTTATGATTATATTTGTTATCAAATCTGTGATGAGTGATCTTTGATGTTACTACTATGTCTCCCTGAAGGCTCAGACGATAGTTAGCATTTTTTAGCAGTGAAGTATTTTTTAAATTAAGGTCTGTACATTTGTTTTAGACATAATGCTTGATGTTGTTCAGTCACTCAGTCATGTTCGACTCTGTGACCCCATGCTATTGCGCACTTATAGCTTCTGTAAGACCTCACGGCCTTTTCTCGGGAAGCGTCGCCACAAAGACCACAGTGACTCGAATTCGATGCAATCAGCAGGAGGATTTATTTAGCCAGCGCGCTGGGGTTCGAGCTCCCGTTTCCAGGAGTGAACCCCCAACATTCACTGAGAGGGATTTTTATGCAGAAAGATCAAAGACAACTGGGAATGAGATCGGAATGTAGGGAACAATGCGATAAGGGGGTCTTAGGATGAAGTGGAGACATTTGATTGGTGGGGATGATTTACAGGTAATTTAGTAGAGATAGTTGACTGACCACCCGGCGGTGCCTGGTACGGGAAATGCATTTTTGAGGAAAGGTCAGTTACACAGTGGAAACTAAGTCACAAGTTATCAGTTAAGAATAGGGAGCAGTCAGGAGGCTCTGAGTCATCAAGATAAGGGGAAAAGCTATGCGGCGCATTCTGCCTTCCAGGTTTAACTCTTAACCTAGGAGTTTTTCAGTGCCCTTTTCAGAAAGCACTAAATGAAGTTACATTTTTACAGAAAGACGAATACAATGATTTACAACAAAGAGAAATTCATTATCCCAAAAGCCTTGTTTCTCTAACATCAAACTACTACAATTTTTTTTTTTTTTTTAACCTAAAGATTCTAAAAGTTCTTCATTCCCCTCTTCTTCTTGTCCATGATTTCAATCCTGAAATCATAGAGTGAGGGATTGCGTCGTACTGCTACTTAAAAAAAAAAAAAAAAATGCAAAAGCTACAAGATGAAGAAAGTTATGATTTCAAGAATAGTCATGGTATCATAAACAACAAACGGGGGAGGCGAGTCAGGGAGCCTGGGCTGTTACTCAGGTCAGGCAGCTTTTAAGATTTAACCCATTACAGGCAATCTTCTTCAGCCCCTTCTTCTTTATCTTTTAGGCGCTCTAATAGATGGTGATGGTGCAGCATGTTTCGGTAGACAAGCATCTTTATGTGCAGAAATTCTTTTACAATGCCTTTAATAAGGCACGGTGCTAGGCACATCAGGGCAAGGATAGTGACTAACACGATGCCTACAGCCGCCATGCTCTGCCACAAAGAATGAAGACTGGGAAAGTTAGAAGCCAAATTTTTACAAAATTTTCAGCAGCTTGAGCAATATCTAAAGTGGCTGAAGGCGCGTTTTCTATATCTAATATTTCATTGTGTAACTGCAGTAAATCAAGAGAAATATTAGAATTATACCATATGCCTTGTAAATGCTTTTTGATCTTTTCCCACGGGAAGTCAGATATATTATAAGGCTTTTTTGTGACACAGATCCACTTGTAATTAACATGACATTGAATTTTCATTCTGAGTCCTAAGCTTTGGACCTCTTCTCCTAAGACCCTGAGGGTATCATACAGAGCAGACAGCTTATTTTCTATTTTTTTATCAATATCCTCTTGTGTTCCCATAACCCTTGTGACATTATAAGACAGAGAATCAACAACCTTGGCATCTTGCACGGACTGAGCAAGGGAAACAGAGGCAGTAACAGCGGTCGCTATTAAGGAGATCAATGATATCAAACCCAGAACAATTAATCCCAGGCCTCTTTTGGGCGGCCGAGGGCGGCATTGATGTGTTGTAGTAATTGCAATGCCGTTTCATCATACCAATCTTCTTCTATTTTGACGGGGAGCATAACAAAAGCGGGTTGTTTTACCACTAATATCTGCTCTCCGACGCTCATGCCTCTGATACAATTAGTGAGAGTGCAATTAAAACAAGACATATGGTAAACATTCTGGGTGACATTAACAGAAACATTTTCAACCAAAATCATAAAGGGGTAAGGCACACATGATCTAGGATATCTAAATCCAGTAACCCCTATTATCCCAGTGGCCTCATAATACGGCGGAGGGACGGTGTAACAGAGCCAGCAAGATTTTGTAACCTCCGGGTTGGTGTCATTTAAGACTCGGTAGGCACTGTCTACAAGAGCCAATTAAAAACTTTGACAGACAACATAGACCCTGCCCGCATCTCTTCCGCCAGGCGCCATCTTAGGTTTTCGACCGCAAAGCTAGCCCCTTTGTTTTTAAGGTTTCTCATTTAGGGCCCCACATATCCCCCTTTTTTATATATTTTATTTAAGCCCTCGAGACATTTGTATTGCTGTTCTGTAGAGCAAGGCATAGAGCTGTAGGCGGCCAACCTCCAGCCTCGCCAGCCCCTCTCGCGGCTGTGCCTGTCTTAGGTTGCCCTCCTCTGAGGGTCTTACCCGTCATTGGCTATCCAGCCACCTCTTGGGGGCTAGGCGGAATCACTCTAGATGATGAGCATCTAGAACTCTTATTTTTATTTATCTGTCTCGGTTAATCTCTTGAAGGGCTAAATTAATCCAGGGGTTTTGTGGGTCCCCAACGTGGGGCTCCTCTTTCATGACCTGGGCAAGCATAACCTTTTTTTTTTAACACTACAACAAGCAGAATAACAAAAACAAGCAAATAGAAGGCATTTTTAAACCAGGTGAATCGAGTTTGTATCCAGTCCCATAGATCCATTGCTCCCTTTTTACCTGTTAAGAGTCTCATTTAACATTGGAAAAGCTGTCAGACAAAAGCTGGAGTATCTCATGTCGCAGTCTATGAGTGCCAGAACACAACGCCTCGATCGCTCTGGCATGGAGAGCGTGGAGATCAAGCTGTTATTGGAGTCCCATCATAGCAGATCTCAGATATTCAAGCTGGTTTGAAATCCCTGAGCAGAGGCAGTGGATGTGTTGTTTATAATCTCGATGGTTTGAGCTTGTTGAACTCCCAGCATGGATGCTGACACTGATGTACCCTCATGGTTGATGGCCTTGTGCCGTTAAACCCAGGCTTCAAAGATTTTAAAAACTGTTGCACAGCCACAGCAATGAGGAAGGTCAGCACGGAGAGGCTAGGTAATCCGACGATCACCAGGAGCGGTGTCCAGCAGGGTCGTTGCATCGGATGATCTGAAAAGGAAGAAAAGATCGCCTCAAGAACTTTTTGTTCTTGGGCTCAATATGTGAATGTCTCTTTAATCTGTTTCAGCTCTTGAGATTTGACCTCTCTTGTGGTGTAAATTTAAGATTTTTGCTGGCACCCATATAGGGCTGGGGTCCCCAATGGGGAATATGCATCCGAATCCTCTCCCCATTGTAAGGAGTGGATCAGGCCCCTTCTACTGACCAGTGATGGGTTTTTTTCCATCTCACTTGTATTTCAGGTTTTATTTCTTGGTTGGACCAATGTTTTTGAAAACATGGTATCAGTTCATTTTTTGAAAAATTTAAGATGTTTAGAGTAAAGAGTGCCATTTCAAGTTGCTGGTGAGGGCTTATTCCCCCTTTTTGTTTTTGTAATTGAGCCTTTAAATTTTGATGGTGGCACTTAAGTTTTTCAAAAGGAGAATAATGGGTTACATCAGTTTGCCACAGCACATTGGGTTTTAGCCCTCTCTAATTTATATGAGTAAGATCGTGAAGATCATAGGCATCTTGTAAGTTACAAGCTTGGATTGTAAGGGAGGCCGCTGCATCGGCCGGGGAATTTCCCATTGAAAGCAATCCAGGTAAATCTTGATGACCCCTAAGATGGTGCACATAAATGGGGTAGTGGGAGGTCTCTGACTGGTATGTCTTCCCCTGCCTTGAGGGCACTCCTTCTTAAAGTGTCCCTCTTGTGATTGATGAGCCAGGCCCTGGAGAATAGTTTCTGCCCACAGGGAGTTTGGGCCATTTTCTGCCACTGCCTTTTGAGCTCTTTTAAATCATTGGCCTCCCAAGGGTACCAGGCTGCCAGCCTATTCCCCCGGGTTAACATTTACAGGAAAGGCTTGAATTGGGCCGGTAAAGGGCAATGGGGATCCCCAAGGGTCCCCGGGATAAGTTCTCCCTTTTATTGAACACCTTATCTGTTTCTTTGATCAGATCTTGAAGAGAGAATCTCTGTAACCCATCTAGTCTCTGTAACTTTTTCTTAATATCTAGAGCTGACTGATCAATAAAAGCCATGGCCACTGTAGCCCTATGTTCCTCAGATGTGGGATCATAGGGAGTAAATCTCTTGAATGCCTCTATTAATCTGTCTAGGAATACAGTAGGTGACTCAGTAGGCCCTTGAGTCACTTCCCTTACCTTAGCCAAATTAGTGGGGCGCCTTGCTGCCCCTCGGAGACCCGCCACCAGAGCCTGGCGATAGACCCTCAGGTGCTCCCTACCTGCCGGAGAATTGTAGTCCCAGTCAGGTCTCGTCAGGGGGAAACCATCATCTATTTCATTAGGAAGCACTGTGGGACGTCCGTCATCTCCTGGCACATTTTTGCGAGCCTCCAATAGTACTCGCTGTCTCTCTTCAGTGGTTAACAGGGTCTGCAACAATTGCTGACAATCATCCCAAGTGGGCTGATGTGAGAAAACAAGAGATTCTATCAAAGAGGTCAGCGCCTGGGGGTTATCAGAAAAAGAGGGGTTGTTATTTTTCCAGTTGTAAAGGTCAGAGGCAGAGAATGGCCAATACTGGAGTGGCCGAACCCCACGGTCATCAGGGGGCCCGTTCTCCCGGAGGGGGAGAGCGGTGGAGTCCGGGGTGACGGCTCTACGGCTCCGCGTTCCTGCCGCCGGGCCCATTTCTTCCCCTTCTTTTGGCTGTTCAGGCGAGGCGATCGCTTGTGCCCTCTGAGGTGCCGGAGGTGGGACCTGTACAGGCGGGTAGAGTAGGGGAGAATCTAAAAGTAAGAAGTCAGTTTGCAGGTCTGGATATATATTTTTGACGGGAGCCTTTGTCTCTTCCTTCCTTGCCGTGGATTTTAGGGCAAAGATCTCTGCAGCAGGCTCCAACGGCTTTCCTGTGGGGAAAACGAAAGGTCGAACCCACACCGGGGGTGAACGGACCAGGTCTTCCCAGACCGTAATATATGGCACCTGGTCCGGGTGCTCAGTAGCAGGGGTGAAAATTACAGTTTTAACCTGTTTGACTTGTTCTGAAGAGAATGACCCTTCCGGCGGCCAGCCGGTCTTAAAACTGGGCCAGTCAACCGCGCATAGGCTCTGCCATTTCCCTTTTTCACTGTCATGGAAAGATCATGGGCCCGATTTTTCACTTCTGTCCAATGATCTACCGTCAGAGACAACGGGGTTGTCACGGTCTGTCCCATCGTCAGTTTGTCACAAAAAAATGAACACTTAACGAGTACTAAGTAAGACAAGTAGCAGTGGAAAAATCAGATAAGAGCGGCTGCTGTAAACCTTTGCCCTCGGCAAGTCTTAAGCAGATGAGCTTCCTAGCTCCACAGATACAGAATTCAGGCGGAGGGGAATCTCACGATCCCCACTCCCAGGTCGGCGTTCCAGGCGTCCCTGGCAAACGCCACAGATACAGACAGAGAGGCGCGCCCCACAGATACAGACAGACAGGTGCGCGAGGGCACAGATCCTTGTTTCAGCAGCCGGAGGAGACCAGGAGGAAGAAAAGAAAGATTACTGAGGATAGCCACCAAAAATCCTACCGGGAATGGTGGCGGCCAGAGAGGTGGACTTATGGCGTGCTTTGAGTTCACTCGTGTGCCTATGCCGTTGCACGGAAGTTTTCTTGCTGGGGGCGGGCGCCCTAGCGGCTTCTGGCCCGTTCCGTGACCCCCTTATCCTGTCACGGGAGTCTTCAAGTGGCAGGCGCCCTAATGGCTTTTAAGTGCCTGACCCGTGCCCACAAATAGGTAATATTAGGCCAGATCCTCACAAGAAGGACAGGGAAGTTTCACCCAGCCGGGCGATAGTTACTGGGGCTCACCTGTCGTAAGGCCTTCAAAGTCCACCAGGGAGTAGCCCTGGCCGGGACTAATCAGTTGCCCCACAACCGCTCGCCCGTTCACTGAAACTTCCGAAGGATTAAGTCAAGCAGCAGGAGAGAAAAGTGAGACAATACAGATTTAACACAGAGCAGACTAGTCACAGACCTTTACAGACGTACACGGAGACACAGAATTGCTCGAGCATACCTCCGAATTCAAAAGCCAAAAGGGTCTGAGTGAGCGAGGCGATCCCGGACGAGCCCCCAAATGTAAGACCTCACGGCCTTTTCTCGGGAAGCGTCGCCACAAAGACCACAGTGACTCGAATTCGATGCAATCAGCAGGAGGATTTATTTAGCCAGCGCGCTGGGGTTCGAGCTCCCGTTTCCAGGAGTGAACCCCCAACATTCACTGAGAGGGATTTTTATGCAGAAAGATCAAAGACAACTGGGAATGAGATCGGAATGTAGGGAACAATGCGATAAGGGGGTCTTAGGATGAAGTGGAGACATTTGATTGGTGGGGATGATTTACAGGTAATTTAGTAGAGATAGTTGACTGACCACCCGGCGGTGCCTGGTACGGGGAAATGCATTTTTGAGGAAAGGTCAGTTACACAGTGGAAACTAAGTCACAAGTTATCAGTTAAGAATAGGGAGCAGTCAGGAGGCTCTGAGTCATCAAGATAAGGGGAAAAGCTATGCGGCGCATTCTGCCTTCCAGGTTTAACTCTTAACCTAGGAGTTTTTCAGTGCCCTTTTCAGAAAGCACTAAATGAAGTTACATTTTTACAGAAAGACGAATACAATGATTTACAACAAAGAGAAATTCATTATCCCAAAAGCCTTGTTTCTCTAACATCAAACTACTACAATTTTTTTTTTTTTTTTACCTAAAGATTCTAAAAGTTCTTCACTTCCAGTCTAGTGTAAGCATAACTTTATGTGCACTGAGAAACCAAAATATTTGTGACTGACTTTATCACGATGTTTGCTAATATTATTGCAGTGGTCTGGAGTCCAGAGTCTAGGATCACTGCAGAGCCTCCTGGCCTCTTTGCTTTCCTTTGGACTCTCTTTTTGCCGACAATGCTTCTGACACCAAATGTGTGGGTTTTCCTGCCCCAGCCAGTAATTTCCTGACATCAGCTGGTGTCCAGGAATTTAGTTCATTTCTGACACCAGCTCCTGGGGTCACCTCAGACCTGCAGGTCTGGCCCACAGGACGCCCCCCACCCCCAGATGCAGCAGCAAGTCCCAGGTTGTCACCTGTACCCCTGACTGACTGGATGCAGTCTGGGGGTTCCCACCACCCCTTCTTTGGGTTCAGTAATTTGCTGGAACCCACAGAACACAGGAAGGGAGTTTGCTCATGCTGATCAGTTTATTATAAAGGATACGACCACGAACAGCCTGACAGAAGAGAAGACAACATGCACAAATCGTGGGGTGGGGAGAGAGTGGGGCTTCCCTGCCCTCTGGACCGCACACCTCCCCACCGCCCGCCTTCCTGGATCCTCCAAGGTCCTCTGAACCTTCATTTAGAGCCTTTACGGAGGTTCCATTGTAGAAGCACAGTTTATTAAGTCACTGGCCACTGGTGATTAAACCCAATCTCCAGCCCTTTACTCTCCCAGGGGTCGGGGGTGGGGTGGAAAGTTCCAATTCTCTACTCAGCCAGTTCCCTTGACAACAGGCCCCTATCATCCCAGAATCACCTCATTAGCATAGCTCAGGTAGGTTGAAAGGGGCTTGTTAGGAATAACAAAGACTCTTCTTTTCTATGTCTCACTCAGAAATTCCAAGGGTTTTAGAAGCTCCTCTGGTAGCAGCTGGGATGGAGACCAGTTATGCATGTCTTATAATTTCACAATATCACATCCCTTTTCTACGGGCTGGAAGGACTCTCTCCTGTACCAGAGTGCAGATGATTGAAGATATCAACAAAGAGACAAAGATAAACCCACTGTATATTGCGTGTTAGGGAAAACAGCATTTGAAGAGAAACTACCGTTACCTCTATCTAGTCAAAGTTATGGTTTCTCCAGTAGTCATGTACGGATATGAGAGTTGGACTGTAAAGAAAGCTGAGCACTGAAGAATTGATGCTTTTGAACTGTGGTGTTGGAAAAGACTCTTGAGAGTCCCTTGGACTGCAGGGAGATCAAACCAGTCAATCCTAAAGGAAATTGGTTCTGAATATTCATTGGAAGGACTGATGCTGAAGCTGAAACTCTAATCCTTTGGCCACCTGATGTGAAGAACTGACTCATTGGAAAAGACCCTGATGCTGGGAAAGATCGAAGGCAGGAGGAGAAGGGGACGACAGGGGATGAGATGATTGGATGGCATCACCAACTCAATGGACATGAGTTTGAGCAGGCTCTGGGAGTTGGTGATGGACAGGGAGGCCTGGTGTGCTTCTGTCCATGAGGTCCCAAAGAGTTGAACAGAATTGAGCAGCTGAACTGAACCGTTACCTCCAGGCAGTTGTGTAGTGCTTTGTGGTTTTTTAAATGGGCATATAACATTATATTGCATTTAGGTGTGACACATAATGATTCTGTATTTGTATATATTGTGCAGTGATCACCACAATGTGTCTAGTTAACCATCCATCACCACACATGGTTACACTTTTTGTTTTTTTAACTTGTGATGAGAACTTTAAGGGTCTGCTCTCTTAGCAACTTTCAGAAATACCATACAGTTTTTTAGCTATAGTCACCATGTTGTACATTACAGTCCAGAGCTTATTTATTTTATAACTGGAAGTGTATACCTTTTGACCCCCTTCACCCACTTGGCCTGTTTATGATTTGATTTGTAAAACACTTTTTAGTTTTGTTTCAGACTAGATAGGAAAATATGTACCTGTAACCATTTTTTAGACTTTTGTTATTGTCACCTTTATTTACGTAAGTGACATATCTATTAAGAATTCTATCAATCATTTGTTTTAGCACTTCATATTTACTGTTAAGTACTAAATTAATCCAGTAGTCATGTACAGATGTGAGAGTTGGACCATTAAAATAGCTGAGCTCCGAAGAATTGGTGCTTTTGGATTGTGGTGCTGGAGAAGACTCTTGAGAGTCCCTTGAACAGCAAGCAGATCAGACCAGTCAATCCTGAAGGAGATCAACATAGTCACTGAAAGGACTGCTGCTGAAGCTGAAGCTCCAGTGCTTTGATCACCTGATGGGAAGAGTTAGCTCACTGGAAAAGACCCAAATGCTGGGAAAATTTGAAGGCAAAAGGAGAACTGAGCGACACAGGATGAGATGGTTGGATGACATCACTGACTCAATGGACATGAGTTTGAGAAGACTCCAAGAGGTAGTTAAGGAAAGGGAAGCCTGGCATGTTGCATTCTGTGGGATCATAAAGAATCGGAAATGACTTAGCGACTGAACAAGTACTAAATTACTTGGCCCAGTACACCTAATAGGGTAAGATTTGTATATGTATTATATTAATTGAATATTAAAATTTTGTGTTTAAATTTTTTGCCTATATTTTCTCCATAGTCTAAATGCCATTAATGTTTTTTCTTATTTCTTGACTTTTATTAATAAAGAGGTTTGATTCCTAATGATACTTATAGAAAGGCAAAAAACATTAAAGAAAAAATTGATATTACCTTAGATCATGGGGTCACAAAGAGTCGGACACGACTGAGCAACTGAACTGAACTAGGGTTTTTTTAAGTTAAATAGCTTAAAATGCAAGCAATGAATGAATACATGAAAACATTTGACACTCGCTACAACTGTGATTAAGTGCTATAATTAATTTTTTAGTGTTCACAACCTTCTTAAAAATGAAGTGTGCCACATTAATTCTGCGAATGGTGGTGGTTATGGGACTCTAAGACCATTGACCCAAGAGGAAGAAGGGAATTCATTGTGACGAAGGTTTTTGGTTGAACGTTTAAATGACAGGTTAAGGAATTCGGTTACTTCTTGGAGTCAAACAAAACAAACGCACAGAATTGGTCTAAAGGCCCCTGTGGTGGTTGCTATGGGAACCACAACCTCACTTCCTGACATGTGTTCATTAGAATTTTCTGCAGCAGCAAATATTTAACCCAGTTTTTGTGCTATAATTTTTGTTTGTGTTATTAAGAGGAAAGGGTTGAATGTATTTAGGAGATAATAACACTATGGTTTGATGATAGAGGGCTGGCTCCTGCTTTTCAGAATCCAACAATAACTTCTAGTGACTGCTGGGATCTGGGTAGACATCAAATCCTTTCAAACCGTGTAGAGTTTCAGACTGCTGCTGAGATTGATGACAGATAATAAATACTGTCTCAGTTGACTACCAATTATTTCTAAATTCCTAAATACTGTAATATTGAGATGCTTGAGGTTATTTCATGTTTATCAATATTTTAAAGTTAACCACTCTCAACTCCCAGTATTTATACTGATTTTATACCACCAGCTAATTTTTTTCTTATACTATATGTTGTTGTTATTTTTTTTTGTTGTAATATTTATAAAAATTGATGTTCAGCCTTATATAAGTTACAGGTATACTGTGGGGCTTCCTAGGTGGCTCAGTGGTGAGGAATCCTCCTGCCAAGCAGGAGATAACAGGTTCAGTCCCTGGGTGGGGAGGACTCCCTGGCTGGGGAGGGTTCCCTGGAGAAGGAAGTGGCATCCCATTCCACACCTGGGAAATCCTGTGGACAGAGGAGCCTGGCGGGCTATAGTCCATTGGGTCGCAAGAGAGTTGGACGTGACTTAGGTACTCAACAATAACAACAACAAGTGTAAAATATAGTGATTCACAATTTTTGAAGATTTTACCCTATTTATAGTTATTATGGGCTTCCCTGATAGCTAAGTTGGTAAAAAATTTGCCCACAATGTGGGAGATTCCAGTTTGATTCCTGGGTCGGAAAGATCCACTGGAGAAGGTAGACTACCCACTCCAGTATTTTTGGGCTTTCTTTGTGGCTGAGCTAGTAAAGAATCTGCCTGCAAGGCAGGCAACCTGGGTTTGATCCCTGGTTTGGGAAGGTCCCCTGGAGAAGGGAAAGGTTACCCACTCAGTATTCTGGCCTGGAGAATTCCATGGTCTGTATAGTCCATGGGGTCGAAAACAGCTGGACATGACTGAGTGACTTTCACTTTCATAGTTATTATAGAATACTGGCTATATTCCCTGTGTCGAATAATATACCCTTGTAGCTGATATTACAACTAATAGTTTGTACCTCTTACCCCCCCTCCCACTGATCTGCCCCTTTCTCCTCCCCACTTGGTAACCAGTAGTTTGTTCTCTATGATTCTGTCTCTTTTTGTTATATTCACTAGTTAGCTGTAATTTTTTAGATTCCACATACAAGTGATATTGTACAGTATTTGTCCTTCTCTGGCTGACTAATTTCACACAGCATAATGCCCCCCAAGTCCATCCATGTTGTTGAAAATGGGAGAAGTTCATTCTTTTCACGGCTGAGGTAGTATTCCTTTGTATGTATGTACCACATCTTCTTGATGCACTCATCTGTTGATGGATAATTCAATTGCGTCCATGTCTCGGCTGTTGTGAATACTGCTGCCATGAGCCCTGGGTTGTGTGTGTCTGTCTGAATTAGTGTTTTTGTTTGTTTCAGCCATGTGCCCAAGAGTGGAGCTGTGGGATCATAAGGCAGGTCTGTGTTTAGAGGAGCCTTCATACGGTTGTCCACAGTGGCTGCACCAAATCATGCTCTTGCCAACAGTGTAGGAGGCCTCCCATCCATCCACATCTTCTCTAACATTTGTGATTTGTGTTCATTTTGGTGATGGCCATTCTGACAGGTATGAGGTGGTATCGCTGTGTGGTTTTGACTTGCATTTCCCTGATGATTAATGATGCTGAGTATCTTTTCAGTGCCTGTCGGCCACCTGTATGTCTTCTTTGAAAAAATTAAGTTTTTCCACTGATTTTTTAACTGAATTTTTTAATATATTGAGCTGTGTGTACCAATTACATATGTTGGATATTAACCCCTTGTTGGTCATATTATTTGCAGGGATATTAACCCCTTGTTGGTCATATTATTTGCAGATATTTTCTTCTATTCAAGTACATTATCTTTTCATTCTGTCAGTGGTTTCCTTTGCCATGCTAAAGCTTTTAATTAGGCCCCATTTGTTTATTTTTGCTTTTATTTGCTTTAGGATATAGATCCAAAAAAATATTGCTACAGTTTATGTGAAAGAGTGTTCTGCCTATGTTTTCCGCTAGGAGTTTTATTGTATCTGTTTTTACATTTAGGTCTTTAATCCATTTTAAGTTTAATTTTGTGCATGGTGTTAGAGAATGTTCTAATTTCATTCTTTTACATATAGCTATTCAGTTTTCCTTGCATCACTTGTTGAAGAAACTAACTTTTCTCCATGCGTATTGCCTGCCTTGTTGTAGACTAATTGACCATAAGTGTGAGTTTATTTCTGGGTTTTCTGTTCTGTTTCATTGATCTATATGTCTGTCTTTATGCCAGTATTACACTGTTTTGATTATTGTAGCTTTGCAGTATAGTCTGAAGTCAGAGAGTGTGATTCCTCTAACTCTGTGTTCTTTCTCAAGATTGTTTTGGCTATTTAGGGTCTTTTATATTTCCATACAAATTTTAAAATTTTTTGTTCTAGTTCTGTGAGAAAATGCTATTGGTATATTGATAGGGATTGAATTGAATCTGTAGATTTGCACTACTTAATGCCCAATAAAACATTTTAATTCTTTATAAAAAGAGTTGAGAAACAAATTTGGGTTAAATTATTGTTACAGAAAATTGAAATAAACACATGTCAAAAACCTGAAGTTATAGTTTATATGTCAAGCTAATTGGCTGTTTGAGCATGAATTTTATCAACTATTTCTCTCAGTTGATGACTGGTCTGAATTGTGCTGCTTACATGGATAATTCACAGGAATTTATGCCTGCTTAATCACATGCCTGTCTTACCATATTTCTGATGCAGAACTATTTCTGAGAGTCTCCCTTGGGGACTCTGTGGGTACCCCCAGATCCCATATACCTCTCATGGTGTTCTTAGCTGTATGTTCTCACCCCAGAAATCTTGGCTCTGACCCATGGCTCAGAAACTGTTCTTGGCTAACCCACTTTATCCAGGAGGGTAGAGCAGGGTGGTGGGGGCAAGTGGAGGGATTTGCCAGTTGTTTCAGAACTGAGTAAATCCGCCCAGATTCCTTGGTTTACACTCAAGACTCTGATTTTTCTAGAAAATAATTTAATAGTGAAAGAAACTTTGACCAGGGAAAGTTTTCACTCTGCTTGCCAATGGTTCTGTTGCAGGAAGGAGGATCCCTTCCAGGGCCCAAAACTGGGCTCTTGTCTAACACTTGCAAATGAATTGTCTGAGGAGACAAATGTGCTGACAAAGCAAGAGATTTTATTGGAAAAGGGCACCCGGGTGGAGAGCAGTAGGGTAAGGGAACTCAGGAGAACAGCTCTGTCATGTGGCTTGCAGTCCCGGGTTTTATGGTGATGGGATTAGCTTCTGGGTTGTCTTTAGCCAATCATTCTGACTCAAGAGTCCTTCCTGATGGTACACGCCTTGTTCAGCCACGATGAATGCCAGAGAGGATTCTGGGAGGTGGTTGGACATGTGGTGTCTCCTTTTGACCTTTCCCGAACTCTTCCATTGGTGGAGGCTTATTAGTTCCAAGTTCCTTACCAGGACCTCCTGTCATAAAACAGCTCATGCAAATGGTTACTATGGTGCCTGGCCAGGGTGGGCAGTTTCAGTGTGCTTTCCCTAATAGTTCCTTTAACGTCCCTACCTTAAGAGTACAGTCACCTTTGCCTGTTGCTGCTATAGACTCTTGAACAAACTTTGAATTGCTCAGAAACACTGGAAGATGGCTTGCTGCAAGAAGCTCATTCTAGGGGGAGAACATGGTGAAAGGAATTAAAATGCATGTGAACATCTCTGTCATTTGTCTTGGTTTAGTGTTGTTTTCATATTTTTAAAGTAATCTCATGAGATAGTGTACCTAGGGAAATATCACTGTGACTGTTTCCGAGTTTACAAAACTGATTGCAGAAGGCAGATGCATTGTTGACTTTTTAAGTAGGAAAGGGAATTTGTGTTATTTCTTAATTTTAATTCAGTGTCTTCAAACTGAGGTGCTCTGTCTGGCAGTGCATCAGGCTTCTTATGGAGAACATGATGGGAGCATTTTAAGGAAATTAGTTTCCTGAATATAAGTTTCACATGTGCTTTTTCTTCTAAAATGTATTAATCTGAAAGGTGTTTGAGTTGTGCTCGTACAGCTCTTCTCTACCCTGGTCTCATTTCTGCCTTTCTTCTCCTTCATAAAGACAGCCTGCACCTGTCATTCTGAACTTTGGTGCTTTGCCACGGCAGTGTTGCTGTTAATACAGTTAATGACTCTAATGAATGGGTAAAAGTTATTTTTGGTGTCTCACTGCCTGCTTTCAGCATAATTAAAAGAGCGTATAATAAAGTTGTTAGCTGATTAACAAAGATATTTTTTGATGGTAGAATTGAGGGTCATTGCCATAACAAGGTATTGGTTACATTTTCGTCCACTTGTTAATATAAGTTTCTCCATGCTTATAGTTGTTAACAAAGTCATTGATGCTGAACAGTTTCATTCACTAAAAGTAGTACTTATCCTTGGATACATTAATGAATTGGAATAAGAAACTATTTTATTGAGATGCATTTCTAATTGAATTTTTAGTGTTAATATTTAATATTCATTAGGAACTTCCCTGGTGAGCCAGTGGTTAGGACTTGATGTTTTTCACTGCCAAGGGCCTGGGTTCAATCCCTGGTCAGGGAAATAAGATCCTGCAAGCCAAGCAGCCAAAAATTTTTTTTAAAGTACTCATTCATCAAAATTTATAATATATTTGTATCTTTGGGTCAATTATGCAAGTCTGAGAGAAATGAAAATTTAGTCAAGTAGAAAATTTTTATTATTTATAATCTTCATGTCCAGAAAATTGAAGAATATGTTTCTGATTTTTACATGTATATGTGTGCATGTGTGTGTGTATGTGTGCATCTGTACAGAGAAAGAGAGAAAGCATACTTTTGAACTTAAATCTGTGTTTGAGGAGGATTCAGTTCTGTGGGGAAGGTGGGAAGAAAATGAGAATTTGAGAACAAACCTGAGAATTATAAACCAGATTGCTCACATGTTTTTATGTGGATGATAGTTGGTAATTAAGTCTGTACAGCTTAATTAACGTATATGCAGAGTATATCATGAAAAATGCTTGGCTGTATAAGCACAAAATGGAATCAAGATTGCCGGGAGAAATATCAATAACCTCAGGTATGCAAATAACACCACCCTTATGGCAGAAAGTGAAGAACTAAAGAGCCTCTTGATGAAAGTGAAAGAGGAGAGGGAAAAGTTGACTTAAAGCTCAGTATTCAGATACTAAGATCATGGCATTGGGTCTCATGACTTCATGGCAAGTAGGGGGGAAACAGTGGAAACAGTAGCTGACTTTATTTTGGGCGGCTCCAAAATCACTGCAGATGGTGACTGCAGCTATGAAATTAAAAGACACTTACTCCTTGGAGGAAAAGTTATGACCAACCTAGGCAGCATATTGAAAAGCCGAGACATTACTTTGCCAACAAAGATCCGTCTAGTCAAGGGTATTGAAAGGTTGTTGCTGAACCACAAAAAGATGCCAGGATTCTCGGCCTCCAGAGGAGAAGAATTCAGTCCAGGGCCAGATATAAGGCTTGATTGCTCAAAGCTGTCGTGTAATAAAGTTTTATTAAAGTATAAAGAAAATAGAGAAAGCTTCTGACATAGGCATCAGAAGGGGGCAGAAAGAATCCTCCTGCTAGTTTTTAGTTGGATGTTACGTAGTCACTAGCAGTCTGTTAATAAAAGAAAGGAATGTCTTAAAACTCAGAATGGCACCAGGCCCCTCATCCATAAGATGTATTTTGGGATAATCTTGGCACCAGATGAGTCATCCTCGGCCATAAAACGATTGACTTGAATCTTGTAGAAAGGCAGATTACCATACAAATAGTTTCATTTACATAGTTTAGGGAACAATGTCTGAGTATAACATACTGGTTTGTCAAGTAGGTTCTGAGCCATTAGGCGGAACTGACTTGAAGACAGAGTCTGGGGTAAATGCATAGCACATTAACATAGCTTAAGACAAACATTTCCATAAGAAAAATGCATTGGTTAACTCAAGGTTTGAGAATAGTTAACTTCAGGTGAAACCAGGTGTCATTATAGCAACACAGTATTTTAAGAGAAACCTCCTTTTAAATTGGTATAGAGAAGAAAAGAAATATCACTAGTTTGTTTCCTCCTGCCACTTAAGAGAGAGATAAAAATGTCTGACACTTGCAACCTGTTTCCTCCGTTTGGAAACCCCTGGCCTTCCCGCCTGTTACCCTCTCACTATGGGTTTTCCAGAAGTCATGTATGGATGTGGGAGTTGGACTGTAAAGAAATTTGAGTGCCGAATAATTGATGCTTTTGAGCTGTGGTGTTGGAGAAGACTCTTGAGAGTCCCTTGGACTGCAAGGACATCCAAGCAGTCCATCCTAAAGGAAATCAGTCCTGAATATTCACTGGAAGGACTGATGTTGAAGCTGAAACTCCAGTACTTTGGCCACCTGATGTGAAGAGCTGACTCATTTGAAAAGACCCTGATGCTGGGAAGGATTGAGGGCAGGAGGAGGAGGGGACGACAGAGGATGAGATGGCTGGATGGTATCACGGACACAATGGACATAAGTGAGTAAACTCCAGGAGTTGGTGAGGAATTGGGAGGTGTGGCATGCCGCAGTCTATGGGGTCACAAAGAGTCGGACATAACTGAGCAGCTGAACTGTCTGAAGTCTGTACAGCACTTAGACTCCAGCTGATACGAGTGACATAAGAATTTTCTCTCAAAATGTCCAATGTTAATTACATAAGATACTATGTCTGTCAACACTTAAATTTACAAAGGAAAATTTTAGATGCCAGTTTAAAAACATGCAAGGATTGTGTATAATATTTTCTCTGAATCCTAGAGAAAGCCAGGGCCAAGCATCTTTGAAGCCCAGCGCTGTGCATGAGCCTTATTTCCTGTTCACTGTGGCATGACCCCAATGTGGGGAAAATGGAACCGACCTCAGTGCAAGGTTCTCCCTCTAGTTGAGTGTGTTTTGGACAATGTCTTGAGTTTCAGGTACGATAGCGTTCAGTCCTTGCTCCCTCGGGCCCTGGTGGTCCTGATCCCCACTCTAATCCTTGTTACCCGTGACTGAAAGATAAAGACACACACAAAAAGGTGATTCTTAGAAAATGTCAAGAATGTGGAGGAGGAGTTATGTGCGGCTTAAGGGGATAGAAGTGGTCCAGAAGGGGTTCTGGTTGTCAGCTTATTTCACATGGACAATCAGAACTTAAACTCTAAAAACTGAGTGATTTTGAAAAATCATAAAACTAGTGTTAATATTTTAGTACAGTCTCTTTGAGACCAATGGAAAAATACCTTCTTGGCTGGAGGGGAACTACTGGACCCAGGCACTGCCTGGAGCCAGGGACCTCCTCGGGTCAGACAGGGTCTCTCAGTGAAGCCGGAAGATAGGATCTGGTCTCTTGTGAGTTATAACTGGGAAGAATAGCTTTCTCTTAGCTCTCTTTTTTAATTTTCTTTCTCTGTTCTGTTTCGTTATTAAAGTAGCCCCCGGACTTGATATTATTTTAGATACTTTAATCAAGCAGATCCTTTAATCTCACAGGCTCATGATTTTCTTTCAGGAAACGAATCTCCATTCTTACTGCTTATCTGTCTTTCCTGGTTCAGGTTTGGCCCAGTCTGTAGGACTGAGTGCTTCCTGAAGAGCTGGGCAGTTTCTTCTGTACTGCCCATGTCCATGCCCAATCACATCCTGATCCTGTTTCTGCACCTGTGTCCTGATGCTCTCCTGCCCCTTGTCTCTGTCCTGGGATTTTCTGCAAAGTTAATACTATGAAACTCTTAGGAACCTATTATGTTCCCCATGTTGTCTTCATAAATCAGGTGGGGAGACCTGATGTCCCTCCACAGAGGACCAGTCCCCCATATCAATACCTTGACCCTCCTCCTGAGACTGTCTGGACTTTGGTCTCTGGAACTGGAAACCATACACTTACACTATTTAAGAAAAGAAGTCATGTTCCCCCCTTCTGTCTGCTATGTTCTCTGCTTGTTGGATTCCTGTTAACCCCTCTCTTGACCTCTGTGTTCTTTGCTTATTGGAAGGAAGGTCAAGAGAGGTCCCATCAGATGGGTCTTTTGCTTAAACAGCTTGATGCTGCTCTACCCAGTTCTCATCCTCGAGTTTGGGTGAAGATATGGGTGGGAAGTGTTTGTGGGAAGCCGGGCTGGGAGGCCCAGGCTGGGTTTGCCCCACCTGGCCATTCGGTGCCTGGGTCCCTGCTTGGTCAGATCACTTTATGTGGGGACTTGCTGTGGGTGGTCCCCTCACAGTGAGTGTGGTGAAACCCTGGCTAGTGTGATGTGACCTTTGGGAAGTGACCAGGGTTATGGGGTCACGAGTGGGGTCAGTGTCCTTGTGGGGAGAGACACAGAACCGCCTCTGTACCTGGAGAAGGTGGAGTGAGAAGGCGGCTGCAAGGTGGGAGGGGGTAACCTCACCTTGACCCCACTGCCAGCACCTGGATCCTGGCCTTCCAGCTGCAGAAGCATGGGGATGTGTGCTAGCAGCCAGAGAAAAACCAGATACTGCTGTCTCAGCCTCTGCTAGAATTTTCACCTTGGAGATTTATTTCAGAAGAAACTTTCGTAGGACACCCAGAACTGGCTGGAGTTGGTGGGTGGCGCCTGGGTGTGCACCTGCTTGGCCGTGAGGTGCTCGGGAGGAGGGGTGCCGGGGGCAGGGCTGGGCCTGTTTGCTCTTCGCCTGTTGGTCCAGACTGGCCTTGACCAGTGGGCAACCTCACAGCTCTCGGAACCCTGGCACCCTTGACCCAGGAAGCTTGGTGGCTTGGAACTCTATCTGTCACATCTGGGGAGATGATTTCAGGGTTTGCCTGCCCCTCGCAGAGTGATCATGTTAGGTCTCTCTCTGTTCATCTTGAGTGAAACGCTCTTTATCAGTAAAATACCACCTGGTCAGATGTGTGCCCTTCAGTGATGAAATACAGTTACACCTGACAGGTTATGAAGCTGTTACCTTTCCCCAAAATCTAGAACCAAACCCTGTATTTTCCCATGACTCCTTTTTATCATTAATTCTGTAGAGAAATGGCATTTCTGTGGTGCTGGCTGTCCATCTTCAGTGGTCTGGCCATGGGAGCCCCTGGCGCCTCAGGAGTGTCCCTTGGTCATCTCACTGTTCCCGGGATGGTTGTGAGGGACTCAGAGTTGTGTTTTCATCCTTCAGAGGAGTCAGGAGCTGTGTATAAATCACCCGCCTTTGGTACTGTAGGCGTGCACTCCGCAGGTCAGATCTTGCACCCTGAGGGACGGTGCTGGTGTGGCCTGTGCAGTGCTCAGGGATGTGGTGCGCAGAGCAGACTCGGGGACAGGCTCTGCCTTTTTCTCACACTGAAGTCAGCCTTCCTCACCCAAGGCAGCATTTTAGTCTGAAGCCTTTTTAAGGTAACTGAATGGTATCAGTGATAGAGAAATTCACCAAGAGCCTCCTTTTTAATCCGGTCATGACAGGCTCCATTCTGCTTGATCAGAAGGAGTAGTTATCTTTGTGACTTCTTTTCCCTGGGTTTTTATTATGTTTTCGTTATTCCCCATGGGATGCCTCTAGGCTTCAGGTGATGCCCAGGGTCGTCCCTGTCCCCTTAGGGGCCCTCCGTGCCCGTGGAGTCTGGGTCCCATCAACAAGACCTTTCCTGCCACGAGTCACCTTCTCCACCGACTCAGCAGGTTTTCACCTGCATTTGGGACTCCGGGTGTGTCCTTCCAACTGAGTGTCTGGAGCTCCTCACACCTTCTCAGTTCTTGCTGGACACGTGCCTGCAGTTGTCAGGTGGTGGGTCCCAGTCCTTGAAGGTGTCCTGCTGTGGGGGCCGGGTGGGGCCATGGGCCTGCCTGGACAGGGCTGCCCCCCCGTCCCTCAGGACCAGTGGCGTGGCCAGCGGTCTGTTTCCTCCTGTGTAAAGTGGGGTGCTGGGGGACCACAGAGCTTCCCAAGGGGCCAGGGCTGCACCTCCTTCCCAGGGCCAGGGACAGTTGTGAAAGAGGAAGGACATTCTCAGATCCCCAGGGAAGTTTGGGTCCTTCTTTGCAGCCTGTCAGGGTCACAGAGAGGGACAGAACCTTGATGGGGAGGGAAGGGGAGACGTTCGGTACAGGAGGTCTTGGGGGCCTCATTTCCAGGACAGTCAGTGAAGGGTGGCTTGGACGTCCAGCAATGGGGAGGGATGAAGGAGCCATGACAGCAAGGTGGGATGAGGAGGCCAAACGTGAGGAAGCCGAGTGGGTCTCCGCGGGGACTCGCCCCCACTTCCCAGCCTTGAGCCCTGGAGTGCTTCCTTCCTGCTCCTTCCTGGAGAAGCCTGGAGGTTGGGTGTCCTGTGAGTGTGATGAGTCACACCTAGACGGTTGGTTTACCTGATGCCCAGGTTAAACTCGAACAGGCATCCTCTTGTGACAGATTTGCGTGTGGCCTGTGCTGCCAAGAACCCAGTCATACATGCCCCCCGTTCTCTATTTCTTTCTGGGGAACAATACTTACTTACTCTCTCCACTTTTCCGCCTTCATTTGACACATGTTTTTGATGTTTTTGAACCATCCTTTGTTATAATTGATGTTGAGATGTAATTACATTATTTAGTTTATATTATTTGCCCAATTTTCAAAGTAATAGAGGTACATCATAGAAAACTTGGAGGATATTGAGAAGTTGAAGGAAGAAAGTGATGATCAGTCATAACCGCAGCACCTGGCATTTTGCAGGTTTTCTGGGAAAATGACGCCTCCACTCCCAGCCTTGTGGGTGTGTGACCCCCGGGTGGTTTTCTGCAATGAGAAGCTGGGGGGTCCTCAGTCCTCACCTTCCCCACAGTCTTCAACTCCCCACCCCACCCTTGCCAGTGCTGTCAAGTGCAAATAGTTCAACAAGGAGCATGTTCTTAAGAGAGTTGAAAACACTCTGGGAATTCATGGTTGAATGCAAAATTTCTAAGCCCCCAGGTTCTTACCTCCCCTGCCTGCTGTACTGCGTTTCTGGGTACTGGTGGGCATAAATGTAGCTGTTAGGAGTGTGTATTTGTGTCCCTGTAGATTCTAACATAAATATGGTCGTGCTGTGCATCATATTCTCCAGCTAGTTTTCTCACTTAATGTGCTGAATAGCTTTCTATTTTAATGTATGTGCATAGAATATGCTTTATTCATTTAAAGAAACCTTTTTATTCCAAACCTTTTAGTTTCAGACTGAGGAAAATTTCAGGAAAGGACCAGAAGAATCTCACCCCTGTTCACCCATGGTCGCTGTTTCCCCTTGCTCTGCCTGTATTCGCGCTCTGTTCTCTGCATACAGCACACAAACACTTTTTTGTGAACTACGTGAGTGTAAGTGAGAAATGGCCTTGCAGGTCACCTCCAGGTCTTTCGGTGTGTTTCCTAGGCATAGGGAGATCCAGTCCACAGGCCCGGCACAGGGATCAGTGTAAACTTCACACCAGACAGTTGCGTGCAGCTTGCCTGCCACCCACGCTCCAGTCTCTTCAGTTGGCCCAATATGTCTTTTCTGACCTTTCCCTTTTGCGCAGTCCCCAGGTGCGGATCAGTGTCACGTTTAGCTCTCGTGTCCTGTTAGCCCCTTTGCTCACAGCTTCATGTGCACAGTCCATTGCGGTGTGGATACACGGTGTCTGCTTATGTTCCCCTGGTGGTGGACACACAGGCTGTTTCTGGCTCCCCCCTACCCCCTCCAACTCTGGAATAAGCAGTGTTGTAATAGTCAAACTTGCATACTCGTCTTTTTGAATATGTGGAATTGCTTAACATGTGGAGTTGCTGAATCAATGAGTATTCGAGCATATAACTGATAGGTAAAGTGTTTACCAGTTGAAACTTTATCCACTTTCCACAATTTCTACCCTGATGAAGAGATGTCCTACCATTGTTTCAACTGAAATCCAAGATTACCGGTGATGTTGAGCATACTTACATAATTTTATTTGATATTAGTATTTACATGATATTTGGCATTATTTTATAAGTCACCTTTTGGTATTCTTTTCCTGTTTTTAGGATTGTGCTATGGTATTCCTTGTCTTATTGAAGAATTGCTTATTGGTTGTCAGTTGATACCGTTGGACTTTCAGGTTATTTTGGCCTTCCTGTCTTGTAGGACCTTCATTCCCTGACCAGAGACTGAACCTGAACTCTGGCTTGGAGTGAAAGCTTGGAGTCCTGGGAAATCCTTTTCTTAAATTTTTAAAAAGTCTTTTGGAGGGATTTTCTAAGTAGATAAATCCTCAGTGCATACTAATTTTGTTTTTTCCTTTCATTATTTTTATTTATTTATTTGTCTTATGGCATGGCTTACGACAGGTAGTATTGTGTTAAATACCAAAATAATCACGATGTCCTTTTCTTTTGGACACTCACAAAAAGACTTCAACATTTCATCACAGCATGATTGTTTGTCATAGGTCTGAATTAAACAACCTTTTAGCAGTTAAACCAATTTCCCCCTCATCTTAGTGTGCAGAATATTTAAAAAGTCAGGAATGGTGTTAAACATTAACTACCTATTCAGAACCTGTGTGAATGGATTTCTCTCCACTTCTTTTATACCTTGTTTTCCTCTCTGAGGAATCTTCTTTTTATTGAAGTGTAGTTGACTTTCAATATTGTGTTAGTTTCAAGGGTATAGTGCAGTTATATCTTCTTTCCAGATTCTTGTCCATTTTAGGTTGTTACAGGACGTTGACTATGAGTTCCCTGCGCTGCACAGTAGGCCTTGCTGCTTGTCTGGTTTGTGTATAGTGGTGATGGTGCTGTGTGTCTGCTGATTCCATGCTCCTAACTTACTTTCCCCTTAATGCCTTTTGTATCAAGTAACCAGTATTCTAACCCTGAACTGCCCGGGATATGTTGTGTCTACACACCTCAGGTGCGTTTGCTCCTGGTGTGTGGAGGGTTTTGTGTTTTCATTGATGGAGTGTAGTGTCTTTGAGTTCAGCCCACTTGACTGACATTTGTCAGTGTCTTCCCTGGACCAGCAGGACTCTGTCGTGCCCCCTCCCTTTATGGTGACAGAGCCTCAGCTCTGGGGACTCCGGCCACATGTTCCGGTGCAGCCAGTGTGCCGCGCCAGCTTCCTTCCCTGTTTCATTTGCTGCTGGCTTTTCTCCTGTGTCTCCTTCTTAATTTTTATTCATCTTTCACTTTGCTGGTATCTGTCTTCTGTAGAGAGCCTTTGTTAACATCTGTGAGTGGGAAAGCTTTCAGAATCCTCGGTGACTAAAAATATTTTATTCCCACATAAAATCTAATTTTACTGAGCATTGGAATGAAAATTCAGTCATTTTCCTTCACAACCGCTGCTGTGCACCTGCGAGCAGCCTGATGACAGTTTGTGTTTCTTTGTGGGTGCTCTTGGTCTTGGTGGTGGTGGGGGCCGTGCTGACGTCTCTGGGGACCACTGCCCTTCTTCCTGGCCCCTCCCTCAGCCCCCCATCTCCCCGCCCCTCCTGCTGTGGTCCCGTCCTCCCCACCGTCGCCTCCCTCGCCCCCACCTCTCCTGTCCGCTGCTCCTCTGGCCCCTTCTCCCCACCACCATCTCCTTCCCCAGCCACCCCAGCAACCTCCCTAGCGCCCTGCCCTCTCCCCCTCCTCCCGCACCCCTTCCTCCCCCACTCTGATCTGATCTGGTGTGTTTATCACCCCCGTGTCATGTGCAGTTTCCTAGTGGACTCCCAGGTGCCCTCCAGCTTCTAACTGCGCCTCAGGGCCCTCAGCCTGTCCTCTTGCTTTATCTCCATTGTTACGTTTTCACTTCAGATGCCTCTATTTAGGTCTTTTTCACAGAATTTGGGGCACCATTTCCTAGCACATGCCGTTGTCACGTTGGTGTTGCAAGGGCTGTTTCTCTGCTTCTCTTCTGTTGGTGGAGTCAGGTGCCCTTCTATCCTGTCATGATGTCCTCATGCTGAATGGCCGGTTGTTTGTCCATCTGTGCTTCTGAAATCCTTTGGGCCTGATGACAAGTATTGTTTCTAACAAACAGAATTTTGCCCGGTGATCTGAATCAGGCTGGAGCCGGCCGCTACGTGTCCTGTGACAGTGACCTGGGGAGGCTCTGCCCTCCTGCTGTCCTGAGTCACGTTAGCTGCCCTGAAACCCTCTGGGCAGCCTGGGGAGAGATCCAGCTCCCCCAGAACTTAGCACAGCACACAGGGAGGGGGGCTGTTTCAGAAGGCTAAGTGCTTCCTTTGGTGGCCGTGTTCTGTGAAGCCACTGAAGACAGAATGGTGGGCTTGGCGTCATGTTTTTATTAGCTGATCAGTATAGGACGGTGTTTACGTATGTGTCTGTTGAAAGGCACCTTATTAAATGTATGTTATTGATCTGCTCCTTGAACTTGATGGCAAACAGTGCTGTAACTTGCACTTGAACAAACTTTATCTAACACACATGCTTTCTCTGTTTTTTAAGACACGTCACAGTTTTCTTGCACTTGGGAACCTTGGAGAGGACTTCAGCATGGAGTGTTGGGGCATTTTCAGCAGTGAAATCACCGATAAAAAGTGGGAAACTGCTACAAGCCGAGTGTGATAAGGACGCTAGTGGTGCCAGGGCCAGAAGGGGGAAGGCATGACTGCGCTCCGCTGGGGGCAGAGTGGAAAAGACCCGTCTGCCAACGCAGGGTACAAGAGACACGGGTTCAGTTCCTGGGGCGGGAAGATCCCTTGGAGGAGGAAATGGCAACCCACTCCAGTGTTCTTCCCTGGAGAATACTATAGACAAGGGGGCTTGGCGAGCTACAGTCCATGGGGTTGCAAAGAGTCAGACATGACTGAAGCGACTTAGCACAGCGCTGGGGCTGTGTGCACCAGAGCTTTCTGTGTATTGTTACTCTGTGCAGATTACTCTAAGTCGAGTACTGATTTTGGGATACAACACAGATGAATTTTAGCAGGTAGGTGAGTTCAGGCTCAGGGACCCTAAAAGTGAGGACAGGCCATGTTGCCAGGGACCCACTCGGTCTCTGCATCCTCATCACCCCACTGGCCACTTTACATGGCCCGCAATCTGTCCAAATTGCCCTCTGCTCTTCAGGAAATGCTCAGGATTTCTGTGTGGCTGGTTGGATTCTTTCCTGGTTTTTACACCATTTGAGAAATCTTTCAGGGGACATATCAGGCTCTGGGGAAAATAGTTTCTACTACTGACTCTCAGACCCTCACTGCTGTTCTCTGGGCATAGCTTCAGTCTGAGCCATGGACTCAGGACTCCTAATTCACAAAGGTACAGGCCTGATTGCTCACCCTTTCTCCTATTTGAAATCTTTCACCAACTCCTAGCTGCCAGTAGGACAGCTGAGACTCCTGGGCATGAGTTATAAGTCTTTCCACTGTCTGACCCCTGATCCCTGTCCAGTGCTGGTGCTCAGCTCCTCTCCCAGCCCCGCCCCTTGCCTGCTACCTGCTGAACTCCACATGGCCCTCTTCCAGGCTCTCTCCTGGGACCACCTTCCCTCTCCCAGAGCCTCCTGGCACCAGACGCTTCCCTGCTCTCTCACCTGCCTCTTGTTCTCAGAGATCAGGGACTCTTTGTCCATGAGGCCTCCATAACTGTGAGTGCCTGTCTACAAATCCCGTCGGAAAACCTGAGGTCACTTCTTTCATAAGTTTTAACTGAGGAATAATTATGTTTTTGTTGTCATTCAGTCGCTCAGATGTGTCCAACTCTTTACGACCTCATGGACTACAACATGCCAGTCTTCCTGGTCCTTCACTATCTCCCAGAGTTTGCTCAAATTCATGTCCATTGAGTCAGTGACACCATCCAACCACCTCATCCTCCTGCCTTCAGTCTTTCCCAGCATCAGGATCTTTTCCAGTAAGTCAGGTCTTCCTATCAGGTGGCTAAAGTATTGGAGCTTCAGCATCAGTCCTTCCATTGAATAGTCAGGGTTGATCTCTTTTAGTATGGACTGGTTTGATCTGCTTGCTGTCCAAGGGACTGTCAAGAATCTTCTCCAGCACCACAGTTCAAAAGCATCAGTTGTTTAGCTCTCAGCTTTCTTTATGGTCCAGCTGTCACATCCATACATGACTACTGGAAAAACCATAGCTTTGACATATTATATAGACCTTTGTCGACAAAATGGTGTCTCTGCTTTTTAATATGCTGTCTAGGCTTGTCATAGTTTTCCTTCCAAGGAGCAAGTGTCTTTTAATTTCATGGCTGCAGTCACCATCTGTAGTGATTTTGGAGTCCAAGAAAATAAAATCTGCCACTGCTACTTTTCCCCTTTAACTTGCCGTGGAGTGATGGAACCAGATGCCATGATCTTAGTTTTTTGAATGCTGAGTTCCAAGCCAGGTTTTTTCACTCTCCGTCTTTGACCTTCATCCAGAGGCTCTTTAGATCCTCTTCCTTTGTGCCCTTAGACTGATGTCATCTGCATATTTAAGGTTGTTGATATTTCTACCAGCAGTCTTGGTTCCAACTTGTGGTTCATCCAGACTGGCATTTCACATGATGTTCTCTGTATATAAGTTAAATAAGAAGGGTGATGGAATACAGCCTAGTCACACTCCTTACCCAATTTTGAACCATACAGTTGTTTCATGTCTGGTTCCAACTATTGCTTTTTGACCCACATACAGGTTTTTAGGAGACAGGTAAGGTGGTCTGGTAATCCCATCTCTTTTAAGAATTTTCCACTTCTCAGCATCATTTCTGCTTTGGCACAGATGCTTCATTTCTTCTGGAGCTGTTTGTAATTGCCTTCCACTCTCCCCCAGTAGCATATTGTACACCTTCCGACCTGAGGGGCTTATCTTTTGGTGTCATCCCCTTTTGCCATTTCATATGGTGTATGGCCCCTTCAAGGTGAAAGGGCTTGTGTAACTCAGTGAAGCCATGAACCATGTTGTGCAGGGCTATAGATGGATAAGTCATAGCAGAGAGTTCTGATAAAACGTGATCTACTGGAGAAGGGAATGGCAAACTGCCCCAGTATACTTGCTGTGAGAACCTCAGAAAATGTATAAAAGGTCAGAAAGGTATGACACCAAAACATGAGTCCCCCAGGTCTGAAGGTGTCCAGTATGCTACTGGGAAAGAGTAGAGGAGAATTACTGATAGCCCCTGAATGAATGAAATGGCTGGGCCAAAGCAGATGCAACACTTAGTTGTTAATGTGTTTGGTGATGAAAGAAAAGTCTGATGCTGCAAAGAACAGTATTGCATAGGAACCTGGAATGTTAGGTCCATGAATCAAGGAAAATTGGACGTGGTCAAGCAGGAGATGGTAAGAGTAAACATTGACAGTCTAGGAATCAGTGAACTAAAAGATACAGGAAAGGGCGAATTTAATTCAGGTGACCATTAAATGTACTACTGTGTACAAGAATCCCATAGAAGAAACAGAGTAGCCCTCATAATCAACAGAAGAGTCTGAGATACAGTACTTGGGTGCAGCCTCAAAACTGATGGAATGATCTCAGTTCGTTTCCAAGGCAAACCATTCAGCATCACAGTAATCCAAGGCTATGCCCCCACCACCGATGCCAAAGAAGCTGAAGTTGATAAGTTCTATGAAGACCTAGCGGAGAAGGCAGTGGCACCCCACTCCAGTACTCTTGCCTGGAAAATCCCATGGATGGAGGAACCTGGTAGGCTGCAGTCCATGGGGTCGCTAAGAGTCAGACATGACTGAGCGACTTCACTTTCACTTTTCACTTTCATGTATTGGAGAAGGAAATGGCAACCCACTCCAGTGTTCTTGCCTGGAGAATCCCAGGGATGAGGGAGCCTGGTGGGCTGCTGTCTATGGGGTCTCACAGAGTCTGACACGACTGAAGTGACTTAGCAGCAGCAGCATGAAGACCTAGAAGACCTCCTAGAACTAACACCTAAAAAAGATGTTCTATTCATCATTGGGGATACAAATGCAAAAGTAGGAAGTCAAGGTATACCTAGAGTAACAAGCAAGTTTGGCCTTGGAGAACAAAGTGAAGTAGGGTAAAGGTTAACTGAATTCTGCTAAGAGAAAACACTAGTCATAGCAAAGACCCTTTTCAACAACACAAGAGACAGTGTTACACATGGACGTCACCAAATGGTCAATACCGAAATCAAATTGATTGCATTCTTTGTAGCCAAAGATGGAGAAGCTGTATACAATCAACAAAAACAAGACCTGGAGCTGACTGTGGTTCAGGTCGTCTGCTTCTCATAGCAAAATTCAGGCTTAAACTAAAGAAAACCAGGAAAAACACTAGGCCAGCCAGGAATGACTTAAATCAAATCCCGTATGAATTCATAGTAGAGATAATGAATAGATTCAAGGGACTAGATCTAGTTAGCAGTGTGCCTGAAGAACTATGGACAAAGGTCTGTAATGTACAGGAGGCAATGAAGAAAACCATCCCCCAAAAGAGTGGGAAGGATATCTACAATTAAACTCAGAGTTCCAAAGAACAGCTAGAAGAGACAAGAAGGTCTTCTTCAATGAACAGTGCTTAATAATAGAAGAAAACAACAAAGGGGGAAAGACTAGAGATCTCTACAGGAAAATTGGAAACATCAAGGGTGCATTCTCCCCAGAGGTGGGCACAGTAAAAGGAAAAAAATGGCAGAGACCTAGTAGATGCTGAAGAGATCAAGGTAAGATGGAAAGAATCTTAATGAAACCAGAAAAAGATCTTAATGAACTGGATTACTACGATGGTGTGGTTAGTCACCGAGAGCCAGACATTCTGGAGTGTGGTCAAGTGCACCTTAAGAAGCACTGCTGTTAATAAAGCTACTGGATGTGATGAAATTCCAGCAGAACTATTCAAATCCCTAAAGGAGGAGCCATCAAGATTTTACATTCATTATGTCAGCAAATCTGGAAGGCCCATCAGTGGCCACAAGACTGGAACAGGTCAGTCCTTATCCCTCCTGCCTGGACAGCAGGGAGATCAAACCAGTCCATCTTAAGGGAGATCAGCCCTGAATATTCACTGGAAGAACTGATACAGAAGTTGCAGCTGCAGTATTTTGGTCATCTAATGCAAATAGACATCTCATTGGAAAAGTCTCTGATGCTGGGAAAGACTGAGGGCAGAAGGAGAAGAGGGCATCAGAGGATGAGATGGCTGGATGGCATCATCAATGCAATAAACATAAACTTGGGCAAACTCTGGGAGATGGTGAGGGACAGTCCATGGTGTTACAGAGTCGGGCACAGCTGGGTGACTGAATGAACGAACGAGCAAATGAACTGTTTATGGGGTTCTTGTGGCAAGAATACTGGAAAGTGAAAGTGAAAGTCACTCAGTTGTGTCCTACTCTTTGTAACCCCATGGATTATACAGTCCATGGAATTCTCCAGGGCAGAATACTGGAGTGTGTAGCCTTTCCTTTCTTCAGGGGATCTTGCCTACACAGGGATTGAACCCAGGTCTCCCACACTGCAGGCAGATTACCAGCTGAGCCACAAGGGAAGCCCAGGAATACTGGAGTGGGTAGCCTATCCCTTCTCCAGGGGATCTTCCTGACCCAGGAATTGAACTGGGGTCTCCTGCATTACAGGTGGATTCTTTACCAACTGAGCTATCAGAGAAGCCAGTACTTGAGTGGTTTGCTAGTCCCTCCTCCAGTGGATCACAGTTTGTCAGAGCTGTTCACTGTGACCCTTCTGTCTTGAGTGGCACTGCCCAGCATGGCCTCATGGCTTCACTGAGTTACATGAACCCCTTCACCATGACAGGGCTGTGATCCATGAAGGGGAGGAGTCATTTACGTTCAATAAAATGGACGGATTTAAGTACTCAGTTAAGCAATTTCTGACAATTGTACGTGACCATGTTAACACCCCTCACACAGATAGAGAGCAGGGCCCTAGAACGTCCTTTATGCCCGTTTCTGGGAAGTTTCCCTCCTGAGGTTCCCAGAGGCAGTTACTTTCTGACTCTGTCACCTTAGAGTAGTTCTGCCTCTTCTTTTAAAAAGAGTGGATCCACATGGAATGCACATGATGGGTTTCTTTCACTCAAAATAGTCTTTAAAGGCGTATTCATGCTGTTGACAGGTCAGTCTGTAGCTGTCTCCCTGTTATTACTGGTCAGGACTCCACCGTATGACTGTGAGCAGACCATGGCCGTGTTTATCCATTCTCCATAGGCTATTACCAGCGTTTGTCTGTCATGGACGAGATAAACCATCTGTGGATGGAGGTTTTGATTTCTCTTGGGTAAATTCTGGGAGTGGAACTGCTGGTCCATGCTTGTGTGTTTAACTTTGAAAGGATGTGCAAGTCATCCTTGCATTATGCTTCTTTATATCCATCCAACGGCACTGCGAGGTCCGGGCGTGCCCCACCCTCTCTGACACTTGGTGTCTTGGGGCCCCTGTCACGTTTTCCTGTCATGGTTTCTGTATCAGGCTCTTGTCTTATCACCTCCACGGCCTTCCTGTTAGGAACTGGATCCCTGACTCTGGCCCTGATCCATTCAGGGCCTGGCAGGGATGTACCCATGAAAAACAGACACTTTTCCCATTGACACCAGAAGTAAATGTTTATTAATGGGCTTCCCACTGGATATTTCTCTGAGACTCTTGAGGTTGGTTGTGTGGTTTGACCTAGAATTTCAAGAGACTGGAGGCAGTGTATTGGGTTGAGGGTTCCCTGGAGACCCCCACCCACAGACCTTGTCTGGAGTAAGCTGCTTCCTCCCTGGAGATTGACACAGAACCTTCTCTGGATGTCTCACCTCTTCCTGGACCCCTTCCCCTGAGAGCTGGTTGCTGCTTCCAACCTGAGACAAGTGAACGGGGCTGTGGGGGCGCCTGGCTCTGGAGGGGCTGAGCTTGGTGGGGCAGACAGGGTTGGGGGAGCAGTGACGTGACAAAGGGGCTTAGTTAGTGAGCAGCAGGAGGGAAGGATGAGGCCTGTCTGATGCTGGCTGAGCTGGGAGTTGGAAGATAGGTCAGAAACTGGCGAATTCAGCTTGTGTGACACCTGTTGCCACTTGGCTCCATGTTCCTAACAAAGTCAGGAGAAGGATGAGGAGTCTTCTGCAAAAATACATTTTGCTAATGATGCATATCAAACAGTTGCTATTAACTGTGAACTCACTCTGGATTATTAAAAGGGCTTAAATATTGTGAATTAATGTTATAATTACTGTAATTGGATAAGCATTGCTACTTGCTTTAATTAAAGCCTCTGCAATGCTTACACGGAAGAAGCACATTGATAAGACCATGCCGTGGGATGACATTTAAAAAACTTTTAAATGGGGCCACTTTGTGAAGGAAGCCACCCTATTCCTGGTGCCTGCTTGTTAATCTCGTGTGTCCCACACACTGACTGCTGTCTGAAGCTCTCCATGCTGTTAGACACTCTGAGGCCCCCTCCCTTGTGAGGATGTTTGTGGGCCAGTGTCCTGAAAGGTTTTGAGCTGTTGAAGTTGTTCAGGGATGTTGTTCAGAGGGAGCGTTTCTTTAGAGACAAGGCGATTTGTTGGAGGAGGAACGTTGTGTAATGTCCATTTATTCCTGATGCCCTGAGTCCGGTGGCTCTCTGTGACTTCATGGCTGCTGCCTCGGGACCCACCGACCTGTCCTGACCTGCAGCAGCTGATGCTCCCAGGGATGGAGCTGATCCCCTCCCCACCCCCAGTCTGGCAGGGCATCATCCTGCTGCCCGTGGAAGGAGAGATTCGCTTGGCAGGACGCTTGCTCTGGTGTCCACCACAGGGAGACCTGTGTGTGCATCTGTGTGCCTGCACGTGTGTGCCTGCACGTGTGTGCCTGCACGTGTGTGCCTGCACGTGTGTGCCTGTTTTGTGCCCATCTGTGTGTGTGAGCACATGTGTTTCTCAGTGTAGGTTTGCTGCGGCGTTGGTGATGTTTGTTGAGTAAAGTGCGTGGTCCTTCCACTCATGGCGAGATTCTTCACCTCCCTGGTGGCCGGGAACTGTTCCTGTCCTCTCGTGTGCTTGCCCACTGCCTCTTGCTGGGTGACCCTCTGCCTCTTGTCACCTACTGACATGAAGCCTCTGTAAAGTCACAGTTTGTGGGCTCCCTGTGCCCTTTGCTGCTAACCTCTCTCCCTGTGTGCCTCAGCTTTTTCACAGATCACAGCTCTCAAACAGATGACAAGCAGCCTGGCCTCATGCACGGTCTCCTCTGGACATTTTCCTCTCACTTCATAGAATTCTGGGCACATGTTTGGTGGTGAACATGTGTAGTTCTGATCCATAGTAAGCAGCCATTAAGTTGCATTATTACTAATATATCTTTATTAAATTGGAAACACTGATTATTTGAATAATTTGACAAGGAATCTTATCTAGATAACTTCTAATGCACATTATCTCCTTTTTAAAGAGAAACTGAGGACTGTAGTGTTTTCAGGACACTATGGGTCTTGGTGGCGGTGGTTTTAGTCACTAAGTCGTGTCCGACTCTTGTGACCCAATGGACTGTAACCTGCCAGGCTCCTCTGTCCATGGGATTCTGCCGTTTCCTTCTCCAGGGGATCTTCCTCACCCAGGAATCGAGCCCAGATTTTTCTGCATTGCAGGCAGATTCTTTACTGACTGAGCTACAAGGGAAGTCCTGTCATGAGTCTGAGTTCCCTGCAGAGCTCTGCAGGCAGCCTTCTTGCCTTAGGTAGAGCGGAATACAGATGCCTTTGGAGGGCTGTGCTTGCAGTTGGGGGCCTTTTCCTGGAGCATCGGTAGGAAGCCGGGGTTTGCGTGGTGGCTGACTATTGGGGGCCCTCGTGGGAGCCCTGGGGTGCAGGTGTTTGTCCATCTAACACAGTTGTCCCACCACTGACAAACGGAGCCTGGTGTTTGCCACAGTGGTGTCTGCGCCTCTCTGGCTCAGGGGCCACATGTGTCCCTCTGCTTCTCCACCTCGACTGTGTGGTCGTGAGGTCACATGTTTGTGTGGTCCTGTGGTCACATGGTCTTGTGGTGGTGCCAGGGCAGGAAAGAGGACCGTCTGTATGTTGTCAGCCCATACCCTGGGTCCATCTCTGGGCTAAACACTGAGGGCACCTGTGAGAGTGAGATTCACTGCTGGGGAGCTCACAGCTGATGGAAGATCGTTTCTCCATCTTTTTTTGTACGGCTCCCCGTCTAAGGAACTTTTCCCCTGGTCGGCTGCACCTGCTCAGACACTCTGGATGTTGGCTTCTGAGCTTTGGCCTCTGGGGGGCGGTCATGAGCCATTGTAGCACCTAGAGCCCACTGTCACCCTGGGGCTGACCCTTCCCCTTGAAGAGAAGTGGACAGAGAACAAGGATGTCCGCAGCTGGAAGCAGGGGTGAGTGGTCTTTGTCCAGAGCTTGTTAAAATTATAAACTCAGACCCTTCGGGAAAAGGAGAAATGTGTGGCATTGGAAGAGACAGAGAACATGTAGCAGCTTGCGTGAGACGGTCGGGTGTGAGCAGTGAGCAGATGAGGGGCACAGAACAGAGTGGCTGTTGGATCAGTTCTAGGGGCAGGGGCCCTGGAGGGCAGAGGCTGGATGGGGGTGACAGCCTCGTGGCCTGGCTCACACTGCTGTCTGGTTTGTGCTGGGTTCAGGCTTGGACCCTGAAATAGTCCCTCTGGAACTGTGGCCCAAGGGCTGGAGAGGCCTGCCCTGCCCGGAGCCTTAGTGAGCACAGCTCAGCGAGTGTCCTGCTCCACCCTGGTCCCCAGGAGGGAATGGCCCGTGCAAGAGGTGCCTCCTGTTGATGCACCACCACACAGTAGCCTTGGACGTCAGTATTCAGGAGCTGACCCCACTTCCCGTCTGGTGTCTGTTGTCCCCTGATCCAGCTTGACTGGCTGCTTCTCTGTTGTGTCCTCAATCCCAGCACATTCAGAAGCCCTGGAGACCCTTCCCAGAGGGGCCCGATCTGGCCTTTCCCTGCACATAAAGTCGATGCAGCTTCCAGCTTTGGGGCCTGCCACCTCGAGTCTGCACCACCAGTGCAGATCCAGTCCCTCTTCTTGTTTTTCTGTTCACTTTCTCATACCAAGTGCTGCTGTGAAGGGGAGCACTAACCGTCCCTCTGACACCCGTGTCCTCTGCAGCCAGGGACCCCACCCCCAACAGCACCTTCCAGTCCCCGCAGGTCCAGCCTGGATGCCCTCACCTTCTCATCAAGAGTCACTCTCTTGTCCTAAAACCCCCTACATCTCACCCCATCTCACCTCTTAGAATTACTGTTTTCCTTATATTGTAGTTGATTTTTACTGTCTGTCCCCCTGCTATTTGTGTAAACAGTATGAAAAATAATGTCCTCGTGTGATTCGTTTTTTTTTTTAAACTTTTTATTTTGTATTGGGGTATAGCAGATTAACAATGTTGTGATGATTGCAGATGAACAAGGGGACTCAGCCAGTATGTATACAGATATCCATTCTCTCCCACACTCTGCTCCCATCTAGCCACATCACGTTGAGCAGAGTTCCCTGAACTTTACAAAATTTATGCACTGATAACTAATCTTTCATCCCGTATTTCTTGACTGAAAGTGAGAGCAGCTCTGAGACCCCCTCAGTCACCTCTTGCAGATGAGGAAGCGGGGCTGGAGGCTGAGTGACTGGCAGCGGGGAGGGAGGGTGCTTTGCTATGGGGGAGGATTATGTAAGACACTCAGAACTTGTTAGTTGTCCATTCTGTCTTTTATGAAACTCAAGCACCAGATGTAATTAGTATGGAGAGACTGTGTCCTCAGCTCCCTGGAAAGTGGGAGCACATGAAGAAGCATGGCACGGCTCTCAGCTTCTGGAGAGGAGGGCATCTCCCTGGGAACCTCATGTTCCCACTTTGCAGCCCTTATGCTGAGAAGGTGCACGTAATGCATGAGTATATTACAGTTGCATTGACTATCGATTGCACATTAGCATTTTGCTGGCACTGGGAAGAAATACAAGTCAAGGGCTTTCAAGGGAAGTCTGAGTGCAGTTACGGATGGAAAGATGGGTTCACCGTAGACACACAGCCCGCAGCTCTGGTGCGAGTGCTCACTGCGCTTCCCCTGGGTTGGGAGGGTGCAGACAGGGAGTCTGGCGGGCAGCGAGCCTGTTACACAAGAGAATCCGTCAGAGCTGCTGACGTGGCTCCTGCGCAGCATCTCCAACAGCAGGAGAGGACTCTGTGTTTGTTAATCCAGGTCATTGAGTGCAGCCTGGGAGGCCTTGTGGAACTCTCTTCCTTGTGATTCTAGGACTTCCAGGGAGGCTTCTGCTCTTCACCGTCTTAGTGCTGTGTGTCCAGTTCTCAGAGCCTCACGTGTGTAGGCAGGAAGGTGAGCCATCATGGGCCCTGTGAGTTCAGAAGGGGATCTCAGGTCCCAGCAGGCCTTGCATGTTCACAGGAGCTCCTGTTCTCAGCTTTGTCCCTGGAGTTGTGACTGTCAGACATGCTCAGAGTGATGGTCCTCAGATATCGCTGCCCTGCCTGTGTCTCATCAAGGATGTAGCAACAAAGGACAGGTGGATGTATTAGAACCCACTCATTGTACAGGAGACAGGGATCAAGACCATCCCTATGGAAAAGAAATTCAAAAAAGCAAAATGGCTGTCTGGGGAGGCCTTACAAATAGCTGTGAAAAGAAGAGAAGCGAAAAGCAAAGGAGAAAAGGAAAGATATAAGCATCTGAATGCAGAGTTCCAAAGAATAGCAAGGAGACATAAGAAAGCCTTCCTCAGTGATCAATGCAAAGAAATAGAGGAAAACAATAGAATGGGAAAGACTAGAGATCTCTTCAAGAAAATTAGAGATACCAAGGGAACATTTCATGCAAAGATGGGCTCGATAAAGGACAGAAATGGTATGGACATAACAGAAGCAGAAGATATTAAGAAGAGGTGGCACAGAAGAACTGTGCAAAAAAGATCTTCACGACCCAGATAATCACGATGGTGTGATCACTCACCTAGAGCCAGACATCCTGGAATGTAAAGTCAAGTGGGCCTTAGAAAGCATCACTACGAACAAAGCTAGTGGAGGTGATGGAATTCCAGGTGAGCTATTTCAAATCCTAAAAGATGATGCTGTGAAAATGCTGCACTCAATATGCTAGCAAATTTGGAAAACTCAGCAGTGGCCACTGGACTGAAAAAGGTCAGTTTTCACTTCAATCTCTAAGAAAGGCAATGCCAAAGAATGCTCAAACTACCACACAATTGCACTCAACTCACAAACTAGCAAAGTGATGCTCAAAATTCTCCAAGCCCAGGCTTCAGCAATATGTGAACCATAAACTTCCAGATGTTCAAGCTGGTTTTAGAAAAGGCAGAGGAACCAGAGATCAGATTGCCAACATCTGCTGCATCATGGAAAAAGGAAGAAAGTTCCAGAAAAACATCTATTTCTGCTTTATTGACTATGCCAAAGCCTTTGACTGTGTGAATCACAATAAACTGGAAAATTCTGAGAGAGATGGGAATACCAGACCACCTAACCTGCCTCTTGAGAAACCTATATGCAGGTCAGGAAGCAACAGTTAGAACTGGACATGGAACGACAGACTGGTTCCAAACAGGAAAAGGAGTACGTCAAGGCTGCATATTTTCACCCTGCTTATTTAACTTCTATGCAGAGTATATCATGAGAAACTCTGGGCTGGAAGAAGCACAAGCTGGAATCAAGATTGCTGGGAGAAATATCAATAACCTCAGATATGCAGATGACACCACCCTTCTGTCTTCTTCCCAAATTCTCACTCCTTCTGAGCAGTTGCTGAGCTCCAGGAAGGCTGTTTCTGTGACCAGCAACAGGACCATTTTGGCCTGCTGAGGAGGTGTCTGGATTAGAGCTTCTCATCACCAGCTGCCTTCATATTTTTTACATCTTCTTCAACTCACTCCTCTACTGATCTTCTCTGAAACACAATCCAGACCCAAAGTCAGGCTGGTCTGGTTTATAGGAGGGTAGTCTTGTATCCATGGTCTTGAACTCCCAAAGCACCTGGAATTTCTAAGATTATGGAGATGTCTGTACTGTGAGTTTAAGCTGAAGTTTCCAAGGTCCTATGTACCGCTGTGGGCTATTCTTTTCTTGTTTGTTTGGATGGAAGCCAGTCTGGGAATCTTACCAACAGTTATATTCATGTGTCTGTGGGAAACTGTGCAGATTTCATCCTGCTCTGTTAATTCCTGCTGGGTTTACCCAGCTAGGTCTTCCACTTTGAAGAAGAAGAATGCTGTCTGTTGCTGATTTCCCTTGCATATGATCTTTGCCGAGAGTGTTTGTAAACCCCTTGGAAAACCAGGGATAAGGTATTGTCTTAGAACAGAAGACGCCAGACAGCATTTTGCTGGGACAGAGTGGTACCTCAGTCTATAGTTACAAGTGCCAGATGCTCAGCTCACAGTGGGTCACAGATTCTCCAGGACCTTTGAGATGCAGTCATTGAAGCAAGATTGAAGGGCTCCTGTGAGGGTATTGAGGCTGGCTGTCTCTCCAGCTCTGACCCTGCTCCAGATTGCCATGGTCTTGCCAGGGCCTTCTTCATGGGCAGCATGTGGCCTGCAGACTCCCCTCAGCACATGCAGCCACTCCAGGAAAACTGTGACTGTCCTTTGGTCAGTGAGTAGCAGGCACATCCTGACCAGTTGCTGTGCTCAGGGGTGGACTGGCTGACTGAGCAGGTCTGGGTTATGCCCACCCTGAGCACGGCAGAGTCCTTTGTGATGGAGGGGTGGTCCCCAAAGGAGGATGATGGCAAGACCTGAGGCAGAGGACTTCCTGCTCTGTAGACAGAGATGACACATTTGAAACTTCTTCCCAAGAAGTCGTTCCTAACTCCTTAGTTGTTTACTCTGTCTGGTACATGCTGCAATGTGAGAGGCACTTTTTGCAGAGAGGTCATGATTGATCAAACAGCTCTGCTTTCTGTACCTGCCACTAAGTGAGACAGCAAAGCATTCCTGTTCAATAATGGTTTTATGCTCATCATTCTTCTTAAAGAGGGTCTGTAAATTAGATAGCAATACATAAATGAAAATTATCCTCTCTATGAGATGACCCGGTCACACAGAGCAAGACCAGGAGGAATGACAGGCCCCAATACCGAGTAGCTGTAACTGTGACTTGGAGTCATGTGAACTCTGGTGTCCTGAGGACAGAGGGTTTCACTGTGGTCATAATAGGCACAGGCCTGAGTCCTGCATCTCCTGCTTGGGCAGAGAACCTTAGTCATTCTTGACTCAGAGAATTTCAGCAGCTTCTGCAAGTGTTGGATTCTGCATACACTTTGGGGGTTTTTATTTCCTTTTTGAGAGGCTTTGCCTACTGCGGGTTTGCCCGGCTTGCTAGTAGCACGAAGCATTCATATTCTGTCGCTGAACCTAAGCTCTCCTCTGGTCTGGTGTCAGGGGACAGACTCTCAACCTTATGCTTGAGCTTGCGTTCTGTCCTCCTGTCTCTGCCTCTCGCTCTTGTTTTATGCTCCTCCAAGCCCAAGGAGTGGGATAGCATCCGCCCAGGGATAGCATCTGGTTTTTCTGTTTCCTGAGCAACCTCTGGTTGCTTTTACCCTGTAACCAAAAGGCAGTTTTCTTTCTTTCCCTTTTTACTATTAACTGTTTTCCTTTTGATCTTGATGCTGCTTTTGAGACAAGGGGACAGTGGCTAAAAGGACTTTGAGGAGGGACTGGGGGATGAGTGAAGCGCTGAGGGGGAGACTTGTGGGATGGGGTGCACTGGGTCTGGTTGTCACCCAGGTGCAGAGTGGATTAGGGGCTTCCCAGGGCCCAGGGCCCAGGGCACCAGGAGGTCCCTGCTCCTGACATCTAGGGCCCGAGTCTGGGTCTTGGCTGTGGCTCCTGTGGGCATAGTGTTTCCTGCCCCTGTCTCAACTTCTCCTGTTTGGTCGTGGGTGTGGTTCCCGCCCTTGGTTGTTGTGAAGGTCAGAGCAGGTTACAGGCTTTCAGTGTCGCTCTGCTGTCTCCACCTCTGGCCAAAGTCTTTTAATTCCTCCAGTATCACTTATTCTTGCAATGCTTGGTACGTTAATATGGTTCAAAGAGCATTTTGTTCTGAAATGCTATTTTTTTTCAGTATTAATTAAATTATGAAGCAAATGTATAGGAAAGTGTCTGGTGCACACGTTACAGATCTTGTGCTAATAGCAGCATAGTGATTGTAAAGCAATCGCAAATACGAAGCCACAAGTGCCTGGTGTGCAGATAATTGGATATCACACTTAGCGCTTTGCCACCTATCGTTTTTGAAGCACATTCTGTAAGTGAATCTTGGTTACACTGTAAGTTGTTTTTCTATAATCCTCATTTATGACATATGCCACATCATGATTTCCTATATCTTTTGTTTATTAAGCATGTTTATTACTATTTTCAACATGATAATCAACTCTAAAAAGTTTAAATTGAGTTTTATTGTCCAGTTTTTTAATTCCTGATTTTTAAAAACTGGGGACAGAGGCTGAAGAATATTTCCCTTGATTTGTGGATCAGCCTCCAGTATTACTGTGTGGCTGGTTGTCTCCCTGAGGCTGGTTGTCTCATTTCTAGTGTTTCTGTTACTGAGGCACGTGAGTTTAGATGCAGCAGCAGAACTCGCTAAGACGAGCTTATTAGTAGTGGATTCGGAGGTTGCTGCAGGGCGGAGCTCCTTCTGCAGAGCCTGTAGGAAAGGAAGGGCTGCTCAGAGCAGGTGAACGTCAAGCCGTCAGCTTCAGGATGGCAGGACACCAGACTTGGGGTCCCCACCGGCTCTGTCTTCTCTCCTTTCTGTCTGAGAACACAGCCCTGCTGGAGTGTCCACAGCATCACCACCACCTGGTCCCGTGGCTGTGCAGCCCAGGCCCCGGGGAGGAGGCTGCTTGCTCATCTCTGGCCTGGCTCTGACGGTGCGCAGGGAGCTGCCTAGCCTTTGGGGCTGGAGGGTGGGTTTCTGAGAAAGAGGCTTCCTGTGAGGCAGCTTTCAGAAGTTCCACCCTCTCCCTGGAAGTGAGCACGATGTCTCTGGAGGACTGGGCAGCCCTGCTCCCTCCCTGGAGTGTGGCAGATCAGCTGGCAGATGAGGCTTTGACCATGGGACAACCTGGCAGAGAGGTGGAAAGGAGCCAGTGCTGGGCGCACAGAGCTGCAGAATCATCCTGGCCCCGAAGCTGGGGCTGTGCCCCTGTGCCCACGGGGACCTTCACTGTTACACATACACAAGGTGATAGACATGAAGTGAACTTCACAGAGGACATGAGGAGTAGAGTCCCAGACTTCTGCCCCAGTGTGTAGTGTCTGGAACTGGAGGCTGTGCATCCACTGCATGTGAGCCGTGGCAGAGGCTGGGGGTAGGGAGTGTCGAGGGGCTGTAGGTCTGAAGGCCAAGCCCCAGCCCCTGAGCATGACTCAGTGCAGAGGGCGGTGATGCTGGTCCTGAGCATGTAGTTCAGTAATGGAGGTGGGGACCGTCTGCCCTGATGGACGCACAGTGGTCTGTCAGCTTTCTTCCCAGGGACGAAGGAGACAGACAGCAGAGGGTAACCGAGTTGGTGGGGGGAGAAATCAGGTGCAGGAGAGATGAGGAAAACCAGTTTGTGACAAAGGAAATGTGTAGTGTCATTGGAGAAGGCAGTTTAGAACCTGATTTGCTGGTAATGAGATGCCTATGACATTTCAATTAAATCTATAATTACAGAGTAATATGTAATAAATGAATCGATAGAAACAGATGGAATTAAACCAACTCCATGCCCTTGCACTTGGTGCTAAAGAGATTCCATCAAAGTGGTGATAAAGATGGGGATATGAGATTATCTGTCAGATGCCATGCAAGACCTAAACTTCTAAACTGGGCTGAGAAATCAGATTGAAGTCATATGACTCAGCTTTGGAGTACATGAACAACTGAATCTCTGACACAGGTCTGATTGCACTAACAAGTGTGTGCTTCCCTGGTGGCTCAGTGGTAAAGAATCTACCTGCCAGTGCAAGAGACCTGGATTCAGTCGCTGGGTCAGGAAGATTCCCTTGGAGAAGGGAATGGCAACCCACTCCAGTATTCTTGCCTGGAGAATTCCATGGACAGAGAAGCCTGGCGGGCTACAGTCCATGAGGTTGCAAAGAATCAGACACGACTGAGCGACTAACACTAACTTACATTCTTAAAACTTTATTAGATGATCTCATTCTCAACATGGGAGCTCACTGTTAAATGAGCACCTCTGATATGATGCCCAGAGGAAAAATATTAAATTCAGATTGGAATTGATAATATGTATACTGGATCTTTTTCACCTCAGTGTGTGATATTTAGAAGAATACACCTCTGGGAACAAGCTCTGCTTCCTCACCTTGTCTGTGGCTACGAGGAAGGTGGTTGGTTAATTGAGGTTTTTGGAAAATGGGGAAGATGCCGACTTTGGCTGCAGGGATTCAGTGAAGATCGGCTGACCCCTGTGTCTTATCAGGGATGAGATAAAAGAAGGAGAACGCATGTGTCATCTCTGTGTTCCATTGTGCTTTGCCATGGCCTCTTTGTAGCTATCATAGAAGATGACCTTATTTTAATACTATTTTGAATCAAGGTTGTCTTGGGACTTCCCTAGAAGTCCAGTGGTTAGGACTCTGCACTTCCATTGCAGGGAAAAGAGTTCAGTCCCTGGTTGGAGAACTAAGATCCCACAATCCACGTGACTTGGCCAAAAAGAAAAAAAAAATGACCTTTTAACCAACTAAACAGAGTTTGAAATTTATACATTTTTCTCATCTTGTTAAAGGATCAAGAACACAAACACATATGATCTGCTGGTCCTATTATCACATACGTATCTTGGTGGTTTATAGTCCTTTTTACAAGGCAAAAAAGAACTGAGGTATTTTGGGATGGTCAGTTGAAATTATTTGGATACCATAAATTAGGTAAAGAGTAACTGGTGTAATTTTATACTTATGTGGATATGTAATTAAGCAAATGTTATTTTGTGATTTGGAAAGTAGACTCCTATAATTTCATCTGTTTCTTTCCTAGGGAAAATATATAAAATATGAACATGAACCATGCTCTGCTTCCCATTCTTGAAGTGTACAAAAATTCTTAAAACATTCTTTTCAGCACTGAAGAATAAAAATGGAAAATTTTTACATTGAAATTATACAGTGTCATTTTAAAGGAGGTTTAGGGCATAAAAAGCTTACTAACACTGCTGGTTGGACCCTCCTCTGGTGCCTGCTCTGCAATCTGAACCTGTTCCCTCTGGGACTCTGGACCCAGGGCCAAAGTTAGGGGGACACTCTGCCCCCCAGCTCTGGGCACTCAGAAGAGCTGGGCCTATGAGGGTCCTTCCCACACCCAACAAGGTATCCACACTTTTCTGGCCAACCCATCCCAGGATGCCTCTTGTTCTTCCTGGGGGCTGCCTGCCTGTCCACCTTCTGGAGCCCAGAGGCTAGACTTGGGGTGCTTGGAGTGTGAAGGATGAAGGGAGCAGGTGGTTAAAAAAAGGCAATTGAAGGCAGTCATCACAAAGCACGTTGAATTATGAATGGTGACCTCTCGTTAAAAATCAATCTAGAGGAGAAACCAGAAGAGAACTTAGAAAAAACCCTGGTACGTCTTTGAAGGGAGATTTCACATTTCATCTGTAAAGTAAAGCATATGCCATGAAAAAGGAAGAATTTCAGAATAGTTTTGTTTCCCCTTAGAATCAGTAGAGGCAATGAAAAGTTCTGTGGATGGAACTAATATGACTGAAGTGGTTGCTGGCTCAGGGGCAGGGCACACAGGCTGAGTACGTGCCTTTGGCCCCAGAGACCGCACTTGTTTTTGTTATTTGTTGAGCTTTAAGATGTTTCTGTCAGTGTTCTGAGGCATTTACATGGATAATAAGAGCTTAGTCTTTATAACCACCTCAAGGGTAAGTCCTGTTATTATCTCCAGTTTACTGATAAGCAAACAGGTGCACAGAGGATGTGTTACTAGTAAAGAATGAATCCTGGGTTCAGACCTCTACTTCAGATCTTGGGTTTTTAATGAATATGCCATGTGGGACACCTATAAAATAAGGATACTGCCTTATGACCCAGCAATCCCACTGCACACCGAGGAAACCAGAATTGAAAGAGACATGTGTACCCCAATATTCATCACAGCACTGTTTATAATAGCCAGGACATGGAAGCAACCTAGATGCCATCAGCAGATGAATGGATAAGAAAGCTGTGGTACGTATACATAATGGAGTATTACTCAGCCATTAAACAGAATACATTTGAATAAGTTCTGTTGAGGTGGATGAAACTGGAGCTGATTATACAGAGTGAAGTAAGCCAGAAAGAAAAACAACAATACAGTATATTAACACATATGTATGGAATTTAGAAAGATGGTAACGATAACCCTGTATACGAGACAGCAAAAGAGACACAGATGTATAGAACAGTCTTTTGGACTCTGTGGGAGAGGGAGAGGGAGAGGGTGGGATAATTTGGGAGAACAGCATTGAAACATGTATAATATCATATAAGAAATGAATTGCCTGTCTAGGTTCGATGCAGGATACAGGATGCTTGGATGACCCAGAGAAATGGTATGTGGAGGGAGAAGGGAGGGGGGTTCAGTACTGGGAACATGTGTACACCCATGGCGGATTTATGTTGATGTATGGCAAAACCAATACAGTATTGTAAAATAAAGTAAAAAAATAAAATTAAAAAAAGAAATTTAAAATAAGGATACATAGTTATGTAAAAACACCAATTAGAAATATTACAACAATAACCCTTGAGATGAAAACTTGATAGATAGTCACAGATCAAGCATAGCTGGAAAAAAATTAGTGCACAACAAGATCAAGCTGAAGAAACTTCTTAGAGTTAAGCACAAAAATAGAGAACATGAGAAAACACAGTTTTGCAGTTGCTGCTGCTAAGTCGCTTCAGTTGTGTCCGACTCTGTGCGACCCCATAAACAGCAGCCCACCAGGCTCCTCTGTCTCTGGGATTCTCCAGGCAAGAACACTGGAGTGGGTTACCATTTACTTCTCCAATGCATGAAAGTGAAGTTGCCCATTCATGTCTGACTCCTCGCGACCCCATGGACTGCAGCCTACCCCATGGACTGCAGACTGTCCATGGGATTTCCCAGGCAAGAGTATTGGAGTAGGTTGCCATTGCCTTCTCTCAGTTTTGCACTAGACAGATCCAAAAGGCAAAAATGCATTTAATAGAAGGGAATTACAGGGAAAAAGTGGTTAATCAATATTTCTGATCAAATGGCTCATACTTCTCCAAACTGAGGAAAATTGCTTTCAGAGAGAAAAATTGAACCACCTGTGAGGTTGGAATAAAGGCAAACAAAACCTGTCTTTGTGAAACACCACAGACTCTGGGATCAAGACAGAATCTCAAAGGACATGGTCAAGAAAATAGAAATTGCTTAAAGACTGACAGGATATGTTTCAACAGCAATAACAGGTGTCTGGAGATGTCTGTTAAATTTTTTGAATTCCACGTTCAGTATTGACAGTGAAATAAAGATGTTTTCAGGCATACAAGGACTTGGAAAGTTGACCACATAGAGACCATGTTGAGAGGAAAACAGGGGCATGTTTTTGAAAGTGAGGAAAAAGAACCCAGAAAGATGCAAAACATCAAAGACACATTTATGAGTATTGATTTTAGAGTAAAGGATACATTTTCTCTGTTTTATAAGCAGCCATATTTGGTATTCACTTAACACCAGACACCAGGTGGTATCAGAGAAGTGTGTTCTGGAGGGGGAAGGCAACACTTGGAGGAAGGTGAGGGCATATGAAAGGTCTTCTTTTGTTCAATAGATGTTAGAGGTACTGATTCATTAATAGTTTTGCTAGAAAAATATGTGTATAATTACATGCATTAGAACTTTAAGGAGAAATAAAATATATAGGTACAAAAAGTAGAGTGAAAATTCTATATATGATAATGCAGAAAAAAAAGTACAAAGGAAAACATAACATGAACTATCAGAAAAAATAAGTCCCAGTTTGTCAGTAATCACAATAAATATGAATGGAAAAAACTCAAACATTAAAAATAAGTTCCCTGGTGGCCTAGTGGTTAAGATTCTTTCGCTGCCATGGCTTGAGTTCAGTCCTGGTTGGGGAACTGAGATCCTGAAAGATTCATGGCATGGCCAAAGAGAAAAACCAGACTCTCAGAGTAGATTAAATACAACACACAGTTCTGTGGTGTGTACAGAACATGCAAAAAATGTACTGAGAATAAATATAGAGGCAACATTAATAGAGAAAATTAGGCCTCTTCTTGTGGCAAGATTAATAGAGAAAATAAGGAAATTCAAGAATATAAAGAGTTAGAGATGAAAAAAGAACCATATGATAATTTGTAGGAAGTTTTGCAAAGAAGTTAGAAGATCAAGATGAAATGTTTGGTTTTCTTGGTGAATGTAAGTGTCATAAATTGACTCAATGAAAATTAGAAAATGTGACTGGAACAGTAACCATAGGAAAATTAGTTTTTCATAAATGTATTTTTACGAAGGGCTTCCCAGGTGGCACAGTGTTAAAGAATCTGCCTGCAGTGCAGGAGACAAAGGAGGCGTGTGTTTGATACCTGGGTCAGGGAAGATCCCCTGGAGAAGGAAATGGCAACCCACTCCAGTATTCTTGCTTGGGAAATCCCAAGGACAGAGGAGCCTGGTGGGCTACAAAGAGTCGAACACAACTTAGTGACTGAGCATACATATATGCACTTTTATAAAAGGCACTGATTCCAATTAAATAAATTTAAATTAAAAAATAAATTTAAAAAGGCACTGACTCAATTTCAAAGGTAAATTCTATAAAAACTTTTTGAAAGTGATAATTCTATGTTATCTAAACTATTTCAGGAAAATGAGTATCACCCTTTTAATGAATAATCCCATAATTTAGTAATGAATCAGAAAAGGGCTAATTTCAATTGAGACCAAGTATAAATTTCATAAACACACTATTAGCACATTGAAATAACTGTTTATTAAATATGACCAGGCATTGTTCCATAAGTGTAAGATTATTTCAATAATAGAATCTCTGTTGTAGGAATGCATAAGATGAACATGTAAAAAGAGAAAAATTACAGTTATAACAGTAGATACTGAAAGACCTTGAAACAGTATTGTAGCCATTTATGACAAATTCTAGGTGAAGGAGTGATGGAAGGGACCTTTCTCAATAGGAATGAGGGTTTGATTAAAAACCACAGCAAACATGGTTGACCCAAGGAAATATTAAATATAGAACAAAGTAACATTACCACAGTGATTTCTGTTAGTCCATAGTCCCCAACTAGAAACTGGGGTTTCTAGTTAAGTTTATATGGGAAAATAAAATCAGTAAAATATTAGAAATCAAGACTTAATTTCAGTGAAAAGGGGAGATATTATACAAAATCTAATACAAAATCTGTTAGATCAGTAGGAACATTATGTAGGGTATAAAAAATTTGTATAAAAATCCTTGTACTGTATGTTATAAAATGATGTTGTTTTTAATAACATTTTACCCATAGAACTTCTTTCAGAATTGAAGTTAATAAGCAACAAAGTCCTATTGTATAGCACAGAAACTATATTCAGTGTCCTATAATAAACCAAAAATGGAAAGGAATATGAAAAAGTTTTTTTAAAAAGCAGCATTAAAGAAATTTAAAGTTAATCCTCTTAAGCCCTGCTGTTGTTTTATCAACTAAGTTTAAGAAGTAGTCTAAATCCTTTTATCATTTCAACCACCTTCACGGCATCTTCACCAAGAATAGATTCCATCTCAAGAAGCCTCCTCTTTGCTCATCCATAAGAAGCAACTCCTCACCCTTCAGGTTTCATCATGAGATGCAGCAGTTCAGTCGCATCTTCAGACTCCACTTCTGATTCTCTTTCTGTTTTCACCACATCTGCAGTTCTTCCTCCACTGAGGTCTTGAACCTCCACAAAGTCATCCATGAGGATCGGAACCAACTTCTTCCAAACTCTTGTTAGTGTTGATATGTTTACCCCTTCCCGTGAACAATGACTGTTCTTAATGGCACTGAGAATCGTGAATTCCTTCCAGTAGGATTTCAACAGACTTGATTTGATTGCCCAGGGCCATCACAGGAATCAGGGTCTATGGTATACAGTTTTAGCCTTTAATGAAATGTGTTTCTTAAATAATAAGACTTGAAAGTATGATTTCTCCTTGATCTGTGGACTGCAGAATGGATATTGTGTCAAGAGCCACGAAAACAATATTCATCTCATTGTCCCTCTCCATCAGAGCTCCTGGGTGGCCAGGGACATTGTCAGTGAGTGGAATAATTTGAAAGGACTATTTTTTTCTGAGCAATAGGTCTTAATGCATTCATGCATGCTTAGTCACTCAATCATGTCCAACTCTTTGTGATCCCATGGGCCGTAATCCGCCAGGCTCCTGTGGCCATAGGATTCTCCAGACAAAAATACTGAAGTGGGTTGCCATTTCCTCCTCAACGGTGGGCTGCAAATATTCAGTAAACCATGTTGTAAACAGATGTGCTGTCATCCGGGTTTTGTTGCTCCATTTACAGAGCACAAGCAGAGTACATTCTGCATAATCCTAAGAGCCCTAGGATTTTCAGATGGTCAAGGGGCACTGGCTTCAACTTACCAGTCACCAGCTGCATTAGCTCCTGACAAAAGGGTTGGTCTGTCTTGTGAAGCGCTGAACCCAGGCGCTGACGTCTCCTCTCTCGCTCTGAAGGTCCTAGATGGCATCTTCTTCCAATAGAAGGCTGTCTCATCTACACTGAAAATCTGTTGTTAGTGTAGCCACTTTCATTTATGATCTTAGCTAGGCTCTCCAGATAACACTGAAACTTCTACATCAGCACTTGCTGCTTCACTCTGCACTTTTATGTCATGGGAACAGCGTCTTTCCTTAAATCTAACTTCCCTGTGGGAGCTTCAGACTTTTCTCCTACAGGTTCCTTGTCTGTCTCAACCTTCATGGAGTTGAAGAGAGTCAGGGGCTTGCTCTGGATGAGGCTTTGCCTTGAGGGAATGTTGTGACAGATTTGATTTTCTAACCAGACACTAAAACTTTCTCCATGTCAGCATTAAGGCTCTTTTTCTTTCTTACCATTTGTGTGTTCACTGGAAGAGGACTTGTAATTTCCTTATAGAATTTTGCCTTCACATCTTGGAAAGAGGTTTGGTGCAAGAGGTCTAACTTTCAGCCTCTGTCAGCTTTTGACCTGCCTTCTTCTCTAAACTTGGCCATTTTCTAGCTTTTGATTTATTTTTATTTTTTTGAATTTTATTATTTCTTTCTTTATTTTTTTACTTTACAATATTGTATTGGTTTTTCTATACAGCAACGTAAATCTGCCACAGGTGTACACATGTTCCCAATCCTAAACCCTCCTCCCACCTCCCTCCCCATACCATCCCTCTGAGTCATCCCAGTGCACCAGCCCCGAGCATCCTGTATCATGCATCAAACCTGGACTGGTGATTCATTTCACGTATGGTATTATACATGTTTCAATACCATTCTCCCAAATCATCCCACCCTCGCCCTCTCCCACAGAGTCCAAAAGACTGTTTATACCTGTGTGTCTCTTTGCTGCCTTGCATACAGGGTTATCGTTACCATCTTTCTAAATTCCATATATACGCATTAGTAGTATACTGTATTGGTGTTTTTCTTTCTGGCTTACTTCACTCTGTATAATAGGCTCCAGTTTCATCCACCTCATTAGAACTGATTCAAATGTATTCTGTTTAATGACTGAGTAATACTTCATTGTGTATATGTACCACAGCTTTCTTATCCATTCATCTGCTGATGGACATCTAGGTTGCTTCCATGTCCTGGCTATTATAAACAGTGCTGCGATGAACATTGGGGTACACGTGTCTGTTTCAATTCTGGTTTCCTCAGTGTGTATGCCCAGCATTGGGATTGCTGGGTCATAAGGCAGTTCTATTTCCAGTTTTTGAAGGAATCTCCACACTGTTGTCCATAGTGGCTGTACTAGTTTGCATTCCCACCAACAGTGTAAGAGGGTTCCCTTTTCTCCACACCCTCTCTAGCATTTATTGCTTGTAGACTTTTGGATCGCAGCCATTCTGACTGGCGTGAAATGGTACCTCACTGTGGTTTTGATTTGCATTTCTCTGGTAATGAGTGATGTTGAGCATCTTTTCATGTGTTTGTTAGCCATCCGTATGTCTTCTTTGGAGAAATGTCTATTTAGTTCTTTGGCCCATTTTTTGATTGGATCGTTTATTTTTCTGGAATTGAGCTGCATGAGTTGCTTGTATATTTTTGAGATGAGTTGTTTGTCAGTTGCTTCATCTGCTATTATTTTCTCCCATTCTGAAGGCTGTCTTTTCACCTTACTTATAGTTTCCTTTGTTGTGCAGAAGGTTTTAAGTTTAATTAGGTCCCATTTGTTTATTTTTGCTTTTTTTCCCCAATATTCTGGGAGGTGGGTCATAGAGGATCCTGCTATGATGTTGGAGAGTGTTTTGCCTATGTTCTCTAGGAGTTTTATAGTTTCTGGTGTTATGTTTAGATCTTTAATCCATTTTGAGTTTATTTTTGTATATGGTGTTAGAAAGTGTTCTAGTTTCATTCTTTTACAAGTGGTTGACCAGTTTTCCCAGCACCATTTGTTAAAAAGGTTGTCTTTAATCTATTGTATATTCTTGCCTCCTTTGTCAAAGATAAGGTGTCCATAGGTGCATGGATTTATCTAGGCTTTCTATTCTGTTCCATTGATCTATATTTCTGTCTTTGTGCCAATACCATACTGTCTTGATGACTGTGGCTTTGTAGTAGAGCCTGAAGTCAGGCAGGTTGATTCGTCCAGTTCCATTCTTCTTTCTCAAGATTAATTTGGCTATTTGAGGTTTCTTGTATCTCCATACAAATTGAGAAATTTTTTGTTCTAGCTCTGTGAAAAGTACCATTGGTAGCTTTAGCTTTTGACTTAAAATGAGAGCTGTGCAACTCTTCCTTTGACTTGAATGCTTAGTGGACCTTGTAGAGTTAAGTGGTTTTGGTTCAATATTGCTGCATCTTGAGTGACAGGGAGCTGAGGAGAGGGAGAGTTGGGGTGGCTGGTCAGTGAAGCAGTCAGAACATGCACTTTTACGATCAAGTTTCTGTGTTATATACAGGGACAGTTCATGCGTGGCCCCCATGCCCCCAATTACAATAGTAACATCAAAGGTCACCCCTCACAGATCACCATAACAAATACCATAATAATGAAAAAGTGTGAAATACTGTTCAGTTCAGTCGCTCAGTCGTGTCCAACTCTTTGCGACCCCATGAATCGCAGCACGCCAGGCCTCCCTGTCTATCACCAACACCTGGAGTTCACTCAGATTCACGTCTGTTGAGTCAGTGATGCCATCCAGCCATCTCATCCTCTGTCGTCTCCTTCTCCTCCTGCCCCCAATCCCTCCCAGCATCAGAGTCTTTTCCAATGAGTCAACTCTTCGCATGAGGTGGCCAAAGTACTGCAGTTTCAGCTTTAGCATCATTCCTTCCAAAGAAATCCCAGGGCTGATCTCCTTCAGAATGGACTGGTTGGATCACCTTGCAGTTCAAGGGACTCTCAAGAGTCTTCTCCAACACCACGGTTCAAAAGCATCAATTCTTTGGAACTCAGCTTTCTTCACAGTCCAACTTTCACATCCATACTTGACCACTGAAAAACCATAGGCTTGACTAGATGGACCTTTTGGCAAAGTAATGTCTCTGCTTTTGAATATGCTATCCAGGTTGGTCGTAACTTTTCTTCCAAGGAGTAAGCGTCTTTTAATTTCATGGCTGTAGTCATTATCTGCAGTGATTTTGGAGCCCCAAAACATAAAGTCTGACACTGTTTCCAGTGTTTCCCCATCTATTTAGAATCATCAGAATGTGACACAGAGACACAGAGTGAGCAGATGCTGTTGGGAAAATGTTACCCACAGACTCACTTGATGCAGTGTTATCACAAGCCTTCAATTTCTAGAAAACAGTGTCTGTGAAATTCAGTTAAGTACATTAACAGGAGGTCTGCCTAACTCTGGACTGAGATGGAGAACTCTTAATGATATAGTGAGTGAATACTAGAAGGACAGAATGTCAATTCTGGAAAGATAGGGCATTTTACCATTAAATAACTTGAAATTAAAATATACTGTAGATCGACAGTCATAAGTGTGTTAACTGGTTGCCACAAACCAAAGCTGGGTTTCCAGTTTGTGTGTTGTAATCAGGTTTGCGGAGAGTGTTTGCTGGAGTGAGAAGTGGCACATTGTCTCCCTGTTTTAGGTTGTGCTTCTGAAAGACTGTGGCTTCTGTGGGTTAGTGGCATGTGCTCGGACTGACGCTTAATCAGAGGTTTTGCTGACAAGACAGGATTTTCAGCAGACGGTACAATGTTCAGTTCTCCTGGATTTGTGGAAATTAACCTGATGTTACCGCAGTGTTTTCAGGCCACGTGAAGTGCCTTGTGGGCCAGCATTTGTGATCCTACGAGCTCAGCAAGAAAAAGACACAGCACATTTTCAAGTGATGTTATAAACAAGTCTCCTCAAAGATGTGTGTCCCTCTTTCATCTGATTCATTTTGGGGAAACAGTAAAGCCGTGTATCAGTAAATGCAGTGAAGAAAGGAGCAGAGGTTTTATAATTTATCAAAGTGTATGAACTAGCACCTGTTTAAAATATGCCGTGCTCAGATTTATCTGGGGATAGCAGTTTTTTTCTCGGAAAGAAAATGATCAGTTATTAATATTCCCTGGGACTGTCGTTTTGTTTCTTGGAATCTGCCTGATTCTTTGCAGAACCAGTCTAAGTTCAAAAATGTTGCTTTTGTCCTCAAGTTATATGAGGAATCATCACTCCTGATTTAAAATATGACTTTATTATTTCTCTTTGGTTGAATATTTTGAAGTTGGGAAAGCTATTCATCATAACCTCAAACCCAGTTTGGGAATAGAAATACTTGCATAATGTCCATGTGCTGTGGGTGCCTGCAGGGTTCTCTGTTCCCTGGTTTTATTTAAAAATACCTGGTGTTATTTTTTTATACACAGCATCTCTGCCTACTTAGTTCTTGACATACTGCTGTTCTAGATGGATTTAATTATTGCTCAGTGTCATTTTTTTTTAATGTACTTTCCATATGTTTCTTTTTCCTTAGGGAGGTTATTTACCCCTTTTTATCATGTTTTCCCCATTTCTATCCATTCCTCATCATAGGCCTTCCCACCATCTGAGGCCCGGCCGTAGCAGCCCCGGTTCCCAGCAGCTGCCCTCGATCACCCGGCCTGCGCCGGCTCTGCCGCCATGGGGACCGCTCAGGTACTGTGTGCCCGTCAGTTCTCTGGCCGCGTAGGTGTTGGTGGGAGGTGCTGGGGTAGTGGTGCTGGAGGTGATCAGGGGGATGGAGGTGATGCCGGGCATGCGGGGGATGGGAGTGAGGGGAGTAAGGACCCAGAGGGTGAGTGCAGGTGCTGTGGCAGCCTCCCAGCTCCCAGTGGAGAATTTTCTGGCTCAGATGGAGGTGTGTCTGTAAGCGACTCACAAATGCGGCACTTGTATGCTTGGTTGGGAAGCTGGGAGGGGGCTGCTGGAGACCTAGGGGATGAGCATGAGATGAGGTCCGGGCTCTGGTCCTCGCAACATCACCTGTCACGTGAGCTGGGAGAAGGGGTCTGTGGACACTCACACAAGGGCTTCTCTGGGGCAGAGTGACCTTCCCGGGCTTGTGAAGGGCTTTCATGTGCTTTTGGTGGTGGCTGTGCTTGTGGGGAGGGGTCAGGAAGTCCCTCAGCTGATGATGAGCCAGATGCATGGTCAGGGCCCTTCTGCCACTGCTTGCTCCTAAAACTCCTGGGGCCCTGTGTGCTCAGGACACCCCAGGAAGACGACACCCTCTCACCCGTCCCCGCTCACATTTGGAGGGTATTCGGGAGCAGAGTTGTGACCTTTCACCTTCCTCGATGCCAATAAATACTGAGTTGAAGCCTTTGCAGAGGGTGACTCTTCATTTGATTTTTCAAGGCAAGATGGGGCAATTTATAGTATATCGTTCTCTACTGCAGGGGAGATTTAAGCTGTGAAATACGGTCAGATTTCCAGTGGGCCCTTGTCCCTGCCCCCGATGACCTTCTCCCATCCCTTCTTTCCCGTCTTGGGTCTCATCTGGGTCTCACCGCACAAGTCTGCACCTTGTGTGTAACACCTTCTTTTACCATTCCAATAATCTCAGGAAATGACACTGATGTGGATTGTCAGGCTCCATAGGCAAGATGCGGTTGCTTTTTGGTGGGAGTTTCATGTAAGAGCCTTGAGGAGACCAAGCCTTTTCATTCTCTCTTTTTAAAAATCTACTTCCCCCTCTGATTTAGCAAAGATGAGGCATGATGCCTCTTCATTGCTCTCATCAACTCTTCCGTCAAACGTCCTGCAGCTCATTAGATGCAACTGCATATTTCCCCCATAGATTGGGTAAGGTGCTTAACTGCAAAGATGAGAATTTACTCTGGCTCATGTGAACAGAAAACGACTTTATTAAAAGAGATGCTGGGCACGTCATGGGCCTCTAGACGGGCCTGGACAGACAGGATCTGCACGAGGCCACCAGGGCACACTGGGGAGCCCAGACAGAAGCCCCTTCTCGATGTATTCACCCCACCTTGGGGCAGGGCCTGGGCCTGGCCGTGGGGTTCTGCCTGCGTCTCACCGCAGGGAAGACTGGAAAGCACTGTTGCCCTTGGAGAGGGGTCAGCCCCAGAAATGACAGTGTCAGTGGTGTATGAAGCACTTTAGAAATGCGGGGTGCCCACGGTGCTGGGCCCCGGTCCTTACCCCATGACACTGGGCCCCAGTCCACTCTGGGGTCCCTCTGCGTATCCCCACACAGCCATAGCACTCAGTGTTTTCAATGCACCGTCCTGTATGAAATGGAAATCCATTTACTTTTGTCCCCAACGAGGTCCCCTGGTCTCACTCATCACACGATCTCACTCCTGGTCAACGGTCTGGGGACAGAGTTCAGCCTGACCCGCCTGCTGTCTGTGCCTGATATGACGACTTCAGCCAACACAGCCTTGCAGACACTAGGTACGGGTTGCTCAGATTGTTTCAGTTTTCATTATAAATATATACGGGACAAGAAAAGCTGGGGGAAGGGATGATGGGTGCTCTGTTCTCTGGGGGCTCCCATCCCCGCCTCCCCTGCTCCACGCCTCCTTGGTCCCAGGGTCAGCAGCTCTGCTCACCTGAGACCCCTGATCTTCTCGGCACCTGTGAGTAATACTCTTCATCCTTCAGAGGCCTGAGTTTGGGTGGTTCTGCCCATGTAGGTCTTTGCAGGTCCCAGGAGCTTTTCTAGTGGATGCAGGGGTGCCACTGGGGGATTCAGAGGACCTCTGGTCTGACCCTCTTCTTTCACTCATAGTAGGAGCTCCACTGTGTCCTGAGACTGCGGGTCCACAGGCGTTCTTGCTGCCCATCAGTCAGCAGCCTGAGCACTCCCAACTCCACTTTCCAATCCAGTCTCCAGAGGCATCCACAGGTCTCCATGGATAACTCACTCCCTGCTGGATGGTCCTCCCCTGGGGACCCGGATGCCTAACACAGCAGACTGCAGTTTCCTGGGGACAGGAGCAGAGCTGCAGGGAGCTGTGCTCCTCTGGCCACAGGAGGGGTGTCATGCATGGCTGTGGTCCATGGCAGATCCAAATCCTGGATGAACAGGCTTCTGAGGACAAATTCCAGCAGGCACATGGCCTGGGACAGCGCCTGCCCCCGGGGGTGACCCCAGAGTGACCTGTGACCACCCTCTGCTGCCTCTGCCATTAGCGTGGAGGTTCCCACCCCCACTCCTGGAAGAACAGCCACCATGCCTTGGATTTACGTGCAGAATCGCTGAGAAGGGCAGTTTTTGTCAGATTCTGCCTTTGAGCAAAACTCTAAACTGTAGGGCTAATGTTTAAAAGGAATGGAAATGTAGGGCTAATGTTTAAAAGGAGCTCATCACTTTTATTGCTGTTTGGGTCAGATAATTCTGTGAGCAAGTCTGTCCTGGGTGCTGCGGGAGGCAGGCAGGGTCCTGCACCCACCACCACCCCACCACTCCCACTGCTGCCAGGACACTTCCTGCTTCCCCAGAAACGGCACCAGACGTGGCTGGACACTGCCATATGCCCAGGGAGAGGCAGCCCCAAGCCTGCTAGAACACCGTACGCATTATTAGGTTCAGTGGCCTCGAGCCATTGTCTACGGGGCCTGTATCATCCATAGAATCAGAGATGATGTCATCTCTAGCATCTGCATGTGGTTAACTTTAATCTTCTCTCCTTCCTCAGTCTCAGATTTGTCAATCTTATTGATCTTACTGAACCAGATTCTGGTTTTTAGTGGTTTTCATTGTTGTTTTTTATCCTGTTTGACTGATGACTTTTTCTGTTTTTCTTTTTATTTCCTCTCTTCTACTTACATTGGTTTTCAGTTGCTCTTTTTCAGTTTGTTTAAAGGTCAGAACTGAAGTCAATGACTTTAGACTTTCCCCTTTCCTGATAGAGGCACTGAGTGCTGAGATGTACCATTCCTGGGTGTGGGAGGGTTTCGTCTTTCTATAAATAGTCTCAACAAGTGTTTAAGTTATGCAGACACATGTGGCTCTTTGCTGGGTAGGATGTTACGACCCCACTGTCTGGACCCGTTTGCGGCAGCGGCGCCTGCCTGCTGCCTGGATGCTGCCCCGCTGCTCACTCTGATTCCATCCTTCTTCCTCGTTCAGTTTAGTTGCTCAGTCATGTCCAAATCTTTGTGACCCCATGGACTGTAACATGCGAGGCCTCCCTGTCCATCACCAACTCCCAGAGCTTGCTCAAACTCATGTCCATCGAGTTGGTGATGCCATCCAACCATCTTATCCTCTGTCATCCCCTTCTCCTCCTGCCTTCAATCTTTGCCAGCATCAGGGTCTTTCCAGTCAGTTCTTCACTTCAGGTGCCCAAAGTACTGGAGCTTCAGCTTCAGCATCAGTCCTTCTAATGAAAGACTGATTTCCTTTAGGATTGACTGGTTTGATATCCTTGCAGTCCAAGGGACTCTCGGGAGTCTTCTCCAACCCCACAGTTCAAAAGCATCAATTCTCTGGCACTCAGCCTTCTCTATGGTCCAACTCTCAGATTTGTACATGACTACTAGAAAAACCATAGCTTTGACCATATGGACCTTTGTTGGCAAAGTAATATCTCTGGTTTTTAATATGCAGTCTACGTTTGTCATAGCTTTTCTTCCAAGGAGCAAGCGTCTTTTAATTTCATGGCTGCAGTCACCATCTGCAGTGATTTTAGAGCTCAAAAGAATAAAGTCTCTCACTGTTTACATTGTTTATCCATCTATTTGCCATCAAGTGATGGGACTTAATGCCATGATCTTAGTTTTTTGAATGTTGAGTTTTAAGCCAGCTTTTTCACACTTTGTCTTTTACCTTCATCAAGAGGCTCTTTAGTTCCTCTTCACTTTCTGCCATGAGGATGGTGTCATCTGCATATCTGAGGTTATTGATATTTCTCCCATAAATCTTAATTCCAGCTTTTGCTTCATCCAGTCCAGCATTTCTCATAATGGACTCTGGATATAAGCTAAATAAGCAGGGTAACAATATATAGCCTTGATGTACTCCTTTCCTGATTTGGAACCAGTTGGTTGTTCCATGTCTAGTTCTAACTGTCGCTTCTTGACCTGCGTACAGATTTCCCAGGAGGCAGGTCTGGTGGCCTGGTATTTCTATCTCTTGAAAAATTTTCCACACTTTGTTGTGATCCACAAAACCAAAGGCTTTGGCATAGTCAATAAAGCAGAAGTAGATGTTTTTCTGGAGCTCTCTTGCTTTTTTGATGATCCAGTGGATATTGGCAATTTGATGTGTGCTTCTTCTATCTTTTCTAAATCCAGCTTGAACATCTGGAAGCTCATGGTTCATGTACTGTTGAAGCTGGCTTGGAGAATTTTGAGCATTACTTTGCTCGCATGTGAGATGAGTGCAGTTGTGTGGTAGTTTGAGTATTCTTTGGCATTGCCTTTCTTTGGAATTGGAATGAAAACTGACCTTTTCCAGTCCTGTGGCCACTGCTGAGTTTTCCAAATTTGCTGGTAGATTGTGTGCAGCACTTTCACAGCATCATCTTTTAGGATTTGAAATAGCTCACCTGGAATTCCATCACCTCCACTAGCTTTGTTCGTCATGATGCTTCCTAAGGCCCACTTGACTTCACATTCCAGGATGTCTGTCTTTAGGTGAGTGATCACACCATCATGATTATCTGGATCATGAAGATCTTTTTGTATAGTTCTTATGTGTATTCTTGCCACCTCTTCTTAATATCTTCTGCTTCTGTTAGGCCCGTGCCATTTTTGTCCTTTTTGTGCCCATCTTTGCATGAAATGTTCCATTGGTATCTCTAATTTTCTTGAGATCTCTAGTCTTTCCCATTCTGTTGTTTTCTTCTATTTCTTTGCTTTAATCACTGAGGAAGGCTTTATTATCTCTCCTTGCTGTTCTTTGGAGCTCTGCATTCAGATGGGTATATCTTTCATTTTCTCCTTTGCTTTTCACTTCTCCTCTTTTCATAGCTATTTGTAAGGCCTCTTCAGACAACCATTTTGCCTTTTTTGCATTTCTTTTGGGGGATGATCTTGCTCCCTGTCTCCTGTACAATGTCATTAACCTCCGTTCATAGTTCTTCAGGCACTCTTTGTATCAGATCAAATCCCTTGAATCTATGTGTCACTTTCACTTCAGGACCCCCTTATTTTTGTTGTCTGGTAGTACAGTCTTGTTTTCCAGCAATCTTTAAGATATGTTCCTAGTTTTCCACCGCTGTCGTCTACATGGCTTTGGGGAAGGAGAGAGATTCGTGTACCCTCATCCCCACCACCTCTGCTCCATGATTCTCACACCCTCTTTGTTCTCTTTCATTAGAGACCTGGGGAGGCTGTTCCAACCCCACTGAGGCGGGAGCCTCAGTCTCCCTTATACCTATGATTCTCAAACAGGTCACTTTTGTCCCCATGGAACATTGGCAATGTCCAGGTGGAGATTTGGTTTTTATAGCTGGGGGGAGGGTGCTAGTGGCATTGAGGGGGTTGAGGCCACGATGCTGTGAACTGTCTTGCAGTGACCCTCAACAAAAATGACCTGTGTGGATGCCAACAGGCAAGGTGGTCAAACCCTGCTTCACTTTTATGGCCTAACATACGGTACTTATGTATCCTAAAGGGTTCAAATAAGAAACCTAAGGGAATCATATCATCCTAATGTATAACTGTTTCTCTTCAGTGTACGAATTTTGCATGGGGGATCTCAGGACACTGAATGGTGGCAGGTTTGCATGCAAACTTATTTAAGTGGATCATATTGAAAAGACACATTTGTACTTTTCAGGGTGACTGTAAACTATCTGAAACAATCTGCTGAGATTATTCAGATGGCTATTATTTCATGGGTATAGGTGAGTAAACTCTCTGAAACAATCTGCTGGAATTATTCAGATGGCTATTATTTCATGGGTATAGGTGATTCAGTGTGAGCAGTTGTATGTGTGACCCTCACGTGGATAATTACTGTGATTGCATTCCTCATACCAAGGTTCGAACAGTATTTGCATGGGCCTTCCTCAGCGGTTCAGATGGTAAAGAATCTGCCTACAGTGCAGGAGACCTGAGCTTGATTCCTGTGTCAGGATGATCTACTGGACAAGGGAATGGCAGCTCATTCCAGTATTCTTGCCTGGATAGTTCCATGGACAGAAGAACCTGGGGATTATAGTCCACGGGGGTCTCAAAGAGTCAGACATGACTGAGTGACTAACATCTAGTGTGATCAAAGAAAGAAACAAACAAGCTGCATTTTGATATTCGGTCTCATTTAAAATGCGATAAATTATAGAAAGAGTTAGCCCTGCTTCCAGTCAAGCCACGACAATTACAAATTCAGACGCCTAATTTATTTTGCAGAAGAAAATTCACTTTCCTCTAGATAACTACAAATAGATCTATATTTATCAGAGACAAAGGTGTGTAGAAGGAGAAACGAAATAATACCCATTTATGGTCCTGGATTTCTGTGAGTATGGTTTCAGTGTGTCTGCCCTCTCATGCCCTCTTGCAACACCTACCATCTTACTTGGGTTTCTCTTACCTTGGACGTGGGTTATCTCTCCACGGCTGCTCCAGCAAAGCACAGCTGCTGCTCCTTACCTTGGATGAAGGGTATCTCCTCACCACTGCCCTTCCTGACCTTCAACGTGGGATGGCTCCTCTAGGCCCTCCCGCGCAGCCACCGCTCCTTGGACATGGGGTTGCTCCTCCCAGGCGCAGGGTAGCTCCTCCTGGCTGCCGCCCCTGACCTCGGAGGTGGGGTAGCTCCTCTCAGCCACCACCCCGGCGTCGGATGTGGGGTAGCTCCCCCGGCCAACCCCCCAGCCTCGGATGTGGGGTAGCTCCTCTCTGCCGCACAATTGTACTCACGTGCTAGTAAAGTAATGGTCAAAATTCTCCAAGCCAGGCTTTAGCAATATGTGAACCATGAACTCCCTGATGGTCAAGCTGGTTTTAGAAAAGGCAGAGGAACCAGAGAGCAAAATGCCAACATCCACTAGATGATGGAAAAAGCAAGAGAGTTCCAAAAACCATCTACTTCTGCTTTATTGACTATGCCAAAGCCTTTGACTGTGTGGATCACAATAAACTGTGGAAAATTCTGAAAGAGATGGGAATACCAGACCACCTAACCTGCCTCTTGAGAAATCTGTATGCAGATCAGGAAGCATCAGTTAGAATTGGACATGAAACAAGAGACTGGTTCCAAATAGGAAAAGGAGTTCGTCAAGGCTGTATATTATCACCCTGCTTATTTAACTTATATGCAGAGTACATCATGAGAAATGCTGGGCTGGAGGAAGCACAAGCTGGAGTCAAGATTGCTGGGAGAAATATCAGTAACCTCAGATATGCAGATGACACCACCCTTATGGCAGAAAGTAAAGAGGAACCTAAAAGCCTTTTGGTGAAAGTGAAAGAGGAGAGGGGAAAAGTTGGCTTAAAGCTCAACATTCAGAAAACAAAGATCATGGCATCTGGTCCCATCACTTCATGGGAAATAGAGGGGGAAACAGTGGAAACAGTGTCAGACTTTATTTTGGGGCCTCCAGAATCACTGCAGATGGTGACTGCAGCCATGAAATTAAAAGACACTTATTCCTTGGAAGAAAAGTTATGACCAACCTAGATAGTATATTCAAAAGCAGAGACATTACTTTGCCAACTAAGGTCTGTCTAGTCAAGGCTATGGTTTTTCCTGTGGTCATGTATGGATGTGAGAGTTGGACTGTGAAGAAGGCTGAGTACCGAAGAATGATGCTTTTGAACTGTGGTGTTGGAGGAGCCTGTTGAGAGTCCCTTGGACTGCAAGGAGATCCAACCAGTCCATTCTGAAGAAGGTCAGCCCAGGGATTTCTTTGGAAGGAATGATGCTAAAGCTGAAACTGCAGTACTTTGGCCACCTCATGCGAAGAGTTGACTCACTGGAGAAGACTCTGATGCTGGGAGGGATTGGTGGCAGGAGGAGAAGGGGACGACAGAGGATGAGATGGCTGGATGGCATCACTGACTCGATGGACGTGAATCTGAGTGAACTCCAGGGATGGTGATGAACAGGGGAGGCCTGGCGTGCTGCGATTCATGGGGTCGCAAAGAGTCGGACACGACTGAGCAACTGAACTGAACTGAACTGAAGTGTCTATATGTGATAGATTTGTGCTTTGAGAGGCACCCATCTAGTAAGCGTTACTTATTGTCACAGGGTGAAGAGTCACTTGTTTTTATTTTATTTTTTTAATATAAATTTATTTATTTTAATTGGAGGTTAATTACTTTACAATCTTGTATTGATTTTGTCGTACATCAACATGAATGCGCCACAGGTATACACGTGTTCCCCATCCTGAACCCCTCTCCCTCCTCCTTCCCCATACCATCCCTCTGGGTCGTCTCAGTGCACTAGCCCCAAGCATGAGTATCATGCATCGAACCTGGACTGGTGATTCATTTCATATATGATATTATACATGTTCCAATGCCATTCTCCCAATCATCCCACCCTCTCCCTCTCCTACAGAGTCCAAAAGACTGTTATATACATCTGTGTCTCTTTTGCTGTCTCGCATACAAGGTTATCATTACCATCTTTCTAAATTCCATATATATGCATCAGTATACTATATTGGTGTTTTTCTTTCTGGCTTACTTCACTCTGTATAATCAGCTCCAGTTTCATCCATCTCATTAGAACTGATTCAAATGTATTCTGTTTAATGGCTGAGCAATACTCCATTGTGTATATGTACCACAGCTTTCTTATCCATTCATCTGCTGATGGACATCTAGGTTGCTTCCATGTCCTGGCTATTATAAACAGTGCTGCAGTGAACATTGGGGTACATGTGTCTGTTTCAAGTCTGGTTTTCTCGGTATGTATGCCCAGCATTGGGATTGCTGGGTCATAAGGCAGTTCTATTTCCAGTTTTTGAAGGAATCTCCACACTGTTGTCCATAGTGGCTGTACTAGTTTGCATTCCCACCAACAGTGTAAGAGGGTTCCCTTTTCTCCACACCCTCTCTAGCATTTATTGCTTGTAGACTTTTGGATCGCAGCCATTCTGACTGGCGTGAAATGGTACCTCACTGTGGTTTTGATTTGCATTTCTCTGGTAATGAGTGATGTTGAGCATCTTTTCATGTGTTTGTTAGCCATCCGTATGTCTTCTTTGGAGAAATGTCTATTTAGTTCTTTGGCCCATTTTTTGATTGGATCGTTTATTTTTCTGGAATTGAGCTGCATGAGTTGCTTGTATATTTTTGAGATGAGTTGTTTGTCAGTTGCTTCATCTGCTATTATTTTCTCCCATTCTGAAGGCTGTCTTTTCACCTTGCTAATAGTTTCCTTTGTTGTGCAGAAGGTTTTAAGTTTAATTAGGTCCCATTTGTTTATTTTTGCTTTTTTTCCCCAATATTCTGGGAGGTGGGTCATAGAGGATCCTGCTGTGATGTATGTCAGAGAGTGTTTTGCCTATGTTCTCCTCTAGGAGTTTTATAGTTTCTGGTGTTATGTTTAGATCTTTAATCCTTTTAAGTTTATTTTTGTGTGTGGTGTTAGAAAGTGTTCTAGTTTCATTCTTTTACAAGTGGTTGACCAGTTTTCCCAGCACCTCTTGTTAAAGAGATTGTCTTTAATCCATTGTATATTCTTGCCTCCTTTGTCAAAGATAAGGTGTCCATGGGTGCATCGATTTATCTCTGGGCTTTCTATTCTGTTCCATTGATCTATATTTCTGTCTTTGTGCCAGTACCATACTGTCTTGATGACTGTGGCTTTGTAGTAGAGCCTGAAGTCAGGCAGGTTGGTTCGTCCAGTTCCATTCTTCTTTTTCAAGATTGCTTTGGCTGTTCGACGTTTTTTCTATCTCCATACAAATTGTGAAATTATATGTTCTAGCTCTGTGAAAAATACCGTTGGTAGCTGGATAGGGATTGCATTGAATCTGTAGATTGCTTTGGGTAGTATACTCATTTTCACTATATTGATTCTTCTGATCCATGAACATGGTATATTTCTCCATCTATTAGTGTCTTCTTTGATTTCTTTCACCAGTGTTTTATAGTTTTCTATATATAGGTCTTTAGTTTCCTTAGGTAGATATATTCCTAAGTATTTTATTCTTTTCATTGCAATGGTGAATGGAATTGTTTCCTTAATTTCTCTCTCTATTTTCTCATTATTAGTGTATAGGAATGCAAGGGATTTCTGTGTGTTGATTTTATATCCTGAAACTTTACTATATTCACTGATTAGCTCTAGTAATTTTCTGGTAGAGTCTTTAGGGTTTTCTATGTAGAGGATCATGTCATCTGCAAACAGTGAGAGTTTTATTTCTTCTTTTCCAATTTGTATTTCTTTTATTTCTCACTTGTTTTTAGAATGCCCTTTGATTTCTTAAAATGTCTTATTTTGACAAACCTAATTTTTACCTTATTAAACTCATGAGACCACTTTGGTTTTGTTGTTAATGGGGCTAATCCCATTGGTGGGTTCCTCCACTTGTTTCTCCCTTAGCAGCAGAAAGACTGGGAGGCCATTGGTGTCACCTGTTGTGTTGGTGGAGAATCCCATATCTCATGCTACAGAGTGAAGTGCAGGTGGAATGTGTAAAAGTAATGAAATTTTCCTGGCTCAGAGGCAGCAGTAGAGTCCTCGTTGACTATGGCCAGGCTCCTTTCCCCCCACTTCCTTGCAGCCCCTGAGGGGCTTCAGTCTCCTCCCTATCTGTGGTTCGGGTAACACTTCTCTGTGAGGAGTCCTGACCACAGAATGATGAATGTCCATTGCTTTTATAAGTAAATGCTTTTAACTGTTTTAGTTCACTTTATATTAAAAATAAGCCATACAAATTATTTGTGAAAGTACCTTCTCTCTGTCTACTTCAGAGTTTCACTTGTGACCATTGTAATTTTCAGTTTTGTTAAGTTAGTTGTCTCTTCTATTTTTAAAAATCCTACAAGCACTCTGTCTTACCATGGAGAGATTAGCATAAACAAAACAGGATTAAAAGATGGTCATTGTTGATGTGTCCATGTTTTATGTCCTCACACATGTATATATTCATAGTATAGACTAATAAAATTATGTCAATTGTTTTAATAATAGTTTAACAAATTAATATAGTATATTATAGCAACACTCCTGGTCAATAAAAATATATTACAATATTTTTATTGAGTCATAATTATCATACAATATTATGTTAGTTTCAAGCGTGCAGAATAGTGATTTAGTATCATTCAGTTCAGTTCAGTCACTCAGTCGTGTCCAACTCTTTGTGACCCCATTTATTGCAGCATGCCAGGCCTCCCTGTCCATCACCAACTCCTGGAGTTCACTCAAACTCATGACCATTGAGTCGATGATGTCATCCAGCCATCTCATCCTCTGTCATTTCCTTCTCCTCCTGGCCCCAATCCCTCCCAGCATCAGAGTCTTTTCCAATGAGTCAACTCTTTGCATGAGGTGGCCAAAGTATTGGAGTTTTAGCCTTAGCATCAGTCCTTCCTACGAACACCCAGGACTGATCTCCTTTAGAATAGACTGGTTGGATCTCCTTTCAGTCCAAGGACTCTCAACAGGCTCCTCCAACCCCATAGTACAAAAGCATCAATTCTTCGGTGCTCAGCTTTCTTCACAGTCCAACTCTCACACCCATACATGACCACTGGAAAAAACATAGCCTTGACTAGACGGACCTTAGTTGGCAAAGTAATGTCTCTGCTTTCCAATATGCTGTCTAGGTGGGTCATAACTTTTCTTCCAAGAAGTAAGCGTCTTTTAATTTCATGGCTGCAGTCACCATCTGCAGTGATTTTGGAACCCCCAAAATAAAGTCAGCCACTGTTTCCCCATCTATTTCCAATGAAGTGATGGGACCAGATGCCATGATCTTTGTTTTCTGAATGTTGAGCTTTAAGCCAACTTTTTCACTCTCCTCTTTCACTTTCATCAAGAGGCTTTTAGTTCCTCTTCACTTTCTGCCATAAGGGTGGTGTCATCTGCATATCTGAGGTTATTGATATTTCTCCCAGCAATCTTGATTCCAGCTAGTGCTTCTTCCAGCCCAGTGTGTCTCATGATGTCCTCTGTGTATAAGTTAAATAAGCAGGGTGACAATATGCAGCCTTGACGTACTCCTTTCCTATTTGGGAAACCAGTCTTTTGTTCCATGTCCAGTTCTAACTGTTGCTTCCTGACCTGCAAATATATTTCTCAAGAGGAGGTCAGGTGGCCTGGTATTCCCATCTCTTGAAGAATTTTCCACAGTTAGAAAAGGCAGAGGAACCAGTGATCAAATTGCCAACATCTGCTGGATCTTGGAAAAAGCAAGAGAGTTCCAGAAAAACATCTATTTCTGCTTTATTGACTATGCCAAAGCCTTTGACTGTGTGGATCACAATAAACTGTGGAAAATTCTGAAAGAGATGGGGATACCAGACCACCTGACCTGCCTCTTGAGAAACCTGTAAGCAGGTCAGGAAGCAACAGTTAAAACTGGACATGGAACAACAGACTGGTTGCAGATAGGAAAAGGAGTATGTCAAGGCTGTATATTGTCACCCTGGTTATTTAACTTATATGCAGAGTACATCAGGAGAAATGCTGGACTGGAAGAAGCACAAGCTGGAGTCAAGATTGCCGGGAGAAATATCAATAACCTCAGATATGCAGATGACACCACCCTTATGGCAGAAAGTGAAGGGGAACTAAAATGTCTCTTGATGAAGTGAAAGAGGAGAGTGGAAAAGTTAGCTTAAAGCTCAGCGTTCAGAAAATAAAGATCATGACATCTGGTCCCATCACTTCATTGGAAATAGATGGGGAAACAGTGGCTGACTTTATTTTTTGGGGTTCCAGAATCACTGCAGATGGTGATTGCAGCCATGAAACTAAAAGATGCTTACTCCTTGGAAGAAAAGTTATGACCAACCTAGATAGCATATTGAAAAGCAGAGACATACTTTGCCAACAAAGGTCCGTCTAGTCAAGGCTATGGTTTTTCCAATAGTCATGTATGGACGTGAGAATTGGACTGTGAAGAAGACTGAGCACTGAAGAATTGATGCTTTTGAACTGTGGTGTTGGAGAAGACTCTTGAGAGTCCCTTGGACTGCAAGAAGATCTTTTGAGGGAATGATGCTGAAGCTGAAACTCCAGTACTATGGCCACCTCATCCAAAGAGTTGACTCTTTGGGAAAGACTCTGATGCTCATGGGAGTGATTGGGGCCAGGAGGAGAAGTGGACAACCAAGAATGAGATGGCTGGATGGCATCACTGCCTCGATGGTCATGAGTCTGATTGAACTCCGGGAGTTGATGATGGACAGAGAGGCCTGGCTTGCTGCGATTCATGGGGTTGCAAAGAGTCAGACGTGACTGATTGACTGAACCGAACTGAACTGATTGTGATCCACACAGTGAAAGGCTTCGGCATAGTCAATAAAACAGAAGTAGATGTTTTTCTGGACTGTCTTCCTTTTTCCATGATCCAACAGATTTTGACAGTTTGATCTCTCGTTCCTCTGCCTTTTCTAAAGCCAGCTTGAACATCTGGAAGTTCACGGTTCATGTATTGCTGAAGCCTGGCTTGGAAAATTTTGAGCATTACTTTACTAGCATGTAAGATGAGTGGAACTGTGTTGTAGTTTGAGCATTTTTTGGCTTTGCCTTTCTTTGGGATTGGAATGAAAACTGACCTTTTCCTTTAGCATCGTTACATATCATGAAATGATCACCATGGGAAAACCAATCCTCACCATACAGAGTTGTTACAGTATTATTGGCTGTGTTCCCTATGCTGAAACTCATATCCCTGTGACTGAGTTTATAACTGGAATTTTTTATCTTTTAATCTCCTTTTCCTATTTTGTTTGTCTTCCCATCCTATCCCTTCTGGAAACTACCAGTTTTTTATCTTTATGAGTGTTTCTGTTTTATGTTTGTTTTCAGTTTTAGATTCCACGTATAAGTCAGATCATGGGCTTCCTAGGTGGTGATAGTGATAAAGAACCTGCGTAGCAATGCAGAAGACAAGAAAGACATAGGTTAAATCCATGGGTCAGGAAGATCCCCTGGAGAAGGGCACAGCAGCCCACTCCAGTATTCATGCCTGGAGAATCCCATGGACTGAGGAGCCTGGTAGTCTATGGTCCACAGAGTCGCCAAGAGTCAGACACGACTGAAGGGACTTAGCACATATGCATAAGTCAGATCATATGACATTTGTCTTTCTCTGTCTGACTTATTTCACTTAGCATAATACCTCCAGGTCCATCCTTCCTGCCATAAATGGCAGGATTTCTTTCTTTCGTGACTGAGTAATATTCTTTTGTATACGTCATTTTCAGCTGGATGAGCTGTTTATGGTCACTGAAGTCTTCCCATAAATGGTGCACTTTGTAGCTATTAAAATGTTTTCAGCCACAGATGAATACCATTACATTGGCACACCTCAACTTATGTAGCTAGCCTGTCAGGTTGAAAAGAATGTCCAATCGCCTGGTAATATAAATAAAGATTAGACTAATTACCTCTATTCAGTTACTTATTTCCTTAAATTTTTGGTCTTAACATGTTTCAAAAGATGAACATTGTAAAGATTTTCAATGTCTATTTCAGAAAAATACACCTATTTCCCTTCCCACTAAAATTATTCAGAACAGTATTTGCTTTTAAAATCCTCTTTATAATTACTGATTTGACAGATGACAGTTGTAATTGACAATTTCATTTATTACTTAAGTTAGTGGTTCTGTTGAATATGTTTTTCTCCTTTCCCCTCTTTTCTCTGTGTGAATTGCATGGTTGGGTATTTAACTCTCTTCAGAAGGCAGCGGCACCCCACTCCAGTACTCTTGCCTGGAAAATCCCATGGACGGAGGAGCCTGGTAGGCTGTAGTCCATGGGGTCGTTAAGAGTCGGACACGACTGAGCGACTTTACTTTCACTTTTCACTTTCATGCATTGGAGAAGGAAATGCAACCCACTCCATTATTCTTGCCTGGAGAATCCCAGGGACAGAGGAGCCTCGTGGGCTGCTGTCTATGGGGTCGCACAGAGTTGGACATGACTGAAGCAACTTAGCAGCAGTAGCAGCTTGTATTTATGATGGTGAAGGACAGGAATCCTGGCGTGTTGCAGTCCATGGTGTCACAAAGAGATGGACACAACTTAGCAACTGAACAACAACAAATGATGCAAATATTTTTTGCTTCTCAGATTGCTCTGTGAGTTTCAATTTTTATAATTTATAATTGAAGCATAGTTGATTTATAATATTGTGTTAATTTCAGATATAGCAAAATGATTCAGTAATATATATATATAATAAATTTTAGATTATTTTCTATTCTAGGTAGTTATAAGGTACTGAATATAGTTCTCTGTGCTTTACAGTATGTCTTTGTTGTCTATCTTTTTAAAAATGGTAGTGTTCATCTGTTAATCCCAAATTCCTAGTTTACCTCTCCCCCTCCCTTTCCCCTTTGGTAACCACAAGTTTGTTTTTTATGTCTGTGAGCCTATTTCTGTTCTGTATGTAGATTTATTTTTTATTAATTTTTAGATTCTACATATAAGGGATGTCATGTGATATTTATCTTTGTCTGATTTACTTCCATCAGTATGACAACCTCTAGGTCCATTCATCTTGCTGCAAATGGCATTATTTCATTTTTTTATAGTTGAGTGGTATTCAGCTGTATATATACCACATATTCTTTTGTCTGTTGATGGTTGACTTGTAATTGTTTTATATGCAAGAAGTAAATTTTTCACAGTCATATATAGGAATGTATTCCTTTATGATTTCAGACTTTGATGTCATGCTTAAAAGCCTTCTTTTGCCAAAATTTGCATAAATATTCAGCTATATTTTACTTTAATATTTTTGTTTCATTTTTTTGCATTCAGATCTTTAATTCTAAATTTATTGCAGTTTATGTATAAGTAAAGACTGTACTCATTTCTGGCACTCATTGGCCAGTTAGTTGCTGTGCTGTCATTTGCTGAGAAACAATACTGTTGCTTTTTCCAGGGTTGGATTATTTCTATATTTTGGGAAAATGCTAATTGGGGTCATGCTTGGTCTTTGTTGCTCCTCCTTCCCACTTACTTCTGATGGTAAACCTTTATGTTAAAGCTTTTTTCTTTTCTTTTCTTTTTGAAGTGTCTGTTGGAGTAGTAAGAGCTCTATGTTGTGTAAGAATACAGGCTAGAGTGCATACATACAAAGTCTCTGTTGATGCATATATATGGAATCTGAAAAATAATGCTGATGAACGTATTTTCTGGGCAGCATTGAGACACAGACTGAGAGAATAGACTTGTGGACACAGCGGGATGCGGGGAGGAAAGAGAGTGGGACAAATTGGGAGAGCAGCTTGAATATGCACACTTTACCATATGTAAGACTGATAGTCGGTGGGAGTTTGCTGTATGACCTGGTGCTCTTTGTCAACTTAGAGGGGTTGGATGGGGTGGCGAGTGGGAGGGAGCTTGAAGATGGTGGGGACATATATATATACACACACATACATTCCCTGGTGGCTCAGACAATAAAGCATCTGTCTACAATGCGGAGACCTGGGTTAGAGCCCCGGGTTTGGGAAGATCCCTTGGAGAAGGAAATGGCAATCCATTCCAGGACTATTGCCTGAAAAATCCCATGGACAGAGGAGCCTGGTAGGCTACAGTCCATCGGGTCGCAAAGAGTCAGACACAACTGAGTGACTTCATTTCACTTCATATGTATATATACACACACACATACACACACATATATATAGCTGATTCACGTTGATATATGGCAGAAACCAGTGCAACATTGTAAAGCAGTTATCCTCCAATTGAAAATTAAGAAAAACAACAGTCTCTGATGATCCCTAAATGAAGTGCTTTTAGAAAAACACTGTGGAATCAGAACAAAGGAAATGGTCCAGAAGGGGCGATGGAGACGGGGCTCTGGGCCTGAGTCAGTTCTTTGGGGGTGAAATGACATCTTCAGGGTACCTGTTTCCTCAGACTCTGAATGTTAGCACTTCATCCGACTTTGAGGTTTATGGAGACACAGTGACAAACCCATTAAGCATCTCTGAGGGCCCTTTGCCATCCTAGGAGCATGACTGGGGAGTAGACAGATTTGTTAGCTTGTTCTTCCTGCTACATTCAGTGGGCATTTTGTTTTTCTAGTGGTACCTGTGTACAGTGTGCAGGTATTTGCAAGTGATATCAGACAGCAGTAACATTGCTCAGTTATCCATGGAATTGTTTAGTTCAAATAGTGCCCTTATCCTGAGAGATTCAGATGACCTCAAACTTGTTGGCTTAAACAGTACACATTTATCACTACAGATTCTGTAGATTGGGGATCTGGCATTGTCTCTCTGGACTAACACCAGGGCATCCACAGGGTAGGTCCTCGGAAGCTTTTAGTGGACAGTCCACACCTCACATCTCCAGCTTCCAGAGGTGCTATGCGGTTCTTGGTTCTTATCCCTGCTCAAATCCAGAAACGTTGGGGAGTCTCCATGTGGGTCCCTGTCTCTGTCCTCTGCTCTTAGGGATACATTTGATGATTTGGAATTATCTACTTATCCCAGCATATTGTACCTAATTTTGTCTGCCGGGCACATATACAAGAGTTCTAGGGACCAGGGCATGGCTTTCTTTGGGGCCATAATTGTGCCATCAAGATGCTTATTTCTAATTTAAATTTATATTTAGCTTTCATCTTTAGAGGTTTTATTTTTACCATGGATTTGAGCAAAATTCCTACATTTCCTGGGAAAAAAACAAGTTGGAAAGTAAGTTTCTCATCTTCTATTTGTATGCCAGAGCATGACAAGTAAGATCAGCTCCTTTACCATTTGTAAAGCAGTGAAAAAATTATTTACTGAGGCTGCGGTCCCTCAGCAGGACCTGGGTTTGTGACTTCACCACCAGTGCAGAGGACTTGGCCCTCTTATTTGATGTATATAACTGTAATTAAGATGTTGCCTTGATTAAACATGAACTAACCCAGTCAGTCTCTCCCATCTGGAAGCTTCTACAAACCTCTTATCTTTATCCATCAGAGGGCAGACAGAATGAAAACCACAATCACAGAAAACTAACCAAACCAAATACATGGATCACAGCCTTGTCTCACTTGCTGAAACTATGAGCCGTGCTGTGTAGCGCCACCCAAGGCAGATGGGTCATGGTGGAGAGTTCTGACAAAACACTGTCCAGTGAAGAAGGGAATGGCAAACCACTTCAGTATTCTTGCCTTGAGAACCCCATGAACATTATGAAAATATAAAAAGATAAGGTGCTGAAAGAAGAACTCCCTGGGTTGATAGGTACCCAACATGCTACTGGAGAAGAGTGTAGAAATAACTCCATAAGGAATGAAGAGACAGAGCCAAAGCAAAAACAACACTCAGTTGTGGATGTGACTAGTGATGGAAACAAAGTCCAATGCTGTAAAGAAAAATATTTCATAGGAACCTGAATGTTAGGTCCATGAATCCAGGCAAATTGAAAGTGGTCAAATGGGAGATGCCAAGAGTGAACTTCGATATTTTAGGAATCTTTGAACTAAAATGTACTGACATGGGCAAATTTAATTCAGATGATCATTATATCAACAAAGGTCCATCTGGTCAAAACTATGGTTTTTCCAGTAGTCATGTATGGATGTGAGAGTTGGATGGTGAAGAAAGCTGAGCACTGAAGAATTGATGCTTTTGAACTCTGATGTTGAAGAAGACTCTTGAGAGTGCCTTGGACTGCAGGGATATCAAACCAGTCAATCCTAAAGGAAATCAGTCCTGAATATTTATTGGAAGGACTGATGCTGAAGCTGAAGCTCCAATACTTTGACCACCTGATATGAAGAACTGACTGATTGGGAAAGGCCCTGATGCTGGGAAAGATTGAAGGCAGGAGGAGAAGAGGATGACAAAGGATGAGATGGTTGGATGGCATCACTGATTCAATGGACATGAGTTTGAGCAAGCCCTGGGAGTTGGTGATGGACAGGGAAGCCTGGAGTGCTGCAGTCCATGGGGTCACAAAGAGTTGGACATGACTAAGTGATTAAAATGAACTACTTCTGTGGGCAAGAATCCCTTAGGAGAAATGAAGTAGTCCTTGTAGTCAACAAAAGAGTCTGAAATGCAGTACTTGGATGCAATCTCAAAAATGACAGAATGATCTCTGTTAGTTTCCAAGGTAAACCATTTAATATCACAGTAATTCAAGTCTATGCCCCAACCACTAATGCTGAAGAAGCTGAAGTTGAATGGTTCTATGATGACCTACAAGACCTTTAAGAACTAACACCAGAAAAGATGTCCTTTCATCATAGGGGACTGGAATGCAAAAGTAGGGAAGTCAAGTGATACCTGGAGTAATGGGCAAATTTGGCCTTATAGTACAAAATGAAGCAGGGCAAAGACTAACAGAGGTTTGCCAAGAGAACACACTGGTCATAGCAAACACCTGCTTCCAACAACACAAGAGATGACTCGACACATGGGTGACACCAGATGGTCAATACCAAAATCAGATTGATTATATTCTTTACAGCCAAAGGTGGAGAAGCTCTATACAGTCAACAAAAACAAGACCTGGAGCTGACTGTGCCTCAGATTGTGAACTCCTTATTGCAAAATTCAGACTTAAATTGAAGGAAGTAAGGAAAACCACTAGACCACTCAGGACTGACTTAAATCAAATCCCTTATGATTATACACTGGAGGTGAAAAATAGATCCAATGAATTAGATCTGATAGAATGCCTGAAGAACTATGGATGAAGTTTGTGACATTGTACAGGAGGAGGTTATCTAGACCATCCCCAAGAAAAGAAATGCAGAAAGGCAAAATATTTGTCTGAAAAGGCCTTACAAATAGCTGTGAAAAGAAGAGAAACTAAAGGCAAAAAGAAAAGGGAAGATATACCCATCTGAGCTCAGAGTTCCAAAGATTAAAAAGGAGAGATAAGAAAGCCTTCCTCAGTAATCAATGCAAAGAAATAGAGGAACACAGTAGAATGAGAAAGACTAGAGATCTCTTCAAGAAAATCAGAGATACCAAGGGAATACTTCTTGCAAAGATGGGCACAATAAAGGACAGAAATGGTATGGACCTAACAGAAGCAGAAGATATTAAGAAGAGGTGGCAAGAATTCACTGAAGAACTATACAAAAAAGATCTTCATGACCCAGATAACCATGATGGTGTGGTCACTTAACTAGAACCAGACATCCTCAAGTGTGAAGTCAAGTGGGCTTTAGGAAGTATCATGATGAACAAAGCTAGTGGAGGTTATGGAATTCCAGGTGAGCTATTTCAAATCCTAAAAGATGATGCTGTGAAAGTGCCGCACTCAGTATGCCAACAAATTTGGAAATCTCAGCAGTAGCCGCAGGACTGGGAAATCTGTATGCAGGTCAGGAAGCAACAGTTAGAACTAGACATGGACCAACTGACTGATTCCAGGACAGGAAAGGAGTATTTCAAGGCTGTATATTGTTACCCTGCTTATTTAACTTATATGCAGAGTACATCTTGCAAAATGCCAGGCTGGATGCAGCATAAACTGGAATCGAGATTGCTGGCAGAAATATCAGTAACCTCAGCTATGCAGATGACACCACCCTTATGGCAGAAAGCGAAGAGGAACTAAAGAGCCCCTTGATGTAAGTAAAAGAGAAGAGTGAAAAATTGGTTTTAAACTCAACATTCAGCAAAGATCATGGAATCCAGTCCCATCACTTCATGACAAATAAATACAAATAAATGGGGAAGCAGTGGATACAGTGATAGACTTTATTTTCCTGGACTCCAAAATCACTGCTGATGGTGACTTTAGGCATGAAATTAAAGACACTTGCTCCTTGGAAGAAAAGCTGTAACCAACCTCAGTTCAGTTCAGTTCCTCAGTCGTGTCCGACTTTTTGTGACCCCATGCATCGCAGCACGTCAGGCCTCCCTGTCCATCACCAACTCCCGGAGGGTTACACAAAGTCACATCCATTGAGTCGGTGATGCCATCCAATCATCTCATCCTCTGTCATCCCCTTCTCCTGCCCTCAATCTTTCCCAGCATCAGGGTCTTTTGAAATGAGTCAGCTCTTCACATCAGGTGGCCAAAGTATTAGTTTCAGCTTCAACATCAGTCCTTCCAATGAACACCCAGGACTGATCTCCTTCAGAATGGACTGGTTGGATCTCCTTGCAGTCCAAGGGACTCTCAAGAATCTTCTCCAACACCACAGTTCAAAAGCATCAATTCTTTGGCACTCAGCTTTCTTTACAGTCCAAGTCTCACATCCATACAGGACTACTGGAAAAACCATAGCCTTGACTAGACGGACCTTTGATGGCAAAGTAATGTCTCTGCTTTTGAATATGCTATCTAGGTTGGTCATAACTTTTCTTCCAAGGAGTAAGCGTCTTTTAGTTTCATGGCTGCAATCACCATCTGCAGTGATTTTGGAGTCCCCCAAAATAAAGTCAGCCACTGTTTCCCCATCTATTTCCCATGAAGTGATGGGACCAGATGCCATGATCTTCATTTTCTGAATGTTGAGCTTTAGGCCAACTTTTTCCCTCTCTTTCACTTTGATCAAGAGGCTCTTTAGTTCTTCTTCACTTTCTACCATAAGGATGGTGTCATTTGCATATCTGAGGTTATTGATATTTCTCCCAGCAATCTTGATTCCAGCTTCTGTTTCTTCCAGTCCAGCATTTCTTATCTGCATATAAGTTAAATAACCAGGGTAACAATATACAGCCTTGATGTACTCCTTTAGAACCAGTCTGTTCCATGTCCAGTTCTAACTGTTGCTTCCTGACCTGCATACAGGTTTCTCAAGCGGCCGATCAGGTGGTCTGGTATTCCCATATGTTTCAGAATTTTCCACAGTTTATGGTGGTCCATACAGTCTAAGGCTTTGGCATAGTAAATAAAGCAGAAGTAGATGTTTTTCTGGAACTCTTTTGCTTTTTCAGTCATCCACCAGATGTTAGCAATTTGATCTCTGGTTCCTCTACCCTTTCTAGAGAGCATATTAAAAAGCAGAGATTACTTTGCCGAAGCTATGGTTTTTCCAGTAGTCATGTACAAATCTGAGAGTTGGACCATAAAAAGGTGAGTTCTGAAGAATTGATGCTTTTGAATTATGGTGTTGGAGAAAACTGTTGAGAGTCCCTTGGACTGCAGATAAATCAAACCAGTTAATCCTAAAGGAAATCAGTCCTGAATATTCATTGGAAGGACTGATGCTGAAGCTCTAATACTTTGGCCACCTGATGTGAAGACCTGACTCATTGGAAAAGACCCTGATGCTGGAAAAGGTTGAAGACGGGAGGAGAAGGGGATGACAGAGGATGAGATGGTTAGATGGCATCAGCAACTCGATGGACATTAGAGGACACTCTGGGAGTTGATAATGAACAGGGAAGTGTGGTATTCTGCAGTTCACGGGGTCGCAAAGAGTCGGACACAACTGAATGACTGAACTGAACCCAACACAGGATTCGTTCCTGAGAATAGGGAAACCAGGTTGGATTTCTGGCCTCCAGTAAATCAGTGTTGGTGAGTGTGGTAAGATCTGTTCAGGATGTACATATCATACACTTACCATGGTATTGACTCACTTTGTGACCCCGCACCCACAGAGACAAGCCCCTGCCTGAGGCCAGAGCCCAGCTGTGTGTGCAGGATGCTGGCTTCTGGATGGTGGTGCATTAGGACTTCAGAGGCCTGGTGACAAGGTTCAGAGACGTGCCTGGATACATCATTTTCATTTGTGGGCTTTACAGTGAGAAAATATGAGTGCCCAGGGTTTTGTACGCATTGTCCAAGGGCGTCCAGCAGAGCCTGAGGACATACAGGGTGGCACAGCTTTTCTTGTCTTGAACCATTAGTCAGTACCTTTTTGTTGAAAGGAAAGAATGATTTCTAGTTAAAACCACTGAAGCTTTCATTGCTGTGTACACTTCTCTGTATTTTGTGTTTCTTTAGAGCAGTTGGATCTTTTACCTTAAGGAAAGCTACTTTCCTCTACGGAATTAGTGTAAAAAAAAAAAAAGCTGCTCAGAAACACAGCTTTGGGTCACATCCTTGTCATTGTCTGAATTTCCTGCCAGCATGGCTTAGAATGCAATTATCGTGATGGTTTCACTTGTAGATTTTTCTCAAATGTGCTTTACTTTACTTCTCAATAAATCATTTAATGTAAATTAAAAACTTCCAACACTGAGACTTTGTTAACTCAAGTAGGTCTGTCCTGTTAGGTGTTTATGTGTATTTTCTTTCTGTGTCTGTGTCTGTGCTTCTGTGTGTCTGGGCGTGTCTTTGTCTCTCTCTGCACGTGGTTGTGTGTGTGTCTGGGTGTCTCTGTCCATATCTGTGCATTTGTGTGTCTGTGCATGTGTATGTCTGTGTATTAAAACTTAGACCTGCTAGAACACTTCAAAAACTTCGGGTATGAACCGAGTTACAGTTCTCTTCTCAGTGCTGAGCTGATCTTCAGATTCTTGAAGCTCTTAGAAAGGCTGGGACCATGGGCCTCTTTTTGTTTGGGACTGTTTCCAGCCTCATGTGTAAACCTTTCTCCTGTGTCTGCCTGGTGAGTGGATCCGTGAATACTTGGCAGGTTATGTCAGATTCACTTTTGGGTTGGTCCTCATGCTATGACACGTACATGTTCATCTCAGGGCTGAACTCAGGCCTTTCCCATCATGTTTGAGACCCTGGGCTCTGGTCTGAGAATGTTTCCTTGGAAGGCTGTCTCTGTGTGAGTGACGGACCTGTCCTTACATATCAGATAAATGCCTGGACTTACAGAACCATCTATGAGAGACACCCCTTAACACAGCAGCTGCGTGATTCTGAAGAATTTCTTCTCTGTCTTAAATTTAGACTCATCTGTCCTTCAGACCCTCACTGGGAAACCAGAGATCAGAGCAAGAGGCCTGGATGGGCCTGTTTGAGGCAGACAGAGGGATGGGCTTAGCTGCCATTCTTTCCTGTGAAACTGCTGATGTGCAGTACTTGTTTCCCTTGAAAAGTCACTTAACTTTTTGTCTAAATGTCAAAGGACTTCAATTTTCTTCAATGTTCAGTAAGTGCCTGATAATATAATATGTCATGGCATTAGTTCTGAGTCAGTTTCTCTTACATGGTGTGTCCTTTCAATATGTAGTCAAACCTTTTTATTTGTTGTTAAATTCACTGGATTTTTCATAAATTTTATCTGTGAGCATCATTCTGTTCTACTGCTTTAATTTCCATTAGTGGTTCCTATTATCTGTTTTTTTGTATCTTTGCCTGCATTTAATATTTGCACTTATTTTTTATTTTAAAATGTTCTTCCTTTCCCCTGCTTCTCTTAATGTGTCATTTATTGAAAGTGAAAGTCGCTCAGGCGAGTCCAACTCTGTGACCCCATGGACTGTATAGTCCATGAAATTCTCCAGGCCAGCCAGAGTACTGGCCTTCTCCAAGGGATCTTCCCAACCCAGGAGTCGAACCCCGGTCTCCCGCATTGCAGGTGGATTCTTTACCAGCTGAGCCACCAAGGAAGCCCAGGGATACTGGAGTGGCTAGCTTATCCCTTCTTCAGTGGATCTTCCTGACCCAGGAATCGAACCAAGGTCTCCTGCATTGCAGATGGATTCTTTACCAGCTGAGCTATCATTTCTGAAATGAAGTACCATTTATTTCTAGTTTTTTCCCTGAGTTTTGGTCCTTTGTTTCTCAGTTTTCCTAATTCTAATTTACATGGTTATTTCATGTCTGATACCATTTTCTCTATATCTTATAACTTAGAGAAGCAGGTGGTATTTTTGATTTGTTTTGTGGATGTGTTTTTCTAGTGGGTTTTCATTGTGTGTAGGGATGTTAATCTGCTCATTTGGTTCTTTTTTCTTTTTCCTTTTAAATTATTTTTTCCCAGCTTTATTGGAATACTGCTTCTTTGTTTCTCGTAATAACTTTATGTCAGACTTGACCCTGACCTTTGTTGCTCATTTTTGTGTGAACTGAATTTGGATGAACTTAGAGGAAAGTGGGGCCGGGACAGCTTCCCAGGTGGTTCTCTCTCCCCTTCTGCCATTTTCTTGAGAGTTAACCTGGGGCAGCTGGATTTCTGAGGCTTCCTGGTTCTCTCTCCTCTATAGTTTTGTCCAGTTTCTTTCCTCGTCCTGTCACCCCTATCCTGCTCAGTTCTGACTCCAGCCTGAGCTGAACCCTGCCCCGGATGTGAGGTCTCAAGTCCACAGGTGCCCTATTGAATTCACCAGGGCTGATGGATTGGGTAAAGCCCTGTGGGGCTCCAGTCCCTTCTGCTATCAGACACTGGGGACAGTGAACACACTCCTCAGCCCTGGAGCAGGGAGGGGGGAGGGGCTGCTTGTTTCCTTGTATTTTGTATTTCATGTGGGGGTGGGGAGTGGGAGGCTCTCCTCACCTAGAAATGAAATTCATGAGCTTTGTCTCTTGCTGGCTTGTTACTTTGTATGTTTTGATGTGAGGATTTGGGGAGATTAAAAACTGTGCTGCTGTGTTGACAGTATTCACTGTATTATGAATATATTACTTTAAAGATTATTAATAATATTTTTATAGAGAACTTAAAAAGCAAAATCTTGTGATATTTTTGGTCCATTATAATAATGTATTTGTATTTACTTCACATATATTCTTTTAAAAATAAATGCTTTCAGTATTTGTTCAGTTCAGTTCAGTCGCTCAGTTGTGTCCGACTCTTTGTGACCCCATAAATTGCAGCACGCCAGGCCTCCCTGTCCATCACCAACTCTGGAGTTCACCTAAACTCATGTCTATTGAGTTGGTGATGCCATCCAACCATCTCATCCTTTGTCATCCCCTTCTCCTCCTGGCCCCAATCCCTCCCAGCATCAGAGTCTTTTCCAGTGAGACAACTCTTCACATGAAGTCGTCAAAGTATTGGAGTTTCAGCTTCAGCATCAGTCCTTCCTATGAACACTCAGGACTGATCTCCTTTAGAGCGGACTGGTTGGATCTCCTTGCAGTCCAAGGGACTCTCAACAGGCTCCTCCAACCCCACAGATCAAAAGCATCAATTCTTCGGTGCTCAGCTTTCTTCACAGTCCAACTTTCACATCCACGCTTGACCACTGAAAAACTATAGCTTTGGCTAGATGGACCTTTGTTTGCAAAATAATGTCTCTGCTTTTCAATATGCTATCTAGGTTGGTCATAACTTTTCTTCCAAGAAGTAAGCGTCTTTTAATTTCATGGCTGTAATCACCATTTGCAGTGATTTTGGAGCCCCGCAAAAATAAAGTCTGACACTGTTTCCACTGTTTCCCCATCTATTTCCCATGAAGTGATGGGACCAGATACCATGATCTTCATTTTCTGAATGTTGAGCTTTAAGCCAACTTTTTCACCCTCCTCTTTCACTTTCATCAAGAGGCTTTTTAGTTCCTCTTCACTTTCTGCCATAAGGGTGGTGTCATCTGCATATCTGAGGTTATTGATATTTCTCCCAGAAGTCTTGATTCCAGCTTGTGCTTCTTCCAGCCCAGAGTTTCTCATGATGTACTCTGCATATAAGTTAAATAAATAGGGTGGCAATATACAACCTTGACGTACTCCTTTTCCTATTTGGAACCAGTCTGTTGTTCCATGTCCAGTTCTAACGGTTACTTCTTGACCTGCATACAGGTTTCTCAAGAGGCAGGTCAGCTGGTCTGGTATTCCCATCTCTTTCAGAATTTTCCAGTTTATTGTGATCCACACAGTTAAAGGCTTTGGCATAGTATTTGCAACTTTATTTAAAATATATGTTTAAATCATTGATATTTACCTGGGTTGCTTTTTTCATTTCAATCACTCAGTCATGCCCGACTCTTTGCAATCCCAAAGACTGCAGCACGCCAGGCCTCCCTGTCCATCACCAACTCCAAGAGTTTACCCAGACTCATGTCTGTTGAGTTGGTGATGCCATCCAACCACCACATCCTCTGTCATCCCCTTTTCCTCCCACCTTCAGTCTTTCCCAGGATCAGAGTCTTTTCAAATAAGTCAGCTCTTTGCGTCAGGTGGCCAAAGTATTGGTGTTTCAGCTTCAACATCAGTCCTTCCAATGAACACCCAGGACTGATCTCCTTTAGGATGGACTGGTTGGATCTCCTTGCAGTCCAAGGGACTCTCAAGAGTATTCTCCAACGCCACAGTTCAAAATCATCAATTCTTCAGCACTCAACTTTCTTTACAGTCCAACTCTCACATCCATGGATGACTACTGGAAAAAGCATAGCCTTGACTAGACGGACCTTTGTTGGCAAAGTAATGGCTCTACTTTTAAATGCTCTGTCTGGGTTGGTCACAACTTTCCTTCTAAGAAGTAAGCATCTTTTAATTTCATGGCTGCAGTCACCATCTGCAGTGATTTTGGAGCCCCCAAAATAAAGTCAGCCACTGTTTCCACTGTCTCCCCCTCTATTTGCCATGAAGTGATGGGACCAGATACCATGATCTTCGTTTTCTGAATGTTGAGCTTTAAGCAACTTTTTGCTTTTTAGACTTATGTTGATCTCTTTTTAGTAGATAAAATATTTTAAAATACGAGTAATGTTTTGATTTGTCAGGTGCAAATGATTTTGAAGATGATTTTGTCATTTAATGGTATCTATTCACATAAGAATTTTTTGATACTGATTACTCTTCTAAATTTCTCATTTATGTAAAATATTTTGTTACTTTGTGGGTGTAGCACAAATGCTAATATTTCCTCAACATTTCCATGGAAATAAATGAAGTAGAAGGAAAGTGTGTTTGTAGGTAAAGAGATCAATAATTTTTCTGTCAGAAAGTGGTATTGGATAGAAATAATAGGGTGGTTCATGTGTAAATCAATTTAAGTTTTTAAAAAGGAACTGCTTATTGGAATATAACATACCCGCAGAAAGTGTGCAGTTGCTGAGTTGACAGTTCCCCACATTTTCATGGAGGAAATGTACCCAGGTCAGTAGGTGAAACCCTGCCAGATTCCCTGAGGGTCCCTGTGCCCCTTCCCACATCAGCCTTCCTCTACCTCCAGGGTCATCACTATTCACACTCATAACAACTTAGATTAGTTTTGCTTTTATTTGCTTATATTTAAACTTCATATCAATAGGAGCTACTTTATCCAGGTATGCTGCTGCTGCTGCTAAGTTGCTTCAGTCATATCCGACTCTGTGCGACCCCATAGGTGGCAGCCCATTAGGCTCCTCTGTCTCTGGCATTCTCCAGGCAAGAACACTGGAGTGGGTTGCCATTTTCTTCTCCAGTGCATGAAAGTGAAAAGTGAAAGTGAAGTTGCTCAGTCGTGCCCGACTCACTGTTAATGACCCCATGGACTGCAGCCTACCAGGCTCCTCCATCCATGGGATTTTCCAGGCAAGAGTACTAGAGTGGGTTGACATTGCCTTCTCTGTTATCCAGGTATATTCACAATTAGCCTGTTTAATGTTTGTAATTCAGCAACTTTTAGTATATTATTTCATATGTTCATGGAGATGTGCTGCCATCATCACAGTCTGTTTTGTAACATTTTTGTTACTAACAAAAGAAACTGTACATCCCTCAGCCATCCCCTTCAACCCTTCTGCCCCTACTCCGGCCCTAGGCCATCCCACCATCCTTCTTTGATCATCTTTTTTCTGGGTCCTTTATTCTATTCCTGTGGCATTTTACATTCATTTAATTCTAGATGTTAAACCAGCCTCGCATTTCTCGGATAAATCTGATGTGTATTTTCTTTGCTTTCTTTCCCTCAACATTTGTTTGTGGATTTGCCTATGTTGCATTAATTGTGAATTGTATCATATTTATTCTCAGTTTGTTTGTTGTTTCTCTTGTTGGTGGACACTTGGTGGGCCCAGAGGGTTTGCTTATTAGGAGTAGTGCTGCTTTGAACGTTCTTTTGTTCGTCCTTTAGTGAAAATATGTGTGCATTTTTTTTGGTATAGACTTGGATTTGGAAGTTACAATCAATGTGTTTGCCTGTGTTCAGGTTGAATAGATACTTCAGAACAGTTTCCAAAGTGGTTTTTACCAGTATACACTTCCATCAACAGTGTGGGCAATTTCTGTAGATCTGTGTTTTAGCCACCTCTTGGATTGTCTATGCTTTTTCCTTTAGTTATCCCATGAGGTTTATAATGGTGTCCTATGATAGTTTTAGGAGAAGGCAATGGCACCCACTCCAGTACTCTTGCCTGGTGGGCTACAGTCCATGGGGTTGCTAAGAGTCAGACATGACTGCGTGACTTCAGTTTCACTTTTCAGTTTCATGCATTGGAGAAGGAAATGGCAACCCACTCCAGTGTTCTTGCCTTGAGAATCCCAGGAGGGGGAGCCTAGTGGGCTGCCGTCTATGGGGTCACACAGAGTCGGACACGACTGAAGCGACTTAGCGATAGCAGCAGCATGATAGTTTTAATGTGCATTATCTGATGACTAATGAAGTTAAGCACCTTTATATATATTTTGAGGGGTTTGGCTCATTTTCAAGGTGTTTATACAGTGTTCTCCCCATTTTTCTAGTGAGTTATTGCCCTTATATTTTATTTCTATAGTAACAGTTTATATATTCTGGATATCCATCTTTGATTTCAATTATTTGTTCTGTGATTGAATTTACTTTCTTAATGGTATGTTTTGATTAGCAGATATTCCCAGTTTAATTATAATCATTTTTCCTGTGTGTTAGCATTATTGTTTATGTAATTTAATAGCTCTCTTCTTATGCAAAGGTCATATGATCTCCTAGGTTTTTTTTCTTGAATGTTTTCTTTTTACTTTTCTCATTTATATTTGTTATCTATCTGAAATTGACTCTGTATATGATATGTGAACTTACTTGAAAAGTAACGCTTTCAAATTAGAAGCATCATTTTAAGTAGCAGATGAACTCGGCAGTAATCATGCCTGCATGTACTGCTCCATGGCACCGTGGCGTACACATCATGCATGTGCAACATTTCCCCAGTTTTACAGATCAGGAAATTGGTAATGAAGTGAAATAAGCAAATTGCTGTGAGTCTCCATTTTGGATCTGTCATTTGCCTGTAGTTCTTAGAGGTTAATAAAGCAGCCTGTGATGGTGATGTGGTGCTGCCAGGGGACAGAGGGCCTAGGGCAGTCACAGAGGGCCTCCTGACTCAGAGCAGCAGATCCAGTGACCCTCTCCATCCCCTGGTGAGTGCTGCAGGTGCAGTAAGTTTGAGTGTCAGCTCAGGGACACACGGCTTGGGGAATCCCATGCAGTAAGGAGTCTGGCTTGGTCCTGAGGGGAGCAGAGTGCTGTCTGCAGTCTCCATGCTGTCTGTCTGTTTTACATATGGTAATGTAAGATTCCACGTCTGCAGTCTCCATGTCTGCAGTCTGTGTGCCCCAAGGAAAGAGTGTGGGTGCCTTGCATTCTCTGTCACCCAGCAGCACTGGGGTTACCTCTCTGAGTACATGGCTTCTCGATCCTGAGGGACCTGACCTTGTAATTCTTAATTTCTGCTGCACCAGCCTGAATAATGGATATTTTTGTATGTGTTTAACCTATACCTTTGTTAAAAACATGTGAAAAAAATGTGTTTGTAAAAATGCCAGTGAATACAATTAGTCATCCAGGTTGTATCTTGGCAAGTCTGGCCATTAGGAGAGAGACAAAGGTCACTGGGGTCAGATGAAGGAGTCTCACAGTGTTACTGTGTCCAGTACTCTCCCTTTTTGCTAAATAAGAAAGAAATGTGTAGCTATTTTAACTTTCCTCTGCTGCTGCTGCTGCTAAGTTGCTTCAGTCATGTCCGACTCTGTGCGACCCCATAAACGGCAGCCTACCAGGCTCCCCGTCCTTGGGATCCTCCAGGCAGGAATACTGGAGTGGGCTGCCGTTTCCTTCTCCAGTGCATGAAAGTGAAAAGTGAAAGTGAAGCACTCAGTCGTGTCTGACTCCTAGCGACCCCATGGACTGCAGCCCACCAGGCTCCTCTATCCATGGGATTTTCCAGGCAAGAGTACTGGAGTGGGGTGCCATTGCCTTCTCCACATATAACTAAACACTGATGTAATACCCACTCCTAGTATAAAGGTGAAATAAAAGGAAAAGACTTTATAATAAAGTAATACATGTCTCAGTAAGCACATGCTTAGACATGTATGTAGTCAGTGACTTAAAGGAAAAAGGAGAAGCTTGTGCACACTTAGCATGAACGTGTTTGTTTATATGTAACTTTTGGTTGGTGCAAAAGTAATTGCAAGTTTGCATTGTTGAACTTTGCTGTTTGATGTTAGAATACATTCTTTTTTAATTTATTTTTTATTGAAGGATAATTGCTTTACAGAATTTTGTGGTTTTCTGTCAAACCTCAGCATGAATCAGCCATAGGGTATACATATGTCCCCTCCCTTTTGAATCTCCCTCCTATCTCTTGCCCCACCCCACCCCACCCCCTCTAGGTTGATACAGAGCCTCTGTTTGAGTTTTGGAGACATACAGCAAATTCCCATTGGCTATCTATTTTGTATATGGTAATGTAAGTTTCCATGTTACTCTTTCCATTCATCTCACCCTCTCCTCCCCTCTCTCCATGTCCGTAAATCTATTCTCTTTGTCTGTTTCTCTCTTGCTCCCCTGTAAATAAATTCTTCAGTACCATTTTTCTAGATTCTGTATATATGCATTAGAATACTATATCTATCTTTCTCTTTCTGACTCACTTCACTCTGTAGAATGGGTTCTAGGTTCATCCACCTCATCAGAAATGACTCAAATGTGTTCCTTTTTATGGCTGAATAATATTCCATTGTGTATATGCACCATAACTTCTTTATCGATTCACCTGTCAATGGACATCTAGGTTGCTTCCATGTTCTAGCTATTGTAAATAGTGCTGTACTGAACATTGGGGTACATGTGTATTTTTCAGTTTTGATTTCCTCAGGGTATATGCCTAGGAGTGGGATTGCTGGGTCATATGGTGGTATTATTCCTAGTTTTTAAGGAATCTCCATACTGTCCTCCATAGTGGCTGTATCAACTCCAGCATTTATTGTTTGTAGATTTTTTGATGATGGCCATTCTGACCTGTGTGAGGTAATATCTCATGGTGGTTTTGATTTGCATTTCTCTAATAATGAGCAGTGTTGAGCATCTTTTCATGTGTTTGTTAGCTATCTGTATGTCTTCTTTGGAAAAATACCTGTTTAAGTCTTTTTTCCTACTTTTTGATTGGGTTGTTTTTTTTCTGTCATTGAGTTGTATGAGCTGCTTGTATATTTGGAAATTAATGCTTTGTCAGTTGTTTCATTTGCTATTGTTTTCTCCCATTCTGAGGGTTGTCTTTTTGCCTTGCTTATAGTTTCCTTTACTGTGCAAAAGCTTTTAAGTTTTATCAAGTCCCACTTGTTTGCTTTTGTTTTTATTTCTGTTACTCTAGGAGGTGGGTTATAGAGGATCATGCTTTGATTTATGTCATCAAGTGTTCTGCCTATGTTTTCCTCTAAGAGTTTTATAGTTTCTAGGCTTACATTTAGGTCTTTAATCCATTTTGAGTTTCTTTGTGTATGGTGTTAGGAAGTGTTCTAATTTCATTCTTTTACATGTAGCTGCCCAGTTTTCCCAGCACCATTTATTGAAGAGGCTGTCTTTGCCCCATTGTATATTCTTGCCTCTTTTGTCAAAAATAAGGTTCCCATTGATACATGGGTTTATTTGTGGACTTTCTATCTTGTTCCATTGATCTATATTTCTGTTTTTCTGCCAGTTCCATACTGTTCTGATGACTGTAGCTTTGTAGTATAATTTAAAGTCAGGAAGCTTGATTCCTCCAGCCCATTCTTTCTCAAGACTGCTTTGGCTATTTGGGATCTTTTGTGTTTCCATATGAATTGTGAAGATTTTTGTTCTAGTTCTATGAAAAATGCCATTAGTAGTCTGATAGGGATCACACTGAATCTGTGTATTGCATTTGGTAGTATAGTCATTTTCACAATATTGGTTCTTCCTACCCAGGAACGTGGAATATCTCTCCCATCTGTTTATGTCATCTTTGATTTCTTTCATTAGTGTCTTATAATTTTCTGTGTACAGTTCTTTTGTCTCCTTAGGTAAGTTTATTCCTAGATATTTTATTCTTTTTTGTTGCAATGGTGAATGGGATTGATTCCTTAATTTCTCTTTCTGATTTTTCATTGTTAGTACATAGAAATACAAGTGATTTCTCTGTATTGATTTTGTATCCTGCAACTTTGCTAAATTCACTGATTAGCTCTAGTCATTTTCTGATACTACCTTTAGGGTTTTCTATGTATGGTATCATGTCATCTGCAAACAGTGAGAGCTTTGCTTCTTCTTTTACAATCTGGATTCCTTTTATTTCTTTTTCTTTTCTGATTGCTGTAGCTAAGACTTCCAGAACTATGTTGAATAATAGTAGTGAAATTGGACACCCTTGTTTTGTTCCTGATCTTAGGGGGAATGCTTTCAGTTTTTCACCATTGAGAATAATGTTTGCTGTAGCCCTATCATACATGAATGGATGCTGAATTTTGTCAAAGGCTTTTTCTGCATCTATTGAGATGATTGTATGGTTTTTCTCTTTCAGTTTGTTAATATGGTGTATCACATTGACTGATTTGCGTATACTGAAGAATCCTTACATTCCCGGAATAAACCCAACTTGATAGTGATATATGAGCTTTTTGATGTGTTGCTGAATTCTGTTGCAAAAACTCTGTTGAGGATTTTTACATCTATGTTCATCAGTGATACTGGCCTATATAGTTTTTTTTTTTGTGTGTTGTCTTTGTCTAGTTTTGGTAGCAAGGTGATGTTGGCCTCATAGAAAGGGTTTGGAAGTGTTCCTTCCTCTGCAGTAGTTTGAGAGAATTTTAGAAGGATAGGCATTAGCTTTTCTCTAAATGTTTGATAAAGTTCTCCTGTGAAGATATCTGGTCCTCGGCTTTTTTTTGGGGGGGGGAAGATTTTGATCACAGCTTCAATTTGGAATACATTCTTAAATGTGGTTACATTATACATGATTTTAATGTGTGTTTCTTGCTTTTTTTTGCTGATGACATTACTTGGTATATATCTTATATTTATTTTAGACTGTGGAAATAATGTTAAACAAAAAAGCGAATTTGAGTGATTTTCTTATTCCAGTTCAAAATGGGTCGTAAAACAACACAATCAACTTGCAACATCAGCAACTCATTTGTCCCAGAAACTGTTAATGAACATGTAGTGCAGTGGTGGTGTAAGAAATTTTGCAAAGGAGAAGAGAGCCTTGAAGATGAGGAGCACAGTGGCCAGCCATGGAAGTTGACAATGACCAATTGAGAACAATCACCAAATTAGCCTCCAATTAAAATAAATAAATTTATTTAAAAAAAAACAAAACTAATCCTCTTACAACCCAAGAAGTTGCTGAAGAACTCATTGTCGACCATTCTGTGGTCGTTTGTCATTTGAAGCAAGTTGGAAAGGTGAAAAAGTTGGATAAGTGGGTGCCTCATGAGCTGACCAAAAATCAAAAAAATCGTTTTGAAATTCTATCTTCTCTCATTTTATGCAACAACAATGAACCATTGTTTGATTGGATTGTGGCGTGTGACAAAAGTGGCTTTGATATGACAGCTGATGATGACTAGTTCAGTGGTTGGACCAAGAAGTTCCAAAGCACTTCCCACACTTGCCAAATTTTGCACCAGAAAAAGGTCATGGTCACTCTCTGTTGGTCTGCTGCTGGTCTGATCCATTACAGCTTTCTGAATCTAGTGAAGCCATTATATCTGAGAAGTATGCTCAGCAGATCAGTGAGATACACTGAAAACTTCAGTGCCTGCAGTCAGCATTGGTCAGCAGTTGTTTTTAGTTGCTAAGTTGTATCTGACTCTTTGTGACCCAAAGAACTGCAGGGCACCAGGCTTCCCTTGTCCTTCGCTCTGCATTCAGTCTCCTTTATGGTCCAACTCTCACATTTGTCCACAACTACTGGAAAACCATATGTTTGACTATACAGACCTTTGTCGGCAAAGTTATGTCTCTACATTTTAATATGCTATCTAGATTTATCATAGCTTTCCTTCCAAGGAGCAAGTGGCTTTTAATTTCATTTAATTTCATGGCAGCAGTCACCATCTGCAGTGATTTTGTAGCCCAAGAAAATAAAATCTGTCACTGTTTCCACTTTTCCCCCTTCTATTTGATCAACAGAAAGGGCCCAGTTCTTCTCCATGACAACACCTGACCGCATGTCACACAACCAATGCTTCAAATGTTGAACAAACTAGACTACAGAGTTTTGCCTTATCTGCCATATTCACCTGACCTCTCACCAACTGACTACCACTTCAAGCATCTTGACAACTTTTTGCAGGGAAAATGCTTCCACAACCAGCAGAAGGCAGAAAATACTTTCTACAAGTTAATCAAATTCCAAGGCACAGATTTTTATGCTATAGGAGTAAACTTATTTCTTGTTGGCCAAAATGTATCAGTTGTAATGGTTCCTATTTTGATTAGTAAAGAGATGTGTGAGCCTAGTTATAATGATTTAAAATTCATGGTCCAAAATCACTATTATGTTTGCACCAACCTAATAAATGGCACATTTCATTCCCAGTTGACATTAAAGGTAAGAGCTACATAAATATATCTATGTTTAGAGAATCACTATAAATGCAGCTGTCTTAGCAACTCTTATACCATCTTAGGGGCTTCCCTGGTGGCTCAGTTGGTAAAGAATCTGCCTGCAATGTGGGAGACCTGGGTTCAATCCCTGGGTTGGGAAGATCCCTGGAGGAGGGCATGGAAACCCACTCCGGTATTCTTGCCTGGAGAATCCCCATGGACAGAAGAGCCCGGTGAGCTATATATAGTCCATGTGGTCACAAACCTGGCAGCTACAGTCCATGGGGTCGCAAAAAGTCAGACATGACTGAGCACACATACCATCTTTAACATTTGTCCTTCATGAAATGATTTTCCAAAATAGTGGAAAAAAAGGAAAAGAAAAGCTCTTTGTAAAGCTCAAAAAACCCCACAAAATACAGCCCTCTTTTATGTATGTGAGCCTGAGCATAACATATTAAGTATTTTTCTTTTTAAATGACAGAGGTAAGTTCTTACTCAGATAACTATCTGTAGACTGGCTGCCCCGAGAGTGTCTGGAGAACCGTCTCAGTATCAGGCCGGGCAGGACCAGGCTTTGCTGTGCGGGGACCTCCTGAGTGTCACAGGCACTCTAGCGTCAGGGGTTGTGTTCTGTAAATGCCGGCAATAGCCCTAGTCACCATAAGCGCCAGAAGTGCTCTCTCAGACTTGCCAGACGCCCCGAGGACAGTGTCCCTTGAGAACCCTAGTCCTAGGGCGCTGATCCTTTGCATGTTGAGGGCCCACCTCATGGAGGACCATCCTGGACCAGCAGGTGGGCGGCACTTAGCTGTGGCATTTTCCAGAATCACCGAGATCAAACTGTGCTGTTAGCACACCTGCTGTATTTATTTTACCTCCTTCAAGTTGCCTGGACTCAGCTGTCTTTCAAAGTGTTTTTTCAGGAAATTAGTTTAGAATTATGCTTTGAATAGAAGCAAATGTTATGGGATCACCTATTCAGATGCTAATAATGTTTCCTGTTTGTGATGAATGATAAAAGAAATTGAAATGGTGGAAACCTATTTTCCCCCTCTTATTGGTCACTGGCTGTCATTTTGGGACTGACAGAAGGTTTTGGGGTTGTTAGACATGTTTTTGAAAAAGACATGTCTTTGAGAAAGAATGCAGTGGCATTCTTTTTCATTTAAAATAGTTTCATTAAATGTTGTACAGATATAAAAATATTTCTAAAATATATATAAAGTATGAAAAAATGATCACTCAGTTTTTTTAAAAATTGAGTTTTAACAAAATGATCTTCCAGAGTTCTCTGTGGGCTCCTCTTTGATTTTTGTTTCTCACAGAAGTAATCCCTTACCTTTTACAAAAAACTTAAATAGTTTTCCTAAAAATATTTCTATTCCCTAAACAAAATATAGTTTTCCAAGTATATGAACATTTATGTTAATGGAATCATGGTGTGTTTTTCCTCTCTGATTTCCTCTTGTGCCTTGTAGTTTAGTACTTTGAGATCCATCTCGTTTGCTTGCAGCCGAGCTTTCTTTGTTAGAAGTGAACATATCACAGTTGATTTCTCCATTTTCAGCCATGTGAACATTTTCATGGTTTCTGGCTTTGTTGTCACAGGGATTCTGTGCATATTCTTGTTCGTGGCTCCTGACACCTGTGAACCCTTGTCGTGTGGAAGACCTGTTTCATTGTTACTAGGTGACGCTCAACTGCTTTCCAGTCACTGTGCCGTTTTCTCCTCCCACTAGTCCTGGTCAGGCCCTTGGTTTCTCTCAGTTCTTGGCAGCACTTGTCATAATGAGATTAAAATTTTTTGCCTGTCCTTTGGATGTGACGTGATGTCTCATTTCATTTGTATTTTCTGATTTTTCATGAGTTTGACTATTTTTTATGTTTGTTGGCCATACATATTTCCTACTGTGACAGGTGCTTATTGAAAAATTTTGTTGATTTTTCTACTTGATTATCTTTTTTGCTGATTTTTAGGAATCAGTATTTTGAATATAAACCTTATATCATTTATTTTATTTTTATCATTTATTTTAATATATATTTCAAATTTATCTTCCCATTGTGTACTTGTCTTTCCATGTTTTTTTTTGTTGTTGTTGTTTCTTTTAATGAGGACTCCCCTTGTAGCTCAGCTGGTAAAGAATCCATCTGCAATGCAGGAGGCCCTGGTTTGATTCCTGGGTCGAGAAGATCCTCTGGAGAAGGGATAGGCTACCCGCTCCAGATTCTTGGGCTTCCCATGTGGCTCAACTGGTAAAGAATCCATCTGCAATGTGGGAACCCTGCATTCGATCTTCCCAGTATGTACTTGTCTTTCCATGTTTTCTATGCTTTCTTTTAAAGAATAGAAGTTCTTACGTTTAGTCAAGTCCAGGGCTTAATCTTGTTCTGTGTAGCTAGTGGTTGTGTCGCCGAGCTGTGGGTGAGCTGAAATGAGCACAGTCTGGTGAAGGGACTGGGGAAGCCACTGCCCTCTGAGTGGGAAGGGCAAGGTGCAGCCACGGGGAGCTGCTTGCCTAGCTGTAGTTGTTAGAGTTCTCCGAGCAACTGAAAACTTGTTTGGAACCTAGACATCACCAACCCCCTCACCATCGAAGAGGGCACTGGGCAGCGAAGCCCCCAGACTCACTGTCTTCCTGAGTAGGCCCGTGTGTACAGGGTGTCAGGGCATGCAGCTGCTTGCCCTGAACATAATACATCTGAGGGCCCTCCCTGCTGCTGCTACTGCACTGAGTTCAGCTGTAGCCTTGCGGAGCAGTGTTCCCTGGTATGACTGTGCTCGTTTCTTTATTGATTCCATTGTAGAAATGCATCACAGCTTCCAGCGACAGTGAGTGAGGCTGCTCTAAATGTCCTATGATTGTTTTTATGTGAACCTCGTTTCTCCTGGAGGGTTTCATTTCAGGATCAAGATGGGGATGATGGCTTGAGGGAAAAGTTTGTGTGAGCTTCTCTGAAAACAGCCAAACCCTTTCCCTATGTGCTGCCTCCCCCAGAGCACAAGGGTCCCCATGGCTCTGGGTCCCCATGGCTCCGGGTCCCCGTGGCTCCGGGTCTCCATGGCTCTGGGTCCCCGTAGCTCTGTGTCCCCGGGACTCTGAGTCCCCATGGCTCTGGGTCCCCGTGGCTCCGGGGCCCTGTGGCTCTGGGTCCCTGTGGCTCTGTGTCCCCATAGCTCTTTGTCCTCGTGGCTCTTTGTCGCTGTAGCTCTGTGTCCCCGTGACTCTGTGTCCCCATACATAGCTCCTGGTCCCTGTGGCTCCGCGTCCCCATAGCTCCTGGTCCCTGTGGCTCTGTGTCCCTGTAGCTCTGTGTCCCTGTGGCTCTGGTGCTTCTAAGTCTGGCTGGTTCTCCCAACTCTTCTAACAGTGGGTGGTTACATTTCTGTTGAGATTTTAATTGAATTTCCCCAGTAACTAATGACACTGAGCCTCTTTTCACATGCTTGCTTTTCATCTTTAATCTTAGATGAAGAGTCTGTTAATGTATTTGCCCACTTAAAAAAAAAAATAGGTTGTTTGTATTTTAATGTGTTATTTTGAGATTTCCTTGTGTATTCTGGGCATAAGTCTTTTTCATAAAATATTTATGACTTAGAAATATATTTTCCCAGTTGTGTGTTGTCTTTTTCTTAACAGTTTCTTTTGAACAACAGAGTGTTTTAATTTTAATATGTGCAATTTATAATTTTTTTATGATTTGTGCTTTTGGAGTTGTGTCTAAGAACTCTTTGCCTATCCCAAAGCCACAGAGGTTTTGACCTATGACTTTTGCCAAAAATTGTTTAAAGTTTTATATTAAAGTCTCTTAGCTATTTTTGACTAGTTCTTGTGTAAGATGTGAGGAATACTTTGAGATTTATTTATTTATTGCATATGATTCACATGGTTTTAAAATATATTTTTTCAGCACAATCTTTTAAAAAGATTTTTGCAGCTATTTTGTTCTGAATGTCTGTTTCTGGTGTAGGTGTAATTAGAGTGTCTAGCTTGCCACACTCTTTGGTCTTCATGGACTCTCATTTTGCAGGGAGTTTTTGTTTGAGAGACGACTATTGACCCAATTTTTATTTTGTTTAATACTCAATTTTATGCATTTATTAAGTAATTTTTATTTTAGCATTAAAATTGACCTTTCCTTATGTATTTTGCATGTTATATACATGATTAATTAATGCATTATCAATTTAACAAAGAAAAGTTTTGTAAATTGTATTAAAAATACGAATTTAAGAAGTGTTGCACCATTTGTGCACAGTTAATATAATTCACTGTTCTCACAAAGCAGATTCTCATAATTACAGGAAAAAATACTGCAATGATTATAAAACTAGTAAAAAAAAGAACCCCTATATTATGAGATGTTGTGAATGTTTCATTTACAATTAGATGTTTTAAGAAAGTTCTCATACTTCTTCTTAAGTATTCTAGTATTGTAACCTGTAATTTTTGAATTTATGCCCTAGATCTTTTAGAATGTTAGAGTTTTATTTTATTTTCTGAGATACCAAAAATTGTTTTTAAAATTACTTTGATTGAATTCAGAGAACTGAAATACCAAATAATTTGAGTTACATAGAAATATAACCTGAAGAAATGTTGTTAAACATCATAAGATATCCACCTCCCAGGCGCATATTGTTTTGCAGGCGACTTTTATCAAACATTTAAGGAGTGAATAATTCTCCTTTCAAATGGAAGGGAAGAAAAGATGCGAGAATAGCTAACTAATTTTATGAGACTAATAAAATCATATTACAAAATTAAATATGAGAAAAGAAAAAAAGTTTATAGATTTATGACTCCTGGTTTCCAGTCAGCATGTAAAGACCCTGTAAGTCACCACTTCATCCTAACAAATACAAAACTGAGCAATGGTTCTTAGATTCATCAGAGAAGAGAGGCCACAGAACAAATCACTCCCCCAAATTAGAGAGATAAAGAATCACAATTTCCTGGAGTAGAAATCCACTAGCAGAAACCTCCTGGGAAGGCTGAACTGCAGTTTAGAAATTGCTGGAAGTTCAGTGTGGACAAGTCTAAGAGATAAAAACTTGGGGGACCCAATCAGAGCAGAACATTCAAGTTTTAATTTCACTAGTCTTTGTAGACCCTGGAGAAAATGTTTGTTCCCCTCAAGCTCTTTTTTGGGTGTTGGGTTGTTGGTTTTGGTTGAGTGGGGAATCAGGACAGTTCAAAAGCAAACTATTGTTATTCAGCAGTGTCCCTTCTGTACAATCAAATTATTTGTGTCTTTAGATCCTTATGTTCCTATTTTTATATGGTTTTAGATTTTTGAAAACTTGGTTTTATTTCTAGGAATTTGTTATTTTTTAAAAGGTTTGTTCATCCTGTATTCCTTATGGCATATTGACCTACTCTGTCATTATTACTAAAAATGTATGTATTGCTTTAAAATCTTTCATTATAAATAAGAGGACTGTTTATACAAGGGTTGTGTCTGTGTGGTTGCCTCTGCTCTCTGGAGTTTGGCTAATTTATCATTTTGGATTAAACCTTCTTTTTGACAACTGGTATCCAGTAAATTTGGGGGCCTTTCTCCCTGTTGAGGTGTGACCCACTGCTGGTTGATCCTCTCTGTTCTTGTCTAGTCCTGCTTTTTCAGAATCTTATTTGTTCCACTCAAGCTATTATTTACTTTTCTGTTTTCAAAGAGGGTTTAAGGAACTTAAGTATATTTTACAAACAGATGAGTGCTCAGCAGAGAAAACAAGCTGTTATCACTTAAACATATTTGTTTCTATGTATTAGAATCAACAAGTAGATATTTAGATCTTTTTCTTGATACTTTTGTGTATTTGTCTTCAGTTTCATTCAGTTTAGTCGCTCAGTTGTGTCCAACTCTGTGACCCCACGGACTGCAGTGCACAAGGCCTCCCTGTCCATCACCAACTCTCGGAGTTTACCCAAACTCATGTCCATTCAGTTGGTGATGCCATGCAACCATTCCATCCTTTGTCCTCCCCTTCTCCTCCTGCTATCAATCTTTCCCAGCATTAGGGTCTTTACAGATGAATCTGCTTTTCACATCAGGTGGCCAAAGTATTGGAGTTTCAGCTTCAAATCAGTCCTTCCAATGAACACCCAGGACTGATCTCCTTTAGGATAGACTGGTTGGATCTCCTTGCAGTCCAAGGGACTCTCAAGAGTCTTCTCCAACACCACAGTTCAAAAGCATCAATTCTTCAGTGCTCAGCTTTCTTTACAGTCCAACTTTCACATCCATACATGACTACTGGAAAAACCATAGCCTTGACTAGATGGACCTTTGTTGACAAAGTAATTTCTCTGCTTTTCAATATGCTGTCTAGGTTGGTCGTAACTTTCCTTTCAAGGAGTAAGCATCTTTTAATTTCACGGCTGCAGTCACCATTTTCAGTGATTTTAGAGGCCAAAAAAATAAAGTCTGACACTGTTTCCCCATCTATTTCCCATGAAGTGATGGGACCAGATACCATGGTCTTAGTTTTCTGAATGTTGATCTTTAAGCCAACTTTTTCCCTCTCCTCTTTCATTTTCATCAAGAGGCTCTTTAGTTCTTCACTTTCTGCCATAAGGGTAGTATCATCTGCATATCTGAGGTTATTAATATTTCTCCCGGCAATCTTGATTCCAGCTTGTGCTTCATACAGCCCAGCGTTTCTCATGATCTCTGCATATAAGTTAAATAAGCAGGGTGACAATATACAGCCTTGATATACACCTTTTCCTATTTGGAACCAGTCTGTTGTTCCATGTCCGGTTCTAACTCTTGCTTCCTGACCTGCATACAGGTTTCTCAAGAGGCAGGTATTCCCATCTGTTTCAGAATTTTCCACAGTTGATTGTGATCCACACAGTCAAAGGCTTTGGAATAGTAAATAAAGAAGAAATAGATGTTTTTCTGGAACTCTCTTCCTTTTCCATGATCCAGTGGATGTTGGCAATTTGATCTCTGGTTCCTCTGCCTTTTCTAAAACTAGCTTGAACATCTGGAAGTTCACAGCTGACGTATTGCTAAAGCCTGGCTTGGAGAATTTTGAGCATTACTTTGCTAGCATGTGAGTTGAGTGCAATTGTGTGGTAGTTTGAGCATTCTTTGGCATTGCCTTTCTTAGAGATTGAAGTGAAAACTGACCTTTTCCAGTCCTGTGGGCACTGCTGAGTTTTCCAAATTTGCTGACATATTGAGTGCAGCACTTTCACAGCATCATCTTTCAGGATCATCTTCAGCATCATCTTTCAAGAAATAGCTCTACTGGAATGCCATCACCTCCACTAGCTTTGTTCGTAGCGATGCTTCCTAAGGCCCACTTGGATGCTTCCTAAGGCCCACATTCTAGGATGTCTGGCTCAAGGTGAGTAATCATACCATCATGATTATCTGGGTCGTGAAGATCTTTTCTGTACAGTTCTTCTGTGTATTCTCGACACTTCTTAGTATCTTCTGCTTTTATTAGATCCGTACCATTTCTGTCCTTTATTGAGCCTTTGCATGAAATGTTCCCTTGATAGCTCTAATTTTCTTGAATAGATCTCTATGCTTTCTCATTCTATTATTTTCCTCTATTTCTTTTCACTGATCACTGAGGAAGGCTTTCTCTTCTCTCCTTGCTATTCTTTGGAATTCTGCATTCAGATACTTGTATCTTTCCTTTTCTCCTTTGCTTTTCACTTCTCTTCTTTTCACAGCTATTTGTAAGGCCTCCTCAGACAGTCAAATTTGCTTTTATGCTTTTCTTTTCCTGGGAATGGTCTTGCTCCCTCTCTCCTGTACAGTGTCACAAACCTCCATCCATAGTTCATCAGGCACTCTGTCTATCAGATCTAGTCCCTTAAATCTATTTCTTATTTCCACTGTATAATCATAAGTGATTTGATTTAGGTCATACCTGAATGGTCTAGTGGTTTTCCCCACTTTCTTCAATTTAAGCCTGAATTTGGCAATAAGGAATTCATGATCTGAGCCACAGTCAGCTCCCAGTCTTGTTTTTGCTGACTATATAGAGCTTCTTCGCCTTTGGCTGCAAAGAATATAATCAATCTGATTTCAGTGTTGGCCATCTGGTGATGTCCATGTGTGGATGCTTCTTTTGTGTTGCTGGAATTTGTCTTGTATTTGTGTTGTATTTGTCTCAAAACACTTTATATTCATTCTTCTTACCTGCATTTTATTATGAACTCAGACTGTTACACCAATCTGACTCACTCCATTTCTCTTGCTGCTAATATTATTATTACTATTACTGCTACTACTGATTGTGATGATCACAACCTCTCCAGTTCCTGCTAGCTCTCTGTCATTTTAGCCCCTGGCATCTTTGAAGTTATTCTTGCTTTTGGTAAAAACAAGATGTTTCAAGTGTATCTATTTTTTGTTTGTCTCATAATATGGAACCACTGTCTTCCAGTAAGTCTCAGTAGAGGTAAAGTCTGAGAGCCAGTGGGAGATGGGGGGCAGGTCCAGGCCCCTTGCTCCTGGGATGCCCTAGTTAAGAGAGAGTGGAGAGCAGGTGGTCACCACGTCCAGCTCTGCTGAATGCTTCCTGTTTCCCACACACCGTCTGCTTCTACCCAGCTTCTCATGCACATCGTCCACATAAACTCGCCTGGGTTTTCCAGAGCAATGCCAGCAATTCTGCAGAGAGCCCATGAAAATTCCCAGAGCTCTGTGTCTTTTTGTGAGAAAATGAGGTGATCGCCCTTTTGTCCCTTTCTGAGGTGGCTGGTCAAAGTTAAAATACTTTTTAGGAAAAAAGCCCCATAATATATTTTGCAGGTATTTTTCTGTCTCACAGAAATGTTAAAATAAAATATTTAAAAATAAATATTTAATAAAAATGTTTTAGAATAGGGCAGCTAATGTTTTAATGATTTGACATAATACATGTGTTGTTGTTGTTGTTCAGTTGCTGTTGTGTCTGATTCTTTGCAACCCCATGGACTGCAGCACACCAGGCTTCCCTGTCCTTCACCATCTCCCAAAGTTTGCTCAAATTCATATCCATTGAGTTGGTGATGTTTCCTAACCATCTCATCTTCTGCTGCCCTCTTTCCTTTTGCCTTCAATCTTTTCCAGCATCAGGGTCTTTTCCAGTGAGTTGGCTCTTTGTATCAGATGGCCAGAGTATTGGTGCATCAGTTTCAGCAACAGACTTTCCAATGAATATTCAGGATTGATTTCCTTTAGTATTGACTGGTTTGATCTCCTTGCTGTCCATGAAACTCTCAAGAGTCTTCTCCAGCACCACAATTTGAAACCATCAATTCTCTGGTGCTCAGCCTTCTTTATGGTCCAGTTCTCACGTGTACATGACTACTGGAACAACTGTAGCCTTGACTGTACAGACCTTTGTTGACAAAGTAATGTCTGCTTTTTAATACACTATCAAGGTTTGTCATAGCTTTTGGAGCAAGTGGCTTTTAATTTCATGGCTGCAGTCACCATCCACAATGATTTTGGAGCCCAAGAAAATAAAATCTATACTGCTTTCACTTTTTCCCTTCTATTTTTCATGAAGTAATGGGACCAGATGCCATGACCTTAGTTTTTATCATGTTGCATTTTAACCCAACTTTTTCAGTCTCCTCTTTTACCATCATCAAGAGGCTCTTTAGTTTTTTTTCACTTTCTGCCACTAGAGTGGTATCATGTGCATATCTGAAGTTGTTAATATTTCTCCTGGAAGTCTTGATTCCAGCTTGTGATTCATCCAGTCTGATATTTCTCATGATATACTTTGCATATAAGTTAAATAAGTAGGATAACAGTATACTGCCTTGTCATACTCCTTTCCCATTTTTGAACCACAATTGTTCCATGTCTGGTTGTAACCCTTGCTGCTTGTCCTATATACGGGTTTGTCAGGAGACAGGTAAGGTGGTCTGGAATTCTCATCTCTTTTAAGAGTTTTCCATAGTTTGTTGTGATCCATAGTCAATGGCTTTTGCATAGTCAGTGAAGCAGAAGTAGATATTTCTCTGGAATTCTCTTGCTTTCTTCATGACACAAAGAATGTTGGCAGTTTGATCTCTGATTCCTGTCTCTTTGAAACCCAGCTTGTACATCTGGAATTTCTTGGTTCATGTCCTGCTGAAGCCTGTTTTGATGGATTTTGAGCATAACCTTGCTAGCATGTGAAATGAGTGCCATTGTATGGTTGTTTGAACATTCTTAGGCACTGCCCTTTTGGGGGAGATTAGAATGGAAACTAAACTGACCTTTTCTAGTCCTGTGGCCACTGCTGAGTTTTCCAATTTTGCTGACATATTGAGTGCTGCACTTTAACAGGATCATCTTTTAGGATTTTAAATAGCTCTGCTGAAATTCTGTCCCCACTAGTAGGTATTCATAGTAATGCTTCTTAAGGCCTACTTAACTTCATACTCCAGAATGTCTGGCTCTAGGTAAATGACCACAACTTCATGATTATCTGGGTATTAAGACCTTTTTGTACAGTTCTTCTGTGTATTCTTACCACCTCTTCTTAATCTCTTCTGCTTCTGTTAGGTCCTTACTGTTTCTGTCCTTTTCTGTGCCCATCTTTCTTGATATGTCCAGTTTTATTGAAGACATCTCTAAGTCTTTCCCATTCTGTTCTTTTCCTCTATTGCTTTGCATTGTTCATATATTGATGTGTATGTATATTTGTGTGTGAGTGTATGTGAAGCATGTTTGCTGTGTTACCAGGTGAACATTGGCGTGCTGAGGTTTGCAGTGAGACCAGGATGGCCTGTGTTCCTCGGGACACCAGTGGAGCCCTGCCTGAGCACACACTGACTGAGGTGCGGTCAGCAAGTGTCCTTCCATCCACCTCCAGTCCTCCCCTGTCAGTTTGTACTTAACCATTTTCTGTTTTATTTCTTTGCAAAATATGGAGACATGGCAAGTGTGTATTTGTTCATTTATTCCACAAATGTTTCTTTGTCACTGGCGTGTCCCAGATATGTATCCTGATGGGTGCTCAGAGACCTAAAATCTAGGTGTTGAACTTGGAGAAGGAAATGACTGCCAAGGGAAGGATGTAGAAGAGATATTATACAAATGCGTAATTTCTGTGAAGAGCAGGAAGCCAGAGCAGGGGAGGAGGCTACTGGGCATGTGGCTGTGGGTGCAATGGCCGCCTCATCGCCCGGAGGCCCGTGGGGGCAGGAGAGCTCCTGTCAGACAGAGGAGCCCACAGGACCCCACAGGACGCAGACAGAGAGCAGGCCTCCAGCCTCCCGGAAGGATGCAGAGCCTGGCGTCCTATTGACGGCCTCTGGATATGGGCAGGGAGCACGGGCTGGTGTGCGGTCCACAGCCTCCCTTGGCCATCTGTGTGCACTGGAGGCTACAGCCTCTGCCTGTCCTGGGGCGCAGCGGTGGTTTGGGGCAAGTGTGGGCAGAGAGACCAGGGGAAGGGGACACCTTCACAGGAGAGCAGCCCCTTAGCGATGAGTTTCCTGGGTATAATGTAAGAGGGAGAGTGTCATCAGGGAGACCTGGTCGTTGGCCTGAGGAAGGGGGAATAATGGGCCACTTAATGGACTCTCATCAAGGCTCAGTTTCCTTGGTTTCTTGCCATTTTCTGCTCTAATGACCCTGTGTCAGAACTTGGCCTCCAGGTGGACAACCCACCCTTTCCTGACCCCCGGCACATGTGCCCTCCTGTAGGCAGTGACTGCTCCTCACTTCTTACCTGAGAGATCTCTCTTCTTTGTGAGATTCACTAAAAACCCACCTTTGTAAGTGCCCCCAGTAAGTGCCCCCAGTTGACCCTCGTCTTCTCCCTCACGACACAGCCAGTGGCCCTTATGGAGAGGGTCACTGGACTTTAAGCTCCTGGAGGGCCAGGTTCCCACGTGCCCAGCAGATAATAGGTGCCCACCTGACTGTGGACCACATTAGAGACTCAGTGGTTGAAAAGCCCCCTTAGCTGCAAAGCCACGCATTTGTGTCTGGACTTCAGATTTAATTTTGTTTACTAAGTGCAGTTGATTTGTAAGCAGTTCATATTGAGATATGATTTTCTTCACTTTATTGAAAACTGTTCCAAGTACATACCTATGAATAGAGAACCACATGAACTCATCACCATCACTCCTCAGGTTTATTGAATCTTAACATCAAGTTGAATGTGCCTCATACTTTCCATCTCCCACAAGTGAAGCCTTAAGGATGCGATTCCTTGAGGCTTCTGCATCCTCCCTCACTTCTGGCACCCCGTTCCCAACCTGGACCAGTCTTCCCAGTGTGTGGCTCATAGCATCCCAGGCGTGTTTCTGTCACAGACCACTTCTCTGTTCCCACTGCAAATAACAACATGTAGAGTTGTTTGCATCAGTGGTCTTGCTTGGAGAATCCCAGGGATGGGGGAGCCTGGTGGGCTGCCGTCTTTGGGGTCGCACAGAGTCGGACACGACTGAAGCGACTTAGCAGCAGCAGCAGTGCAGTGTTGCAAAGACCTGGTTTACCCTTCCTCAGTCTGGTGGGCTCCTGGGTTTGCGTCCCACTTTTGGTGTGTAGACCTTGGCTGTGGTGAATTCCCACATCTCCTTGGGTGCAAGAGCAGCAGTCTTTGTAGCAGTGGTTCTCAAAGTGGGATCCCAGGCCCAGCAGCTCAGCACCTCACAGAAACATGCTGGAAATGCAGATTCCTGGGCTCTCCCAGGACCTCCTGGACAAGAGACTATGGTTCTGAGGCCCAGAAATCTGGCTTTCTGAAAACACCCCCAATGATTCCGATCCAAGCTAGAGTGTGAGAACCTGCTCTAGGATTTCCTGAAGTGGAATCTCTGAGTCGTAGGGGAAGATGATCTTCAGCTTGACTTTATTTTCAGTTTTATGTAAAGCATGGTTTACTGCCATATCAGCCTGTGAAAATTCTGCCAGTTCCCCTTCTCATTCAGCAATCGGTAATGTAAGACTTCTAGTTTTTGGCATTTGAAGGCTGTGTTTTTCTGTTTGCTTGCGAATCTTTGGTCACTAATGAGACTGAACACTCTCCTAAGGTTTACTGACTTTGTGTGTTTCCTTTTCTGTTGATCATCTCTTTATATCCTTGGCTCATTTTTCCATTGGTTTATTTGTCTTTTCTGATTGATTTATGTTCTTCATATATTTGAGATACTAATCCTTTGAACTGTGGTGTTGGAGAAGACTCTTGATAGTCCCTTGAACAGAAAAGATCAAACCAGTCAATCCAAAAGAAAATCAGTCCTGAATATTCATTGGAAGGACTGATGCTGAAGCTGAAACTCCTTACTTTAGCCACCGATGCGAAGAGCCAACTCAATAGAAAACACTGATTCTGGGAAAGATTAAAGGCAGAAGGAGAAGGGGATGACAGAGGATAAGATGGATGGATGGTATCACTGACTCGAGGGACATGCATTTGAGCAAGCTCAAACTGGTGATGGACAGGGAGTCCTGGCATGCTGCAGGCCAAAGGGTGTCACAAAGAGTTGGACACAACTGAGCTACTGAACTGAACTGAATCCTTTGTGTGATTTCTTTTGTAATCTGTTTGTGGTGTCTATTGTGCATATCTTTGTTTTCTGAATGTTGAGCTTTAAGCCAACTTTTTCACCCTCCTCTTTCACCTTCATCAAGAGGCCCTTTACCTCCTCTTCACTTTCTGCCATAAGGGTGGTGTCATCTGCATATCTGAGGTTATTGATATTTCTCCCAGCAATCTTGATCCCAGCTTGTGCTTCTTCCAGCCCAGCGTTTCTCATGATGTACTCTGCATAGAAGTTAAATAAGCAGGGTGAAAATATACAGCCTTGACTTACTCCTTTTCCTATTTGGAACCAGGCTGTTGTTCCATGTCCAGTTCTAACTGTTGCTTCCTGACCTGCATACAGATTACTCAAGAGGCAGGTTAGGTGGTCTAGTATTCCCAACTCTTTCAGAATTTTCCACAGTTTACTGTGATCCACACAGTCAAAGGCTTTGGAATAGTCAATAAAGCAGAAATAGATGTTTTTCAGGAACTCTCTTGCTTTTTCTGATGATCCAGCAGATGTTGGCAGTTTGATCTCTGGTTCCTCTGCCTTCTAAAACCAGCTTGAACATCAGAGAGTTCACGGTTCACATATTGCTGAAGCCTGGCTTGGAGAATTTTGAGCATTACTTTACTAGTATGTGAGATGAGTGCAGTTGTGCGATAGTTTGAGCATTTTGGGGCATTGCCTTTCTTTGGAATTGGAATGAAAACGGACCTTTTCCAGTCCTGTGGCCACTGCTGAGTTTTCCAAATTTGCTGGCATATTGAGTGCAGCACTTTCACAGCATCATCTTTCAGGATTTGAAACAGCTCAACTGGAATTCCATCACCCCCCACTAGCTTTGTTCGTAGTGATGCTTTCTAAGGCCCACTTGACTTCACATTCCAAGATGTCTGGCTCTAGATTACTGATCACATCATCGTGATTATTTGTGTTGTGAAGATCTTTTTTGTACAGTTCTTCCGTGTATTCCTGCCTTGTCTTCTTGATATCTTCTGCTTCTGTTAGGTCCAGACCATTTCTGTCCTTTATTGAGCCCATCTTTGCATGAAATGTTCCCTTGATATTTATAATTTTCTTGAAGAGATCTCTAGTCTTTCCCATTCTTTTCTTTTCCTCTATTTCTTTGCATTGATCGCTGAAGAAGGCTTTCTTACCTCTTCTTGCTATTCTTTGGAACTCTGCATTCAGATGCTTATATCTTTCCTTTTCTCCTTTGCTTTTTGCCTCTCTTCTTTTCACAGCTATTTGTAAGGCCTCCGCAGACAGCCATTTTGCTTTTTGCATTTCTTTTCCATAGGGATGGTCTTGATCCCTGTCTCCTGTACAGTGTCACGAATCTCATTCCATAGTTCATCAAGCACTCTATCTATCAGATCTAGGCCCTTAAATCTATTTCTCACTTCCACTGTATAATCATAAGGGATTTGATTTAGGTCATACCTGAATGGTCTAGCGGTTTTCCTACTTTCTTCAATTTAAGTCTGAATTTGGTAATAAGAGGTCATGATCTGAGCCACAGTCAGCTCCTGATCTTATTTTTTTGACTGTATAGAGCTTCTCCACCTTTGGCTGCAAAGAATGTAATCAATCTGATTTCGGTGTTGACCATCTGGTGATGTCCATGTGTAGAGTCTTCTCTTGTGTTGTTAGAAGAGGCTGTTTGCTATGACCAGTGCATTTTCTTGGCAAAACTCTATTAGTCTTTGCCCTGCTTCATTCTGCATTCCAAGGCCAAATTTACCTGTTACTCCAGGTGTTTCTTGACTTCCTACTTTTGCATTCCAGTCCCCTATAATGAAAAGGGCATCTTTTGGGGGTGTTAGTTCTAAAAGGTCTTGTAGGTCTTCATAAAACCGTTCAACTTCAGCTTCTTCAGCATTACTGGTTGGGGCATAGACTTGGATAACTGTGATATTGAATGGTTTGCCTTGGAAATGAACAGAGATCATTTTGTCGTTTTTGAGATTGCATCCAAGTACTGCATTTCGGACTCTCTTGTTGACCATGATGGCTAGTCCATTTCTCCTGAGGGATTCGTGCCCACAGTAGTAGATTTAATGGTCATCTGAGTTAATTCACCCATCTCTGGGATTACACAGAGTCGGACACAACAGAAGTGACTTAGCAGCACCAGCAGTCCATCTTAGTTCTCTGATTCCTAAAATGTCGATATTCACCCTTGCCATTTCTTGTTTGCACTTCCAATTTGCCTTGATTCATGGACCTACATTCCAGGTTCCTATGCAATATTGCTCTTTATAGTATCTGATCTTGCTTCTGTCACCAGTCACATGCACAACTGGGTATTGTTTTTGCTTTGCCTCCATCCCTTCATTTTTTCTGGAGTTATTTCTCCTCTGATCTCCAGTAGCATATTGGGCACCTAATGACCTGGGGAGTTCCTCTTTCTGTATCCTATCATTTTGCCTTTTCATACTGTTCATGGGGTTCTGAAGGCAAGAATACTGAGTGGTTTGCCATTCCCTTCTCCAGTGAACCACGTTCTGTCAGCCCTCTCCACCATGACCTGCCCGTCTTGGGTTGCCCTGCAGGCATGGCTTGGTTTCATTGAGTTAGACAAGGCTGTGGTCCTAGTGTAATTAGATTGACTAGTTTTCTGTGAGTATGGATTCAGTGTGTTTGCCCTCTGATGCTCTCTTGCAACACCTACCATCTTGGAGTCTCTTACCTTGAGTGTGGGATATCTCTTCACGGCTCTCCAGCAAAGCACTGCTGCTGCTCCTTACCTTGAAGGAGGGGTATCTCCTTACCGTCGCTGTTCCTGACCTTCAGTGTGGGATAGCTCCTCTAGGCCCTCCTCCGCCTGCACAGCCATCGCTCCTCTGGTCACCGGCCCTGGCCTCAGGCGTGGGTGGCTCCTCCCCGCTGCCGCCCCTGGCCTCAGGCTCGTGGTGGCGCCTCAGGGTCACCGATCCTGGCCTCAAGCATGAGGTGGCTTCTTCTGGCCGCCCCTGACCTCGGACGCGGGGTAGCTCCACCCAGCCGCCACCCTGACTTCAGAAGCGAGGTGTCTCCCCGGCTGCCTCTGACCTCGGACATGGAGTGTCTCCCCCGGCCGCCCCTGACCTCAGACGCGAGGTGTCTCCTCCTGGTCGCCACTGGCCTCGGACGCGAGTAGCTCCTCTCGGTCGCAGCCCCAACCTCAGAAATAGGGTAGCTCCTCTCGGCCGTTCCTGCGCCGTCGCAGCCTGGCACTCTAGGCTGCTGCCCCTGACCTTGGACGTGGGGTAGATCCTCTCGGCTGCACTCATGGCATCTGGTCCCATCACTTCATGGGAAATAGATGGGGAAACAATGGAAACAGTGTCAGACTTTATTTTTTGGGTCTCCAAAATCACTACAGATGGTGACTGCAACCATGAAATTAGAAGACGCTTACTCCTTGGAAGAAAAGTTATGACCAACCTGGATAGCATATTCAAAAGCAGAGACATTACTTTGCCGTCCATCTAGTCAAGGCTATGGTTTTTCCTGTGGTCATGTATGGATGTGAGAGTTGGACTGTGAAGAAAGCTGAGTGCCGAAGAATTGATGCTTTTGAACTGTGGTGTTGGAGAAGACTCTTGAGAGTCCCTTGGACTGCAAGGAGATCCAACCAGTCCATTTTGAAGGAGATCAGCCCTGGGTGTTCTTTGGAAGGAATGATGCTAAAGCTGAAACTCCAGTACTTTGGCCACCTCACACGAAGAGCTGACTCATTGGAAAAGACTCTGATGCTGGGAGGGATTGAGGGCAAAAGGAGAAGGGGACGACCGAAGATGAGATGGCTGGATGGTATCATGGACTTGATGGACGTGAGTCTGAGTGAACTCTGAGAGATGGTGATGAACAGGGAGGCCTGGTGTGCTGCAATTCATGGGGTCGCAAAGATTCGGACACGACTAAGCAACTGAATTGAACTGATTGTGCGTTATGTTTTAAAATGTTAATTTTAGTTAAATTTTAAGTCTACTTTTTTTCTGTTTTGCAACTTTCGTTTTTAAATTTAGTTTAGAATACCTTCTACACGTTACATATGATAAAAGATGCCAGTTATTTCTTCTTAAGGCTTTAAACTTTGCATTTTGCTATTATATAATTTGGTCAGAGTTGGTGTAGGGTTTGGGATGAGACAGTGATCTGATTTTAGTTTTCAGTAGAAATAGTCTGTTATTCCAATTCAGTCGACTTTTTATCAGTATGAACTACATCACTGTTACATGTCAAGTTCCCACATGAATATGAGTCTACTCCAGGGCTTTCTGTTTTGTTCCTGTGGTTTATTTAGTAAGCCTTTTGACAATAATTCATCTTCTTAATGCTTATGCCCTTAAAGTATAAACTTACTTGGTAGAGTAAGTTACACTTTTTAAAAAATTATTTAATTATTCTAGACCTCTTACTTTTTCTATGTGAAAACTACTTACCAAGTTTTCCAAAACACTGTTGAGATGTCAATTCAAACAGTTTGAATATATAGACTATTTGATGGAGAACTTATAGCTTTACTATATTTAATCTACTCCATTACATGTACAGTGTATGTTTCCATATATTCAGGATTTCTTTTATGTTCTAAATAATATTTTTAACTTTCCATACTCATATTTTGGACATCCATGATTAAGATTTATACTTGGAAAAGCATCTGCAGTTTCAGGTCCTGTTGTGAGTAGGATTTTAAAAACTTCCCTGTCTATTCTGGCTGGTCTCCTCTAGGTGCGGACACTGCTGGGTTTTCATTGTTAACATCCAGATGTCCCAGCTGCTGTCTTGGTTTGTCAGTAGAGTCTCAGTTCCTTCACATGGCTCCTTGTATTATCTGCAAAATGCATTTTATCTCTTTGTTTCTATATTTTGTATTAACTTTGTAGCTTGTTAATTTTTGTTATTTGCTGTTTAAAGGGTTTCTTTCTCATTTTTAGTTAATGCATAGATAATTAAGAAGAGAAAACAGGCCATCTGCTCTTCCTTGTGTGGATGTGGACCAGAATTTCCACAATTCTCAGGTCAACTTGCTCTCTTGGAGGCAACACTTCTAACCAGAGTGTTCTTTACACTCAGAATTGATTTGTAAGAGAAAAGGAAAAATTGAACACTAATCCACAATTTATTTCTCTTACTTATTGTCTTACAGTTATAGCTTTAAACTTGAATTCTTCTCTGTTCACTCGTGCAATAGAAGTGCTGAATACTTGTGTAAGAAGTTTGAAGCCTTAACTCTAAATCTGCTTTGGACACTTTTTAAAAAGCAAATATTTCTTGTGTCCACAGCCCCCAGAGCAGTTGTTGCTTTTTGGGTATTGGTTAAAGAATAAGTTAACAAGTAGACTCACAGATACTGGATCAACTTTATTCTCAACAGAACTTCTGCAAACTAAATAAGAATTCCAAACAAGCTGGGGAATTATTCAGAAAATTGCAGTAAGTGAATCTGACAGCCTGAATGCAGCAGTGTCTGTGGACATGCTGGCCTGGTGAGCATGTGCTGATCAGGCCCAGGATGGAGCAGCACCGTTTGGTTATCTGTATTGTCCAGCAGCAGGATACACCCCACCGAGGCAAAGGGTGTTTGCTGGTTGATGCTCTGCTGTGTCGGCCAAGAGATTATTCTATGGAGATAATTCATGTGCTTTTTTATTCCCCAAATGATATTCTGTGGCTCTGGGTGCATGAATGCCGTATGTCCTCTTTGAAATCTTTAGGAAAGTATTTCAAAAGGCAGTTAAGTATAAATTCAGTTCCCACCAACTGTTTAGAGTGGCAGGCTTTTTGAAAGAAAATCAACCTCTGCATCAGTGTTTTCAACCATTTTCTGTAACTCTTCTGAATATACATAGAAACAGTTTCACAAACTCCTCATGATTGTGGCTCTTCTAAGTAGATCTGCATAGAATTGAATTAGAAATAAATGAAAACCTGTCTTGGGTACTGCTGGAACTGTGAGACCATGCGATAGGCAGATGCTGAGGAGCTGAAGTGCTGAGAAAGTGAACTGTGGAGGATAGAGCACCACGCACGTTGTGGCAGCAGGTTCTGCCCCAGTCTTGGGGAAACGTGGCCACGGGCTGAGCTGTCACCCTTGAGACTGCTCTCTGGCTGGATGGGAAGCAGTGTGCCCGTGGATGATGGACCCTTTCCTAGGGAGGAGCCTGGGCATCCACAGTGATGGAAAGAGTAGCTGTGTGGCTTAGCAAAGTGAAAGTGAAAGTGGCTAGTCATGTCCGACTCTTTGTGACCCTATGGACTGTACAGTCCGTGGAATTCTTCAGGCCGGAATACTGGAGTGGGTAGCCTATCCCTTCTCCAGCAGATCTTCCCGACCCAAGGATCGAACCTAGGTCTCCTTGGGAAATTGATTCAATTATTCCTCTTCCTCAGGTTCTGCATCCATGAAATAAGTGGCTTAGAAAAGACCATATCCAAGGGGTTGCTTCTGAATTCACAGTTTTAAAATCAAAAGGGAAGTAATTTAATTTGAAGCCTCAGCTTTGGAAATGGTGATTTTTCCCTGTTCCCGGAAGCCTGGTGTTAACACATACACACTGATAGACCCTGAATGGTTAGGGTCCTGGCACTGTTTGGTATTTTACTCAATGGCTTATAAAATTGATGGACAAGATTGGGGAAATTAATCACAGTGCTTCTCCATTGTCGCAGAGAATCTGGGTCATTTGAGTGTGGGTATGTAGGCCTCTCAACGGATGTATTGCCATAAAGTTGGCAGCCGAGCTAACTACAAATATATGACCCCAAATCGTGTTTTGCTTTCCTGTTTGTAAGTTGTTTCTGCATGCACTGTTGGGTTTGAGTGTGTGGCTCTGGTGGGGTGTATTTGGTGTGCTTTATTCCTGTTGCTGACAGTATATGGTGGGTGTAATTCAGACAGTGGGATGGCCCTGTCAATGTATAGCAAAAAACACTACAATATTGTAAAGTAATTAGCCTCCAATTAAATAAATTTTTAAAAATGGGATGATATTGGAGTGAGTCAGAGTGTGCACTCACTCTCTACCCCTTGACCAGGCCTGGACCAACCAAGGATGAATTAATGCCAGTAGCATCATTTTCTCTCTGGCTCAAGGGGCCCAGCCCTAAACAGCAAATAATGGTTAAATTCCCACTATTTAAGAGCTGACAGCCTTAGGTCCACTAGGGTTAAAGCTCAGGTCTGGGCTTCCCTGTGGCTCCAACAGGAAAGAATCTGCCTGCAGTGCAGGAGACCACGGTTTGATCCCTGGGTCGGGAAGATTCACTGGAGGAGGAAATGGCTACCCACTCCAGTTTTCTTGCCTGGGGAATCCCATGGACAGAGGAGCCTGGTGAGCTACAGTCCATGGGGCTGTAAAGAGTCAGACACGACCAAAGGGCTAACACACACACTTGAGACCCCCTAAGAAGGGTCATTTCTTATTTCTTACTTCAGGTAGACAGATGCGTCATCTCATCACATTTCATTGTTTAATTATGTCCACACTTCTTGGAAACAAAATTTCAGTGTTCTGAAATCTGTTTTGGCCAGAAACACACAGAAGGGGTGATCTCCTGGCTGCAGGAGGCCCTCTTTGATTGTTGTTGGGATGCTTTGATACAATATTTTAATTGTCATTCAACTAGATTAATATATTTCCACTCATTGGGAGTTAGAAGTTATAAAATGTAGGATTTAAAGCTGGCAGTCAAAACAGTATTCTTGTCAATAAACATTTACAGCTATGAAATGATGAGTGTTATGTTTTGGGAGCTCAAGGCACTTGCTCATGGTCAAGTCCTGTGTTAACAGTGATAGTTTATTGTTTAGTAGGTAATTTGAAATAGTAAAACACTTTAAAATAAAAATTAATATTTATGTTACTCAGTGTTCTTGTCATTTATGAGGATAAGACAAAATATACACTTGCTTCTTTTCATATCTCTTTTCTTTGGAATTTGTGTGGTTTGTATTTGCAGATAAAGAAAAACTGCCAAGTGGATTTAGGAATCTCAAACATAAACTTGCTGAAAATCTGAATCTTTTCTAGGTGGAGGAGCCTTGAATGGGTCCTTAAATCTGGAAATGATAGGTGCTCAGTGTCCCTTCGGGGTGGTTCCGCACACCATGTGGGCTGGAGGCTGAATGGGCCCTTAAATCTGGAAATGGTAGGTGCTCAGTGTCCCTTCGGGGTGGTTCCGCATACCATGTGGGCTGGAGGCTGGACAGCAGACTGACTTCGTGTGCCACCTGACCTCTGCAGCGGCTGGACTGGGGGCCGGAAACCTCCCCAGCGGGCCTCCATCTGCACTTGATGGCGTCTGGTCGTGAAGGAGGACATGGGGTCCTACTGGCACCTCTAAACGTGCAGCTCGGGCCCCTGGCAAGGCCCCGTCAGGCTCCCCTCAGCCCCGCGCTCCTCCACGTCGCCGCGACTGTGCTCCTGGCTGGGTGCGGTGTGGCTGCCGCACGGTCACCCTGCGTCCTCCACGCTCTGCCTTCCCTGCACTCCTCCTGCCAGCACACGGCTTCACGGGGTGGCTGCTTGTGGGAAGATCAAGTTTACCTCAAGTGCGGCTTGGAGAGGGAGGCCCCAGCCCATCGCTTTCCTGCCTTCTCTGAGAGGCTGCAGCTCAACCTGGACCACCCTCTGGGCAAGGGGCGGGTATGGGGAGGCCTGTTCTCTGAACTGTCCCTCACACAGGAGCACCCTTTCCTCTGAGCTGCCTGTGCCGTCCATTTGACAATAGTCTGTGTGTGTGTGCTCACTCAGTCATGTCTGACTCTGCAACACCATGGACTGTAGCGCACCAGGCTCCTCTATCCAATGGGGGATTTCCCAGGCAAACACACTGAGTGGGTTGCTGTCTCTTCCTCCAGGGACTCTTCCCGACACGGGAATCGAGTCTGCGTATCCTGTGTCTCTTGCATTGGTAGGGGATTCTTTACCACTGAACCACCTGGGAAGCCTTGATTGAAATAGGTTGAGGGGAAAGATATTGTAATAAGGCTCAATATTCTACTCCATTGTCACGGATTTCCTCTTAATTTTTATATTGAAGAAAAATATCTTAGGACCATATTTGGGGGTGTATGATAATTACTTAATTGCTGTAATTTAGGTGTAGGACGGAACCCCGAAGTCTTTAGCATGCTTTATGTTTCTCAGCATGGGTCTATCAGCCCCTCTAAAAACTCCCAGAAACTGGAAACCAGGCCCCTGATGAGGCTTCCTGTCTGCGTGGTTCAGAATCTGACACTGTGACCCCAGACCTCTCTCTCTGCAGCCTCATCTCAGCAGCGGGGGCACTGATTCTGGCCCCATTTCTTCTTACTCCCCTACCTCCAGAAGACCTGGGAGCCCATCTAGGGCAGGTGCAGGGTGCTGGAGGCTTGAGAGGGTCTCCACCCACATGCCCCTCCTGGTTGCAGGCCGAGCTGTGGCCCAGCCTCACTTGGTGCAGCTGCTGCTCACGCACCCTCTTTCCTGGGCGGGATGGGCTGTCCTTCGCCAGGGAAGCAGACGCTACTGACAGCCTGGCCATGGGGACTGGCAGCCCGCAATACCTGGGTCATATGAGTCTCAAGGCCACGGCTGTGGCTTCTGAGTGTTTCTCCCCAGCATTAACCTGTGGGCCTCACAGGCATTACCCGGTTCACGCCTAGATTTGCCGTTTCCCCCTGCCAGTGAATCACCTATGATTTGCATTCCTGATCTTCTGGGTCTCTCGCTGTCCCATGTGACTTTTCAGGAACAGCCGCTCAGAGATGTTTTTCCCTGTTTCCCATCCCACAGTGGAGAAGGAAATGGCACCCCACTCCACTACTCTTGCCTGGAAAATCCCATGGATAGAAGAGCCTTGTGGGCTACAGTCCATGGAATCACGAGGAGTCGGACATGACTGAGCGACTTCACTTTCACTTTTCACTTTCATGCATTGGAGAAGGAAATGGTAACCCACTCCAGTGTTCTTGCCTGGAGAATCCCAGGGACGGGGAGCCTGGTGTGCTGCTATCTGTGGGGTCGCACAGAGTCGGACACGACTGAAGCGACTTCACAGCAGCAGCAGCAGCAGCAGCAGCAGCAGCAGCAGCAGCAGCAGCATCAGCATCCCACAGTGCTGGGACCCCTGGGTCTGCAGGCAGGCAGATCTCTCTGGTTTTCACGACCTCAGTGATCTTGTTCACATGTTGTCTTGTTTTCTCTGTACCACAAGGGCTGTCCTTATGGTAGGCCGGGCCATAGGAATGGAATCAGGCATTTCCGCCATCCTGGCCTCATCCATCGTGCGTTGTCTAAGTCCATGACTACACATTGTGTGCTGTTTATCTCCTGTAACCACAAATTAAGCGACTACTGAAAGCTGAGTTCAAAGGCGAAATCTTCAAATTAAGTTTTGTCTCTGACTGTGAGGGTTTGCTCTGTGCAAGAGAAGGCCTGCCTTTCCTCTGTGTCGTTACTGGGAGCAACCAGCTTTATTTATTTTCACAGTTTTATGTTGGAATGTTTTGAATTCAGCTGTTTTTAATCTGCTGAACCTTGTGTCCCTGATCATTTTAATTAGCAAACACAAACCCCTTAAGCTTGATTTTTCCAATTTGGTGGAGAAGGAGAGGTGTCATTGAAGGGAGAAGATGATGTCAGGTTTATGCTTATGGCAGTTGCTGGATCCTTATTATAGCGTTGATTGGTTGTGATATCAAGCTATTTGAGGGGCTAAAGAGGGGCGATGTTGTTATAGTTTAGTTGTATGGATTTTTTTGCTTTGTATTCACACTGAGCCTGGTGGCAGTAATCTTTGGCAGTAAATGCAAGGATTTAGCTTTGGGCCTTGATGATTATGAGCAAATCACACTGATACTGACAACATGTTAGAATCTATGTCATGTAAGACTTAACCTCGTCATCTCTGCCTGAGGATTTCTCAGTCTGTAATCCCCGTTCATGTTTGTAACTGGGAAATGAATCTTTGAATAATTCTGTGCGAGTAACATTCCAGGAGGTGAGCCCAGCACTTCTGTAAGTGGTATATTTTGCCTTCCACTCAAGTGTTTATTGAGAATGTGTTTTCTCAACTTTCTTGTGACAATTGTACCAATAATTTTACATTCACTTTGAAAAAGTTTGTTAACATCTGAGAAGATAGTTCAACACTTAGAATTTTATTTTTAATACAGTATTATAATTTAAAAAATAAATAAATTAATTTAAAAAAAAAGTTTCTTATCAGCTCCATCAGTCAGGCCCATTGCTTCAAATGTAATACTTGTCAGTTATTTAAAGGTGTCACAATGTTTGTATGTAAATTTTCAGCTAATTAGAAATATTTTTACATTTCTACCTTTATTATTTGTATTTAAGAAGTATACATGACCTTAAGGACACACTGAAAAAAATGGGCCTCTAAGAGAAAGAACGTTGTTCTTATTTATTCCAATGACTCTTCTGTCTGTCTTAGAGTGCCTCATGCATCATTGTCTGGCCTTGAGGTTGCGCCTGTTAGGCGCAGTTAAGCCCGTCTCATCCTTGGGGCTGCTCTCGGCCACACTCAGGATTCATGTGTGTGGCCTTTCACTGTCCACCTTGCTGTGCTTGTGGCTGCAGGACTGCATGTTCCTGTTCCGGTTTCTGATTCAAAACTTCTCGTGACAGTCAATCCGTAGGAGCTTTATCCACAGAGAAGTGAGCCACCTCAGTCGCTTACGAAACATGCATGGCAGTGTCTCCCGGGAAGAGGCCCGTGTGCTGTGGAACACACAATGAGTCACGACTCTGGGGCCCACCGTGGAGATGGAGGACCTGTCACAGTAGGAGTGACCCAGAGGAAGATTCTAAAGAGGAGCCCTGGATACATCCAGTGATGCCACCATCGGGATGGTGCTCTCTTTCCAGGGATGTGTGGTTTGAGGGCTGTGGTCAGCTGGGTCTGGGCACATCCAACACGTGCCCATCCCGCCACCTCATGGCCGGTCACATGCCCGACCTACGGGTCAGTCCTCCTCTGGTTGTGAGGCGTCGCAGGCCAGCGTGTCCTGGAGGGGACTGGCTGGAAAGCTGCAGTGTCAGGCAGTCTGGAGGTGCTGCTGAAGCGGCTCATGTCCCCTGGCACTGCGATGGTGACGCTCAGGGACCTGGAAAGCAGTGATTCCATGTGGTCTGGTTTCATCGGCAGAAAAGGACACCCTGGTCTGCCCCCATCCTCATCACCTGCACACTGACTCAGAGCCAGCCACTCAGCAGCTCTGTGGTCCCCTGGCCCCAGCCTGCCTCTAGCAGTGCTCAGCTGCCCCCTTCAGACCTCATACCCTTGTATGCTCTTCTTTTCACTTCATTACTGTGCAGCTTTGTATAATTGGGAGCCAGTTGATTATTTTCCCCTTGTTACATCAGCCACCCCCAAACTGTTCCTGTGTGCTAGGAGTGACCGTCTTCACTGGTGGCCATTCTTTCTTTAACGCCCTTGGAGTAGCCGCACTGAGACCTGGACTGTGGTCCCCCTTCCCGTGTGCCCCCCTTCCCACCCGAGTAGTGGTGCCTGCCCTGTCCTGTGTCCTGGCCGACTCCGCAGCATTTCTTTCTCCAGCTCAGCCAATGCCACACAATTATCTTTTGCAGCAAAATTCCATTTATATTTGTACTCTGAGAGCTTGAATGTACAATAATTAAAATAAATGTTTCTTAATTTGCTTCATGGAAAGTGACCACCAATCACTAATAATCACTAAAAGAAAACCACATCTCAAGGCTGTTTAATCATCCGAGACTTCCGTCTGTTCCTGGGTTGGTGGCTGGGTAGAGTTGAACTTAATAAACTTAATAAGAAAAGCCAATGGCTCCTTGAGCTTCATAACAAGTGTATACATGTGGTCTTGAGTCGTAGCTGGAACATTAGGAAGCAGGAGCCGGTCCATGTCTGAGGTTGTTCCCTGGACTCTTGGGCTAATGACCTGGATGCGGTGGCATCTGAGAAGACCCAGTGAGCCTCCAGCGCCCCTTGGGCTGGACATCTTCCTGACAGCCTGAACTCTGGCCCTGGGAGGGAGGGAGGGAAGGATTAGAGAAGGGGTCATGCTGGTTCTGGGGAAAGCAGGATTTGGAGATGTCTGGGAACATGTCACCACTGATTTACAAGACAATTTGATGTTAAAACTCAAGTTCAGGCCCTTTTTCATTCTTCCTCATGTCCTCTACCAGTCTGTATCCACACAACCATTGCTTCTGGCACATTTCCTCTCTGCCTCCTCTAAAACCCAGTTTTCCTTCTATGGCTGTTCTTTGTCAGTTTTCCCCCAGTGCAGACATTTTTCCAAGTTTCGTCATCTGCCCTTCTCCCTTGATGGGCTCCTGGAGCCGCTGTCCACGTTTCCCGCTTTAAGCATCACTTGCCTGCAGGTGGACCTGGGGGCCTCTGTGCTTCCTGGGCCTGGCTCCCAGGGCTGTGTGCATCTTTGCAGGGCAGGGACAGCACCCTGCGGGTGGCATCTCTCAGTCAGCCTGTCCCCTCACTGTCTCCCCACTCCCAGGCCCCTGTGGTCTCCAGGTCATTCTTCTGTACACACCATCATCCCTGGGTTTTCTGCCTCTTCTTGCTCTGGTCAGCCCCACGTCTCACATCTTGCCAACTGTCTCAGGAAAATCAAAGGCTGGCACCTCCTGAGCCATGGGGGCTGTGTCACCCCCCGTCTCTTGCCCTCTTCCGTGGGGTCAGTGTGATGGGCTGGGGAGAGGGCGGCCGAGCTGACCCCCCGTGTATTTATTCTCTGGCCCTGCAATGCCAGCTGCACCTGACGCTCAGCACCAGCTCCTCACTCTCTGTCCTCTGATTCTTCAGAACAAACAGAAACCACCCAGAATCCCATAAAACGTCCCGTGGCAGCAAATACTGAGTAACCTCAGGCCTTTCCTTCCCCTGGCACCAGATCATAGGCATCTCCTTGTGGTTGTTTCAGTAATTGTGCCACCCCAAGCTATAGATTCCAGTCCCCTTCTGCAGGGCACAGGGTCACCTTGGTCAGTCACCCTGTCTGCAGACCGGATCAGATCAGAGATCAATTCCAGGATCAACTTATTTTCTTCAGGTGGCAGTCCAGCTGTCCACCCCTAAATTAATCCATTAAGCCTTCTCTGTCCAACTTTAATTGAGACACAGTATTTCCCACTCATACTTTGGCTTATTTCTGGATTTTCTTTGCTTCCATTGCTCCAGCAGTTTCATGCCGCATTCACAGTAAGCTTTGTAGTAACTGACAGGGTTATCCCCTTTATCTCTTGACATGTTTATTCATCCAGGTAAACTTTAAAATCATGTTTCAAGTTTCCAAACAGTCCTATTTGAAATTTGGTTTGGAATTATGTTGGATTTACAGATAAAGTTGGGAAGAGCTGACACTCAGAGACTCATCACATAGCACTGTGCACGTGTCCATTTATTTGAATATACTAAATAATCTTTGTTCATATTTTATTCACTCTTCACAGCCTCACATTATTTGCCACCCTGAGATATTACATGAGATGGGAGGTAGCAGCCGTGTGCTACTCTGTTTTTGTTGACTTTATTCTTAAATATTCTATAGTTTTTGCTTTAGCCATTCAGTACATGTGGATTCATGATAGATTTGGACTTTCACTATTTATCTGTTATGAAATTCCTTTCTATTGAAAGTCTTGTCCTGAACGCACCTACAGTACATCTTAGTTCTTGTTGATGTCTGTTTATTTGGGAGAACTTAAAGAGTTGGATTTTATTTTTTGACACAGTCCTCATCTTTCTCTTTCTGGGTGATTGTATCTTATTGAATATAGCGTATATCTTGTAGTAGTATTTAAGTTGATATCATTACTTGTACATGCTTGAAAACTTTAAAAGATGATGTGCTTTGCTCTTTGCTGTGTGTATTCTGTGAGCTTTCTTCTCATTCTTCCCTAGAAATTTAGAAGAAATTTATTCTTCTGTTTTTGTTTTATTTTAAATAGTGTATGGAAGTCTCTGTTTTTTGATTACAGAATTTCAAAGCAAGAACTAGTTGGAAAGGTGAGGAAGCATTACACTCTTATAACTAAAACCAAACTTTCCCTCTATGTAAGGAAAGTTTCCTCATTTGAAAAAGCCAACTCTTGAGAATACTTCACACACTAGACAGTTTACCCATTTGGAGTGTGTAATCCCATGACTTTGAGCTTATACAACATCACTACAATTGCAGGACATTTTCATCCCTTTGTCCTCCCAGCCCTCACCCCAGTCCTAGGCACGCCTGATCGACTTCATGTCTCTGTGGAGTTCCCTGTTCCGAAAGAGTCACGGAGTCGTGTGACATGAGGTCTTGGGAATTTTTCACTTGAGCATCATGTTTTCAAGGTTCAGTTCATTCACACTGTGTTTGAACTTTATTCCTTTTAAAACTAATATTTTTTAATCTTTAAAGGTTAAATTTTTTGTTACTTTAATTATGGAAAAATACATGCAACTTAAAATTTGTCATTTTAACCATTCTTAAATGTCTAGCTTAGTGGCATCAAGTACATTCAGACTGTTCTGCAACCATCACCACTATCATCTCCAGACCTTTCTCAGCATCATCAGTTTATTTCCAAATCCAAAGTCAATAAAATTGTGCCACAGTATTTTCTTCTAAGAGTTCAGGTGTTTTATCCATTGTGAGTTAATTTTTGTGTGTGTGTGAGATTAGGGTCTTTTGTGCATAGCTGCCGGTTGTCTCAGTACCATCTGTTGAGAAGTCTCCTCTCCACTTTCAGTCGTCTTGGCCCATTTGTTGAAGGTCATCTGACCATGAAATATGTGAATTTACATCTGGAGTCTCAGTTCTGTTACACTCATCAGTTCTGTGCCAGAAGCACACTGTCTTGATTACTGTTTTGTAGGAAGTTTCAAAATCCACATGTGAGTCCTTCAACTTTTTGTTGTTTTTCAAGGTTGTTTGGGCTATTCTGGGCCTGTTGGCAATTTTGTATGCATTTTGCTGTCACATCATTACTGTCTAAAAAGAAGTCAGTGGTGCAGATAACATTGAATCTATTCAGTCTGAAGAGTGTTGCCACATCGACAGTATTGTCATCTGATTCATAAACTTGAGATGCTTTTTGGTTTGCTTATTTAATTTCTTTCAAAAGTGTTTGTATTTTTCAGAGTGTAAGGCTTTCTTTTGTTAAATAAATTCCTAAATATTTTATTCTTTTGATGAAGTTGTAAATGGAACTATTCTCATTTTTTGTGGGTCCTGTATTTTTTTTTTCAGTATAATTGATTTAAAATGTTTTATTAGTTTCTGCTGCACAACAGAGGGAATCAGCTACACATACACTTGCATGCCCTCCCTCCGGAGCCTCCCTCCCAACACGCCTCATCCCAGCCTCTAGGTCATCAGAGAGCACCGAGCTGAGCTCCCTGTGCTATACAACAGCTTCCCATTAGCCACCTGTTTTAGAATTAGAGTTGATTTTTTTATATCAATCTTGTATCCTTCAACCTTATAGGACTTACTTAATTGGTTCTGATTGTTTTTAATGGATTTCTTAAAATTTTTTAGGCACAGGATTTTGTCAACAGCAAATAGTGTTAGTTTTACTTCGTCCTTTCCAATCTGGATGCTTCTGTTTCTTTTCACTGCCTTTTGGGGGCCTCCACCAGAGCACCTGACCTGCCTCTTGAGAAACCTATATGCAGGTCAGGAAGCAACAGTTAGAACTGGACATGGAACAACAGACTGGTTCCAAATAGGAAAAGGAGTACATCAAGGCTGTCTGTTGTCACCCTGGTTATTTAACTTATATGCAGAGTACATCAGGAGAAATGCTGGACTGGAAGAAGCACAAGCTGGAATCAAGATTGCTGGGAGAAATATCAATAACCTCAGATATGGAGATGACACCACCCTTATGGCAGAAAGTGAGAGGAACTAAAAAGCCTCTTGATGAAAGTGAAAGAGGAGAGTGAAAAAGTTGGCTTAAAGCTCAACATTCAGAAAACGAAGATCATGGCATCTGGTCCCATCACTTCATGGGAAATAGATGGGGAAACAGTGGAAACAGTGTCAGACTTTATTTTTTGGGTTCCAAAATCACTGCAGATGGTGACTGCAGCCATGAAATTAAAAGACGCTTACTCCTTGGAAGAAGTATGACCAACCTAGATAGCATATTCAAAAGCTATTCAAAAGACATTCAAACGCATATTAAAAGACATTACTTTGCCAACAAACATTTGTCTAGTCAGGCTATGGTTTTTCCTGTGTTCATGTATGGATGTGAGAGTTGGACTGTGAAGAAGGCTGAGCACCGAAGAATTGATGCTTTTGAACTGTGGTGTTGGAGAAGACTCTTGAGAGTCCCTTGGACTGCAAGGGGATCCAACTCGTCCATTCTGAAGGAGATCAGCTCTGGGATTTCTTTGGAAGGAATGATGCTAAACCTGAAACTCCGGTACTTTGGCCACCTCATGAGAAGAGTTGACTCATTGGAGAAGACTCTGATGCTGGGAGGGATTGCGGGCAGGAGGAGAAGGGGCTGACAGAGGATGAGATGGCTGGATGGCATCACTGACTTGATGGACGTGAGTCTGAGTGAACTCTGGGAGTTGGTAATGGACAGGGAGGCCTGGAATGCTGCGATTCATGGGGTTGCAAAAATTGGACGCGACTGAGCGACTGAACTGAACTGAGTGTTACACTGAATAGAAGAGGTGAAAGTGGGCATCCCAGTCTTGTTCTTGCTCTTTGGGAGACAGCATTCAGTCTATCTCCATTACATATGATGTTAGTTGTAGGTTTTTGTAGATGTCTTTTTGGATTGAGGTAGCTCCCTTCTATCCCTAGCTTGCTGAGTGTCTGTAAAGAACCTATAATTATTTTTGTATGTCACTGAATAAATTCTGCCAGAATTTTATGGAGAATTTTTGCATCTGTGTTCATGAGAGATATTTATCCTTATCCTTCTTTTCTCATCAGGTCTTTGATTTTGGTATCAGGGTAAACTGATCTTATAAAATGACTTGGAAGTGTTCCCTTTTCTTACATTTTTTGGAAATAACTTGTGTTAATTCTTCCTAAACTTTGGGAAGAATTTGGTGGAGAAGCTGTTTGGGTTTGAGCTTTTCTTCGTGAACACATTTTGTTTGTTTGCTGGTTCATTGTCTTCTCTTACTGTGGGTCTGTTCAGATTGTCTTTTTTTTCTTGAGTAAGTTTTGGTAGTTTGTGTCATTTGAGGAATTTGTCCTTTTCATCTAAGTTATCTAATTTGTTGATGCAGGTTGTTCATAGTTTTCTTTTTAGCCCTCAGTCCTTTCCCCCTATAAAGTTTATATAACATCCGCTGTTTCATTCCTGATCCTGAAGGTCATTTGAACTTTCCCTTTTTCTTGATCATTCTAACTAAAGGCTTGTTTCATTGATCATTTCAGATTTTAGTTTTCTTTTTCGTTTTTATGTTTTCTATTACACAAGTTTCTGCTTTAATCTTTATGATTTTCTTCCTTTGTGTTCACTTTGTTCTTCTTTTCCCAGTGTCCTAAACTGAAAGCGTAGCTTGCTTATTTGAGATCTTTCTTCTTTCTTAATAAAAGCATTTGTAGCTATACGTTTTCCTCTAAGTATTCTTTGGCAGTCTTTGTTTTCATCAATCCCAACATATTTTCTGATTTTCTTTTTGATTTTTTTCTTTGTCCCATTGGTTACTTAAGAATGCTTTGTTTAATTTGCACATGCTTGTCAGTTTCCCCATTCCTTTCCCATTATTGATATCTCATCCCATTTCATTGTGGTCAGAGAACATAATTTGTGTTAACACTCTGCTTTTAAGTTTGTTGAGTTTTTGTATGGAGTATTATGTGGTGTGTTCTGGTGCTTGTTGCAGATATGCTTGAGAAGACTGAGTACTTTGATGCTGTTGTTGTGGGAATGTTTTGTAGATGTGTGTTAGGTCTGGTTGATGTATAGAGCTGCTCAGGGATTCTGTACGGTTAATCTTGTGCCTAGTTGTTCTACCTGTTACTGGAAATGGGGTATTGACATCTTCAACTATTATTGTTGGATACCTCACTTCATTTCGGACCATCTTTGATTCATGTACTCTGGTGTTCTGTTATTAAGGTGCATACATACTTATAACTGTTATATGTTCTGAGGGATTGACACTTTCGTCAATATAAACTGTCTTCTGTTACGTCTAGCAGCGCCGTCTATTTCCGTCCTTTGTCTGGTATCACTGCTGCACCAGCTCTCTTGAACGCTGTTGGCTTGTTTGTGGCTGCATCAGGTCTTAGTTGTGGCACACAGAGCTTCCTCACTGAGGCGGCAGGCTTCTCTCCAGCTGTAGTCTGCGGGCTCAGTAGTTGTTGCTCACAAGCTTAGTTGCCTTGTGGTGTGTGGGATCTTAGTTCCCCAGCCAGGGACTGAACCTGCATCCTCTGTGTTGGAAGGTGGATTCTTAACCACTGAATTGCCACAGATCCTCTGCTCTAGCTTTCCTATGTTGCTGTTTGCAAGGTGTCTGTTTTTGTCCTATTACTTTAAACCTATTTGTAGTTTTTTAACATATAGTATGTTTCCTCTAGACAGTGTAGAGTTAGAGCATGTTTTCTTCTTAATCCATTCTGCCAATCTGTGCCTTTGATGTGACTGTTTAATCCATGCACGTTTAGTGTGAGTGACATAGTTGGAGTTACAGCTGCTGTTTTACTTTTTATGCTCCGTTTATCTGTTTCATTTGTCTTCATTATGTTATTCTTCCTTACCACTTTTTTTGGCATAAACTGAATATCTTTTTAGGGCTTCTCCAGTGGCTCAGTGGTGAAGAATATGCCCGCAGTGCAGGAGACACAGAAGACTCGAGTTCGATCCCTGGTTCGGGAGATCCCCTGGAAAAGGGAATAGCAACCTACTCCAGTATTCTTGCCTGAGAAATCCCATGGACAGAAGAACCTAGTGGGCTACAGTCCATGGGGTCGCATAAGAGTCAGGAATGACTGAGTGACTGAGGACACATGCATGAATATTTTTAATGTTGCATTTTCATTCTTTAATGTTTTTCAGTACATGTTTTTAATCATTCCTTTTGTGGTGCCTCCACCCTGTTCCAAGGCTCTCTTCGTGTTTCTTCATTCCGTTTGCTGTCTTTTCTTCAGTGTAACCTCAGTCAGTCTATTTTCAGGTTCATTCATTCTTTCTTCTCTTAGTGCAGATCTAGTGTTGAGCCCTTTAGTGAGTTTCCATTTTAGCTATTTTACTTTTGACACCAGATTTTCCATTTCTTTGAATAATTTCTACCCCTGTATATGTTTGTTTATCAACATTGTCCTCTTACTTTACTTCTGCAATCATGGTTTCCATCAGTTCTGTGAGCAGGTTTATAATGGCTACTTTGAAGTATTTTTCTGGTAAGTCTGATCACTAGTCCCTATTCTAGGTGGTTTCTGTTGCTTGCTTTTGTTTGGATGTATGGCTCGTACTTTGCTGTTTCTTTGCATGTTCTGGAACTTACTGAAAACTACATTTTAATAATGTATTAATAACAACTGTCAGCACCAGCCCTCCCTCTAGACTCATTGTTGTTTGTTTGCTTATTTGTTTAATGTCTGGCTGGATCATTTTAGTGACATCTGTCTCTACCCTCCAGATTAAATGTCAGGTGCTGTTCCTCAAGGATGTACAGCTCTGGTTGTGCCCACATCGCCCTGATTGGGGAGGTTGGTTGGCAGGCGTCCCCTCCTCTTTCCTGCCCACCTCCATCTGTTAAACTCCATGACTCTTCTCTCGTGGGAAGAATTCTCTATTGTTTTAAACTGTGCTCTGGGGCATGAATTGCTTTAAGAATGAATCAGTCAGATTTTGGCTCCTTTGAGGGAAAAGTCTCCAAGGCTCTGATCTTTGTTTGGACCCCACGTGGGTTCCTCCTGGCTTCCTATTCCCGGTTCTCCCCTGTAAAGTAGTCACGACAGTTTAGCTTGTGTGGGATGGCCTTTCACTGCAGCCCCCTGCTCCCAAAAGCGCCCTCAGGATGAAAGGCTTCTTCCTGTTCTGTGCAGAAGAAGTCAGGTTTGGGGAGAAGAGCCTGGAAGCTATCCTTTCCTTCTGCCCTAGATAGAATCTCTGAGGTGGGACACTGGAGCCAGGAGCTGGGACTACGGCAGACTTCTCTGCCAGCAGCACAACTCCCTACCCCAGGATCTGAACAGCAGCACAGGGTCCCTATGTGCATCCAGCACATTGCAGTGGGCAGAGCAGTCAGGACCCCCTGTTCTCAGCCCACTGCCCACTGGGAAAAGCCCAGGTGCCATGCTTGAGCCTAGGGAATGGCAGGGCCCAAGTCCCCAGGTGTTTAGGTGGCAGCCAGGGCTGGAAACCCTTCTCTCCTGGGGGAAAGCCCTGGGTCTGGGAGGGGTGCAGGAGGAAGCCTGGTCTGCCTGCCCTCCTACTGCAGGCCCAGCCTCGCTGAGCTGAGCTGGGGGCACAGGGTGAGTGGGAGCAAACTAGGTTCTAGTACCACCAACTCCCATCTTTTCCCCAAATTTCTGTAGACATTCTGGAGATTTTCTTCACTATCTGTTTGTCCTTAGGACCACTTCCAGAGGCTGGAATGGTTGGGGTTTTTTTTTTTTGCTATAATCTTCACCATCTTCCCTGGGAGCAGGGAGTGGGGTTTTGTACTGTCATGCTGGCAGTCAATCTCATTTTTAATGATGGAGAGACCTGAGTATGTTTAAACGCTCCTGTGAAAAACTCAGTGGTGGGGGCAGATTGAATTTGTGGGCAGAGATGGGAAATCAGTGGACGCAGATCCTTTTAGGAGAATGTGGCGTTGAGGACACATTGGGGCTGCAGAGTCGGGCACGTGGGATGCACCTCTGATGTCACAGAGGTCAAAGGACCTCTCAATGGGGTCATGAAGTTCTGGAGCCCCTGAGGCTGGCTCTGCACTTCCTGGGAGAGGGACAGAGGTGGGCTGGGTACTTGGTGGGGCAGGTAAGGTGTGGTAGCTTACGAGGCTCTCAAAGCTGCTAGGCAGTGAGAGGGAGCCTGCGTTTCCAGGAAAGCATGTTAGGATTTGTAGTTGGAGGGTGGAGGGAAGAGTCTCATCTTTTAATTCTGGAGTCTTCAGCAGATAGTTGTTATTAACTGGGCTCAGGATCCACTCTTAATCTTGTTACTGAAGGTGCATGGAGTCCTGGATGGATTGTATGCTGGCTGATGGTGGCTTGAAGGGATGTGTTTCTCCACGTCCTCAACAACACTAGTTTCTTCTTGTGTTTTTGATAATGGCCATTCTGACAGGTATGCATTGTGGTGTGATTTGCATTGCCCTGATGATTAGCAGTGTTGAGCATCTTCTCATGTGCCTTTGGCCACCTGCATGTCTTCTTTGGAAAAATGTCTGTTCATGTTTTTTGCTTATTTTTTAATCAGTTCATTTGTTGGAGAGAAGGAAACTTTGGTACACTGTTGGTGAAAATATAAATTCGTACATCCAGTATGGAGGTTCCTCAAAAAATTAAATATAGAACCACCATATGGTCCAGCCGCCCTATTTCTGGGTGTGCATCCAAAGGAAATGACATCAGTAGCTTGAAGGAGGGATCTTCTCTGCATGCTCATTGCTTTAGTCATAGGAACCAAGACGTAGAAGTAGTCTTAAGTGTTTGAAGACAGATGAATGGATAAGGAAGATATGAAGTTGAGGATGTCCTGCCACTTTTGGTGACGTGGATGAACCTGGTGGATGCTTCTCTAAGTAAAATAAGCCAGACAGAGATAAATGCTGTGTGGTACAACTTTTATGTAGAAACAAACACACACATATGCTTATGTCATTGAAGCTGAGAGTAGAATAGTGATTACCTGAGGCTGGGGAAGGGGTGATGTGAGACCTTGATCAGAGGGCATAAACTTCCAGCTGTAAGATGAGTACAAGTCTGGGGGACCCAACGTACAGCATAGTGACTACAGTTAGCAGTTTTGTGTCGTGTCCTTTAAAGATGCTGAGAGTAGGTCCCGTACATTATCAACACATTCACATGCACACAAATGCAAGAGTCACCCCTGTGAGCTGAGGGACGTGTTCGTGAACTTGATGGTGATCATCTCACAATGTGCACGTGTATCAACTAATCATGTTTATGCTTTAAACATATTACAGTCTAATTGCTCAGTTTTCCCTCAGTAAACCCAAAATACACCTGGGGGCTTCCAGGGTCCATACTGATGAAAACTTGCTCATGTGTTAAAAAACTGAAGTTTATTATTTTAACATTTCAGTTTTCATATGGATAGAGGTGCTGTCTGAACAACTCCCATCTAGGATTCCAGAGGGAGTTTGAGTCTGACTCAGTTAATCCCTGGGCTAAAAGAATGAGGCAGAGGAGGCTTCCCATGATGGAGCTGGTTGTGGGACAGAGGGACCTTTCACAGAGGGAGTCATGAAACACATGCTGAGACAAGGAGCATCATGCTCATTGTCAACCTTAGGGCTGGGGAAGGACAGGAAGAATCCCAGCAGTTCTGCTAGGGGCCAGACTGGGGCCTGGGGGGGGGGGCCCTGAGCTGAGCTGGCCGTGTTGGCACCGTCATGTGGCAGGGCATCCATCCACAGGCGTTTGAGAGAAGTGGCTCCCTGTCAGAAAATCGGAGGCTGGCGGGCGCTGCTGTGGACGTGAAGCAGCGGGACCCTCATGCACTGGTGTGGGAGGGGCAGCTGGTGCAGCCGCTGTGGGGTCAGATGAAGAATCAAACCTCCCCAGAGCAGACAGAGCTCCCTGTGCTGTGCAGCGTTCTCCCCCAGTCTGCTCTGGGCATGGTGTCAGCCCCAGTCTCCCGGCTCCCTCTACCCTGCCTTAGCCCCTTGCTGTTCTTGCAGTTCTCTCCGTTAGTGTCTCTGTCTCAATAAGGACCTTTATAAATGGGTATGCGTGCGTGCTCAGTCATGTCCAACTCTGTGACTCTACGGACTAGAGCCCATCAGGCTCCTCTGTCCATGGGGTTTCCCAGGCAAGAATACTGGAGTAGGTTGTCATTTCCTCCTCCAGTGCATCTTCCTGACCCAGGGATTGAACGTGCGTCTCCTGTGTGTTCTGCATTGGCAGGTGGATTCTTTACCACCAGCACCACCTGGAAAGCCTTAAATGGGAGGGAAGCCCAAAAGGGAAGGGGACATATGTATACATATGACTGATTTATTTTGCTGTGTGGTAGAAGCTAACACAATGTTGTAAAGCAACTATACTGCAATAAAAATTAAGACGGAACTGCCATACGGTCGAGAAATGAACCCAAAGTACCATGAACAGGAACTCAGAGCCTTGTCACCATGTTCATGCTGTGCCATTCAAGGCAGGAGAACAGTGGGTTTATTATGAGGACTCAGCCACGGGATTGCAGGAGCTGGTAAACATACATTGTATGTTCACATACTGACATGTATGCACACACCGTGGTACCTCCTGTCACCCAGCTGATCTGCTTCCCTGAAGAACCCGACCACACAGTGTTTATCTTCATCTGGAACAGTCCTGAAAGATGGTTTCATGCCTCTTGACCGAGCCAAGGCCATTGATTAAATGAATGCGCACTTGTAATTTATCTCAGTTACACATGGTCTATACACTTGAATTTTTTTACGCTGAAAATAAATTTAATTGCATTTAATTAAATAGATGGGACCAGTATGCATCTTTGTCAACATTGGAGAAGTAGGAAAGATGTGTTGTGAAAGGAGAGGATAGAGGTAAAGCTAGCCCCAGGGCCCCCGCAGGGTTGCCTGGAGACTGGGGACCACAGCCCTCCTGAGTGGAGGCCAGTCCTGCTGGAGGAGGCTAGGGTTTCCTGATGGAGCCCAGTAACCTGTGGTCTGTGTCTGTGACCCTGAGGACTAATCTGCCTGCTCTGGACGGTGAGGGAGCCTACCCTGTGCCAGGCGCTAGCCAGCTCTGGGTCCCCTGCCTCCCTCAGGATCTCCCTCCCTTCAGCCCAGGGCTGCCCTGCTGGCCACTTCACCCTTGTCTGGGGCAGCTGATGAAGCCAGGGAAGGTTCCAGCCTCCCAGGAGGGTCTGCATTCCAATGATCCGACAGAAGCTTTGAAGGTACAGCAGAGGTCAAGGTGAGGCCATGGTCAGGGTGGTTCTCACCCCCTGACCACTAACCCGAGTGAGCTGCCCTCCCCAATGCAGGGGCAGCTGAGGGAATGAGCTCTGTGTCCTCAAGGTGCTGTGGAAACAGCTTGCCTTATGCTGGCACCCTGGGCTTCCATCCCCAGAGCCTTGGCAGCCTAGCCTGAGTGGTGAGGGCTCTTTGTGTGCCCCAGTCCCGACAGACAAGTGAGTGGGATATGCAGGGACTCTCTGTTACTCAACAGCAACTGCACTTTGTGTGCTATTGAGATTCTGGGAGTGTGCTGGCCATGGGCTTCGAGGGGGAATCACCCACTGAGCTCAGCTCCCCGGCAGGCATGTGCTGCACCATCAGTGGGGCCTGAGCTCTGCCTCCCTCAGCCTTGGACCCTCAGGTTCAGCACCTTTGAACTGGGGCAACACAAGGGGCCTCCACAGAACCTCAGGGGCCTTACTCAGATGGCAAGGGGCAGGCACACAGCTCCACCGTTGGATCGTGGTGACCTCATGTTTAACCCTCACGTGTTCTTGGTCCCTGTTTCTGCCTCTTACATGTAGCCCTTGGGGTTCGTCTCAGGGAGGGTCATGCAGGGACCATGGAGGTCATTCCCAGCCACCGGGTATCATGAACCCCATGTTTCAGACACACAGCTCCCGCTTCTCTGTCTAACAAGGAGCTTTTATTTGTTAAAAGGCCATAGGATCTACAAAAATACTTAAGACTCACTTTCATGTCTGTTAATCTGTAATCATTTCAACAGATTCAGGACTCCCACCCCATGTGCCACCCACGGCTCTGGGGGCGGGATGCAGCCGTGGACCCAGCAGTGGAGTGGGGGGCCTGTGTTCTCACCGAGCAGGTGGAGGCGCCCGTGCAGACACTTGAGGTCTGCAGGTGCAGGTGTGGTTGGGAAGGGCCCATCATGCTGATTCTGAGTCCCTGCTGGGCATTTGGGGTGATGGCATGGAGGCAGTGATAGGGCTCTGAAGTCCCGGGAGGAAAAGGCTTATGTTCAGAGGATGTTCGTCCAGGGCCCAGTGAAGATTGCCAGGGAGACGCTCACAGACCGGGAGGCTGGGAGGCGAGGCGGGTTCAGGGGGAGACTTGACCTTTGCTTTCCCAGTTGGGTACCCCTGAGCAGAGTGGATGGGGCCGGGTACTGGGAGGGAGACCTCAGGTTCCAGCTCACACGCTCTCAGGGAGGGGCAGGAAAGAGACAGGTAAGTGTGAGTAACGTTGAATGTTGAACATTCTGGATTTTCAAAGAAAGCAATTACCGTTAGTTTCACAAGCACAGTGGAGCTGTTTGAAGCTCCCAGAGCATTTAAAAATGTCAGTGACCTCCAGTTCCTTTTACTTCTCTTAACTGAATTCTCTGGAGCCAGATGAGCCCACATCAAGAAGGACAGCCCACTAGTGGTCAGGCTCCAGGATCTTAAATTTGAACATCTGTTAGCCACCAGGGAAGCACGTTCAAACAGCTAGAAATGGTGTTTCTTCTCATCATTTAAATTGTCATGCCTTTTTAAGTCTTTTTTATGAATATAAGTTCTTAATTAGTTCTTAACCTCCTCAACTAACAGTTTCTGATATGTAGAAAAAGCTAATGTGACGCTAGGGCTGTGAAACAGTCAGTCCAAACTCATTCTGTGCCAATTCCTGCTATTTTTAGGCCCAGATGAATGTTCTGTAAAAAGTTAAATGGTCTCTGTGATAAGAATGGAATCCTGGTCACTTTCAGCAATTACTTTTTCTTTTTTCTGGCTGTACCTTGCAGAGTGTGGGATCCTTGTTCCCTGACCAGGGATCTAACCCGTGCCCCCTGCAGTGGAAGCACAGAATCTTGACCACTGGGCCACTGGGCCACTGGACCAGTCCCTTGGTCATTTTCCTATTTTAACGGGGACAATAATTTAGAAAAAGTGCATGTGTGTGCATGTTTGTGTGTGTGAATGTGTGTTTGGAACTCCTACATGCAGCTTCCCCTCTGCAGACACAGGACATGATAAGAAAGGACGTCCTGTGCTTGACAGTCAGAATTGAATGTTTGATGGTACGAGGCTTGAAGTCAGGCTGTCATGGTGGGCATTCTTCTAAATCCTGGAGACCACATCACACACTATGGCCATTGGAGGCTGGTTCTGAGCTCCATTAGGGGAGGGATTCATGTTCAGATTCTCACTGCCAGGAACAGGGAGGCCTCAGGGTGACCTTGTAACAAGAGTCACATTGTGTTTGCCTCCACCAAAAAATAGAGGCTCTGATAGAAGGTGCCCAGGGGAGCTCCCCACTGAGCTGGACTCCCCATGAGGACAAGGAGGGTCGGCCCTGGGAGCCACAGATTCCTGCCACTTCCTCTTGAGTCCAGGTCCTCTGAAATTGGAGGAGGCTCCCGCACTGGAGAGGGTGACCTGCTTTACTGAATCCACCAAGTCAAACTGGCTTCATCCAGAAACACCTGGAGAGGACGTTTAATGTGGGCGTTTCAGGCTTGGTCAAGTTATATATAACAGTCACAGTCACCCCTGCACAGAGCACATCACAAGGGCACCTCTGAGCAAAGGCGGACGTACAGGTTGGGCTGAGCACGGTCTGCCTGGGCTGGGGAGCAGGGTGGGGCTGGGCCTCAGAGGCTGAGTTCAAGGGTTCACCCCTGGAGAACAGGCATCAAGGAGAAAAGATGGCACTTCTGAAAGCAGAGTCCTGCGGGTGCAGAGGTCACTGAAGGGCATCCCAGGTGCCCCCATTTTGGACAGTGGTTCCCTGAAGACTGGGAAGTGCCCTGGCCATGCACTCAGCTGGTGCTGCACGATGGAAAATGCTGTGGAGCGAGCTAGTTAGTGCTGGGCTGGTTAGTGCTGGAGTGGACAGTGCTGGACTAGATAGGCTGGGGTGGTTAGTGCTGGGCTAGCCATGCTTGGCTAGTTAGTGCTAACCTAGTTAGTGGTGGGTTGGTTAGTGCTGGGTTGAAGGTGCTGAACTAGGGCTTCCCTAGTCACTGTCATTGTTTCCATTATTTCCCTGTCTATTTGCCATGAAGTGATGGGACTGGTACGTGAACCAGTAATACGTGAACTGAGAACTTCCAGATGAGGTTCAACAGTACTGAGAGCTTCCAGATGTTCAAGATGGATTTACAAAAGGCAGGGGAACCAGAGATCAACTTGCCATCATCTGTTGAATCATAGGAAAAGCAAGAGAATTCCATGAAAACATCTACTTCTGCTTCACTAACTATGCTAAAGCCTTTGACTGTGTGGATCACAACAAACTGGAAAATTCTTCAAGAGATGGGAAAACCAGGCCACCTGACCTACCTCCATATATGCAGGTCAAGAAGCACCAGTTAGAACCGGATACGGAACAACAGACTGGTTCCAAATTGGGAAAGGAGTCTGTTAAGGCTGTATACTGTCACCTTGCTTATTTAGCTTATATGCAGAATATATCATGTGAAATGCTGGGCTGGATGAAGCACAATGTGGAATCAAGATTGCTGAGAGAAATATCAACAGCCTCAGATATGCACATAACACTACCCTTATGGCAGAAAACAAAGAACTAAAAAGGTTTTTTTTTAATATAAATTTATTTAATTGCAGGCTAATTACTTTACAGTATTGTATTGGTTTTGCCATACATCAACATGAATCCACTACGGGTGTACACGTGTGCCCCATCCTGAACCCCCCGCCCACCTCCCTCTCCATACCATCCCTCTGGGTCATCCCAGTGCACCAGCCCCGAGCATCCTGTATCATGCATCGAACCTGGACTGGCGATTCATTTCACATATGGTATTATACATGTTTCAATGCCATTCTCCCAAATCATCCCACCATTGCCCTCTCCCACAAAGTCCTAAAGACTGTTCTATACATCTGTGTCTCTTTTGCTGTCTCGCATACAGGGTTATCATTACCATCTTTCTAAATTACATTTATATGCGTTAGTATACTGTATTGGTGTTTGATGAAAGTGAAAGAGGAGAGTGAAAAAGCTGGTTTAAAACTCAACATTCAAAAAACTAAGATCATGGCATCCAATCCCGTCACTTCATGGCAAATAGATGGGGAAACAATGGAAACAGTGAGAGACTTTATTTTCCTGGACTCCAAAATCACTGCAGATGGTGACTACAGCCATGAAATTAAAAGACACTTGCTCTTTGGAAGAAAAGCTGTGACAAACCTAGGCAGCATATTAAAAAGCAGAGATGTTACTTTGGCAGCAAAGGTCTGTATTGTCAAAGCTGTAGTTTTTTCTGTAGTCATGTACAGATCTGAGAGTTGGACCATAAAGAAAGCTGAGAACCAAAAAATTGATGCTTTTTAACTGTGGTGTTGAAGAAGACCCTTGAGAACCCCTGGGACTATAAGGATATCAAACCAGTCAATATTAAAGGAAATCAGAATCAGTCCTGAATATTCTTCAGAAGGATTTATTCTGAAGCTGAGACTCCAATACTTGGGCCCCCAGATGCGAAGAGCTAACTTATTGGAAAAGACACTGATGCTGGGAAAAATTGAAGGCAGGAGGATAAAGGGATGACAGAGGATGAGAGGGTTGGATGGCATCACTGACTCGATGGACATGAGTTTGAGCAGGCTCTGGGAGCTGGTGATAGACAGAGAAGCCTGGGGTGCCTCAGTCGTTGAGGTCACAAAGAATCAGACACGACTGAGTACTGAGGGCTTCCCTGGTGGTTCATACAGTAAAGAACCTGCCTGCAGTGCCAGAGGCCTAGATTTGGCCCTTGGGTTAGGAAGATCCCCTGGAGAAGGGCATGGGGATTCCCTCACTGGGATGAAATACTGGAATAGGATTCTTGCCACTCCAGTATTCTTGCCTGGAGAATTCCATGGACAGAAGTTCCTGGCAGGCCACAGTCCACGGAGTCGCAAAAATTCAGACATGACCAAGCAGCTAGTACTTTCAGTTAATGCTTGGCTAGTTAGTGCTGGGATAGTGTGCTATCCTTGTTAGTGCCTGACTAGGTAGTGCTGGACTAGTTAGTACTGGGCTAGTTAATGCTGACTAGACAACCACCTTAGCACCTGCGTTCCCCTTCCTCTCTCCACAGTGTGAGTCAGAGTCCTGCCTGCCCCACGTGTGCCTATTTACCCCACACCGCTCTCCAAAGCCCCAGGAGTCACTCCATCAGCTCTCATGGGGACAGCATTGTGGTCGCATGGCAGTGGTGGCAGGTCACAGGCTGTGACCTGATCTGCAGGTACTATGTCCACTTCTTCCAGGTGTATTCCTGGGAAAAGTCAGTGATATCAATTTGACCCTGAGGACAGGCACCAGGGATCCCTTGGCATCCTGTTCTGCACATTTCTGTGGCTTATCTGTTGGCAGTAATTCCTTAGAAGAGTAGCCTGGCAACAGTGCTTTCAACTGTTCCCTTAGACAGAGATACACACAGAGACACCCATTAGGTGAATGTTTTGATGGATCAGGCTAGCACTTACCCCTCTGGGTGTTCATAGGCAGAAGGAACATGAGAGGCTTTTGTGGTCAAGTGACTTTAACTGCAGGACCTGGCAGAACTTTCTCAGGATCATGTGCATTTTTGTCCTGCATGTGGGCTGTATCATGTGCAGAATTGCCCCAACTTAAGGGCATCACAAGGGCATGGATGGGAGGGGAGCCATTGTTCCAAAGGAAAACTACTGTGAACACTGATAATATCTGCTCAAGTCTGTTGTTTGCTCAGCTGGACCCTGAGCTGGTCGAGGGCAGTGCTCGGTCTTTGCAGCACCCCTGGTCCCCCCTCCACTGGCTGAATGACTTGCTCAGAGAGGGTGGCACTTTCTTCTTGGCTGAGGATGCTGAGGGTTTGTAATCAGGGATGAGGGTTGAGGAATGGTTGCAGCCTCGTTGGTGGATGATTTAAGACAGAAGTTCAGCTTTTGCCCTAACTGAGTTGAGAAAACATAATCATAAATTTCCCAGAGAGATCTCTTCAGTTCCAAGCTCTATTTACGTCTGTGCTTTGCAGTCGCCTTATGTTGCTGTAGCCTCTTGGGAAAGCCCTTGCATGATAAGCCTTTAATTTTGCTTATCAAACAAGGTATTTCCTGCACCTTTACTACCAAACTGTGCAGGTAAACACAGGCTCTTCTTTCACATTTTCTTGTGACTCATTCCCGATAAAGGCTTCTCGACTAAGATCCTAGGAGATAGACTCAAGGTTCCACCCCCAACACCCTCCATTTTCAGGCTCTAATTGCATCTCATATTTTAAAAGCCATCACAAAATTGGTGGGCCATTTGCCTTAGTGTAGGAGCCCCCGAGTGCAGCTTTCAAGGCACTTGGAGGGCCCATTAGGGACATACATTAAACAGAACTGCACTACCATCCTAGGAGCAGCATGTATAATCAGCACACTTACCCGATTCACCTTTTTGATGAAAAATGTATGTCATCAGAATTTTTCAGTACTGTTTAATTTGTTAGATTGTTCTGGGCGTGATGACTATGCAGCATCAAACGACCTTATTAGAAAAACACTTGCAACGGTTGATTAGGTGCCTTTCTCTACCTGAATGATAACCACATGTCTCTTATTTATTTATTCTGAAACAGGTTTTGCCTGGCATTCTGCAGAAGCATTGCTGTATCTTACCAGACAGGAACACAGGTAAATGCATTTGTTCTTCTGATTTGAGATTATTGGTTCTATATATGTGCAAAACTGAGAAATATGATTGCATAATTAGATATCTTGATTTTTTAAGATAGCTATTTCATATATTGACTGAAACAAGCAAAAAAAAAAAAAAAGATTCGGTTCTATAGTGTGTTATGACCAGAACTCAGAGATCTGTTTTTATTTGATAAAGGAAATAGATGATTGTTGCTTTGAATTTTTAAGGGAAGCCAGTTATCTTATAAAGTTGAATATATTAATATTAATTTTAGTTGTTTCTTTTGTGGATGATATTTATTAAGGCAAACCACCATTGTTGGTTAGCATGGAATGGATTTAGAGTCTTTTTGCTGTCAAGGCTTTTCTTGCTCTCAGAGTAGGACTGGCCAGTTGTTATGTCCTTAAAACCGTGAGGATCTTCATGAATAAAACAACAATATGTGTGTCTTAGAGAGGGAGATGCTATGACCCTGTGGTTTCTTGTTGTCACACAGACATATGTGGCTGGCCGTTGTAATTAAGGTGGTTTGCACTACTTTTAAGGAAACACGATGGAGGAAAGCCTGAAAAGAAAAATCCTTTGGAACTTTGTTGTTTTAAATTTAAACAAAGAAAATAATTGACATGGAGTGTTATCCTGCAGGTCTACATCTCAGTCACTCTCTTGTGCTTCTAATTTCCAGCATTTAATTCAGAGACTCAAGTCCTAAAGAAAGGTAGAGTTGCTGGTTCTTTTGTGCACAGGGTTTTATTAGGGTTTATTCATTTCCAGAATCAGTTGTCTCATGTCTGTCTGCATCTGGTATACTCTTGCTGGGTATGAAACAGAGGCTTCTGACACTTCCTTGTGTATTTTCTAACTGAACAAAATGAATCCTAATGGACTGTTCTGTGATAATTAGAAGAGTGTAATCCACTGGGATTTTCTCTACTTTTATCGTAAATAGCATCTTGACTGGAGGTTATGTTTAATGGGGTTTCATTGGTACATGACAAGGCATTGTTTATACTGTGCCTTCCAGTATAAAATCCTGAGTATTCTGGAAAAATAAGATCTTCATTTTTTAAACTTATGATTATGGATGATTATAGATAGATTATATTACTAACTATAATTTTTCAAAAGAGTTCATAGACCTGTCTCTGTTTTGGTTTTGTCCAATCAGTTACATCTTAGCTGAAAATTTGAGCAAATTTACTGCTTACGGGGAAGTTTGTTTAGAACATGGTTAGATTTTTTTTTAATGAGAAATATGTTTTTGTACATCAGCTCCTACACTCATTAACTTATTTGCAGCAATGGTGTTAGCAACTGAATGTTCTCTCAAGGTATGATTGTATTTATCTATGAAATCTTATAACTCTTTGGTTCCTTGCACAATCTTAGGTTCTAAGGAGAAGGTAATGGGAACAGAAAGAGGAGGGAATAATATCTGAGTCCACAATATCTGACTTCTCATGAGGGGAAAAGTGATAGGTGGTTCCCTTCCAATAGGGAATATGTGTTAGCCTTCCAGAAAAGGAGGTTCCTCACTGATACATAGAAGTAGTTTCTACATCACTGATAGATTGAGGGGATATGATAGACTTTAGGGAAGGTAGTCCATTCACAGTGGTTGATGGAGTTCTCCAATAAGCAGGCTCCCAAATGTGAGGCGTTGGTCCACATAGCAGTCCCTCAGGAGCCTTGTCACAGTCTATCAGTAAGTGGCTGTGATTTTTAGAGCACAAATAATGGTTGGATATTTTGAGCCTGTTTCTGCTTCCTGAAGATCTTGGTTAGTAATGAAAAATGTGAACAAGTCACGTGCAAAGAAACAAAGATTTTGCAAACAGTGTCCATTGACATTAGTGAGTACAACACAGTTTAAGGTAGAATTCAGTTTCCAGATTAGTTTTTCTCTTCCAGGTGAGTGATTGTTGATTCTGAGATGCAAAAGAATAGTGATAGAATTAATAAAAAGTACTGTTCTGTGGGAATCTAAATGGATTTTAAATATTGAGGTGAGTTTCCTATATTTTTAGGCAGTTCATTATATTAAAAGTCTCAAGTTAATACAGAAAATATTTCCAATTTGAGATGCTTGCTTTGCTTTTCATAAGAATCCAAGTAGCTGACCCCTAAAACTAAGAAGCTTCCTTTCCACTGTGACTTGAGTGTTGAGGCCATTTGTGGGCAGTTTCCTTGAAAATATATTTACATGATGGAGTGTTTCTCTTTGAAGTCAGTGCTGAGGACCTGAGGCTGTGAACTTAGGTGTGGAAATGGGAAAGAATCATGTCAAGTGGGATGAAAGAGGAGTTGGCTGAAATTGTAGCTTTTGGAGGTGAAAGATTTGAGAATTCTGTTTTCCTACATAATTCAATCTAATATGTCTAACTAAGTTGCTTAATTATTTAGGAAATGTTTGGAATTTTTTTCAGGCTGAGACAAAGTAGTTGTTGCTCTTGTATCTTAATAGCAAATAGGGTCTTCAGGAACCTAAATATGGTTTGTTACACCTTCGTGGTTTTATAGGTAGAGGGCTTCATCTTGGGATGATACACATATCCTGCAGATGATACAAATATACTGTTATGGTCACACACCAATGTGAATGTTCTTAATGCCACTGAATTGAACACTCAAAAATGGTTCCGGTGGTATATTGTATGAAAGATCACCTTCAGGGTGAATCATGAGCACTGAGATACTGTCTCTTGAGTGGGTGGGTGGGAACTTGGATCCTCCGTGTGAAAGGCTGGATGATTCATCTTCCCCCTGCCGCTGCGTGTCTTGTGTCCATACATGACTACAAGTAGCCACCGTCACGTGATGCATCAGCTGTGCCTTCCACAGGGGAGACCATGGGTCCTGAGTGTGTGTCCCAGACAGGCTGCCTTTAACCAGTGAAGGGTCTGGTCTTGGTCCGTGGACCAGGGGGTCCCCAGCCTTCAGGATCTGATACCTGAGATGACCTGAGGCAGAACTGATGGAATAACTATAGAAATAAAGTACACAATAAATGCAATGTGCTTGAATCATCCCCAAACCATTCCCCACCCCTCCCCCAACCTGTGGAAAAATTGTCTTCCGCAAAACCAGTCCCTGGTGCCAGAAAGACTGGGGATAGCTGCCTTAGATGGTCTGACTCCGTATCAGTTTATCCATGCTGTTCCTTTGGCCTCTTCATGCCACTTGGGAAAAAGCAAACTTAGGCAGGAGTGAGCTTAATAAATTGTTTTGCCGGGGGTGACACAGTGGGCTGGGGGTTCCGTCCCTGAGCTTGATGATCTCACAGCATTTACACCCCACTCCTTGACCCCCCACCTATCATGACATAGCCTGCTCAGCTAGCACAAATGACTGGAAGTTATGAGAATGACTGATTTTGTGATAAAGCAGCAATAGTGCTAAATTGTGCGGAGTTTCATAACAACAACTAAGTAGTGAAGTATCCAGTGGATTAAGCACATGGCAGTATTTGATGTTTGAGATGAATTTATAGCTCCACAGGGAATACAGAATGATTGTGAACCAAGTTGTGTATAAGAACTGGGTGGAAAGATTTTGAGTACTTTCCATATATTCTGTGGCACTGGTCTTTGTGTTAGCCAACCTGTGGTGTGATGTCCACAAAGACTCAGTGTGACTCTCACCTTGGGTTCCTCCCAGTGATGTGCCATCTGATGCTTAACTGCCAGCCTCCCACGCCCGGTGTAAGGGCAGCAGGAAGCCTGGCCCATGTTTGGGGTGTGTACGCCACACCTGGGTACTGGACGTGGGTTGAGGAGGGACCTGATCGTCCCCAGGCCCCAGGAGCAGGTGAGCCTGGCTCCAGTGTGCTCCTGGCTCTTGCCCTCGCTCCTGTGTCTGACTCTTGAGGGGTTAATTCAGGATGCGGTTAGCAGGTGCTGCTCCTCCATGCTCTCGGGGCTGGTTTTCCCCTTTTGTGTGTTGGCAAAATAAAATGTGGGGTTGAAATAAGCACCTTTGTAACGGGTGCTTAATGTTAAGAAGCCTCCATAGGCCGAGTAAGCACTCTTGCATTTTTATTAGGATGCTAAACCTGTGTGCGTCATCAGGCAGGGTTTGGACACCTGTGGGCACTGGACCCAATTACATGGTGTCGAACTGCAAGCAGGGCTGTTGACATGTGGACAGCTGCTGGGAAGTTTGCATACTGAGGTCAAAGGCAAAGGGGATGTAACGGTGGAAACAGTGGAAACATTTGTTCTGCTGCTGCTGCTGCTGCTGCTAAGTCACTTCAGTCATGTCCAACTCTATGCGACCCCATAGACGGCAGCCCACCAGGCTCCCGTCCCTGGGATTCTCCAGGCAAGAACATTGGAGTGGGTTGCCATTTCCTTCTCCAACGCGTGAAAAGTGAAAGGGAAGTCGCTCAGTTGTGTCCGACTCTTCACGACCCCATGGACTGCAGCCCACCAAGCTCCTCCGTCCATGGCATTTTCCAGGCAGGAGTACTGGAGTGGGGTGCCATCGCCTTCTCTGAACATTTGCTCTGGGTAGTCCTAAACCCCCTAAGTTTCTTTTGAGCCAAAGGTTATAAAAGCCTTTAATGTCACAATGGACAAGTGAAGGGAAATCAGTGAGTGAGCTGCTCTTCCTGCTACAGACATGCCTGAGAGCTTGTCCCCAGTGGCGGGTCCAGTGAGTCTGGCAGTGAGTGTGTCTTTGGAGACAAAACCCTGCTTCGTTCTCTTCCACTTGACTTTGGTTCTCAGATCTGTGTAGACAGTGCTGTCTACAATGTGAACGGTGGTTGTTACACCTTGTGTTTTTGCTGTATCTAGTTTGTAAGGCTTTCTCACATTCCTTCTGGCGAGTCCTCCAGCTTCCTCCTGAGATGGGAAGCAGTGCCCCTGCCTGCAGATCAGAGCAGTGACAGAGCCCTGCCACCGTGTGTCAGCGTCCCCACCACACGGTTGCTGAGGATCTTGCCGAGACCCAGATGCGGATTTTCACTGTCAGTTTCACTGTCAAACTGAGTCAGTTTGTGATTCCATTATGATCTTTAGTAAGTCTTTAAACCTCCCAGTGTCTCCTTCCTGGAAAACATGGTGAAAGCACAGAACAGTGAGGACTGGGCACCCTGATGCAGAGGTTTGGGGTGGGGTAGGGGGAAGCTGCCTGCAGGGCCCAAGGAGCTTCAGGGCACAAGATAGGCAAGCACATCAGGTGGGTCTGTTGCTGGAAAGATGTTTAGTGAAGTGGAGCAGTTACTTACCTGGGAGGCCTCATGTTTTGAAATGCCAGGTGAATGTTCTTTTAACTTACTAGGTTAAACATAAGATGTCTTGTCTTTGGAAGACCAAATCCTTCAAGTGAGTTTCCTTTACCCAGAGACTGAAATTATTTATAATACCTTTTTTTCTTTTCAGAAAGAACGGCGGTTGTGGGAACAGGGTGCCAGATGATGTGATTCATAAACCAAGAATAACTCAGGCGGGGCCGGGGTGGTGGAGCTGGGGGAGAAGGCGGTGTCTCAGCCCTGATGGTGCTCTTCCTCCAGCCTGAGCCTTGATGACCAGCTACCCCGATCCACCAACAGGAGATGGAAACAGTCCTGTGCTTGAAAGGCTTTATTTTGTGCACTGAAAATGGCTTCATGAGAAAACTGGTCATGCTTGTTAACTGCTGCCGGAGTGAAAGGCTGTGAGTCCATAGTTTTGTCCTGTACCAGAATTATCCTACACCACGTGGCTCATCTTAACCTCAGGGCTGTCACAGCCTGGTGGCATCTTGGCGCCACGTGGAAAGGTCAGTGCTGTGGGAGGCCAGGACCCAGATTTGGCCCCTGCTTGCCCGGAGCAGGTGATTCTGTGCAGGGCAGAACTCAGACCCTGTCCACCTTGGGCTGGTGATGCCTTCCTCAAGTCAGTGGTCTCTACCAGGTTGGAGTGAAGGCAGAAGGCCGTTGGCTCGAGTCTGAATGTCCTGCAGCAGCGCCTGTGCTGAAGGTCTCTTGGGGGAACCTGGCAGCTGGCGTCGGGCTTAGTGGCGCCCAGCTCGGGGGGCAGGCTGAGCCGTGGGCTGTCATCCCTAGGTGCTCTGTGGATCTGAGACCGCTGCTTCAGGCGGACGGTCAGCTTTGTCTGGAGGGCTCCCAGGGCTCACACTGGGGGCGGGGAAGAGCAACCCCTGCTGGCATCCCCCCAGGACCTCGTGTGGAGCCCCATCCCCTGTACAGCAAGCCTGCTTCCCAAGAAGACCTTCCCCAAACCTCTCTTCTTTTTTTTTTGTCATCATCCCAGGATGGTACCTACAAGGACACATTTATTTTGTGTAGTAAGTTGGTCAGTGTGGGTAAAAGTACTAAGTTATTGATGGTGTGACCGTGTCCTGACTTCTAGGGACAAAATCTTGGTCAGTGTTGAGTCTGAAGCCATGGAGAACATGCACAGCCAAGGGCGAGATGCAGGATGTGTCTAAAACCTCAGTGAATTCTCTCAAAACCTAAGCTCTTCTGGACCTTGAATCTCAGTCTCCTCTGAATTCTCTGAGTATTCTATGTGCACACGTGTTTGTGGGATGTTCAGAAATGTCAGACTTAAGGCTCTTGATTTAAAAATCCTTTGGTTGTCAGTTCAGTCCAGTTCAGTCGCTCAGTCGTGTCCGACTGTGACCCCATGAATCGTAGCACGACAGGCCTCCCTGTCAATCAACAACTTCCAGAGTTCACTCAACTCATGTCCATTGAGTTGGTGATGCCATTCAGCCATCTCATTCTCTGTCGTCCCCTCCTCCTCTTGCCTCCAATCCCTCCCAGCATCAGAGTCTTTTCCAGTGAGTCAGCTCTTCGCATGAGGTGGCCAAAGTGTTGGAGTTTCAGCTTCAGCATCAGTCCTTCTGGAGAAGGCAATGGCACCCCACTCCAATACTCTTGCCTGGAAAATCCCATGGATGGAGGAGCCTGGAGGGCTGCAGTCCATGGGGTCGCTGAGGGTCTGACGCAACTAAGCAACTTCCCTTTCACTTTTCACTTTCATGCACTGGAGAAGGAAATGGCAACCCACTCCAATGTTCTTGCCTGGAGAATCCCAAGGATAGGGAGCCTGGTGGGCTGCTGTCTATGGGGTCACACAGAGTCGGACACAACTGAAGTGACTTAGCGGCAGCAGCATCAGTCCTTCCAATGAACACCCAGGACTGATCTCCTTTAGAATGGACTGATTGGATCTCCTTGCAGTCCAAGGGACTCTCAAGAGTCTTCTCCAACACCACAGTTCAAAAGCATCAATTCTTCAGTGCTCAGCTTTCTTCACAGTTCAACTCTCACATCCACATGACCACTAGAAAAACCATAGCTTTGACTAGATGGACCTTTGTTGACAGCATAATGTCTCTGCTTTTGAATATGCTCTCTAGGTTGGTCATAACTTTCTTTCCAAGGAGTATGCGTCTTTTAATTTCATGGCTGCAATCACCATCTGCAGTGATTTGGGAGCCCCCAAAATAAAGTCTGACACTGTTTCCACTGTTTCCCCATCTATTTCCCATCAAGTGATGGGACCGGATGCCATGATCTTCATTTTCTGAATGTTGGGCTTTAAGCCAACATTTTCAGCCTCCTTTTCACTTTCATCAAGAGGCTTTTTAGTTCCTCTTCACTTTCTGCCATAAGGGTAGTGTTGTCTGCATATCTGAGGTTACTGATATTTCTCCCGGCAATCTTGATTCCAGCTTTTGCTTCTTCCAGCCCAGCGTTTTTCACGATGTCCTCTGCATATAAGTTAAATAAGCAGGGTGAAAATATACAACTTTGACGTACTCCTTTTCCTATTTGGAACCAGTCTGTTGTTCTGTGTTCAGTTCTAACTGTTGCTTCCTGACCTGCATACAGGTTTCTCACGAGGCAGGTCAGGTGGTCTGGTATTCCCATCTCTTGAAGAATTTTCCACAGTTTATTGTGATCCACACAGTCAAAGGCTTTAGCATAGTCAATAAAGCAGAAATAGATGTTTTTTGGAATCCTTGCTTTTCGATGATCCAGCGGATGTTGGCAATTTGATCTCTGGTTCCTCTGCCTTTCCTAAAACCAAGTTGAACATCAGGGAGGTCACGGTTCACATACTGCTGAAGCCTGGGTTAGAGAATTTTGAGCATTACTTTACTAGCGTGTGAGATGAGTGCAATTGTGTGGGAGTCTGAGCATTCTTTGGCATTGCCTTTCTTTGGGACTGGAATGAAAACGGACCTTTTCCAGTCCTGTGGCCACTGCTGAGTTTTCCAAATGTGCTGGCATATTGAGTGCAGCACTTTCACAGCATCATCTTTCAGGATTTGAAACAGCTCCACTGGAATTCCATCACCTCCACTAGCTTTGTTTGTAGTGATGCTTTTTAAGGCCCACTTGACTTCACATTCCAGGATGTCTGGCTCTAGATGAGTGATCACACCATCGTGATTATCTGGGTCGTGAAGATCTTTTTGTACAGTGCTTCTGTGTATTCTGGGCTTCCCTGGTGGCCTAGAGGTTAAAGCGTCTGCTTCCAATGCAGGAGACCTGGGTTCGATCCCTGGGTCGGGAAGATCCCCTGGAGAAGGAAATGGCAACCCACTCCAGTATTCTTGCCTGGAGAATCCCACGGACGGAGGAGCCTGGTAGGCGCTACTCCACGGGGTCGCAAAGAGTCGGACACGACTGAGCGACTTCACCTCACCTCACCTCACCTCTGTGTATTCTTGCCACTTCTTCTTAATATCTTCTGCTTCTGTTACTGTTGGTTGTCAGGTTCCCTTAAAATTCTGAGCATTGATCCTTTCTCATCAGCCTTCACTAGGAATTAGGGTCCATGGAGTTGTCTGAAACCTGTCAGTTCAGTTCAGTTCAGTTGCTCAGACGTGTCCGACTCTTTGCGACCCCATGAATTGCAGCACGCCAGGCCTCCCTGTCCATCACCAACTCCCGGAGTTCACTCATACTCAAGTCCATCGAGTCTGTGATGCCATTCAGCCATCTCATCCTCTGTCGTCCCCTTCTCCTCCTGCCCCCAATACCTCCCAGCATCAGACTTTTCCAATGAGTCAACTCTTCGAATGAGGTGGCCAAAGTACTGGAGTTTCAGCTTTAGCATCATTCCTTCCAAAGAAATCCCAGTGCTGATCTCCTTCAGAATGGACTGGTTAGGTCCCCTTGCATCCCAAGGAACTGGAATGGGCTTTCATACATTCCCTATTAGTTAGGTTCTGTGGCTTGGGTGTCACATGATCCCTTGTGAAAGATGGTAAGGTAACATCTCTGCTCAGAGCTGCCAGCTAGATGCCAATTTAGATGAAAAGTCTACTCTGTTCTTTGACCTGTGACCTGGTGACCGCTTCTGGGGTGTCATGGTGCCTGTATCTCCAAAGGAGGTGCTGCTCAGGAAGGGAGGACTCCAAGTTCCTGGTGTGGGAGGGGCCCCAGAAGTTACTCCAGCCTCACAGAAGTGCTTGTTTTGAGGTTAAAGGCAGCTTTAATATTTTCCAAAAACAATATTTTAAAATAATGTCAGAAAAAAATAAAATGTCAGGAAATCATTTTATTATAAAAATACTCAGTATTAAATCTTAAAGCTTTTAAGAAATGTGACTTTATTTCATCTTGGGTAAGAATCAGGTTTTAAAAATGAGTAAAAAATGTTTCTGAGCGCTGCCTGAATACACAGGGGCAGGATTGTGTGTGTGCGTGCATGTCTGAGGTGCTCTCATCACCTGCAGCCACAGGCCATATGCAGCTGGAGTGGGTTTAGTGTGTATTTCAGTTCCCTCACTTTAAAGTTTGATGGAAGCCCCAGGTGAAGACAGTGATCGATGTTTTCATTGAGAGTTTGCTTATTTAGCAGTGCAGTTTCACTGCTAAGCAGGCATTTGTGGGACACATAAATGGAGCTGCAAACACTTGATTTATAGCACGGTCCTCCTGGCACAAGCTACAGTTAATATGCAAGAGTGTTAAGGACTCAAACACAGCCAGTGAGAGAGAAAGAAGGGGTGCTTCCTGAGGCTGGGCTGTTGTGGGCCCTGCAGTGCCTCCGTGAGTCCTGGGGGGCTGGGGGAGGTGGTGCCGGGTGGTCCTGTGTGTGCATCCGGCGGGGACTGCTGGGGTGACACGTGGAGAGCCTGACGCCAGGATGGATTCACCACACTCGCCCCCAGGAGCCTCCCGTTTATTTCTCGTTCATGTCCACCCCCAATGGAATGAAGACTTCCCACTTCACGCCCAGTTCCTCACATTGAGGCTCATGTTTAGGGTGTTTCATAAGAAGGTGACTTGAATGCATCTTCATAAAGGTGTCTGTTGGTAGGATTCCCTGGGGTCAGGACCACCTCTTGCTGATTCAGTGCCCCAGCACAAATACTCAGTGGACACTGATAAAAGTGATTTTAAATTGAGCTGAATTGAATGCATGCCTTTATTGGTGACTGGTGTCCTGTCACTGGAGGAGTAGCGTAGGAGAAAAGCATAAGCAGCTAAGGGGAGAGGTCACAGAGAGTAGTTTTACAACCAAAATTAAACACACAAAGCCGAAGGTCTGAGGCTTGTTAGACACACATCTGAGTAGTGTAGCTGCTGTGCGTGATTCCAGGGTTGTTCAAGCAAATGTTCCCTTCCAGAGGGATGACCCGTCAGTTCCTGGAATAGATCGGTGACTCTGTGGACCGTGCAGAGTTCTGTATAATAAAGTCACAGCATCAGGGCTGCCTTGAGGATGACTTGAGGAATGGACAGCAGTGCATGCACGTCAGAAGGGCCCCCCACAGAGACGGCCCTGGTGTTCAGTTAGGGCGATGTGTTTAAGTGTCCCACTGGGTCCAGGTCAGACGACATTCACAGCTAATGGAGGGGTGAGCGTGGGCTTTCTCGACTGTGGGTAGGAAGACAGAAGGATGCTGTCTGTGGATGGTAGGCAAGGAGTCAGCAACCAGGTGGCCTCAGGGATGGATGCAGAGACAGCTCTGAGGCTCCTCTGGGTTCTCCACGTGAAGGACAAGAAACCCTGGCTGGAATCCAAAGTCTACAAGCAATAAATGCTTGAGAGGGTGTGGAGTAAAGGGAACCCTCTTACACTGTTGGTGGGAATGCAAATTAGTACAGCCACTATAGAGAACAGCGTGGAGATTCCTTAAAAAACTGGAAATAGAACTGCCTTATGACCCAGCAATCCCACTGCTGGGCATACACACCGAGGAAACCAGAACTGAAAGAGACACGGGTACCCTGATGTTCATTGCAGCACTGTTTATAATAGCCAGGACATGGAAGCAACCTAGACGTCCATCAGCAGATGAATGGATAAGAAAGCTGTGGTACATATACACAATGGAGTATTACTCAGCCATTTAAAAGAATACATTTGAATCAGTTCTAATGAGATGGATGAAACTGGAGCTTATTATACAGAGTGAAGTAAGCCAGAAAGAAAAATACAGTATACTAATGCATATATATGGAATTTAGAAAGATGGTAATGATAACCCTGTATGCGAGACAGCAAAAGAGACACGTGTATAGAACAGTCTTTTGGACTCTGTGGGAGAGGGTGAGGGTGGGATGATTTGGGAGCATGGCATTGAAACATGTGTAATATATAAGAAACTAATCACCAGTCCAGGTTTGATGCAGATACAGGATGCCTGAGGCTGGTGCACTGGAATGACCCAGAGGGATAGTATGGGGAGGGAAGTGAGAAGGGGGTTTAGGATTGGGAACACTTGTATACCTGTGGCGGATTCATGTTGATGTATGGCAAAACCAATACAATATTGTAATTAGCCTCCAATTAAAATAAATAAATAAGAAACCCTGTGGTCTCCGTCTGAAGGTGTGGCCACCGGGGTTCCCCAGTGACAGAACAAGAGGGTATGTGTGTATGTATAAATGCATGTATCTTTATATAGAAAGACTTAGATTTCTTGTGAGGAACTTCGGCTCATGTGATTGTGGGGGCTGACACAGCCCATGATTTGCAGCCTCATGACCCAGGAGAGTCTGTGTCGCAATTCAAGTCCAAAGGTAGGGAAACCCACATCCCAATTTGAAGTTAACAGGCAGAGAAGTCTCCCTTGAAGCCTTTGTGTTCCATTCAGGCCTTTGGCTGACTGGGGGCCACCCACCCACCCCAAGAGGGTTGATCTGCTTTACTTAGCTCACCAGTTCAGATGACAGCCTCATCCAGGTTGTATGTGGTACATACATGTGCTGTAGGTTGCACAGAGTCTGTGTGTGTATAGGTGGCACAAACATGTGGTGTGCACATGTATATGCATGGTAGACATGTGTGTGCAGTGTGTGTGTGCATGGTGCAGACGTGTGTGGTGCACACGTGCTGCATGCTGCATGGCACATGTGTGCGTTGGTGCGTGTGTGTTCACAGTAGATGCGTGTGTGTGGTACACATGTGCTGCATGCTGCACAACGTGTGTGCATTGTTGATGGATGCGCACAGTCTCTGCATGGGTGACAGAACATTTTGAGCCCGAGTCTGCAAGGCACCCCGGTGACCAACTGCTCCCTCCTCCTCCTGTTCCAGGTGAGGAGACTGAGCCTGCTCAGGTGTCTCAGCCAGAGCAAGGCTGCCTATGGCTTGTGGGTCTGAGGTGCCTCGACCCGAGGGCACCATCAGTCTCTGGCTCTCTTCCCAGATGCCTGGCCTCCCAGGGGCCAGCAGCAGCACCTCACAACACCAAGGATTCTGTATGCGTTTCCCATTCATGTCACTAAGGCGTCCTTCCATGCTGCCATTTTTATTATCCCAACTTTAAAGGTGAAATGGAGACTCTGAGAATTTAAGTAAATGTCAAAACAGTCATAAAATAAGTAGCAAAATTCAAACATTAAGCTGGGTCTTCAGGCTCTAAGTCCCCTGGTCTTTCCAAGGCTCTCACAAACTTCATTTAAATTCCAAGCATTCTTACTGCTCTAATGCAGCCGAAGGCATTTTAATTTTAAAGAGGAAGCTCATGATTCCCTTATACTCCTGGCTTTTCTTTTATTGGCTTTGAGGGGCCTGGCGAGTACACTGCTCAGACTCATGCACACACTAGTGATGTGCTGGGCGGCCCCTACAGAATGACAGCCCGGGTCCCTTGGGCAGAGCCCACGTCCATCCTGGGCACCAGGCTCCCCGGCAGGCCTGGGTCTGCAGCCCCCACTTGGCCATTGCTCTTCCTCCACAGGCTGACTTACAAGGTTTCTGAACGTGACTTTCTCAGGACAAGTTCCTTTACTTCTGTCCTGTGTTCACTCATCCTTGGCCTCCCAGGTTCAGGACTGTTGTTCCCACTGCTGTTTCCTTCATGTCTTCTCCCTGCAGCCCCTGCAGAGAAATGAGCCAAGGGCCTGGGGTGCCCCCTCAAGAGGGCCCTTCTCCCTGAAACCCAAAGGCCAAGTGGGATGCAAGTGAGGCAGACCTGGGCTTCACCCCAGGTGCCCTCAGAGCCAGGATCCCGACCCACCTGGCCCAGTACCCTGCCATCCAGGCATCTCATGTGGCACCAAAGAAACAGCTGGCTTGGCTGGCAGCAGCCAAGATCCTCCCGGCCCTGGCCAGGCCTGCAGCCCTCTTCCCGTGTGCTCACCTTCCTGCAGACCCCAGGTGTCTGTTCTGCCTCCTCTGCCCTCGCTGACCTCCCCTTCTCACCTATGCCTCAGCCCCAAAGAACTCACACTCCTTAGCATCCCTTGGGCCCTCTTGGGAAGCATCCTGAACTATCCCAGGCAGAAGCCAGCACGTGGGTGCTCCAGCATATGTGTTCATCTTGCTTCAGGAGCAGATCATGTCCTGGCCCCAGCACCCCGAGTTCTCTGCAAATGTGGGGAGCCTTGGATCTCCAGGGAATTTTAAAACCATCACAAGGTGGCTACTTTCTGCTCCTCCCCATCCCTGAGTGTTTCCAGGAGGCAGGGGGAAGTGGGGGCCTGCTTTGAGACTCCCGTGGAGGCCCTGCTTCCTGGCTATGTCTCCACAGACCCAGGGAACTGATACAACCCAAATACCCACAGTCTGGAGGCAGTTGCACACAGCCCTGCTCCCTCAGGAGGCAGGTCCCAGCGACCCTGGTCCAGGGGGGTGCGTGTAGCTCAGAGGCTCAGTTCCTCCCTCTCCATGTGTCCTGCACTTGCGTGTCTGTCTGGCTGCAGGACTCCCCTTCTTTGCTACCCCATCCTGGTGAGACCCTTTCTGTGGTCCTGTGGTCTTCCTTGGGGACTCCACCCTGCCGTCCTTCAACCCATGCCCTGGAGCAGTCTGCACACTGCAGTCAGCACCGTTCCCGGAGGGGTTTCCGGGAACAACACTTCCCTCCTGTCACACAGCACACTGGAGACTCACCTGCACATCCCTGTTCTGACAGTGGAAGGGCCGTCCTCGTGGCCAGTGTCACTTTCTGTCGTAGTTTACACTCAGGCGCATCTCCCGCCTGCATATGGCTCTGGGGCTGCGTGCAGGCATCTCCACAGCCTGGGGCCACAGGAGGCCTCTGTCCCTGCACAGGCGTGGCTCTGCCCCAGGGTCTCCTCCGTCAGCATGGACGCCTGCTGTCCTTCACCTCTGGGCCTTTGCGCGTGGTTCCTCGACGACCTAGATCACCTCTGTCTGCCTGGCCCTCTCCTCATCTGAGACTCAGATCCTTGTCCTCTGAACCTTTTTCTGCAGAGCATCCTCTGGTGGGTCATGGGTATCCCCCATCACACCAGAGCTGTCACCTCATGTGCCTGGTACACATGGTGACAAGCAGAGAGCAGCCGTGACGGTCAGCAGGGAGGATGGCTCTGCTGGCTCCTCTCTTTAGGAAGGTGAGAGGCCATGTGACATAGAGCTGTGCCGGTAATACGTCTGCAAATGCTGTAAAAGAAGGTACCAGGATTTTCACGTGAGCCTCAGGAGTCTTAGGCTTCAACTCAATACAGACACATCATGTCGTTTTGTTTGAGTGAAACACACAGTGAAATCATGACACAAAGGTAGGCCAATCCATTCCTTCATCACATGGAAAACCCACGTCACCATGGAAGGAAAATAACAGAATTCTGAGATGTGAAGACAGAACCTGATCCCAGCCCCCAATGCACTGCATCCTGTCTGCAACGGGACAGTGACCTGGTGATGCTGCTAAATGCGCCACATCCTGACCTTGACAGGATGGTGCCCTGGTGATGCTGCTAAACACGGGGAGAGGGGCACAGATGCTCAGGGCACCCACGCAAGACAGTGCCGCCAACAGTCCCACGGGAGATCAACGGCGCCCTGGGGGCTGGATCCAAACTGCCCTGTGCCCTGTGAGAGACCTTGGGACCCGCAGCCCAGACCTCGCCCTCACTCTGGACTTAAGCCTCCTGAGTCACTGAGTCACAACAACCTCCTCAGTTTCATGATGGAGGCTCCCAGCTGCCTGCCCCGTCCCTGGATGCTTCTTTGTGGTCCCAGTCACCAGACACAGCCTGACCTTCCTCGTGGCCTGTCTCTCAGGGGTCCCTTGATGGGGAGTCAGAGCCCCCAAGGGCTTGTCATCTGAGGCATCAGCATTGGCCCAGTGTGGCTCTGGCCAGTGGGCTACATCCTTGGGGCTGAGGCCATGCTGGATAATTAGGGGCCACCCAGCAGGGGCACCCCAAATGACACACCAGTGCCCTGGAACCGAGTCTGCTATGTAAGGTACCCCAGCCTGACCGTCAGACTCACAGGCCCCTTGTGATCTTCCTCCTGGTCAGTAATCACCCGCTCCTGTCCCTGGGTTCAGGGCTGCCTGCAGCAGTCAGTTCCAGATGGTATCCTTGTCTATCACACCAGTTCACCTCTGCTCAAGATGGACAGCATCTGGGCTGGGCATCCTGGAAGCTGCAGGAGCTGAGTCAGCCCCACTGTCTGTGGTCAGCACTGCCAGATGTAGGCACTTTGAACTTGGGCACTGGCATTTGCTTTGAAAAGTGGTGCAGGGAGTTTCTTCGTTTATCTTTTGGGGGAAGGTGGAGGGAAGACTTTGGGTGGGGCTTTGAAAACATGTCCGTTAATGCCCCTCACTCCCCCACCCCACTGTGTCTTTTGATCCTGGCATTTTGGTTTTTCTCCTTTATTATGTAAGCCAGTATGTCCCACTCAGTAATCATAGCTTTACAGTCTTGCACAGCTATTCCTTATTCTCATGCAGATCTTCATGAGAAAGGAATGGTTACAGTGGAGCATTTTGAGGTGCATTTTGACAAAGTAAATTTTCACATAATGTGACCAGACAGGAGCATCCTGTTCAGGAGGGGTCAATGTGAAATCATGAATTTTTACAGAAGTTTAAAATAGCTTCATACAACCTGAGACTTCTGTTGCAGTTATTTACCAGGAGCAGCCTAACACAGCCTGCTCGGAAACAGGGCATTTAATCACTCTCTGCCCCGCAAGCGCTTGGTGGCTTGCAGAGCCAGCTGTCAGGGGACAAGAAGGGTCACAGCCCTAGCTTGCCCACCCAGCCTGGCTGTCCATTTTGCAGGAATCAGGCATTAGTCAGTTGTTTCTGAACCAGGATCGTACAGCTAATCTGCAGCCTGGTTTCTGGTGGTCAGAGAACATTCCTGTGGGCTGATGGTTGCAGGTGACCCAGCCAGCCAGCACCCACAGTGTTTTCATAGCCTATAGTTCACAGAGCAGCGTCCTGAACCTGCTGCTCCCTGGGTCTGAGTCTCAGCTTTTCTTGGGAGGCAGCCAGGCTGAGATGTGGCCTAACACTCTTGCCCACATCCACTGACCAGCAGGCTGCCCTCAGCCCTTCTCTCTGTCCATCTGCAGGGTCTGAGTCACTCTCTTAGAGTCTAGGAAGTCATCAGCCCGAAGGGGCAGGGGCAGATGTCAGATTCAAGACAGCTCATTAGCAAACTAAAAACTGCTTTTGAAAACTCCAGAAAACCTCCAAGAGTGTGTCCCCTTGGAGAGTGTTTTTCTTCCTGTTGCATGTCTCTTCCACAAGCTCTGACAGAAAAAAATAATAGCAGCCATCACCAGTCATGGAAATTTTTTCTATTTCTAATATTCGAAGAGCTTAAATTCCAATCTGCCACCAGTGGTGAAAAGCTAGAAGCTGTGGCTCACCAATATTTTTTTCTTTTTGCAGCTTCTTTGATTGAGATGAGCCCTCTAGCATTGGTGAAGTGGCAGCCATGCATTTGCATCAGTTTCATTATGCATTCTGATGACATAGCCACAGAATGCAGCCTCATGGGAGGGCAGGCAGGGCCAGTGCAGCACCTGCTGCAGGGTTTGCCTCCCCCTCTCTTCCTGGTTCATGAAGCTCTGCTTCAACCTCTGTACCCAGCTTAACCTTGACTCCTCCCACACAAGGCTCATCCAGACTCACCTTTGGAAAGTCTGGGTCTTTCCCTTCCCCACCTGATGGGAACAGAGAAGGTGTGTCAGGAGCTGCACTTGCTCCCACCTGCGTCATCTAGACCAGCCAAGAACCGCCCGAGAATCTGCAAACCATGTCTCCTCGGCTGGGCGTGTCACAGTTGAAGTTCATAGGAAACTTGATCCACTTACAGACGGCACCTCCCCAGCCCACCAGGCACCAAAGGTCTTTCACCTCCACTTCTTCATCTTTTTCCAAACAAGCTTTCACCATATTTCACAGTCAGGATGGTTTGAGCAAATCCCACTTCTTAGACTCTAACTGTGCCCAGGTCCTCACAGCCAGCCCCGGGGCTGGTGACTTCCTGAGGACTTGCAGTCTGTAGTCTTGCACAGATGAGACTTACTCCCGGGGAAGGATACAGCATGCACTGTCCAGGGGAGGAGATGCACAGGGGCCAATCAGAGAGACCAGGTGCAGTTCCCATGGCCCTTCCCCCAGGGAAGCCCCACAGCAGTAATTCAGGACGTGATGGGAGGTGTCGTCCATCAGAGATGCTCACTCACACATGGAGTCCAGGTGAAGTTGGCTGCCCAATGCCTGTGTGAGGACAGTGGTCACTAAAATTCTGAACCCCCAGAAGAAAAGCATGTTTTCTGGTGTCCAAGTGACTCAGACCCACAGACAGACAGACAGAAGGGCTGAGGCCAGCCTGCTGCTGGTCACTGGATGTGGGCAAGGCTGCCAGATCACCGCCCCCCTCCCCCACTGTTCACACTAAGGCACAGTGAGCCACTCTTAGAGTTCAGGGGATGTTTGCAGCAGTTTACAGGGTGGGAGCTCTTCACCAGTCAAGTTCTCAGACATCCTTAAAGGTCAGGTTTGCAGGTAAGCCTTTCTGAAGATAGCAGCCCCAGCCCTGCTGTGTCCTCTCTTCTCTGCACAGTATGTAATCAAGAGAAAAATGTTCAAGGAGACATTTGCAGTTGTGGGTTTTTGTCCTCGGTCTTTGAAATCGAGTGTGTGCTTTCACTGAGTTGGGCTTCCCTTGTGGCTTAGCTGGTAAAGAATCTTCCTGCAGTGCAGGAGACCTGGGTTTGATCCCTGGGTTGGGAAGATCCCCTGGAGAAGGGAACGACTACCAACTCCAGTATTCTGGCCTGGAGAATCCCATGGACTGTAAGGTCCATGGGGTCACAAAGAGTTGGACAAGACTGAGCGACTTTCACTTCACTGTCCCTTTAGGACAGCACAGGTTCCCAGGGCACGGTCGCTGGGTGTGACCGCGGCCGGGTCTGGAAACAGGGCAGCTGCAGAGGGTGTGCTTCCTGACGGGCTCCCACTTCACATACAGGGAGGGCCACCTGTGTTGGCTCACGTGAAGGAACTAGTGATACGTTTGCAGTTAATACATTATGCAGTGAAAGTTATCCATTGATTAAAGTGACCAGAAGTTAATGGAATTGTATGAATTCTCTTAAATATGCTTAAATTTCTCACTTAACTACAGGAAGTTAACCTTGGCTTCTGTTTTTCTGTGTTGAAAACACTGACATCTCCCCTGCAAATGTTTAATCTTAAGGTTGAGAATATAAACAAGCACAACTCGACTTTTACACTCTGTGGTTTGTTTGGGCTTGGATGCCGCTTGGCATGACACTGACCTAATCAGGAGGGTGGGAGGGTGCAGCTGCGGGTCAGGACGCGCTGGCTGCTGGTCTGGGGGCAGTCTCCAGCCCTTTCTGGGTAGAGCCTCACATCCTCTGTACCTGGGGCAGAGCCCCTTCTTTATGACTCTCGCCACTCCATTTCTCGTTTTGGAAGTTTCTTTGGGGGCTGTTGATGGAAGCTTGTGTTATAGAAACTTAGGATTCGGTGCACAAAATGCACTCCCACAGTGCGACTTCTGCTCATCTGACCGACCTCTCAGCATATGAGCCCTGCTTCACAGCCAAGGCCTCAGTTCTGTGGCTCCTGCCTCCCTAGGTGCTGTCTTCTTCCTCCCGCATATCTTTCCCTAAGCTCCACACACAGACTCCATCCATTCTCCCCAGCTGGGGTTGGAAGCAGGCTTCTGTCTTCTGGTTATTGGCCTCTGAGACAGAGAGTGAGTTTCTAGATCATCCTTGAAACTGGCATCTTTGACCTTGAATAATGTGCAGCGTTTCAGTATCTGCTGTTGAAACGTGCATTCTCCAAGCTTTCAGTGTTGAGCTCAGGAAGAAGCGAGGCTCTGAACGCGCAGAGCTGCCACCGCCTTCCTCTGCCTTTCTCCTGCCGCGGCCCCAGAGGAGCTGGACATGGCAACACATTTGTTTCTGTAAAAATTTCTTCTCCCAGAAAACCTGCAGAGCAGAACCTTGTGGGCTGTATGGTTAAGGTGGGGGTGAGGGGGAGACTCCGGCATCTCTGGTGCAGCGTCTTTGTTGGGAAGTTTACTGCTGGCACCTTTGGGTTTTTCTCTAGGTGTGTGCTCCCTCTGTCTCTCTCCCCCTGGTTTATTGTATGATAGTTGACTGGAGCCCACTCCGATCGTCTTGCCAGGAGAATCCCATGGACAAAGGAGTCTGCGGGCTACAGTCCATGGGGTCTCAAAGAGTCGGGCACAACTGAGCAACCAACACGTCTTTTTTCCACACTCACGATTCTGTCTGTGATGTGTCTATGGAAACGCTTCTCCCATGCTCCAGTTGAGGACAAAGGAGTGTGACTGGGAAAGTGAGACTGGCTTGTGGGGATCAGATAGTAGCTGCTCCCTCACTGCTCTGTAATCTCTGGGTGCTCGGCTCTCTCATTCTTAAACTGTCAGGAATTGCCCCCAGCAGGGCCGTCACCCCTCCCACTCCAAACACACACCCTCCCACTGACAGCCCCTCCCCCCAACCATTGGCTCTTGTACCTGCTCAGAAGGCCCCCAGGAAGCCAGCCTAGTCCCGGGGATGTGAAAACAGGACAGTGGCCCCCAGACCCTGGCAGGCCTGTCCGAACCACAGGTGGCCTGGGCCTGTGGTGGGGGAGGGATTATGGCTGCCAGTATGGCCGTGACCTCATCTCTGGGCAGTGCCTGCTCTGGCAGGACTTGTGACCGTCTGCTGTGGGCAAATCAGTAATGTGTCTCATGCCCTGAAAATGTGCTGGGCTTCGCCTGAATAATTTAATGCCTCTCTGTGAACAGTGCTTGGTTTTCACCCTTGCAAGTATGTGAGACACTGAACGGCTGGGTCAGCTTTCTTCCTGCTTCTATTTCCGGGTTAAATGGGCTTTAGCACGTCTCAGTGGAGAGCTGAGTGTGCCACAGTACCATCCTCAGCATCAGGAGAGCCAGTTTCCATAAAGGCCCTGGAGAAATTCTGTTCACCCCGTGGGTTCTAGACCCAATTTCTTGGCAGAAGAATGTGCCACCTTGATCATAACCAGAGGTGGAGCAGCGGCTGTGCTTTGCTGGAGCAGCCGTGAAGAGATACCCCACGCCCAAGGTAAGAGAAACCCAAGTAAGATGGTAGGTGTTGCAAGCGGGCATCAGAGGGCAGACACACTGAAACCATACTCACAGAAAACTAGTCAATCTAATCACACTAGAACCACAGCCTTGTCTAACTCAATGAAACTAAGTCATGCCCACGAGGCAACCCAAGATGGGCGGGTCATGGTGGAGAGGTCTGACAGAATGTGGTCCACTGGTGAAGGGAATGGCAAACCACTTCAGTATTCTTGCCTTGAGAACCCCATGAAGAGTATGAAAAGGCAAAATGATAGAATACTGAAAGAGGAACTCCCCAGGTCAGTAGGTGCCCAACATGCTACTAGAGATCAGAGGAGAAATAACTCCAGAAAGAATGAAGGGATGGAGGCAAAGCAAAAACAATACCCAGCTGTGGATGTGACTGGTGATAGAAGCAAGGTCCAATGCTGTAATGAGCAATATTGCATAGGAACCTGGAATGTCAGGTCCATGAATCAAGGCAAATTGGAAATGGTCAAACAAGAGATGGAAAGGGTGAACATCGACATTCTAGGAATCAGCGAACTAAGATGGACTGGAATGGGTGAATTTAACTCAGATGACCATTATATCTACTACTGCAGGCAGGAATCCCTCAGAAGAAATGGAGTAGCCATCATGGTCAACAAAAGAGTCTGAAATGCAGTACGTGGATGCAATCTCAAAAATGACAAAATGATCTCTCTTCGTTTCCAAGGCAAACCATTCAATATCACAGTTATCCAAGTCTATGCCTCAACCGGTAATGCTGAAGAAGCTGAAGTTGAACGGTTTTATGAAGACCTACAAGACCTTTTAGAACTAACACCCCCAAAAGATGCCCTTTTCATTATAGGGGACTGGAATGCAAAAGTAGGAAGTCAAGAAACACCTGGAGTTAACAGGCAAATTTGGCCTTGGAATGCGGAACGAAGCAGGGCAAAAACTAATAGAGTTTTGCCAAGAAAATGCACTGGTCATAGCAAAGACCCTCTTCCAACAACACAAGAGAAGACTCCACACATGGACATCACCAGATGGTCAACACTGAAATCAGACTGATTATATTCTTTGCAGCCAAAGATGGAGAAGCTCTATACAGTCAACAAAAACAAGACCAGGAGCTGACTGTGTCTCAGATCATGAACTCCTTATTACCAAATTCAGACTTAAGTTGAAGAAAGTAAGGAAAACCGCTAGACCATTCAGGTATGACCCAAATCAAAATCCCTTATGATTATAAAGTGGAAGTGAGAAATAGATTTAAGGGCCTAGCTCTGATAGATAGAGTGTCTATGAACTGTGGAATGAAGTTTGTGACATTGTACAGGAGACAGAGATCAAGACCATCCCCATGGAAAAGAAATGCAAAGGAGCAAAATGGCTGTCTGCAGAGGCCTTACAAATAGCTGTGAAAAGAAGAAAACAGCCAAGGAGAAAAGGAAAGATATAAGCATCTGAATGCAGAGTTCCAAAGAATAGCAAGGAGAGATAAGAAAGCCTTCTTCAGCAATTAATGCAAAGAAATAGAGGAAAAGAACAGAATGGGAAAGACTAGAGATCTCTTCAAGAAAATTAGAAATACCAAGGGAACATTTCATGCAAAGATGGGCTCGGTAAAGGACAGAAATGGTATGGACCTAACAGAAGCAGAAGATATTAAGAAGAGGTGGTAAGAATACACAGAAGAACTGTACAAAAAGATCTTCACAACCCAGATAATCACTATGGTGATCACTCCTCTAGAGCCAGACATCCTGGAATATGAAGTCAAGTGGGCCTTAGAAAGCATCACTACAAACAAAGCTAGTGGAGGAGATGGAATTCCATTGGAGCAGTTTCAAATCCTGAAAGATGATGCTGTGAAAGTGCTGCACTCAATATGCCAGCAAATTTGGAAAACTCAGCAGTGGCCAAAGATCAGTTTTCATTCCAATCCCAAAGAAAGGCAATGCCAAAGAATGCCCAAACTACCGCACAATTGCACTCATCTCACATACTAGTAAAGTAATGCTCAAAAGTCTCCAAGCCAGGCTTCAGCAATACGTGAACCGTGAACTTCCTGATATTCAAGCTGGTTTTAGGAAAGGCAGAGGAACCAGAGATCAAATTGCCAACATCCGCTGGATCATCAAAAAGCAAGAGAGTTCCAGAAAAACGTCTATTTCTGCTTTATTGACTATGCCAAAGCATTTGACTGTGTGGGTCACAATAAACTGTGGAAACTTCAAGAAATGGGAATATCAGACCACCTGACCTGCCTCTTGAGAAACCTATTTGCAGGTCAGGAAACAACAGTTAGAACTGGACATGGAACAACAGACTGGTTCCAAATAGGAAAAGGAGTATGTCAAGGCTGTATATTGTCACCCTGCTTATTTAACTTATATGCAGAGTACATATGAGAAACGCTGGACTGGAAGAAACACAGGTTGGAATCAAGATTGCCGGGAGAAATATCAATAACCTCAGATATGCAGATGACACCACCGTTTTGGCAGAAAGTGAAGAGGAACTAAAAAGCCTCTTGATGAAAGTGAAAGAGGAGAGTGAAAAAGTTGGCTTAAAGCTCAACATTCAGAAAATGAAGATCATGGCATCTGGTCCCATCACTTCATGGGAAATAGATGGGGAAAGAGTGGAAACAGTGTCAGACTTTATTTTGGGGGCTCCCAAATCACTGCAGATGGTGATTGCAGCCATGAAATTAAAAGACGCTTACTCCTTGGAAGAAAAGTTATGACCAACCTAGATAGCATATTCAAAAGCAAAGATATTACTTTGCCGACTAAGATCTGTCTACTCAAGGCTATGGTTTTTCCTGTGGTCATGTATGGATGTGAGAGTTGGACTGTGAAGAAAGCTGAGCACTGAAGAATTGATGCTTTTGGACTGTGCTGTTGTAGAAGACTCTTGAGAGTCCCTTGGACTGCAAGGGGATCCAACCAGTCCATTCCGAAGGAGATCAGCCCTGGGTGTCTTTGGAAGGAATGATGCTAAAGCTGAAACTCCAGTACTTTGGCCACCTCATGCGAAGAGCTGACTCATTGGAAAAGACTCTGATGCTGGGAGGGATTGGGGGCAGGAGGAGAAGGGGACGACCGAGGATGAGACGGCTGGATGGCATCACTGACTCAATGGACTTGAGTATGAGTGAACTCCGGGAGTTGGTGATGGACAGGGAGGCCTGGCGTGCTGCGTGACTGAACTATGTAGCCAGCAGTAACTGTGATGTGTTGGAAATTTGTTCTGTTACGTGCAATTTCCTAAATAGTTTACTCAAGTTATTTTACCCTCAAAACCAAGGAAAAACTGGGGATTGGTGATTCTGCACTGGAATTTCAGAGCATCCACACTTTGAATGTTTGCGGTCAGGTCACTATCTGCCTTTGGACCTCCTGTGCCTTGTGGGGTGTTCAGCAGCCACACCCCCAGGCCCTTCCAGCCAGAGATGTCTTGAGACCCCTGTCCCTGTGTGGTTGTGATGAGGGGGTCAGCCCCGACTGACCAAGAACTACTGAACTAAAGGGCAGGGAGAGGAGGGAAGCGCAGTTCAGAAAGGACCCTTGGGTACCCAGGCTAGGCTCACTCCCTGAGGCAGAAGTCCTCGTGTGGATTTGTAGACAGGAGTGATTTCCTGCCAAGCCTGCGCGTGTCCCCAGGAGGGGCTGTGATGTCTGAATGCCCTTTTCTATCACTGGACTGCCCTAGCCTTTCAGTGATATCGGTAACCTGATAAACTCCACCTAAGTAAAAGCAAGGGCAGAACCAGCGGCTGCCTGCCGCTGCCCTGTCCCCTGGCCTAGCGAGCATGTTGGGCCGGGAGAGACCTGTCAGATCCGGTTTATCCTGGAGGAGGGGGCCCCCAGGGGGTCCGGGCGCCGCTGCCCGCGAAGGGCTGGGCGACAGCGCCACCTGGTGGCCGCGGCGGGAGGGGAGCCGCTCTGCGTCCCCGGGCCTGGGCGGGGCCTCGGTGCCAGTTCCGCCCCCACCCCGCCCCCCAGGCGGGCGCTCCTCTGGGCGGCGCCCTCACTCCCGGAGCCCGCCTCCTCCGGGGAGGCTTCCTTCCTTGTAGTGGCGGCGTCCAGGGGCTAAGGCAGCCTTGCCTTTAGAGTAAGAAGCCTCACCTGCAGGCTTCCGCCGCGTCCTGTTTAGCCCGCTGTGCTGTTTAGCGGCCGCGCAGAGGTTTAGGGTTTGTCACACAGGATATGTGACCCTGGGCCCAGAGGTCTTTGTGACTCTTGATAGCTTGGAGACGGAGCCCTGAGTCCCGCCTGCCCGGGCCCTGTGTTCCACCTGCTCTGCCCTTGTGCTCACAGGCTGAAGTGTCCATGGGGGCACTTAACAGGGCACCACAGGGCTCTGTGCTCCTGTGGGGCTTGATTCCTGAAAGCAGGCTGTGGCTGCGCGTGCTGAGCCCTGACCTGCGGGTTGAAGGCCTCTTTCTGCCCTGACTTTCTGCTGTGCCCGCGGTGCTGTCCGCCCCTGGGTCACAGGCTGTGTTGCAGGCCCCGTCATCCTGTATGCCCCTGCTCCCTATCGTTCTCCACCTAGGGCCCGAGTCCAGGTGGGCCCCGAGTCTCCACTCCCTGCTCCCACCCCTGGAGCCTTCCTGTCACCCAGCACCTCCTGACACCCAGGCCCCCGGGAGGAGGCTTTGCCCTTGTGTTCACAGCCCAGATCATCTGTCCACCTGCTCTGACTGCACTATCCTTGGCCTGGACGGTTGTCCTGGAGAGCCTGAGGCTTTCAGGATGGCGGCACTCATGTGGTTTGTGAGCTAGTCACCGACTTCCCACCCGCACTGCTCAGGGTTGCTAACGATATGATTTGCTTGGATTTAGGACGTTGAATGGAAAGTTTCAGCCCTGAATCAGGTATATGGGGCATCCTAACTCTCTTGGGGCTGTGATGCCACTTATGTGTACCGGGGAAAACAGGATCCCTGAAGAGGAAGGAAAGGCTGCAAGAGCTCTGTGTGCTCCATGTGGAGGGCCTAGGGCCTTGCTCCGGGTTCTTGTGTCATCTTCACCCAGAGTCACCTTAGAAGTTGCTTTATTATTCACGCATCAAACACTGACTCACCACCACCTGCTGGGTGTGGCCTGGGTCCTGGGGTCACAGCAGGGGCAGAGGAGACATTCTTTGTTAGGGCAGAGCCAGTTTCCATGTGTAGGAGGTGGGATGGTCAGCCTTGGATGGGCATGTTTCAGAAAGGCCCCACCTGGGCTGTACTAGAGAAGCCAGGATGAACAGGACAGGATGGGGGTTGCAGTGTTCCAGTGGGAGAAATAGGGTTAATGCAGAAATGCTGGGCCCCCGGTCTGTGCCCTGAGGTGAAGGGCCTCACGGTGAAGGGCCAGCACCTGCTCTTCAGGGTCCTGAGCTGCTGTCCTCCACGCTGATGGGGCCACACTCAAGGAGGGCCTGCGCCGGGTCTCTGGAGGGGCTGAGGCATCAGTGAGGACCTTCAAGGCTTCCTGGCCCAGGCCCCTCCTTCAATATGCAGGCTCTTGGTTGATGAAACCATCAGTCACTTCCTGTCACACTATTTCTTTAAAAAACAAAAAGAGAAGAAAAGGGAAAAAGAGTAGACTAATGGCAGGGGTTTCCACCTGCAGAATCCTGGCTGGAGCTTGAAGTTGCTTCCTCCTAATCCTGCCAGCAAGCTGTCGGGAGTCGATGCCGGTGGCCTCTTACACATTTGCTTTATGAGGAGCTGGAGGGGCAGTGACCAGCTATGCCAGGCCTGGCACAGAGCTAGGCTGATAGCTGGGAAGGGGCAGCCCATGGAGGACCAGGCTGGCAGCAATCAGGAGTCAGTTGAGCCCTTTGAGTAAAGTGATGAAATACACAGGGAAATGGTGAGCTGGAAAACAGATGAGAATCTGGAGGCAAGAGCCTGAAAATGACGTCTTCACCCCAACAGACCAGAAGCCTGGATGCGGTAACAGAGCCACAGCATCTTCAGTGCCACAGAGCCCAGAGAGGAACCGCTCAAGTGTGGTGACTTTGGGATTTGGGGGACCAAGAGCCAGAAATTCAGGGACTTGCCCCGAGTCAGGTCCTTTGTGGTGCATGTTCCTCATGAAATCCGGGTCTCCCCGACCTGTGCTTGCTGTTACACATTGCAGTTCTTTGCTTATATGCTCATCTGGTCCACCCGTGGCCCCTGTTGTTCTCAAGTTTGTCTCTCCTGGAGCTGCTTACCCAGCAAATGGACTCGGGAGTGCTGTATCCAGGGCTTGTTCATGGTGCTGGGGAAGGGGGCCTCAGACCCTCCAGGAGGGTGCCTGGCAGGGGTGGGCTGAGAGCCAGATCTGTGGCTCCACGCCACTCATGCTGCAGCCCCAGCTGTGTGGTGAGGGCGATTTTCTGGATGTGAGCCGGGGACTCAGGCAGAGGGCCAGGCTGCAGAGGGACCCTGGAGTTACCACTTGGAGATGGGGCGTGGGGTTGAGAGGAGAGCTGGGAGAGATTGTGTGCAGAGAAGAGAGAGACCTGGACCGTGATTCCCATGCTGCAGCTCAGAGGATGGAGAAGACCCAGTGCAGGGGGGCCAAGGAGCAGACACAAGCCTGTGCCTGGCTGCAGAGGAGAGTACCCGAGTGAGTGCGCGCACCCTTGAGGGCCTTCTGACTCTGCATCTCCATCATCAGAGCCACCCTTTCAGCTTCTACCCTTGGGCAGGCATCTCATCCTTTCTGGCGACCCCCCGCTCCCCAGCGAGAAATCCTGTGTGTGGAGCCGTCTTCAGGTCACTTAGGGAACATGGACAGATGGTCAGCTATCAGTCACAGGCACAGTCAGCCTACAGAGGAGGAAGCAGGAGCCCCTGCCAGCAGGAGCTGGCTGTCCTGCCCTCCCAGACCCGCTCCCTGTGAGCAGCAGAGTGGTCTCCTCGCGACCCAGGCCTCCTGGCCTTCCATGTGAATAAGAGCTTTGTGCATTTTCTGCCAACAGGAAAGTAGAAATCACAAAAGCTATTGATCTGGGCACAGTAGTGTTTAATAGCATTTTTTTTTTTTTAACAAGACACCAAAAGTGAGGCCGACGGACACGTTTGCAGTGTGCTCCCCTCCGGAATCTCCAGAGAACCTTGAGCCCACGGGCTCCGTGCCCAGTGTCTTGCTGCTTCTGCCTCAGGACTTCACCTCCTGGGACACAAGGAAACACATTCAGAGCAAGAGAGCTGGTTGCCCGCAGAGGTCAGTGCTGGGTGTCCAGTCTCGTGCCCAGCTGAAGATGCAGCTTCTTGATGCCCTATTACCATCAAGTGAGAAATACAGCATGGCTGATTTTGTTCTGTTTGCATAACGAGAGAGGTCTCGATGAGGATGCTATTTACAATGGGACCTTTCCAGAGGAAAGTGGTATCATTCCCCACCCCAACCTTTTTGTTATACAAGTAATACATAAAATGATACTATTTATTGACCATTGATCCTCACGCATTGGAGAAGGAAATGGCAACCCACTCCAGTGTTCTTGCCTTGAGAATCCCAGGGACGGGGGAGCCTGGTGGGCTGCCGTCTATGGGGTCGCACAGAGTCGGACACGACTGAAGTGACTTAACAGCAACAGCAGCAAGTGATTTTCAGGACACTTTTCAGGTAGGAGCATTTTTAATCTTTTATATATGGGTTGAGAAAACATGTCTGGAGAGAAATGTAACCCAGTTGGTAAACTGCAGACCAAGAAGTGAAACTCAACTTGATCTGTACATGTGAGCATTGCTCTATATGCTCCTTGTAGAAAACATCATGTTTCTTATGGAAAAGTTAAAAGATTAAGTCAAGCCAGGGGGGAAGTGTATCTACATCTTCTGCCCAGAAAGAATCACTGTTATTTGGACTCTTAGTTCATTCATGTTTTCTACACGTAGATTATGTAAATAGGAAATGCATATTGTTTTGTAACTTTTACTTAACATTGTATTGTAAATATTTTTCTGTTTCTTTTTCTAATGCATTATTTATAATATTCCATTGTGTGTCTAAAGCATAATTCAACTAATTTGGGGGATTTCTGCTTTGTTTCTGATACTTTGTTGCTTCCAAAAAAATACCATGAAGAATATATTTGTCTTTTTGTGTCTTTTCATGCACCACATTTGTCCTTAGATCAGTCAGTTGGTAGGTGGTGCCTTTCTGTTTTAAATGGTAGGCACACCTTTAGTATCTCTGATAGTTATTGCATTCATGAAGTGTGTCCTAGTCTATACTAATCATTTTCAGTAATCCAACAGATGTTTACTGAGTCGTGGGGCTGTCCTTGGAGCTGTCCAAGGTGCTAGTGTCTCAAAATTATTGAGAATTTGAAAGGAGAAATTTACTCAAGGTTCTGTAATTGTGATGGTTATAAATATTTGCTTTTCTAAATATTTATGTTTATTCTGATATTTTAAAAAGCAGATTTTTTCTGAAACTATTTTAAAAAACTTAATTGTCATAAAAACTGATGTGACTCAGTTTCTTTAAACTTTGTATGTGTTTGATCATTGATTATTACGATAGATAGGCTGACAGACATGCGTTATACTTTCTCCAGAATCGTCGTATATGCCACCAGGGCTGCTGCCTATGTGAAGATTCAATTGTTTAGTGATAGACGCGGTTAGAAAGACTAAAACTTAAATGTGTAAGATTAACATTTGTGAAAGGACTTCTGTATCTTCTGATTATCTTAGTCATTGTCATACTTATGTCCCCTCATGGCTCACTGTTGTATAATTTGTGTTCAGATTTTCATCATAGGATATTTTTACTGGATTCTGAGGGGTTAGTTATGCTGGTAAAAGAGTGTTTCATTTCAGCTTGTAAAATTACAGCTACACAGGGGTGAGAGGTGGGTGGAGAAGTAAGGAAGGGCTTCTTCATGTGACCAGCAGAAGCTGGAAGGCTGTGCTGTGGCCTCCTCACCCACCCCTTGGAGAGTCAGACTTGGGAGCAGAGGACGGGGGTGGGAGCTGGGGCTGGGGCTCAGCTTGCCTCCTGCAGGGGAGTGTGTCTGGAGTCTGCTGCCACCAGCTGCCTTGCTCTCTGCACCTAACACTTTCTAGGAAGGTAGGGCATATGTTGTGTTCTTAACACGCACAGGAGCACACACAGTAACAGTAGTAAAGCAGCGGGAAGACGAGCTCAGAGGAGGAGGGGTTTGCCTGTGGCTTCAGCGGTGGCCATAGGTTGTATAGATTCCCAGATTCATTGAGTCCTGCATGTTAAACATGTTTGACACAAAGAGTTCATAACGTGATTTAAAAAGAAAAAGGAGGGCGTCAGATAAACTAACCATTGGTTCTGTTGGCTTCAGTTTAGCTCTACCCGCACCAGCCATTTGCTTTGGGAAGTTCATGGTTTCCTAGAGAAAAGACGCAAGGCTGGTATAAAATGTCATTACATCATGACAGATACAGGGAGACAGACAGCTGATCTTAAACCCCAAAAGTCAGAGCAGCCTGATGTGTCCAGGGATTCGCTTTAATGCAGAGTATCCTGTGACCTGGGCCTTGCTCTGTCTCCGTTTTTAAGCAGCAGAAACAAAGTAACTCAGAGAAGTTTGCATGTTTCCACCTCCTTCCCTGTGTCCTCTGCAGAATCACCTGGTGAGATGGCTCTTACTGCCCTACTCTGGACACTATCCACATGCACACAGGCAGCAGAATTGTGCCAGGACCCAACATCTAATTCAGAGCCATCTAATTCAAGGGCAGTTATTTCTTTTTCAAAAATTAAAAAAATTTTTTTACATAATTTCTAAAGGTTAGGGTTGCAAAGAGTCAGACATAACTGAGCGACTGACACACACACTCCATTTAAGTTATTACAGAATACTGTCTATGTCCCCCTTGTCGTGCAGTCACCCTGAGCCTGTCTTACACCCCGTCCTTGGTACCCGCCCCACCTCCACCCTAAATTGCCCCTCCCCCACACAGTAACCACGTGTTTCTCCTCTGTATTTGTGAGACTACTTCTTTTTGGTACATTTACTAGTTTGTTGTATTTTTAGATTCCACACATAAATGAAATAACATGCTATTTGTCTTTCTCTGTCTCATCTCACTGAGCACAATAAGGCCAGTAATTTCTAGCATACCTGACAGTATCTCAAAGTTCAGACCCTCATCTGGAACCTCAGCCCAGACCTTGGGTGCCGACTGTGGGCATGGCCTCTTGGGACACAGGATCGGGAGTCAGAGGTCAGCGTCCATTCCGGGCCTCTGTGGGTCCTGTGTGGGCCTGCTGCCCCTTCCCAAGCCCTCCCCTTTTGCACTCTGGGTCTCTCTCACCTTCCTGCCTTGGTGGGCGGGCCCTCTTCAGTCCCTGGGGGTGGCCCCCTCTGTTGCTCTGCTCCTGGAGGCAGCTCTGGCCCCAGCCCCTGGGGCTGGACTTCAGTCTCTGGGACTCAGCTGGGGCTCTCACCTCCCCACTGTGTCCCTTTTGGGGGCTGTGCTGTCCACAGGGCCTGGGCCTTCCTCTGCCGGGAAGTCTTCCCAGCTCAGAGGGTCCAGAAGCAGGCCTGGCTGCTGTCCTGGCTGGTCCTGGTGGCTGAGCACAGAGAGGTGCCATCCTGAGCTCCAACCCAGCCCAGCTGGTCTCCTTGCCTGCCCCTTCACAGACGTGGAAAAGGACCCTCGTCTTATCAACTCCTGAGACAGGAGGATGGGAGGACAGTGGATGCTCATTTGCAACAGTCACAGAGGTCTTCCTGGGAGGGAGGTCAGCTCTGTGATTGGACAGGAATGTTCTCAGCCTTGATTTCAGGCTTAAAAACTATGCTTACTTCAATGCACTTTCCATGACATAGACCAGACCCCAGATCATCTTAACATTGGTAATGTAATTAAAGCTCTCCAAGCAAAAACAGAATTTCAGTGCTTAAATGATTTGCAATATCATTTTACACTAGAGTGTAGGGTTAACAGATTTTAACCTACAGTGAGTATGTTTAACCACAAGCTTCATAGCACACCATCAGCAGTCTCTTTTTCTGTCAGTATCTCACCGTGGTCCTAAGTCATGATTTGGGAATTTGAGAGCATGAATTAAGATTTAGAACTTAGATAATTAGATTTTATTACAATAAAAATTTGAAAAACCTGCTTGTGTGCACCTAAGGATAGCACCATAGAAAAGAGAAAACAACCCAGAGAGGAGGAAATGATTGCACATCACTCATTCGTAGGGACCTTGTATCCTGAATTCACAAAGACTAACAAGTCACAGCTCCCATACTGGCCCATTCCTCCCTGTGATGTTTGTCCTAAGGAATCCCACCCACTGCCCCAGCTTCAGGTCCTCTGATGGCAGCTGAGGTCCACCTGGCTTCTTAACGTGCCCAGTGGCAAGTCCACAGGCAGTGGTGGTGGGCTTATCTACACAGAGGGCTCAGGGCGAGGAGACTTGGCCAAACCCACAGGGTCCTGCCACTTGCGAGATAACACTTTCTAATGCAGCAAAATCTCTTTCTCCGGTAAGGGTCGCTTGAACCTCCTTCAGGTTATTGCTGGTTAATCTGTTGTATTTATTTTTGAATTCATGCATCTGTTGAATTATTTTAGGAGTTGCAACAGAATATGTATTTTCATTCATACCTAGTGGATTCTGTGAAAGTGGTAAAGCTGTAGAGCCTATAAACTGTCTTTATTCTTTATAGAGTCTTAGAATATTTCCCTTTTTGTAGACATTTGCCTAGAGATTGTTGAGTCTCGATGATGTAGGAAGGCAAGGTTATATGGAATGGAGGGAGAGGCTGGGTTCTTGGTCACAACTCACATGGATGCTTTGGTAAGGCATTTTGAAGATGTATTATATTTTTTTCCCTAAAATCAAAAAAGCCTTTGCAGACAAGCATGTTTTATGGAACCAGGTTTCTTTAAGCTTTCCAAGATAAAAATGATGCTTATCTTGAATGCTATTAGCTGAAAGTATAAGACATCTTATTACAAAAATAACTTTGCAACCTGTCCTTCACCGGCAAATGCACTGTTAATTTATAAATCAGGGATCCTTATAGCAGTGCTGTTAATGGGAGGTCCTGGAGGAGGTTTTGAGCCACTGACTTCCTTCCCACTCCTCAGGGGATGTGACTGGAGTTGTTAAGAACCTTGAATCTGGGGTGTGGTGATGGCTGTCCTCATGTCTGGGTGGGTTCAAAGTTATTGCAGTCCTTCAAAAGCAGCCACGCCAGTGCCACTAAGGACCATCACGGCAACTGGGCTGCCTTCTAATGGGCTTCAGTGGCAGAGTAACAGAACTGTTACGCAGATGGAGATCAGAGCCTTCAGTACCGTGAGGTCCAGATAACTGGGAGAACAGATGCTACGACCACAGAACCCGGTGAACATCCTCCCCGAGGAGAGAAGTCGAGGATCTGAACTGAGCGGGAGCGAGTGTGATTCTGAGTTGACACTTTGCTGAGCGCGTGATGTCCCCTCGGTGAGCGGAGATCCTTCACGACGGGAGAGAGCGGCCATGCATCACAGGGAGCCCTGACCGCCGGGAGGAGGTGCTTGCTGGCTGTCCCTCAGTGAGCCCAGGTCCTTCATGACGGGAGAGAGTGGCCACGCGTCACAGGGAGCCCTGACCGCCGAGAGGAGGTGCTTGCTGGCTGTCGCCTGTGGACAGGTCTTGGTCATCAGGTGAAGGGTGAGCCTACTTTCAAGTGAGGTAGCAGCCACTGGGGTCTCACACCATGAGAATTGCTATTTCCCTTGACATTAACATTCTCTTGCCTCGCCCTTGTACCCCAGGGTGCCTTGGAGCACAGTTTGGGAATTGTGAAATTTATATTTCCATGCCCTCCCGGTCTGGTGCATGGCCTCTGGCTGGACTCTGCCCCCACGCAGGTGAATTCACTTTCCCTCTGGCTAACAGTGCTGGATAAGGGAGCCTACTACCTCAGTGGCGGTGCTCCCAAGGGTGTGCCCGGCCAGCTCCTAGCAGCACTTGGGGAGGACAGAGTGTCAGGACAGATGGAGCCCTCAGTGCAGGGGATCAGGAAGGATGCATGGATTTAGGGGGTGTCTGGTGGGGGGGCTCTGTCTGGTGGGGGTGGCTGTGTCTGGGGGGCTGTGTTTGGGGTGGGCACTGTGTCTGGTAGGGGGATTATGTGTGATGGGGGGCCGTGTCTGGTGGGGGACTGTGTCTGGTGGGGTAATGTGTCTGGTGGGGGGACTGTGTCTAGTGGGAGGATTGTGTCTGGTGGGGGACTGTGTCTGGGTGGAGTACTGTGTCTGGGGGAGTACTGTGTCTGTAGGGGTAGACTGTATCTGGTGAGGGGACTGTGTCTGGTGGGGGGACTGTGTCTGGTGGGGTAATGTGTCTGGTGGGGAGACTGTGTCTGGTGTGGGGACTGTATCTGGTGGGGGACTGTGTCTGTGGGGGAGACTGTATCTGGTGGGGGACTGTGTCTGTGGAGGGAGACTGTATCTGGTGGGGAGCTGCATCTGTGAGGGGACTGTGTCCATTGCGCGGGACTGTGTCTGGTGGGGGATTGTATCTGGTTGAGGATTTTGTCTGTGTGAGAAGACAGTGTCTGGTGGGGGGACCGTGTCCATTGGGGGGGACTGTGTCTGAAGCCAAACTGTCTCTGGGGGACTGTGTCTGGGGTGGGGGCTGTGTCTGTGGGGGGAGCTGTGTCTTGTTGGGGGAGACCGTGTCTGGTGGGGGACCGTGTCTGGTGGGGGAGACCATGTCTGGTGGGGGACCGTGTCCATTGGGGGAGACTGTGTCTAGGGGGAACTGTGTCTGGTGGGGGGGGACTGTATCTGGTTGAGGACTGTGTCTGGTGGGGGGACCATGTCCATTGGGGGACTGTGTCTGATGGGGGGAATGTGTCTGGGAGGGACTGTGTCTGGGCTGGGGGCTGTGTCTGTGGGGGGAACTGTGTCTCATGCGGTGTCCAGTGGCCACCATTGCCAGTGGAGAGAAAAGTCTGCTAGAGGCTGTGCACAGCTGAACTGGCTGAGCTGCTAGCCTTGTCAGTCACACGTCTTTGGGGATCCCCAGGCTGACAGAAATGTGAGTTAAATGTGAGTTGGATATTTTAGTACCTCAGCGTATGAGGTTTACCTGCTGTCACATAGTTGTAAATGCTGCATCAATTGTACTTTCATACTTGAAGGGAAAATTACAACTGAAACTCCTTCCCAGATGCTGAGAGGTAGAGAAACAGGCCCTTCCAACCACGCACGCAGCTTTGTGGATGATCTGGTTTGGAAGAAGGACCAGAGTGCGTGAGAGCGGAGGGCCTCACGGCTGCCAGGCATCCGCTGTCTGTACTGTGTCAGACGGTCTACCTGTGGTTTAATTCCATCTGTGCCCAAGAGGCGGAAGTTTCAAATCATGAGCAAATTTCTGGAAAAATCAGTTCACATTGTGATTTTCTCTCACACCTCCACCAGCTGTGTCTTCTCCCTCACTTCCTTGGGCAGCTCCTGCCTTCCAAGTCCTTGCTGCCCTCTCCCTGCTGCAGACATGGTGGCAGATGGCCCTTGTGCTCTTGGGCATCATGGATGCCTTGGGGAAGGTCGTCTGTCTAGGTGCACTGACGTCTTCTGAGGACTGGGCGGCGTGGCCCGCAGCCGCGCCCTCCGCCTGGCTCTGCTGACCCCTTGCTGCAGGGGCGTTGTACTTTTTCTGACCTGCCACTGTGCTGCTCAAATCCTAGCCTGTGACCTCTGTTCCCATCTCCCACCCCCTAACCATTGGTTTATTCTCGGTACCGGTGAGTCTGTCTCTGTTTCTTGTTTGTAAACTTGATGCTGTAAAATACTCAAGTCATGGGGACTGATTTACATACAGGGAGCACAGTCAGTAGTATTGTAGCAAGTTTGTATGGGGACAGATGGTGGCTGTTGCGATTGTGGTGATTATTTCATAAAGTGTAAAAGTATCAAATTACTGTCTTCTACCCGGAAACTAATATAACATTGTATGCTAACTATAACTCTGCTAAAAAAGAGAGAAAAGTTTAAAAAGAGTTCAACTCATCAGTGACACCACAGGAGGAAGCAAACCTGTTGCTCTAAAACCTGCTGGATGCCCTGGCGGCCTCCGTCGTCTGTCATTGTGGTTGCCCTGGAAACCCTGCCAGCTGCCCCCAGGATGAGCTATCTGTGCTGGGAGGCTTCCTGGTCTCTCTAGCTCAAGGGAGCCTTACCTCTCCCATGGCGCTGCCCTGAGCTCCGCTGCCAGAAGCTGGAGACCAGTTCGAGTGGACGGCAGGCCTTGCTTCATTTGTAGGCAGGTACAATTGCAGCAGGTCTCAGGTTTACTTGAAAGTGCTGCCAGATGTGGACAGAAAGTGGTGAGGAGAGCCTCGGTTGCTGAGCTGCCTGTTCCCTGCTCACGCGCACCGTCAGCAGTGACACGGCACCCCCAGGCGAGGGCCTGCTCAGCTGCAGGCCGGTGACATGGGTCAGAAACACTTCCAGCCCAGCCTCAGCGCTCCTGGAGTTGGGTCTCATGAGTGCAGCTTACCTTCAATCTCCTCAGTCGCCCTGTCAGTACTTAATTGTAGGGCTCTTACAAGGAATCTATTTCCTCTCCCTAAATATTCTCATGTATTAAGTGCCCTTTAGGATTCAGACCAAGCAGTAGGTACCACATCACTCTCAAATGCATACTGGAATTTTATATAAACGTGTGTATTTAAAAAGAATATAGCTTTTAGCTTCAGGATCTCTGTGAAACCTAGATGTATCACTATACACAAACTAAAGCCTTGAAATCTCTTGACAAAGTGTAATTTTTCATTCTTGTCTCCAAAGCCTGGGCTAACGCTCAGCCTACAATTCTTTTATTACCTGGTGAACTCCTGGGGTTGGTGATGGACAGGGAGGCCTGGCGTGCTGCAATTCATGGGGTCGCAAAGAGTCGGACATGACTGAGCAACTGAACTGAATTGACTCTTTCCTTAGCTACTCATTTCACATGAAAGACAAGAAGTGTGATTTCTTCTTCTTAATTTAAACTTTCTTTGGCAGCACAATAGGATGTCTGCAAATTCCTCAGAAATCTCTCATTTTCAGCCATGATCCTTCCCTCCCCATGTCTCCCCTTCTCCATCCCGCCTACTTTCCTCACTTCTGCTCCCATGATCCCTCCCTCCCCACATCTCCCCTCCTTCCACCCCGCCTACGTTCCTCACTTCTGCTCCCATGATCCCTCCCTCCCCACGTGGTCCCTCCCTCCCCACGTCTCCCCTCCTCCACCCCGCCTACGTTCCTCACTTATGCTCCCATGATCCCTCCCTCCCCACGTGGTCCCTCCCTCCCCACGTCTCCCCTCCTCCACCCCGCCTACGTTCCTCACTTCTGCTCCCATGATCCCTCCCTCCCCACGTCTCCCCTCCTCCACCCCCGCCCTACGTTCCTCACTTCTGCTCCCATGATCCCTCCCTCCCCACGTGGTCCCTCCCTCCCCACGTCTCCCCTCCTCCACCCCGCCTACGTTCCTCACTTATGCTCCCATGATCCCTCCCTCCCCACGTGGTCCCTCCCTCCCCACGTCTCCCCTCCTCCACCCCGCCTACATTCCTCACTTCTGCTCCCATGATCCCTCCCTCCCCACATCTCCCCTCCTTCCACCCCGCCCTACGTTCCTCACTTCTGCTCCCATGATCCCTCCCTCCCCACGTGGTCCCTCCCTCCCCACGTCTCCCCTCCTCCACCCCGCCCTACGTTCCTCACTTATGCTCCCATGATCCCTCCCTCCCCACGTGGTCCCTCCCTCCCCACGTCTCCCCTCCTCCACCCCGCCTACGTTCCTCACTTATGCTCCCATGATCCCTCCCTCCCCACGTGGTCCCTCCCTCCCCACGTCTCCCCTCCTCCACCCCGCCTACATTCCTCACTTCTGCTCCCATGATCCCTCCCTCCCCACGTCTCCCCTCCTCCACCCCGCCTACGTTCCTCACTTCTGCTCCCATGATCCCTCCCTTCGCACGTGGTCCCTCCCTCCCCACGTCTCCCCTCCTCCACCCCGCCTACGTTCCTCACTTCTGCTCCACCCTTGCGTGAGCTCTGTTCCCCCATGCCTTCCACGGGAGCTCTCACTCACCCCTCTGTTCCCAGAATCTAGTCCCATACAAGCAGGAGGTAACATCGACCATCTGACTTGACTGTCTGTGGGTGGAAGGATCTGAACGTTCCACATGTGACGCTGCAGAGGGATGCGCACAGCGGGCCTTCCTCTGTCAGCTCTAGCCCGGCACAGGTATGTGGTCGCCTCTGCTCAGGCATCAGCTTAGTTTAAACTTTCAGGTTTAGTTTAATTGTACGAGACAGTTGGTAGTGTTACTGGATTTGGGGATTCAGGAAGGAGGCCTCCTGTAGTCTCCTGCTGATCCTCAGCAGAGGAGCTTTGAAGGAAATCTTTTATGACAAGGTGCTTTTGCCATTTTAAAACTAATTCTTTTATCAATTATTTTTCTAGTGCTTTTAAGAGTAACTGGATTATAACTCATAGGTAATAAAATATGGCTTTAACTGGACAGTGTGATGAGTTGTGAGGGATGCACTTTTTCATCAGCAAGTCCCTTGAGGCCCTTGTAGTCAGCACCAGCCCTCAGCCCGTTCTCAGGGAAACATCACTCCAATTCCATCCCTGGAGTCTTGTCCCCACTGTCAGATTCCAGGTGAGCAGCTCACCCTCGCGGATTGTGTGTGAGCTTTCTCCAGTCCCCGTCCTGTGTGAGAGTCTTCCCGGCTGTTACTTTGTTGGTGCCTCCTTCCTTTTACTGCTGAGTGTTCTCAGTTTCCACCTGTCCTGTTTGTGTCTTGATGTCGGCTCCCTTGGTACCTGAGTCCTCCAGCCCAGGGACCCCTCCTCATGTGTTTGCGTGGAATTGTCTCGACGTCCCCTGCCCATTCTGGAGTCCCTGCTGTCTACCTCCCCTTGGGAGTGTGCAGGTGGCTGAGGGTTCTGGTCACCTCTTGCTCAGACTTTCTTTTCCTGTTGCTAATATATGAAATATATCCTTTCTTCTTTTATTGTAATTTTTCTGGCTTGGTTTGTATACAATTGATGTGAAACACTGTGCAAGTTCAGGATATGTAACATGATGATATGATACCTTTACTGCAAAGTGAGTATAATAGTAGGTCAGTTAACACACCATGCATCTCACAAACTCACTTGTGGTGAGATCATTTGAGATCTACCCTCTTAGCAAATCACAAGAATGTTAACCATGGTAACCATGCTCAGAGTCCCATCACCAGAGCTCCTGTGTCTCTGGCTGGAAGTTTGGGCTCTCTGTCCAGAATCTTCCCACCCCTTCCCTAGCCGCTGGCAATCTTTTCCCTTGATTAATCACCTTCTACGTGAAAATTCCTGAAACGTCACCCTAGAGGCTGTGGGCATCCACTTGTAGGCCTCTCAGGAATGCTTATATTTTTAACATGCTCAAAGAACAGTTCTCTACATAGGGAATTTCAGACCCCAGCTTAGAAAGCTGACTGGCCAATTCCTTTGCTTGCTTCTGTTGTGAGGGTCTTTCTGGTGCCTTAGATGACCCAACACAGAGCCTGTAGTGTCACCCAAGGCCCTGGAGACCTAGCTCTGAGCAGTGGGTGGGTCCAGTGGTTTCTCTGTTGACGTGTGGCTTTTGGGGTGGATTTAGCCCAGATGGCAAGAGTTCCTCATTGGTGCCTTTGGTCTCCACACTGTGGGAGCACCAGATGTCGGTGGCCAAGGTGTGCTGCTGCCACTGCTGCTAAGTCGCTTCACTCGTGTCTGACTCTGTGTGACGCCATAGATGGCAGCCCACCAGGCTCCCCTGTCCCTGGGATTCTCCAGGCAAGGACACAAGTGGGTTGCCATTTCCTTCTCCAATGCATGAAAGTGAAAAGTGAAAGTGAAGTAGCTCAGTCATGTCTGACTCTGTGCCACCCCATATACTGCAGCCTTCCAGGCTCCTCCGTCCATGGGATTTTCCAGGCAAGAGTACTGGAGTGGGTTGCCATTGCCTTCTCCGGGCCGGGGTGTAGATGGTTTCAATAGTTAGCAACAACATCATTGCCAATTATTGTTGGAGACTCTGGGGAAATCACCAGAAATTGTTTGAGCTGCACCTCAAGCAGTGATTTTTAGTAATGCTGTATTTCTGGAAGTCATCTAAAAGACCCTGGTTTCCTCATGGGTGTGATCCCATCTGACTTGTGTGGTTTTGAAGCCTGAGCTTTCTCCCAGAGCAGAGTTGGCGAGTGTGGGTTTCAGAGGGACCTGCCTCTGCTTTTAAAGTGCGTTTGCCCCCAAGCTGATGGTCCATGTGAAGCAAAGCCCCGGGCGCTGGGCTGACTGAAGTGGCAACAGCTCAGGCAACTCGGTCTGTGGTGGAGAAGCGGGTCCCCACGTGTGAGGGATGTCTGTGCCAGAAACGGAAAGCCATCCCGCTTCAGCCTAGAGACCTCCAGTGTATCCTAGCTTTGAGTGCATGGTGCTTTAATGACTTAGGAAACAGGAAGTTTAAAGCCAGTCAGATGGTGTGGTTGGTTTCATCCCGATTGTGTCACATATTTAGAACCTGAAACAGAAACGTGTTATTTCTCCAGCTACTGAGATAGATTCTGATGCTGTTTTGTTCAATGTGTTGACCTCAAAGGCCACAAACATGTCTCTGAGTGGCTGAATAAATGGAGAGTACTTGATTAATATGAAAACCCAGCTTTACCTGTGTAAGTACTGGTTTCTGGGAGTAAGAGGTACAGTCGGGCTCTAGACAGTGCCCATACGAAGTTCTGCTGTTTCTCTGACATGTTAGTATTTTGATTTTAAGAAGTTAAGATGCATCTGCAACTGTTTGAAATGTTTCTTGTTAAATATTGAATAAATTTTATAGTAATCCTCTTTTTACCTCTTAAACAATATTTCCAACTAATTATGATTAGTATGTCCTACAGTGGAAAACCATGTCTATTATTGTAACAAAGCTTTTCTTCTATAGTTTACACTGGTGAATTTTGTATTCCCATCATTTGTATGCCTGTTTTTTCCAATGGAATGTGTAATCCAGATGTTAGTCCTGCACCGCTCGTGTTACAGGAACAACCCTGTCTCTCCTCCTAAAGGAAACAGCCGGCATCTGTTTCTGTTGAAGGTGGAAGGTGGCTAGTAAAACAGAAACCAACAGTGGAAACCAGACAGCAGTAGCTATTTACAAACTAGGAAAATACGAAGATAACTCCAGTCACTTTTTAAATGCATGAGTGATGTGCTGTCAGCTCAACTCAGCCTGACTTGATGACCCTTATTTTTTGGAGCGGTAGCAGTAGAAACTGGAGAAGGCAATGGCACCCCACTCCAGTACTCTTGCCTAGAAAATCCCATGGATGGAGGAGCCTGGTGGGCTGCAGTCCATGGAGTCGCGAAGAGTCGGGCGTGATTGAGCGGCTTCCCTTTCACTTTTCACTTCCATGCATTGGAGAAGGAAATGACAACCCACTCCAGTGTTCTTGCCTGGAGAATCCCAGGGACGGGGGAGCCTGGTGGGCTGCCATCTATGGGGTCACACAGAGTTGAACACGACTGGAAGCGGCTTAGCAGCAGCAGCAGTAAAAACATGTACCTGGGGAGCGGTAAGCACTATGTTGTCTCCCCAAAGGGTCAGAGTTGCTACCTTAGAGGTGGGCTGGATGATTTAGAAGACCTGGGCAAGAAGGGACTCTGTTTTCTCCTTCTGTTGCCCACGGAGGTGGCCCTCGGCTCCCCAGCACAACTGTCTCCTCCCTTTTAGAATTGCTCCAAAGAAGCAGAGGCAGACCCACTGCTGCTGGAACCTCTGGAGCTGGACCCAGAGGAAATCACCGGCACACAGTCTTGGAAGAGTTCCGAGTTCGCCCTGCTTTCTGCAGCGCTGAGGGCACCCGGTGGGGAGGCCAGCGGATCAAGAGGCCATTGGACCTCAGGGGGACGAACTTACTTCTCTTTGGCTTTGAGACAGAGGACCACAGTGCCAGTCACCCCCAGAATACCCCAGGTTGCTCTGGGGGGGACAGCGCATGCTGCTCTGAGGAGTGTGGACCTTTCCTCAGGGGTCCCGTGGTCCCGTGGTCACCATGGGAACAGATAATAAGTAGCGACTCTGACAGAAGTTTGAGACCTGCTTCTTCAAAGCTCATCTCTGAACAGCAACAGATGAAAACTGGGTGTCCTGGGCTGTGTGGGTCCAGCACTGGGGGAACTCTGCAGCGGTCTGGGTATTAGGTGCAAGGTCATACCTGCCATTGGCCACATGAACAAGATGCCTTGTGTGAACGAGTCTGTCTGTTCTTAGGAAGTGCCCTGATGATACAAGACGCAGTTTGTTAACCTTCAAACAGAGACGCATCTTTGCAGAACGTTTCCTATGTTCAACAGTCTTCTGAAAATAGCTTGTGTGTAAAAGATTCTGTTTGAAACTGAGTCTCCTTGAGTGCATTGTAACTTGTGTTGGACCATCATTTACTGGAATATTCAGACCCCAGCCTGTATTGATTGTCAGCACAGTTTACAGTGAAGTGACAAAAGTCACAAGTCTGAGTTATATGTTACTCTAACTGATTTCTTTTGAAACAAGCCTCCTGGAACTTGCATGTGTGGATTGAAGTTCACCTTCTCATGAGTTGATAGCATTTTACGTCATTCCCAGGATTCCTTTTTGGGCTCCTTCATGGCCTATCCAAAGACAATAATATTTGCCATAGATGAGAAGCTTTGTTCAAAGCTATTAATAGCTGTGCTCTCCAGCAGTGGGAGAGTGGTTAAAGTGCAGTGTGCACGTGATGGACTTTCATTCATTGTGTGAAAGTTAACTGAAAACATAGTATGATTCAGAGTGGTATGATTCAGTTTGTAAAAATGCCTCATGACTTAGCTATTGATTCAGCTCGGTTTCTAAGTTGACTTAGAAGCATCATGCTTTTTCAGATTGAAAGATGAATCCTCATCAGTAAAGTGAACCTAAATATTGTAATGAGTTCATGAAAATTACAAAATAAATTTAAAGGTCCTGTATAAACATCTGAGAAATCTGTATATTTTTACTTGATATAGTTTTTCATTCTTTTTAGTTTATCTCTTTTTTAAGATGAAAAGCAGTACACATTTTAAGACATTGAACCCATATGGAAAACTGAAAGAAGACAGCATGTGATCATCAGCACTCCTGCCACTAGGATAAGCATCATGAGACAGAAGGTCTATTACAGGGAGAACTTTGGGAATACTGTTATCAGTGGGACCATAGTCCACAGAGTATTTTTCATGAAAATAGAAAATGTAACCATTTGATTTAATAGAACTGATAAATTGATGTTAAACTGAAATTATTACTGTGTGTCACACAAATATTTCTTTATCAAAATAGGCCATTCCTTAAGAGACCTTGTAATAATTTTAAAAAGAAAAAAATGAAAAGCTTCAAGATATGAAAATAGTATTTATATATTTCCCCCTGCATTCTCTCCCTCTACCACAGGAATTTAAGTACAGGTGTGTGCATATACAAACATACATGTGTGTACACACACGCATGTCGTCTGTTGGGCAGGGTCTACAGTGTCTACATCAGGGAATCCAACCTCTGCAAAGGCTTCTTTTAGTCACTGGTGTGGACTCAACACCCACCTGCCACTCCTTTGATTGAGGCTTTTCCAACTTGACTTCTGTGTTTTGATCTCTTGGGTGGTTAATTTTGTTATCAGGTGGTTCTTTTCAACATGAGCCATGGGCATTTATTTTCTGATTTTTCTTTCTGGATGAGAATGCCTGTCTTTTGCCCTTACTCTCAAAGTAAAACTTGGCTGAACATAAATTCTTGGATCACACACTTCCTTTACTTTAGTGCTAGCTCCTAATCTTCTGTTGTCTTCTGGCAGAAATGTTACAGTGATCCTCATACCACGATTTCCCTCTGGCTCTTTTGGGGGCTGGATTTCATCATGACTCCCTGTCCCAGGAAGACACATGAGCCCCACATTTCTGCACCGTTCGTATGTGGGGAGGCCATGCGCCTTGCTTCCACCTAAGGGGTGACCCATCTGATGTGGTGTCCATGGGTCACATTTACCTGTAGAACCCCTAGGATGTGTCACTCCAGGTTAATTTCATCCTCTGCTTTATGCCTGTGTGATTGAGAACTTAAAAATACTTCTACTTAGCCCTTACTTATGAAAGATATTTCTTGGTATCTGTTCAGTTCAGTTCAGTCACTCAGTCATGTCCGACTCCTTGCGACCCCATGAATCGCAGCACTCCAGGCCTCCCGTTCCATCACCATCTCCCGGAGTTCACTCAGACTCACTTCCATCAAGTCAGTGATGCCATCCAGCCATCTCATCCTCGGTCGTCCCCTTCTCCTCCTGCCCCCAATCCCTCCCAGCATCAGAGTCTTCTCCAATGAGTCAGCTCTTCTCATGAGGTGGCCAAAGTACTGAAGTTTCAGCTTTAGCATCATTCCTTCCAAAGAACACCCAGGGCTGATCTCCTTCAGAATGGACTGGTTGGATCTCCTTGCAGTCCAAGGGACTCTCAAGAGTCTTTTCCAACACCACAGTCCAAAAGCATCAATTCTTCAGTGCTCAGCCTTCTTCACAGTCCAACTCTCACATCCATACATGACCACAGGAAAAACCATAGCCTTGACTAGACGGACCTTAGTCGGCAAAGTAATGTCTCTGCTTTTGACTATGCTCTCTAGGTTGGTCGTAACTTTTCTTCCAAGGAGTGAGCGTCTTTTAATTTCATGGCTGTTAATTCTGTTCAAATTTGTTTTGAATCTTGCATCATGTCATATTTCTAATTGTGGTTTTCAGTACTTTCTTTATGTCATAGATCCTCCCTCTCATTATGTCTTTGAAGTTATTTTGTTTCCTGTTTGTTTCTGTTCCATTTGGTGTCGTTTGGTGCATCTTCTTCCCTAACCAGCCAGTTGTCCTTATACTGAATCGTCTTTTTCCATCCTGTTATCTGTTCTGTAACATTCCCAACCTCACTCCCTGCTTCTTGATTTCAGTGTGATTGTCTCAAGTCTTCTGTGTCAAAGATTTTCTTTGATATGTGTCTGCTTTGACAGCTGCCAGTCTTGCCTGACTTATAGGTTTTGGGATGCTGCTATTTTAATTCTCAGCTGGGGTTATGACCTCTACAGTTTTCTGGGAGGGAGGGAGTGATTTTGCTGTTACCTCTTCTCATCTTGTTATGATTAAAAGACAGATATGCTGGGCATGGGTTTTCTCCACTTTTTGGCCCAGAAGCCTGCTGCATGATTTTTGGACAGAAATACAATTTCATGTTATTTTTTCTAATGTTTATCATTTTTAGGTCAACCTTCAACAACAAAGTATTTAACTAACATTTACAAAAAATTTCAAGTTTTTCATCTATATTACATTATATCATTGTTGATCAAAATGCTTCTGTTTATAAAGCACTCTGATACTTAAAGTTTTGAGTTAAGTGTATTGAAAATATGTTGTAGACACAAAAAAAAAAAAAAATCCAGACGGTTTTTACAGATAAAACAAATAATATTTTAGAATTAACTAAGGCATGGCTGTTTTTTCTTAGCTATAGTTCAAAGTAATGTTGAAGCTCTAGAAGTTACTAGGGTTTGTGAGTTTGGCAGCTAGCAATCTGTCTTTTTCTGTATTTCCCTAGAGTATGTACAAATCTAAAATCTCCCCACACGATTTTTGTCACTGTTTCAAGACCAGGAAGCAAGGGCACAATCTTGTGATTTGGGACTTCACAGGTGCAGGCTGGAAGGGTGGGAAAGTCACTGCATGAGTTCCTGGGCTTGGTGATGGCCTTGGTTGGAAAGTGATGGATGCAGAGATTTGTTTGAACTTAGACAAGGATGCTAAGACAACCGACCTCGTTCAGCAAGGTACTCGCTTGTCCTGGGGACATTTGTCCTTGTAGGTTTTCTCAGCCCCGTCTGTGTGTCTGCGGTGGCTGCTGTTACTACTTGTTTTACAGATGGGGAGTCTTGAGTTCAAGGGGTCAGATTTGGCTGCAGAGTTAACATGGAGTGAGTCCAAGATTATGTCTTCAGCAGTTGGAACCTGGAGCTCTTCAGTTTGTCCCTGCATTTGAGGAAAGACAGTGATAAACATGTATTATCTTTCTAGCTGGTTTACAGAGAACATCTTCAATAGTTCCTCAGGGTCCTATGACGTCATGCTGTAATTAAGGAGAAAGAAGTCCTGTTGAAATGGCCACAGTTAACGTGTTTAACTAAATCCATGCTGAGAAAATTGACTACATGAAATGAATGACTTGCTGTTAAGAGAGTCAAGCTCTGAAAGAAGACCAGGTTTGAGTGGGGCCAATAATCAGGAAAAACTACTCAACAGTCACTTACAGAGCAACGCCTGTCTGCGCGGCCTGGAGGCAGGTACCTGGAAGGTCGACAAGGCCAGAACCAGGTGACGTGTCTGGCTTCCCTTCCTGACACACGAGTATGGGGTTTGGTCTCCACAGGCTGGCTCTGATGATAGCCAGGAGCCGAGTCTGGTTCCTGAGGGCAGAGGTCCCAGGATTCCCCAGTCCTTTGTTATTCCGTAAAGAGACAAGAAAGTACAAACCAGAATGAGAACGAGAAATTGTGAAGGACACAGGGAGGGTGGCTGATGGGAAGAGATGGCCTCAGGGAGCTGTGACAAGTGATGGGGGAGGGCTGCGCGGTGGGGATGAGGTCGCAGGGTCCGCAAGGCTGGGGCCTCCCGGCGACCCAGGCTACTGTGGCCCTGCACAGTTCTGTGCTCCTCTAGGGCTTCTGCCGTGACCTGGACGCCAGCCTGCTGTCTGGCAGGGGTGGACAGAGCCTCGCAGCCTGGGTGAGCCGACCTGCCCTGAGCAACCCCCCACTTCACCCCACATTGCGAGAGGCCTCGTGGGGGGACATCGCAAGGCCTGGGGAGTAAGCCACCACTGTGAGCAGCACTTTTCAAAGGCTGAATCTTTAGCAAATCCATCTTGTCTGGTTTCTGTGACCGTGTGACAAGCTACTTCAGCAGCTAGAAGCAACAGTCATTTCCAGGGACTGAGGGCCACCTGGCTCAGGTGGGTGGCTCTCTGTGTGTGACTGGGGGCTGTGGTCAGGGCGGAGGGACCAGAGGTCCACCCCAGGGCCACAGTGGCGCTGCCATCAGCCAGCCAGTCGTCGAGGGCTGTGTCTGCTCCATGTCACCACCCATAGGGCTTGGCTTTGCCACGTGGCATCTGGGTTCTAAGTGGAACCATTGGGTTAATGATTACATAATCTGTCAAGAGGCATTCCCAGACCCTTTCTCAACTGTGTCTTTATCATCATGTTCTAGTGAAATTATATTTTTATTTTGATGTGCTCATCCCTCTCTCCAGTTATAAATTTTACCAGAACCAGAAATGTATTTACTTCAATCTTTTATACCCACTTTTACACATGTGCGGTGCCTGGCACGAAATGTCTAACGCACATCAGAACAGACATGACATTTAGGTTGTTTCCGATCCTTTGGCTTTTAGTGTTAAAATGAAAACGTAATTTTTAAATTTCTTGTTCTAATTAAAATTTCCCTAGAATTGTTCCTAGAAGTGAAACTGCTGGCTCACAATATATGCCTGTTTTAGACTCTTGCTATGTGTCTCCAAGCTGCATTCCTCAGGGCCCATGCAACTTTATATCACCACTGGCAAGACACCTTCATAGCAGCGAACCCAGCATTTAGTGATTTAAATTTTGTGTTTTATCTTCATAAATCTGATAAGCTAAAGTGACATTTCATTATTGAATTTGCATTTTGGGGTTCTTTTTACAATATAAAGTAGGTGAAGTCTAGCTTGTCAAGTACATCTGTGATTTTGGTGTTGGTGTGGAGCTCACAGAGATTGAAGGAGGGCTGTGGACTCTAGTGTGTGCTCTGGGACACTGGGAATCTTAGGTAGTCTGACAGCTCCTCTTGTGGGGCAGTCAGGCTGTATTCACACTCTCCCACTGAGCCTCTGGGTCCATCAGAGAATAGAGCTAATTGCCGACCTAATTTCACTTTCTTATGAATTAATGAGCATTTTCCTGTAAGTGCAGAAACTTCTTCAATGCTGGATTGACGTTATACCAGTGGAGTACAGCCCACCCTGCGTCAAGCTCTGCCCTGTTTTGTAAGAGCTGCTCAACACAGCCTGTACCTGCTTGTCACGCTGTCAGAACGGTGTCATGATGTCCAGTATCCTCCAATGTGTCAGAACATGGGTGTCACACAGTGACTGAGACTCACAAGCACAGCACAGGGAGACGGGTCAGAGGCACCGCCGGGGCGTGGGTCCTGATTGCAGGGGCCTGACCGGGACCTCCCCTGCGGGAAGCCACAGGCAGAGTGGGCTCCCTGGTCTAGGTTGGCCTGGCTGCACAAGGTGGGGGCTCAGGGGCAGCTTTGGTGGGAGCACACTGGGCACTCTGTGTCCCTGGACCCCCTGCGGATCTGCAACCCTCTCAGAGGAAACCCGGCACGTCCGCAGAGTCAGAGCCCACGGGCTGAAAGCAGCCGATGGCGCCGTCGTTGGGCGCCCTTTCTGCTGCTTCCCTAATGGGTGACAGCGTGCACTCCGAGGGGACCATAGTCAGCCTGCGGGCGTGCAGTGAGCCCGGCCCCGTGCTTCCCACTCAGGGGTCACAGTGCAGAGGAGGCCAGAGGCCCAGCTCCCCTGGCCTGTGGGGCAGCCAGCCCAGCGCCTGGGCCCCTGCCTGTCCCGGAGGAGCACCCTCACCTGGTTGGCACAGCACACTTCACATTCTTAGCGAGTTCCCATCCTGGAATTTGGTGTCACAGATATTGTCTGGGAAGATGGTTTAGAAGTCTGACTGTTGGCGTGAGTGCTAGGACTTAGGTTTTAATGGAGCACAATTGAGGTCAAAGAGAAGTTGGGCAGAAAACCAGCCTGTGATGCTGTTTCTGAAGAGAAAGCTGCCTTTACAATATGTGTTTCGCGTGGGCATCCTGTGTCTCAGGGCCTGTTCCTTTGTGGGTGCTCACCACTGTCTCTGCTGCTGTGGTCCCTGGGGGCAGGCGTCATTTGCAGGAGGACCCAGGCATCAGCTGTCCCAGGTCCATGCATCTGCTGTGTTCACCCCTCTCTCCAGTTATAAAGACAAACACTTCCTTCATCCGCTGCTGGACCTAAGGACCTGGAGCCATGTGGTCAGAGTGGCTCCAGGTATGTGGGGACCCCCTGAAAAGGAGCAGGTGCAAGTGTGTTCTCTGCGGGTGTCTGGGGTGCAGGCAGCAGCACCCCAGAGCTGGCCGCTCCACCCTCTGTGTGTGGGGAGCATCAGGAAGGTGACTCATTCAGTCATGGGACAAGACATTTTTGTCTCAGCTAAGATCATGATTTTAGGGGACAACATTTTGGTTAATTCTGAGCCCAGAAACACGAGACTTTGTTTCACAAACTCCATAGCAAAGGCGTTTTAAAAGGCAAAATGCGCCTCATTGGTCAGGGTAGCACCTGTCCTTTGGTGCTCGGTGTTGGAGGAGGCGTTCAGTCTCTGGTGGGAAGCTCCCGCTGTTCAGGAGCTGATGTGTTCTTTTCCTGGTTCGGGTTAAAGAGGCTTTGAGTCTGTGCTCTCAGGTTGTGGGCTGAAAATGACATAACTCTTCAGGCTCAAATAAGTTTTTATGTTTCCCATTTTTCATCTAAATTGATCAGTGAAGCAGGGTCCTGATCTATTTTGCTTTTGGACATATTTATTTTTAAATTAGGAAGTATTTAAGAAATTCAGGGTCAAGGTTTTGATAAAGAGGTAAATGTCTCTTAGAAGAAAAACATCAATTAAAAAGTCGTTTGGAAATTTGATGGCAATTGGTTTCTATGAGGACATTAAACTATTTCAGCTTTCTTTGACACTGATTTTACAACTAGTATCTATTAATGTGAGAACTGACACCAGTTGCATCATAGTATTTTAACAGAATTATGGTCATATTCTAATAAGATGTTATTCAGAAACTGTGTTCTTGAAAAGGGAACAGAGTGAGTGAGTGCACATAAATGGTATTTTATTGTTGATTTGCTATAATTTCAAATGCAATTGAACACACTGAAGACATGCCTTTAAGTCCTGCTGATGTGTAGGGGCCCTGCCCTCTGGTGGCCACGGCTGTCCTGCACAGCTAGGCTGTGCCTGCATGGTTGGTGAGCTGCCGTCTGCTGTCAGCAGTCAGCTGCCCTGCTTGGGGAAGGGTGGAGAGTCACCACCAGCCTCAGGCACTGCCTGGCTGGCCTTTGAGGGCAGCCTGGTACAGGCGAGGGGTTCTGCTGGGTCCCTCCTCCTGTGCGAGGGAGCCGGTCCCGACTGCTCACCCTGCCCAGTGGCCGAGTGGAGCAGGAGGGGCAGCGGGCAGGGCCTGTGGGCGCCCAGGGGCAGGAGCTTCTCACAGTCCTCGTCTGCCAGGCCCCCAAGACCCTGGGCAGGGAGCCTGCATCTCACACCTTGCTTTATGTTTCGGGGGGTTTATGTGCTATGTGCCGTCAGCATGGAGGGGGTCCCTGACGGTGGCCCAGCGTCAGGAGACCCTCTTCCTCATTATTGTCTAAGGGCCTCCTTTATAAAATGTCTTGTCATCCATACCTCCCTGTGTGTTTTGGGATCTTGGCTCCCGGACTTACTGGCAATGCTGTTGTTTCTTGTGCCGCCTCTCATTCCTCCTCTCTTTCAATAAAATTGACTCACTTCCTGTTATAATTGAGGTCCACTTAGAGCATATGTCAGGAGATACCAGTTCCCATTTTATTAGAAAGTTCTGTAGACTTTGGGGAGATGGCTGTGTAATTAATAGTGGTGGCTCTTTTTTATGGCAGTTGATTTGACCTGAGGAACAAATGATTTTTTTGAAGGCCGCTCCATCCACTGAGGATTTGATGTCTTATTAGTCAGCCTGCTGGCTCCTGGCTGCTCTGTGAGTGATCTCTGCCGTCAGGTCCAGCTAGGCTCCCCCACCATCCACCGAGGTCTGGGGGAGCGAGGCCTCCTCCAATTCTGCATATACCAGGTGGTGAACGCACATGCCTCTCTGCAGACATTAAAGTTAATTCCTCCCAAACTGAAGACTCCTTGATTTAGTAACCCGTGACATTTAAACATGGTTCATGATTTTCATCTTCATTGGCTACTTAATTCTAGATCTTGTTCTTTCTTAGAAATGTTTTGTTAATTCAAAAGAAACCCATTTCAACTGTCACTTCAATTCAAACATCATTGCTCTTTGGAATTTCCACTTCTTGTCTGTTAAAAACTATTTGGTGCCTCATTTTGTGGATTTACTTTGCAAACCCATACGTCTGACTCGTGCAGCAAGGAGCAGCTGCAGCTGATGCAGTTGTTACTGAAGACAGTCCACAGGGCAGTCCTGGACCTGCGACCTGGTGGACACGCTTCTGGGGAGCACTGGCCCGGCACCTTCTTGTCTCCTCACGTCATGGAGGAAGCAGCAGAGAAGGTCAGTCCTGGTAAAATGGTCCTTGTCTCCTCCTCTATAGGGAGCATCTGAGCACCTCTCACAGGCCGTTATAACCGCTGTAGATGCTTGCTGTCATATAAGCCTTAGTCTTTCACAGTGAACACAAACAGCTTTTTCATATGGTACCTGAGAGGCATGCTGTATCACATGTCCCTCTTCATGTGTGCACACAGGTGGCTCTCTCACCTCCTGCTGTTTGGAGCTCAGACGTCTCTCCCCATCATGGTTCTGCATCTTGAGGTAATTGCACCAGGCTGAGAAGTGCCCGGACTGGAGCATCTCCATTGCGATAATTCCAGAATGCAAGATTTCACCAAGAGTCTCAGGCAGGAGAGAACCCTGTCTCCCTGTGTCTGGAATATGGTCCTCCCATGTAGATGGGGGCCGAGAAGAGTTTGCTGCCCTCACCTGGTAGTGGAGACCACTTTTGGGTTGAAGGTGAGTCACTGATGCCAGGATTTAGTGATTCTCTGGAACATGGCTGCTTCTACTGTGGATTCTGTGAACAGTTCGCAGACTTGGCTTCAATGCGATTGTGCTTATAGAGATGAGAGCAGTTTACGTTCTGTCATGTTCTCTTCCCTCGGTGTGCTGTGTGCTGCTGCTTCTGCCCACTGCGGTCGGACGCAGGGCTGGTGCCTGCGCGCAGTCCAGGGCGATATGCATATACTGGTTTCTGCTCTGAGTGCAGCCCGCTGCCTCTTACCCTAGTTAATGAGAGCCTGCTCGTTGCAGCCCAGCAGGTTTCAGAAGCTTTCCACACATACTCTCTCTCCTGATGCTGTGCTGAAGCTAACAGGGCAACGAGGCCTTGGGGATTGTACCATGTGGTTTATTGGCTAAGTCGGGGTGTGTTTGAGAGTGAGAGGGATCCTGGTAACTGTTTGATTGGGGTCTGGACTGACAGCACCAGGACGTCTGGTCACTGGTGTTAGGAATTGTAGGGTTTGAAGAGCCGAAAACCCACTCACACTGTCTGCAACAAAATGAGAGGCTGGTTGCCTGGATGTTGGTCCACACTGCCCTCCAGCTCTGGGCTCACGTGTGCATCCACACTCCGGAGTTGGACAGAATCTTTATGCAGATTTAAAGTTCCTAAGAGGGGTATCTGGCACAGCGTGGCTGGACTTCACCCTGCTTCACCCTGTATCACAGACTGCTCCCTGAAGCCCCGAGAGCAGACAGAGATTAATCAGTCTCCCACTGGGACAAGATGTCCTTACACACATCTTCTAGATGAAGAAACTGGGAGGAAGAAGTATGATAACTTACCCAAGGCACCTTGTGAGCTCAGATGGAAAACCAAAGGGCTTGTTTGTCCTGGAAGTTTGTTCCTGTGATGGTCATGTGTTTACAGAGCAATTGATACTAATTTCAATATTAATTTATTCCTGAATAAAAGGTGCCAGTTAGGATGACATCTTAAATATTGAGAAGAGGTGATTGTGCTTCATATTAGAAGCACAAGGAGGCTCCCAGTGCATAGGGTTTCTTAATTTTATGGCAAGTAAAGATGAGAAGCTGCCAGCCACAAAGTACAATACGTTTTGGGAAATAATCACAGAAGCAGAGCTGAGGTGACCTATTTCATTTCTAGGTGACAGGAATGCTCCCTGAGACACAGACAGGACTTGGCCTGTGGCCTGTGGTGTTCTCTTACTGACTGTCAACCGAGACACCCTGTTTGTGGGTTGGGTCTACTGTGCTGAGTTCAGCCAACATCTTTGGACTAGTCGTTGGAGTGACTTTCCCCTAATCATAGACCAACAAGTTATGGGCAGGCAGAAACCCGAGTCGGCAGCCAGAGGCCTGGATATACCATCCACTAATGTGGTAAAAAGAGTTCAGGAGTCAAAATAATTTGCTAAATTTGTAACTCAGCTTAAGACCCAGAAATACTTAGTGTCAAATGATTTTACCAAGTGTACTTCTCTGGAGAAAAGGTCAGGGAGCCAGGGCCTTCTCGTCCAGGATTCTCTGGCCCACCCGTTTGCCTCCTGAGCTCCAGACCACCACGGGGTCAGGGCGCGTGGGGCTGTGGGCATAAGGAGGGCAGCACTGTCCTCTCTGCAGTGTGGCCTCAGTGCTTCCTGTCTTGCACACTGCCTTCTCAACTCTCAGTTTCTCAGGAGCCTCCCCCAGCTCCCCTGTCACTGCCGGTTTTAGGGAAGGGTCCTGAGACTGCTGTGGACAGCTCGTCAGCATGGAGGAGACATGGACACATGGAGCGTGAGCGGTATAGGGTCTTTGTGGGAATGAATGGGCTCCCCTGACCGAAGAGACAGAGGAGAGTCCAAGGTGACACATGGGCCACCCGAGACGCCACTCCCTGGGGGTGAGAGGCAGTCAAGAGGTCCTGCCCGTCCCCTAGGATGGTGAATATGAGAAACAGTGGCCAGTATGAGCACCCTGATCCTGAGTGGGTCCTGCCCAGGGGTCTCCAGGTGGAGGAGATAGGCTGCAGGTGTCAGACATTTTTTTCTCTCTCCTGAGTGGCAGGGCTTCCCTGGTGGCTCAGGAGGTTAAAGCGTCTGCCTGGGATGCAGGAGACCCGGGTTTTGTCCCTGTGTCAGGAAGATCCCCTGGAGAAGGAAATGGCAACTCACTCCAGTACTCTTGCCTGGATAATCCCATGGAGGGAAGAGCCTGGTGAGGTACAGTCCATGGGGTCGCAAAGAGTCGGATACAACTGAGCGACTTCACTTTCACTTTTACTTTAAGTGGCAGGAGGAAACAAATTAGTGATATATTTTTCCCCTTCTCTATACAAATTTATTTATTTATTTTTTCTATACAAATTTAAAAAGAGGTTTCTCTTAAAATACTGTTGCCATAATGACACCTGGTTCCACCTGAACTTAACTTTTCTCAAATTTTGAGCTAACCAATACGTTTTACTTATGGAAGTGTTTGTCTTAAACTGTGTTAATGTACTGTCCATTTACCCCAAACTCTGTCTTCAGGTCAGTTCGTCTAAAGGCTCAGAACTGACTTGACAAACCAGTATGTCATCCTTATACACTGTTCTTCTAATACATGTAAATGGAACTATTTGTCTGGTAATCTGCCTTTCTACAAGATTCAAGTCAGTCATGTTATGGCCCTGGATAACTGAGATTATCTCAAAATGCATCTTGTGGATGAGGGGCCTGGTACCATTCTGAGTTTTGAGACATTCCTTTCTTTCATTAACAGGCTGCTAGTGACTATATAACATCCATGTAAAGACTAGCAGGGGGATATTCTTTCTGCCCCCTTCTGATGCCTATGTCAGAAGCTTTCTGTGTCTCTTTATACTTTAATAAAACTTCATTACACAAAAGCTCTGAGCGATCAAGCCTCGTCTCTGGCCCCAGATTGAATTCTTCTCCTCTGGAGGCCAAGAATCCCGGCATCTTTCGTGGTTCAGCAACAACCTTTCAATCAGGATGTCGAGGCTATGTGTGTGATGTAGGGCCTTACATTTTACAAGGTTCTGCTTCTTTCCAGATAGTCCGTTCATTCCTCTCTGTGTGTCCATTTATATACACTTACATATACATACAGAAGCAGAGAGGAGAAATCAATATATACATGTATGGACATGTGCACATGTAGCAAGAAGCAACAGTTAGAACTGGATGTGGCACAACTGACTGGTTCAAAACTGGGAAAGGGCTGAAACAAGCCTGTACATTGTCACCGTGCATATTTAACTTCTATGCAGAGTACATTATGAGACATGCTGGGCTGGATAAATCACAAGCTGGAATCAAGATTGCTAGGAGAAGCATGCAGGTGATACGACTCTAACGGCAGAAAGTGAACAAGACCTAAAGAGCCTGTTGATGAAGGTGAAGGAGGAAAGTGGAAAAGCTGACTTGAAACTCAGTATTGAAAAATTAAGATCATGGCATCTGGTCCCATCACTTCATGGCAAACAGAAGGGGAAAAAGTGGAAGCAGGGACAGATTTTTATTTTCTTGGGCTCCAACAAACTGGACAGTGACTGCAGCCATGAAATTAAAAGACGCTTGCTCCTGGGAAGGAAAGCTGTAATAAACCCAGACAGCATATTAAAAAGCAGAGACATCACTTTGCTGACAAAGTCCATATAGTCAAAGTTGTGATTTTTCCAGTAGTCATGCAGGGATGTGAGAGTTGGACCATAAACAAGGCTGAGTGCTGAAGAATCAATGCTTTTGAATTGTGGTGCTTGAGAGGACTCTTGAGAGTCCCTTGGATAACATAGAGCTCAAACTAGTCAATCCTAAAGGAAATTAACCCTGAATATTCATAGGAAGGACTTATGCTAAAGCTCCAATACTTTGGCCATCTGATTGGAAGAGCCAACTCATTGGAAAAGACCCTGATGCTGGGAAAAATTGAGAGCAGGAGGAGAAAGTGGTGGCAGAGGATGAGATGGTTAGGTAGCATCGACAACTCAGTGGACATGAGTCTGAGCAAACTCCAGTAGATAGTAAAGGACAGGGAAGCCTGGTGTGCTGCAGTCCATGGAGTTCAAAGAAAAAGGTCAGTTTTCATTTCAATCAAAGGTAATGCAGAGAATGTTCAAACTACCACACAGTTGCACTCATTTCATATTCTAGCAAAGTAATGCTCAAAATTCTCTTAAATGAGGCTTCAATAGTATGTGAACCGAGAACTTCCAGATGTTCAAGCTGGATTTAGAAAAGGCAGGGGAACCAGAGATCAAACTGCCAACATCCGTTGGATCATAGAAAAAGCAAGAGAGTTCAGAAAAACAACTACTTCTCCTTTATTGATTATGCTAAAGCCTTTGACTGTGTGGATCACAACAAACTGTGGAAAATTCTTCAAGAGATAGGAATACCAAACCGCCTGACCTGCCTCCTGAGAAATCTGTATACACGTCAAGAAGCAACAGTTTGAACTGGACATGGACCAATAGACTGGTTCCAACTTGGGAAAGAAGTGTATGTCAAGGCTGTATATTATCACCCTGCTTATTCAACTTATATGTAGAGTGAAAGTGAAGTCACTCAGTCATGTCTGACTCTTTGTGACCCCATGGACTGTAGCCTACCAGGCTCCTCTGTCCATAGGATTTTTCAGGCAAGAGTACTGGAGTGGGTTGCCATTTCCTTCTCCAGGAGATATACCTGACCCAGGGATTGAACCCAGGTCTCCTGGATTGTAGGCAGATGCTTTACCGTCTGAGGCACCAGGGAAGTCAGAGTACATGCAGAGTTTATGCAGAGTACATCATGTGAAATGCCAGACTGGATGAAGCACAAGCTGGAATCAAGATTGCCAGGAGAAATACCAATAACCTCAGATACGCAGATGACACCACCCTTAATGGCAGAAAGTGAACAGGAACTAGAAAGCCTCTTGATGAAGTTGAAAGAGGAGAGTGAAAAGGTTGGCTTAAACCTCAACATTCAGAAAACTAAGACCATGGCATCTAGTCCCGTCACTTCATGGCAAACAGAAAGGGAAAAAGTGGAAGCAGTGACAGATTTTATTCTCTTGAGCTCCAACAAAATCACTGTGGATGGTGACTGCAGCCATGAAATTAAGACACTTGCTTCTTGGAAGAAAAGCTATGACTGACCTAGAGAGCATATTAAAAAGCAGAGATATTACTTTGCCAACAAAGGTCCATCTAGTCAAAGGGTTTTTCCAGTAGTCATGTATAGATGTGAGTGTTGGACTATAAAGAAAGCTGAGTGCCCAAGTATTGGTGCTTTTGAACTGTGGTATTGGAGAAGACTCTTGAGAGTCGCTTGGACTGCAAGGAGATCCAACCAGTCCATCCTAAAGGAAATCACATTCCTGAATATTCATTGGAAGGACTGATGCTGAAGCTGAAACTCCAATACTTTGGCCACCTGATGGGAAGAGCTAACTCATTTGAAAACACCTTGATGCTGGGAAAGACTGAAGGCAGGAGGAAAAGGGGATGACAGAGGATGAGATGGTTGGATGGCATCATTGATTCAATGGACATGAGTTTGAATAAACTCTGGGAGTTCGCGATGGACAGGGAGGCCTGGCGTGCTGCAGTCCATGGGGTCGCAAGGAGTCAGACAGGACTGAGTGACTGAACTGAACTGAACTGATGATGGAGAAGATGCAGCAGAGGGTCAGGGCAGGCCAGGCAGGAGCATGGGGCCTGTGAACAAACAGTGAGGTCGCCAGGTCTTCCTAGCTGTGAGCATCACAGGCCTAGCTGGAGCCTCCACGAGAAAGGCAAAATGAGACAGAATTGGACCTTCTAGGAAGCTCATAGGCACCATGGGTGCTCACAGCAGACGTTCTCTCTGGGCCAGATGGCCGGTGACAAGAGCAGGTGGCCTTGTGTACAGGTGCCTAGTTGTGAGGGAGCCATCTGTGCTGATGGTGCCCACGTACCCTGGACCTGCGGTTGACAAGCTGGTCCCCAGAGCCCTGGAGACCTTAGATCACCACTCCATCCTGCAAAGCAAGAGCTTGGGTCCTTGTGGCAGCAAGGGCAGCTATCACTTTCATTGGCTCCAGCCCACCAGGTGTCAAACCTCTCCTTTGATGACCACAGTGATCAGATTGCTGTAAACAGTGGAGTACTATGTTTGCTGAGTGTTTCTCATTTGGTTCTACAGACAGTGATTCCCACTTCCTTGATGCATCATGGGCTATATGACACCCAGACCCTCATGCTGTGATCTAAACCCCTGGCTGTGCCACAGATTTTCTAACCATGTTTTTCTTTTCTTTGCAGGTCACATATATTAAAGACAATTTTCTTCATTTGTCACTGCATTCATCTCCATATCTGGTAACTGAAAAAATTCACAACAATGGCAGAAGACCACAAGTTCTGTTACTGTTTACATATTAATTTTGTCATTTTCAATCAAAATGTTGAAAAGTGAAATTAAAGTTAATAAAATAAATTGAAATAAATTATTTGGTATGACTCAAATTTCCTCTTTTTTAAGTTAGGCTTTATTTAGGTATAATTGGATATAGAATTGTGAGATATGTGTGTGTCTTGGTGATTTGATACATCGTATTAATACATCTACCACCTCACATATTCAGTATTCATATTTTTTGTTGTTGGTGGTGAGGACTTTTCTTATCATCTCTTAGCAAATGTCAGTGGTACGGTACAGTGTCATCATCTGTTTAAATTAGATCCTCAATCTTTTTCGTCTCAGAGCTGAAGGTCCAACCTTTTTACCAGCTATTTCCCCAACCCCAGTAGAAACTGTTTCTAAAAGTTTGACTTCTTAGTTTCTGTTCTGAACATAAGTGATACTGTGCAGTATTTGTCATTCTCTGACTTATTTCATTCAACACAATGCCCTACTGTTGTCACAGTAGAAAGATTTCTTCCTTTCTCATGGCTGAATAATAAATAGTCCATCATGTGTGTGTGTATATTGTATATATATATACTGTATATGTATAAATATACTGTACTTTTTCATCTGTTCACCCATCAATGAACACTCAGTATGAAATATTTGCTAAAATACCCACAAGGGTAGTGACAAGTTTTAAAATGGGTACTGTGACTGTTCCCCCAGCAATTATGTGGTCATTTCTCCCTGTTTTGGGGACTCTGTGGATGATCACTGAAACTAGAAATATCTGCTCTGTTTCGTTCATCGCTCCAAGTTTAACCAGCACGAGCAGCTGGTGCAGGCTCCCCAGTCTCTCCTGGAGGGAAGAATCAGAATGCAGCCTGCCTCTGACCTCAGGAGTTGGAGGGTCTGAGCCTGACCCTCGGCAGAGCCACACGGCCTGCTAGGAATGGTGAGTTGTTTTTTGTTGTTTCAAAAATAGTAAAATTTTAAGAAAAGCTGTTTTCTTTCAAGGCCAGCGGCTCTTCTGCCTCCTCTGTTTTCAGAGCCCCAACCCCCACACACACCTGCCACCACATCACAGAGTCCCCCCACTATGTTGGGGTGCAGCCTGCACCCCGTACGGAACAAGGCAGCGAGGTCTGGGGCTGGAGATCTGGATGGAGGGCACTGGGCATGTGAAGGTGCCCAGAGCCGTCTGTAACTGCCAGTGAGATGGTCGGCCGCCCCACCGGTCTGGGCATTCCTGCCTGTGAGGTAGTCCTGCCAGCCCCACCCACCCCCAGTCTTGCCAGTATCACCAGCAGGATGCTCCTGTTAGCCCTGCCTGGTGTGGTCAGTCCTACCATCAAGGTGGTCCTGTTAGCACCCCCTCCTTAGTCTGGTCAGTCCTCCCAGACTAGGTCAGCAAGCCAAGCACCCTTGAGTGGGACGCTCCAATTCCTCTAATATGTCCCGAGGTCATTTTCAAAGCATGTACAAAATCTGTGATCCCTTCAGAAAATGCATTAATACAAAAGACCAGAAGGTTTGAATGAATCTGTTTTTATTAAAAATAATTTTACCAAAAAAATAAAAATTCTGGTGCTTGAACTATTTCTCCACTATATTTAAAACAAGGTTTTAAAAATAGTCCATGAATCCACTGCTGACCACTGTTTCAAGTCTGCATCTTCAGCCCTGAACAAGTAAGTCTGCCTGCTGAGTGGGAGCCTGTGCTCCTGGAGAAGTCCCTGGGACTCTCGCCACTGCTCAGCGATGGTTTTAAAGTCTGTGTCCAGCATGTGACTTCAGTTCAGTTCAGTTCAGTCGCTCAGTCATGTCTGATTCTGTGACTCCATGAATCGGAGCACGCCAGGCCTCTCTGTCCATCACCAACTCCCGGAGTTCACTCAGACTCATGCCCATCGAGTCAGTGATGCCATCCAGCCATCTCATCCTCTGTCGTCCCCTTCTCCTGCCCCTAATCCTTCCCAGCATCAGAGTCTTACACACATTTCTGAAAAGACCTCTGCCTCTGGGACGTTTGGCCAGCTTCAGTCATTGCAGACTGGGCATTCTGTTTGGCTTATTTATTGAAAGTGAGCCTCTGGAGCCTGGGGTGTCTGCCTGAGCTGGGAGCAGCAGGTGCCAGGACCAGGGATGCTCTCCGGTGAGGAGCTCAGCAGGCCATGTCTCAAACCGAGTAGAGGTAGCCTCCACCTCAGGCTTGGCATGACCTTAGTGTTTAGCATGCTAAGTACATGGTAGAGGACCCAGAGTGTGTGAGTGTTGATTTAAACATTTTCTGATTGGGTTTTCTTTTTAGGTTGCTACGTGCTGAAAGGTTTTACTGAAGTCTAGAAGCCAGATGCTAGATGTGGACAAGAGGAGACTGTTTCTGATGCTGGCATCAGCTCCTCCTCCTGTTAAACTGCGAGTCCCTCCTGAGGGTGGGAAAGGCCTCTGGAGAAGCAGCCATGTCCTGTTCTTCCTGGAAGCGTCCCTTTGTCACCAGAATGTCATGGCTCTGAGGAGTGATGCACTTGTGCCCCGGCCTCAGAAATGAACCACAGTGTTGTTAACGATCGTGTACTTGGGGATGGCGACTTTTCAAGACAAATAAAGTGTCACGACGTCCTTGTCTGCCCTGCATCCTGCCCTGAGTGCTGTGTTCTCGTGGCTGCCAGGCTGTTTCTCAGGAGACACGTCTGTGCCGGGTGGTGAGTGCTCTGTGCCTGGAAGGTGACCCAGCTGAGCAGGGGGCAGGCTGGGGGTCACAGGGCAGCACCCCCATCAACATGCGCAGGGTGGGCCTCGGAGCCCCAGCTCCTTGGCCCCTGGCCTGGGCTTCAGGCTCACACCACACGCTTCTTGTAGCAGACACATGGCCCAGGCCACTTCTATCCATGTTGGGGGAGAGGGGAGGACAGGTGAATGAGGCTGGAACCACAGAGGAAGCTGGAAACAGGTCTGAGTGTGTGTTCAGAGCTCTTGTTCCTGCCCTGTGCATTGGCCTGTTTGTTTAGGAGGTGAACAAATACGATGCCAGAACCAGCTGCGGGCAAAGCAGCAGATACCCGGTGTGTGAAACCCATGCATCTGGTCTCCTGGGAGGTGTGTTCAGGGGCAGCATGAGTTAATCTAGTGGTAGCTGGTGAGGCAGACACCTGTGAAAGGTGTGGACATGGCCTGGCTGCTTCGTGGAGACCTGGAGCTTGGTGCTGTTCTGCTCAGAGGAGTGACTGTGTTCTCAGAAGGTCCCTCTGGATGGGAGGCTGGCAGCACAGAGGGGACGTGCTAGAGTCTGTGAGGTTAGCCAGGAGGCCATCGAGAGATGGGACCAGGGAGACGCAAGTAAAACCGGAGTGCATATGTGCTCAGCACAGGGACCCTCGGAAACTAGAGGAAGGGTTTATCTGCCCATGGCTGTGTCTGGAAGCAGCTCACTGTGGCTGGACATGGATGTGTGGTTACCTTCTCCTGGGGACGCTCGGGCTCAGCTTTTCTTCCTCATCAGCTTGATGGGTCCCCCAGCCGTGCAGGGAGGCTCTGTGCCCTGTGCCATGCCCTGCTGCCTGGATATCATCTCCAGGCCGAGTCGCTCGCACTGTTCCCACCTCGGGCAATAGGCAGGCAGAGGCATGGTGCTGCCTCCAGGACGAAGGAGCAGAAGGAGCCCAGGGCCCTGCCTCCCTGGGGTACAGGGTCCCTCCAACCCCACCCCCTACTGACTGCCCTGTTTTGCTCCCTTTTTATTTACCACCTCTTGGGAAGTCTCAGTAAGCCTGTCAACACCTAAACATCTTACTCGAACCCTTCAGGAGAGTGAGCGGTCCATCCTTGGGGGCCCGCATTGCCCCCACTCTAATTTGGTTGTCAGGCTTTTGAGGTCTCTCCTTGACCCCTGCCCCCTGGAGCCCAGCAGGGCCTGCTTGTGTGGATTTAAGGGGATGATGTCGGCCCTGATGTCTCCTGGAGGCGGGACATTCCTGCCAGGGCCCCAGGGCCATGTGTGCGTTACTCTCAAAGGCCTCGCTATGGGGCGCTCTGCAGTGTCTTTAGTGCCTGTGGCTTCTGGGAGCCGTGTGTGTTGCTCAGTGAGCGACAGCCAGCTTCTTGGAGAGCTGTCATCCTAGAAGGTTAACCAAAGAGAAACATGCAGACCTGGCTTCCGGAACCTCCTGAGGCCATCAAACACTATCAGCCTCAGGCTCCAGGGGATCTTACTGTCACTCAGACGGCTGAGCCCCCCACCCCCAGTTGCTGATTCAGTAGGTTGGGTGGGGGGCACAGCGGCTGTGGTTTTGGTATGTTCCCAGGTGGCACCTGAGTTGTTGGTCTGGTGACCACAGCTGAGAACTGCTGGGCTAAGCTGAGCCCTTGCAGACAGAAAGGTGGCAGGTTTCCCAGGCATGGAGCCGAAGGTTGATTCAGGGCAGGGGAACCCCACGTGGAGCTGCAGAGCTGAGAGACAGCCAGGTTCATGTGCTTGTTAGCCATGAGTGGATCATGTCAGGTGGGCTGGGGGTACGTCCGTGGGCAGGGCGTCATGTCGGGTGGGCCAAGGGTACATCCATGGGCTGGGGGTGCATCTGTGGGCAGGGTGTCATGACGGGTGGGCCGGGGATACATCCGTGGGCAGGGCGTCATGATGGGTGGGCCGGGGATGTGTCCATGGGCAGGGCGTCATGTCGGGTGGGCCGGGAGTGTGTCCGTGGGCCGGGGGTGCATCCACAGGCAGGGTGTCATGTCAGGTGGGGGCCGGGGATGCATCCGTGGGCAGGGCATCATGTCGGATGGGCCGAGGGTGCATCCACAGGCAGGGCATCATGTCAGGTGGGGGCTGGGGGTGCGTCTGTGGGCAGGGCGTCATGTCGGGTGCGCCAGGGGTGCCTCCGTGGGCTGGGGGTGCGTCTGTGGGCAGGGTGTCATGTCAGGTGGGCCAGGGGTGTGTCTGTGGGCAGGGCATCATGTCAGGTGGGCTGAGGGTGCATCCGTGGGCCGGGGGTGTGTCCATGGGCTGGGGGTGCGTCTGTGGGCAGGGCATCATGTCAGGTGGGCTGAGGGTGCATCCGTGGGCCAGGGGTGCGTCCATGGGCTGGGGGTGCGTCTGTGGGCAGGACGTCATGTCGGGTGGGCCAGGGGTGTGTCCGTGGGCAGGGTTGGTGGGTGCAGAGCCTATGTGGATGGGGAGACTGGTGGCTGGTGGTCCTCCGTCATATGCTCGATGAGGGTGTGTAACTGCTGGGACAGGTCTTCCAGGTCACCCTTCCCCTTTATGTGCTGGTGGTCCAGTTCTAGCGAATTCTGTCCAAGAATGGCCCTGGGCTCTGAGTGTGTAGTTTGTGTGTGCCGGGAGCTTCAAACAGTTCTGAGGACAGCCCCCTGAACTTGAGGAAAGAAACAACAAGACTGCCATCGGCCATCCGTGAAAGTCCGATTTTCTCATCCCTGGAGGAGCCTCTGCTAGACACCAAATTGGAAACCAAGTGGCAGAACAGGATAATTCTTAAATAGCATTTAGGGCAATAAATAAATATTAAAAGTTAGCAATAATCCTCAGTAAGTCTCTTATGAGTTTCCTAATTTGGGTAAATTTAAAGACCTCTCTGATTCATGATTTAATTTTGCGGCTTTCTTCCCTGTAGCCTCCATTTCTGTGTGAAATTAGACTTGTGGAAGAAATAACAGAACTGCAACCAAATCTGAAAGTAGGCGAGAGTCCAGATGATGGCATGGGGCTGGACTGTTCACATAGCTGTGAGCCGATGTTAGTTCGCAGCAAACTTGGTCATTTCTCAGAAAAGCAGACTGTTTAGCGAGGAGGTCTGATTCTGTGGGTGGTGTCACATGCCTTTCGGCTTCTCAGGGGTCTCTGTCTGCTTGAGGGACTAGTGTTTGTCTATCTCATTACACCTACTTTTTATGCCTTCAAGGACCTGAACTGGTGGGACGATCCTATGGTGAATATGTGTCTGTGATTTTCCAGAAATTCTGTCTTTGCCCCGATGTCCTCGCTTGGACCATGGTCCCAGCAGGGATGACCCCTGTGGAAACAGCGGTATCAGGATGGGCTGGACGGTCGCCGTGTGAATCCAGTAGAGAGCTGCTAACAGCCCTTGCCTGGTGACTCGGGAGTTGGGGAGGAGGGGATGTCAGTGGGTCTCAGCCCTGTGATCCAGGAGAACTTGATGATCAGGATGCTGCCGTAAACGAGGTGCATGGGACACACTCAGACCTTCACCTCGGGCAGTTTCTGTTACAGGCCAAGGATGCATTTCAAATTTTTGCCAGATCTGGGGAGAGGTGCAGAATTCTCTTCCTTCTCCTTTAGGGCAAGTACCTGCTGTCTGCTCTTGACCCTTGATGTGGCTGATTTTAAATAAAATTGTAAGGTGAGATGTAACTGTAGGGTCACTGAAATTTGAGGAAATAAGACAGGCCCAGCATTAGCACCTAACATCCGATTTTACCTGGGAATGGACATCTTTCAGGACAGCTTCACGCTCATCATGTCAAAGCCATGTTGTTATCCTTCATCCTAGAAATGCTGGGGGTCAGGCGCGTGGGCTTGTTAACACGGGTCCTGCCACGTGTTCGGGCTCTGATCACAAGCTTCCTGAAGGGGTTTGGTTAGAACCTGTCTCTCATGTTCCTATCCCTCAATGCCAGCCAGGGTCTCCCAGACCTGCTGTGGCTGCAGCCCTGCTTGTGGGCCTGCAGCAGCCTCGCACACAGACCTGGCAGTCACACCCGTCCCCACATGCAGCTGTCTTTCCCAGGCTTTCTCTCCACTGGAGTGAGGACCTGCATCCTGGGTGGCTGGCCAGCACACCTGCACCTTGGGGCCTGGACATGGCGGGGTGCTCCCCAGCTCAGCTCCTCTGTCGGCCACTCTCGGGGCCTCATGTGACCCTTAGAGTTCTTGGAACCTTTCCTCATGTTTCCACACCACATCTTGTTGCTGTCAGTGTGCCAAGAGGGTCCCCCTCTTTAAAAAATGGGCACCTCTTGTCTGGGGTGGAGCAGGGAGTCACAGCCAGACCATGGTGCTGTTGTCGATGCAGGGAAGCGTCACTGCTGAGTTGATCGCATTCTGGACAGATGCGCTCGACCCTTCCCCTGCTCCTGGGTTTTCCACAGAGTTGGGAGCCATGGCCTCAGTGCTGGACGTGCCTGAGAGCAGTAGGACAGTGGTGAGCTGGGAGGTGTCTGGAGGAGGCGGCCTGCCTGCGGGCAGGAGGGACTTCCTCCCAGCCCCATTTCTGCCGCAGGGCAATGGACTCCTCGTCTGCTGTGGGAGCTGCTGGCAGATGGTGGCAAATCCTGGAGTGATGATTCTGCCCAGCCTCCCGTGGCCGCCCCCGGGACGGCTCCCCGAGAGCCCTGGTTAGGACGCATGTGTCCCCTAGGTGGAGCCGTCCACCTGCCTGTGGAGTCAGCACTGGCCCCGAAAGGGAGGACTTCTGTGCCGGCAGGCAGGGGACCCTGTGGGCATCGCCCCCAGGTGGGCTCTGTCCACCTTCCTTTCCCCTCAGACTGGCCAGAGGCTGCGGCTGTGGCCCTGCCCCCACAGCACACTCGTGGGCACAGCGTCCATGTGGGCAGCTTTGTGCTCTGGGTCATGGCCCGGGATTGGAAGCCATCACAGAGCTCTGGCGGGAAGCAGGTCCAGGCTGGGCTCCTGTGAGTTCTCAGGAAACACTCTTCATGGCTTAGAGTCTGTAATGGTTCAGCCTCTGGCTGTGAGTCTCTGTCAGCTGCGTACTGTCTTTATCTCATGAAAGTGAGTCCCACAGAGAGAGCAGTGCCTGGCCTGCTCTGCTGCAGGTGCACATGAGAGAGGGCAGAGAGCAGAGCCCCAGGGTGCCTCCTTGACGCTCACCCCAGCTGCCCCAGGAGCCTCCCAGACACAGGACCCTGAGCCCTCCTTCCAGTTAACCCAGGCTCCTGTCTCCCGTGCTGGCAGAACCCAGGGCTGCAGCCCCCATAGGCCTGATGCCGTGGCTGCCGCCTCCCCAGGCCCTGGGGTCCTGGCCTCCAAGCTGATTCTCAGCCCCGTGAGCTCCCCTGTCCCAGGCCCCTGGGGCTTACTTGTCACCTCACCCCATCCTCGGATCCCCTCCTTTACTTTCGATGCTCTTATCTCTGTTTGACATGCATGTTCCTGACTGTGTCAGAAGCCGCAGCACGTAAATCTATTTTCTTCCTCTTTTCTCCCCATGAAAAAGTGAGCACATTTCCTCTGTTTCTCACTTTCTCCAGGAGACCGTCAGCTCCGCAGGACGTACTCACGTCTGCCTTGCTGTCTGCTCTGTGGCACACGCAGAGGGCCTGGCGCGGGAGGGGCCTCTGGCCGTGTCCTGGGGAGCTTCTCCGTGCCAGGCACCCCCACCAGGGAGTTGCTTGGGACTGCGCCTGGCCCCGCCGCCATTGTCCAGCTTCTCTGTGCCCGAGTCCGTGCTATACAGTGAGGGGTGCAGGAGGTGAACGTGTTCAGGGTTTGGGTAGTGGAGGAGGACTAGGTAAAGAAGACTAGAAATTTGCTATTCAATTTGGTTTATTTATTCTATTAAAAATTATGACAAGCAACCCAGCAGTAGCAAAGCTGTCTAGTTGCCAGTAAATTGGTGGTAAATAGAATAATACCAGGCAGTTATTAACAAAAACATTATTTTTGAAGCATAATGTGAGTTTAATTACCTTTATTTCCCTAATGGTTTCATTTCTGTTCTGCCTCTGCTGCAGTCTCTAACTCTGTATGGTATAAAAGCATTTGCTTTGCTGTTTTCTGTCAAGAATGTAAAAATGTGCATCTCACCTGGATGCAGATTCCACAGCACCTCTAAGTCAGAAGTCTCTGCTTCTTTGGATTTGTGACCTTTAAACCTCCCCCACTTGAGCCCTCCCAGCCTTGTGTGTATGTGGCTTTGCAGGGGTGGGTGTGTCCTTGGAACTGGTTGCATGAAATATCCTATGTTAAAAAGTTCACCAGAGATGCCCAAGTAATAATAGATTCAAATGTGGGTGTTTTGGTGGGTTTTCATGATGTATGTGTGCTTTCCCCACCTCGGTGCCCCAGAATCCCATGTGACATGTGAGCACACGTGTATGAGCACACACGTGTGAGTGTGTGAGCACACGCATGTGTGCACACGTGTGGGAATGTGCATGTGATGAGCATGTGTGTGTGAATGCGTGCATGTGAGCACGCATGTGTTTGTGAGTGCGTGTGCGTGCTGTCACCCTCACATCTGCATCTGTCCATGTCCTCGGTTTCACAAGTGTCAGTGCAGTGTAACACCCTTCACACCCTGAGTCACAGAGACGCCCAAGGACCGAGGTGGGATAGAGGCTGTCGGGCCTCTGCTCACCTTGTGGTTCACCTGGACGTCCAGGTGTCCAGTGCGTGGTCACTGGGCATGCGCCAGGCTGGGAGGCCCATGTGCGTCTGCTTTACTGCTCTGTCAGAACAGAATGTAAGGTCTGAAAACAGTGGCACTAAGATGTAACCCACGTCTGTAACACTGACTCAAGTGCACATTTTAGCAGACTTCAGCCTCCGTGCAGAGCTGGCCGCGGCACCAGCTGCACCACCATGGCGCTCTTTCCAGGGCAATCTCCGTCACCGGTGGAGGAAACCTGTCCCCGTGAGCGGTCTCCACCCACTCTCCCATCCCCCAGCTCCTGGCAGCTCGTAACCTGCCTTCTGGTTCTGTATATTAGCTTATTGAGAGGATTTTATATAAAAAATTATATGATATGTGGTCTTTGGTATGGCTTCTTTCTCTTAGCAAGGCTTCAAGTTTCATCTGTGTTTTAGGACATATTAGCACCGTTTATTGCCAAATAATAACCCATTGTATGGATATGCCATGTTTTATTTATCTCCTCATCAATGGATGGATGTTTGCGTTGTTTCTATTCTTTTCTTGCTATTGTATTTTGGATAATGTTGCTGTGAACAACATGTATGTGGACACGTGATTTCTTTTCTCTTGAATATAAAACCAGACGGAGTCACTGGGTCGTATGGTGATGCTGACTCCTTAGGAGCCCAGTGCTGATCCCCACGTGACTGCACCATTTTGCATTCCCACCAGCAAACATGAGGATTATGCCTCCACATATTTGCCGACATTTGTTATCATCTGTCTCTTATGATAGACATTCTGTGAGTGTAGATGTATCTGTAGTTTTAACTTGCATTTTCCTGAAAGATAGCACGTTGAGAATCTTTTTGTGTGTTTATTGGCCACTTGTGTATCTTCTTTGGAGAAATGTCTCTTCAGATCCTTTGCTGATTTTAAGAAATTACATTATTTGTCTTTTTGTTGATTTGTAAGAACAATTAATATATAATGGATATAAGTTTCTTATCAGTTTACAATTCACGAAGGTTCTCTCCCATGTTGAGTGTTGTCCCTTGACTTTCTTGATAGTGTATCTTCAGCACAAGAGTTTTGAATTTTAATGAAATCCAATTTACCTATTTTTGTCTTTTGTCACTTGAGCTTTTTCTGTAGTGCCTAAAAAAAAAAAAAAATCATTGAATGTGGCCACAAAGAATTATTCCTATTAAGAGTTTTGTGGTTGCAGCTCTTACACATAGATCTACAGTCCATTTTGAATAATTTTTATGTATGGTGTGAGGTAGGGATCCAACTCCTTATTTTTACTTGTGGAAATCTAGTCCCAGGGCCATTGGTTGAAAATCCTGGTTTTTCCTACAGTGAATGGTCTTGACATCCTTGTAGAAAATTTCTTCTAATGGTTTATTTTGGAGCTCTCAGATTTTGTCCGTGGATCTTCATGTCTGCCTTGTGTAAAGAGATGAAATGTAATATTTCCTTCTTGCCTGAACATCTTAGAGTCTTAAGGCTTTCAGGAGTGGACTTGACGTCTCTCCACTGCATTGTGTATGAGTAATTCAGGGTCTGGGGCCCACCTGCATGGGTTAAAGTGCCAGCTGGGGACTGTTTGATCCAGGGAATGTCTCAGGTTCTTAATCTGCAAAGAAAAACCTTTCTGATAGGAATAGTGTATGGTTTAAGTGGGGACGTTTGTGTAACGCACACAGATGGTGCAGGGCGGGCATGGTATGTGTTCCCACCACCCCTCACTGTCCTGTGAGGTTATTTATTGTTTTAAAGAGGAGGACACAGTCCTGGTTTAGCAGGAAGTAAGTGAAGAGGGTGGAAATTGGCTGTGCCACATCTGACTACAGAACCAGTGTTTTCTGTTCTGAGTTGGGTTCTCCTGGTGTCATAGTGGCTGATTTTGAAACTTGCCTCCTTGTGGTGGCAGTGGTGACTGTTGAGTTATGCCTACTTTCTGTGAGCCAAGAGAGACCTGAGACTGTCCCTGTGAGGCACCCAGCATGTGTGGCCGCGTCTTACCTTTTCTGCTTAAAGTGATTTTTAACCAGAGAGTACAGTGATAAACACTGGTCTTGTGTACTTGGACCGCACAATCTGGATCACTGGTCAGGTTAGATTCTTTGGGTAGAAATAATGTGCTTGATTTGGGGCCCCGAGATCACAGGGGTCTGAGACCAGACAGGGCATCAGTGGGCGTGGCTTTGTCTACAGTTCTGCCACTGAAGCCCGAGGTCCAGGAGCAACTCCTTCCCCTCATGGGTCTCTTATTTCCTTCTGAAAAATGAGCAGCTGCCATGAGCTGTTCCCCTGGAAACTCCCTCTGGCTTTAAAACTCAGAGTACCTGTAACAGTGAGTAAGCAATTTCCCCAACTGTATTGATACAACATGAGCCATCTACAGAGGAGAAAGATGGAAAAAGAGCCACGAAGTTACTGTTTGAGTCACAACTGGAACTCAGCTTTTCAGTAAGTATCAAAAATTACGGGCTTCCCAGGTGGTGCAGTGGTAAAGAATTTACCTGCCAATGCAGGAGATCCAGGAGACACCTGGATCTGATCCCTGAGTCAGGAAAGTCCCTGGACAAGGAAATGGCAGCCCACTCCAGTATTCTTGCCTGGAGAATCCCAGGGACAGAGGAGCCGGCAGGCTATAGTCCGTGGCATTGCAGTCATACATGACTTAGCAACTGAGCATGCACACACACTCATGGTAAATTATAGAATTTTCAGAATGAGATTGAGAAGAGATTGATAGAGTGAAGTCTCTGTCATTAAGAAATTACATCCTGTTTTAGGATAAATTCCTATAAGTATGTCCCAGGGGAGAATGGTGATGAGGATGTCATCAATAATTTACTAAAAACCTGTTGTATCTGAGTCTTTATACTGTAAGGATCTTATATCCATTTTCTCTTAAGTTATTGGGAAATATTTGATAACACTGTGAGCAGTGTTAGAAATTTAAATGCTTTGAATATGAGGCCTCTTATGCCTGGATAATCTTAGGGCCTTTAAGGTTTGGGTACATATTCCTTCTTGGTTCCCACCCAGGTTCCCCCACATAGAAGTATTCAACCAGCACGAGATGTCTGCACATCTTGCTAAACTCCTTACTTAATATGAGAATAATACTTACCCTTTCTCCTGTGTTAAAGTTAAATTCATCGTGATTTTCTCTCTGGTTTACTGTGGGAAAGGTAAGACACATCAGTTCAGTTCAGTCACTCAGTCTTATCTGACTCTTTGTGACCCCATGAACCATAGCACACCAGGCCTCCCTGTCCATCACCAACTCCCAGAGTCCACCCAAACCCATGTCCATTGAGTCAGTGATGCCATCCAACCATCTCATCATCTGTCGTCCCCTTCTCCTCCTGCCCTCAATCTTTCCCAGCATCAGGGTCTTGGCAAATGAGTCAGGTCTTTGCAAAAGAGTCATCTCTTCGCATCAGGTGGCCAAAGTATTGGAGTTTCAGCTTTAAAATCAGTCCTACCAATGAACACCCAGGACTGATCTCCTATAGGATGGAATGGTTGGATCTCCTTGCAATCCAAAGGACTTTTAAGGTCTTCTTCAATACCACAGTTCAAAAGCACCAGTTCCTCAATGCTCAGCTTTCTTTATAGTCCAACTCTCACATCTAAACAGGACTACTGGAAAAACCATATCCTTGACTGGATCACAATAAACTGGAAAATTCTAAAAGAGATGGGAATACCAGACCACCTAACCTGCCTCTTGAGAAATCTGTATACAGGCCAGGAAGCAACAGTTAGAACTGGACATGGAACAACAGACTGGTTCCAAATAGGAAAAGGAGTATGTCAAGGCTGTATATTGTCACCCTGCTTATTTAACTTATATGCAGAGTACATCATGAGAAACGCTGGACTGGAAGAAACATAAGCTGGAATCAAGATTGCTGGGAGAAATATCAATAACCTCAGATATGCAGATGACACCACCGTTATGGCAGAAAGTGAAGAGGAACTAAAAGCCTCTTGATGAAAGTAAAAGAGGAGAGTGAAAAAGTTGGCTTAAAGCTCAACATTCAGAAAATGAAGATCATGGCATCCAGTCCCATCACTCCATGGGAAATAGATGGAGAAACAGTGGAAACAGTATCAGACTTTATTTTTGAGCTCTCCCAAATCACTGCAGTTGGTGATTGCAGCCATGAAATTAAAAGACGCTTACTTCTTGGAAGAAAAGTTATGAGCAACCTAGATAGCATATTCAAAAGCAGAGACATTACTTTGCCAACAAAGGTCCGTCTAGTCAAGCCTATGGTTTTTCCAGTAGTCATGTATGGATGTGAGAGTTGGACTGTGAAGAAGACTGAGCACCGAAGAACTGATGCTTTTGAACTGTGGTGTTGGAGCAGACTCTTGAGAGTCCCTTGGACTGCAAGGAGATCCAACCAGTCCATTCTGAAGGAGATCAGCCCTGGGATTTCTTTGGAAGGAATGATGCTAAAGCTGAAACTCCAGTATTTTGGCCGCCTCATGTGAAGAGTTGACTCATTGGAAAATACTTTGATGCTGGGAGGGGTTGGGGACAGGAGGAAAAGGGGACGACAGAGGATGAGATGGCTGGATGGCATCACCGACTCAATGGACATGAGTTTGAGTGAACTCCGAGAGATGGTGATGGACAGGGAGGCCCTGTGTGCTGCGATTCATGGGGTTGCAAAGAGTCGGACATGACTGAGCGACTGAACTGACTGATACTATGTGAGTTTAACACTTATGAGTATTTCATGTACATATAATGAATTTTTTTCCCAACCCTGTCACCTTTTCTTGATCTTTAAAATTTTTCACTGTGACACATAACAACACCTAAGAACACACATGTGTTGAAAAGCCTGTGTTTTCTCTGACTTGAAGTGCATATTCTCAGAGACCTTGATGCATTGGGTCCTGGGGGTGGAGACCCTACATTTTGCACGAGCTCCCTGACAGACTTGGATACGGGGCCACAGCTCAGATACAGGGCCACAGGCCCCCAGGGAGCCTGCAGCGGTAGTGGTGGCCGGACCGTGCGAGCTAGGCATGGCCGGGGGTGGGAGTGCAGCCAAGCAGGGCACTCCCCAGCTGACACCCAGGTACCCGCCAGTCTCAGCCTCCTGGGAGAGCTGGCCCCACGGTCCACACAGCGTCATCAGGAGCCACTTGGCTGAAGGCAGCTGCCCATGTCGTCTTGGCCACAAGGTGTCCTCAATACAAGACTGTTTTATCCTTGATGTAAAGTGATCTCACAGCATAGGCACATGTGGAGACAGATGTATCTTCAGTGTGCCGGCCCAGATCTTACTAGTCTTAATGCCTCTTTATAAGTTGATGCACTAAGAATAGTTTATTAAAAACACACAAGAGAGAATGTTAGACTGACGTGCGTGCGGTGAAGGATTTTCTCCTCTGTGATTCATCCTAGCAGCGCTTCTTGAGCTCTCAGTTCCCCAGTCGCTGTGTGGACATTAAAGTCAGGCCTGGTCCCCTCGTCACTTGGGCTTTTCTGACTTAGTCTCGTGGGGGAGCCCTGCTTGTCCAGAGGTCTCCAGGAAGCCCCTGTGGCCCCTCTGAGGGGCCCTGGGCCTTGCTGGGCAGGGTTCCTTCCTCTCTGAATGGAGGTGGAGTGGAAGAGCTATTGTACGCTTGTTTTGTTTTAAACTCTGACCTGCTAGGAATTCATAAAAGTGTAGGTGCAGGTATAGTTATGATTTCCCATGCACACCACGTGAAGTCCCCAGGGAGGCAGAGAAGCCAGGCTTGCCCCATCTAAGCCATGTCCTCCAAAGTCCAGCTTGGCTCCAGGGTGGGTTGTTGAGCTCTGAGCTCCACAGGTAGACATGCCGTCAGGGGCTCAGGGCCCCCACTATCCACCAGCCTGTGCCTTACTCACAGCCCCACACCCTTCTCAAGTAGGACGCTGTGTAGAATGGTCTCTGTCACCCTCAAGGGATCTCTCTTTCTCTTTCTACTCTTCTCTTCCTCTCAGGCCTTTATTTCATCTCTGCACAAGCACTAGGGATTCATTTACATACAGTGCGTGGCAAGTGTTGTGGGATGTTCGAAGTGGAAGAACTATAATTGCTGACCTCAGAGGTACTCGGAGGGAGAGAGCATGTCACAGCTCGTAACTCAGCACTTGCTGTTCACGTAACAGTCGGTGCTAAGACTCAGAGGAGGTACTGAGCGGTACTGTTGGGGTGGCTGGTGCACCCGGGCACATGCAGAGGAAATTAGTCACTGGGCAGAGTCCTTGGAGGGGCCAGGTCATGAGGATGAACCAGGGGCAGTGAAGGGCACTTGTGTGGGGCAGCCTCCTGCTCTGTGACTGGCCTTTCCTGGACCCCCTGCCTGTTTTGGTGACCCAGTCACTTATGGGGTCTGCTCGGAGCTTGGCTCCATGTGATGGGCTTAGTTATAGTGTTCCAAAGAGGGGTTTTGATTTCTGAGAGAGGACCTGCAGAAGCATGAGGTGCATACAGTTTGCTCCAGGAGACTAGAAATGCCTGTAGGTCTTCCATAGTATCAGATTTCAAACTCAGGGCCTTTCCCCACATGCCTGTCTATGCAGCAAGCCCAGGTGCCCAGGTTAAGCCAATGTATGAACCTAGGAAGAGAACCAAGGATGTGACATAATTAGTACATTTGTCGACATTCCTTCTCATTGTGGAGTTATTACACCATCAAGCTGAGCTTTAATTCATACGTGGGTGTGTTTATAGACACAGGAAGTGGATCTAATGTGCACTGCTGTTTGCTTTTTTTTTTCCTTCAAAAGTGATGAAGAGATCCTTTCTGTTTGATTTTGCAAATGTGGCTTATTTGAAAGACTCAGAGTTAAACCATGGGTGACTTGGAGCCTTTTCTGTCCCTTTGGGCAAACTGTTTAGTCCTCAGGTTCCTAATCTATACAGTGCCTTCTTCATACAACTCCTGTGAGGTTTGAGGCAACATAAATGCCTCACACATACTCAGCAAGTGAGTTAGAAGCTCTCAGGAGGGCAGGCGGGACCCCAGACTTTGTCCTGGCCCCGTGGCCAAGACATCCTTGAAACCAGTCCTGAGAAAATGAGAAGAGAAATGATCTAGTTTAACGTGTGTGAACCATGAAGAATGTCTCAGAAGAACAAAACTGGAGCCCTGAGGACCAGCAGGAATTGGTTAATGGATGCTGCACCAGGAAGCAGGATGATCCTGGATTGAGTTGGTTGATGGGTATTGCAGTAGGAAACTGGGTAATTCCTTGATTGAATTGCAAACGGCCCAAGTCATTCTGCCTGACATACTGGGAAGTAGCGGGATGTCGCCATAGCAACCAAGGCTGCAACCACTGCAGGTTGGCAAGTAGCAAAAATCATTATAATATTGAACGACCAAACTTTAATATTTTATTTTCCATAATCATCACTGTAGTTTCCCCTTCTTAACAGAATGGATTCTCATTTTATTTATTGAAACTTTTCTGTGCTGTGCTGAGAGCAAGGACTGTAAGTTGTATATTTGCCAAAAGATGAAAAGGGGCCTTTTGAGGAATTTAACTTTTATTTGGGTCTTTTGGGTGAAGAGCCTGTCATTAGTGCTGCAACTAATTTGATTGTTACACTCGGTTCATTTCCTGGTTTCAGGATTAACATTTGATTTCTGGGACCTGTTCACCATCAAAAGTGCTGAAATTGGTGGCTAAGAGTTTGCTGCAGTGTTTCTTGGAAGGTTTCTTCTTTTATTTATTTCTTATTTTCATTTTCCCAGTTAGAGCAGATGCACCTGCACGCAGAGTAAATACGTGCATAAAGCCCTAGTAGTTACGTATGCATTCAAACATAGTATTCAGAAACTGCGCCCTGCTGTTTTAGTGTGTGTGTTAAGTGACCGAGCTTCATTCTTAAAATCTTGAGTTTCTAGGGAGCAATTCCTCCTAGGGTTTGGGGGCTGGTTTTACCATCACACACACGTTAGTCTTTGGATCACTGGATCATCAAGATACTCTAACTCATTGTATATTAGAATACATTATGTCAGTACAGATATTCATGTATCCATGGAATTCCTTAATACTAGAAAAATTAAACAGAACAATTTGTCATTTCCCCCAGGACTGAATGCTCAGAAGTTGTCAGATAATGAATGACTTCTTAATTTAAATGAAACAAAACTGCAGGAATTAATTTCTCAGAAACTAAGATTATTTCGAACATTTATATTTACCCTTTTGCATTGTTGTAGTTTTGTTCTATTATAGTTGTCAAGATTTAAAACTGTTTTGTGGACTGAGAACAATCTCCTCCCAAATAATTAAATTGTAAAGAAGAGCCATAACTTACCTAGAAAGATTTTCAATCGTCAGCTTTTTTCATTAATGCTTTTTGTTTGTTTGTTTTATATAAAGCACTGGAACAAAATAATAACAGCCTTCTTACCCCACGACACACAAAAATAGATTTTTCTTCACTGAGCATTTAAATTGCACATGCAAAATCAACTAGTTTGCTTTTACAGCAATACATGCTGAGGTGTCATATGCTCAGAAAAACAGTTACACATGTAGGATCAACTTTCGAAAACGTTTTACTGAGAAATGAAATCTATGAAACAGACGGTTTGGTAAAGGAGACACTTTATTACGTGTCTAATAATCTGATGAGACTTAATATAACAGTTTCACAACATAAAGTGGTTGCTAGTGGATCAGGGCTGGTAAGATCTATTCTAGGGAGCTGGAAAGTGAGTTCATTAAGGACTTCAGCTTATTAATCTGGCAAACTAATTTCTGTTTTTCATTTTAAACTTTAAGGACTGTGACTTAGAATCATTCAAACTTTTCGAATCTCCTCCTTCTGCTCTGAGTATAATCCAGTAAATGGTCAAGGCTCTCTACTCATGTAACGTTTGGGCTTTATGTGGTTTAATGTTTGAGTTAGATAATAAATATGTTTGCGTCACTGAACAGTCCTGTTGATAGACAGTTCTCCTTCAGAGTGTGCAGCCAGACGCCTGTCCTCTGTCAGTGCCAGAGCTGCCCTGGGACAGTGGGCACGGCCCTCCTGGACCTCACCCTCTGCTGGGCCCTCGTCCAGCCACACTAGGGAGTCCGACCGCAGCAGGCCTCCAGTGTGGGACTGTGTGATGGCTAGTTCCACTCTGGAAGTTGCCAGGAGAGTCTGACAGAACTGGCCTTGACTCCAGTATGAACTGGATTCATACTTCATAGACGTGGGCAAAATATCTAGTCTATAAACCTCAGCTTCTCAATATCTAAATGGCTGTGAGTACACAATAGAGGCTTTGGGCATACTGAGCAGGTGTGGTCTTGGTGAAGGTGTTTTTGAGATGCAGACCTGAGTGGTGGGTTGTGGCAGGGAGGCAGTGTGGACAGCAGGCCTGCAGAGCGGCAGAGCTCCGTGTCTCCTCGGAGGAGGTTGTGGGGGGCCGAGGCAGGGAGCCGGTGTGGATGGTGGGCATTCACAGCAGGAGAGTTCCACATCGTCCCAGTGGAATCATATCAGGACCAAGTTTCATCCTGAGGCCAACCCTCTGTAAATTGCAGCTCTCTGCATCCCTCTGTTATTAAGCAACTTGTAATAACATTAGAGGATTTTTAAAAATTATGATTCATGCTCCCCAGGCTGTTTCTTATGACAACATTTGGAGTAAATGATCTCTGTCAAGTACATGATGTGGAATCATTTTCTGAGAGGCCTGGCCACTGGGTTATCCACTTATGATGTCAGAGCATGCACAGAGTTTGAAAGTCTGTATGCTTCAGAGTTTTGTTTTGCTGCCTGAGTTGTGTCCCTGGGGAGGGACTGGATGTCATGGCTCTGCCCATCTCTCTGCTCTGGCCTCCCCAGCTTGCTCCTAGTAGGCTCCTCTTTTCTGGTGGTATTTATTGTCTTGGTTTTGACTTCAGGGCTCTTCTGGTTTGGGGTGTGCATTTCAGGGAGTTATTCTTTTGTTCTCTTGGTTGCTGTTGGACAGAAAAATTGCATTCTCTTTTGAGCCAGCAAGACCCAACTCAGAGGTCCCAGTGGCAACAGGAGGAAGTGTGCAGAGAGACAGGGTGACTCAGGGCAGGTATGATTTAATGCTAGCAGTCCTGTTAGCATTGCCGTGGACGTGACATTGACTTTGGAGCCGGACAGAGCATGGCCTGCATTCTGACTGGGCCAGAGAGCAGCTCTGGAAGTCACTTTCTGGACAGACCCATGTCCTCAGCTGTAGACTGGAGCTACCACCATCCGCCAGACGGCCTGCAGCGGATGGAGCCCGTCAGGCCCGTGCAGCTTCTGAAAGCCTGGTGGGCAGCACAGCAACAAGCTATCCCCACTTAATCTCCTTCAGCTTCCATTGAGTACAGCCAGCCTAGAGATGATGTGCTGTAGAGAGAGCCCCTTAAAGAGCTAGAGACAGTTCTTCTGTGTCTAGGCTGAGGACTCAGGGTCAGCGGGAATAGTCAGACTCTGGTTTGCTAAGCACCCTGTGAGATGAACACTTCACCCACGTGAAGATGACTGGGAGTTGTGAGGTGATTCCTGCAAAGTTTCACCTCTAAGGTCTCTAAGTTTTCAACCCCAAAATAATTTTGACTGTGGGACCCGTGGAGTCCTTACTGGATAGATGTGTAGTTGCAATGAATTGAAGTTAGTAGTTTGTATCAATTTAAATTGTTAGGCAACATGAGCAACTTAAAATACATTCTAACACAGGTAAACTTGGATGAGGTTGAGTTCATATTAACCCAAAGATTCAAGTGCTGCGTGTATTTGCAATTTTGCTGAATTATTTCCATTCTGATGGCTGCATCAGCCAGGGCACAGATCATCAGTGGACTAGTCGTGTCTCCCTTCTGTAGATAGAGACAGCATTGCTCTCCAGACTCTGCAGGTTCCTTGTAGTCCTTGAAACTTACTAGCTGGTTTGTCTCTTCACTCTTACGTCTGCCGCTGAAGGAAGATTGGGACTCTCTGTTCTGAACACCCACAAGATCCTCTGGAGGTTATAAACAGACCATGCAGACAAGAGAGCCTCTGGGATAATTTTCTGTGAATGAGATTTACTTGTGAACAGCATGTGGCCTTTCTTCCCAAAGAGTTATAACTATGTTCATTGATACCAACACTAGAGGTTAAAATGTGCCACCAAGAAAACAAAAAGAAAGATAATCTTTTGTGTAATTAAGCAAAGCAAAGTACTTGTTGAGGCTTTGGTGCTGGGAGATTTAAAGAAGGCACTGTGCTCCTGTTCGCCTGTTTACCAGTTTGCAGTTCTTCATCTCTGTTAGGGCTCTGGCGTAGAGCTGCAGACAACTTGAAGCTCATTCTTTGGTTTGAGATTTGTGGTTCTGCATGAATTTATGATTTTGAAAAAAAGTCACTAAAAGAGTGTGGTTTCCATACCCATAGCTCCTTTGAGAAGGATGGGTGTTATGTGGATTTTCCTGCCGCCACGTGAGCTAGAGTGGACACAGGGATAGGCTGCCGTTAGGTGTTTGGTCTGATTTACTCACAGATTTTATTTTCTTGGGCTCCAAAATCACTGCAGACGCTGACTGCAGCCACGAAATTAAAAGATGCTTGCTCCTTGGAAGAAAAGCTATGACAAACCTAGACAGCATATTAAAAAGCAGAGACATTACCTATAAAGGTCCATCTAGTCAAAGCTATGGTTTTTAAAGTAGTCATGTACAAAATCATGTGCAAATGTGAGACTCCCTCCTGATTCCCCCTCCCCCTCCCCCTCCCTGTTCTCCTCTTCCTCCTCTTCTCCTGGTTCTCCCCCTTCCCATCCCCCATGGGTTCTCAGCTTTTAAACTCAGATTGAATTGCTCCACCGAAGTTCTGCGTCTGTGGGCAGCAGCTGATGGGACTTGGTGGCCTCCATAATCACGTGAGCCCATTCGCTGTAAAAAAAAAAAACAACTTTCTCTCACCTGTACATGGATCCATCCTCTATCAGATCTGTTCTTTGGGGGTCTCTGGCTGACACTACCCACCTGCCAGGGGCTGGCCGCATGGCTGCAATTGTCCAGATACTGTGGAGCACAATCCCGTCTGTCCACAGGGCTCATTTAGCATGGCTGTTACTGTCCACTCATGCGGCAGGTCTCACATCTTGGGTGGTATTGAGATAGCCCAGACACTGGAGTTGATGAAGAGGAAGTCTGTGGAGGTGGTCAGCAGGTTAGGACTCATTAAAGTCCAGGGTTATGATGTCGCCGAGGGTGGACCCGTCTCAGATGTGGTTTCTGGACTGGAGTCCCTTGGACACTTCTGAGGGGGGGTCAGTGCTGGTCTGAGTCTGGTCCAAGGGTTGATCCTCGGGCAAAGGATGGATGTGGAGGGGCTCTGACTGACTTGGCAGGTGACCTCACACCTGAGTCTGTTTTCCAGATGAGAGCGCCTACCTGTGTCTACCCCTCCTCCAGAATAGCTAACAGAACTGTGTTCGGAAGTTTGGTATGTGTAAGTCAGCTCAGCAAAGCTCTGTTTATGGACTGAGGGTTGCATACAAAGCAGCTCTTCATCCCCCACCCCACCCCTCCTCCTCCTTCACCCCACCCCTCCTCCTCCCCCACCCTCTCTTCCTCACTGCTCTCTCCAGGGTCAGAGAAAACCTCAGAAAGAGGCAGCATGCCCCATAGAAGGCACTCTGGGCATAGCACAGGAAGGCTTGGCACCAAGACTGGGAATGCGGTGAGGATGTGAGTGATTGTTACTCAGAATGTCATCAATAGTATAAATCATGTGTACTGAATGCCAGAAATTTTGAGGTGTTTCTTGGTCCTGGGGCTCCAGGAAAGCCTGGAGAAGATGTCCAGACAGCAAACCAGTGATGCTGGTGAAGCTTGCTGCACCAGGCAGGAGGGTCTCAGGGATGCAGGTCTGCCCCTGAGCTGCTCGTGAAGTCTGCGTGAGACATCCCAGGGAGCTAACCCCCGAGTAGATGCGGGAATGTTCTGGGACACACAGACTCGCATGTGCTTCCTAGGGCTTCAAAGCCCAGGATGGCTGGCAGGGGCTGAGGCAGCAGGATCGTGCTGACCAGGGCCTTGACCAGCATTGTGGTGTGGACAGGGCTTGTTTTTTCCGGGGACCCAAGGCCGAGCCAGCCATGCTGTCCCCTGGCCTTGGTGTGGCTGGCGGGGCCTGGAGGTACCGGGCTGCAGACGCCACGCTCTAGGAGCCTGTCCTTGGACTTGGGGCCCATGCTGGGCCCACGATTGCTGTGTCTCCAGGTCCTTGATCAGTCACATTTGCATAGATCCTGTTCCTGGGAAGGCCATGTTCTGAGGTTCCAGGTGGACATGTGTTTGGGGCGATGGTGGTGAGTGCTGTCCCCACAGGACACGCCTTGTGTTCAACTCAGTGTGCCGGGCACCATCCTCCTTGAGGGTGTCTGCAAGGTCCCTGCCGGGGCCCCACAATCCCCTAAGACCGGCCCAAGCTCGCTCCTGACTCCATGGTCCCTGTGCTGTTGCTCATTCGAGTCTCCATTCGTGGGGACCTGTTATAACTGTGTTCTAAGTGTGGCAGGGTGGGCTGGGTGTGGATTCCACGCTCTGGGTGCCCCATGAGCTGCCAGTTCTGGGAGACAAGCCTCTCCCAGTCAGTAGCACTTGGGCTGGGAACTGGTCAGATGCCAACTCGAGCCCAGAGACATGCATGCAGGGTCCCCAGAGCCTCGGTGAACGGCCCAGGGCGTGTGCAGTGGGCCCTGGTTCATGCTGTAAACCCTCGGTCTTCACGCACTGACCAGGCTCCGGAATAGGGAGCCCAGCGTGGATGGACTGCTTCTCCCTCATGGGGAGCTGGGACCCTGGGGGAGGGGCAGGGAGATCCGAGGGTCTGCGCACAGGGTCTGCCGGCTCCTCCTGGGGTCTCCGCGGGGCAGCTTGACAGCACCTCTTGCTCTGCCCAGGGTCCTCGCTGTCCGTGTTCTGTGGGCATCAGCACTGACCCCAGCTCCCGGCCGCCCACGGCTCCCCTCAGAGGACGGGCTTGGCCAGCTGGGCTTCCCTGCCCGGAAGCACCCCCATCCCTCTCTGCCTTGTCCCTCCGAGCAAGTCCTGGAGAGTGAGGGCCGCAGGGTGGGGGCTCAGCTCCTGGAAGAGCGGGGTGATGGACCCCAGGCCACTGCCGTCCATAGAACACCTGCCCCCGGGCCTCTGCCCGGCTGCCCACCGGGCTGCTGGAAGGGCCTGTGGCCCGTGGGGCTGCCAGATGGGCCCTGCCTTCCCACCCAGGAGGAGGGGGATGGTCTGAAGCCCTTGGGTGGCAGGCTTCCCTGGGCTGTAACTTTTCAGACCCCGGGGAGCCCAGCGGGACTGGGAGCTGCCTAGTGGCGGGGCCTCTGCTGGGCCTGCCCACTCACTTTCCAGAGGCCGAGTCGGCATTGCTGACGCTCCCCAGGAAGTTGCCCATTTATGGCCACTAGAGCAAATGATATCATCACAAGAGGTGGCTCCTGTCTAAATGGGGATCATTTGTGAAATGAGATTATAGACGTTTCTCTGGAAAACCAGGAGGCCAAGCACCTGCCTTCTGGACCCGAGGTCCAGGGGCTGGGGCAGCAGCAGAATGAAGGCGCACCACCCCGGGGCCAGTGCCCTCCCAAGCAGGGGGCTCTCTTCCCTGCCTGGCGCCAGGCGGCCCCCGCATCCACACGGAGTCGACTCCAGCTCCGTGTTTTCTGTGAGGCTTGAATATATGGGACATGCATCGCAGTCCCATGCCCGCCCTGCTGCAGTGCACTTGTCTGGCAGAGCCCCGTGGCCGCCTGGTCCACGCCGTGCCTTCCCCTGCCCGGGAGCGCGCTGGGCCGCTTGCGGCCTCACTCTCCTGCAGGGACGGTCCGCCCTCCTCCCCGCGCACATCACCCCGTTCGCTGAGAAGCCTCCTGCTCTTTGCATTCGGACGCTGCAGGCAGCACGGCCAGAGTCTTGCCTTGGTAAGTCCAGGGTGACTGGTCTCCACTTCCCGTTGGAGGTAGAGGCACTCCCACCCGTGTGGTGGCCTCAGGCAGGCAGCCAGAGCCGTTACCACGACTAGTCAGTCTCCGGGAGCAGCTCGCCTCGGCACTTTGCAGCAGGCTCTCTCCCATCCTCCCCCAGCATACGTTGCTCTGCCTCTATGAGTGGGACACTCATCTTCCCTAGACTGGCAGCAGCCCCGGGAGCACCCTGGCTGCCGTGGAGGCTGAGGGAGAGGGCTGGCCCGGCGGTCCAGGACAATACCGCTATCATTCTAAGAAGACGGAATCAGTTTCCAGTTAGCCCCGGTTCCTCTAATCACTGAGCACTGGAGCTGTGGGTAAGGCAGGCACAGTGCTGGCTGCCTCTCCGTTTATTAAGGCAAGGCTGCAGCAGCTGGGCTGCTGGCTTCAGTGTCCCTTTGGGAGCGAGTAAATCCAGGGACCTGCGGTTATTAAAACCCGTGTTTTCATGCAAGCCGTGGGGAGAAGAGCCTGTGAAGACAGCTTCCTTTGTAATGCCTGCTGCGGCCAGAGCCCTGCTGCTCCCGGCAGCTGCATTAAATAGGATGAAAGGAAGGGGAAGGTCTTTGAGATGCTGGTAAGCACTGCTTGTGTTTATGCCGTGAAAGCTGAAAGCCCCTTCAGAAGCAGGAGGTTTCGATCTGTAGCCGGCAAGCTGCCGTCCTGTCCTGACGGAGATGACGGTGCTGGGTGTGCAGGGAGTCGCTGAGGCTAGAGACGAAACCAGCTTCTGAGCGACATGCTGGCAGAGGGTCCCCACAAGCCGGGTCCCTAGAGGGCTATGGGCAGGGACGCGGTGGCAGTGCCCGGCAAGCCTTGAGCAGCGAGCTGAGGGCATTCCTTCTTACGCTGCTGCCCTGCTCTGCTGATATTGTTCTTCTGCTTTACCTTGTGCAGAACATACCCCCTCTAAAGAGAAGCGGCAGCCCTTCCTAAGGAGAGGCTGTCGATGGGGTCATTATTCACTCAGGCATCTGGGGAACTGGTTTACAAGTTCCTGCTGTGAACGGCCAGGATGCCTTGTGTGTAGACAGTGCACTCTGTGAAGACCCGAGCACGTCCAATAAGAAGCACTTACTGGTTTGCCGTATTTAGGTGAATACTGACTGTTTCATTCATAATCTTGTCCCCAGAGCTCAGGTGCATTTCTATGCACAGGCTCTGTGTCACTGTGGAGTATATGGTGACCTTTGACTTGTCTAGGGAGCAGAACTGTCAGTGGAACTTTCTCTGGCTTGTGAATCACACTTTGTTCTCAGCAACAAGTGTTAGCACAGGATCACCAGTCACAAATGTCACTCACTGAACTGGGGCCCTGCACAAAGGGGCAGGGTCCCCAGGGAGCAATTTGGAAGGGGCCTTGGTGGGATTTGGGGCAATGCAGACAGTTTGATTTAGCTGCACGTGTGGAGAGGTCTGGGCCAGGTGTGAGCAGATGCCACCCAGGGAGCAGATGACATCTGACCCTTTAATTCTCAGTCTGGGTTTGCAGCACTGATTCAACAAGTGTTGGCAAGTAACAAGTATCACTTTTTTTTTTTGCCAACTCATTTTAATCTATTTATGGCTAAAACAAAAATGAATAGCCTGAAAATAAGTCTGTATAGTAACACTGTTCAAATTGAAAAACTGTAAGGTTATACCCAGTTCTGTGAACATGACACAGAACAGACCTGCAGTCAAAGTAGAGATGCCCTCAGAGGCTGGCATGTGTTTAGTGGGTAAACGCTGGCTTTCTGCTCTGGTCAAACGGGCAGCAAGAACTTCAAAGTGCTTTTTGTTTTCTAAGCAATGTTGCCTCATTTAAATGCTGTTTAATTTGGTAGCTTTCTTTTTCTAAATGAGCAAGTCTTAACAGTAGAGGACCAGACTGACTGCCTCTAAAGCATACAGACTTGACGCAGGCTGGATGGCAACCTTCCACATACTGGGCTCTGTCTGAGACAGGAGTGCTTGAGACAGACAGTTTCCTCCTCTCTGGGTCCACTGCAGGCTGCTCAGGCCTGGGTGCTCATTAGGAAGAAGAGAGCAAGAGCAGGACACAGACACTGCCCCGCCCCTCAACACGCACATGCCAGCTCCAGCATCACACACACACACACACACGCACACACACACCCCTGCTCCAACATCTTACACACACACATACACGCACACACACCCCTGCTCCAACATCACCCACATATAGAGACACCCCTGCCTCACCCCCCACACACACCCCTGCTCCAGCATCACACACACACACACGCACACACCTCTGCTCCAGCATCTCACACACACACACACCCCTGCTCCAGCGTCTTACACACACACACACGCACACACACCCTTGCTCCAACATCACACACATATAGAGACACCCCTGCCTCACCACACACACACACACACACACACACACCCCCTGCTCCAGCATCACACACACACACACGAACACACCCCTGCTCCAGCATCTTACACACACACACATACACACCCCTGCTCCAGCATCACACACACACACACAAACACACCCCTGCTCCAGCATCTTACACACACACACACACACACCCCTGCTCCAACATCACACACATATAGAGACACCTCTGCCTCACCACAGACACACACACACACACAAACACACACACACCTGCTCCAACATCACACATTGACACACACACGAACACACCCCTGCTCCAGCATCACACACACACATTCACACACCCCTGCTCCAGTATCACACACACATACACACATCCCTGCTCCAACATCACACACACACACACCTGCTCCAGCATCACACACACACACAAAGACACACTCACCCCTGCTCCAGCATCATACACACACAGGCACACACCCCTGCTCCAACATCACACACACACATGCACACACCCCTGGTCCAACATCACACACACACACACACCCCTGCCTTACCACACACACATACCCCTGCTCCACCATCACACACACACATGCACACACACACTCCTGCTCCACCATCACACACACACACATACACCCCTGCTCCACCATCATACACACACACACACACCCCTGCCTTACCACACACATACACACTCCTGCTCCAGTTTCACACATACACACACACACACCTGCATCGCCACACACACACACCTCTTCCAACATCTCTCACACACTCACACACACCTGCCTCACCACATACACGCACACTCCTGCTCCAGCATCTCACACACACACACACACACACATACACACCTGCCTCACCACACACACACTCCTTCTTCAGCATCACTCAGCACACTCAAACACACCCCTGCCTCACCACACACACATATTCCTGCTTCAGCATCACACACACACACACACACACACACACACACACACACACACACACCACCTCTTGCAGCCTCTCTCTCATACACACGCCCCGCACACCCCTTCAATAGAGGATGCCTCCCAGGAGGCAGGTGAGTGCATGCGTTCCTGGCCATGGGGCGGGAGGCACAGGAAGGCTGTGTTGAGGCTGCTGTGTGGTTACAGTTCCCCTGGGGTGTGGGACTCCCGTTGGGACCAGACACCCCTGCTCTGTGTTTGTAACCCGCTGCATAATGTGTGCGGTATTTCTGAACATGCACTCCCACACGCTTATTGTGACTGCCTTGGTCCCCATTTGAGCACAGATACCCCTCCTGGCACCTCTGCTCAGGGTCCATACTCAGGGGCTGCTGCCTCAACTCTGAGTCACTACATGTTTTCCAAAGACACAGCATCTGCCAGAAATTTGATCATTGGGTCATTATTTTATTCATGATTATTTCAAGATAATAACTAGTAGTAAAATTAGCATTCTTCCTCTGACTAGCATCAGGGGAAAAAAGTCATAACATTTCTATTTAGAGAATAGTTATTGTGAATAGCTTCCCCGTCCACACGTATTTGTGAAAACTGCACCACATTCAGTGGGCCCGAAAGCAACGTGTTAGGTGGGACTGTTTCATCCTGTCACGTCTCACTTGGCAGAAAGTGTTTGGTTCCCAAACCTGGCGGGTGAAGAGCAGGACGTGTGCTCTGGGCCCTCTGGGTGCTCTTCTCCCCATGGCCGATGCTGGGCAGAGGCTGGCCTGCCACTCCCACAGCGCAGTGGGGCTCTGGGGCCCCTGCGCCTCCCAGGCCTCAGGCCGCCTCTGGGCCCCATGCAGCGGTGGGGGTCTGGGGCCGTGCACAGGCGCCTCTGATGCAGGAAGCACGCCGCAGCGGCCCCTCTGCAGGGCCTTCCTGAGCTGCCAGCGGGAGGGGGCGGGGAGCTCCCCTCTGGGTGTCAGCGCGGCTCTGCTGGCAGGGGCCTTGTGAGGACTGGGGTTTCCAGTCCCTGTGCCCCACCCACGCCCCCTCCTTGTCCTCAGGCTGCATCCAGGGATGTGTGGTCCACCAGGCCAGGAAGGCTGGCTCAGCTTGCCAAGTGCACATCTCACCAGCGGGTCCCTGCAGGGCCAGGCTGTGCTCTGTCCTGGTCACGACTCAGAACCTCCCTCCAGGCCCGCAGCCTTCCCGTCCCCGGGCCTTGAGCACCATCCTTTCTGTCCTGCCGGCCCTGCTGGCCAACCTGTGCCAGCTTTTCCTTTGGCTTCGTTGCTGAGCTGAGCCATCCATCTCCTCCATCCAAGGAAGAGTGGGCACTCTGACCTGAGCCTTATCCCACCCAGTTCTAGGCCTGTGTCCCCACCCAACATCCACGCGTCCCTGCCTACAGGTCTAGACCTGCTTCCCTCACGTCCTGCCTGGTGAGTGAGGATGGAGGGACTGACCCTTTAGTCCCATGGGGACAGGGGGATGCCGACCCCCAGGTCCCGTGGGGATGGGGGGCCTGATCCCTGGGTCCCATGGGGATGGAAGGATGGCTGATCCCTGGGTCCTGTGGGGATGAGGGGGCTGACTCACAGGTCCCATGGGGATGGGGGCTGGTCCCTAGGTCCTGTGGGGATGGAAGGATGGCTGACCCCCGGGTCCTGTGGGGCTGGGGGGCTGACCCCCGGGTCCCGTGGGGATGAGGGTGCTGGTCCCTGGGTCCCTTGGGGATGGAAGGGGTGCACAGCTGTCTCAGGACCTGATTCGGCACAGCCATGGCCATGGGGCATCAGAGGGGAAGGGGCACCACTGTGCAGATGCTCGGGTTCCCAGCCTCCCACCACATGTGCCACCCTGCTCCCTTCAGTCGCCTCCTGGGATGACTCTTGTGTGTCTTCAGGCCTCCTGGGTCCCACTCACCCCATTTCTAGACTTCATCTTTCTCAAAGCACTTGTGACTAGGTCCATGCTTACAAGGACTGTCTGGGGCGCTCAGCTTCAAGGTGCATTTGTGCACACGTGGTTTAGATTTTTCCTTTATTTTTATTTAATTTTTTTTCATATATATATGCATGTGTGTGTGTATGTGTCATATCTGTAAAATGAGTGTCCTTTATCATCCACTTACTGAATCAAAGAAAGAATTGTTCAGAGTGTGCTGGTCTGATGATGCTCTAGGAGCTGCATGCATGTGAGGCCCGCACGCAGCCTGGCCGGGGTGCCCCCCTACATGAGGGGTCTCCACATGGGGCAGCTGGCAGGTGAATGTTGAGGGCGAGAAGCAGAGGCTCACCAGCCATCCGCATCTCGCTCTCCCCGCCTCCCATTTCCATCGGGACTGCTGGAGGCTGTGCTATAATTCTCGCAAGAAAGCAGCTTCCACCCATCAACTCTTCACCATCTTTGTCGCAAGAGGAACTCTCGAGTGTCTGCTCGATCTGTTGAAATCTTCACGTTTGTTCTCAAGGATAAGCGTGTTCTTGAAAGCCCAGACGTCAGATATGTGCTTGTGTTATTCCTGGGAACATGTCACCTGCTGAGTTTCACTGTGGGCCCCCCTGAATTCCGGGCCCCAGAGGGAGGCAGGTCTCAGTTCAAAGATATTTTTGTTTTGTAGTGAGAGAAACTACCTTAGTGTCTTAATTCCTGCGGCCATAGGCATTAAACGCTGGGAGATGGAAAGGAATGTCCCCACATCTATTCTTTCCTATTATCAGATGATGAAGCTATGGGGTGATTTTGAAACATCGTCTGCTCTGTTCATTGGGTTATAAGTAAATTCTCGATGCGGTTCCACTCAAGAAAATTCACCACTGCTTAGCAGAGGACCGCCAGCCTCCAGTGGACTCTGGTGCCACCAGCAGGGTCGTGCTGGAGTCAGCGTGGGGGCTAGGCTCCGTGCAGCTGCTGGACAGCTGTGCGATGCTGAAGCCTGGGTGCAGCCCGATGAGCGCTGGCCGTGGAGGCCAGGCTCCCACCTCGGCACGGTCAGGTGCACCCTCCTCCTGCCTCTGATGGAGCCTCAGGCCTGAGAGAGGTCACACCTGGGGGATGAGACCCAGGGGTCAGGCAGGGCTGGTTTCTGCCAAGGCTGTGCGGCGTAGCTGGCCCAGGAACGGAAATAGTCCAAGCACTGATCTGGTGACCCTCCTGTCTTTCTCCCTTCCCATCCCCAGTGTCATCTTTTATGCCCTGGGAAGTCCCCCTGGGCTGAGTGGAGAGCTCTCCCTTTGCTAACAGGCTGTGCAGGGCAGTGGGGCGTCTTCTGCCCGGCTTCCCAGCAGCCTGCCTGTTGGAGGTGGCCTGTCTCCCATCCGTCCTCGTGGGAGGGGCCTCGTGGGTGGCTAGACGCCTGCCCGGTGGTCCGTGGTCAGGGGGCAGCTCGTCCGTGGTGGCAGCAGTGCCTGCCGCCCAGCTCACCTCCTGCCTGCTGTCCTCTCCTCGGTGGGGAGGAAGCCAGAGCCATTTAAGTACCAGAAGCTCTGTGTTCAGATGCAGACACGCTGAGGCCGTGGTCGGCGGTCTCCCCATGTGAAATGGGTCTCTGGCCACTGTGCTTGGCTCCAGTCAGTGTCTGTGCAGAGCTGCAGCTCTAAGCGCAGCTGGCACAGGCCTCTGGGCCGAGTCCTCTGCCTTGTCCGCAGGGTGGGGTGGGGAGGCTGAGGACCCGTGCGTGTGAAGTGTGTCTTGCAGAGAGGAAAAGCATTCCCTAGGGATAGGAAATTAGGACGGGATGTTTAGGAAGAGTACTCTCTTGAGAACCCTCAGGTGGATGGAAAAGCTGGGCTCACGTCCTCCTGCAGATGTGGGGTGGGGCCACCCTGGGAGGGGCTGAGTGTCCCTGCACGTGCCCCCTCTCTGCACATGGTGGGCTCCTGGCCTTGCCTGGATCATCTCCAGGTTTCACGTGTGAGCTAGGTCTGTCCCCCCTCCCCCTGCAATGTATGGATTTGGGGAAAGGAGGAGTCTTGGTGCCCCAGGCCAGTGACCTCCCTGTGCTGAGGTCCTGGGCTTGTCACCAGATCCAGAGAGAGGGGCTTGAACAGCCAAATCTGTTGTCTCACAGGTGGGAGGCTGGGCATCTGAGGTTGGGGTGTCCTGGGAGCCCCTCCTAAGGTTCCAGGCCTCCCTCCTGCTTTGCCAGCGTCGTTGGCTTCCGTGGGTGCAGACGTGCCTCACCCCAGTCTCTGCCTTCCTCTTCACTGGTGGTCTCCCTAGGAGCGTCTGAGGCTAGACTGCCTCTCTCGGTCTTGACCAGTCCTGCAGGGGCTCTGTGTGACCCCAGCCCCCTCACTGATGCCGTCTGAGACTGCCTGTCTCCAGTGAGGTCATGTCTGAGCTGCTGGGGGTCAGGACCTCAGCACGTGGGTTTGGGGGACACAGTTTAGTACGTAACCTTGGTAAGAACTGGTCTGGGGTATAGCCGTGCTGTAGCCTCCTGTGATTTAGGGAGCAGGGTGACAGCAGTGTGGCGATGACCTTTGCTGTTAAAGTGCCTCCTATTCTTGATTTGATGGTCACTGAGCTGTGGCACATTTTGAAAAGGATCACTGGACCCCGATTCTGTTCTTGGCTCCACAGTTGATGAGGTTTACATGTGTGCATGCTCAGTTGTGTCCAACTCTTTGTGACCCCATGGACTGTAGCCCACCCAGCTTCTCAGTCCAGGGAATTCTCCAGGCAGGAATACTGGAGTGGGTTGCTATTTCCTGTTTCAGGGATCTTCTGGACCCAGGGGTTGAACCCATGTCTCCCTCATCGGCTCAGTCTTTACCACTAGCAACCTCAGAAGCCCCTGGTGAGCTTTACATTTATAGCGTGAGATGAACGTGTCTTCTTTGTTAGGCCTCTTTTATTCCTCCACAGAATAACCATCTTGCAACAGCGATGCCTACACTCACCTGGGGCCTGGAAGGGCATACATTCAGTGCTTTGTAAACTGACAGTTGCCATATGACATTTATTGGGAAATCTGCCCAAATTCCACACCTGAGTTTTGTACTAAAAAGGACTCATGAAACCCTGAAGACACTTCTGCTGTGCAGTTGTCCCTGGTGTGGCCCTTCTCCTAGGTGTGACCCTTCATCACCCCCCTGAGGAGAGGAGCCCCCAGGTGTGACCCTTCATCACGCCCTGAGGAGAGGAGCCCCTAGGTGTGACCTTCATCACCCACTGAGGAGAGGAGCCCCCAGGTTGACCTTCATCACCCACTGAGGAGAGGAGCCCCCAGGTGTGACCTTCATCACCCACTGAGGAGAGGAGCCCCCAGGTTGACCTTCATCACCCACTGAGGAGAGGGAGCCCCCAGGTGTGACCTTCATCACCCACTGAGGAGAGGAGCCCCCAGGTGTGACCCTTTGTCACCTCCTGAGGAAAGGAGCCCCCAAGTGTGACCCTTCATCACCCCCTGAGTAGAGGAGCCCCCCAGGTGTGACCTTCATCACCCACTGAGGAGAGGAGCCCCCAGGTGTGACCTTCATCACCCACTGAGGAGAGGAGCCCCCAGGTGTGACCTTCATCACCCACTGAGGAGAGGAGCCCCCAGGTGTGACCCTTTGTCACCTCCTGAGGAGAGGAGCCCCCAGGTGTGACCCTTCATCACCCCCTGAGTAGAGGAGCCCCCAGGTGTGACCCTTCATCACCCACCAAGGAAAGGAGGACCCCCTAGTGTGGCCCTTCATCCCACCGTGTGTGGCTCAATCTGGCACACTGCCCTCCTTCTGGTGACAGCCCTGGACTGGGGCTGTTTCCATTCCTGTCCTGCAGTTTGCACAGACCTCCCCAGCCAGACTTGATCCCAAACCCAGAGGGGTCCTCAGGCTGCATGCCTCATGGCCGTTTCCAGCTCTGGATATGCACTTGAAGGTCAGGCCAATGAGCAGCTGGACCTGCTGTGTCTTGGGGCTGGTTACCCCTGCCTGCTACTTCCCTGCTCTGAAATGGGAGTTAGCCTGAACCCCCATCTTCCCAGCCTCTCCACACTCTGCTGTTTCTACTTGTCTAAAAGAATATTAATAATGAAGTAAGCACAGCAGTTAGAGCCATCACTATAAAATTAATAGACTTTAGTTTTAAGAACAGTTGTAGGTTTATAGAAAGATTGAGCAGAAAGTACCCCCTCGTCCACAAGCACCTTCCTTATTTTAACATCTTGCATGATTGCTGCATCTGTTACCATTGAGGAAGCAATATTGGTATATTATTGATTGGAGTCCATGGTTTGCAACAGGATTCAGTGTTCATATTGTCCGTTCTGTGGATAGGAACAAGTGTACAGTCACATGTACCCATCATTACAGTGTCTAACGTGTATCCACGATGCATCCATCATCGCAGCGCCATGCGGACTAGGTTCACTGCCTTAAAGACCTTCTGTGCTCCACTTACTCATCCTTCCCTCCCCCAGCCGCTGAGAACCACTGATCCTTTTACTTTCTCCACAGTTTTACCTGTTGCAGAATGTCATGAAGTTGGAACCATACCACCTCTAGCCTTCGCATGTGGTCATAAGGTCCCTCCATGTCTTTTCATTGCTTGACAACTCATTTCTTTTTAACTGAATAATATTCATTGTCTGAATGGACCATAGTTTATTTACCCACTTACCTACTGAGGGACATCTTGGTTGCTTACAGGTTTTGACAGCTGTGAATAAAGCAGCTACAAAACTTGAGTGCAGGTTTCTGTGTGGACATAGATTTTCAGCTCACTTGGGTGAATGCCACGGAGTGTGAAGGCTGGCTTGTGTGGTGAGAGTATGTTCAGTTTTGCAGGAATCACAGGCTGTCTCCACAGCAGCCGTGTATATGATGCCAGTGCCTTTCATGTGCTTATCTGCCATCTGTTTACATTATTCTGTTTAAGTCTGTCTACACTTTTAATTGGGTTGTTTATTTCTCATTGAGCTTTAAGAATTCTTTACATACCTGTCCTTTATCAGATATGTGCTTTGCAAATATTTTTATCTGTTACTTGCCTTTTCATTCTTAGGCACTCAGTTCAGATCAGTTCAGTTCAGTTGCTCAGTCGTGTCCCATGAATTGCAGCACACCAGGCCTCCCTGTCCATCACCAACTCCCGGAGTTCACTTTAATATAAATCTATATGTATATGTGTTCAGTTCAGTTCAGTTGTTCAGTCGCATCTGACTCTTTGCGACCCCATGAATAGCAGCACGTCAGGCCTCCCTGTTCATCACCATCTCTCAGAGTTCACTCAAACTCACTTCCATCGAGTCTGTGATGCCATCCAGCAATCTCATCCTCGGTCGTCCCCTTCTCCTCCTGCCCCCAATCCCTCCCAGCATCAGAGTCTTTTCCAATGAGTCAGCTCTTCACATGAGGTGGCCAAAGTACTGAAGTTTCAGCTTTAGCATCATTCCTTCCAAAGAAATCCCAGGGTTTATCTCCTTCAGAATGGACTTGTTGGATCTCCTTGCAGTCCAAGGGACTCTCAAGAGTCTTCTCCAACACCACAGTTCAAAAGCATCAATTCTTTGGCGCTCAGCCTTCTTCACAGTCTAACTCTCACATCCATACATGACCACAGGAAAAACCATAGCCTTGACTAGACGGACCTTTGTTGGCAAAGTAATGTCTTTGCTTTTGAATATACTATCTAGGTTGGTCATAACTTTTCTTCCAAGGGGTAAGTGTCTTTTAATTTCATGGCTACAGTCACCATCTGCAGTGATTTTGGAACCCCAAAAAATAAAGTCTGACACTGTTTCCACTGTTTCTCCATCTATTTCCCTTGAAGTGATGGGACCAGATGCCATGATCTTCGTTTTCTGAATGTTGAGCTTTAAGCCAACTTTTTCACCCTCCTCTTTCACCTTCATCAAGAGGCCCTTTAGCTCCTCTTCACTTTCTGCCATAAGAGTGGTGTCATCTGCATATCTGAGGTTATTATAGATATATCTTCTTAAGTAGTAATGCTTTCATTTGTTCTGGTTCTGTTGTTATTGAAACCATATTTGAACAGAGTTTAAGTCAGATTAGCATGGTTAATTGGTGCCCACTCCAGTATTCATGCCTGGAGAATTCCATGGCAGAGGAACCTGGTAGGACATGACCGAGCAACTGAGCACACACTGACTGTGGGCCATAAATAGGAAGGCTGTTTTGTTCTGGAGATACAGAGGCAATTAAAACATGATTCATTTACTGGGTGTGGTTATAACCCAGTCAGGAAGAGATGGTCATAGACACAAATAGCATCAGTGCAGGGCAAGCAAGACCGCCCTCCTGGGGAACTGTGGACACAGAGCCCTGGGGGCCTCGGACAGGAAATTACTTTGATCTGGGTTTGAGGGACCAGTGCAGCTTCACAGAGGGAGTAGGTTTTGATTGGACTTTGAGGTGCAGCTGAGGTTTTCATCTCAGAATTGGAAGAAGTCATTTTCACCTGATAGATGGTGGTACAAGCGTCCAAAAACTGCCAGCTGTCGAGAAGGGCTGGGAGGTGGTTAAGCAGTGGTTGAACAAGGGCTGGAATGCCCATGATCTCCACCCCCGCCTTGTCCCCTTGCATGGGTCCTCTCCATCCTTCCTGGCATTGCTGGTGTCCTGGCATGGTGATGGTCCCGACTCTACAGACAAGTCAACAGGTCCTCTTGCAGATGGAGTCTGGCTGAGAACCTGTGTTTTGGACTCAAGCACGATGCGGAGGCCTGACCCCAAGAGTCCCCCCAGGCTCCTGCATGGGCTGGCGCGGGGGGGCAAGCATGTGTGGATTGTCATGTTCGAACTTTCTGCTGCTTTTTCCCCCCACTGAGTGCTGAGCTTACTGTCAGGCACAGAGCGGGCAGGTCACAGTCTCGGGGCTGAGTGAGACAGACACTGGCCCTCTCGGGTCTGGTCTCCTTCCCCTGGAGCCTGGGGGCCTTGGGCCCGGTGTGCACTGTGAAGGTGGCCAGTCATCCTGCCCTCAGGCTTGAGCCAAGTGAGGGCAGAGTAAAGGAGTAGAACTTACACTGTTACAGAGGAGAGGGCGCAGAGGGAGACAGAGGGGGAGAGTGAAGGGGAGACAGAGACAGAGAGGGAGGGGCAGAGTCAGAGAGAGACAGAATCAGAGAGAGACAGAGAGAGGGGGACAGAATCAGAGAGAGGCAGAGAGGGAGAGAGAGAGAATCAGAGAGAGGCAGAGTCAGAGAGAGGGAGAGACAGAGTCAGAGAGAGACAGAATCAGAGAGAGACAGAATCAGAGAGAGACAGAGAGGGGGACAGAATCAGAGAGAGGCAGAGAGGGAGAGAGAGAATCAGAGAGAGACAGAGTCAGAGAGAGAGGGAGAGACAGAGTCAGAGAGAGACAGAAACAGAGAGAGATAGAATCAGAGACAGAATCAGAGAGAGACAGAATCAGAGAGAGACAGAATCAGAGAGAGACAGAGAGAGGGAGACAGAATCAGGGAGAGGCAGAGAGGGGGGAGAGAGAGAATCAGAGAGAGACAGAGTCAGAGAGAGAGGGAGAGACAGAGTCAGAGAGAGACAGAAACAGAGAGAGATAGAATCAGAGACAGAATCAGAGAGGCAGAGAGAGAGAGAGAGAATCAGAGACAGAGAGGGAGGGGCGGAGTCAGAGAGAGAGAATCAGAGAGAGAGAGAGGGGGACAGAATCAGAGAGAAGCAGAGAGGGAAGAGAGAGAATCAGAGACAGAGAGGGAGAGACAGAGTCAGAGAGAGACAGAGATGGAGAGAGACAGAATCAGAGACAGAATCAGAGAGGTAGAGAGGGAGAGAGAGAGAATCAGAGACAGAGAGGGAGGGGCAGAGTCAGAGAGAGGGGGACAGAATCAGAGAGAAGCAGAGAGGGAAGAGAGAGAATCAGAGACAGAGAGGGAGGGACAGAGTCAGAGAGAGAGACAGGATCTCAGAGAGACAGAGGGGGGGAGAGAGAGAATCAGAGAGAGACAGAGACAGAATCAGAGAGAGACAGAGAGGGGGGAGAGAGAGAATCAGAGAGAGGCGAAGGGGCAGAGGGGCAGAGACAGGGTGAGGAGACAGAGAGGGAGAGACAAGAGGATGGAGCCTACTGAGCCGTTTGTGGTGCTGAGCGCGGGGTGGAAGGGGGTGAGAAGGGGCTTAGCGAGGCCCTGAAGCCCATGCCTCCTCTGGGCTCCGGGAGCCAGTCTCCTGAGACCTAGTTATGAGTCACAAATGCTCATGTTATCAAGTTAAAAAAAAAAAAGCTCGTCGGTGGCTAATCCATACTAGATCACATCCACGCACATGGCACTCTGAGCAGTTGTCCTGTTTATTGTACTGAAAATAGATTGTGTTAAATGTTGCTTTAAGAGAGTAAAATATTGCCTGGAATTCTAAGTTCTAAATTACCTAGATCTAGACTGTTTTTGAAAATGGAGAAGCCATGGATATCTTGATAGTTTAACCATATAAAATTATATACATATATTACTTCATTTGCATACACAGGTATTATTACATTTGGTATATTAAAATTTAAAATAAGGCTTTACTCAGGAGATGATTACAAAATCTAATTAAATTTGTATTAATATGGTGTTCCACATTTTTTAACTGGATAATAACATTTAAACCTGCTGTACCTCTTAACATTTGCTAGTTCCTGAAATCATAGTAATAGTCATAACCAGAGTAACAATAGTAACAGTAACATTACCTCCTAAGGTTCACATGACATTAGAGTGCTCACCCACACGTGCTCTTCGTGGCTCCCTCACATGGATCACACTTAGCCATCACTTCTGTCACCATTAAATTTCTGAGCATAATGGGTTACATGAGTATTTTAGGAGGAATGTGTCAACAGTGTGCTTCTTTTCTTTCTGGTTCTGTTCATTCAGGGCAGTTGAGTGAGTCTTCCCTGGGTGCAGGTCACCAACAGTACTAGGAACTCCCTAAAACTGGAAACACCATCCTGTGTTCTGAAAGTCACATCACCCACAGAGTCAGAGAAAGGAAGAGAGTGGCTTCTAAGCTGATACCAGTCTCTCCCTGGTCTTCTCAGCCCCAGTCAGGTGATAGGAAGATGTCCCCTAAATTCTGGGTTGAATCAGGAGAGGAAACCCCCACTTCCGCTGAAAGGAGGGCAGAAAGGGGCCTTGTTCCTTCTGGGAAAGGGGTGGGCCTAGCTGCAGTCGAGCAGCGCGCTCCTCTCCCCTACCCGGGACACAAGCCTGCAGGCAATGGACACGCCTTCCCGACACTTTTCATTTTGATCTTTTCGAGACAGAACTCAAGTAGCATGTTGCAAACTGCACTTAAAATTTGTTGTGTTCATAATTCAAAACAGTCTCATGGACTTTTAGCAAAAAACAGAGCACTGTTCAGACTTCTTTTTTTAATTTCCCTTCTTTGACTCTGGTCTTGAGATTTCTACATGCTTTTTATTTTTTTAGCCTTTATTGGAGGGTGACAGTGCTGTCTGGCTCTGGTCAAGGGTGGGAACAGTGAGTCTGGCACCAGTGGAGCAAGTGTCTCCTCTACACAGAGGGCGCCAGGGCTCCTGGAGGCAGACCCGTCACACGCTCAAGGACAGCTAGACTCAGGAAAAGCACGGCCTCTGGAGCCCACCTGCCAGAGAATCCACACTGGCATGAGCCAGGCTCAGCCCCTCGGAGCTCAAGCTGTGTCAGTCTGTCTCCATCCACAGTTGTCTCCTAGTGGAAGATTAAATTGGCTTATTTGAGAACAGCTGTGTATACCGGAGGTGGTCTTCTCACAAGAGGAGTATGTAAGGTTTTACCTCGATTAGAAACCCGGTAGGAACAAAATGGCACTTTGTCGAGATCATCAATAGTGACTGATTTGATCTGGGAAAAGTAGAACTCAAATGGGCTCTTCCTGAAACCACTTAAAGTGAAGGCAGGCTCAGTGGAGTCGGGTATTATTTCCTAGTCTTACTCATTTAAAACTTTAGACATAAAACTTCTTTATAAAAGGGTCTGTTATGGGCTTATAAATAAATTATATAGAAATGTTAAAATGCATGTCAAAATCCATATAAAAAAGCAGAAGAGAAATATTGGCTACAATTGATTTCTTAGTTGTGAGGTTGGACTCGGTTTACAACAGTCAAGGCAACAAGAAATGTGGTCAGTTATAGAAAACTCTTCCTCAAATAAGAAGAACAAGGAACTTTGCACAGAAAGCCTTCCTTAGTGGACGTTGGGAGACGTGAGCCCAGCCCCCTCTGCTCACCCCAATCTGCCTCCCACCAACCCTGGGACAGGGCCTCGCTCTCAGTGGTGACTCTCCGCAGCCCCTTCCTTCCTTTCTTTGTAAGGAGCTGCCAGCCTTTTAAACAGTGAATTGATTGATTTTTGGTCGCACTGCCTCTGTGTTGCTGCGTGTGGGCTTTCTCTAGTTGTGGGGAGGGGGTTTACTTTTCGCTGGGCTGTATGGGCTTCTCGTTGCAGTGGTGGCTTCTCTTGTTGTGGGTCACAGGCTCTAGACACACAGCCGTCAGTAGTAATGGCACACGGGCTAAGTTGCTCTGCAGCACGTGGAATCTTCTGGGCCAGAAATCAAACCCGGGTCGCCTACACTGCAGACGGATTCTTATCCACATACCACCAGTGAAGTCCTCTTTATTTCTGATTTATTTTATTCTTTGTTTCTTGCTTAGCAAATGTCAGATGTTATGGGGATTTTGAAGTCACTTTTACTCCTTTATGAAGTGGAAGCTCACATTGGCTTTGTTACCCGAATTTATGCTCTGAATAGCTTTAATTGAGCTCACTCATTCCATAAAGTATCACATATTAATATCCGATGAGTATTTTAGGTATGAATTGAGAACTGGCCCTTTCCTCATAATTGTACTTATTGACATCATGAACCTTTGAGAATCAGATTTGAATGAACTGGGACAATTGATGTGGTATTTATTAATCTTTTGTTAGGACATATGTTTCTAAAGCAAATTGTTACAAAGGATTTAAAAGCATTAATTTTGTGTGCCAGCTCCAGTCCCCCACTCAGCAGGTCCTGAAAGTTTGAAGTTGGAATGATGAATGTACCTTCACAAAAAAGAAAGTTCTTATTTTGCACCACAATGAATTTTTCCTAAAATAGAAAGTGACTCATGTATCTACGTCTCTAATAAAGGACCATGCTCCTGGCAAGATGCAAACCCCTAAAGCTACAGTGCTCTTCCCAGCCTTACAAGTCATGGTTTTTAGTGTTTGGTGAGGCATCTTATTTAGTTGTAAAATAAAGCAACATTTCTTTTTATGAAAGTCTCTCTGAAATCAGGAAGAACTTTAATATCCTTTAAAGAGCCGCGGCTTCTAGCATGTGATGCATGGGTCTTACTGCTGCTGCTGCTAAGTCGCTTCAGTCGTGTCTGACTCTGTGCGACCCCATAGACGGCAGCCCACCACACTCTGCTCTCCCTGGGATTCTCCAGGCAAGAACACTGGAGTGGGTTGCCATTTCCTTCTCCGATGCATGAAAGTGAAAAGTGAAAGTGAAGTCACTGAGTCATGTCCAACTCTCAGCGACCCCATGGACTGCAGAGCACACCAGGCTCTTCTGTCCATGGGATTTTCCAGGCAAGAGTACTGGAGTGGGGTGCCATTGCCTTCTCCTTGGGTCTTATTGATTGAACCATTAGTATGAGACTCTCTGGAGGACTGGATGCCTACCCCACACACACACGGTGGCCAATGTGCCTTCTTTCCCACCTGCCCCCGCCGTCGATCCAGACCTGGGCTCTGTGTTCTCCAGCTCTGCATTTCCCACACTCTTCTCTCAGCATACAGATGTGCTGAATGCTCTGCCTCTCCTCCTCACTTGAGGGGTGCAGCCTCGTCCCCGATACGTCCCCCTGCTCCTGCTCCTCAGGGGCCGTGCCTGCCACCTAATGTCTAATTTTGTGCGACTCCTGCAATGCTGGGCCACGTCACAGACGACCTCAGGCGTCTGCTTCGGTTGTTACTCAGTTGTGGACAGGTCCTCCTCTCTCATGCAAAGTGAAGGAGGTTCTCCAGGTGCTCTGATGCGTGTCTTCTTCCTTATTCTTGCCTCTGAGCCTGCTCAGGCAGCCCACGTCCATCATGCTGTGAGAACACGTGCCTCCTGTACCCTTTCCAAGTGGCGGGCATGCTGCCCTGTCGTGCCAGTGGCTTGGCTGCCGCTTCCCCACATTCCCTCCAGCGTTAGGCCCTGCCCATGCCCACAGTGGCTTCATGCCCCTCCCGGAACCCCTGGTTGCTGGGCCTCCAGGCAGGTTTATGCAAGCGTCTGCTCACCCTCTATCCTGGATGTGGCCTGGGGCACCCAGGCCTTAGCTCACTATTTGGGTAGGAGGTAGGTGTTTTGCAAATGTTCTGAAAAATCATAGATTTGTACCAATTTCCAGGCCAACTAAAACTATTCTTATTAATTTTGGACCAGTGAACCTAATGCAGAAGGGGAGAGAGGACCCAAAAGAGAACTGGGCTGTGTCTGAGATTTCATGATTTTTCATGGTCAATTAAAAGAATATTTGACCAAACCTGACGGGTGTTTCCCTCTGGAGCACATTGGGGAAACACGCTATGGCAGGCAGCTCTTCACTTACCCGCATCCTGGCCAACCCCAGGGCAGTCATCCCCAGGCTGTCCTCATGGCTGAAGTGAAGCAGGGAGCCGGGAGGCTGGGCAGCGTTCTCGGCCCCGAGGACGGGGTCTCCCCAAGCCTGCCTTTGCATTTCCCACAGGCACTCCCTGGAATCCCAGGCTCACAGATGCTGACTTCAGCCCCCAGGACTGAGTGTTCAGCTGGCCTCACTGGGGACCCAGGCCTCTCAGCAGGGCCCGGCAGGGAAGAAGCGGCCCTGGCCCCACCTTGTGAACATCCCCTCTGCCAGTGGCATCAGAGCACGTGCTTGGCGGGGTGTTCAGGGGGTGGGCCCGTGGACACAGGGGCCAGAGACGAGCCCACAGGCAGTGTCACAAGTGTCCGCTAGACCTGGGCTCACAGAGGGAACAGGAAAGCCTTCCTTTTTAAGGGAATCGGCCTTACTCCTTTTCTTGACTGTGATCACAAACTTAACTATTAAAAATATAACTAAGAAGGAAACTCCTAGGAAAAGGAAAGAAAAATCACCCATAATCCCACTGCCCAGGCTGCTAACGTTCTGAGTTGGAGTCTTTGTGTACACATGTACGTCCACACGCTTATCTTTTAATAAAAATGTTAGCGTTTTGCCATTTAGGGTTTCCTTTGCTGTCATCGTCACCATCTTTCATGTTAGACTGAGATCCTGGAGTCGTGGTTTGTCAATCACTCTCGGCCGGGGCCGTGAGGTTGCATGTCTGCTCTAGACATCCTCCTCCCCTGCGCCCCCAGCTCTGAGTCCCCCAGGCATCTCCCACTCCGATCCTACTTTCCAGCAGGGAGCCCAGCAGTTCCATTTGCCTGCAAGGTGTGTGATTGGTGTGCTCCTGGAGGAGTTTGGCCAGATGGGCCACCCCCTGTGCAGCATTGACCTGTTGACAGACAAGAAGAGAGAGTTTATTTTAAGGGGCTGTTTTAAGTAATTGTTAGGCTGGGTGTTCTGAAAGCTGCAGGGCAGACTGACGGGTGGAGAGCTAGTGCTGCAGCTCAAGTTCATACAGTCAAAGTACAATCTCTCCTCCTCAGGGACCTCAGTCTGTTTTTAGCAAGGCCTTCAACTGATTGAACGAGATCCCCCACTCGGCAGGCCAGCCTGCTTCACTTAGGGTCTACCAAGTCCAGTGCAATTCCTGCCTCAACACACCTTCACTGCAGCGAGCAGACGAGTGTTTGACCCAATATCTGAAGCCACAGCCCAGTCCTCACACGCTGTTAACCACCCAGCAGGCCCTCGCTCTGGCTCCTGGACATCCAGGCCCCAGTGATGCCTGAGGTGGACCCTGCTTCAGTGGACATCAAGCGGAGTCCACAACCTGCTCCTCCTCATCTGCAGCTGCCAGAGGACAGGTCTGAGCTCTGAGGGGTGGTGAGGAGGGCCACCCTTGGGTAGACAGACTGAGCTCTGAGGAGATGGGTGAGCAGGGCCACCCTGGGAAGACAGTCTCAACCCCGAGGGGTGGTGAGGAGGGCCGCCCTGGGGAGATGGTCTCAGCTCTGAGGAGATGGGTGAAGAGGGTCACTCTGAGGAGATGGTATCAACCCTGAGGGGTGGTGAGGAGGGTCGCCCTGGGGAGACAGTCTCAGCTCTGAGGAGAGGGTGAGGAGGGGCCACCCTGGGGAGACGGTCTCAACCCTGATGGGTGGTGAGGAGGGCCGCCCTAGGGAGACGGTCTGAGCTCTGAGGAGATGAGTAAGCAGGGCCACCATGGGGAGACAGTCTCAGCTCTGAGGAGAGGGTGAGGAGGGGCTACCCTGGGGAAACGGTCTCAGCTCTGAGGAGATGGGTGAAGAGGGTCACTCTGAGGAGATGGTATCAACCCTGAGGGGTGGTAAGGAGGGCCACCCTGGGGAGACGGTCTCAACCCTGATGGGTGGTGAGGAGGGCCGCCCTGGGGAGATGGTCTGAGCTCTGAGGAGATGAGTGAGCAGGGCCACCATGGGGAGACAGTCTCAACCCTGAGGGGTGGTAAGGAGGGCTGCCCTGGGGAGACGGACTCAGCTCTGAGGGGGTGAGGAGGGGCCGCCCTGGGGAGATGGTCTCAGCCCCGAGGGGGTGGTGAGGAGGGGCCACCCTGGGGAGTCAGTCTGATGGGTCAGGCCTGCCTCAGTGGGAGTCAAAGAGCCAGGAGCGAGCGCATCCTCAGGGTGAATGATGCCTCACTCTCCTGGAGGTCACATGATTTTGGGCATTTTAACTTTTATTATGCTGTTAAAACGGTTCCTTCCCAGGCCACTAACAGGGTTTGAAGTTTGTCAGGAGGGTCCACAGTGAATTTTAGGTACAGGGAATCAGTGTTTATGTTGAAACCACACTTGGTACAGACAATGAATAATTAACTTTATTTTTCTGGGGGAAGAATCCTTTGAGTGCTTTTCTGTGTTTTCTGCTGAGGCTTACATTTCTCAGTCCTCTGACGATGCCCATCTTGCAGTGTGTCCTGTTTCTATGGCGACAGCAGTGCGCTGCAGCTCAGGTTCTCCAGTTCATCACGTTGTGAGGTTGCTTCAGGGTCTGTCCACTGCCTCAGATCCTCACTCCTCTGTGTGTTCATCCAGCGTTGATGACCTGCATGGCCGTGCACACACGTGTTCTCTCCCCACACGTGTGGTACCCAGCACAGCCGCCTCCTTCCGCTGGTGGGTGTGAGAGATAGCCGACAAGAGGTTGTCCCCAGAGGTTCTGACCCTTGCGGTGCATGTTCTTCAGTGTTTGTCCTCCTTGTCTCTCTGTGTGGCTTTTGTGTTGTTTTCTGTGGAAAGAACAGAGTGGAAGACAGACTCTCCTTCGTTGCGACTCCAATGGGTCCCTGGGGCTGGCCTGCCCTGGTCTGGACTCATCTTCCTCAGGGTGTCTGCAATTACGGTCAGTCTGCACAGGCCCCGTGACAGAATACCGTGGCCTGGGTGGCTGTGAACAATGGACGCTCATCCCCTGCCCCGCTCTGGAGGCCAGAGGTCCAGGATCAGGGTGCCAGGAGTCCAGAGTCTGCTTCACCAGCAGCGTCTCCTCCTGTGTCCTCATGTGGAAGAAGTGAGGAGGGGGCTCTTAGGAGAGCCCTGATTCATCCTTGGGGGTCCACCCTCATGACCTCCCCTAGGCCACCTTCCACACACCATCACCCTGAGGTCAGGGTCCCACATATGGATTTTGGGGGACACAGACACTCTGTAGTGGTAACCATGGCATCTGTTCAGCAGAAGTGGGTCCTCTGTTTGTCCTTCTCTTGGCGTTTTTAGAGTGATAGGCACAGAAGCGTGGGAGTGGAGGCTGGGTTGATTTTGGACCAAATTCAGGAATGAGCAGAGTCTTGCCAAGAGTCCTCAGATGGAGGGGGGACCACACATGTCCTCTCTCCCACCACCTGATGTGGACTCAGTGACAGCGCCCGTCCCTAACTTGTGGACACCCCCCCGCCTGCTAGACCCTGTGGTCCCCACTCCAGCGCCTCAGGCTGCGGGGCCCCTGCCAGGCTCTCGTTAGCCGTTGCTGGTCCTGTGTGAGCCTGTCCCCAGTTCCTGCTGTCAGCATGGGGGATGTTGAACAAGGAACTCTTTGGGGCTTATTTCTTAGTGCTTCCAGAAGTCTTACTTTCACTGTAATAACGGGTAGAAGCAGCCTCTTTTCAAGACAGCTGTGAAGGTCAGAAGTTGCGAGCAGTTCCGCCTAGCACAGTGTCGGTGCGGGGCAGGTGCACAGTGGCCCTAGCGCCCGGGAGTCCCCCTCTGTCAGGCTCGGGGCAGAGCAGGCCTGAGCTGAGAAAGGAAGCCCTCAGGAGGCTGCACGCTCGTGTGACCTTTTCCTCCTTCAGTACTAGGAAAAAATGCTTTGATTCTAGAACCCACATGGGAGAGGAATAAAGCAATTGCATGTATTAATGAGTTAATTCATTTTTCAATATGGATCTTGAGGCTGAGATGCTCAAGACGTGTGCTGAGTAAATGTTTGCCTGCCTTTTCCCTGGGGAGTGTGCTCTGGCTGAATTCGACACCAAGAATACCTAATAATTTTAGGGAACTTTGCATATCTTGAAAAAAAGAAATTTATTTTTCAGCAATCAAGGTCTAGATGTTAAATGAAAAAAGACCTAAAGCAAACATTAAAAAAGAACTTGGTTTGTTTAGAAATGCTATCTCCCTGAAGCTGTTTCCTAATTGCAAGAGCGCAAACATGAAAACGTGCTGGAGACGCATCTGGCTGAAAATTGGACTGGTGTTTGTTCTCTGCATCATGGTGATTTTCCTCAGCTGCCGCAGAGACTGATTATCTCCCAAAATCTTTGTAAGAAACACCTGGGACCCTTGTTAAATAATTAAAATACTGCTAAGCCCTGCCCTCACTTCTTCCAGGGAGGCTTGGATTTAATAGTTTTGGTTGGGCTCAGAAATGCAGCATTTAAAGTGCGTCAGGGTCACGTACATCCCAAGGGGCTTTGGTCAGACACGCCCAGCAGCCTGGAGTGGAAAGTGTCCTTCAGTCAGGAAACCATCGTGAGGTACAGACATGCCCTCAGCCCTGAGCACTGCCCTTTGGGTGGTCCCCCTGCAGCTGGGCGGGACCGACCACTTGCTTCCCCATCCCTGCCCCACTCAGCGTATGCTAACCCTTCTGATCTGAGAGGCCCGAGAGAGTATTCACACTTGGGAGCAGGGCTGTGGTTCTCTGTGAACCGATGGCCCCATGTGAAACTTTCAGGGGCACCTTCCCCAGCCCCCGATTCACCGGGCCCCAAGAATGGGCGGACCCAGAGCTCTGCGCTCACATCATGGAAGCTCTTACCCACAGCCCCATGCTTCCAAAAACAGACTTTAAGTTTGGAGACTCAGTTCGAATGAGTCACATCAGATGTGAGATAGACACGCCTGCAGGATGCCTGCTGGCCTCTGTGCCCACATGGCTGCGGACTAACCTTCCATCTCAAAAGGGTGGCTCTTGAAGCCTTGCGGGCAGACTTGCGGATTCCTGCCAAGCCGCGGACACTGTCTGGGATGCGGCCAGGCTGCTTGCTAGCGGTTGCAGGAGCCTGGCTGTCCTCCACATGCTGATCGGCCCCAGGCTCTGAGGGTGGCCCTTTCTTGCTTTGGGTGCTGCAAAAATCATAAAGTTGGTGAGTTATTCTGGGCTACGTGAGCCTTCTAGGTGGGGGAGTTGTGCATTTCAATATCTGCTTCCTTTGGGGTTGGACCATTGCAGGGTCGTCTCCTCTGGGGTTAATGTCCATTTAGAAAGTACTATTATTATGACATTTTAAGATTGTTTGAGGGCAAAAAGTGAAAGAAAGACCTGAGTTCATGGCACTGCTCCCATTCCAGGCATCTGACTTGCTGAAGTTCTTTTGTGCCTTGAAATTTCACTGGATCTGCTCTTGCTTTTTCAACTTGTACAAATAGCTATGAATTCTTCCAAAGGGCTTCTGGGAATTAGTATTTTCTATTAGCAGTTCGAGAAACTTCACAACAATAGAGTGAAAACAAGGAGTCATTTGTGTGCTTCGCAGAGACGCCAGCGTGAGTGGTTGGTCGTTTCTGAGTCCCTGGCAGGTGATACTGGGTGCAGGTCCAGGCTGACTCAGCTTATGGTCCAGCGGCCACAGCAATGGGGCTTCACTCAGGAGGGACCCTGTCCCTCTGACAGAGGAATCTCAAAGGATGAGGAAGAACCATTTCCAGCGGGATTGTGAAGGGAATTCTACTACTGGGCCTCCCACAGAAACCCAGCTGCTTCATTTGCCCAAAGTGGCCTGACAAACGTTCTTAATTGGTGGATACAGCATTTAGAAGTAGGACAGGTCTTTATATTTATCCAATCGTTGTTTTTAAGATAATTCACTCACTTAAGTGATTCCTTCTTCATTTGCATAGAGGTATGTTTAAGACCCTTATTTCAGTAATGACTTCTGCCTGTACTCTGTCCTAGGCTTTTATAAGAAAGTGAAGGTAAGGCAGTAAGTCAGGAGGGTGATCCTAGACACCATGGCTGCTGCCCCCGTTGCAGGGGCCCCAACATCTGGGCCCTGACCCCATCCCTGTCCACAGGCGGTAGGTCAGGAGGTTGGAGGTGCTCTGCAGAAAGAGACTGAATTTGAAACATGGATGTCAATTCCTCATAGGTAATTCCTATGGAAAATCAGCTTCCTCAAGGAGCCATTTGAACCAAAGCATCTCGGCTGCTTGCTTGCTGTCCATGTCAAATCTGCTTTAAAATCAAGCAACACAAGTTATGTTTTCTTTAAGCTGTGTCGTTTCTGGTGACGAGGTCCACGTGAGGGCTTTCTGCACTGGCCCTGCCTGCACGTGTCGTGTGTCTGAGTGCCCTGTGCTGACCATGTCCCTCATGTAGGTCTGCCCTGATGCAGGGCAGCAGTGTAGATGCTAAGTGAATTGGATCCTGAGTTCACGTGTGGGAGTGTGCTGTCTGGGGGGTGGGGTATTGAACATGAGCCTTGATGGGACTGGCCATCCAGACTTGTCCACAGGCACAGGGAGCCCGAGGAGCTTTGGGCCTCTGCATTCACCAAATAATTATTTGGGGAAGCTCTTCATCTGTCAAGAAACCCCAGAGGGCGAATCCTTAATACTTTGCCTCTTTTTAAAACCTCTGAGAGGACTTTTACTGACATATACTTTTACTGAAATATAATGTCACTGACTTTCAAAGTGGGTTCTCATTTACCAGGAAAGAGAATGAAATAGCCATGCCTGAAGATGGGAGTTAGAAACCTGTCCAGATGGTCAGTAGCATATGACACAGCCCTGAAAAGGAGGGGGGGCTTCTGACACAGGCTACCACATGATGGACCTGAGGACAATGGGCACAGGAGTGTCCAGTCGCAGGAGGGCGGGCGCTGTGAGTGCGTGCAGCAAGGCTCCTCACAGCTGCAGCGTGGGCTGTAGGCATGGGGCTGGGGAAGGTGGACATCAGTGCCATGGGGGCAGGGCAGCTCGAGAGATGAGGGGGCTCTGGGCACAGCGATGGGGATGTTTGCACAGCAGTGTGACTGTGCTTAATGCCCCTGTGTGTACTCAGTAATGGTGTGAAATAGTAGATTGTATGTTTATTTTACCAGAATTAAAGCAGTATATATATACAAGTATATATATATCTTACAAAGCAATGCAATCCCATGGGAAATGCTCAAAGAGAAAAAAAATAAATCGATGTATATAATCATATATATTATAAAATGATATTTGTCATAAATCTCTCTCTCTGTGTGAATGTAAATAGCTCAGTGTTCAGTCGTTCTGTGTGGTGGTCACGTCCTCTGTAACATCAAAGAGAAGCTGAGTCCAGCCCCCAGTGGAGGCCACACACCTGAAGAGTGATTTTAGAGGGTGAACCGTGTCCTGTACTAGATTATTATTCAAGACTTTTGTAGATACATGTTCTCCTGAGCTGAATACAAATGGTTGTCATCTGGTATCTGAAGTGTTCAAGTCCCGGCAGCTACCTTCTCCAGGTCGTCCAGAGGAGGCACACAAGGTCACTCAGGGAGGCGTGGTGCTCCTGCCCAGCATCACGCCTTCCCACCCCGTCCCCCAACTCCCCAGCTTTGTTCACAGAGGCAATGGGGGGGTGCACATGGACAGAGCTTATGTGTGTGGACTGGGGCTCACGGTCGCTCACAGAGCAGAGGCACTCAGAGACACACAGGCCCTCCACCCCCGGGGCATGGAGATGAGTGTTGCTATAGGACGTGGGATGACAGAGCAGGGCTGTGGGAGGCAGCCTCAGACACTGGAGTGCACTCTGGAAGAAGATTCTCCCCTTAAATCAGGCTGGTGACTTGGGGCACAGGGGAGGGAGAGGGCGTGGCAGCTGAGGAGGCAGGAGCCCTGCCCAGGGTCTCAGGGAGGGCTGGGGGGCAGCTGCAAGGTGTCCTGGGGTCCAGGCGGAGTTGGGTCTCCTCCCCTCTGGAGGTGTTTGGATGCTTTCCTTGGGACGAGCATCTCAAGTCAGCATAGCCAGTGTGACTCTGTTCCCAGGAGCCCTGGCTGGGGGCAGGGGCCCAGCTCCACCCCAGGGTCCAGGAGCTCCATCCGGTGCAGGTCCGGTGAGAATGGGCCCTGGTGATCCTGACCACCTTCGCTATGGGGCCCCTTGGTCGGGCAGGTGGTCGTGGCCTTCCCCAGAGCGTGGTGGCATTTGGGTCAGAACACATGCGGCTGGTGTACGCAGGGCCAGGACAAACCTTAGGACACAGTTTCCCCCATTCTCCCTGAGTCCCACAGGGCGCAGTGCCTGCCTGGGCCCACGAGCTGCGGGCAGGATGAAGCTTGGGCTTGGCTGGCGCCGGGGCTGGAGCGCACTCCCCTGCTGTCAGTGACAGGTCCACTGCCTGGGAGGGGAGCCGTCCTCATGGCCCCGCATCCCTGGGCCGGCCTAGGAGAAAGCCATCCCCAGTTCTTGATGGAATTAAAAGATGTTTTCTCTAGACAGAGAAGGAGACTTAACTGAAAATGCCCCAAGGAATCAGATCGTCCCCAAGGGGCAGGGACCTGAGACAGCAGCGCTTGGCTTCTACTGGGCCTGTGAGGCGGCAGCTTCATAGCAGCTCCACGCCGGCCACAGGTGCCGCCCAGGGTGGGGACAGGGATGGGCGTCCAGCGTCCTCACGGTGCTTGTTGTGGATGGTGGTGCTGCCCACTGGAGAGCTCCTGTCCCGCTGCTGTTTGTGGGGCTCAGGCAACAGCAGACTTGCTGAGGACAATTCTGTGGGTAGAGCTGCTTGGTGAGCGGGACACACACGTGAGCAGTAGACTGGCGTCACGGTAGCTGAACTTCATCTAGTCGTGGGGATCTCGGCCGGCCGGAGTGCCCAGCGACGAACTGCCTGGAGGGACTTGAAGATGAGACTCATTCCACCACTGGGCTCCGTGGTGTGTGGGCCACTCAGCCTCCCAGAGGCAGGCTCCCTTGCATGTCTTAGACGTGTTCTTTTCTGGGAAGAGTCTTAGCAATAGCAGAAGCAGGGCAGACAGTCTATTAATCAAATCTAGTTACTGCGTCGAGAGGCAGAGTTAAATGCCCCAAAAATGAATTTCCCTTCCTAATAAAAATATGACTTGTGTGCTGCTCGGGTCAGGACATGATCATGCATGTGTCTGAAATGAACGCTTGGGGTGTTTACAGCAGGGGACATCCCAGGCTGCAAGCTCACTGGGCTCAGCTTCGTTGGAGGCCGACTGGGGGTCTGTGCAGTGGGGGCTACATGCGATCCCCAGAGGGTCAGTAGGGGCACAGGGTGGGTGCTGAGCTTGGAGCCCCTGCACTGAGGGGGGTGGCTGGACATGCACTCTGTGGGGGTCTGAGGGCAGAGGGGCACTCAGCTCACAGACATGGCCCAGTCCCCGAGGGTGTCCCGTGGAAGGCCCGCTGGGGCTGGTTATGTCCCCTATGGGTCACCTCTGAGCTGGGTCATGGGACAGTCGCAGCTCAGAGTGGGGAGGGTCGAGCCTCCTGGGCCAGGGCCGGCTGCTCCTGCCCCCTTGGCCGGGTGGAGTCTGAGGTGCAGAGTCAGGCCAGGGCAAGAGGGAGGACAGAAGTATTCTCAAGCAGCAACTTTGCTGGAATATTCTGTCTCGTCCTTGCCTGAGTTTCACACTTCTCAGAGAACAGGTCCCGGACTAGTCCAGGCGAAGGTTTTCCTGGTCTGTGCAGGAGAGAGACCAGAGTAGTTTTTGCTCTGGACACCAACTGGTGTCTGACCCGTGCCCCAGAGCCAGCAGGGGTGGCTTCTGTGTGTGCCATGGCCCAGGTGCTCAACAGCATCCCCAGGATCATAACAGAACCCCATTCCATCTGGAGAAACAGCGCAGCGTGGAAGGAAGGCTGGGCCTCTGGACCGTCCCCCACCCAGGGTTCTCTGTGTCCTCTGTGTGACCTGGGCCTCCTCCTGAACCCCTGTGTGACACAGGCTTTCCATCTGAAAGTGGGCGTAGAGGCATCGTCTCCCCACCTGCAGTGGGCTGCGTGTCTCTGTCACTCTGACATTCACCTTGAACCTTGATCCCCTGGTGATGGTGTCAGGGGGCCCCTCAGGAGGTGACCAGGAGGCAAGGTGGGTCCCCCGTGATGGGAGCAGTGCCCTGACCCAGAACTCGCAGAGCGCCCTGCCCTTCCTCCACTCGGGGTGCCTTGCTGGTGCCCTGGCCTCAGCTTCAGCCTCCAGGCCTGGGAGCATAAGGTGTGAGCCACCCTGCGCGGGGCTTTATTCTCGCAGCCTCAGTGGACGGGGATGCTCCCTGACGTGGCTGTGAGAGCTGAGGGGTTTCTACCTGTAAAATGCTCAGGGTAGCGCCTGACGTATCATCAAGGCTGTAGGTTTTTCTCAAACAGTATGAATATGACAGAGTCTTTAAGAGTCCCTCTTCTCCTTGGTGACAGTCCAGATAATCAAGGGACTGAAGCTGAGCCATGAGACCTCTGAGCTGCAGAGACTCTCCAGCAAGACCGCCACTCTGTGAAGTCGGGCCGTTGCTCCTGTGCAAGGGTCTGACCAGCCCACCTCAGTGGTCTTCCGGTCCAGAAGCCTGCCCCTTCGTTCTGTGTGGCAGGCTGTGTGCTGTGTGCTCTTGTGGTCCACTGTCCAGCCCCCACCTGCGGGGACAGTGCAGGAGTGTGAGCCCGTCTGGGAGCTCAGGGCCAGGCCAGGACGAGCCCCAGTTTCCCAGAAGATGGGGCGTCACCCTCGGGCCCCGGCCCTGGAGGCCATAGCTGTGGGCCTCCCAAGGAGCCATTCCCCACAGTGACAGCCTCATCCCCCAAGGAGCATGTGGGGCCCATGGGCAATCGTGGAAGCCTGGGGTCCCGAGAGGGGCACCATGGAGTGTGAGAACGTAGCCTCGAGTGGGTGTGTGTTGCTCAGCGAATGTGACTGCCTCTCATGGACCCCGCCTCAGCCTGAACTCGTGAGGTATGTGAGCCTCCCGTTCTGAGTCCGGTTGGTGCTGTTTATTGGGTTTAGTGGGTTGTCAAGTGACTGACAGACAGTGAATTCTGCTGGCCGTCCTGCCATCTCCACGGCCTCCCGGGTTGGAGAGGAAGGACAGACAGGAGAGGTGGTCTTGCTTCCTGAGGTCAGGTATGGGTGCTGTGTACACAGTCCTGGGTGTTCCTGTCAGCCGACTGACAGGCAGCCTCTCCTACTGGCCCCACGCTCTCTCGATAGTTCCTTAAGATTCTGTAATACCCTCCACATTGGCTTCAGTTTGGGGTGAGGAAGACTTGGAGTCAGAAAGTGTGGGTGTGAATTTGAATCCTCACACAAGGCACTCACCGTTTCCTTGTCTCATCAGCTCTTGTCCTGTAAGTCTGGGTGATGGTAGGTCCCCCTCAGGGTGTGAGCCGGCAGACGGTGTGGTTGGAAACTTCCAGCATAGTACGTGGGCTGTGGTGGGGGCTGAGGAAGAATCAGCTGGCCTCGAGGTTGGAACAAGGTTGATGGCAAGAAGCAGAAACCAAAGCAAAACTCAGCAGCAGCCAGCAGCTTTTGGCTGAATATGTGGAAGGGAGATCCCAAGGTTTCTTGTGCCAAAGGAAACTGAAAGATAAACCTGGTGCACATCCCCAAACAAACCCAGAGCTGCTCTGAGTCGGGAGGGCCTGGGGGACCTTACACATTCACCATGCTGGCTCACCTCCTGCATGCTCATCATCGAGGGTTTGGAAACCCCAGCATCTGCTCTTGGGACAGAGTCCTGTGGGCAAAGCACAGATGGTCTCCAGGAGAACCGCCTGGGCCCCTGCTTCTGAAGCGTCATCTTGAGCTGAGATGTGAAAATGCCCAGGTTTGGGAGGCAGTGTGCTGGGGACGCTGTCATGGTGCTCACCTTTCTCTTGCCAGCAAAGCAAGACCAGAGGTCAAGAGCAGCAGGAAGTCGGTCTCATTTCAGGTCCAGAGGACAGAGGCAGGTGTGTGGGGGCCTCTGGTCTACAAGGGCATGCACGTAGAAGTGGAGAGGGAGTCAGTTCTGCGGACAGAGGCCAGCAGGGTGAGCTTGAGCCCTGACGATGCTCCGGTTCCCCCAGTAGGGGAGGCACCGAGTTCAGGCGGTGTGGCAGCATGCAGGAGGCGCCTGAAGGTCCTGCAGGCATGTAGTGTGTGCATGAGGCCCTCACACTGATCCGCTGCAGCGGTGGGCGGGTGTGCACCTCTGTGACCTGAGGTCCATTTGGATCAGCACTCCAGGTTGCCCACTGCGCAGCCACTGCTCACGGGTTTCAGGTTCCTTGTGAGAGAAGCAGGCATCAAGGCTCATGGTGCAGAAGTGGACAGAGCGCTCTGCATTGGAGCTGTGTGAGTGCCTGCCTGTCTCCAGGTGGGGCGGCCCTGGCCCGAACGATAAAGCGGGCTCCTGAGCTGTGAGGGCGTGCTCAGGTTCTGTGGACTAACCTGGTCTTCGGTGGTTTCACCCTGGGTCCTGTGTCTCTCTCCACTGGTCCTGTCTCTCACCAGCTCCTCCACTGGTGAGGTTCTGGGAAGCGAGGACTCAGGTGGAGATGAGCCGCAGTTCAGAGGGCATGTTCCATGCACGTTCAAGCCTCGTGGAGAGTGCGTGAGTGTGGTTCTGAAGAAGGACTCGCTCAGGGCAGGCGGCCCGCAGCGCTGGCTGGAGGTCAGGATGCAGGTGGGGGATCTGGGCCCTCAGGGGAGGGCAGGGTGGGGGCCCCCAGGAGCGGTGTCCGCAGGGTCTCCCCTCAGGCTCCCTCTGGACAGAGTGCACCCCGACGCCTGCGCCACTCAGATGCTCCCTCGGCCGCAGAAGAGCCTGGGCGCCAGGAAGCCCTGCCTGGAGTGCGGGGCTTCTGCAGCTGGGGGTGGATGCGCCCTCGAGCCGGCTCCTTCCTGCTCCGCAGTGGCCGTGCAGGCTCTGAGTCCCCCGAGCCCGCGGGGGTTGCAGTGGGCGGCTGCACATGCGTGGTTCAAGGCCTACTCCAAGTGCACCTCCGCCACCTCCCTGGGGGGCTGAGGGTCTGGGTGAAAGTTCGCGGCCCAGCGTGTGGTGAGACCCCCGAGCCTGGACTGAGTCAAGTGAAAGGAGCTGGTCCTCAGTGGGCCCATGATGGTGTCGCTTCCTCCAACAAGGAAATCTTCAGAACGCTGCATGCCCTGCGGAGGTCTGCATGGAGTCCTTGAGGTGACTGCAGACTCCCAGGAACAGTGGCATTGTCTTTGTGAGTAGAGTGATGTCTGCCTCGGGTAAGAGGGTGGGTTAATTGTTCTGTGTGAACATGAGCACATATGACTGTGTGTACACATTCTCACATGATAGACTCTACTGGGAGTTGTTTCCCTAACCGTTTATAATTGGTCCCATTTTTTTAAATGTGTGATTTTTTTCTTGTAAGTGTGTATTGGCAGACTTAGTTTACTATGCCAGTTTACACCTGATCTTTTCTGTACACTGAGGCATCCAGGGTGCAGAGTGACACTCACTGTAGCAGGGTTTCTGATCTTTGGTAGAAATAGCTTTATTTCAAGCCACAGTTTTTGAAGTCGTGTGAGTTCCTGTTCATCAGCACAGCATCTTCCTGTATAGAGTGTTTGACTAGAAGGCTGCCTCCCGCTGCCCCGCCCTGGACCTGCACCCGGGCGCCCCGTCTGCAAGTCTTCTCCAGGCGTTCCTTTGCTCATCAGGTTTTCAGTGGACAGTGAACGGTGCTGAGCGGGGCTCTGCCCCTGTCGGGGGTGGCGGGGCTGGAGAGATGGGTCTGTGGCCGTGTCACAGCTCCCATTACGGCTCTCCCTGGAGGTCTGCTCTCCCTGGAGCCTGGCCGGGGCTTCCGGGAGGTTCTTTGAACATGAGAGGCTTGTGGCCTGAACCTCGAATCGGTCTCCTTCCACTGCCTTCAGGAGACTGGTTGGAGGGGGAGGGAGGCAGGGCTCCGTCAGCCCAGAGTGCAGGGCCGCTGTCTGCCTCCTCCCACTGTGATCGGGTGGGCATCACAGGGGACAGTGAGTGAGACAGCCGGGTGCCAGGAGGGCCAGGGCGCCTGGAGAGGCCCTGTCCTGGAGCGGTAGTGCCCGTGACCCGCAGTTCTAGAGAGGGCCCACCCCTGCCCCGCCGTCCCTGGAGACGGCCCGCCCCTGCCCCGCCATCCTGGAGCAGGAGGGCCTGTGGAAGGGCCTGTGGGCTGGGAGCAGAGGGGGAGTGTCTGGGAATGGGCTGCTGCCTCTGGCCGTGCAGGAACAGGCCCCCCCGCCCGAAGGCGGCACAGCCAGTCCTGATGCCCCCTCCAGAGCTGGATGAAGTGGGAAGAACGGCCTGTCCAGTGGCCTGGAGCGTGCCTGGTGACCCCTAGAGCCATCCTGCTGGAGTGGGCCCCGCACTGTGCTGAGATCAGAGCCAGGCTAGGGGTGCAGTGGGGCTGCCCACCTGGGCCTGCCCCCGAGCCGGCCTCCCGTGGTCCCCACGCTACCTGTCCTGACCTGGCCCTGCGGAGGTCTGCATGGTGACATGTGGACGCCGTCCAGTACAGGCGTCCCCAACAGGTTGTGTTTTTCATCTTGCTTTCTCTGGGGGAATTTGCTAAAAAGTTTAATGGGAGGATAATTGCTTTGCAGCGCTGTGTTGGCTTCTGCCATACAGCAGCGTGAATCAGCCACAAGTACACACGTGTCCCCTTCCTGCTGACCCCCACTCACCCCACCCCACAGGGCCACAGAGCCCCGGCTGTGCTCCCTGCCCAACAGGAGCCAGTCAGCATAACCGAGACGCACTGGAGCTCAGTTGCTGCAGCCCATGCCTGGCAGAAGTGTACCACGTGGATGGACCACACTCTCTGTGCCGTAACACGTGGTCTGTTTGAATTGCGTGGAGGATCTTTGTCCTTATCCTACGCAGTTACATTGCAGTAAACATCCTTGTGGTTGGTGAATATGTTCATGCATTTCACCCACCTCCTTTCTCAAAACTACAAATGTTTTGTGTTCGCCTCAACCTGACTCTCCTGTTTGGAGAATTTTTAGTAGATAAATATGGTGGAATTTCCCTTCTTTCCTTCCTCTCTTTTTTCGGGGGTGGGGTGGGGGCGGGGTGGGTGGGACCTTATTTGTTAGTTTAGTTTAGTCTTGGAAACATTTCTCTTACTCCTCTGCCCAGCAGGTTCTGTCACGTTTGATAGCAGAGATCTGTCAGACTCCACACTGAACTCAAGGTGCCCCGGGCTGAGCAGGAGACCAGCCCTGGGGATCTGTCCACTGGAGTGGCTACTGCTCAGCAGGTGGGGTGACTGGGGTCGGGGGATGGTGGGCTGTCCATTCCGTCTGCCTGGGGGCTCTCACACAGCCCACCTGGGGCCCATGAGTATCCAGACCTGCGAGATGACCATGCAGACTGTCCTGTCTGGACCGCCTCACAGCACAGGAAAGCCACATTTGCTGGGTCCCTGGAATGAGCATGCTGATCGCTTTGTGAGTTAGGACTGGAAGGCATCCCCATTAATCTACTTTTACAGCAATTTCAGTTACAAGTGTCTTTTGTATCCTAGAGTGCAAAGGAAAAAGCAAAGAACAGTGCTTTCCATCACTGTGACTCGGGCAGGATTTAGCTTTGCTGAAGTCACACCTGAGGTTTCACAGTAGACCACTGTAAAGTCTGAGCTGGACCCCGGGCCTTGGTGCCCAGTCGTGGGGTGTTTCCAGGAGCACACGTGGGAAATGCCGCTTTCTGTGGAGACTCTAGAAGAAAAGCACTAAATGGTCATATATTTGGACTAAAACCTGGGAAAAATGGCCCATCGTAAACCTGAGTGGGCCTTTCAAATAATCTGTAAATAGTCTCTCATTTGTCCCCCAAAGAAACATGGGATGCACACAGCACGGTATTCGTTCTCTTCACCTCCTCCTCACCTCTCAGTCAGTGTCTCTCCATCTCTCTCCTTCCCACACCCACCCCTTTTGAATGCAACCTAAAATGACTTTCTCTTCAATACTTTGTAAATTTATTAACATTCACTGGTAACAGTGTTATGGGTTAGCATCACCTGTCCCTCTATATACTAGCTCTATTCTCTCCCATTGGTGTAAAATTATTTTTTTCATAAACTTCTTTCCTCTGAAACAAAGGGCATGTAACCACTAACCATACACTCCAAAGACACTCAGAGCAGAGAATATATTTTTTTCCTTGTCTTGTTTTGGAGGGAGGGGGCGGTGACCTTAAAACAGTTAGCATCTGATCTACTGTGGGTGCTGAACGAGCAGGCGGTGTCACCAGTGGGAGGAAGCATCTCTGACCCTCCCCTGGCCTCTGTCTGAGTGATGACACCTGAGCACATGTCAGCCCCTGCCCCAAGGCTCCCTCTGACCCTTGCACAAGCTGGGGCACTGCCTTCTGGGGCCACAGCTGATGGCTGCAGACCGGTGGGGACGTCCTTATGGATGGACATCAAGGATGGCTCGGTCCTGGGGATGGCTTGGGTTCTGGAGAAGTGGGACATCTCCCACATCTTTAAAAATTAGGTCTGTAAAGTGAGCTACTTTATTCAACAATTATATATGCTCCTCTTTCTCATCATTTGTCACAGGTCACTGTGGCTTGGATGCTCTGACCCTTCACCTCACTGTGTCACGGCTCAGAGCTGATAAAAACCCACAGAGCCTGCACTGACCTGTGGTTTTAGCTAATCTGCGCTGTTGCCGTCAGTCAGCGTGTGGTTTTCATGAGTGTGAAATAGCGCTAGTATCTCTCAGGCTTCACTGGTTTTGCCTTTCACATGCAGTCCCCAGGTAAGGTTTTCATTCTCCTGGCTGCATCCTATCAGGTTCTCTGCCAAGTTCCCAGTTACCACTGCTGTTTCTTTGCCCTCAGAAAGGCCTGCAGAGAGCTGTTTCTTACCGTTAATACTTCTAGCACTTCTCAATGTCTGACCCCAAACCACTTCTCAATGTCTCAGTTCTGTAGGCTCGGCCAGGATGGACTGTACGTGTATCCCAGCCATGACATGTGGCCTTGTGTGTGATGGGGACGCCTGACTGTTTCCCAGAAGCACCATCTGTTACTGGAGCCTGGTTTACACAAGCCCAGAGAGGGCCTGAGGTCCTTCTCAACCTGGGCTGGTCAGGCCCCTGAGCACCATGCAAGGAGCTGTGGGACCAAAACCCCATGACACCCCTGATGAACACTCAGCTCTTGAGCAAATGTGCTCTCATGAAAAAATGAGTTTTTCCATCATCAGGAATGGAATTTCCTATAACAGCATCACGCTTGTTTTATAACCAAGTCTAGGTGCTACATTTGTCTGTCTCCATAAACTATGAACTGTGTAATAATAAGTAGGCCTAGATTTTATTTGAATCCAGTGTAGCTACTTGTTTCTAATCATATCCTGCAAATGAAACCCACTCAGCTCTTGAAAGCAGGGCCTATTCCCTCCTGCTGGCTAGTCAGATTCAAGTCTACTATGAAAGCTGTGATTTATGTTTTATTAGATAGAGATGGTAATAGAATGACTATTCCTTACAAATGCAAGTAGATTATTTGTGCATTTTAGACTTGCATGTTTTAGCTCACGTAGCTGATGAGATAGATGTTTGGAAATTCGAAAGCGAAACATTGCAGAGGAGCAGACTGCCCTGTGGCCAGTCCGCTTGGCCAGGGCTGGAGTCAGGGTGGGGCAGGACATGCGAGGAGCTGGATGGACGGGCACCGCGCGAACCCGGGGCCCCTTCCTGTAAACACTGTACTCACTCCACAGACTCTGCCAGCTCTGCCAGGCTGTGGTTTCATTTCACGCATCTCAAAGCCAGAAAACAATGAGGACAGTGTCTGTTTTCCTCACCAAGTTGGCAAATTCTTGAACAGAGGGCTGTGTAGATTCTGCCTTTAGATGGCTGACAACTGCTCCTTCCTGCCTGGCTGTGAACTTCCAGCACTGTGCTCCTCACTCACAGAAATACATTGGTTTTTAACGCACGCGGTCTTTGGGAGTGGCCCCCGGATAGCGGCATGTGTGCATCTGCCCCTAAGGATTACAGACAGCGGGGGCATCCTTGTTCCCGGGCTGTGTGGACCTGACTGTGTGTCCTGATCCCACTGCTGGTCATGTCCTGACCTCACATGTGTTCAGGACTCCGTGCTAACACTTGCTTCGCGATCAAGACAGAAAACCCTGTGCACATCGCAGCCCCACTCAGACCCTACTGCACCGTGTCCACGTGTTCTGCAGACTCAGAGCCTGGTGCTTCCAGCAAGGCCCGTGTGCAGGTCCCCAAAGCATCTACTCAGGTGTGGCTGGTGGGTTGACAGCTCCAGGGGCTCACGTAGACTGTGAGGGGAGTCAGAGATGTGCGTTCTTTCCTGTATCTTTTAGTAGTGAATAGAACACACAAAATATTTGAAAATAGCACCATTCTCCCGTTAAAGATAACAATTTCTTTATTTTAATGGTTTTTTTCTTACTTAAAAAGAAGTAGCCCCAAAACAATACTGAGTGACTAGCTGTTTTATATTCTTAGGCACATGTGTCAGAAATCTTGAAACACTAGAATTTAGTAAGTTTTCCCCAAAGCACACAACATGCCCAAATCATCCTCTGATAATTTTAAAGAAGGAAATCAAGCCTTCATTAGTGTTTGATCAATCATTATTGGAACTAAAACCTGAAGGCACAATGCATGTTGTACTTGGACAAAATGTGAGAAATACTGTGAATCAAGCAGCCCACGTGTGCAGAGTCATTGATGCCAGCACCTCCCCCAGCGACTCTGAGATGCTTTGGCCACTCACAGCAGTGGGTTTTTAGTGGCAGCAGATCATGGCCAACTCAGAGTTCCAGCTCACAGACCATCTTGTCTTCATGTACAGACACGAAAACTGGAGTCAAGTGTTTAAGTCAGGTGGTCTTAAAAAGGTAAAATTGGTTAAAAATTAAAGACAATTATACGCTTTTTTTTAGAACTCAGGAAAGCACCACTGACATTTGCTGTCATAATGCTAAATTCCATAAAACATTGGGGAGAAACAGCTCATTAATATTCCACCAAGGAGGCTCCCTTCTCCAAGTAGTACCTCAGAAGTAGACAGACACCCCTTCTGTTGATTTTATTTTTTACTTCATTTTCTCAAATCAGATGAACTGTTGTGTCTGTAACTGGGAATCCAGTTAGATTTGATTTTTAGGCGTGCTTCACGTTTCCCCCAGGTATACACTTTTTTACCTGATAACTAGAATCTTGCCTGCTTGGATAGGAAAGAGGCATTCTTCGTGGCAGAAAGACACACTTCATTGGAACAGCCCAGATTAATGGTTGAAAGTCAGTAGACCATAAATGACCCTGAAGTCCACAGACCATGAGCCAGGTGACCCCCAGATCCCACATTTGTTAGGTGAGGTAGTAATGCCCGTTCACAGGGTCGCCCGTTATAATCACAGATGACACGTGTCAGCACTTCACCTGAACTCATGTGACACAGGGCACATACTTGAAACAAACCAGTTAATTAGTTGTGATTAATATTCATAATCCACAAATGTATCCATCTGTTTCTTCATTTAGAGTGATTTGGAGGAAGTGGGTTTCAGGTGATGGGTATTTTAGTGTTCTGTTGGGTTTCTATGCATGGATGGCTCTACATGTTTACTTATTTTTTAATCAACTGTTATTCAAAAAAATGATAAAAGGCAACTCAGCGATAGGAGTTCACATTCAAAAGGAAGCAGAAATTGAAAGATGAGGGAACAGAAGGGACCTGACGTAACATGAGATGCTGTGGAATCTTGAGATGGCCAGGCTTCTGGGTTCAGGTGTGAGCAGCCAGATGAAACAGGTCGATTGTGTCTGTTCAGTAGGAGCAGGTGTCCAGCCTGTGGGGACCCACCACCCCTGGGCCCTAGGAGGGGCAGCCCCACTGTGGTTTCACCAGGAGCCAAGAAGTGCTGCAGGGCCAGACTACACACCTGCATCTTGTAACCACGGCAACCAGCTGCCTGGCTCTCCTCCTGGACGGGCATCGCATCAAAGTGCAGCCATGCTGGGGGGCAGGCAGGGCGGGAGGAGGGCACCAGCTGCTGCGGAGGCTCAGCCCAGAGCCTGAGATGGACTCTCCCCGGGGTAGATCTGCCGCATCCTGCAAGGCCCACTCTCTCAGTCTTGGGGCCCCAAGTCCTGGGTGTGCTCCAGGTAGCACCGGGGCCTGATTCTGAACCTGGAAAGGCCTTCACCCCACACACACATTCATTTGGGCACTTAATTTTCTTAAAAAGGATGTGCACTCTTTTCTTTAATTTTGAGAAAATTTCATATGTATGCTTAATTACATGTGAAATATAAAATGCTTCTTATTATAAAGGAATAAAAGCAGGATCCAACCTTTAAAGGGAAAAATAGAGTCTTTCACCTGCCTGCCCTGGGCCCCAGAGTCCTGTCTACTGCCACTGCTGTGAGCCAGGGGTCGTGCACGTGTGTGTGTGGCGGGGCCGGGGGGCACTCATGAGAATGCACTGCCAGGATTTCACATTAAATATGCTTGCTCTGAGGTTCTGGTGAGATATCCTTATTTTAAAGGCATTTCTTTTGATTTCTACTTGCAGAGGGTTTTCATCTAGAATATATTTTGAACGCTCTGCTGCTTGGGAGACGTCTATTACAGGAATTATGGTTTCTCCCTTGATCTGTCAATTTTGCTGTTACACTGTATGATACCAAGTTATTCTTCTGCTTCTGAGATATGCCCTACTTGATTATGGTGCTCTTTTAATACAAAGCATATTTGATGGTGAATATTTTACTTAGAATGTTTGCACATTTCTTCAGAAGCCAGACTGTTGGGAATTTCAGAGTGTTAGTTGTATCTTAAGCTTGGCCAGCTATTAGAGAATATCAGTTGTATTTAACTATCAACATAGACTAAAACCAGAGCAGTGTGAATGTTCCCAGAAAATATTGGAAGGGTAGTGCAGTGATCTCTCAAGATGAGTGGCAACTTTCTCGTGATTTGTGTTTATTGCAAGATGAACAAATACGTACTCTTTGCCTTGGAGCAGAAAGACGCTGTAGCATCTCAAAGAGGTAGCTTGTAGGGACTCACAGAGATGCTTTGGCAGTGGACATTTACACCCCACAGAGCCTTTCTTGGTGGTTTTTATGGCATGGTCTCTTATGTAACCAGCTTACTTGCAGCCCAGGCCAGAAACTCCACCTTACAAGCCATTATGTGGAGCCCCCAGTAGGGAATGAGACCAGCAAGGTCGTCTGTGGAATTCTCGATCCCTGTCCTGTTTTACTAGGTGACTTGACCATCCTGGGAGCTAAGGGAGGGGTCCGGGGTCAGTTGCCAACCAAATAGCCCCCTCTGGGCTTCAGCATCAGTACTGAAGTGTAGTTTTCTTAGAGACACATTTGTTTACCGTAACAGACAGTTCTAGAGCTTTCTGTAGAAAACTGTGCTTAGAAGATAATAAAAGTTCATGTTTCTGTAAGACCAGGGAGCTGAACTAGGTAATTATAACATTCTGTAGGTTATTGATAGGATAAGGCATCATGAGAAATATACATGTGTAAGACAAAAAGACTTTTTCTTCGCTTATAAGAGATTTAAGATGACATGTTATAGATACTCGGAGAAGGCAGTGGCACCCTGCTCCAGTACTCTTGCCTGGAAAATTCCATGAACAGAGGAGCCTGGTAGGCTGCAGTCCATGGGATCGCTACGAGTCGGACATGACTGAGCGACTTCACTTTCACTTTTCACTTTCATGCATTGGAGGAAGAAATGGCAACCCACTCCAGTGTTCTTGCCTGAGGAATCTCAGGGATGGGGGAGCCTGGTGGGCTGCCGTCTATGGGGCTGCACAGAGTCAGACACGACTAAAGTGACTTAGCAGCAGCAGCAGCTTATAGATACTTATTTTCTGGAAAAATTAAGTCCATCCAGCTTTGTCAAGAATAGGTTTTGGGATTGTGATTGTCTTCTCTGATTATAAAGCTGATTTGGGATTAAGAAGGACGTGGATGCAGTCATGCAGTTTGTATGTAATTGGTGTATTATTCAGATTTCATTCCAGTATCAAAGCCTAGTTCAGCTGGCAAATTTACATTAATATTAACCACATTAAAGTGAACAAGGTAATCTAAAGTAATCTCAAATAGGGTCTTAAACGAAAGGAACGCACTCTAGTTGATTAAACTTTGATTACGATTTTTAGGACCAAAAAGCCTTCTTGTAGAATGAGTCTATCACTCTTCATTTTAATATGATGAAAACCATCCATTTCCTTCGATCCAGTCATTGAACAATATCCCTCCCCAGTGTTTTACCACCTTTGCACACATAGCTCCATTGGATACTTTTACGGTTTTATTCCTGGTGCTGGGCATGTGGTATAGACACACAGTGGGGTCCTACTCAGCCATGAGAGGTGCTGCCTTGCTTACAGCATGCATGTACCTCGAGGGCACTGTGCCGGAGTGAGATCAGTCAGAGAGAGACAGAACTGCATAACCTCACTTATGTGTGGAACCTAAAAAAGCCAAGTGCACGGAAGCAGAGAGGAGAATGGTGGTTGCCAGGGGCTGAGGGCAGTCGGGGCAGACAGAGAGATGTCGGTGAGAGGGCACAAACCTCCAGTTAGAAGACGAGGGACTTCTGGGGTCTGATGTACAGTGTGCGACTGTAGTTAACAGCGCTGAGTTATGTGCTTCAAAGTTGCTAGGAGCATGGGTCTTAAGTGTCAGCCACGCCCTCCCCAAAGGAGAAACACAGAGTGACTCTGTGAGGTGATCCACGTGTCCGTTAACTTGACTGTGGTGACCGTTTCACTGTGTGTATGCATATTAAATCATCATGCTGGATACTTAAATATGTTCAGTTTTACTTGTCAGTAATACAGCTGGAAAAAAATTAAAAGTGTAGGTAGTCCTCCTTGGTAAAGAAGTTGGTTTTTGTTTCTGCTTGGTTTTGAATGAACTGATGAACTTAAAAACTATTCATAACCTAAAAGTTGGGAGTTATGTTTTATTTGATGGGATTTTAGGACTTTAAGGCCTGGAGACAGCATCTCAAGTAACCCCGAGAGAACTGCTCTAAGGAGATGGGAAGTGGGGAGTAGTCAGGTTTATATAGAAGTTTTGCAGCATAGGGGCGGGTAGCAATAATCTCTCTGAACATCAAAAGATTATTGTTAATTAACGAAAAGCAGATAACTAGGAATTCAGTGCTTTTCTGTGTATGGAACGGTGCAGGAGTCTGGGCTGACTGCAGTCATTCCTTTCATACGCACATCAGCTGTCTGGGCCAGTGCCCTGGCTCCAGTGCTGAGCTTCCTTTCCTCAGGGAAAGGAGGGACCGAACCTCTGCTGCAGTTCCTGTGCTCAGTGGAGGGAGCGGCTGCTGGACAGCAGGTGCTCTTCTTGAGCTCCCACGGGCTCGCCAGCTCACATGAGAGGGCTGTACTCAATGATGACTGTGACAGCCTTGTTTACTGATATGGCAGGATGTATTCCATTTCTCAAGTACTGGTGTTACAAAAACTGGAATGAAATGAAAAAACAGTAAACCCTCAGCCCCAAAACCAATCTCCTAGAATTAAAAGGCAGTTTAAGACCCTGAGTTGGGTAAGATTGAAGGCGGGAGGAAAAGGGGACGACAGAGGATGAGATGGTTGGATGGCATCACCGACTCAACGGACATGAGTTTGAGTAAATTCTGAGAGTTGGTGATGGACAGGGAGGCCTGCTGTGCTGCAGTCCATGGGGTGGCAGGGAGTCAGACACCACTGAGCGACTAACTGAACTGACAGAACTTGGTTACATGAAGAAAGCGTCCACCTCAAGCAGCCGTAGCAGCCGTCAGCATGAGTAGGTGGAGTCTGAGCTGGCTTCTGGGAGCGGTGAGGAGACACTTCTTGGAGATTCCTATCCTTGTATTATGAAAGGGTTATTTTGGGGGCCCATTTGTTGAGCAGTGTGAGGCTCCAGAGCATGAACTTCTTTGAAGCGCAAGCCTGCAGACGTTGCCTCAGATGCTCTGGGCTGGGATTTCCTCCTCCTGTCCTGTTGGGACGTGATGGGACGCACTGAGGAGCTTGTGGAGCAGCCTGTCCAGGAGCAGCTACAAGGTCTTGAGCCTCAGGTTGTGGATGTGAGTCCAGGCCCAGGAGCCAGTTGCGTCCACTCACAGGAGTTGTCATTGTGCGGAGTTGTTGTTCCAGGTGAAACCAGGCACCAGGTGCCAGCGACCGGCTTGGTGAGGGTCAGGGCAGAGGGCGTTGGTCCTTTCATCACAGTGGCCATTCTTGGAAGTTAAGAAACTGGACTGAAGCTGCTCACTGTTTACCTGTCGACACCTACACGTCAAACAGATGAGCCTCTGAAGTCAAACCTCATTCAAGTCAGGAGTCTCATCCCCTTTCTGAGCTCAAAACCAATGTCTCTCCACCTGCTAATGAAGACCCACGGCTGTGATCTGAGGACCTTCTCCCATCCACAAAGGAAGGCCCCTTGTGAGCAGGAGGTAGTGCCCCACAAAGGCCCTCCAGGTCCTGCTCTCTCTGACCTAGCCTTGGTTTACTGAAGGGCTGGTGTCAAGCTAGGCCCCCACCAACCACTTACACCAACTCAGGCTCTTAAAAATCTGTAGTGTCCTCAGCTATGAAAGGAGATCCCTGAGTGACAGGTCTCACTGTCATGGCAGGGGGATGAGAGGTGGGGATTTAGCTGTGCCCAGGGTCCCCCTGTGTCCCTGGCGTCTGACCCTGTCCTCTGACAGCAGTCTATCAGACTGGGACCCCCACCTGCACCCCGCACCGTGAGTACCTTTAACCATCAGTTCAGTTCAATCTCTCAGTCATGTCCGACTCTTTGTGACCCCATGGACTGCAGCACGCCAGTTCTCCCTGTCTATCACAAGCTCCCAGAGCTTGCTCAAACTCATGTCCATCGAGTCAGTAATGCCATCCAACCATCTCATCCTCTGTCGGCCCCTTCTCCTACCACCTTCAATCTTTCCCAGCATCAGGCTCTCTTCAAATGAGTCAGTTCTTTGCATCAGGTGGCCAAAGTATTGGAGTTTCAGCTTCAGCATCAGTCCTTTCAATGAATATTCAGGACTGATTTCCATTAGGATGGACTGGTTGGATCTCCTTGCAGTCCAGGGGACTCTCAAGAGTCTCCTCCAACATCATAGTTCAAAAGCATCAGTTCTTTGGCACTCAGCTTTCTTTATAGTCCAACTCTCACATCCATACATGACTACTAGAAAAACCATAGCTTTAACTGGACGGACCTTTGTTGGCAAAGTAATGTCTCTGTTTTTTTAAATATGCTGTTTGGGTTGGTCATAGCTTTTCTTTCAAGGAGCAAGCATCTTTTAATTTCACGTCTGCAGTCACTATCTGCAGTGATTTTGGAGCTCAAGAAAATAAACTCTTTCACTGTTCCCAATGTTTCTGCATCTACATGAAGTGATGGGGCTGGATGCCATGATCTTAGTTTTTGAATGCTGAGTTATAAGATAGCTTTTTCATTCTTCTCTTTTACTTTCAGCAAGAGGCTCTAGTCCTTTTTGCTTCCTGCCATAAGGGTGGTATCGTCTGCATGTCTGAGGTTATTGATATTTCTCCCAGCAATCTTGATTCCAGCTTGTGCTTCATCCAGCCTAGCATTTCACATGATGTACTCTGCATTTAAGTTAAATAAGCAGGGTGACAATATAGAGCCTTCACGTATATTGACTTGACTCCTTTCCCAATTTGGAACCAGTCCATTGTTCTATATTTGATTGTAACTGTTGCTCCTTGACCTGCATACAGATTTCTAAGGAAGCAGGTCAGGTGGTCTGGTATTCCCATCTCTTGGAGAATTTTCCAGTTTGTTTTGATCTATACAGTCAGCTAAAGAGCGTCTTGATGAAAGTGAAAGAAGACAGTGAAAAAGTTGGCTTAAAGCTCAACATTCAGAAAACTAAGATCATGGCATCTGGTCCCATCACTTCATGGCAGATAGATGGGGAAACAATGGAAACAGTGGCTGACTTTATTTATCTGGGCTCCAAAATCACTGTGGATGGTGATTGCAGCTATGAAATTAAAGATGCTTACTCCTTAGAAGGAGAGTTATGACCAACCTAGACAGCATATTAAAAGCAGAGATATTACTTTGCCAACAAAGGTCCGTCTAGTCAAGGCTTAGGTTTTTCCAGTAGTAATGTATGAATGTGAGAGTTGGACTATAAAGAAAGCTGAGCACCGAAGAATTGATGCTTTTGAACTGATGGTGCACCAGTTGTGCACCATCTGTGCCCCAGCCATGCCCTTGAGCAGAAGCTCCATGTTATTACAATGGGAAGTTTTTATTAATTAATTTTTTTTGGAGTATAGTTGCTTTACAGTGTTGTGTTATGATGGTTTCTACTGTACAGCAAAGTGAATCAGCCATACACATCCATCCATCCCCTCTGTTTTCAGTTTCCTTCCCATTCAGGTCCCCACGGAGCACTGAGCTGAGTTCCCTGTGCCGGCGAGGAGGTTCTCCTCAGGCATCTGTTGTGCACAGAGACTCAGTCGTGTGTATGCCTCAGTCCTAATCTCCCATCCATCCCACCCCTCCATTCCGCCTGGCATCCATACGTCTGTTCTCTGTGCAGGTTTTAAAGGGATAATGGAGTTGCAGCTGTGCCTGGAGAAAGGCCATTGCCTTGGTGGGTGGTCCATGAACATAAATGGGGCATGGTGTGATGAAGCCCAGATGAGGACTGGAAACTATCAGAAGGGGGGCAGGACGTGTCATGAGGGGAAGGACGCTCACTTCAATCAACCTTGAAAATTGAACACAGTTGAGCATCTGTATCTTCAGGTTCCAAGCAACAGAGAACTAAATATATTTGGAAAAACAATTCCATAAAGTTTCCCAACGCGAAACTGGAGTTGGCCGTCACCAATGGCAAGCCTTTACAGAGCATTACCGTTGTAGCAGGTGTGACAAGTGGTCCAGAGACGATGTGGAGCCTGTGAGGACCCACGGGAGCTGTGCGCAGGTGCCACGCCCTCCTGTGTGCAGGGCTTGTGCATCCATGGGTATCGGCATCTCAGGGCGCCCTGGGGCCCGCCTCCCCTCAGATTCTCAGAGGCTACTCTAGGTTTGTTATTAAAGCTTTCAAAATCCCACAACTGGATTTCCCAGCACAGCTGAATTTCAGCTGAAGAAAAATCCAATCATACGTATTTTTTTATGATTTTTAAAGATTGCTAGGTGGCACACCAGTCAGAACTCCCAGATTCATGCAGCCTGTTATTTAGAAGAAAGTCTGTATTATTAGAAAAGAAGTCAGCACAGATTATCAGTGATATGGTCAGATGGGATCTCTTTTATGTGATTAATGGGAATCCTGGAGAAGGCAATGGCACCCTACTCCAGTACTCTTGCCTGGAAAATCCCATGGACGGAGGAGCCTGGTGGGCTGCAGTCCATGGGGTTTCTAAGAGTTGGACACGACTGAACGACTTCACTTTCACTTTTCACTTTCATGCATTGGAGAAGGAAATGGCATCCCATTCCTGTGTTCTTGCCTGGAGAATCCCAGGGACGGGGGAGCCTGGTGAGCTGCCATCTATGGGGTTGCACAGAGTTGGACACAACTGAAGTGACTTAGCAGTAGCAGTCACGTCAGGGAATCCAGCTACCTCTGTCTTTTGTAAGAGATTATACCAGTTCTAGAATGTCTTTTCTGTGGATATGATCAACATGGACACATTATATACATATAAACAGGAGTTTGGAAATAACCTTACAAATCTAAAATAAAAGAATGATAAAATGAGTCATACACCAAAGCCTAGCGACCACGATCATATTTTTTAAATGACGCTTAATAACATAAATAAAATGTTTAAGATATAAAGATTACTGAAAGATATATGCTCCAAGGCCATGTATAAATAATAACACAAAAGACTGATATTTTTGTTTGGATTTTAGATCATTTCTTTGTTTTTTACCAAATTGCCCCCCTCAATTCATATTCAATTTATAACTAGTAAGCATTCAATAAAATTTTTATATAGAAGAATTTATAAACAATTAGTTTATTTTAATTTAAGTGATTTGAAAAATATCTCAAAGTGTCTGCTGCTTCCTTCATTTTCTGCCTCATGTGTATGTAACTCTTTGCAGTGGTGTCACAATTTAGATCATAGTCTTTCACAAGGAATTTTTTCAAAATTGAAATAATTGCTTTTGTATTTTTAAGGAGCTGAGGATCTTTGAAGTTCTAGAGATTTGCTATAGAGATTTTTGTGTGTGTTAGCTGGATAATAAAATCTAGAAAATTATAAGGTGGTTCACCAGTAAATTGAAAGGTTACACAAAGTTTTCTTTCTTTTCTGAAGAAAAAGAACACAATAAATAAGCCACGGGTTCTGAGCACTATATGTCTCATAATTTAAAATCTAATAAGAAATGAGTCAGTGGGTTCATTCAGCAGCCCCTCAACCTCAAGCTGGAGAAGATAGCAGGAAGGTCCAGTCCAAACATAAAGAGAGGAGTGGAGAGCTGGCGCCTCCTGGGGTCCGGCTGGCGGCGTTTAGGAATCTTTCGGGGGAGTGTGGAGAGCATCTTTCATGAAAGTTCTGAAGGAGGCTCGTGTGTGGCATTTCTGCTGTGAGAACTGAAAAGGGCAGGCGTTACGAGAGCGTGTTCGTCCGAGGCCTGGTGAGAAAGGTCTCCAGGCGGAGTGCAGCCGTCCAGGTGGGAGTGCGCGAAGGCCGAGAGTGCTCTCCGCAGAGCTGGAGGGGCTGTGGGCCTCTCCTGTGTGTCCAGTGGGAGGTCCAGGAGGATGTGTATGGGAGATGGGAGACAGGAAGCTGGGAGGTGTGGAGATGCAGACCTGTCCTCGAAAACACCGGAGTGTGGGTGAAGACACTCAGGGCCTCAGGCCAGGGGACATGCTTGGAGGGGCCACCCTGCCAGGCGCAACATGTCTTCTGTTCCAAGTCACCTCTCTCTGTCTAAGAGAGGTGCCTCCGAGAAGAGTCCTGGAGGTGTGACTCCTCGGAAGCCCTGGGGACCCGATCTGGTCTGCAGGATCTCCTGCCAGGAGAGTCTGGCGTCCTGGACCAGGCCTTGCTGCGGCCCTGTCTCCTTTGGTTGGCGGCAGATCACTACTTTCTGGTTCAGGGAGAATAAGCTCCCCTGTTCTCTGTGCAGAGTCATTCTAGGAGTGTAAGGAAACCACATGTAAAGGTGCCCCAAAGACAGAAAGGTTCTATAAACTGATGTGAATCACATGTTTAAAAATACTCCTTCCCCCAACAGGATTCCTCTGTGACTCAGGTTGTAATGACACTGTCCTCTCATGTCTCTGCATTAACATTCTTAATTTGCTATTTCACCTCTCTGATTTCTTTCACTTAATGTCATTGTCAAACTCTTTTTTTTTTTTTTGGCTTCACAATTTCTTTCCCCAAACCTACTGAAGGGATATTTACTGAATTCTCACATCTCTGTGGTCTGGGTTTGCTAGGCTGCGGTAGCTGAGTGCCTTCAGCTGGGGGCTTAAACAGCATACATCTGTTTCTCACCAGTTTGGAGGCAGAACCTCCAAAAACAAGGCTCCCACAGACCTGTGTCTGGTGAAGATCGTTGCTGGTTCTCTCTGTGTCCTCACGTGGGGGAAAGGGGCTGTGGTCTCCAGCGTCTTCCGTCCTCCCTGCAGCAGAGGGCGGGAGGAGGACAGAGAGCTTCTCCTGGGTCTGTGTCTTCTCAGTTGCCGTTGGCTCCGAAGTGATTCTTAGGCCAAAGTGGGTTATGATGATGCTCCTGTTTTTCCCTGGATGTCCAGGGCAGGAGCTTATTATATCAAGTAAACTAATGAGGGAAGATATGGAAGAGTAGAGATGAGACAAAAAGCAGAAGAGAGGAATGATTTCCACTGGGGCATGCTTTTACAGCCATGTGCTAGAAAGGCGCTTATGAAGATAATGAACATAAACGCACACTCTCCAAAAACAGATAGAAAATGCAGTGGAGCATTAGAGTGGGTGATTAAAGAGAAAAACCAATCCGGAGGTAAAATTACTGTTCATAGGGCCATGGAGGCTAGTGGCTAAGTTTGGAAGGCTGTGTTTGGAGAAAAGTGTGAGGAGATCGGGGTGGTGTTAAGACTGTGATGATCAGTAAAGATCTCGTGAGCCACCAGGAGTTATTTTTTCTACTTGCTGTGTAGTGCTTCTTTCCAACCTGTGTCTTTCTTTGACTAGATCTAGTCGCTTTTTAGCCCATCAAAATATAACATTCTTGTCTTATCTGCCTTTATCATCATGGCCAACTTAATATGTGATAAAAATAGACTTGTTTCCTATTTTGTGTCCTCTTTCCTCGAATACAGAAAAACTAAGTCTAAATAGTGGTAATTCCCTCTGCTTGTTTTTGTTTTCTTTCTGTTGTACATAGGGATGCCACCTGACAGGGTCTGGCTGTCCACCTAGGACCTGAAGCTCAGCAGTGTCTCTCCTGGGCACTCGGTTCATGTGCCTTGTCTCTCTGTTCCCTTAACAATGTCTTGGTTGGCCAGAGTTTCCTCTGTAGCTCAGTCATGTCAGTATTGACCTTCAGAGTGAGAACTTCGGTTAATTTCTAGAAACATTATTTAACTTTACATTTAGATCTACAATATATCTCAAACTCTGTATGTGTTCAGAGGGAGGTAGGGTCTAGATTTTTTTTTCCAAGTGGATGTATAATTTACCCATGTAGGGGAAGAAAAATCTCTTTTCCAGTTCATCTTAGGTGATTCATATAGAAGTGACGAGACTAGGAGAAGGCCTTGGTGTCCCGAGGCTGAGAGAGGTGAAGTCTGGAGGCCGCTGGTGGGCAGGCTGCCTCCAGCCTGGCTTCTCGCGTGGGTGCTCCCGTGTGTCTGAGGCCGATGAGGGTCCAGAGTGGCCTCCGCTGTCCTTCCATCCCTACTGCAGGGGAGGGCAGCAGAGCACCGAGAGCTCTCACGTCGGCGACTTCTCAGGTCCCCTTGCTCTGAAGTGACCTTCTGTCAGAGCGGCTTGTTTGCAGGCGGGGTGTTCAACCTCCTCCAGCAGCGCTTCCTGAGAGAGCCCGCCCTGCCCCGCAGCCTGCGCTGGGGTCCCCTCGGGCGGGGCTGGACGGCCTGCCATGAGGGGCTGGGGCTTGCTGGGCCAGCGCTGTGCTGCCCTGATGACTGCCGTTACCACCTCCTGGATCTTAAGGCCTCCAGCTGCGTCCCTCCTCCTCGGGGGCTGGCTTTAGAGGGTTGCCACTTTGCATTTCAGTGTGAAGCATAGAATCAGTGTCTTGGCTTTTACAGAGAATAATTCACTAGGCTTTGATCTGCAATTTATTAAAGATACAGTTTAAACACACTTTTCTAATTGGTTGCTGCCGTTATATAGAAATAATAGTTTATTAACCCTGTTCTAATAAAATTCCTATATTCACTTACTAATTTTCTCTATAAGTATTTCCTGTAGGTATTTTAGACTTTCTACATCCATAATAAGTTGAATACAAATACCAGTTTCTTCGCTCCTTGTCGTATTCAGTTTTCTAGCTGCATTATACAGGCCAGGACCTCCAGGACATGTTGAATAGGAATGCGGATGTTTGTATTACTGGATTCAGTGAGGGGTGGGGAGTGCCTAATACTTCTGTATTAAGTATGGTGTTTACCAGAGGAAGTGTGTATACCCTTTATCAGAATAAGAAAATGTATTGCTAGTTCTGATGTGATTAAAATTTGTGTCATAAACTGAATTTTATCTAATCTTTTCCAATCAAGATAATTTTAGAATTTTTATTCTTTATTCTTCACATGATATTATACTGACTGATTTTTGAATAATAAACACATTTACTTCTGGAAATAAACACAATATTTTTGTGGTTTTTCTATCCTTTTGAAATATTGCATACATACTATTTGCTAATATTTTATTTAGTACTTTTGTATGTATATTTACAACAGATTTAATTTCTTTTATTAACTCCTTCAGTTTGGAAATAAGATTAATCTGACTACAAAACAAGTTTGGGAAATGTATTTTTCCTCAACTCTGAAGAATTTGCATTGCAACTCTAAAGAGTTGTTCAGTCGCTCAGTCATGTCCAACTCTTTGCGACCCCTTGGATTGCAGCATGCCGGGCTTCCCTGTCCTTCACCAACTCCTGTATCTTGCTCAAACTCATGTCCATTGAGTTGGTGGTACCATCCAACCATCTCATCCTCTGTTGTCCGCTTTTCCTCATGCCTTCAGTCTTTTCCCAGCATAGGGGTCTTTTCTGATGAGTCAGCTCTTTGCATCAAGTGGCCAAAGGATTGGAGCTTCAACTTCACCGTCAGTCCTTCCAATGAATGTTCAGGACTGATTTCCTTTACAGTTGACTGGTTTGATCTATTTTCAGTATAAGGGACTCTCAGGAGTCCTTCTCCAGCACCACAGTTCAAAAGCATCAATTTTTCGGCACTCAACCTTCTTCATGGTCCAACTCTAACATCCATACATGACTCCTGGAAAGACCATAGCTTTGACTAGATGGATATTTGTTGGCAAAGTAATGTCTCTGTTTTTTAATATGCTCTCTAGGTTTGTCACAGCTTTTCTTCCAGGGAGCAAGCGTCTTTTAATTTCATGGCTGCAGTCACCATCTGCAGTGATTTTGGAGCCCAAGAAAATAGTCTGTCACTATTTCCATTGTTTCCCCATCTATTTGCCATGAAGTGACAGGACTGTTGCCATCATCTTAGTTTTGAATGTTCAATTTTAAGCCACCTTTTTCACTCTCCTCTTTTCCCTTCATCAAGAGGCTCTTTAGTTCTTCTTCGGTTTCTGCCATAAGGGTGGTGTCATCTGCATATCTGAAGTTATTGATATTTCTCCTGGCAGTTTTCATTCCAGCTTGTGCTTCATCCAGCCCGGCATTTCTTATGATGTTCTCTGCATAGAAGTTAAATAAGCAGGGTGACAATACACAGCCTCGATGTACTCCTTTCCTGATTTTAAACCACTCCGTTGTTCCATATCCAGTTCTAACTGTTGCTTCTTGACCTGCATACAGGTTTCTCAGGAGGCAGGTCAGGTGGTCTAGTATTTCCATCTTTTTTAGCATTTTCCACAGTTTGTTGTGATCCACACAGTCAAAGGTTTTAGCATAGCCAATGAAGCAGAAGTAGATTTTTTTTTTTGAACTCTTCTGCTTTTTCAATGATCCAGTGGATGTTGGCAATTTGATCTCTGGTTCCTCTGCCTTTTCTAAATCCAGCTTGGACACCTGAAAGTTCTTGGTTCATGTACTGTTGAAGCCTGGCTTGGAGAATTTTGAGCATTACTTTGCTAGTGTGTGAGATGAGTGCAATTGTGTGGTAGTGTGAGCATTGTTTAACATTGTCTTTCTTAGGGATTGGAATGAAAACTGACCTTTTCCAGTCCTGTAGCCACTGCTGAATTTTCCAAATGTGCTGGCATATTGAGTGCAGCACTTTCACATCATCATCTTTTTTAAAATTTTTTTATTTTTTATTTTTATTTTACTTTACAATACTGTATTGGTTTTGCCATACATCAACATGAAATCTGCCACGGGTGTACACGTGTTCTCAATTTGAAATAGCTCAGCTAGAATTCCATCACCTCCACTAGCTTTGTTTGTAGTGATGCTTCCTAAGGCTCATTTGACTTTGTGCTCCAGGATATCTGGCTCTAGGTGAATGATCACATCATCATGTTTATCTGTGTTATAAATATCTCCTTTGTATAGTTCTGTGTATTCTTGCCACCTCTTCTTAATATCTTCTGCTTCTGTTAGGTCCATCCCATTTCTGTCCTTTATTATGCCCATCTTTGCATGAAATGTTCCCTTGGTATCTCTGATTTTACTGATGAGATCTCTAGTCTTTCCCATTCTATTTTTCCCTCTGTTTATTTACATTGATTGCTGAGAAGACCTTTTACCGCACCTTGCTGTTCGTTGAAACTCTGCATTCAGTTGGGTATATCATTCCTTTTCTCCTTTGCCTTTTGCTTCTCTTCTTTTCCAGCTATATGTAAGGCTTCCTCAGACAACCATTTTGCCTTTTTGTATTTCTTTTTCTTGGGGATGGTTTTGACCACCATCCCTGCACAATGTTATAAACTTCCGTCCGCAGTTCTCCAGGCACCCTATCTATCAGATCTAATCCCTTGAATCTATTTGTCACTCCACTGTATAATCATAAGGGATTTGATTTAGGTCATACCTGAATGGCCCAGTGGTTTGCCCACTTTCTTCTATTTCTGTCTGAATTTGGCAATAAGGAGTTCATGATCTGAGCCACAGTCCGCTCCCGGTCTTGTTTTTGCTGACTGTCTAGAGCTTCTCCATCTTTGGCTGCAAATAATATAATCAATATGATTTTGGTATTGACCATCCGGTGATGTCCATGTGTAGAGTCTTCTGTTGTGTTGTTGGAAGAGGGTGTTTGCTATCACCAGTGCGTTGTCTTGGCAAAACTCTATTAGCCTTTGCCCTGCTTCTTTATGTACTCCAACTACTCCAGGTATATCTTGACTTCCTACTTTTGCATTATAGTCCCCTATGACGAAAAGGACATCTTTTTTTTTTTTTTTTTGATGTTAGTTCTAGAAGGTCATGTTGGTCTTCATATAGCTGTTCAACTTTAACTTCTTTGGTGTTACTGGTTTGGGCATAGACTTGGATTACTATGATATTGAATGGTTTGCCTTGGAAATGAACAGAGATCATTCTGTTATTTTTGAGACTGAATCCGAGTACTGCATTTCAGACTCTTTTACTGATTATGAGGGCTACTCCGTGTCTTCTAAGGGATTCTTGCCCACAGTAGTAGATATAATTGTCATCTGAATTAAGCTCACCCATTCTGGTTAATTTTAGTTCACTGATTCCTAAATTGTTGATCTTCACTCTTGGCATCTCCTGTTTGACCACTTCCAATTTACCTTGATTCATGGACCTAACATTCCAGGTTCCTAGGCAATATTGTTCTTTACAGCATCTGACTACTTTCACCACCAGTCCTATCAACAGCTGGCCATTGTTTCTGCTTTAGCTCAGCCTCTTCATTCCTTCTGAAGCTATTTCTTCACTCTTCTCCAGTAGCATATTGGACAGCTACTGACCTGGGAAGTTCATCTTTCAGTGTCATATTATTTTGTGTATTCATGCTGTTCCTGGGGTTCTCAAGTCAAGATTGCTGAAGTGGTTTACCATTCCCTTCCCCAGTAATTAGTATTATTTATTCTCTGAAACTTTGGAAATATTCCTAGGAAACCCATTGGCTCCCTGGTGATTCTCCTTCATGCACGTTTATGGTTTCAGTTTTATTTCTTTATTAGCCAGAGAATTGTTGAGATTTTACATTTCTTTTTGTGGTAGTTATAAGTTGTGTTTTGCAATGAATTTTTCCATTTTGAATAGTTTACAGATTTGTGATATAAAGTTGTTGACAGTATATTCCAAAAGCTGAAAAGGAAACAATGCTTCCATACTCACTGCACAAGACTGATTGCATTACCCTGATTCTGAAACCTGAGACATCACAAAAGAGAAAGTTACAGGCCAACATCCATGATGAATGTAGATATAAAAACTCTCAACAAAGTATTAGCAAGTCAAATTCTGTAGTACATTCAGGGATCGCATACCATGATCGAGTGGAATTTATCCCAGGGATGCAAGGATGGTTCAGCACCAGCAAATCAATAAATGTGGTCACACATTAATAAAGTGGAAGATGAAAGGCTTAAGATAATCTCAGTAGGAGTAGAAAATGCATTTGTCAAAAATGAGCATTCATTTATGATAAAATTCTTGACACTGAGGGTGTACAGGGAATGTACTTCATAATAAAGGCCATATATGACAGCCGATGGCTACCATCACACTCAGCAGTGAAAAGCTGAAAGCTTTAAGGTCAGGAGCAAGACAGGGATGTTCACTGTCACCAGCTTTATCCTGTTAAAAATCTTTTGTTGTCCATACAACCTAAAATGATTGTTTCTTTTCTGTTGTGATATTATTGCTTTTGCCCTCTTTGTTCCATTTCCTTCTTTAACTTTACTAGGGGTTTATGAATTTTATTAGTCTTCAAAAATTAACAGCCTTTCAGTTTGTTGACTTTTCTCAAAATGGTGTTTCTTTTTTTCTGTTTAATGAATTTCTAATTTTATCTTTATCATTTTTATTTAATTTTCATCTTCTGATTTCTTTCTGACTCTCTGTGGTCTAGTTATTAAGTCATCGGTGTTTAGTTTTCATCTTATCTAATGCACAGATTTAAGGCTAAATCTTTCTTAGGTTCAGTCTTAGCTGCATCCTGTGAGTTTTGAAGACCTTTAATTCAAAATGCTTTAAAATTTCCATGTAATTTCTCTTTCAACAAGGAATTTTTTAGAGGTTTATTACTTAGTTTTGAAATAATTGGTCCTTTACTAGTTATCTGTTTCATGAATGAATTCAGTTCCACACTAGTCAGAAAATATGTTTTCAGTCATTTGCAATTTGCTGGGATTTACCGTAAGTTTTAGAATGTGGCCAGTTTTTGGCAGATGTTCTTTGTGCACTTAGGAACAAAATTATCTTATCGTTGGATTCAGGTTTCTATAACAGATCAGTCATTCAAGATTATTAGCCCTCTTGTACAGGACTTTCAAATCCTTACTGATATTTTCTGATTAATCTATCTGCTTAATCCTTCAAATTTACCTAGATTTATCTATTTATTTTCTTTTCAGTTTGTCAGCTTCTGCTTTTTAGTATTTTGAAATCATATAGTGACACATCTGAATCAGATTTTTACTCTTCCTAGAAAATTCACCGTGTATCATTAGGAAATTCTCTCTTTCAACGGTTTTGGTTTTAAAACCCACTTCATCTGATGTTAGTATATATCAGCTTTCTTTGGGTTAAGATTTATACAGTTGATCTTCTGTAATCATTTTACTTCCCACCTTTCTCTGTTCTTATATTTAAGTAGTATTCCTTGCAAAGGTGGCTGGTGGCTTTTATTTTAGCCCAGTAAAATTAAATTAAATGTATCAGTAATTCTGATGTGGTGGTGGTCTTCAGTCACTAAGTTATGTCCAGCTCTTTGTGACCTCGTGGACTACAGCACATCAGGCTTCCCTGCCCTTCACTATCTCCTGGAGTTTGCTCAAACTCATGTCCATTGAATCGGTGATGCCATCCAACGATCTCATCCTCTGTCACCTCCTTCTCCTTTTGCCTTCGATCTTTTCCACCACTGGGGCCTTTTCCAGTGAGTCAGCTCTTCTCATCAGGTAGCCAAAGTGCTTGCTTCAGCTTCAGCATCAGTTCTTCCACTGAATATTCAGGGTTAATTTTCTTTAGGATTGACTGGTTCAATCTCCTTGAAGTCCAAGGAACTCTCAAGAGTCTTCTCTAGCACTCAGTTTGAAAGTATCAGTTCTTCAGCACTCAGCCTTCTTTATCGTCCAACTCTCACATCTGTACATGACTACTGGAAAAGCCACAGCTTTGACTGTATGAACCTCTGTAGGCAAGGTGATGTTTCTGCTTTTTAATATGCTATCTAGGTATATGGGAGCATAGCTTTTCTTCCAAGGAGCAAGCGTCTTTTAATTTCATAGCTGCAGTCACCAACTGGAGTGGTTTTGGAGCCCAAGAAAATAGTCTGTCACTGTTTCCATTGTTTCCCCATCTATTTGCAATGAAGTGATGGGACTGGATGTCATGATCTTTTTTGAATGTTGAGTTTTGAGTTTTAAGCCAGCTTTTTCACTCTCCTCTTTCCCCTTCATCAAGAGGCTCTTTAGTTCCTCTTTGCTTTTTGCCATTAGGGTGGTGTCATCTGTATATATGAAGTTGTTGGTATTCCTCCTGGCATTTCTCGTGATATTCTGTGCATATAAATTAAATAAGCAGGGTGACAATATACAGCCTTGACGTACTCCTTTCCCAATTTGGAACCAGTCCGTTGTTCCATGTCTGGTTCTAACTGTTGCTTCCTGTCCTGCATATGGGTTTCTCAGGAGGCAGGTGAGGTGGCCTGGTGTTCCCATCTCTTGAAGAATTTCCAGTTTGTCGTGATCCGCACAATCAGAAGCTTTAGTGTCCTCACCTTTCTAGCCTGTCGCTAATTTTCCTATTTTCTTATTTCTGTCTGGAGTCATTTTTCTTCTCCCTGAAAATGCCCACCCCCTGCCCCATGCCATCCCCTGCCCAGTTTGGACTTTGGGAGCATCTGTTGGCAACACATTCCCTCACTTTTTGTGAGGGAAATGTCTTCTTTTCCTTTTCCTTTGCAAAAATGTGTTCTCTGACTGTAGCCGTGTGGATGGGCAGTTGATCTCTTCAGCTTTTAGTGATGTCACTGGTCTTTCTTTCCAGCGTTTTACTAGGGGGTCACCATGCTGCCCCGTGTCTCAGCTTCTTGTTCTCCTCGTCTTTGTTGGGTCCTGCCCACCGTACCTGCAGGTGCTCGTGCCATCTGTGTATGCAGTATGAGGCTATGATACAGGGCTCTGTGGGCTTGTCACCGGTGGTCAGCAGTCCCTGTGGGCCAGGTTGAGGCTTGGCGGGATGCACTGTCCGGGCCCGCCTCGGTGGCTTGCTGCACGGCTGAGGAAGGCAGGGCCGCCCTGGTCCCGCTGTGCATGCCTGCAGGGCTGGCTGCTGCTGCTCGGTTTACACATCACCTAATGTCGGAGAGGGGCCATGAGATTCATGAATGTCACGCTTTGTAAGAAATGGGGGTGAGACATTGTGTCAGTTCTGAAAAGTTAGAGTTATATGAGACTCTGACAAACCAGCTGTCATTCCTCTAAATGTCATAACATCACTTTTTTGTCAGATACACTTTTCTGAGTTTAAACACAGTATGGACATGATAAGCCTATGCAGTATTACCTTCTGAGATAAGCATTATCAATCTGATATAACTCCTTCTGTCCTCTTTTGATGTCTGTAACACATGTGTGTAAAATGCACATATACATGTACACATACAAATTGTTTCATGTCATCTGTGTGGCTTGGTTTTCTGCTCTCTTCATCCAGCACCATGTAGATAACAATTTTATATTTCATTTGCTTTCTTGAATGTATCATAGGTAATGACTGACTTGTATCTCATTATGGCTGGGCTTTTATTAGCTATGTCTCTGGGCTTCCCAGGTGGTGCTAGTGGTAAAGAATCCTCTTGTAATGCAGGAGACACAGGTTTGATCCCTGGGTTGAGAAGATTCCCTGGGGAAGGGCATGGCGACCCACTCCAATATTCCTGCCTGGAGAAACCCATGGACCGAGGAGCCTGGCGGGCTACAGTCCACGGGGTCGAAAAGAGTCAGACATAGCTGAGCGACTAAGCTAAGCTAATTAGTGCTGTTGTTATAAACCTCTTTGTACATGAGTCTTTAACGTCATTTCTGATTTTTTCATTAGAATAAATGTTAGAAATAAAGCTATAGATGAAGTGTTAGGAACGTTTTTAAGGCTTATGATAGATATATAAAGCCCAATTACCTTTCTGCTTGTTTGAACAAATTTATGTTCCAATGAGAATTTTGTGAATACTTTTCTCACCCCCATTTCCCACTCTTGCTCACTCAATCTCCCCCCATCTCACTCCCATTAAATCGCAGTTCAGTTTTAACCTTTCCCAATATTAATTATGTTTTGTTTTCATTTTCATCTGTTTATTTCTTAGAAAGCATTATGTGTGTTCAAATATTTACTATTTATGTTTCTTCTGTTAATTTTATTTTCAAACTTTTATCTGCTTTGCGTAGCATAAATAGAATGTTACTGATTTTCTTAATGTTTTCTGCAAACGCTTTGTATAATGTTGCTGGTAACGTTTTCTGTTATTTCTGCAGATATGTTTCCAGTTGGGCTGTTGACTTTTGTCATGTATACACTACTCTTAACATATGTAAACTGCGATATGGTCTCAGCTTTCCCTTAGAACCTACCATTCACTTGCTGGAATTGAGAACTCACGTTGAACAGATCCTCTTACCTCAAAGATGCAGCACTAAATATTCAAACAGAATGGAGTGCAGTCTCAGAAGCTGTGAACTATTGAATGCTTTCTATTTATTCTGTGATCTGGTTCTTGAAAAATAGAAAAATACATATTCACTTCTTTCCTTGTAGGGGAAGAAAAGTAGTTTCCCCTCTATGCTTCTGAGTTCTTGGCTGAGACATCTTATAATAAATGAGAGATTAACAAGGGGAAGGCAAACTGTTTAGTAACACATGGACTCACTTTACATAGGAGATGTGCAGGGAGAAAGAGTAACTTCCCAGAGGGCTAAAAATTCGGGACTAAAAACCAGTTTACTAGGGAAATGGGAGGAGGGTGCAGGCGTCTAGGAGAGAGCAAGTGATTTTAGGAAGATCGGGCCTCAGAGGTCGAGGGGAGGGTGACGGCCTGAGCCACAGTCTCTGGTGCAGGGTCCACTTCTGAGCTGCTCTCCTCGACAAGAGCCCACCCGCGCCCCCCAACCCCAGTCCCGAGAGGGAGAGTTTTGGCACTGGAGACCCTTTAAGAAGCTCCGTCTTTAGGCAGAGAACACCTCTTTCTGCTTATGCTGTTTTTCCCGCACTTTCCGTCCTCAGTGATCGACACACCAAAGTGGCATGTTTTGGAGTGGCATGCCCTGAGCTTCTCATCATATTTTGGGGTGGCCCCTCCTGCTCTTCTTCCCTCGGACACTATTTTTTGAATGGATTTTAAGACACAAAGCAGTGAGCAGGTTAGAGGTTGCTCTAAGATAAAGTCTTGGAGGCCTGAGCGGAGACGTTCCACCTTTTCCATCTGGGAAGGGCCTCCCGGGGGACGGGGCCTCATGGTATTGCCTGGGAGGACCATCAGGTGTGAGTTGGGCAGGGAGCCCTTCCTCCATCGCTCTGTGTCTTGAAATCTTAGTGTAACCAGCTCCCTCCCAGACGTGCAGCAAGTGGATACACCCTAAACAGGCCAAACCTACATCACACATTGACCCTTAGCTTCGCTGTCCTAAACAGTCAGCTGTGTTTTTCTCCAAATGGCCATTCATCTTGCTGTCCACACGCTTTTGAAATGACTTAAGGGAAATAGCATGTTTTAAAAGTCTGGAACCTTGCCCACTCAGACATTCTTCCTTGGTAATGTATTTGGCAGACTGAACTGAACAATTCAAGCCATTCTAAAGAAAGTTAAAAATGAAACTTACCTGTTTATTCATGCTTAAGCCATTTTAGAAGAAGGAAAATGGTTTGATTGCCAGAGTGCTGACTGTCTCTGCTCTGACAATGTCCTTTGTCTGAGGGACAAGGCATTCATCAGCCTCAGACCACAGTGATGCCAGATCCTGGTTCTTCCACATCTGAGCAGACAGTCATCAGCCCAAGTTCAGAACAAGTCCATATAATTGTCATGTTCTTCAGGAGGAAGAATCCTGCTTTTGGCATTGGAACTGTATCTAAATCGAAACCTAATTACCTCAAGAGCACTGCAGACAGCTTATCAGCTTCCTAAGTAGCACACTTCCGGCCTCTTTACAGTCTTGGATTTAATCAGCGTGAAGCATTTTTCGGTTTTCTCCTTGGTAGCGCAGAGAGCGTGTAAGTCCTGTGGGTTATTTCACAAATCCTCTTGTGCCACTACCAGAATGCACAGAGCACCCTGGGAAAGGGGGTGTATGTAGTTCTAGCCGAACTAATTAGCCTGTTTTTATTTTCTTTTCCTTTTTTGCTTTAGAGTGAAATCATCAAACAATAAGTGAAAGTTGCACAGCTATAGCTTTGATTTTAACTTTTCATGGGCATCTTGGGATGTGACTCTAATGAGAACCAATCCATCAGAATTAGGCTTTTCTTGTTTGCCAGACCATTAATGTTGTCTTAATATCATTAGCTCTGCTTAGTGATGCACATTTGCCATTGTGATTATTAAAAAGATACTGTAATGTTTCTCACGTCTATTTCAATGACAAAATGCCACATAGTGAAGTCTGGATAAATACATCTAGGACTTTGTTTGGGAAACACACTAGTGACATGAAAGTATGTTCAGCTTGTGATGCAGTTTTCTCCCTGTGCAAAGGTAATTCCACATTAACAGTGATCCTGTGTTCTTCCATCTTTATTGAGATATAATGGGCATATTTATAACCTGTGTAACTTTAAGGTGTACAGAGCAGTGATTTGATACCCATATATTGCAAATCAATTCCGACTGTAGCATTAGATAACACAGAGAGGGCAATGGCACCCCACTCCAGTACTCTTGCCTGGAAAATCCCATGGATGGAGGAGCCTGGTGGGCTGCAGTCCATGGGATCGCTAAGAATCGGACACGACTGAGCGACTTCCCTTTCACTTTTAACTTTCATGCATTGGAGAAGGAAATGGCTACCCACTCCAGTGTTCTTGCCTGGAGAATCCCGGGGACAGGGAGCCTGGTGGGCTGCCGTCTATGGGGTCGCACAGAGTCGGACACGACTAAAGTGATGCAGCAGCAGCAGCAGCAGCACCATCGTGTCACAAACCTACTATTTCTTTCTTTGCTGTGAGAGCACTTAAGAACTAAGAACAGTGATCATATTTTACATTTCATTGTCTGTGTTTTCTTTTTTGAAAAAAATATCTTTTGAAAGACAAAGAAAGCAGAAAAATTAGTCACTTTTCTTGTTAATTTTTTTGCCTTCTCTTGAAATAAGAGCAGTTTGGTTTGTTTTTTTTTTTCTTTAACCCACAAATAATTCATGTTAAAACTGAGTCACATGTACTACTTACTTGATGAGTTAGAACAGAGGGTATCGAAACAGTCTCTTTGACAGGGTTCGGTCACTGTCTTTTAGCAGAGTTGATGGACTAGGCTCCCAATGGACAGTTGTATGTTTGACCCTAATGTTACTATCATGTTCTTTGCTGTGAACTTTATATTTTGCTTGAATGACTGTACTCCAGTTCAGTTCAGTTCAGTCGCTCATTCATGTCCAACTCTTTGCGACCCCATGAATTGCAGCACACCAGCCCTCCCTGTCCATCACCATCTCCCGGAGTTCACTCAAACTCACATCCATCAAGTCAATGATGCCATCCAGCCATCTCATCCTCTGTCGTCCCCTTTTCCTCCTGCCACCAATCCCTCCTAGCATCAGAGTCTTTTCCAGTGAGTCAGCTCTTCACATGAGGTGGCCAAAGTACTGGAGTTTCAGCTTTAGCATCATTCCTTCCAAAGACACCCAGGGCTGATCTCCTTCAGAATGGACTGGTTGGATCTCCTTGCAGTCCAAGGGACTCTCAAGAGTCTTCTCCAACACCACAGTTCCAAAGCATCATGTCTTCAGCGCTCAGCTTTCTTCACAGTCCAACTCTCACATCCATACATGACCACTGGAAAAACCATTGCCTTGACTAGACGGACCTTTGTTGGCAAAGTAATGTCTCTACTTTTCAATATGCTATCTAGGTTGGTCATAACTTTTCTTCCCAGGAGTAAGCGTCTTTTAATTTCATGGCTGCAGTCACCATCTGCAGTGATTTTGGAGCCCCCAAAATAAAGACTGACATTTGTTCCACTGTTTCCCAATCTATTTCAGTTAAATCCCCTTAAAATCTGCAGCCATTTGGTTTGCTCTTGGTGACACTGGCCCTGTGCATCTCATTCAGTTACCTTGAACTTGTGTAAGTGCACTGGGTGCTGTGGTGGTTATGGATGGTGTGTCTATTTCTGTCTCCTGGACTGTGATTTTCTTTCTTTTTCTGATGTATAATCACAGGTTGTCTTTCACACTTGGGGGATCAAGAGTAGTTTAATTGCATCCATTGTTACTCTAATTTGGGAACATCCAGTTTGAAGGCAGGCCTTACTTTAAATCTTAATGCTGCATCTTTGTTATTCAGTTCAGTTCAGTCGCTCAGTCATGTCAGACTCTTTGCGACCCCATGAATCACAGCACACCAGGCTTCCCTGTCCATCACCAACTCTTGGAGTTCACTCAGACTCGCGTCCATCGAGTCAGTGATGCCATCCAGCCATCTCATCCTCTGTCATCCCCTTCTCCTCCTGCCCCCAATCCCTCCCAGCATCAGAGTTTTTTCCAATGAGTCAACTCTTCGCATGAGGTGGCCAAAGTACTGGAGCTTCAGCTTTAGCATCATTCCTTCCAAAGAAATCCCAGGGCTGATCTTCTTCAGAATGGACTGGTGGATCTCCTTGCAGTCCAAGGGGCTCTCAAGAGTCTTCTCCAACACCACAGTTCAAAAGCATCAATTCTTCAGCGCTCAGCCTTCTTCACAGTCCAACTCTCACATCCATACATGACTACTGGAAGAACCATAGCCTTGACTAGACGGACCTTAGTCGGCAAAGTAATGTCTCTGCTTTTGAATATGCTATCTAGGTTGGTCATAACTTTTCTTCCAAGGAGTAAGCGTCTTTTAATTTCATGGCAGCAATCACTATCTGCAGTGATTTTGGAGCCCCCCAAAAAATAAAGTCTGACACTGTTTCCACTGTTTCCCCATCTATTTCCCATGAAGTGATGAGACCAGATGCCATGATCTTCGTTTTCTGAATATTGAGCTTTAAGCCAACTTTTTCAGTCTCCTCTTTCACTTTCATCAAGAGGCTTTTTAGCTCCTATTCACTTTCTGCCATAAGGGTGGTGTCATCTGCATATCTGAGGTTATTGATATTTCTCCCAGCAATCTGGATTCCAGCTTCTGTTTCTTTCAGTCCAGCATTTCTCATGATGTACTCTGCATAGAAGTTAAATAAGCAGGGTGACAATATACAGCCTTGACGTACTCCTTTTCCTATTTGGAACCAGTCTGTTGTTCCATGTCCAGTTCTAACTGTTGCTTCCTGACCTGCATACAGATTTCTCAAAAGGCAGGTTAGGTGGTCTGGTATTCCCATCTCTTGAAGAATTTTCCACAGTTTATTGTGATCCACACAGTTAAAGGCTTTGGCATAGTCAATAAAGCAGAAGTAGATGTTGTTTTGGAACTCTCTTGCTTTTTTCATGATCCAGCAGATGTTGGCAATTTGTCTCTGGTTCCTCTGCCTTTTCTAAAACCAGCTTGAACATCTAGAAGTTCATGGTTCACGTATTGCTGAAGCCTGGGTTGGAGAATTTTGAGCATTAATTTACTAGCGTGTGAGATGAGTGCACTTGTGCGGTAGTTTGAGCATTCTTTGGCATTGCCCTTTCTTTGGGATTGGAATGAAAACTGACCTTTTCCAGTCCTGTGGCCACTGCTGAGTTTTCCAAATTTGCTGGCATATTGAGTGCAGCACTTTTACAGCATCATCTATCAGGATTTGAAACAGCTCAACTGGAATTCCATCACCTCCACTAGCCTTGTTCATAGTGATGCTTTCTAAGGCCCACTTGACTTCACATTCCAGGATGTCTGGCTCTAGATGAGTGATCACACCATCATGATTATCCGGTCGTGAAGATCTTTTTGTACAATTCTTCTGTGTATTCTTGCCACCTCTTCTTAATATCTTCTGCTTCTCTTAGGTCCAGACCATTTCTGTCCTTTACCGAGCCCATCTTTGTATGAAATGTTCCCTTGGTATCTCTAATTTTCTTGAAGAGATCTCTAGTCTTTTCCATTCTGTTGTTTTCCTCTATTTCTTTGCATTGATCACTGAAGAAGGCTTTCTTATCTCTTCTTGCTCTTCTTTGGAATTCTGCATTCAGATGCTTATATCTTTCCTTTTCTCCTTTGCTTTTCACCTCTCTTCTTTTCATAGCTATTTCTGAGGCTTTCCCAGACAGCCATTTTGCTTTTTTGCATTTCTTTTCCATGGGGATGGTCTTGATCCCTGTCTCCTGTACAATGTCACAAACCTCATTCCATAGTTCATCAGGCACTCTATCTATCAGATCTAGGCCCTTAAATCTATTTCTCACTTCCATTGTATAACCATAAGGGATTTGATTTGGGTCATACCTGAATGGTCTAGCTGTTTTCCCTACTTTCTTCAATTTAAGTCTGAACTTGGCAATAAGGAGTTCATGATCTGAGCCACAGTCAGCTCCTGGTCTTGTTTTTGTTGACTCTATAGAGCTTCTCCATCTTTGGCTGCAAAGAATATAATCAAATTGATTTCGGTGTTGACCATCAGGTGATGTCCATGTGTAGAGTCTTCTCTTGTGTTGTCGGAAGTGGGTGTTTGCTATGACCGGTGCATTTCCTTGGCAAAACTCTATTAGTCTTTGCCCTGCTTCATTCCACATTCCGAGGCCAAATTTGCCTGTTACTCCAGGTGTTTCTTGACTTCCTACTTTAGCACTGCAGTCCCCTATAATGAAAAGGACATCTTTTTTGGGTGTTAGTTCTAAGAGGTCCTGTAGGTCTTCATAGAACCATTCAACGTCAGCTTCTTCAGCATTACTGGTTGGGGCATAGACTTGGATTACCATGATATTAAAGTTTCAAAAAATATTTTTATTGAGGCATAGTTGATATACAGTACTATATGCTACAAGGTATATGATATGGTGAGTCACAATTTTTAAAGGTTATACTCCATGTGTGAAAAGTGATAAATATGTTATTTTATTTCCTATGTTGTACAATGTATCCTTGTAGTTTATTTTATACATAATATTTTCTGCCTCTTCATTCTCCACCCCTTGTATTGCCCATCACCCATTGGTAACCAGCAGTTTATTCTCTACGTCTATGAGCTTCTTTTTGTTATATTCAGTCATTTGTTGCATTTTTTAGATTATACATATAAGTGATACGTCTTTGACTGATTTCACTAAGTATAGCAACTTCCAAGTCCATCCATGTGGTTGCAAATGGCAACATTTCCTTCTCTCTGACTGAGTTATTCCAGGAGCTATCCCCTCACCCCTGTCAGAACTGATTTCTTTAAGAAGGACACAGGTGACTGATGTCAGTGAGGATGTGGAGAAAGGGAGCCCTCTGCACTGCATGCCTTCCCTGCCGCCCAGCAGGCCCTGGCATGGCCCCATTCTGTGGCTCACCAACCCCCATCCCTTGCTCACTGCCCGAGTGTGGCTGCCCGTGGTCCCGTGCACTGCACTGGTAGGGCAGTGTGCCCTGTGCATCTCCTCTGCACAGCTCAGCGAGCCCTCCAGCCCACATGGTGGATCCGAGGACTGACACACCCAGGAACAAGCTGTGCTCTCGTCACCTGATGCCCTCTTCTGCCAAAGTGGACACCCGCAGCCTCCACTCTGGATGGCCCGCTCTCCCCCGCTTGGGACCAGGAGGAGGGACAGGGGCCTGGGGCCTTTTCCAGGGCAGACAGCGGGCGGCCCTTACAGCCTCCGGCACCCCTGCTGCTGTTCACCAACCTCAGTAAACTCATTCTAAAAATGTTCCCCAGAACTTTCCAGTACAGCTCTGTGGTGCGAGGATATTTCAGGGAGCAGCTCTGGATGCCGCGTAGGCAGGTTGCTAGGCAACCGTGAGCCCTGCCACACGTGGCCACATCCTCAGCGCCTGAAATTAGCTGAGAGAGAAGGAAGTGTCCCCACCCCACCCCCATGGGGCCTGCAGGACAGGGAGGCTTTTGCAGCAGCCTGGGGACCTGATGGGGTGTCTGGTTGGTGGGGAGAGGGGGTGAAGCAGGGATGGGAATCCTGTCCGGCCTTAATTGTCTGGCTCGTAAAAGCCAAATGTTGCAACTCTTCTAGATTCAAGCGTCTCTCCCAGCATCCTCTCAGCTCCTGCTTCTCACATGCTTGTGGTCCCTTAACACCGTGGTGGGCAGGCTGCAGAGAACAGCCCTGCCCCCGAGTCCCCTCACAGCCCAGGGAGGGGACACTGGCCGGCACCCCACTCTAGTGCATCTGTCTGGTGGGCAGACAGGAGCAAAGCTGTCAGGACAGTGTGTGCAGATGGGTGAACGTGAGTGGTTGTTCCCTTTGCTCTAAGATGAGTTCTTTGACTATAAGTTTACGAGATGTGAGTGTTCAGAATGACTGTTTAAACCCTGGTTTGTAAAGCTCCTGAGCACGTAACAGTGGCCTCCGACCCGCGGGGTGAGCCCTGCGGGACGACCCTACATGCAGCCCCTTTGGCCAGTCTTAGCTTAGACGGAGTCCGGGGAGGGCCAGAGTCTCTGGCCCTCAGGGTCTGGGCTGCTGGCCTTCCTGCTGCTTCTTAGGGAGATAAGCCGCCGCAGCACTGCTCCCTCAGGCCTGGGTGGCATGAGGTGCCCGCTCGCCGCTGTCATCTGGCTTCCTGAGTTTCTTCCCCCAAGTGGCCCTGTGGCTGTGGACTTGCAGCCACATGTGTAAAGCTGGTGTAACTTAAACCATGCCTGGTCAGCCTCAAGTTGCCTGTTAAAATAAGCCGCATAGTTATTTTGTGAGCTACCCTATAATTTTTTAAAATTTGAAAAATGAGGCAAAGTAACAAAAAGTTGATAGTACTGTGCTGCATACCACTGAGAACTAAGCAGACATCATCTGACTACATATGTGCACGTGCACCTGTGGACACGTGTGTGATCTGTGTCTCCCCTAAGGCCCATGTGCATGTGCGTGTGGACCTGTGCACGTGTACATAATCTGTGTTTCCACTAAGATCCGTATGCATATGGACCTGTGCACACGTGTGTGATCTGTGTTTCCCCTAAGATCTGTGAGTCCATTTATGTCTGCAAATGTCACCTTATACTTGATTTACACTGTACCCCGATGGTTTGGGGCTATTATTGACTTAAGATATAATTATACATTTCAAGGGGTAGGTGAGGGACTTTGTGATGTTTTCATGTGTAGAAGTTGCTCTTCCAGTGGATTTGGGCACAGCCACAGCTGGAGTGAGGGCTTCTCTGTTCTCACCAGGCAGTGAGCCCCCAGCCCCCCAGCCCTCCAGCCCACACAGCTCTGCCGGCAGCTCGTCCTTTGCGAGTGGACAGCGTGGAGCCGGTTGGTGCCGGGGCCCACGGTCCTGCCAGCGTGTGTCCGTCCATGACCCCATCCACACCAACGACTGTGAAGCTGGTTTCCTTGTGATTTGATCGCTTTAGGGATGACTTAAGCACAAACCTTACTTTCCATTTTCCAAAGGACATGACTAGAAGGTCGGGCGCGACCCATGGAGCTGAGACTGACTAAAATCAAAGGAACCTTGCACGGACTGACCCTGTTCAAAGGTACGAACCTTCTGTGGATTCTGGTTTCCTTTTCCTTTGTGTTTGTGGGCTGAGTGACTCCCGTGCTGACCTTGGTGCGAGTGGTACATGTCTGAAGAGGCTGCACTGCCCTCATATGTCTGGCAGTCTGAGTTTTGGTGAGATGACCAGCATGCTCTGGGTGTGTTTCTGTTTTCTCTCTATTTGAACGATAAAAATGAAATACATACCTTTGTCTAAAGCACCTCAGATAGTGGGGAGGAAGCATTGGCTGTTTTGAGTGCATTTTCATGTCACATGTGGTCAGTGCAGTTAAATGGAAATTGTGGCTACAGAGTTTCACTCCTGAGTTGAGTAATCCTGGCCATGGTCTGAGGAAGAAACTGCATCTTTCCTTATTTCTTGATGATCTTGGGCAGGAAGTCGCTGCGGTCCCAGGGCTGGTGTGGACCCCCAGGGCACGCCTCTCCTGGAAGCATCACAGGAAATCGGCACCAGGTGCCCCATGCTGGGACCCCAGAGCCAGTGTGTGACATGCGGGGTGAGGTGGTCCAGCCAGCCTCTGTCCTGCTGATGCTGATGGGGGGCCAGCCCTGGGCTGCCTGGGAGGGAGCAGACCAACTGCTGGCTAGCGTGGCTCGCAGGGTGAGAGGGGCTGTTACTCATGAGTAAGCAGCTTAGCACAGGGAGCACTGTATGAAGAGAGGAGTTTCCCGTCGTGGTGGAGACCCTCGTGCACAGGCCAGGCTGGTTTCAGTCTGTGTCCAGCCATCAGGGTCCTGTGGGTCCACGGTCACCAGTCCTTTGCCTGAGTCTGGAGAGGGTCAGCCCCTGTGGGTCCAGGGCAGAGGGAGCCAGTCCTTGTCTTCAGGTTTCTTGAAAAGAGAGAGAGAGAGAGAGTGTGTGTGTGGTGTGCATGGTATGCGCGTGTGTGTGTGTGTGTGTGTGTGTGTGGTATGCATGTGTGTGTGTGTGGTGTGCGTGCATGTGTGCGTGATCTTACCTGGCTGTGGAGGCCTCACTTCAGTGAGAGGAGAATCCTTTGTGATCACCTCTTCCTTGTAGACTGAGGAGGATGTAGCACACATGCTTTTGCTTTGGACCTTATGTTCATTCACTCGACACTTTCAAGGAATCACCTTCATTCTTACACACTGAGATTTTGGAAGCGGCAGTGGCCGCACTGGTTTTTATTAAATTTCTATACTGCAAAAGGTTCCCTCTCAGGAGGAGGGCCCTGGACTCAGCACAAAGTAGGAAGCAGGCAGCCACACACCTTGGACGGTTCATGAGAAAGCCCACCCAGGGAGGGTGCAAATGTCATGCTTTGCATCTTGTTTTTGGCTTGGTTGTGCTTGTTTTGAAATTGAATTCTCACAATCAGTTAAGTAAATGAAGACTGGGACACACTGCAGATTTTTCACCTACCAAATTATTTTTTCCTCAAAGTTTCAGCAAAAACATACCTTTGGTGAGCTTATCTGCAATTGCCTAGTATCTTAATGGGTCTATTTGTATCTAATATGTTCCTAAAGTATTTTTAAAATAAGCTCTGCCCTTGAGTGTAGCTTTGGTTGTGTGATTGGTTATAAATGGTCAGTAATAGCAGCCACTGCAGGGCGGTCCTGCCCTTACAGTTGGCATCCTGCCTCTTTGTAAGGCCGTTTGAATCTCCCACCAGGTGCCGAGCCCTCCCAACTGGCTCACTGACTGCTCTGTGAAGCTGTAAACTGAATATCACCAGTCCGGCTTTCTCTAAGCACTGCTGGGCAGTAGCTGGACTGAAATATTCTCAGGCAGAATGAAAGGCTGAGCTGAGCATCTGAGCTGTGCGATCAAAGGTCCTCTCCGTAGCCAGGGCCCGTGGCTGGCCTGGCCTGGGGCCCAGCTTGAGGGCTGTGCATCCAGGCACCGGGTCACGGGCCCCTCGTGGAGACACAGCAGATCCCACTGCAGAACCACATCTGTGCTGTGCACTGGGGTCTGGACCGCACTCTGAACCCCCGGGCACCTGTTTCTTGAACAGCAGCTGAACGGTCGCCCAGGGTGATGCTGGAGACCTGACTTGCGGGGAGGGGCTTTGTCATCAATAGGGGAAAGCCGATCAGTACAGGCCCTGTTTCCTCTCAGTGACCCGAGCCTGCTGCTCACCCACTTGCTGTGTAGGAGTGGAGACTCGTGCATGGAGAAGAGATTAAATGGGTTTCGAGTGACAACAACATAAACAGGACAGTAATCTTGGGGTCACACCAGGTACTTAGGACAAAGAGTCTGAACTGTGGTGAGGACGCATTTTAATTCTGTATCAGGGCTGAGGAAGGTGTAGTGATTGCCGTTGGCATCACCAGGGAGCTCTATAACTAGACATCGGTGTAGCATGAGCTGTCGTCATTTCTGTTGATGTTCCCCATGATGCTGCTGGGAGGCATCAGCTAGTTCAGGGGACCCATGCCTGACTGTCGTCCAGGGCGAATCTAACGGGGGGCCCGCTCCCCATCCCCAGGGCCCCCCTCCCTCCCAGGACCTCCTTGGTGTCTGTCAGTCTGAGACAGTCTTCTCGAGTGTGCTCAGTGCATCTCCATCCTCGTGTTTCCAGTCTGAGTCCCACGGACGCCTGGGCCCCAGAGGCAGTGGCCGCCAGTGTCCATCCCCACAGAAGAGCCGGCCTGCAGCCTCTAGGCAGCCAGGACCGCCCGCCCGGCTTGGCAGCTGTGGGGATGCGGTGCCCCTTCGGTCTGACTCCTGCTCGTGGAGGCCACCCTCTGCAGCCCTGCAGGGAGGGCGGGTGTCTTCAACAATGCTGCTCTGTTTGGTGGGGAGGGGACAGTCTCTCGCCCTGTTTTTATATGAAATCGCCTTGTTATGCTGACATTTTTATGGAGCACTCATGAGAAATGTCTCTGCCATCGCTGCTGTTTATTTTTCGATTATTTTCTTCTTTCTGGTAGCATTAAGTCCCCTGTTGACATCATATAACAATTTAATCTCTCAGGTTAAAAAATTGGTCTCTGGTAAAGACAAGAGCGGCTTCCTAGTTTTTCATGAATGGAGAATGGTATTAAGTTGGTTATGAGTTTTGAAGGAAAAAATAAAGACTCACAGAAGACTCCTGACATGTGACAAAGCAGCACAGCAACAGAAGCGGCAGCTGCGTCAACCCCGCAGGAATGACTCTCTCAGAGGCTTTGTTCCCTGAGACCCATCACTCACCCTTCAGCCACAGCAATCTCAGAGGGAGACGGATGGCATCTTGGTGGTGAGAGGAGACCAGTCTTGGTGGACACCCAGGCCAGCGCAGCTCAGGCCAGCCCGGCCCTGCGAGCGGCACTCCTCTCTGTCTCCTGCCCTTCTTCCGGCCGGGAAGTGTTCGTCCTAGAGGAGGGCACGCACAGCTCCTGTGGGCATCGCAGGGAGCGGCCGAGCAAGAGGAAAAGGCACGAGAGGGTCCGGGGGCAGCACGCCATGACGGTTCCTCTGTTGCGGGTGTGGGGACGCACGCAGTTACTCACAGCCCACCGCACGTTCCAGCAGAAGCCCAGCCTCACTCCCTGGGGGTCAGGTGGTCGTGAGTGACCCAGGCTGAGCTAATACTTAAGCTGGACTGAACATGTCCAGAATGTCAGTTTGTTGTGATCATTGTAACAGTGGAATTCTTTGGGGTGGCCAGTGTAGAATCAGTTTTCACTGGTCTGGGGCTCCCGAGTCTGCAGTCGCATTCTGGGCAACAGGCTGCAGGGTGTCCTCCATGGGTGGGGAAGGGTACAGGTGGGTGGCGAGGCCACGGCAGGCAGCCCCCAGAGCCCTATGCCCATCGACCTTCTTATGGGGATAAGTGTAAATAAATGATGTCTATCCTCTCCCCGAGAATGAAAATCCAATTTTTTTCTCCACTAACATATTCAGCCAATAGTAGAGAGTTTGAATTGAATCACCAAGATTCAATTTTCCCATGAAATTCATCCAGGCTCCCCGCTGCACGCCCCACTCCTGTCTCCAAACCAGGGAGCATCTGCTTTGGTGCGTGTGAAGGTGTTTCTGGGCCTCCCTGGCCTATGCACCATGGTGCACACGAACGTCCTCCTGTGCGGGGCTGAGACCACATGCAACGTGAGGCGTGCCCACCGCTGCTACCTCCCCAGAGGGTCCTGCTCGGCTTCCTGTGCGGTGCACAGCGTTTCTCTAGGGAAACACATCTGTGGTTACACATCTGGTCTGGAAGTCCTCGTCCCTGTGGGTAGTCAGTGCCCTGCAGGTGGGGAGCCGCTGCAGCTGTGTTCACAGCCTGCCCTCCGCAGCTCGGGCCTCATGCCCCTCAGTTGTACTATATTTTAGATTCTTTACTGAAGACACAAGTTTATTTATCTTTTCCCCATGTGTTCCTGGAGTACTGTTCTGTTCAGGGAAGGAGTTGTATCAGTGAACCGGGTGTGTTACCAATTTCTCCAGAATCAGAAAACATGTGGTCCCCTGGTCATGGCACGTCTGGAAGCCTCCTGGCTCTCCTGCCGAGGTTTGCACAAACCCGAGTCCACACACAGGTCACCTTGCTTCTGGGCAGGGTACCGCATGTGTTGTCTGGGCTTCTTGTGGTGTGGTTCTGTTGATTTCTGTCTTAAATCTTCACTAGCGTTTGTTTTCACCACGTTTCGATCTCAGGCAGAGAGCACAGGCAAAGCGCTGAGGAGCAGTAACGGATGCTTTGCTGATGCAGCAGGCATGCTGAGTCCAGGCGGGCTGGTGGGGGCTGAGAGCCTGTGGCGGGGCTGAGGCTGTCAGTGTGGTCGCTGAGAGGGGCCCAGGGACTCCTCAGAGAGTCGAGACCTGCTGCACCCCTGAAAGCCGTGGTGAGTGGATCTGAGGAAGATGCTAGTTTGTTTCTACTCGCATCTGCAGGCACATTTCCTGAGGTGATTTACAGAGCCCGCACTTTGTGGTGGGGCTTTCCCAGTGATTCAGTTCAGTTCAGTTCAGTCGCTCAGTGTGTCCAACTCTTTGCGACCCCATGAATCGCCAGCACACCAGGCCTTCCTGTCTATCACCATCTCCCGGAGTTTACTCAAACTCATGTCCATTGAGTCGGTGATGCCATCCAGCCATCTCATCCTCTGTTGTCCCCTTCTCCTGCCTCCAATCCCTCCCAGCATCAGAGTCTTTTCCAGTGAGTCAACTCTTCGCATGAGGTGGCCAAAGTACTAGAGTTTCAGCTTTAGTATCATTCCTTCCAAAGAACACCCAGGGCTGATCTCCTTCAGAATGGACTGGTTGGATCTCCTTGCAGTCCGAGGGACTCTCAAGAGTCTTCTCCAACACCACAGATCAAAAGCATCAATTCTTTAGCGCTCAGCTTCAACTCTTGCATCCATACATGACTACTGGAAAAACCATAGCCTTGACTAGACGGACCTTTGTTGGCAAAGTAATGTCTCTGCTTTTGAATATGCTATCTAGGTTGGTCATGACTTTTCTTCCCAGGAGTAAGCGTCTTTTAATTTCATGGCTGAAGTCACCATCTGCAGTGATTTTGAAGCCCAAAAAAATAAAGTTTCTTACTGTTTCCACTGTTTCCCCATCTATTTCCCATCAAGTGATGGGACCAGATCTTCATTTTCTGAATGTTGAGCTTTAAGCCAACTTTTTCCCTCTCTTCTTTCACTTTCATCAAGAGGCTTTTTAGTTCCTCTTTACTTTCTGCCATAAGGGTGGTGTCATCTGCATATCTGAGGTTATTAATATTTCTCCCGGCAATCTTGATTCCAGCTTGTGCTTCTTCCAGCATGGTAAAGAATTCACCTGCAATGCAGGAGCTATAGGAGATGCAGGTTTGATCCCTGGGTCACGAAGATCCCCTGGAGGAGCGCATGGCAACCCACTCCAGTATTCTTGCCTGGAGAATGCCATAGACAGAGGAGCCTGGTGGGCTGTAGTCCATAGGGTCATAAAGAGTCAGCCACAATGGAAGGGACTTAGCACACACTTTGTGGCATTTGCTCTTGACCTTTGCAGGCCTGGAGCTGCTCATTTCTCGTGAAGAAACATCTCCCCTCCCAGGAAGAGCTGACAGCGGGGAGGGTTTTCCTGAGCCTGTACCAAGCACGCTCAGAGCTTGGGGCCTGTTAGCCCTTCCCACATCTGTCAGGCCTGATCTGTGATGGGAATCATGCAGTGTTGATGAGCATAGTGTCCCATCTCACGTGGGGTTTGGCGGACCGTGATGTGTGGGTCAGGTCAGGCATTTCTCTTTCCCTAGGTGGCTGTGAACTATGGCTCCGCCCTCTGATTCTCAAGCACGAGTACAGCACATTCAAGCCCACACTGAGTTGTCTGGGGAGACGCACAAGTGGGGTTTCATCAACGTTGGGAGTTGGATTTTCTTCCGCTGTAAGGAGTCTTACTGTGATTCAGTCAATGCCAGGAAAGGTTGCCCTACCCTCCTCCACCTTTCTGACCATTAATACTTGAATCATGTTCCCACGGCTGCAGAAAGAGCCGGCAGGAGAGCCTCCTGACCTGCGTGGCCTCCAGAGACCAGCCTCTGACCTTGGGACAGGGTCTACACCCGCGTCACCACCCACCTTGACCCAGGTCTGCATCTTACCTGCTCCAGGTCCCTACATACTGAGTCTCTACAGTGACTGCTAGCTCATGTCAGGAGTGAAGGTTACACATGCACACACAAACATGCACAACACATATGCACAGGCACAAACACACACACATGCACACACACACAAATACACATAATACATATGCACAGGCACAAACACGCACATGCACACACACAGAAACATGCACAACACATGCACAGGCACAAACATGCACACACACACATACACACAACACATATGCACAGGCACAAACACACACACACATACACAAAAACATGCACAATACATATGCACAGGCATAAACACACACACACAAATACAACACATATGCACAGGCACAAACACACACATGCACACACAGAGAGACACGCATAACACATGCACAGGCACACACACACATGCACACACACAACACATATGCACAGGCACAAGCACGCACACACACATACACAAAAACAACACAGGCACAAACACACATACATGCACACACACACAAACACTCACAATACATATGCACAGGCACAAACACACGCACATGCACACACACACACAAAGCACGCACAACACATATGCACAGGCACAAACACACGCACATGCACACACACACACAAAGCATGCACAACACATATGCACAGGCACAAACACATGCACATATACACACACACATACAAACACGCACAACACATATGCACAGGCACAAACGCACACACACACACACAAACACGCACAGTTTTTTTAAAAGAAATATAAGATGACTTTTCTGTACCTTCGAGTAATATCAAAGACCTCTAGAGTAATTTATGGACTTAATGTATTTAATCCATTAAGCACCCAAAGAAAGTAAACATATGTAGATACTGTTTCCACTTTTCAATTTGGGAGAAATGATGACTTACCACTTCAGAGAAGTCAGAGGTGGAGCCCCGAGGGAGCTCAGCTTTCCCCTGGGCTCAGCCTCTGCGGCCAGTCCCCGTGAACTGCGCTGGCCACGGGGAGAGGAATCAGCAGGCTCCTGGGTGCCCAGCCCTCGAGCTCCCAGCTCTTGGAACCTGCAAGCTCCACCCACACCAAGACCCTACCCACCCCCTTCCAGGCCCCAGGCCTGTGGCCTGATGGGAGGAGCAACAAACTTGACTGTTTCTATCTATTTAGTACTATTAATACTGAAAATTAATGTGTTAAATTTTCCTTTTAATTCAGGAAGGTAAAATAAATATAGTCTGAGTAATTAAACTTTCCCCATTGCGTATGCGTTATTGTAAATAAGTGTGTACTGCAATCACAATTTAAACTCGATCTATAGATTAAATGATACTAGAGTAGCATTGCTACATTAATATGTACTTATTCAGAGTTGTCATATTTTTATGAAATCTAAATGTGAGTATAAATTTTTTGAACTAAACAGGAAAAGTATTTTAGCCTCCACACCATACCCTTAAGTGTATACCCAGTGATTGCCAAGAATGGATTGAAGAATATTCAATATGTAACACTAGCTGCAGTGCACAAATAATTATGGGGAAACAAAAAGACTAGCAGATCGAAAATTAAAGCATTCCATTAGAAATAAATATTGGATTATTGTTTGAGTAAATGCAATTAAATATTTGGTGTTTGATACTAGCCAATTAAAGTGAAGACATAATCTAATTTGTTTTTATTTGAGTGGAGAAAACACTTCTAAAATGTTATTGAGTATTCCTATTATGTTTCTAACAATTGCATGAAGTTGAATGAATAAATCAAAACAGCTGTGCCTTCCCAGTACATAAACTGCCCTTTTTTTTAAACTAATAAGGATACAAATTATAATTTATTTCTCTCATAAAGCCAGGTTATTTCTTGCCTTCTTGATGTATACTTTATGTACAAAAAATGCCCATATACCAAGTGTGCATACTGTGTAGCTTGGGCGGCACCAGTCAAGACAGAGAACCTGTCCACATTTCAGAAACTTCTCTATATTCCAGAGAGTTCCCTCGCTGTTCTTCAGGTGAAACCTTTGCCACTGGAAGCAAAGTCCGTGAGTCCCTCACGGAGATGAGCCAGCGTGGTTTAGCATGAGGATGTGTCGCTGCGTGCATGGTGTGGAGAGTGTTGCAGCCACTGCATAAATTCTGCAGAGATGGGCATGAACTCTGAGGGCTTCATTCAGCCCGTGAGGGTAGGACGCAGCGCCACCCCAATGTGGAAGCAGAAGGGCCCCCACCGTGGAGGGGATGGCCACAGAGGAAGCCGCAGCAGGACATCCCGGCCCCAGAGCGCGGCCGCCGGCCATCTGCCTCCCCCCACAGCGGCAGCGCCTACAGCATCCTCCCCTGTAGACCAGGGTGTGTGCCTGCTGCCTGTGTCCAGGACTAGCTGATGGCAGCTCACGCATGCAGAGAACACGCACTCCCGAGTAACCGAAGGTGCCAAGGAGGCCTCAGGCTTGGGTTCATGGAGCCTGTCCAGGAGGATGGCACCTCAGACACTGCAGGAGGAGTCACCTCAAAGGACGGATCCAGTCCAGGAGCCGATCTGGGAGAGTGTGCTTGTCCCACAGTTCCCACAGGAGGTGCGGAGTCACACACATTCCCTGCTGTTCACAGGGTTAACCTTCACAGGGTGACCCCCATGCTGGGCGCCACGAGAGGGCCTGGCATCCACCAGTTGAGGCCTGATGGAGTGCGGGGAGAAGTGGTTCGGGTGGGTGTCTCACCCAGGCCGAGATGCAGAAAGCAAGAGGACGCACCCCAGGAGCACACAGTTCTGCTGTCCAGGCCCACGTCTGCTCAGGCGCCAGGTGCCTGCGGGTGCTGGACTCTGGCTACGTGTGAGCAGTGGGGACATGGAGCCACAGCCCTGACCCGGGGCCTGGGGCCGGCATGAAGGACCACTACAGTCAGCAGATTAAGCGTGGGTGCACCTGAGGAGCCACAGGAGGGCTGGCTGCATAGACATGGGAGGAGAGTCATCACAGGAAGTTGGAGCTGCCAAGCCTGAGACATGTAGGGCGAGCCATCCAGTTGGAGCCCTGGGGTAGCCAGTGCTGTGGGCCAGGCTGAAGGCTGCAGGCCAGACTTGGGAAGAGCTGGAGTTTCATCCTGAGTCTGAAGGCATGGAAAGCTGACTCCCCAGTTCGAAGGGAGGTGATCAGGAGAGGCCCTGTCTTACTGGAGAGTTCAGCTGTCTGTTCTGTTCAGGCCATCAACTGATTGGAGAAGGCCTGCCTGCACAGAAATGCCACCTGCTGACTCAGCCTACCTATTGAAGCATTCATCTCCTCTGAGGACACCTTCAAAGACAAAGCCAGAATGCCCAAGCCAGCGTCTGGGCCCTTCCCAGCCAGGCAGGTTGACACATTCAGTGAACATACCAGAAGGGAGCACTGACAGTCTGGAAACACTCTTCAGGTAGACACAGAGGACCCAAAGCTTATGCACCTAACTGCCAGATGCTCCCGCCGCCGACGTGGAATGCACATCCATCTTGTCCTGGAGAAGGGTTGGGACTCTGCTTTGTGCCGGAGGGGACCCAGATGTTCAGGTCTGAGCTGGAATTCAAAGCCCAGCACCTCTGCAGCCAGGTTGTTCTGGGCACAGGCGTAAGCACAGTGGCATCATGTAATGTGACTAACCCAGTGCCGTTAGCACTGGCCACAGCCGGCACACCTTCTGTAAGAATCTTTTAAACGAGATTATTTTCAAACTCTATAGGCTTGTGACCTAGCTTATTCTCACGTGGCTGACAGTGCCGCTCCAGAAAGCTCCCAGGTGACTTGTCTTGAGAAATTATTCTGGGAATGCAAACTAGTAGTCTGGGGCACTTTGTGTAAATGCATATGTATTAAATAAAGTATAGAAATATATAGAATTTGCATGAAGAACCATCACCTATAATAGCATATATAATAAATATAATGTATAAACATATAATATTTATATAAATAACTGTTTTGTTTAACAAATTTTAAGGAGCAAGTTCCCATCCTCCATGGATCTTCCAATTTAGTTGGGAGAATAATGTGCATAACCTTAAATGCCAAATAAGATAGAAAGTAGCGCTAGAAGTTGGGGAGCTCATGACGAGCTGCTGGTGTGCACTGAGTCAGGAGAGGCATTCCATACAAAGTGACGCCAGACTTCCAGACCGTGGGGCGTCTTTGGCCAGTAGGAAAGAGCGGGATGCAGTAAGGAGACAGGCAGCCTGGCAGAGTGAAGCGCTTTCAGGTGGGGCACCCAGAGCTCAGACCCTGGAGGGAAAGGGGCACTTGTAGGTGCATGCAGACGCCGTCCAAGTTGTGTGAGCATCACAAAGAGCAGGGAGCATCTGAGCTATAAGGTGTGAGCGGTGGCATCCCAGATCGTGCTCTGTATGACTCTCTGAGCTTGCCGTGGGGCTGGGCCCCGGACCCTCTGTACATCAGTGACGGGCACAAGAAGATGAGCTGCGAGCAGGGACTCAGGATCTGGGGAAGGAGTGAGAAGGGGCCCCTCATGGCAGAGGCACTGAGGGTGGAGGAGACGGTCACTTGTAAGAGGAGTGGAAAGAATTTCAGTTCGTGGAATAAGTAAGGTAATGACAGTGAGAAGATGGCTAATTTGTCATTAACTTATAGCTATCTGTGTTTAGATGACAGTTTTGGCAGTGCTCAGTGTGTGTGCCCAAGTGTGTTTCTTGATACTAATATTTGCTCTAAGAGTTGATCTGTAGAGTGAGCTACTAAAAATAATTGCAAATGGTCAGTAGTCCAGGAAGGGTTCCAAGCCCTGGAAATGTCTTTTCTTGTTTACTAATGCTAATCACAGCAGCCTGTTGGGTGAGGTTCAATTCAATCCCTCAGTCGTGTCCGACTCTTTGTGACCCCATGGACTGCAGCACACCAGGCCTCCCTGTCCATCAACAACTACCAGAGTTTGCTCTAACTCATATCCATCAAGTCAGTGATGCTATCCAACCATCTCATCCTGTCATCCCCTTCTCCTCCCACCTTCAGTCTTTCCCAGCATCAAGGTCTTTTCAGATGAGTCCGCTCTTCACATTAGGTGGCCAGAATATTGGAGTTTCAGCTTCAACATCAGCCCTTCCAGTGAATATCCAGAACTAATATCCTTTAGGATGGACTGGATGGATCTCCTTGCAGTCCAAGGGACTCTCACAAGTCTCCTCCAATACCACAGTTCAAAAGCATCAATTCTTTGATGCTCAGCTTTCTTTATAGTCCAACTCTCACATCCATGACTACTGGATAAACCATAGATTTGACTATACAGACTTTTGTTGGCAAAGTAATGTCTCTGCTTTCTAATAAGCTGTCTAAGTTGGTCATAACTTTTCTTCCAAGGAGTAAGCATCTTTTAGTTTCATGGCTGCAGTCACCATCTGTAGTGATTTTGGAGCCCCCCAAAAAAAAAATAAAGTCTGTCACTGTTTCCACTGTTTCTCCATCTATTTCCCATGAAGTGATGGGACCAAATGCCATGATCTTAGCTTTCTGAATGTTGAATTTTAACCCAGTTTTTTCACTCTTCTCTTTCACTTTCATCAAGAGGCTCTTTAGTTCTTCTTTACTTTCTGCCATAAGGGTGGTGTCATCTGCATATCTGAGGTTACTGATATTTCTCCCAGCAGTCTTGATTCCAGCTTGTGCTTCTTCCAGTCCAGCGTTTCTCATGATGTACTCTGCATATAAGTGAGATAAGCAGGATGACAATGTACAGCCTGTGAGGAGGATGCCCCTGTTTGCCTGTGGTCCATGGTGCTGGGTATCTGGGGACCTGGGGGCCCTGGGGCAGCAGCAGAGCTCCTGTGTGGACCACCTGCAGGTTGACGCCTTCGATTGTAACTGAGGTCAGCCTTGCCCTGTGGGTGGTGAGGCTGTGACGACAGGCGGGGGTGCCCGCCCAAAGCTTCTCTGCAGCAGATCATGGTCTCAGCTCACAAGTGAGCACAGCTAACGCGTGATCAGAGCTCGGCGTCCGCTCCCGTAGCCCTGACCCTGCCTGGGCTTCAGGGTGCCCTGAGAGAGGGAAGGCCTGTGACTCCTCCTCCTGGAGGAGAGACACTGAGGTTCCGCTGACCCTACCCACGCCTCAGGGGGCCGTCCTGTTAATGTGTGTGGGTGACCAGAAGCTGTCATCTGCAGCACACTGAGGGGCTGGGCTCACCTGGGGTCTCGGGCACAGGTGGGGAAGACTCGGGTCGCATCTGTCCTGCGCCCTCACATGGCCAGTGGGGCTTCCTGCCTCTTTTGGACCACCTGGCAGAAGCCCTGGAGGCCGTCTATGCGGTGTGTTCCCAGCCCCGCCCGGCACCCTTCCCACAGGGCCTCTCACCAAAAGGCTTGCGCCTGGGCCTCCGTGGGGAGTAGGAGCGCACAGGCGAAGCCGAGCTTCCCTGGGCTGCAGGCGGCTCCCGGCAGTTCCTGGAGCGACGATCCTGTGTCACCAGAGCAGCACAGGCACGTATTCCCTGTCGCATCAAAGCAGGGGCAGGAATGGTGTAGGACTCCTATGCTGTCTGTCTCGTGGGTTTCAGAGCCCTCTGGGCAGGCCTGTGACTCGGGCCGCACACCTGCGGGACCAAGCGAGCGCTCCTCGGCATGCGGTGGCCGGGACCCTCTGGTTCCATGTCTGCACTGTCAGCACCCCGCCCCCGTGTGCAAGGAAACCTTTGGGAGTGTCCCCTGCCCATCCTCGGGATGTGCCTTTCTTAGCAACCACTAATTTGTCACTCCAAACTGTTAGAGAAAAAAAACAAAACTCCAAATATAGATGCCCTGGATCCTCTTAGTCACACAGATTGCCTTGTTTGTGTCACTTGTAGAATATTGTAAACTGTTTGAATTAATTTTACCCAGAGTTTAAACCTGGGCAGATGCTTCATCCAGTGTTGAAAGCAAGAATGACACCTACTGAATGTTTGAAAAGCAGGAACCTGCATGGAGATTAGTATTCCAGAGTGAGGAGGAGTGAAGTTGGTCCTTTGCTAACATTTGAGACACTGGCTATTCAGGTGACATGTTTGGAGAAGCGTCATCACAAACCACTGGGTGACTCCATAGTCACTAATCTTCCCCACACACACAACACCATAAAGGAGAGTTGCTTCCACTCTGCTGATTCTGGACTGTGGGGCTCAGGGAAGACAGCCTGAGCTGTCTTAATGACTAACAGAAGCATTATCACAATACCATTTGAAGGAATTTGAAGAGGAAGGGGGCTTCCCTGGTGGCTCAGTGGTAAAGAATCCGCCTGCCAGTGCAGGAGATGGGGCTTCGATCCCCGCATTGGGAGGATCCCCTGGAGGAGGGCATGCCAGCTCACCTCGGTACTCCTCTCATGGCTGGTATTGCTGGGCTTTGCTGGCACTCATCAGTGGACAGCGTGGGACAGAGGGAACCAAGCCCCCTTAGACCAGTGCTTGGGAAGGTGCCGTGGGAGGAGTCACGGAACTGCTCCCTCCCCCCCCCGGGAACCTGGGTGCTGCTGGGTGCCGGGCGCCCCACTTTCCTCCCATGGAGACCCAGTGACTCTCACACTGGTCGCTGTTGGGGGAGGGCAGAGTCTCCCCAGCCATGCCTCTGAGGAACACAGTCACTTGGGTAGAGGACTGTCTACTGGTTTACTGGAGAACTTTGCAAATAGTTTCAGCTAGCATGTACCTTCCCGTGTGACAAAGCCAGTCAGTCCACAGATGAGTCACGCTTCTCTGAGAGCACTGCGCTGGACACCGTGGCCCAGTGAGCACTGCAGGGGTTGCTGACCAAGGGCCGCCTTCAGCCCAGTTGAGGAAGCAGCAGGAGGCCGTGGCCACTGGACCTGGACATGAGGCAGTGACCATCAAGGCCTCGAGGGTGCCGCCGGGCGTCTCGTGCCAGGAATAAGGAGGACGTGGGTGCTCACACTGTGGCTGCTGTTCAGAATATGGACTGTGATTCAGACAGGTCTGCTGCTGTTTTATTTGCATTCAGTTTAACTAAATACCCTGTCCACATGTCAAACTTCTGCACTAACTTCTGTTAGTGCTCAGGCACCTCTGGACTTGGACAGGGTGCAGGCCTTTCGTGGTTTCCTTCAAGCCTCGCTCACACGAAGCCCACTGGGTTGGCGCTCACTGGTTTCTGCCAGGGGTAGAGCAGCTCAGAGGACACGGAACCATCAACAGCACGTATGGATTCGAATCCACAGCCTCACCCGGAGCACAGCAAGCCTGAGCTTGACTTGCAACCTGGGATGTTGACTCAGCATCCCTGAGCCTCTGCTCAGATGTCGTAATTGGCTGTGACCAGGTTGTGACCTGCACTGTCTTGAGGGTTAAATGTGTAACTGATCCCCGCGATCCCAGTGAAGCTCAGGAGAGCCAGCGGAATTGAGATTCAGCTTGTTTGAGCACAGAGAGTGATGCTTGAGCCCAGAAGCTTGTGTAGATCTATGCTGAATGTGGGCTTCTCATCAGACCTGAGTATCAGGTCTTCTTCTTAGATGTTTGTGAACAGATTCAATGACAGACTGAAGGTGACATTTCACATTCTGAGACTGTTCACTTCAGAGGGACTGTAAGTCATGGAGACAGCAAGACTCTGAGATAATTACAGGTAGACATGCAGAAACAATTGTTTGAATTACTGAAAATAATTCTGGACGATTGAGTGGTTTTACAGAAATGTAATTTTAATGTCTTCACTCTAAGGGGGAATAATAAAAAGCCTGGCTAAATAGATGTTATTCAGGAACCTGCTTTAATGAGAAAATAAATATATTGCAGTGTTTGAGAGGATTAAGCTTTCCCTTTGTAATATGTCTTGGCTGTTAATTTGCGTAGCAACTTCCTTTCTTCCTACTTAGTGGAAACATAGACTTCAGGACTGCGAAAGGGAGCACACGTTACACATGGGTGGACACTGTGTTAAAATTTTGGATTAAGCATGAAGTGCGAGAACGCAGTGAAGATACACAGGTGTGTGGCAGAGTCGCGGTGAACAGACGCTGTTTCTCAGGCCTCCAGGTCCGAAGGCTCAAAGGCTGGCTTCAGGAAATCAGTGTGACCTTGGGAAAACCACCTTAAAGACCCTCACTGGCCGCGATCAGATCAGTGCCAGGAAGCAGGCTCCCCTCTCCCCTCCTTTGCAGTGAAAAGTCAAGCTCCCCATGTGCTTGCGGCTCGCACTTTCGCTAAGTGTTTGTGTCCAGGACACATGAGGACCACACGCCCCCACAGGGCAAAGGCATGTGTGGACAGCAAGTGCTGCTAGACTCCATTTGGTGAAGAGAGAGGACAGGGTGTTGAAGGGCCTGCTGACCGCCCCCTAGGCTCAACAGCCTCATGGCCTGCAGACCACAGCCCTGTCCCGGGGGAGCCTGGTCTGTGCAGACGGACGAGGCCCTGGAGGCTCTTCCCATCTTATTCACATTAACCCTCATGTCCTCACCATGTGGGAGCAGGGCGGGGGCTGCAGTCTGTCCCAGGGGGCCGGTGGGCGAGGCTGAGCACAGAGCCCCTGGAGGGCGGCCAGAGGGGCCCTGGAGCTCTGCCCGTGGACACCGCAGCTCTACTGCCCATGGGCACCACAGCTCTCTGCCCTGGGCACCACAGCTCTCTCCATGGGCACCGCGGCTCTCTGCCCATGGGTACCATGGCTCTCTCCCCATGGGCACTGCGGCTCTCTCCCTGTGGGCACCATGGGCACTGTGGCTCTCTGCCCTTGGGCACCGTGGCTCTCTCCCCGTCAGCGCCGCAGCTCTCTCCTCCCCATGTCCCTCCGAGCTGTCCTCTCGCACCCCAGGCCCTAGGGGGACTCTTGTGCATCTTCCGGTCTCGCTCCAGAGCTGTCTCCATCCTTCGGTCGCTGAGCACAGCCCCACCTCATTTCTCCTGGCACTTGTCAAGACAACTGTGTCCACTCTGTTTCCTCGAGAGCAGTTCCCAGAAACACACTGTGTTTCCACTCACCCCTGGTGCATATTCATCACAAAGCCCCCTGTCTGGGTCCTCCTTCCTGGGAGGTGGAGTTGCTGGAAGGTGAATCGCTCTCAGGCCAACTCACCCAGTTCTCCCAGCGCCTGACCCTCCCAGGCCGCACAAGAGCCGCCCGTGGTGTGGCTCCCCATGCGCACCCAGGCTCTGCCTCCCGGGGGCATGGAGCAGGCATGGGGGAGAGAGGCCTCAGGCAGGTGCACGACCTCGACCTTCAGAACTGAGGTGTTGTTCAGAGACGCACTGACATCAGGGACCCCAGACTCACGTTTGCAGTGCTTTTATCCATTTTCTAGGTTTATCGGGAAACGATGGACAAATCCCCAGATAAGTTTAAGGTGTACAGCATGGTGGTTGGATTCACACACATTGTGAAATGATTTTAGCAGTTCACTAACATGCCTCGTCTCACGTGGATACAGTAAAAGACAAGAACGAAGAACAAAGGAAAAAACATTTTCTTCTTGTTGAGACACTTAGGACTTAGTCTCTCACCATCACTCGTCACACAGCCGTGTTAGCTCCAGGCACCGTGTTGTGTGTTACAGCCTGGGCTTATTCATCTCACAGCTGGGAGTTTGGCCTCCCCCTCCAGAAGCCACAGCTGTCCCCACCTCTGGTGACAGGTCTCATCTCTTTTCTGTGGATATATGTCCGTATGTGCATGCATGTTTTAGATTCCAGATATAAGTGAGATCATACAGTATTTGTCTTTCTCATTTGTTTGACTGTTCACTTAACATAATGCCCTCAATGTTATTCCAAATGGTTGGGTTTCCTTTTTTATCACTGAGTGATGTTCCGTTGTATAAACGTGTGTGTGTACATGTGTGTATGTGTGTGTTTAACATGTACCATGCCTTTTTGATCCATTCATCCATTGATGGACATTAGGCTGTTGCATTACTGGAGCGTGGTAAGCAATGCTGCTGTCAACATGGAGGAGGCCACAAGGCATCCCTGACGGTGTTTGCAGCCTCTCACCTCTGTGTGCTTCACCTGCCCTGAGCTGCTCTGAATGGGCCCGCAGAGATGCATCTAGACGTCTTGGATGGACTGTCTTCCCACCACCTCAGGGAGATGCTCCTCCTGCCACAAGGAGAGTCGTGTTTCTAGGGAAGGAGGGATGGAGACAGAGCCGAGAGCCAGGGTTATGTCGACCCCTCACTCCAGCCTTGTCCCCACCACGGGCACTGGCAGGGCTGTGTCCATGGCACTCACATCCCGGTGGTGAACAGTATCCTTGTTCTCATGGTCAGCATTCCCCAGAGTTGTCATTCTGGGTCTCACCTATGTGAGTCTAACAAGCTGGCTGAGACAGCAGTTTGCATGCTACTTGGTTATGTAGGGAGTCATTGTGTTTGTGTTGGAAATTTTATGCTCACCCTGTAAACCTGTCACTAAGAGTGTGCATTTCAAGTGTCAAAAATCCTGTCGACTCTAAAAAGGCTTCTGTTTTAGTTGAAGACAGACTGATCACTCCTTCTCAGTCTTGGATGCTTGAGAGTCACCAGGGGTCTCACTAAGATGTGGGTTCAGACTCAGGGAGTGAGGCGGTGCAGACTGCGTCTCTGAACCCTCCTCGCTGACCGCTGTCTAGGGAGCTTGGGTGAGTGGTGGGGAGGGGCAGCTGACGCATATTGTAGGATACCTCGATATCCTCAGAGTAGCTTCTCCTGTGTGCCCTGTGCTGTGATACGTGCAGACGGGAAGTAAAAGTCAGGAACAGATAGAGTCTGACCAGGCTTCCAAGACCAGCATGAGCAGGGGAGAGACTGTCACGGAGCCATTGGGTGGAAGGGGCGGGGGTGGCTAGGAGCTGGAGAGGGAGCATGAGTGTTAGTGAGCTTTGAGGCCAAGTCAGCGCTTGCAGGTTGTGGAGTACAGTAGAACTGGGCTAGAATCTGGGTCAGAACTCCCACTGGTTGTGGCTAACAGAGCAGGTGATTTCATTTATAGGATCTTAGATGCCACCGCTGGGAGACAGGACAGGAATGCACATATGTGCATGTGTATGTGTGCACATGTACACTATACATGTTAGGTGTGTGTGCATGAGGTCTGCATAGGTACCTGGCATCCACATGTGCATACTGAGTTATGTGTGCATATATATACCTTGTGTATATGCAGGTCTGCACACACGTGCCATGTTGTAGGCAGCACGTCTGTCTGTACGTGTATGCCGTGTGATGCATAGCATATCATACGGTACATGTGGTTTTGCATCCTGAAGGGGGCGGCGCCTGGCACCCCTCCCTCCCCACCCACCCCTTCCCCAGGGTGATCCGAACTCCTCTCTCTCATGGGCCCGCTGCTCACTATTTGCTCCTGTTCCCTGTCCTGAAGTTTAAGCTTCAGAGACGCAGGGAGAGGGTCTGTCATTTGCCACGTGCATCTTGCCCCAGCTCCCTGCTGGGCACAAGTAGCACCTTATTTGTTCAGTTACTGTTTCTTCAGTGAGTTTGGTTTTGTTTAGTAAATTCAATTAGTCAACTTCTGTACTGCTGAATACCACGTTAAGTTTCTAAAATTAAGCCCTCCCCTTGCCTGCTGCTGTTTTGTGTATCTTATTGGTTCAGGGCCTTTAAAAACCATAAAATGTGACAGCGTGTTTGATCTGGTGTCAGGGCAGTGGAGGGCCAACATTCCAGGTTTACAAGGCCGTGTTCTTGTGGCTGGAGTGGTCCCGACTCCGCAGACGTGTCACAGCTTAGCCGGCAGGGGTGTGTGTGGTCCTGGGGGCCGGGGCCCCCAGGAGGCGCAGAGCAGGGCCTATGTGCGGGGCGGGCGGGCTGACACGACCAGCAGCGTCTTGTCCTGAGTTGCAGGAGAGCTTAGATTAAGGAGCAGAACTTTCCTGTGTCTCATCCTGAGTCGCAGGAGAACGTGGGTTAACGAGCAGAATGTTCCCATGTCTTGTCCTGAGTCAGGAGAGCTGGGTTGAGGAGCAGAACTTTCCCATCACACATTTTTTCCTTTCATCATTTCCCCTCCACCTGTTGGCTCTGCTCTCATGAAAAGTAGCAGATGAAAAGGAATAGTTGATTTGCCCACAATTACTGCAAAATAAGTGAGCAGTCACCCATGATGCTGAGTCTGGAAGTTTGCTTTTTTGTTTCCTGGAGTCGCTCTGACTGTAATCCCACAAACACGACCCAGCAGCATCTGCCTGTGACGAGACGGTCCCACGTCCTCGAGAACTAGCTCAGGGCTCTTTCTCTGTGACCCCAGGGCTGCATCCGGAGCTGTGGGCAAGAGGCAACCCACCTTCAGGGAGGATTGGGCACTGCACTGCATGTGCCCTCGGCCAGCTGGGCTCCCCGTGACAGGATAGTGTTCCTTCCACTCAGCAATCTGGACCGAGTCTCGGCACCTGCATGGCAGACGTTCAATGAATATGTGCAGAGTGAATGACTGCATGAATCTTTGCTGTTCTTCCTACTGTCAAGATTTTCTAATTAGCCTTGAATTACACATAATATTCTCTAATGAATTGAAAACCATCTGCTGCTGTTGTTGCTTCCATGTCCGTGGCCACAGTCTGAACTTCACTGGGGCCCATGCACCAACCCCCCACCCTGACTCAGATTCACTGGAACAGATCTTTAGAGATGATGTACTGTTCCATTTCGAGATGACAGTCTTGCTCATAAATTCTGCTAACTTCTCAGAGCCTCATGAAAGTTGTCAAAAATCAAAAGGAAAAATAACTTACATCTGTACCATCATCAAGGGAAGAACTGTGTTGCATTAATAAAAATGTGGTGCGCAGGGGGTGGAGTGGAAGGGTCATAGTGGAGCATCTCAGCTTCAAAAGAGCAAGGTCCAAACATCTAATGTGAAGATAAAAGAATCTGTGAACTCAAATCAGTGTGCTTGGCAGCAGTCCTCCGAGTGCGGGCTTATGGGAGACTCGTCTGGGAACCTTCACAGGTGGGTTTGCAGGAGGCGCCCTGGATCTGCACTGCCCACAGCACCAGGAAGGAGGCTGGCGATGCATCGTTCCAGATGCTGGTTTCCTACTCATTTATGGCAGGAGGCTCTTCACTGTTTCTCTGTTTCCAGAGCACGTATGTGGGCAGAAGAGAGTGCCTTTGCAGTGCGCGTGTGTCCATGGGGGCTTGATGAAGTGTGTTTGGTCCTATCGGGTGGGGATTCTCAGATGTACGTGGAAAAGTTAGTCACCCTAAATGTGAAGTAATAACCACAGCAGGCAAGTCTGCTTCAGACTGGGAGTGCTGGCTCTGGAATAATCCACGTTACCCGAGTGGGGCTTCCCACCGTTGCCCTGGAACCACCAGTACTTTCTGTAAATTTAATTTCCTCCTTAGGCTCTGCTGACTAACACCATGCCTCCCAGCCACCACAGCCTCTCTCGTAGCTGCCAATACGTCATTCTCTCTCTCCCTTGAAAAAGGTCATATTTTCCTTGAATTGGACCTAAAGTAAACAGAATGAAGACAACAGTAGTAGCTAATTAAGGTATAAACTCTGCTCTGTCTTAGCCGATGGAAAGTAACGAGAAATCGAGGTAGAGAGGAGACATGTATTCGACACAGAGATGCTGTTTCTCATTTCACGGTGAGATGTAACAGTGACTAGTGTACAGGGTGGAAAGGAGGAGAGTGACTTTGAACCAGTTCGTGAGTGGATGACATTTCTCTTTCCTCTACAGCACAACTAAAAGCTCAACATTCTGTGGGGGAAAAAAAAATCATTGCCTAAGAAGGAAACTGCTGAGCTCTGCTTCCTCTTTCTCTCTGGAAGCAGCAGAGAAGAGACCCAATAATATAACCGTGCTTACTAGCTAACTTCTTGACAGGCTGATATTAGGAAAATACAATTTGCTGGAAGCCATGTATGGCCCAGACCATGGAGGGGCCTGATTCGCTGGAGTTCCCAGGTTGAGAATTCTCAAGGGGAGGAAACTGTGTGCACAGCGGGGCCAGTGGTTAGAGCATCTCTGTGATGACTATGGACGGTTTGTGGTGATGGTTCGGTTTTCTCTGGGTGAAGCAGGATAATTACTGGTTGGAATTCTAAGAATAAAACCAGCTGAACCGTGGGCAGGGGATCTCTGAGCACCACCTGCATGCTCCGTTCCCCAGCAAGTAAAGTGTGAGGCGGAGGGAAGCAGGAGCATGGTCCTCAGCACTGAAAGCACTGAGGGTGTTTTCCTAACTTCAATTGTGTTACTTTATCAGCCTTGGTTTCTCTTTCCTGTATGCTGTCTTGATATTAGCTAATGTGAAGGCTGTTAACTCACTTTAGTCGTGTCCGACTCTGTGCGACCCCATATACGGCAGCCCACCAGGCTCCCCCGTCCCTGGGATTCTCCAGGCAATAACACTGGAGTGGGTTGCCATTTAATGTGAAGGCAGATTCAAGCTAATTAATTAATCAAAATGACAGTATGGGTTATACAGTACTTTTCAGGCATTATGGTGGCAGAATTAACCACAAGGACGATAAGACAAGGTTTCTACTCTCAAAAAGCTTATGGTCTCAGAGTTGCAAGGAAAGTGCCAGATGCTGGTGGTTTCTTACTCTTCTCAGGGGTTTACATGACACTCACGGAGCATCTACTGTGGGCCAGGGAGTGGGGTGTACAGATGGGCATGGCCTCATCTTCCAAATAAGAAATGCAAGTGTATGTGCACAAGATTTAAAATTATGTTCACTGCTAAAAATATGTGGGTTATTTTCAAATTTGTTGTTGTTGTTCAGTCACTAAGTCGTGTCTGACTCTCTGGGACACCATAAACTGCAGCAGGTTCTGTCCTTCACTGTCTCTTGGAGCTTGCTCAAGCTCATGTCCATTGAGCCACTGCTGCCATCCAACCATCTCATCCTCTGTCATCCCCTTCTCCTCCTGCCCTCAAGCATCAGGTGTATATGCTCCCGGGTGGCCAAAGTATTGGAGTTTCAGCTTCAGCATCAGTCCTTTTCAAATATCTCTTGATATTGATCTCTAACGTAATTCCACAGTCCTAAGAGAACAGACTCTGTATGATTTCAATACCTTTAAAACATGAAACTTTTGCACCTTATTTTATGTCTCTGGATATGTTCCAGTGTCTCCTGTTTATAGTCTATGGGAACCCAAATAGAATTTGTACCCTGCTGTTGTGTGAAAATTGTGTAAATCTTAATCGTGTTGAATTGGTTCATAGTGCTTTTCAGGTCTACTGTTAATACATTCTACTTTTCTGTCCATTCTATTACTTTTTCAGTTTGATATTGAAACTCCAATTAAAAATCTTTATTTAGCTGCTTAAAAATAATTGTGACATATAGTGGAACCATATGTAGCTTTGTTCTATATTTTCCAAGTCTCCTGTAAATGTGTTATCATACTTTCATAATTTAAAAGATAAAGAGAAAAAAATATGTTCAGTAACCTGAATCTGGCTGGGATGGCTAAGGAATGTGGTATTGTCAGGCGTCGTTGATGGAAGAGCTTTGCTCTTGTTCAGTCTCCATGTCTGACTCTTTGGGACCCCATGGACTGCAGGGAAATCTTAGATGATGAGAATTAACTCATCACTTAGAACAAGCAGATCATTTGGTGGGAGCTTCGTGAATGCTCTCAAGTGAGTCAGTACAGTGATATAACAAGTGTGGTGAAAACTGAAAATTAGTCACTTAGTCATGTCCAACTCTTTGTGACCCCATGGACTGTAGCCCACCAGGCTCGTCCATGGAATTCTCCAGGCAAGAATACTGGAGTAAGTTGCCATTGCCTTCTCCAGGGGATCTTCCCAGGCCAGGGATCGAACCGAGGCCTCCCGCATTGCAGGTGGACTCTTAACCGACTGAGCCACCAGGGAAGTGAAATACAGTGTTTATAACCAATGTGGTACATACACTTTTTAATACTGGATTTTTACTGTACTGGGTTTAGGACTTATCTCCAATTTTAAAGTATTATTTATTTCTTCCTGGAAGTTATTACCGATTGCCCCTGAGGACACCTACCTACATGGACACAGGAGCAGGTAGAATATGGTTCACTGGGGAGTTCTCTGATACAGTTCTCTTTGGGGTGTGAACCAGTCAGCTTCCAAATTCTTTTATTCTACACTGGACTTACTACTCTATTTTAACTAATAGAAAATGCTGGCATTAACTGTATAATTTTAATTTCTCAGAGCAAGAGTGCAATTTAGATTTAAGCTGGCAAAAATCATGTAAGTGGTAGAGAACTAATCAATTCTGGAAACACTCAGATTGGCCTTGTTCAATTTTAAAGTTTAGTGTTACTTATACTGTTAATTCAGGTGATTAAATTTTCACAACTTAGGAATGTAGCAAAAATATAGCTGTCACAGTGTTCAAATGACTTTTCTAAGAAATCTTTTTGAAGTTTTAATATGACAGCATGCATCAATTACCAGTGCTACCTCTGTTTTAGGTGTTTCTTTATGGTGTGAGATTACCTCTGAGGGTGCTGCAGGGAAAGACACGCATTTAAGACTCGCTCTGGTGATTGACATTCCAGTATAATTTGGTGTAATGGGATTTAATTTGTTTGTAGATAAACTTACCTAAAGGGACCATCACGAGAACAGAAATCTCATAGCTTATATAAACAACAGAAAATTAATTAACATGGAAGTACTAATTAGTTTATCTAATTTGCTGGAAGAGCTCTGGGGGTCCAGGCACAGAGCTGGGCTGGCACGTGTGGTGGTGGGCAGAGGCGGGGAGAGGAGCAGGTCTCAGGGATGCTGGAGAGTGGAGGTGGTGCAGGTCAGGGAGGAAGGCCCTAGCGAAGCACTGCGACACACTGCCTGCTCAGACCTGGGTGTGGGCACAGGAGAAAATGCCTGGGCCCGTGGCCATAGCCCCGACTGTGGACCTGGCCCCAGGCCTTGGTTCAGTTCAGTTCAGTACAGTTTAATCGCTCAGTTGTGTCCTACTCTTCGGGACCCCATGTATCACAGCACGCCAGGCCTCCCTGTCCATCACCATCTCCAGGAGCTCACTCAGACTCACGTTCATCAAGTCCGTATTGCCATCCAGCCATCTCATCCTCTGTCATCCCCTTCTCCTCCTGCCCCCAATCCCTCCCAGCATCAGAGTCTTTTCCAATGAGTCAACTCTTCCCATGAGGTGGCCAGACTACTGGAGTTTCAGCTTCAGCATCATTCCTTCCAAAGAAATCCCAGGGCTGATCTTCAGAATGGACTGGTTGGATCTCCTTGCAGTCCAAGGGGCTCTCAAGAGTCTTCTCCAACACCACAGTTCAAAAGCATCAATTCTTCGGCGCTCAGCCTTCTTCACAGTCCAACTCTCACAACCATACATGACCACAGGAAAAACCATAGCCTTGACTAGACGGACCTTAGTCGGCAAAGTAATGTCTCTGCTTTTGAATATACTATCTAGGTTGGTCATAACTTTTCTTCCAAGGAGTAAGCGTCTTTTAATTTCATGGCTGAAGTCACCATCTGCAGTGATTTTGGAGCCCAAAAAAATAAAGTCTGACACTGTTTCCCCATCTGTTTCCCATGAAGTGATAGGACTGGATGCCATGATCTTCATTTTCTAAATGTTGAGCTTTAAACCAACTTTTTCGCTTTCCTCTTTCACTTTCATCAAGAGGCTCTTTAGTTCTTCTTCACTTTCTGCCATAAGGGTGGTATCATCTGCATATCTGAGGTTACTGATATTTTTCCCAGCAATCTTGATTCCAGCTTATGTTTCTTCCAGTCCAGCGTTTCTCGTGATGTACCCTGCATATAAGTTAAATAAACAGGGTGACAATATACAGCCCTGACGTACTCCTTTTCCTATTTGGAACCAGTCTGTTGTTCCATGTCCAGTTCTAACTGTTGCTTCCTGACCTGCATACAGATTTCTCAAAAGGCAGGTTAGGTGGTCTGGTATTCCCATCTCTTGAAGAATTTTCCACAGTTTATTGTGATCCACACAGTCAAAGGCTTTGGCATAGTCAGTAAAGCAGTAGATGTTGTTTTGGAACTCTCTTGCTTTTTTCATGATCCAGCGGATGTTGGCAATTTGATCTCTGGTTCCTCTGCCTTTTCTAAAACCAGCTTGAACATTAGGGAGTTCATGGTTCATGTATTGCTGAAGCCTGGCTTGGAGAATTTTGAGCATTACTTTACTAGCATGTGAGGTGAATGCAATTGTGTGGTAGTTTGAGCATTCTTTGGCATTGCCTTTCTTTGGGATTGGAATGAAAACTGACCTTTTCCAGTCCTGTGGCCACTGCTGAGTTTTCCAAATTTGCTGGCATATTGAGTGCAGCACTTTTACAGCATCATCTATCAGGATTTGAAACAGCTCGACTGGAATTCCACCACCTCCACTAGCCTTGTTTGTAGTGATGCATTCTAAGGCCCACTTGACTTCACATTCCAAGATGTCTGGCTCTAGATTAGTGATCACATCATCATGATTATCTGGGTCGTGAAGATCTTTTTGTAGAGTTCTTCCATGTATTCTTGCCACCTCTTCTTAATATCTTCTGCGTCTGTTAGGTCTATACCATTTCTGTCCTTTATGGAGCCCATCTTTGCATGAAATGTTCCCTTGGTATCTCTAATTTTCTTGAAGAGATCTCTAGTCTTTTCCATTCTGTTCTTTTCCTCTATTTCTTTGCATTGATCGCTGAAGAAGGCTTTCTTATCTCTTCTTGCTATTCTTGGAATTCTGCATTCAGATGCTTATATCTTTCCTTTTCTCCTTTGCTTTTTGCCTCTCTCCTTTTCACAGGTATTTGTAAGACCTCCCCAGACAGCCATTTTGCTTTTTTGCATTTCTTTTCCATGGGGATGGTCTTGATCCCTGTCTCCTGTACAATGTCACAAACCTCATTCCATAGTTCATCAGGCACTCTATCTATCAGATCTAGGCCCTTAAATCTATTTCTCACTTCCACTGTATAATCATAAGGGATTTGATTTGGGTCATACAGTCTAGCGATTTTCCCTACTTTCTTCAATTTCAGTCTGAATTTGGTAATAAGGAGTTCATGATCTGAGCCACAGTCAGCTCCTGGTCTTGTTTTTGTTGACTGTATAGAGCTTCTCCATCTTTGTCTGCATAGAATATAATCAATCTGATTTCAGTGTTGACCATCTGGTGATGTCCATGTGTAGAGTCTTCTCTTGTGTTGTTGAAAGAGGGTGTTTGTGCATCTTCTTGGCAAAACTCTATTAGTCTTTGCCCTGCTTCATTCCGCATTCCAAGGCCAAATTTGCCTGTTACTCCAGGTGTTTCTTGACTTCCTACTTTAGCATTCCAGTCCCCTATAATGAAAAGGACATCTTTTGGGGGTGTTAGTTCTGAAAGGTCTTGTAGGTCTTCATAAAACCATTCAACTTCAGCTTCTTCAGCATTACTGGTTGGGGCATAGACTTGGATAACTGTGATATTAAATGGCTTGCCTTGGAAACGAACAGAGATTATTCTGTCGTTTTTGAGATTGCATCTAAGTACTGCATTTCAGACTCTTTTGTTGACCATGAGGGCTACTCCATTTCTTCTGAGGGTTTCCTGCCCACAGTAGTAGATATAATGGTCATCTGAATTAAATTCACCCATTCCAGTCCATTTTAGTTCGCTGATTCCTAGAATGTCGACGTTCACCCTTGCCATCTCTTGTTTGACCACTTCCAATTTGCCTTGATTCATGGACCTGACATTCCAGGTTCCTATGCAATATTGCTCTTTACAGCATCAGACCTTGCTTCTATCACCAGTCACTGATTTCTCTGAGGCTCCCCAACCCTACCTGTGTGGCTGACAGCACTTGCTTCTTATATAATGTTCCTTCTCCCTGCAGTGCCTCTGTATCTTATTTCCTCTTAAATGTCATTCTAGCTCCTTCCCCAAGGAGCCACCCCTGCTTACAGAGTCAGAGCATGTTCTCCTGTGTGGGCCTTCACACCTGCTCTTGGGCGCATGGGTCATGGCTCATGTGTTCTGTTTATCCTTGTGATCCTTGATTTGTAGACACCTCTGTCACTTAAGGTAAGCCCTGGGGGAGAGGTCACAATGAATGAAGGAAGGAAGGAATGGAAACCTCCCTCAAAGTTTCAAATACCATCTCAGTCTTCCTGGTCTCTGAAGAGCTAATCCTGAAACACACACGCCTCCGGAAAACTCAGAGGTTACTCCCCCATTTTTCACTTCCTTTTACTATATTTTGTTTTGCTTGCATGTTTGTCTCCCCCTGAAAAGATACTCCCAGTACTTGATGTGGGGCTAGCAACACAGGCAGTACATGAAGTGTTTGGGAAGTTGTTAAATGAGGAAGGGAATAAAGGGTGGGGAGCAGGTCCTCACCTCTGAAGTCCCACGTGAAAGAAATAAAACACGAATAGTTGTGGGGAGGGCATACATTCATAAGAGAGCAGTTAAAGCTGACTTCCTAGAAGGACTGGTAATTAAAACAAATGTTAGAGAATGACTAGGACTTCACCAGATGGTGGTGGAATACCTAAAAATTCATACGCAGAGGAATGAGGTGGAGCCACTACCACACTATGTACAGAAACTGACTCAAAATGCATTGAAGACCTAAATGTAAGAGCTAAAATTATAAAACAACATAAGCTTAAATCTTTGTGATCTTAGATTAAGTAATGGTTTCTTAGATGTGACACCAAAAGCACAAGCAAAGAAGGGAAAAAAAGACTAGTTGAACTTCATTGAAATTAAAAATGTTTGTGTTTTAAGGGTCACTATCAAGAAAGGGAAAAGAGAACACACAAAACAGGGAAATTGTTTGCAGATTAAATATATGATAAGAACTTACGTGTAGAAATTACAAAGAACTCCTCAATAAAAAGAGACAATAAGCCAATAAAAGGATGGACAAAGGGCTTGAATTGATACTTCTCCAAAGGAGATATGCACGGAGCAAATAAGCAGTTGAAAAGACGCTCACATCAGTATCCATCAGAGAAATGCAAATCAAAGCATCATGGGACCACATTTCATACCCGTTAGGATGACTGTAATCAGAGACAGACAACAACAAGTGCTGGTGAGACTGGAGAAACGGAAGCCTTCATAAATGCTGTGAGGACTGGGCAGGATGACGACAGAGTAGAAGGACGTTGGCTCATCTTCTCCTGCACGAACTCCAAAATTGCAACCCACTGCCAAACAATCATAGACAGGAGAATGTTGGATCCCACGAAAAAAGATAGCCCACATCCAAGGGCAAAGGAGAAGCCCCAGCAAGACGGTCGGAGGGGCGAAATCACATTTAGAATCAAATCCCAGACCTACCAGAGGTGCTCGGAGGGCTCAAAGAAGACCTTGTGCACACCAGGACCAGAGACCCAACAGAGACAGCCAGAACTGTATTTGGGTGTCTCCTGTGGAGGTGTGGGTCAGCAGTGGCCTACCACAGGGGCAGGGGTGCAGGAGACCTAGTCACACAGCCTGTGGCTTCAGCCTCTTGGAGGAGGCTGCCATTAACCTCCATACAGCCTCCAAGCAGATGACCCACAGACTACAGAGCAGCCATGCCAGAGAAATTCTGGCACTGTTAGGAACCACAGCAGATTCCCCAACCTGGGGATCAGGCAAAGGGACTGAGAGCCCCCAGGGAATCTGACTTTGGAGACCAGTGGGATTTGACTACAGAACTTACACAGGACTGGGGAAACAGACTCTTGGAGGGCACAAACAAAACCTGTGCACACCAGGACCTTTAATGTCCTCTGCATATAAGTTAAATAAGCAGAGTGACAGTGTACAGCCTTGACATACTCCTTTCCTGATTTGGAAACAGTCTGTTGCTCCCTGTCCAATTCTAACTGTTGTTTCTTGACCTGCATTCAGATTTCTCCAGGATGCAAGTAAGGTGGAGTAGTATTCCCATCTCTTTATTTTTCATAGTTAGTTGACCAACCTAGACAGCATATGAAAAAGCACAGATGTTACTTTTTTGACAAAGGTCCATCTAGTCAAAGCTATGATTTTACCAGTAGTCAAGTATGGACGTGAGAGTTGAACTATAAAGAAATTTGAGTGGCAAAGAATTGATGCTTTTGAACTGTGGTGTTGGAGAAAACTCTTGAGAGTCCCTTGGACTGCAAGGAGATCAAACCAGTCAATCCTAAAGGAAATCAGTCCTGAATATTCATTGGAAGGACTGATGCTCATACTGAAATTCCAGTCCTTTGGCCATCTAATGTGAAGAACTGACTCCTTGGAAAAGACCCTGATGCTGGGAACGATTGAAGGTGGAAGGGGAAGGGGACGACAGAGGATGAGATGGTTGGGTGGCATCACCAACTCCATGGACATGAGTTTGAGTAAGCTCTGGGAGTTGGTAATGGACAGGGAAGTCTGGCGTGCTGCAGTCCATGGGGTCGCAAAGAGTTGGACATGACCAAGCAACTGAACTGAACTGGAAAACAGGATGGTATTTCCTCAAAATGCTAGACATAGGATTAGCCTGTTACCAGAAGTTCCATTTCATGGTATATATCCAAGAGAAATGAAACATATGGCCACTCAAAAACCAGTTCACAAATGTTTATAGAGGCATTATTCATAATAGCCACCATGAAATGGATAAATGAATCATAATATATCCATTAAATGGAATATTACTTAGCAGCCAAACAAAAGGAAGTACTGACACAGGCTATACCATGGATGAACCTTGAAAACATTTTTCTAAGTGAAGCCAGTCACCTATCACAACCGCATGTTATAGAACTGATCTACATGAAGTGTTCAGAATTGACAGATCTATACAGAATTAGATTAGTGGCGTGACTGCCAGGGGCTGAGTTGATGAGGGACTGGACGTTGACTGCTAAATGGTACAGGATGAAAATACTCTAAAATTGATTGTGGTGATGGCTGTGAAACTCTGTAAACATGCTAGAAATCATTGAATTGAGTTTAAGTGGGAAAATTGTGTAGTACACAAATGGTATCTGAATAGATCTGTCATCATAAAAAAAAAATCACTAAAGAAAAAAAATGGAAAAAAGGGAACCCTCTTACACTATTGGTGGGAATGCAAACTAGTACAGCCACTGTGGAAAACAGTGTGGAGATTCCTTAAAAATTGCAAATAGAACTGCCTTATGACCCAGCAATCCCACTGCTGGGCATACATACCGAGGGAACCAGAATTGAAAGAGACACATGTACCCCAGTGTTCATTGCAGCATTGTTTATAATAGCCAGGACATGGAAACAACCTAGATGTCCATCAGCAGATGAATGGATAAGAAAGCTTTGGTACATATACACAATGGAGTATTACTCAGCCCTTAAAAAGAATAAATTTGAATCAGTTCTAATGAGATGGATGAAACTGGAGCCGATTATACAGAGTGAAGTAAGCCAGAAAGAAAAACACCAATACAGTATACTGACACATATATATGGAATTTAGAAAGATAGTAATGATGACCCTGTATGTGAGACAACAAAAGAGACACAGATGTATAGAGCGGACTTTTGGACTCTGTGGGAGAGGGAGAGGGTGGGATGATTTGGGAAAATGGCATTGAAACGTATATTATCATGTAAGAAATGAAGCGCCAGTCTATGTTCGATACAGGATACAGGATGCTTGGGGCTGGTGCACGGGGATGATCCAGAGAGATGATATGGGGTGGGAGGTGGGAAGGGGTTTCAGGATTGGAAGCTCGTGTACACCTGTGGCTGATTCATGTCAATGTATGGCAAACCCAATACAGTATTGCAAAGTAGAATAAAGTAAAGATAAAATTTAAAAAAATAAAATTGTTATGAAAGGTACCTCTCACTTTATTATGAGCAGAGGTGGCTCATTAGAATAAATTATAGTATGTGTAGATTATATGAAATAAAGAAAGTATGTAGATACAAATAAAAACACTTCTATCATAAAGGAAACTTTATTATATCTCTTAGCAAATGACAAAAGAAAAAAAGTGAGCAGTCATTTTCAAAGGGGGAGCAAAAGGATACACTTCATCCCCTCAGCATGTGCAGAGGCACATGTGAAGGGTTTTGACTTGGTCTGTGAGCATGGAGTGGTCTAGTGTGGTTCTGGTTTAAACTAGAGGGTAGGTGCTTCTGTTCCGTGCTAAGAGGTGAAGGCTCTATCATTTAGCAAATGGACCTATTAACAGAATAGAACACTTTTAATTTCCACATTGAAAGTTTTGTTGAAATTTGTTCCTGTTACTTATATATTATCAATAACTACCTTTCAATTCAAATGAACACGTTTGATCGTCTGAATATTCTAAGTGTGCTATGAATGGGACTCCTGCATGTCTTCTAAACACTTTGCCATCACTGCACAGCATTTGGCCACCTCAGTGTTCAGGGAGTGGTCCCAGTGAAACTGGCACATGAGGCAGAGAGCTAACCTAAAAATGGAAGAGCCCTAGAAATTTTCAAAAAACCTGGAAGTGGAGAAACAGTTTTCCTGCCAATCACAGTCGTGCTCATGAACATTAAAAGGTAAAGTGGTGATGCTTCTGGATCACCAGATGCTGCTCAGACTTCCGCCCCCTTCCCCTCCTCTGTCCTCTCTGTGATGTCACCCGCCCCCTCCTCGGCCTCGTCACCACGCAGATGCCCTGGATTTGTGGGGCCAGTCACGCTGCCCTGGGGTGCAGCATGGAGTATGGTCTGGGTGCCCACATTTTAGATCACATTCAGCTTCTCAGATCTGGTGACAAGACTTGCATTGTAGCTATGTTTGTCTCCAATTTAGAGAGAGATTTTATACAGTCTAAACTATCACAAAGACTTGTTCCCTTTGAAAAATAAATTCAAGCTAAATTCAGAAGCATTTTAAAGACTATACTTTTTTTTTAAGTAGGTTTAACTCCCTTTCAACTTCTTCCACTGCATACACATGCCAAAAATGGGGGAAAATAGGTTATGATAAGTCAAAAAATAGAAGATACCAATTCAGGTGGAGCTGAAGTGTGACAGCCATCACCTGGTGAAGGATGTTCTAACTTTTGCAGCGGAGCTCTTTCTGTGTGGCAGCCTGAGTAATGAGCCCAGACTTGACAATAAGGAACCGCCTTTGTCCGTGATGCTGAACGGCACCTCGCTTATCAGCTCCTGTGAGTCCTTCTGTAATAGATGAGTACCTTGCCACAAACAAAGGAAGAGGCTTCAAAATAAGTGCTATTTTGCTGACACTTTGGGACAAACTAAGGACGCACTGATGTCAGGGCAAGGATATTTGTTACAGAAGGTTCCAGTGGAGGTATTTACGGCTCAGGGAACTGAAAGTCACCCTGCAGCAACCTTGGACCCCTCGTTACTAAGGGGCTCCTGTTGGGGTGCCCATCCTGGATCTTCTGTGTTGTCACAGGGTTGCAGACTATTGGGTTCTTTCAGTATTTCATACAAATTTCCTTTAGTTTGACAATGATAAAATAGGTCATGTGCCATGAGGCTAATATTTTCTGCATGAGATTATCAGAAATAGATATGGCATTTGACTGAACATCTATTTCTCAAAGCATCATTAAATGCTTATGAGCACCTATGAATGTACCATTCTACATCACAAGGATTCTCAGTGCAAACACATGCATGCATGTGTGTGTATGTGTCCATCTCTGTGTCTGTGCCAATCAGAGCACAGAAGGCATACAGACAGTAGAAGCATTTGTATAATTACATGTGTGTAAAAATGTTTGTATTTATACATTGTGTAGTTACACATATTTGCATTCATATATAAACTCATATGTTTAGGTATGCATGTATACATGTGTGTACATATATATGTGACTAGGTCCCTATGGAGATATTAGTCAAATGAATGACTAAATATTTATGTAAATGTAGTTGGTGTGGCACAAACTACTTAAGGACTGTCAGCTTATACTGTTAGATTGATGAATAGGGATTGATTATAATACAGTGTAAACCTTGGGGAGATTTCCTCTTCAAAGGAAGAATGAAATCTCCATTTTCAAAGACTCTTCTAATTCTGAGAAGTACCTGGTATGAGTGCAAGGAATGCCTAGCTGTGGACTCTGCACAGCCCAGCAGAGGAGAGACAACCCCCTAAACCACTGACTGAAGTGTAAAGACCCTCAGGGCCCACAGGAAGAGGTGGCTGGTTCGCCTCGGGGCACCTGGTCAGTGGGGTGTGTCGACTGAGGCTGGTCCTTGGGAGGGGTGTGAGACACGATGACAGGGCAGAGGTGACAGCGTGACCAGCAGGGGGACTTTGGTGCAGCAGTGGGGTTGACCTGGGGAGGGGACAAACACAGGAGGCTGTCCAGGTCCAGATGGTGGGAGTGGCATCTCTGCTGGAAGCAGACACCTGGGGGCCAGGGGGCCTTCAGCACCAAGCAGCTCTGGGTCTATGCATCTTAGCTTGGGACATGTTGTCAGCATACATGACGGGTCCTTCAAGTCAAGTAATTAAGTGAATATACCCAAAGAAGCCTTGAAAAGTGAGACAGTGGGTCAAGAGCAGGGCCTGGGGGACATCATGTTTTTAAGAGAGAGGTTGTTATGGCAGCTTGATATTGAAGAGACTGAACTGGGGCAGCTCCTTGGAAAACAAGAAATTAAGTTTAGCATAGCGTCTTCATGCCGTTTCTGTGAGGACAGTGGAGTTGATGGGAGAGGACTGCTCACGCCCTTGAGTATTTGGTCAATGCTAAGAAAATAAATGGCAGGAGCCTCCCATGTCCAGAATCCTTAGGTGTCATGGCTGCGTCTCAGGAGCATCTGTCACCCAGAAATATTAATAGATCCCTGGTCCTTACGGCCACCTTGCCCACACGATCAGCCAGAGGAGAATGCCTCCATCTCTTTGGGCATCTGTCTTCCTGGCTGAATGAAAGAAGTGTATATACACACTATTGATACCATGTATAAAACAGATAACTGATGAGAACCTACTGCACAAGTCAGAGAACCCTGCTCAGTGCTCTGTGGTGACCCAAATGGGAAAGAAATCCAAAAGAGAGGGGATATATTTATACACATATCCAGCTCAGCTTGCTGTACAGCAGAAACTACCACACTGTAAAGCAACTATAGCTCATAAAAATTAATTTTAAAAAAGAAAAATAGTCACTTGTGTTCAGTAGTCCTGGGAAGTAATAAGATTGAAGTCCTAAGCAGTGCTGAATTCATAGGTAAAATGATGTGAAAGCAGAGTGGCTGGTCAGTGCTGCACTGGGAACACTCACTCTCGGGTCGCCGTGCATCCCAGCGCGCCTCTGCCTGGCAGTGAGCATGCATTTGAACTGAAGAATCCTGGAGAAGGAAATGGCAACCCACTCCAGTATTCTTGCCTGGAGAATCCCATGGATGGAGGGAGCCTGGTGGGCTACAATATAATCTTAGGACCCTGTTTTTCCTGAGAAATTCTAAGAAATCATTTAACTTCCTTAAATCAAGCTGCCTTGGAGGATAGGTCAGCTCCCCAGAGACATTCCAAAGTCAACCATGGCATTGGGCGGGCCAGGGGGTGGGAGTGGGCATTGACAGCTGGAAAGGGGTAAGCAGAGATGTGAGCTCCCAAGCAGGTGAGAAACTCTACACATAGAAGTCATCTTCTTGACAAAGTATTTTGAAAATGATTAGAAAAAAACTTGTGTGATGATTCCTTCCCCAGAGACATATGCTATCCTTCCCTGAAAGGGTTCCACCATCTAGACAAGTCCTGCTCCTCCTGCCAAACCCAGATCACTCTTGCCAACTCCGGGCACTCCTAACACTTGGTATGTGCTAGGTTTGGGGGAGGATTTACGTGATGACATCATTCAGTGCTGAACCAGCCCTGGGGGTAGAATCCACTGCTCCCCCTTTGATAGGCAGATTGTGTCTTGTGCATTTGAAATTGGAACAAAGACAAACTCAGATGATGGTAATATTGACAGCTAATATTTATAGATGGACTTTGTGCCAGAAATATTGTTTTTTTCTTATTCTTAACCTGTGTGCATTTTAAAGAGTGCCTTTCCAATTACAAACTCATACACATTCACCAAGAACTCAGTTCATCCTCTCTGTCTCCCACCTAACCCCTAGGACCAGCCTTCTGCTGGTCTTACTTAGAAATAACTTCTAGTGAAATATGCTGTTTACCATTCTAGGCTTCCCCATACATTTGTGAATACACAGAACCACGTGTCACAGTATAATATTATCAATGCCTACCACCCAGCATAAATTCTCGCACCCAGTAGGCTCTCTATACATGTTTGTTGAACGATATTAAAGACAACAGTTTTGTAATTGGAAAATGCAGTGTTCATCCCTTGACTCTCTATTTTTAATGTTTCAGAGTTTTTCCCTGTTAGTACACAAGATTGCATAGAGTGAGCAAATCATGTCTTACTCACGTGTTCCTTGTTGATGAATAGTCAGGTTTCTTGAGCTATTCTGTCAGGTGAGATTCTCAAATAGTCCTGCTGTCTTACGGCCACGCTATTACATACCACGATGCCATTGCAGGGCCATGCTGTGGCCCGTCCTGCGTGACCACAGAGTCATGCTGTCCTTTCGTCATGTTGTTATAAGTTGTGCCTTCTTATAGTCATGCTGTCATCGAGCACATATTGTCTGTAGTTGTGTCGTCGTGTGTGTTACATGTTTACCATGCAGTGGTGTCATACAGCCATGTCATGCCTGTATGTATGTGTGTATGTCCTGTTATCATATCACATGTTGTCATATCAGCACACAGTTGTGTCATATAGCTGCTCCATGTTTTGTCATGTAGCCATGTTGTGCTGAATCACACAGCATCACCCCAAGTGCACAGGTGCGTGAGCGCCATATCACCGTGCCCTCTGCGTGTCTGGAGAGCATGCCTGGTTCCCTTCGAGGGTGTTTTGCCTGTGGGGCTCTTGCTGTGGACCTCCTCCCCATGACAGCACACGGAGCATCCTGTGTCCTGACTCCCAGCTGTCCTGAGGCTTCAGAGACGAAGGGTCTGCCTTCCCTTTACTCCCAGCCTGGGGGGCGAAGGCAGACTGGGCACAGGCACAGTCAGAGTACAGTTGGCACAGCCCACGGCCCAACCCTCTGAGGCCACGCCCCCACCCACCCTGGCCGAGCCCTCCAACTCAGGCCACTCCCCCAGCCCAAGCCACTCCTCTCCCCAGGACATGCCTCAGCTCAGGCTTCACCAGCAACTGAGGTCACACAACCGCTCAGGCCACGCCCCCTGCCCAAGCCACTCCCGCTGCCCAGGCCACACCCCTGGCTCAGGCCACGCCCCCAGCTCTGGTCTCCCAGGTCTTCTCTGCCGCAGTGGTTGCCCTGTGCCCTGCCCCCCCGGCCGACTGCCTTCTTGGAGCCCTGTCTGCTTCCTGCTGATGGAGCACTGATGGGAAGAAGCCGCCTCAGGAAAGGGCTGCCCTCTTCTCAGTGATCTTGAAGTCAGCTTTGCCTGCAGCCCTGGTGGGCTCACGGGTGTGTGCCAGCGAGTTTGGCAGGGCACCTGCAGGGCTTCTAAGCGTCAGCTGTCCCCCGGGGCTCCCTGGGGAGCTGCTCTCAGCTAACCCCTGGGTCACCTCGTAAGAAGGGCAGGCAGGTGGGAGAGGAGGGAGGTGACTGACTCACTCACAGACCTGAGACAAGCAGCTCTACTTCAGGACACTTTCTGGGTTCACACCAGCGCCCCTCTCCGCGGAAGGATGAGAGCATGTGTGCACTGGCACAGGAGAACGAACTAGCTCCAGCAGGCCAGACCTGCACCGTGGGCACAGGCGAGTTCTCCGGGGTGCACCTGGAGCAGGGACCGATTTCTCTCTCGTGTCAGCCAGCATCTGTGAGTGCAGTCATCTTCTAATTTAAATGGGACTCTGCACTAATGATGGTGAGCTCATGGTGCGTCACGTTATCCCTCATCACTGTCGCAGTCTTTACCGAGGGTCTCTGGGGGAAGAAGGTGATGACACAGACAGAATCCCGTGGGATCCCACCTTTCCTGTCACGGGGTTCCAGGATGTGATCAGCTGGCGTGGGGCTTGGGGAGATGTCTGAGCACAGGGAGGCAGAAGCTTGAAGACACGGAGCCGGAACCTCCCCTGCAAAGCCCCACTCATGCCTGGTCTGTGCGTGTTCAGTCCACTGTAGCAGCAGCACAACTCACCTTTTGGACGAGGACCAGATGGGAAAACAAGCTGGAGGGTCAGGGCTTTCACAGCGCTCACAGCCCTAAGTCAGGGAGGCCCCCAACCTGAGTGGCTTTATCCACGTCCACACTTGGCTGTGAATTAGCTGCTTTACAGCAAATCCCAAGTGACATGAAGCCCATCAGCAGCCCAGCGTCCCCAGGCTCTAGGTCCCCTGAGCCCATGGTCAAGGATCCAGGCTGCACCCCCTGTGTTGCGTTGCCTGGTGCCAAATCACTCTTTCCCCCCTCCTACATCCTCCCTCCATCCCTGGACCGTCCTGCCCCTCCCCAGACTGCCTCGGTTAAGATGCTTCATGGTTTAGACCAGTGAGCCCAGTTTCTCTCTGCCATGGCTCCTCCCGCTGCCGACTGAGCCCTGGGGAGGAGAGGACGGTCCCAGATCGCAGACACTGGCGGCCCCCCTTATTTGGGAGAAATGACCCCCAAAAGCCCCCATGAGCCGCACCTGCTCACCCCAAGTCTACTCATTGCCGTGACATGAGCCCTGAGCATCCCGCTCCCCCGGAGCTGCGGCCTCTCCTATGAACGGAGGCCTCAGGGCCTGGGGGCCTGGTGCTTCTGTCCCTCCCTGCCTCTGGCCAGGGAAGCCCAGTGCTACTGTTCACTGCCCAAGTAAGTTCCTGGGAAGTTTCCCACAGCCTAGCCGTGGTTTCTGCTCCTTTGAGCTGCTGCTGTTCACCGCACATTGTCCAGCCTCTGCGACATTAACCACATCAGCCACTCTAAGGCCGCCTTTCCTCCTGTCTGTACACAGGGTGCAGGACAAGATGGGGTGGAATTGGGGGTTAGATATTCCTGTCAGGTGACAGGGAATTTACAGGAGGTGTGGACTCAATGGTCTTCATCTGTTTCTGGGAGTGTCAGTGTTCTCACGTGGGCGTTCTGTGAGCTGACGGTGTCCAGGATCCTGTCAAGTCCATGGACCCGCACCCTTGGGAAGGGAGACACCTCATGTGTGAACCTCCTGCTCCAGAGCCTCCCCACTGATGCTGGGGAGATGTCTGTGTTACATTAGCTGCTTCTCTGCGAGCTCAGGCAGGACCCCCGGGCAGGACAGAGTCTAAGCGTATGCCCATGCTGCTGTGTGTGCTCATCCGCCCTGTGCGTCCAGCTGCCAGCGAATCCCCAGCGCTGATGGGGCTTGTCCCTGTGTCATGGGCCCTTATACCCAGACACAAGGTAGGATCCCTGGGTTGCGGGGCGGGGGGGGGGGAGTGTCCCAGGGCCACAGCTCTGAGGTGCTTGGAGAGGCAGTAAGTGTTGCAGTTCAGAGTGGGTGTCATCATAGTGAGGTCCACGGCCCGCCATCCACTTGGGTCACCATCTGGGGTCAGTTGTCATTCTGGCATGTGTTTCTGATGGTAAGGTATTAACATCTGGAGGTCACAACCCTGGTGATGAGGATCAGCCCTGAGCAGCGTGCCCACTCACACAGGCTTGACACTCTCGGCATCCACTTGCTCCCTCCAGCTTGTGGGGGTTCAGGTGCTCTGGGAGGTGTTTGCCCCAACTTGGGCTGGCTGCCCCAGGAGGCATTTGCTGGACACGCTGGGCCCTCACTGCCTCCTGGCTCATGGCAAAAGGCCATGCCGGACCTTTAGGAGAAGAACCTGTCAGACGTGCACACAGTGCTGGACCAGCCACTGCATGTCCTGGGCGTGACACACGGATGACAGATTCTTATGATCTTGCTGGAAACGATTCTTTAAAGGCTAAGGCCTAAATGCATTAATAATCGAATTGGAAATGGCATTTGCTTAAGACTTGCATTCTGGAGAAGTTAATATGCCACGGGCTCAACTAATAACGTCTCCCCACTTCTTCTTTGAACCAAAGAATGATCCTTGGTTCACAGAATCTGAATTCCCTGAGGGCGTCAGTTACTGAGCCACCACCACCGTCATCATCATCGTGCTGTTACTGTGGTTTCAACTTGTGGGATAGTTTTGAACACATACAACATAATAACCTGTATGGAGATGAAGTCCACTGAGAATGTCTTGAATCTGTGGGTCAGTTTTGATGCAGTTCAGTTATCATTGCATGATTCTTGTACCAAGTGAAAACCTGGTATTGTTTGGTCCCTTCCAGGGCAGCAGGGGTAGAGTGGGTCAGGGTCGAGGGTGGGGCTGGGTGTGAAGCCCTCTGCCCTGTGGCTGCCCCTCGCCCGCCCCATTGTCAGCTCACAGTGGTGACCTCCCCTCCCTGCAGATGGGCCGCCTGGACCCTTGTCATGGAGCCCCTGGGGCCTGGGGCATCCCTAAATGCCGGCAGTGCTGGTGGCCTCACCTGCATGGAGCAGCTGAGTGTGTGCAGCGTGCAGACGGGGGGTTGCAGGAGCTCCTGGTGAGCTAGGGAGCGTAGGCTCCTTCACGGTGGGTCCCTGGCCTCTGTTTGGGGAGGGGGTGTTCTCTCTGCCCTGTGGGGCTTTCCCCTGGGCCTGGATTTGGAGGGGAGGGAAGGGGAGGGGGAGAGACCCCAGGGCTGGGAGTCCTGTGTGCAGCTGGCTCTGCTGTCCAGGCTGTAGCTCCTCTGGAAAAGGAGGTCCTTTGTGCAGGGTCTGGGGGACAGCCCCTGCAGCCCCGCCTCCATTGTGCCCACAGGTGCCTGGCTTCTGCTAAGGTGCAGCCCTGCTAAGGTGGTGTCCCCGGGGATCCTGGGACCTCCCACAGAGCCTGGTGCCCAGTCATGGGCCTGCTTTGTGAGCACTCAGTACTTGTCCATTTGAGTGATTTTACTGAAACACAGGCCTATATGTTTGCTCATAATTATTTGTGCTTGAGAGATCTAACAGAGTTGTAATCAAAATGAAGTTTCAGTATTAAAATTAAGTGATAAATATATTGCTGTTATTTCAGCTGAGTAATATGAGTCACGTACAACTGTGAACGTGTGTATAGTGTGTGCAGATGCATATCACACAGTTGCTGTCGTTTAAAAACTGTATCATGTGAAACACCTGCAACAGTGGTTTCTTTACAATAAAATCTGCTGAGACGCAATGTCAGAGCCAGTCGTCCTGCTGGGGCGACCGAGTTGCAAGCCTGCCCGTCAGGCTGCCGCTGAGTCTGAGTCTGTGGCTGAGCTGGGACTGACCAATGTCTCTGTCTGTTCTGTTTGCAGAGTCACAGTGCACCCTCTGCGGAGAGCCGGAAGGTGAGTGCCCCTTGTCCCATGAACCTCTGATGGACACTGTGGAGCCCATAGGAGTCAGGTTACAGATCCACAGCCTGGTCTTTGCAGTGTTTCATGAAAAAGTGAGGAGAAGAATCAGAACCGAGCATGGGACAGGCACTGGGCAGGAGATGCTTGGCTCCAGAGGAGAGTTGGCATTGCTCCCAGACCACAGCACTCGGATGTGGATTCAGAAATGTTTGAGAAATGTTTTTATGGGCTTTAGATAAATTAGCTGGTGTGCAACAGGCCTCACAAAGAAGGAGGCCTCTGGGAACCCTTCCTTCCTAGCTGTCAGGGTCGGAAGCTGAGAGGGTGGGGTCCAAGCAGCGGCCCCCAGCAGTGTGTGGCATGTCCCCTCCCATGGGGCTTCCATCCACGCATGGGGTCACACCACTAAGGAGCTATCTGACCACAAGTTGAAAAAGAGTGAGCAAGGGATTAACTTGAAAATTCCATCAAGCACTGCGCTGCCTGGATTTTGTGGACTGTTTGGAACTGCTCCTATGCTGTTTGAGGATCATGTGGTGACACACAGAGCTGCGGGTAGCTCAGATGCTGATGTCTTAAGCTTCACTGTTATGGAAACATGAAATCTGGGCCCTGGTGTTTCCAGGGTCAAACAACGCTTGGGGTTTAAGGTCCTGGGGCAGCTGCTCCCGGATGACGGTTGGGAGTGGGTTTCATCTGCATGATGTGGGAACCTCGGAGATGCCAGGAGTCATGGGGGGTCAGGGATTCTGGGGGTTGTGGGTGTCCTGAGGTGTCTGGGGGTGACAGACGGAGTTCTCCAATGTGTCCTGTGTCTTTTCCTGTTGTCTCAGCTTCTTCCTGTCTTCCCCACATGGGCCAAGCCCATGACTGGGCCTCCCATCTAATTCCCTTGTCCTCTGCGACCCCAGTTTTTGTGGCAGTGTGTGCCACACACAATGCAGGAGTCTTGAAGCATGAAGCTGTTGTACATGGTGGTGTCTGCAAACCCATGCTGAGTTTCACTCTCCATGTTGCCATGAGCTGCCGACTGTGGTCTGTGGGCTGATGGTGTGTGCATAGGGTTGTTGCCGGAGAGTGGAGTCAGCGGAACCTGGTGCGCAGGGAAGGGTGAAGCACTGATTCAGGCACATGTGTCGTCTGGAAGACAGGCTGGATCGAGGGGTGTCGGTGTTTCCATGGATGCCCGGGGGGGCAGGATGGAGTGGATGAGCCCTGGCTGGCCAGCAGCAGAGCATGGTGGAGCCAGGACCAGGTCCAGGCAGAGGCCCAGCCCTACACTCAGACCTGGGCCTCCCAACCAGGATAAGCTCACGGCTCTGTCCACCTGCCCAAGGTCCAGGTCAGGAGCGCTGTCAGCCCAGCAGGGGGACCTGTTGGGGAAGGGGAGATGCATCTGTCCTTGTTCTGGGGCAGATGGGCTTGTGGATGTTTAATCAGAGTACTTGGTGTGAGAGTGACCCCAGTCATCCAGCTGGAGGGGCCCTGAGGGTCAGGGTGGTCTCAGGCTGCAGCCGGGTGGCCATGGGACCATGGTTGACCCCTCACAGGACTCCTCCCCTCTCATAGTCATTTCAGGGTTTCAGCCATACAAGTGGGGTTGCTCCACACCAGAGAGCAGGAAAGATTGGATGGCAAGGCCTCAGCTGTGGTTTATTTTTTGAAAAGCACGATCATATGAATATTCATACATTTTAAAATCATTTAAGTAATTAGTCTGAGTGAGGGCTGGCTGGGTGCAGTGAGCAGAATCTGAAATCAGCTTTTTTGTTCATAATTTCTTCAGCAGCTTCTAGCAGTTAACTCGTAAGCCTGCTGCAGAGCGAGGATCAGAGCCAGCGGCTGGCAGCAGGATGTTGGGCTCAGATCTGGGCCCATGCACTCATGACGCCCGGAAGGTTAAGGCCTCAATTGATGGAGCTCCCTTTCTTGTCAAGGCTGTGAACAGTGTTTCACCACTAAACCAGTCAAGTGGGAAACACCTATTTGCATTTTAATGATGAGTTCTCTGGGAGAGAGCAGTTCCTGGATCCAGATTGAATAGTTAGCTTTGCCTCAGATGATAGTACCTGTCAGTGAGACTGGGAACCAAGCTATGGGAGGCTGCGGACCTCAGGACTTTGAGGCTGTGGGCTCCTGCACTGCGGAGGCCTGCTTTCCAGAGACCGTGAAAGTTTAATTGTGTATAAAATGCAGATCACAGTTTGAACATGCCAGTTGCTTACACTCTCTACATCGCAAGACTTCTGAAATTTGGATGACTATGTTTTTCTGAGATGAGGATGTTTAATGGAATTTATTGTTATTCATTGAAATCTTCCTTTCTACCCAGAATGGGGACCCATTCCAAAAAGAGAAAAAAGTTTAAAATTTACTAAGAGAAATCTCCCTTGTTGACATAATTTTCTATGCTAATTTAATTTGATAAATTAGACCATCTCAACTTGAGTCGTGTTCCTGGTGGTTCCTGTTGTCGTTTAGGCCTGGAAGTAACTGGATGTTGCACAGCAAGGCCGCCGTCTAAGGCTCCCTTGACACCAAAAGCCTCTCTCAAGGTTTTGTATGATATAATCCGTCACTGTAGTGCAGGGAGATGATTAGGGAATATGGTGGTTTCCAAACATCACTGACAGATGCATGTTACCGCTTGCTTATTAACAAGACCACCAAGAAAATTGAGGGCCGTGGTGGGGCCATAGCCATCTGTTCATGGACTTGTCTGTTTGTTTACACTCTGTGGTTCAGCCTGCTCTCCTCCCTAAGAAATTTTCTGAGGTGGGAAGACGATCCTGATCCCTGGTAGGGTCGAGGAGAACTTATTTGAAATCCACTCTAATGTAATGACAATGTCTTACATTCATGTCATTTAACCCAATTAAAACTAAGGAATGAAATGGGTTCTTATGATACAAATCTGGCATGTAGGATTGTGCTGCAAAAATGTTATGATGGATTTCAGAAAAAAGATTTTTCAGTGATAGAGGCCTTAATATGATCACTTCAAAGCAGTGGACCATTTGTGGTGGCATATACATCAGATCACTAGGAAAACGTTGTTTGTAGAAATGCCAATCCAAAAACAAGATTAAGGTTAAAAATGGAAATCTCAAAACGTTTGAAGTGAGAGATTTTATTTCTAAATCTGAATATTTTTTCACTTTGATCATTTAAAAATAGACATTGCTGTACAATGTCTATTTTTAAATGATCAAAGTGAAAAAATATTCAGAAACAGTGTGGAGATTCCTTAAAAATTGCAAATAGAACTGCCTTATGACCCAGCAATCCCACTGCTGGGCATACACACTGAGGAAACCAGAAGTGAAAGAGACACATGTACCCCAGTGTTCATTGCAGCGCTGTTTATAATAGCCAGGTCATGGAAGCAACCTAGATGTCCATCAGCAGATGAATGGATAAGAAAGCTGTGGTTCATATACACTATGGAATACTACTCAGCCCTTAAAAAGAATAAATTTGACTCAGTTCTAATGAGATGGATGGAATTGGAACCGATTATACAGAGTGAAGTAAGCCAGAAAGAAAAACACCAATACAGTATACTGACACATATATATGGAATTTAGAAGACAGTAATGATGACCCTATATGTGAGACAACAAGAGACACAGAGGTATAGAGTGGACTTTTGGACTCTGAGGGAGAGGGAAAGGGTGGGATGGTATGGGAGAATGGCAATGAAACATGTATATTTTCCTGTAAGAAACGAAACGCTAATCTATGTTCAATGTAGGATGCAGGAGGCATGGGGCTGATGCACAGGATGATTCAAGTAGAGGATGGGGGTGGGAGGTGGGAGGGGGATTCGGCATTGGGAGATTGTGTTCACCTATGGCTGATTCGTGTCAATGTATGGCAAAACAAATACAGTATTGTAATTAAAAAAATAAATAAATTTAATTAAAAAAAATAAAAATAGACATTGCATACTTCTACTGCAATTTTGGACAAACGTATACACTCCAATGTTTATTATAAATAGAATGAGTCCAAAATACCTCTTCTCCCTTCATAACCCCTGAGTAAAAACAAACAAACAAAAAAGAATTTTCCCTGTATTTGTATTATTATGTTCTTGATTTTTTTTTAAGTGCAGATATTCAAGATTTTCCCTACTAGTGACTATAAACGATGGAAATTTCCACACTATTTTTATACCTTAATTGAGAGTGTGTCATCCTGAGATTTTAAGGCCTCTCAACAATTAGGGGAAATAATAAGGTTGCTTTTAGATAACTGGGCATCAGAGGGTTCAGAGAGAAGCATTCTCTGCCCCTTCCCAGCCCTGACCCCCGTCTGCAGAAATGGGGGCGTCGGTTCTCAAATAGCAACAACCAGTGCCCCCTCTGGTTCTGAGATCATAGCTTTTAATTGTATGCTTTAGATAAAAATTATTTTCTTCTGATTGTTCTTCTTGGATGGTTAGTGGAAGATAACTACCATTTATTAAGTTCTCCACATGCGCCAGGCACTCTAGAAAAAATTAGTGTTGCTTAGGAACTGAAGAATTTACCTAATTTGTGAGAGAAAACAGAACCATGCTCCAACCAATCTGTCTTCCAGGACCTTAAAATGGCTTGTGTTATAGTGGAAATCAGAAAACACTGCCTAGGGGAAGACAGAGAATACTGTTCCTCATAAAAGTTTATGATGGGGGCATAGAAGCATGGATGACATGCCATCCCCGCTACAGACATAAAGTCGCTGCATGATTTTATCAACATTTGCTTTCAGCACATAGTTGAACTGGATGGAATGAAAGAAAACAAGGGAATCGCTTAGGTCCCAAGAATTAGTGGGGATTGTAAATCTGAGGGTGGGCATGAGTCCCTAGGCTGTGGCCCCTGAGCAGTAAACCCTGAAAGGATGGAAGGCAGTCAGAGAAGAGGCGTGTTGCACGTGCAGGCTGGAGGCGCAGAGGGTAGGGGGCGATGCGGAGGGATGCTGGAGCTGAGCCCCGGAAATGAAACCCAGAAGCTCAGTGAGCTTCCCCGTTTGTGAGAGAAGGCCTAGAGAACATCCGCCCGAGAAAGCACTGAAGGAAGCTTATCACATTTCCACGGCCATGGGTAGAGCATGGTCACCAATGGTACACACACTCCAGGCACGGATGTGAGATCTGAATTCCCATGAGCTGAGTCAGAGGTCCATGTGGTGAAATTAATGTGGACATTGTTCTAGAAGCAGAAGCATTTAGGATTCTGTCCAAGCCTGACTGCTGTGGCCAGTTCCAATCACAAATTATCTGCAGGATCTTTGACAAAATGGGGCTCCAGGAACTCCTTCTCCACTTAAAAGTAACCCTCATTTTAGATAAACATACAGTGAAATATTACATGTCGTATAAAGAAACTTCAGGGTGAGAAAACCTGGTAGAAGGAAATCAACAGACCTTCAGAGGTGCTGGGTAGGTTTAAAGTTAATAAATAGATTCTCAAAAGGAAAAGAGGCCAGAGTTAAGGAAGTATCTGGTATGAAAACAGGAACAAATTATAAAAACAGTGTGTCTGGAAACAAGAAATGTCATTGAAATTTGCTGCCGTGTCCATATGTTGTAAGTGAATTTGACAGAGCTGAAAAGGGAAGAGCTGACTAGGAAAGTGATACGAGGCCATCAACAGAGCTCCACACAGACTCGGGAAGGAGACGTGAAACAGGAATGCAGGTGCAGGCGAGGTGCTGCGAGAAGGACAAGCACGCGCCTGGAGTTAGGTGAGAGGTTAAGGAGCAGGGGAGATGAGGCTTTGCTCGAGAAGGGAAGGCTGAGGTTTTCCCAGAACTGAAGCAGCAGGTCTCGCCTCTTGATCCACAGACTCCCAATGTTGAAGACAATAAATAAGGCATGCCCACATCTTATAAAGGGAAGCTACAGAATATGCGAGCTGAACAAGTGACCTTAAGTATAGCCAGAGAGAAGACACAGACTGCGGTGAAGAGGAGGCTTCCCATCGTAAAGACTGCCACTAAATGGACTAATAACCGACCATTTCTGAGAAAATAGAGGGAGTGGGGAAGATGCCACACATGCAACAGAAATCTCACCAGAAGAGGCGAGAGAGGGTGGAGGGGGTGGGGGAGGCTCAGATAACACAGAATACATGAGAAGAGAGGGTGGAGGGGAGAGGGGAGGCTCGGATAACAGAGTACATGAGACAGGAGCGGGGAGGGGAGAGACTAAAGGGCTCAGATAACGCAGAATATATGAGAAAAGTGACTCAGGTGTTTTTACACATCAATAAAAGCATTTAACGATAAAAAGTTACAGTTCTTAGAAGCTAAAACAGTAGAACTGACTCAAATGTGCAAAAAGAAGCAAGAAGAAAAAGAGGATTACAATGAGAAACTGACAGATCCAGAATCCGATGGGAAACCCTTGCCTCAATTTTTGAGCAGAATCTTGCAGGAAGGAGCTGGTCCCCAGGGAGAGCAGAGGATCCAGGACATTTCCCAGGCGCCCAGCATCCCTCCCGGGAGCCCTGTCTGTTGTTTGCTGAAGGGAGATATTTCTGGCCGAGGTCAAGGCTTAGTCTTCCACTTGACCTCAGTTCTTCTGTGCTGTGGCTCTATGACCACAGCACATGCTTGCCCAAACGATCTGGGCTTTTACTGGAAATGCTTGCAGGAGTCCAGGACTCTCTTGGCTCCAGAGGAGCAGATATTCCTTGGACCACACTCTCAGCAGAGCATCTCTGCTTGCTCTCCCTGGGGCCGTGAGTTAACACATGGACCCTCTAGATTCTGGTCCTACATCCTAACACAGAACTGCAGGCGTGCACAGACAAGCTGCAGAAGGGCTGGTGGGGCCTCTGTGTGTGTGTGAGAGAGATGAGGAGGGAGGGAGATCATGGGACACACAGGACTGGATGGCATTTATTATCTCAGTGGAGCTTAGTTTCATGTGTGCAGGGAAATGAGACTTGCAATATATTTGCGTTAAATGTAGAAAAGTCCAGAAAAGCCTTCAGGGACTAGCTGGTGCTCCGTCTCCCTGCTGGTGCTCTCAGTCATCTGCAGACACTCACCCTCTGGACGCCTCTGCGCCCTGTTGTGCTTCCCCTCAGCCTTCCTCGCCTCCTTCTTCCTCTCGGGTTCCTGCTGCAGCTCAGTGTGTGTCAGACTTGGAGCTGAGCGCTGGTCTGTTGTCGCTTGGAGCACGGGAGCCCTGTCGCTTCATCTCTGCCCCCGACAAGCCCATGTTCCTGACTGTTAGGGTGTCTGGTCTTATTGTCGACCAAAGTAGTTGTATAAGCTATGCTTAGACTCAGAGGTGAAGCCACAGCCGTTACATGTGATAGAACAGAGTGAAAATGGGTATGAATTGTACACACCATCTGGTGTCTGAGACTGTCACAATTACGCATTTATGCAGAATGATATAAAATGCACAAATGAACCCTAATTTGCAAATTTCTTTTTTTTAGATTATGCAATATCTGAGTTTTAGGCATTCAGCTGGCACTGAAACAATTTTACCTCATTACTTTGCTCAAGGAATAAATAAATATTCTGTGTTTCTGGTCACTGGATAATTTAAACATCAGATTTCAAGTTTTCTATGTGTAGATAAAGTGCTATCTATTTTCTTGCCAGTAAACTTATGCCTGTTTGTCGCTTTCTGAAGCATGAATGAGAGGTGAAAGCGCACATCCAATATATGTACTTGAATGCTGCTGCTGCTGTCATGTCAGTCGTGTCCGACCCTGTGCGACCCCGTAGACAGCAGCCCACCAGGCTCCCTGTCCCTGGAATTCTCCAGGCAATAACACTGGAGTGGGTTGCCAGTTCCTTCTCCAATGCATGGAAGTGAAAAGTGAAAGTGAAGTCGCTCAGTCATGTCCAACTCTTAGCGACCCCATGGACTGCAGCCTACCAGGCTCCTCCGTCCATGGGGTTCTCCAGGCAAGAGTACTGGAGTGGGGTGCCATTGCCTTCTCTGACTTGAATGCTGAGAAGAGTCAAATCAGAGGTATTCCTAGTAATTCATAATAAACCACCCTGCAATACTGGGAAGGATGGATAAGGAGAAATTTAACATGAGGGCAGGCTCTGACATTCGTCTTCCCTGTTAGAATATTGCCACGGGAATGCACGAACTTTGTTTTAAAATTTGAATCTTATTCATATCGTCTCAGGATCCATGGATAAAATACCCTCCATTTAGGTTGCCTTTTGGTTATTCTGATGAGATTTCAATGTCCTCAAGAAAATTCTTTCCATCTTCTCAAGCTCCAGAGAAGAGAGACGTGAATGCTTCTGTTCCCTGAGAATGATTCCATGCAGAGAGTGCATAATCTCCACTCTCCACCTCTTTTCCTGTGATTTTCTGACCCTGAGTTTTGAACTATACATCAGCAAATGTCATGAGAGCCCTTTCGGAATCTCATTCTGAGGTCCAGGTGCTGAGTGCTGAGATGTTTTCAAAGACAAGGAAGCGTCTCTGTGCCTTGGACCTTCGGGCGGAGTAGGCTCGGGGCTCAGTGACCATCCTGGTGCCGCCAGCCTTGGAATCCGCCTCCTCCAGTGGGTCCCCAGAGCAGCAGCAAGGCCCTGCCAGCCACGAGACATGTCTCAGATGGACAGAGGTGAGGAGGAGGCCTGGCAGAGCGTCAAGAGTCTTGGCTCGGCCTCTGGGGCTCCAGGACAGCGACCTACACTCTCGCACGCCATCTGCCCTCCTCAGGTGACTGTGCTGTGCCTTCATGCTTGCCTTCCTCTTGGATTTTCTTCTTTTTCCTGCCTGCATTTCACAAGCACTGACTGAGTCCCAGAACTCTGCACTGGGTGCCAGGAAGGAAAGCTGGAAGGCACTGCAAGCTAGACGAGCTCTGAGAATGTGCTGGAAAGACTATCCATCATGGTCTGCAGCGTCTGTCATAAGCGATTCACAGAAGATATGACTTGAAGTCAAGGTCGAACAGTTGACCTTTCTCCAATACTTGTCCAAGTTTGTGTTTACAGTTTGGCTGGATTTTAGGAGTTATTTGTTTTTAAGTGACTGACAGAGATGAGAAACTCTTCTTGCTGAACCCCTTGTTTTTTATTAATAATATATATTCATAATTTTGCTTTTCTCTCTGATTGTTACATCTCATTACCAATGTTACGAATAACAAGTTATTGAGTCTTCCCAGTATCTATCAGTGTAGAATAACCTTGGAGGTAAACTTTCCAACATAAAATTTCTGTGTTCTTCCCCAGCCAATCTTGTGATCCAGTGACCCAGAACTCAGGCTGTGGACTTACAAGTTAGCAAAATGCTTACAAGTGCTTTTAAAAGAGAATAGTTGCTGTGGTGTCACAGACAGACCAGTGGTCTTGGAACCGAGAAAGCAAACTAGATGTCTGACTCATTACCCTAAAAATGTTGGACCAACAGTGGTTCTGCCTTCATGGGATCCCTGAGGGGTCCTGTGAGAGAACGTGCGTGGAGGTGACTGCTTTCCTGGCAAGCCTTCTCAGGAAAGGCCTGGCCCTCGGGCATGCTACAGGGGGTAAATTTCTTCCACTTCTCTTTCCCATGTTTCCCTCTTGAAAAGGCCCCTCCCTTCCCACTGTAGACACGCTGTCTTCCCTTCAGCTCTGCTCTCTGTTGACCATGAATGCTCCCCACCCCCCGCCCCGCCTGTGGACCATGGGTGCTTTTGTTTCCTAAACGTTGAGTGGCCTCATCTCACCAACTCGGGAAATGATGTGCAGGTGGAGGCTGTGTAGCCTGAGCAGGATCCAGAGTGTCAGAGATGCTCAACCATGTGTAATGAGAGGAGTAGTCAGGAGCGTTGAATGTGCTGAAATGTGTTTCTCTGAGATGAGAAATGGAAAGAAAAGTAGGATGCACGGTGGGTGAGGGAGAGCCTTTGATGGATGTGACTACTGATCATCTGAACTTCAGTAACTAATAGGATACAAAATCGTTGGCTCTGCCCTTAAAAATAGGTGTTGAAATACATGCCTTCTTTGGCTCTTGCCTTATATCCAAAGTTACTCACTTGACAGGAGAGTGGGGCCAGGAATCAGGGGCTGGTGGTCCAGCTTCTTCCTGTTGATGGAAACGTGAACTTTCATGAGAAGCTGACCCTGTGGACCTGCTGTTCACAGCTGAAGCGTTTCTCAGTTGTGTGTCTACACACACACACACGTCTACAGAGAGAGCTCTTAGCTTCTAATGTCTCATCCTATTTTCTAGATACTCTGCATGGACATCAGATTGGTTTTCATGATGTTACACATCATTGACCTTCAGTTTAGTGAAATCCAGTGTCTTACTGTGAGATGTGTGGTGACAAAGGCAGATGGTAACAAATTGTTCAGAATTGTGACTAGGGCTGACCCACTTCCTGTTGTTCAAGTTCATAAATCCTCTACTTCTTTATGAAACTGATGGCAGTTTAGGCAGACTATTGCCAGGCTAATTAATAAATTAAACTAATGATAAATGCATAAAATAAAAATATGTGAAAAGAGGGGAGAGAGTATAAATTAGGAATACAAAATTAGAACTAAACTGGTTTTGAAACAAATCCAGCTTTCTCCCCTTAGAACCTGTAGACCTTGAACAGATTTTGTAACTTCACTCAGGCCAAAACCTTCATCTGCAAAATGGGTAGAACAGTATCTACGTTTGAAGGCAATTTTAAGATTGTAGTGGCTAGCATAGTGCCTGGCCTGTGTAGGGACTCAGTGACGTGTGTATCTGTTTTATTTAGTTTTTACACAGTTGTTGATTATTCCATTTCTGCGTTTTTTTATTCTGTGTCTAGTTGTCAGGTGTCGTTCTAGGTACTGGGGCAATACAGGATGGGGAGATAGCTGCACATCTAAAGAAACACTGACAAAATGGCCATTGTAATAAGTAGTTATAAATAAACCAATGGCTGTAACAGTGATGATGATGAAACAGGCATAGTGAAATAATTTTACTACAATTGTAGTAAACAATTTTACTACTCCCAGTTCAGTTCAGTCTCTCAGTCGTGTCCGACTCTTTGCGACCCCATGAGGCACGCCAGGCCTCCCTGTCCATCACCAACTCCCAGAGTCTACCCAAACCCATGTCCATTGAGTCAATGATGCCATCCAGCCATCTCATCCTCTGTCACCCCTTCTCCTCCTGCCCTCAATCTTTCTCAGCATCAGGGTCTTTTCCAATGAGTCAGCTCTTTGCATCAGGTAAAATTTGGCTCTTAAGGTAGAGAGGCTGCTCAGGGTAAGGAGAAAATAGAGGATGAGAGAGAATCTTTCTATTTAATTTTTTACATCTTAGGACCCTTGTAAAAGGTAGCTATAGAAACCTTCCACTTCTGTCCACCGGAACAGTTTCCCTTCCTTGACAGAAGAGAGAGCCAGTCAGAGGGACCCGTCCCGCCCCGTGATGCCTGGTCAGCACCTGAGTTAGCACCCTGTGCAGGGCGGCAGACGCCTGTGGGCTCAGGCAGGATCCCTTTCTGTCGCGTCACCAGCAGATTCCTCAGGTGCCTGCACCAGAGGGGTTCCCAACCTCTGTCCTGACGCTCTCAAAGGCTCGAGAGGAAAGCAGGGAAGAATCAGCACCCAAATGGCTCTTCCCTCAGTCCTCCAGACCTCACCATCCTTGGCTTTTGGTCCGGGAGGGGTCCAGGCTGGGGGAGGTGTAGGCTGTGGTGGCTGCTTCTGAAAAATGCTCAGTGACCCTCAGTAAAACAAATTTCCACTCGGATCTTCCTAGGAGTTATTATCTGGGGGTGTTTTTGCAGTACACCCCAAGTGGGCTCTGCACAGAGGCACCACACTGAGGTGGGGTTCAGCTCTGATGCAGATGCCACATGACGACTGAGCAGGCTAATGGGCTTAAATGTAGGACGTTGACCTGGTATCAGTCCTTTAATAGGCCCACCTCCTATTGGTTTTGAACAATATCATTAGAGTGATTTCAATATGCTCCTTTTTCTCAAATCCTAAAACAGTTACTTAGGTATTGTGAAGCAAAAGCAAGAAAGTTACGTAATCAGATTTAAGACGTAATTAGAATATCATCATTTCAGGCAAAATGTGAGATGATTGAATTTGAAGGGCTGTCTCTACAGTCAGCACTTGTTTCAGGTCTGGGGTCCAGGCCACACCTGTGATTTGGTGCATTTAGAGGGTCTGTGATGTATGAGGCCATCAGCTAGGGGACAAATGACATCCATTGGAAAGAAAGGCATGCACTCATGTAAATGCCATAACATTTGTCACTCTCCATTACAATGGTGCCAGAGAAGCAGCAAACTGTTTCAGCTGTGGGAGGAATATTCAAATGTCCAGCAATGGACTTGGGGACAGCATCTGAGACCAGTGGTTAGCTGGACCCTGAAAGGGGACAAAGGCCTGGGGACCATGGTGTTAGGGTTTGAAGGCTCCATAAGACAGAAAGCATGAGCAGCTTTCCGTATCAAGCTGCAGGTTTTTCATACAGCTCTTCAGGGGGCCATGAGCCAAAGGTGCACAAAGGTTCGGCAGCCATGTGCAGAACTTTGAGCATCTGTGTCTGCTTCGGGGCAGAAGGACATAGTCTTCATCAGTTTCTCCTAGAGATTTATGACCACAAAACGGTGAAAAGAGCCGTGGGCTTGGGAGCCTGGAAGGAAGACCCACAATCTGTTAACATTTCAACACTTTGTGCTCCCATCTCCACCTCGGATCTCCGACAAAATCCACTTGACCCCTGGGAACTAACCTTGGTCCTGCCCACTCCTGAACCCCTACTCCAGGCCAACGTCTGCAATAAGATGGAGAAACTGTACTGCCAGATGGCTGCTGAGAGCGAGTTTTGTCTGTCTGGATGTGGTTGTCAGTTTGTAGACAGGCCTTCACCTGGACCACGAATACTCACCCTGACCCCTGGAGCCACGTCGCTGGCCAGGCAGGAAACACCCGCCTGCCACGCCTGGGCTCGAGGACATAGCGCACCCCCACCCCAGTGTCTCCGGAAGATCGGGATCCAGGAGGTTGCCCACTGGGCTCGCAGCTCCCGTTGCGACTCTGAGGGAGTCTGTGCTCCACTGGCCCTCCGCTCCTGGTGCAGCGTGCCTGGGAGCGCAGGGCTAGGGGTGGGCAGGAGGGTAGGGGCTGGCTGGACGGGGTGGAGGCCTGGCTGGGGGTCAGGCTTGCAGCCTGCTGATGTGCACAGACTGCCTGTCTTTCCCAGAAGGCCACCTGGCTCCCGGAAGCCCAGACAGTTTACTGCATGAAAACATCAGTTTGAATTTGAATTTAATCCAAATTCTCTAGCCAATATGAATTCCTCAACTCAGAAGCTGTTTTTAACGAACTGGAATATATACTGCATGTTAAATTAAGATAACTTGTAGAATTCCCAGTGAGGAAAATGGGATTCTGTTCAAAGAGTGCGGCAAGAATGGCATTGATGTATAATTCCAAATGGGAAACTTTAAATGAATTTTCTGTAGTTTAGTGCCTACAGAGAACTGTTTGACTCTGGGCAGCTGGCTATATACTCATTAATATTCCTCCTGATTTTGAAATCAGTTCAAAACCTGAATCATTCTATAACCATTTTTCATTGAAAGTCTTGTCAATCTAAATAACAGCTTTATGATAAAAATCATTTAGAATCTGTGATGTCTCAGCCTAACGTCATTGTCTGTTTATCACTTCTTAATTTGCATTTGTCAGATTTTTCTCACATGGAAAATCCATTTTTAAAACACTGTAATGTATATAAGAGACAAAATTATTTAAAATAGTAGTGCTTCTCTCCCCAAATGTCAATGTGCTGGAATGAACACACACACACAGGAATATAACCACAGGTCACTGGCATAGAAACATAAGATGAGTGACTTTGGGTTCACTTTCTGAGGTCATTTAAGTTTATTTTTTGTTTTAATGGTGATCCAGCTCAATTAAACCTAAGAATTGCATCCCTAACATTCATACTAGTAAGAGGAGAGAAGAAATCCCCTTGCTCTTAATTTACTGACTTAACTGTGCTTCATACTTGTCTAATTTCTTCACTGGGGAGCTTTTATTGAATGCTCTTCATGGTCCTCCTGTGGCAGGCTTGCTGCTCTGCGTTGGGTTCAGCATTTCTCAGCTCTCCACGTTTCTTCTCTGATCATTCCTGCTGACCATCCGAAGCGCAGCAGTGACGTTGCCAGCCCAGGCACACATGATCCCTGAGAGCCTCGGACTGAGTTCAGGGCCGCCTGAGCTGCGCTGGGGTCCGCTGTCTTCCTGAGCAGTGACACAGAGCATCTCTTGTTTTATGTGTCTAATGTGATCATAAGATGAAGGATGAGGAAGAAGTCTTAGAAAGTCATGTGGTCTCCGTCCCTGGGTTGCTATTGAGTAAGTGCAGCTTGGGTAGGCAGAGGAGCAGCACTGATTCCTGAACTATCTAGCTTGTGGCAGAGAATTTGGAATAAAGAAGGAAGACACGATGATAGATTTGTACCCTGTGTGCCAAAAGAATGTTCCATAAATCACATTCCTGAGTCGCCCTGGACCCCGCGCTGAAGCGGGACAGTGGCAGCTTCATCCGGTCAGTGCTGTTTAGTCCGCCTGCGGCCGAAGCTCCTCTGAGCACCAGGTCCTGTGACCTGGTTGCCTTGCCTCCTCACACCTGCACGTCCACACAGAGCACAAGCCGATGCAGACGCTTTTCTTGCCAGGCTTGAAATAGAAAACGGCCATGCAGGGCCTCTGGAACTTTTCACCCTCGAGACAAAAAGAGACAAGCACGTGAAATTCCATATAAACAATTAGCACTAAAATCAAGTATGCTTTTCATTAAAAAAATCAATATTACTCTTTTGAAGCATTTATTAATTCAAGTTTTCCATATGTAAATTTTTCTTCATTTTTATGATCATTTGATTTTGACCTTATTAGGAAAGAGAACCACCACAAAACAGAAGCAAGGACAATGCAGGCAGAGATCGCGCTTCCTCCCAGGCGTGTCTGAGCCCTCGCACTGGCTTTGGGGGTGCCCGTGGAGGAGAGGTGCTGAGGCCTCGTCCGTGACCCTCACCTTGCTGTGCTGCTTGCTAACTGCACGGCTTACTCTGCCTTTTGGCCTGACGTGTTTTCCCTGCTGTAGCTCAGTAAGCGCAAGTGCTTGTTTGAGCCCTGGGTTCTGTGCCTGCCTTTCCATCGTCTTCCAAGGGAGCCCCACACCCCTACTCTGGAGCATAACAAGCTGGTCTGGCTGCTTTGCTTTAACTGTGCTGTTGCCGACACACATAAACTGGATTACATTGCTTAACTGATAGATTTTTCTATCAGTGGAAGTTATTCGTGTATCTTGGGTTGGAAGGAGAAAGGAAATGTTATAATTCTCTCATTAAAATGAATATAATTAAGTGTTCATTTTATGGCTCTTCACTTCACAGCAGTGTTTGAGGCTGTCCTAGGTGTGGAATAGATGCATTTGTTTACTGACTCAAATTACATTCCTCATGATTTGTTTTTTTCTCTTGCCTGTGAATTGTGAATGCTATTCCATAGCATTAAATATGCTTCTAAATACCATTTTTAGTGGTTCCATATTATTGCATTGTATTGGTCCACTGTGATTTATTGGATTAAACCCCTTTCATTGGAAATTTAAGCTGTTTCTAATCTTTGTACTAAAATAAATTATGCCTTCATGAATATATTCATAGCTTTATCTGTATGCTCATTCAAGATTGTTTCCTAAGGGTAAATTCTAGAAATCCTAGAAATACAATTGTTAATTCAAAATGTGGTTCCCTCCGTAATGAATTCTGCGACACAGAAATGATTTGTAACACAGGCTTCTTCCCCACCCCAAAGGGGAGGGCAGAGCCTTGCGAGTATGGAAGGTGTGATATTTATTATTCTTCATTCACGATACCTAGGCAGCCTGCTTTTATGAGGCTCCAGAGCAGGTGCTCAGGATGTAGGAAGGAAGAGAGTAGAGAGGTGCAGGGAGACGCACATGTATCAAGAGGTGCGTCTTTATTTACTGTACTAGGGAGATGTACAGTGTTCAGAAGGGAACAGCCCATTTGGCCAGGCGGCAGGTGGATTATAGAAAAGGATCGTGAGGAGGCGAGTCATGAACTTGGTGGTGAAGGGTGTCTGGGTGTGCACCAGGCTGGTGCACACGTGATGCACACCATCACACCCGATGGTGATGAGCGACAACCCTGGGCTCTGGGGAGCTGAGCTCCGAGGCGCCACCCTCCATGTCGCTCGCTTCATCTTGAACACGGTCAGCGCTCGATTGCTTTTCGTACTGCATGCAGCCCTCAAGGTGGGCACAGCCCTGGCCGAGCGTGAGGCAGAGCACACTGGACTCAATCACCAGGTCACATCACAGCCGGGGAAGCGGTCTGTCTGTTCCTATCCTTGGTTCTCCCCAAGCTCACGCATGGTGTTCTCTGCCTCCTCAGGCTGCTGCAGCAAACACTGTACCAGCAAAGTTAAAGAATCACGTCCATGGGTAGGAACACTCAAAAAGGAAAACGTTTCCTGAATCTCAGTTAATTTAATGCAGTTCTGGACCAGGTGTCAGGATGGGGAGGTTGTAGGGGTGGGAGTCGTACAAACCCGTGACTGGGCTTAGTCAGCCTGGTTGTGGTCTCTTCCCGTGCCAGCTTTCAGGAGACATCGTTGTTCTCTTTGCCATTTATTCCAGTAGATACCATGCTAGCTCAGCTGACAGAGGCTGTGCTCGGGGGCTGCTCGCCTGGAGAAGGGCTGCCTGGCTGTCTCTGCCCTAAAGACCTGGCTTACCCCGGACAAGCCACGAGTCCCGGGGTTGTTCACAAACAACAGTGAAAAGGAAATCCATACACCTTCTAAGATCCTTGTAAGATGGTGATGAGCAACAACCCTGGGCTCTGGGGAGCTGAGCTCTGAGGCTCCACCCTCCGCATCACTCACTTCTTCTTGAACATGGTCAGCATTTTATTTCTTTTCTTACTGTTAGCTGCAGGAATAAATGCCAGGAAGAGCAGATGAATTTCAGTACAATGATATCCTTGCTGCTGCTGCTAAGTCACTTCAGTCGTGTCTGGCTCTGTGCGACCCCATAGACGGCAGCTCACTAGGCTCCCCCATCCCTGTAATTCTCCAGGCAAGAACACTGGAGTGGGTTGCCATTTCCGTCTCAGGAAAGTGAAAAGTGAAAGTGAAGTAGCTCAGTCATGTCTGACTCTTAGTGACCCCATGGACTACAGCCTACTAGGCTCCTCCATCCATGGGATTCTCCAGACAAGAGTACTGGAGTGGGGTATCCTTACGCCAGCTTAAAAAATTAGCCCCGTTTTGTTTACTGGTGATGACAGTAACAGACAATAGATGCCCTGTCTCTGCCCTCTGCCGGGGGACACTGTCCATCTTTATACTCGATGCATGCGCCGCTATGTTTAGTGAATGAACTGTGAGGTGAAGATCCCTTTGGCAGTGAGAGGCTTTAAGTCATACACGTGCTTCACTGTTCCTTTGATTAAACTATGAGCCTTGCTCGGTCTCTCAGAGATGAAGACATTGATGCAAAAGTGTTCTTCATGCTGATAAACCCATGACTGTTAACAGAAGTGACTTCATCCAGTTCAGACTGGGAGAAGGAATATATAGAAAATTAAAAATAACTGGGAGGAAATGAACTTTATTCACCCCAGGGAAGAGAGTTTAACTGCATAAATTTGTAAAACAAGAACAAAACAAGCAACAAAAACAAAAATAGACATGTGGGACGACATCAAACTAAGAAGCTCTGTGCAGCAGATGAAACTGTGAACAAAAGGAAAGGCAGCATAGTGAATGAGAAGAAAAACTTGCAAGCTTTATATTTGATAAGGGGTTAATATCTAAATATATAAGGAACTCATATACTCGATAGAAAAAATTTGAATTAAAATGGGCAGAGAATCTGAATTTTTGACATTTTTTGTTTCAAAGACTATATTAAGATACCCAATGGGTACATGAAAAGATGCTCAACATCACTAATCATCAGGGAAATGAAAATCAAAACCACACCTGTCAGATGGCCATCATCAAAAAGAACACAAATCACAAATATTGGTGAGGATGGAAAAAAGGGAATCCTTGTTCGCTGTGTGTGGGAATGTAAATTGATGCAGCCGTTATGGAAAATTGCTTGGAGGTTCCTCAGAAAAATTAAAGCTGCCATATTATCCAGAAATTCCACTCCTGTGTATTTATCCAAAGAAAATTAAATCACTGTCTCAAAGAGATAGCCGTGTCCCCATGTTCATTGCAGCACTGTTCACAACAGCTAGGACGTGGAAATGACCTACCTTCCATCCGTGGATGAGTGGATAAAGAAGTGCAGTGTGCACACAGCAGTGTGATTGCGTGAGGGGGTGGTGTTAACTAACCTACCGCAGCAGTCATTTCACAGTCTTTGTGTATCAAACCGTCCTGTTTTACATCTTAAACTTACAGTTATATCTCCCTGAAGCTGAAACACAGAGCAAAGCAGTATTTTTTCTAATTGGTGGCTGTATGCAATTACTGGTGAGAGGTATAAGTCCTGTGGCTAGCAATTTTACACTAGAATTTCATGGTTTCAAAAGTCCTTTGAAAAACAACTTTAAAGTCTGATTCTTTTGATATCACAGTCTCTCATCATTGACTTTACTCTGCAGAATATTCTCCTTCTCAATTCCAGTTTAACAGAGTTGTACAAAGCTGGTGCAGACAGGCCCGATTTGAGCCTTAGTCCCTGTGAACAGGTAGATGGGTACACGGGATGGTGTCCTAACTGAATATAGCAAGTAGGAGAGTGAACTGTGTTTAGCTTGTGACTCAAGACAGAAGGGTCCTAATCAATATACAAAGAACGCACCTTGGAGGGAGATTGACGACCGAGGCATTTTGGATGCTATATTAAGTATTACTGCTGCATAACTACATAACTATTGAGCATGGACTTGGCGGCTGAGAACAACACACGTTTATCATGTCATAGTTTCTGTGGGTCTAGGGTCTGGGCTCAGCTGGGTCTCAGGTGAGACACCTGTCCAGGGTGGGTGGTCCCTGCAGGGCGCTCCCGGGCTCACCGAGCCCCTGGGTTGGTTCATTGCTGAGGACATGGGGTGCATGCAGCCTCCTTCCTCAGAGCCCCACGGAGCCCCAGACACAGTCTTCAGCTCTGGGCCCCCACCCCCAGCTCACAGCCCTGGGATTGCGTCCTGTGCTGAGGAGTCCCAGGCGTGGGGCCTGTGGGGGGGCAAGGGTCCCTGGCACCTGGTGCCACCTCCACTCCGGGTGAGGAGCAGGGTGAGCAGAGTGCCCACTGAGAGCCCAGAATGCACGTCTCTGCACATACCCACTCAGGGCCTGGCGACCCCCGAGTCCTCTCCGTGGCCTGAGTCTCCTCTGAGGTTCCTGGGCTGCTTGGCCTCAGAGGCCATCTCTCACTCAGCCCTCACTCGCCGCTGGTTTAGGTGTCCCCAGGCTTCCTCCCCGGAGCCAGGTCTCCACCCCTTGAGTCTCCTGCCTTGAGAATGGGTGACCCAGGAATATTTCACTGAGGGAAATCAGAAGGTCCCCCTGAATCAGTGTGGATTCATTTGTGTCCTTTCAGTTGACAGACAGGCACTGGTTTTCCTTGTGTCAGAGAAGCAGACCCCTCTGCCAGCTTTAGAAAGGGATGTACTGGGAGGGATTCAGGACTGGTCACAGTGGGGCAGACACCGAGGCAGGGTTGAGCTCAAAGACGGCAGTTCAGGGAGAGGTGGGTGCACAGGGTGTGAGGGAGAGGCTGCACAGAAGGGTACGGGGGGTGGCCACGAAGCCGGGGGAGTCCATGTGGACCCCATGCTCCCTGCCCTGCAGACGCTCCTGAGTGGGGCCTCGAGGGCATCAGCTGACTCCCCATGACGCTCAGAGGTTTGTCTGCCCTTTTCTGGGGGCAGGTTCACTGCTTTCCTCTCAGAAGCTGTAGGGGAACCTGGGCTGGAATCTCAGAGGCAACTCTGCGACCTTGGGCAAGAAATGACCTTGCCAAGCGCTCTGCAGAGTTGGCATCATAACAGTTACCAGCTCGGAGAGTGTTGCTGGATTTAAGTGAGACTGTGTGTGTTGAGTTCTTAATCACACTGCCTGACATGGAGTAGTAATTAGGTATCTGCACGAACATCGTGGGTTTTTAATGAGTCCGTGTCCTGTACACAGTGGAACAGTGCTGGCCTCACAGCCTCCAAAGGTGTGTGTCTGCTGAGCATTACACGTGTGTGTCCTGCTGAGGCCTCTGTGCCAGGTTTGGGTTGAGGCGGCTTGCAGTCTAACTTTTCCTAACTTTTCCTATCATCGTGACTTTGATGGTTCCCTGCCCTTTCGCCGCCCTAAGCAGCTTAGAGGCTCAGGGTCCAGCTGTTGTTTGATTGCTGAGTTGTGTACCTGCTCCCACTTCATGGGCATCCCCGTCTGCCACCCAGGGTGGATGCTGTCATTCATCTCCCTCCCCTGCCCCAGGCAGCCTGTGAGGCCAAGATCATAGGGTTGAAGGTCACGGCAGGATTAAGGTCACTGCAGGGCTAAGCTGATGTCAAGAACAGAAGCAGGTATTTGTGGATATAATTGAATCACTTGTTGTACAGTAGAAATTAACAACATTGTAAAGCAACTACACTCCAATAAATACAGAAGCACACTCTAGGGCTGACTGGTGCTGGGCCTAGCATTGTTTTCCCTGGAGCTTTAAATCAGCAGTGGACGGAGCTCAGGACCACGTGTCGGTCCCGTCATCTGAGCAGAGCTGACCAGCTGAGGAGCCCCTCCCGCAGCCGCTTCCCCAGGGCTCCGGCCAAGGAGAAGGCAGCGCAGACATAGGGGACACTCGGGGTCCGTCTCCTTGTCTTGGATCCGCTCTGGGAGAAACTGTGGAGTCGCCGTCCCTGTCATTAGTGGGCGCGGGGCATGGAGCGTGACTGCATGGCCATGCTCAGGGCCACCTGCCTCCGCGCTTGTCACCGCGTTTGCCCAGCCCCTTCCCTTTGACCAAGGAGAAGCAAGGTCCTGTGGGGATAACATATGTGTTTTTAATTTATCAAATGCAAGTTATTTTAAAATAAAATATATCTCCCTTTGCTCTTCTGAAAAGATGAATTATTTCAGTGGCTGCTAAAAGCGGTGTGTTTCAGCCCTGATGCCTGGTTTTACTTTGTTATATTTCTAATTTGCTGTTTGGCACTGTTTTTTAACTCTCCAAAATAAAGGTGATACTGGGAAGACTTTTATTGAATATTCAGTTCTCTTTTAATAAGAATTCTCTTTGCCACCTAACAAGCGTCTTGAAAATGATCCTACACTGTGGACTTAGAATTCTCATTCCAGGACTCTATCTATGGAAATAAGTAAAAGAAAACGTAAACAATTGCCAACCACTGAGATCTGATGTAAGGGGGTGCTGTTAACCACGCAGCCTCCTTAGGTCACGCGTGTCCTTCCAGGGCGGTGCTGAGAGCGTTCGTGGGCACGTGGGGCACTGTGCGCCGGACATCTGTTTCCAGCAGCATCACTAAATAACCCATGGATGCTGTGTAATAAGTAAAAGTGATTGTCCCTCAGTGTGAAACTTCAGCTTCTTGTGTTTGCTCCTTTCTTCTTTATGTTTTTCTATTGTGGTAAAAGTCACACAATATAAAACATGCTGTTCTGACCGAGTTTAACTGTATAGCTCTGTGGCACTAAACACACTCACATTGGTATGCAGCTCTCACCATCCATCCATCTCCAGAATTTCACCTTCCTAAACAGGCACTGTGCCATCTAACACTAATTTTCTATAATAAGTTTGTGGCTTATTAATGGGAAAACTTACTTCAAAATCACTATCACCCAGTTGCTGGGCCAGCAGCAAAGTCAGACTACGCGCACTGAACTCCAGGACCTTTTCGTCAAGTAGCTGAGTGTCCCGATTTCTATAACAAATGCTAATGGGCACTTAAGCAGCCCCCAGAGGCTTGTGTTTTCAGTAGAGGTTTTCTAAATTGCTTCAAAGAGACCTGATAAAATGATCCTAACACATCACGGAGGCCCACAGGAGAAGGAAGACTCAAGAGGATGCGGGCCTATCCATCTCGGTGCCGCTCCAGCATCAGGTCAAAGACCTCAGTTTCAGTCCAAGATAAAACGGTGCTGTGGGTTTGAGCAGAGACCTCTAGCCTGCGCCTCAGGGCCAGCGTGACTCTCGGTCCTGTGACTGCTCTTCTCCCTCTGAGCTGCCCCACCGCTCCCCGCCCATGACCGCACATGCTGCACGCCCCCTCTGCCTCCCCATCTCTCTGCGCCCGATTCCCAGGGCTCCCCAACCCACAAGCTGCGTTAGTTACTTTTGATGTTTGGCCGAAATTCAACACCACTCTGTGCAGCACAAATGCTACCAGATTAGGTAGTTTCCATGTGAATTTAATGATGAGAACTGGCATTCACGCCACAGATGCCATTGATCACCTTCTCAACAGTCTCCATGGTGGAATAAGAATGTAAGCAGATGAGAAAACTATTTTTAGTTAAAACATCTTCATATCTGCTGTATGAATGGTCTATCCCAGTATTCATTGTTGGAAAAACAGTTGATATATTTCTTTTTTAAAAAGTGCCTTGTGATTCATTTTTTTCATCAAGCTCAGTCATATTTCAAAAAAGATACTAACCAGTGAATGTAACGTTGTGCATTTAGATTAGCTTCAAAAGATATTTGAAAAGATGCTTATAAATAGAAGTTGCCCTGGAGATGATATAAGACGTGCTTTGGCTGCTGCATAAATATTTGGTGTCTTGGTGTCACGGGTAATAATAGCCTCCTGTCCAGTTGCTCAGACATTGAGACATGACTTTTTGAGGAAATAATTCACTGATTTATATTAAAAAATGTGGCCTTTTAAGCTTAGAAAAATAGCTTATAAACAGGGAAAATTTTATGACACCATAAAATGTGCCTTAAATATTTCCATTTTGAATTGTCCACTCACATCATTCTTTTAGATCAACAAATGCAATATGTAAAAATCAGAGTAAAAGGAGGATTTGGAAAGTCTCTTGGCCCACCAGGAGCCCCACCTGCTCTGCGCCACACGACAGCTGGACTTGGCCTTAGTGTTCTCATGTGTGAGGTGGAGAAAGTGGCTTAGATTCAGAGCCTGGAGCTGTGGCTGGAGTGATACAGGGCTCACAGAAGTGTCAGCCCCCTGGTCTCCAGCCCGCACCGCACTGGCCTCTCTGGGCATGGAGTCCTCTGTGCTTCAGTCCCAGTCCTGCTCACACCAGGCCACACGCCGTTCTCAGCAGAGGCTGCTGTGTTTCGGCGGCCTGAGCTGGAGAGACTGATTTCCGTCCACGTTGATCTCCACTGTGTGTCTTCTGTGGGCTGTCCTGCACCCCTCCCACATGTCTGTGAATTCACACTGTCTTCATGGTGTGATTAGAGTGCTATAGACGATGTGGGGAAAGTGCCTTGGTTTGCACAAATGTATTCCAGAAGACAGCCAGTCTCCAGAGTGATGAGAAGGGGAACAGTCGACTGGAGGCTTATGTTTCAAGTAACCCACAGCAACTCACTCGAGACAGCTACTAGCCTCAGTCAGCTGTCTGTAGACAGAAGAGCCAGTGTGTGGCATATGCTCGCGTCCTGTCCGCTGTGCGTTTGCTGTGTCTGGGCCCAGTGAGCACATGGATGTGTGTGCCCCAGCTCTGTTAGCTGTCGCTGGCCACGGGCCGTAGCTCGCCAGTGACTTTGGCTGCTTCTTGGCTTCCTTTGTGGAAAATCGTGTGAGATTTCCAGCCTCAAGCACAGGACTTGGAAAATTATAGTCATCTCTGTGTTATAACTGCTGAACTTGAGAAAATCTCTAGGGAGACCAAAACCCCACTAGGTCTACGCTCTCTTTGACACTGATATTCAGAGCTGCTCTGACCTCTCTCTGACACTAGAAACACAAATGCTCCTCCTGGCGGGGCAGGGTTGGGGGAGGGTGCGGCAGATCCCTGAAGGAGACCTGGGCCATTCCAGTCTGAAGGAAGCTCCTTCTCAGCGTAAGGATGCTTGTGTCTTAGTGACTTATGGGAGCCAAGTTTGCTGGGAAACACTTAAAGATTGGGTACATAAACTGAGCAGGAAGTTTTTATAGAATTGCTGGTGAATGGAAGCATCTACTTTTCTTAGTGAATTGGAAAGAATAAAATGATTAATATCTTGTGACATGGAGAAGTCCTATGTAACAGATGATGAGTGTTGCTTCAGGCTCAGAGGAGCCATGTTGACTCTGCCATTGACTCTCAGTGGGTCTGTGTGCACGGCTCCCTCTGCACCCTGGCTGGTCTGGGACGTCTCTTCTGGAGCTGTCACAGTTCGTTTCTCTGCACTTACAGCCACAGTGTGCCAGCATCAACTCTGCCACGTCAGCCCCGGCCTCTAGTGTGTCCTGGGCCTCCCTGCTCCTGGTGTGTCCTGGGAGAGGTCCCTGCTCCTGGTGTGTCCTGGGGGAGGATCCCTGCTCCTGGTGTGTCCCGAGGGAGGTCCCTGCTCCTGGTGTGTCCCAGGGGAGGATCCCTGCTCCTGGTGTGTCCTGAGGGTCAATCCCTGCTCCTGATGTGTCCCAGGGGAGGATCCCTGCTCCTGGTGTGTCCTGGGGGTCAATCCCTGCTCCTGATGTATCCCTGGAGAGGATCCCTGTTCCTGGTGTGTCCCAGGGGAGGTCCCTGTTCCTGGTGTGTCCTGGGGGTCAATCCCTGCTCCTGGTGTGTCCTGGGGGAGGATCCCTGCTCCTGGTGTGTCCTGGGGAGGTCCCCGCTCCTGGTGTGTCTCGAAGGAGGTCCCTGCTCCTGGTGTGTCCCAAGGGAGGTCCCTGCTCCTGGTGTGTCCCAAGGGAGGTCCCTGCTCCTGGTGTGTCCTGGGGGAAGATCCCTGCTCCTGGTGTGTCCTGGGGGTCAATCCCTGCTCCTAATGTGTCCCTGGAGAGAATCCCTGCTCCTGGTGTGTCCTGGGGGTCAATCTCTGCTCCTGATGTGTCCCTGGAGAGGATCCCTGTTCCTGGTGTGTCCCGGGGAGGTCCCTGCTCCTGGTGTGTCCCGGGGAGGTCCCTGCTCCTGGTGTGTCCCGAGGGGAGGTCCCTGCTCCTAATGTGTCCTGGGGGAGGATCCCTGCTCCTGGTGTGTCCTGGGGGAGGTCCCCGCTCCTGGTGTGTCTCGAAGGAGGTCCCTGCTCCTGGTGTGTCCCGGGGAGGTCCCTGCTCCTGGTGTGTCCCAAGGGAGGTCCCTGCTCCTGGTGTGTCCTGGGGGAAGATCCCTGCTCCTGGTGTGTCCTGGGGGAGGTCCCCGCTCCTGGTGTGTCTCGAGGGAGGTCCCTGCTCCTGGTGTGTCCCAGGGGAGGTCCCTGCTCCTGGTGTGTCCCAGGGGAGGTCCCTGCTCCTGGTGTGTCCCAGGGGAGGATCCCTGCTCCTGGTGTGTCCTGGGGGTCAATCCCTGCTCCTGGTGTGTCCCTGGAGAGGATCCCTGCTCCTGGTGTGTCCTGGGGGTTAATCCCTGCTCCTGATGTGTCCCTGGAGAGGATCCCTGTTCCTGGTGTGTCCCAGGGGAGGTCCCTGCTCCTGGTGTGTCCCAGGGGAGGTCCCTGTTCCTGGTGTGTCCTGGGGGACAGTCCCTGCTCCTGGTGTGTCCTGGGGGAGGATCCCTGCTCCTGGTGTGTCCTGGGGGAGGATCCCTGCTCCTGGTGTGTCCTGGGAGAGGTCTCTGCTCCTGGTGTGTCCTGGAGGCCCCTTCTCCTGGTGTGTCCAAGGGTGGGGGGGTAAGGATCCCTGCTCCTGGTGTGTCCCCGGGAATCCCTCCCTGCTCCTGGTGTGTCCCAGGGGTCCTTCTCCTGATGTGTCCTGGGGGGTGTCCTATTCTTGGGGGGTCCCGGAGGCCCCCTTCCCTTCCCCTGGTGCACCCAGGGTCCCAGAATGTGCTCTGCCACAGCAGAGCCCTGTGACACAGGTCAGCATGCCCTGTGACCTTGAGAAGAAGCTGCGTCTGCTCCGGTGGGAGGACACCCCCTGTCGGCTACAGGTGCCAGTCAGACCCCCTTGGCTGGTGATGGTGTCACGTTCTTCTCTTCCCTTCTGGTTCTCTGTCTTCTCTATCTTTCCATCACAGACAGAGGTGTTGAGGTCTCCAGCATCGATAGTGGGTTCATCTGTCTTTCTTTGTCATTATATCCGTCTTGCTTCGCATGGTTGGACAGAGCTCTGTGGTTAGGTGTGTGTGTGTTGAGAATTGCTATGTCTTCTTGGAGAATATGTAATGACTCTCTTTATCCCTGATGGCTTTCCTGGCTTTGAAGTCTGTTCTGTCTAAAAGGAATAAGGCTACTCCTGCTTTGCTCCAATTAGTGGTAACATGGTGTATTTTCCTCCATCCTTTTTCTTTTAACCTACATGTGTCTTTGGAGAGGGCATAGCTACCACTCCAGTATCCTTGCCTGAAGAATCCCATGGACAGAGGAGGCTGGCAGGCTATAGTCCATGTGGTCACAAAGAATCAGACTTACTGAGTGCCTACACTTTACACATGTCTTTGTATTTAAGTGGGTTTCTTACAGACAACACGTATGTTTTTTGACTCACTCTGGTAATCTCAGTATTTTAATCTGTGCATTTAGACCATTGGCATTCAAAGTGAAAGCTGACATAGTTGGGTTAGCATCTACTTAACTGATGTGTTAAGGCCATTCGTGTTTAAAGTGATTATTGATGTAGTTAGATTCATCCACTATATTTGTTATCATTTTCTATTTGCTGTTCTTGTTCTTTGTTCCTGTTTTTGTCTTCCTTAAATCGCATTTAAGCACACACCAGTACTTGAACATTATCATCCCCATTTCGTAGACAAGAACACTGAGGCTCAGGAGCACTTTATCCCAGGACTCTGTGTGTGCGTCAGTCACTGGTGATAGTTGACTCGTGAGTCTGTGCTCCCTCCTCCCCACAAAACTGCTTCCCAGACCTTCATCTCATTTGAAAGTTTTTAATCCCTGTTCGGGGATTACAACCACATACAGCTCTAAACCACTTACAGTGGGTCAGAGTTTAGTCACGACAGGAAGAGAGTCCCCATGCAGTCAGCATCTGTGAGGGCAAGAAGGAGACAGGCTCAGAGACAGGATGTAGTGACCTCGGGACAAGACTCGGGCTCCTCTGGGCTCTCCTGTGCTGAGGGGATGCACGCAGACTTCACATGCAGGGAGACACGCAATTAAACACAATGGCACTGTCTGAAGACACTCCACTGCACTCAGTATGCCAGCAAATTTGGAAAACTCAGCAGTGGCCACAGGACTGGAAAAGGTCAGTTTTCATTCCAATTCCAAAGAAAGGCAATGCCAAAGAATGTTCAAACTACCGCACGATTGCACTTAGCAAAGTAATGCTCAAAATTCTCCAAGCCAGGCTTCAACAGTACGTGAACCGTGAACATCCAGATGTTCAAGCTGGATTTAGAAAAGGCAGAGGAACCAAAGATTAAATTGCCAGCGTCCACTGGATCATCAAAAAAGCAAGAAGAGTTCCAGAAAAACATCTATTTCTGCTTTATTGACTATGCTAAAGCCTTTGACTGTTTGGATCATAACAAACTGTGGAAAATCTTTCAAGAGATGGGAATACCAGACCACCTGACCTGCCTCCTGAGAAATCTATGCAAGTCAGGAAGTAACAGTTAGAATTGGACATGGAACAACAGATTGGTTTCAAATAGGGAAAGGACAAGGCTGTATATTGTCACTGTGCTTATTTAACTTCTATACAGAGTACATCATGGGAAATACTGGGCTGGATGAAGCACAAGCTAGAATCGAGATTTCCAGGAGAAATAGCAGTAACCTCAGATATGCAGATGACACCACCCTTATGGCAGAAAGTGAAGAACTAAAGAGCCTCTTGATGAAACTGAAAGAAGAGAGTGAAAAAGCTGAGTTAAAGCTCAACATTCAGGAAACTAAGATCATGGCATCTGGGCTCATCACTTCATGGCAAATAGATGGAGAAAGACTGGAAACAATGTCAGACTTTATTTTGGGGGGCTCCAATGTCACTGTAGATAGTGACTGCAGCCATGAAATTAAAAGACACTTTACTCCTTGGAAGAAAAGTGTGACCAACCTAGACAGCATATTGAAATGTAGAGATATTTCTTTGCCAACAAAGGTCCGTCTAGTTAAAGCTATAGTTTTTGCAGTAGCCATGTATGGATGCGAGAGTTGAACCATAAAGAAAGCTGAGTGCTAAAGAATTGATGCTTTTGAACTGTGGTGTTGGAGAAGGCTCTTGAAAGTCCCTGGGATTGCAAGGAGATCCAACCAGTCCATCCTAAAGGAAATCAGTCCTAAATATTCATGGAAAGGACTGATGCTGAAGCTGAAACTCCAGTTCTTCAGCCACCTGATGCAAAGAACTGACTCATCTGAAAAGACCCTGAAAGATTGAAGGCAGGAGGAGAAGGGGACGACAGAGAATGAAATGTTTGGATGGTATCACCAACTCAATGGATATGAGCTTGAGTAAACTCCGGGAGTTGGCAATGGACAGGGAGGGGGTAGTCCATGGGGTCGCAAAGAGTCAGACACGACTGAGCGACTAAACTGAGCCAAACTGAAGATACTCCGGCTGGAAGGCTTGGAGCGGTCCACACATACAGAATTCCATGAGGAGAGGTTTCAAAGACATGACATTTCTTTTTATCATGATAAAGTATATACAACATAAAATTTGCCTTTGTAACCGTTTTTAGTGTACAGTTCAAAATGTTGCACAGCCACCACCACAGAAAGAACCACCCTCCCTCCGTCCAAGGTAGTGAAGGACAGCGTGAGCAGATGACAGGTCGAGCCCCCGATCCTGCTGACAGCGTGGTCAGTGTGAGCCATTCGGCGTGGGGTCTCCCCAGCGAGGGGGCACCCCGCCAGTGGACGCTGTGACTCCTCACTTCTGCCTTGGGCAGCTGGCGGCACGCCACGCCAGCTTCAGGTCTTGAGTGAGGTGATAGCTCCCGCCTTTTTCCATATAGTTGCTGTGACTTTGTCTGTGTTTATTTTGGCAACTTCTGTACACATGTGGTGTGTGTGTGCTGAGTCACTTCAGTGGTGTCCGACTCTGTGCAACCCTGTGGACTGCAGCCCGCCAGGCTCCTCCGTCCGTGGGAATCTCCAGGCAGGCACACCAGAATGGGTTGCCGTGCCCTCCTCCAGGGGATCTTCCCGACCCAGGGATCAAACCCGCATTTCTTCCATCTCCTGCATTGGCAGGCAGGTTCTTTACCACTAGTGCCACCAGGGAAGCCTGCAAATATGTGGTATTTTATTTTAAATATTCCCCCAAATATGCTTGAAAGTAAATGAGCAAAAATACGATAAGTAACCCGTTACCAAGCATAATGGCAGGCGTTGTCTGGACACTTAATTAGCTGAGAAATGCGACATAAATATGAGCCCAGGTTTTGGTCCAGAGGAGCGAATTATTTGTAGTTTGTCAGATGCACACTTCTGCCTCTAGCTCACCTTTTCTCTCCCTGAGTCATCGCTTTCCTTGTAAAGCCACCTTCCTTTCACTCCTGCTCACCCATGTCTCCAGGTCACTTGTCAACTCTTGGGGAACACTGTTCGTTCCCACCCAGGTTCTGCGTGAGAGTGTCTGTCCTCAGCAGCGTATCCTTGCTTGGCCATCTTCTCTCAGGCAGGGACCAGCCTGTTTGCTGTGGGTCTTTTCCAGTAGCATATTATGCATAGGTGCTTAGCACAGGGTCTTGTGCCAAACCAGCTAGAGCCAAGGGTGCACTGGGGCGCTGCCTTCACCTCCCTCGTATCGGGACAGAGGAGAGCTGTGTGGGCGGACACCCCCTTCCTCTCTCCATCTGTCTGACTGTGTGCGCACCCTTCTCTCTCCGTGTCTCCTTGTCTCTCTCTCTCTCACACACACCCTCATCCCCACCTCCTCTCAGGACACGGCCTCCCTCGCCCTGCTGCCTTGCCCCCCGCCTTCTGCAGTCCCGTGTAGTGTATCTCACTGGGGTCAGTGGCACGGCAGATTTCCTCATTATGTTCCTTTGGGCCTGGAGTTTTTCCTGAAATAATCTCACGTTTTATTCTGTGCTGAAATTTACTTGTCATGGCCTCAGCTGCTCATCTCCATTTGAACAGAAAATATCCTCGTGCCTCTTGTCTGTGGAAGTTCTCAGAATGACCCCCACCCCATCCTTATGAAAACAAACACAGTCGCGAACATCGTAGACAGAGCAGAACCGAATCTCCGAGTGTCTTTCTCTAATTCTTGGCAACTTTCTTTTTATTAGATGTTGCTACTGTTTCTCTCGGGTGCTAGTATTGATCAGCATATTTTAATAGTTTATTTTTTTCTGAAACAGATACTCAGAGGACCTATGTCAGTTTGATTTGATGCAAAACAAATATCAGGTTTGGGGGTGGGACACCGCATTGGAAGGAATGGTCATGCCCTTTTCTGAGGGCTCCGCAGGGCAGCTCACTAATTCCAGGCTGTCCTGCCCAGTGCAAGGGGGTGGGGGCAGGGGTATTTACTCACCACTGTTTCCCAGACGCAAACAGAACCACAGTGAGACGTCCGCCATGCCCGGATCAAGGCTCTCCCCTCCCTCCTTCCTGCTGGTTGGTGCGATAAAGGGTCTTCACAAGCACTGGATTTTCTGATCACATCACACTTGGCTCAGTGATGTTGTCTTGTTATGGCAGAAAATGCCATCTTCCCACCAGAACATCATGGAAACACAGCCGTGACTCGTGTTGTGTAGCAGTGACTCGTGATGTCCTGTGTGTGCTTTATGGGAACTGTTTCCCCACATCTTTCTAGTTACTGAGACCATGTGTTAGAGGAGTTCTCCCGTGTCCACCTACCTCGGGGCCCTTGTGATGGCACACAGCCTCCCAGGCTCTGTGTGTCCTGATGGCCCAGGCCCCAGGGCGGAGTGCATCCTGCAGCAGGGGAGCCCCCGCGTCAAGACGGAGCTGAGTTTTTTAAGTCAAGAGGGTCAGCCAGCTCCTTATATTCATCACCATCTGACCATCTTCAGAAGTGACCTTTATACACACCTCTGTGTGGTACAGACAGGTGGGCTTACGTGTATGTAGGGTACATACCTGGGTGAGGCTTCCTAGGCAGCTCAGAGGTAAAGAACCTGCCTGCAGTGCAGGAGACTTAAGAGACCTGGGTTCAGTCCCTTGTCAGGAAGATCTCCTGGATAAGGAGATGACAACCCACCCCAGTATTCTTGCCTGGAGAATCCCATGGATGAAGGAGCCTGGCGGGCTACAGTCCTTGGGGTCACAAAGAGTCAGACACAACTTACTGACCAATCAACACCACCACATATAGAATACACGCAAAGCACACACACGTGTTCAGTGTGTGTATATTTCTGTGTGTGTGTGTGTGTGTGTGTGTTTATCTCTAAGGAGTGAGATGTCTTTGTGAAAGGCACGATTCCTTGACAACTCAAAGGAGCCTTCTGGGAACATCCAGGCGGTGGTCCCTCTACTCCGCAGAGAGGGGGAGAGAGGTGCTGTTTCGCTTAAAGCGAAATCCATCCTTTTCATGCCTTCCCCAGCACATGCCTGGGGATTTGAGATCACTTCAGGAACTGTGATTAGTGCGCACTTGTGTCTGGAGGAGAAACCCCACCACCGTGCTGCTGGTGTGCAGGGACGGCCTCTGACCGTCGCCGTGCACTGCTGGAATCCTGGACGTGTCCGTCTGCAGTCCTGTCTGTGTCTACAATCAGCCCGCTGGCTCTCGGATCCTGGCCGCGTCTCCTCACAGCCTGCCTGTGTCTGCTGTCAGCTGCCGCCTCTCAGCCTCACCCTGAGTGCTGGTTTCAGGCATGCTCTGGGGCGTGGAGCCCATGTGGCCACTGGGCTGGGCCTTCCTGGGTGAGTGCTGAAGAATAAATGTACATGAGATCTGATCTGATGCTTTCTTGAGTATGTCTTATCCTTATAGTCCTAGGCTACCTTGAGCTCCTTCCCAGAACCTCAGTTATAACTTTGTGAATAAATAAATTGCAGTGTGTGCTTGAAAGAGTTGTGCAAGGCACCTTTAATCTCTGTGGAATTCTGGTTGCTTATGCTTCGTGACTTCCAAAAATGTTCTTAATGATCATAAGGATCAGATGCAGGTATCGTCACTCAGCATTGCTCAGCCCTCCATGTATACACAGCGTGTCTTAGGAAGGAGAGCGACAGGTTGTGGGCTGATCTTGGCCATGGACTCTCTGCCTTTTAGTAAATTCTTTTGAGATTCTCCGTGAATAAACATGCCTGAAGAAAGGTTAAGGCTGGTTTCAAAATCTATATGAAGTCTTACTGAATTGTGAGTGTTGACAAGTCCTGGGAACAAGGAACACAGACTTTTCATTCTTCACTTTGAAAAGGAAGCACCTAAAGAGTCTTAACGCCGTTGGATTCATGCCGAGGGTCTGGTGCAGTGGACCCAGTGAGCCTCAGCTGTTGTGTCGCTGGCACAGGGAAGGGCAGCCTGCACCCCAGAGAGTGCAGCTTGCAGGGCACAGGGCTGGGGCTCACGGGGCCCCCTTCTCAGAGTCTGCTTCCTGTTGCCTCCAGGACAGGGTGCAGGGTTGGGGGAGGAGCATTTCCCCCGCCAGAGTTCATTCTCTGTGTGCAGAACAAGCAAGACAGGACAGCTGGGGTGAGGACAGGGTGAGGGAAATGTGTGAAAACCTGGCGCTGTGCTGACGTGGGGCACACGCACTGGACCGCCGACCCCCTCCTCCCTCTGCTGTGCAGTCTCCATGGGGCCGAGAAGGAAGATGGCCTCCGGGGTCCATGGCGACTGTAAGGACAGGGAAGTTCAGATGACAGGGACTCATAGGGATCTGCAGAAAGATACATAGTTATCTCTATAAGTAGATGTTAATATATGTGTGTAAAACATAGGTTAGAAAGCCACACATCTCCCCTCGCATTTAGGATGAGGATGCTCAAGAGGTTGCCAGCCGTGCCCTCTGAGAGCTGGAGCTTCAGTCGGCAACTTTAAATCATACGTTTCACAGATGAGAGGTGTGGTGCAAAACAGATATCACAAAACAGGGAACACAGAGAAAATAATTGGTAATGAGAATCCTTGGGCATAATTTTATTTCAATATTTTTATAAATGATTAGGTAGAATTTAAATTCTTTAAATCCATATACCACAAATCATTCAAGTCCCCACCAATCTGTCCACCCACCAGTCCTCTCACTCATCCACCCACCCACCCACTCATCCATTCACCCACCCACCTACCCACCAATCCACTCACTCATCCATCCACCCACCACCATCCTGCAGAGACTGAGCAAGGCTCCATGCCAGACACCATCAGCAACCAGCATGGAGACACCTAGTTTACCTAGGTAAACTCAAGCGTGGGAAGGCTTTGTAGGACCTAGAGGGCAGAACTGAGCTGAAATTGTGGCCCCAGAGACCAGTAACACAGGACATCTCCCAGCCGTGACTGATGTAACCACGAGGAAGAAACTTGAGAGGATGTCCGTAGAGAAGACCCTGCTGCAAGTCAAGCTCACAGTTAGTCAACTCACCCTGTGCAGGGCAAGGGTCCTCTCATGTCAGAGAGTCGTTCACTGAGTTATTGAAAGTGCTGAAGGGTTTCTTTATAAGAATTTCTTAATGAAAACCTTTTGCAAAGATGAACGATGAGAGGCACTGTGATTCTAACTGGCGAGCTCACAGGAGGGGGTGGTCACTTAGCCAGGCCGCTGGGGCACAAGCAAACCTTCCAGAAGCCTGGGCAGGCCTAAGGAGCCCCTTCCCGAGGGTGGTTGAAGCCGCATCCCGGGCCCAGACCCCAAGGGCCCTGGAGAGAGGTGGTGGTGAGTGTCCTGAGGATGGCCGTGCAGACGAGAGCTGCCAGTGAAGAGAGGCCATGAGCCCGGTGAAGACGGCCTTTCCAGTAGCCGTGGGCAGAAGGAACAGGTGCATGTGGTCAGCTTGGCTCAGTCACATCTCAAGCACGCAGAGTGGCCAGTGTGCTGTTGGGATGACACTCTCTGACCTTTGAACCAGCTTCTGTGGGGCAACCGTGCTCCCTGAGACCCCTGGAGACCGCCAGCTGTGCAGGCAGGACCAGGGCCAGGGGGTCACCAGCCTGGCCTTTGATCAGCAAACCCTTCCCACTGCCCACCTGGGAAATAGACGAACAAGCGCAAAACCCAGAAATGAACTCACAGGTTTTTTACACGTGGATTTCATCTAATATTTTACTGCAGAATTATAAGTATGTTTAATAAGGTTCCTGCCATAACCCAAGAAAAACAGTTACACAGGTTTCACAGAAAATCGCATGAAACAAGTATTCCTAGTAACAGAAATGCTGCTGTGAGAGGTAGATTGTGCATATGAAGAGAAAATCACATGGTATATATGCACACGCACACACACACGTGTTCAGTCTCATCAGTCGTGTCCAACTCTGTGCAGCCCCATGGACTGTAGCTCGCCAGGCTCCTCTATCCATGGGATTCTCCAGGCAAGCACTGCCATTTCCTCCTCCAGAATACATACACATGCACACACACACATGCACGCACAAACACACACATGCGCATGCACACACACACACACAGTGGAATGCTACTCAGTCATGAAGAAGAGAATGTTGCCACTTGCAGCAGCATGCGTGGACAAGAGGGCATTGTGCTTAGTGAAATAGGTCAGAGGGAAAAAGATGCTGTATGATCTGACTCATATGTGGAATCTAAAAATACAGCATACTAGTGAAAATAGTGAAAAAAGAATCCAACTCACAGACCTAGAAGACAAGCTAGTGGTTACCAGTAAGGGGAGTGACATAGGGGTGGGAGCGGAAGACACACAGAATCAGGTGTGAGACAGACTTGAGGAGGGATTGCACAACTCAAGAAGTGCAGCCAATGTTCTGCGATAACTGTAAATGGAAAGTAACTTTTAAAATTGTATCAACAACTTTTAATTAAATAAATGTTTTTAAAAGAATTAGGTTTTACTATGTAAGTCTTGGCTCAGAACCTACCCAGTTAGTTTTAATTCAGACAAAAGTCTGTCTTCCAAGGTTGGTTGCAATTAGGACCAATAAGGCTCACCCCACTTCATATTTTTAAATTATTTTTTTTAAGTGCTGTGAACTGCCCAGCAGAAAAGTACTTCATAAAGCCAGAATGATATAATTATTATCATCTACAGTTCCCTGGGCTCCACTGTGGAAGGAGGTCAGCATTTGGTCTGAAGCGACTTCCTTGTGTAAGTAAAAATTTAAAACAACTGGAATGACTTTTGTCCTGATTAGCTCAGCCTGACACACAAGAGGCCACAGACAGGCCCCGTCTCCAGTGGACGTGGTTTCCCATGGTCTGGAGCTTGGGGTCCAGTGGCTTCAGACCTGGCGAGCACCCTCCCCGGGGTGCAGTGTGGTTTCTGCAGTGCGTCCTCACCTGGCAGGCAGAGAGCCATCTCGTGGTCTTCGCAGGTAGGGGCGCTGGTCCTGTGGCCTCATGTAACCTCGGTCACCTCCTTACTCCATGTATAGTCACACCGGGCTCAGCCTGGACACGTGAATTTGGGAGCAGGTGGGGCCACAGCTCAGTCCAGAAGCAACTTTCAGAGTAGTGCCACCAGATCCTGCATGGGCTGGCCCTGGACTTAAAGCAGAAGGGGAGGGGGTCCTGGGACCAGATGGTGGCCCCTAAGAGTGCACTGCTCCTCTGGCTTTTCTGAGACTCAGACTCGGTGTCTGGAAGATAGAGCCATGCTTCAGCCACAGCCCTCAAGTGCCCGAGTGGGAGGATATCCGTCTTGTTCAACCTTTCAGTGTTACCGCGTGACCAGCATCAGTTTAATAAATCAGAGAGCTGGGGCCAGGTGTAGCGTTTCTGTGAGAGATGGAGAGTGACTCTGCCTGCACCAGGGACAAAAGGAAAGTGACCGTCACCTACTCAGGGGTGCTGGCCAGGCGCTGGGCCGCTCTGCTTAGGAACAGCCCTGTGGCCAAGTCTGGTGTCAGATTTGGGGAGACAGAAAGTAAAGCTCCAGAACAGCCCCAGAAACTCTAGTGGGCAAAACCCAACCTGGTTTCGCTTGCTCCTCGCGCGGCTGCATCCTCCTTGGAGCTGTGTTGCCCGGGGGCTGAGTTTGGGGAGCACACAGCTGGCTTTGCTGCTTGCACCCAGCCCACTCTCTCATGGCTTCATCCTGAGGATGTAACCAAGTGGGCGCTTGTCTTGCCATTGGGCCCCACGTCCGGGGGGGCGGGGGGCGAAAACTTCCTTGGAAACAAGAAACACCAACAGGATGAGGAGAGGGAGGCCAGTGGGTGATGTTTTTACTCCACGTTTTCATGGGAATGGAAAGGACCCGTGATCTTGGAAACTAGTGCATGAGCTGATTGTCCTGCAGCTGATACATGGTGTTGAATCCCTAGTCCAATCCGTAAGCTTTAGTAATTTATTTTTTTCCTTAGAATGCCAGCTTTTCGTGATGGAGAGTCAGCAGTTGTTCTGCGTGTTCACTGAAGCCTGAATGAGCCCAGGGGGCCCCTTTCTGCCTGCAGTGGGGCCCAGCGCCGCAGACGCCCAGCTCGGTGGGAAGCTGCAGCGGATGGTGTTGGGAAGGAAGGGCTGGGCTCACGCTGCTGCCCTTCTCTCATCCCCGGGCTTGGGGCCGTGTCTTACATAAGCTGGTTCTGTCCTCCACCTGCTTCTGGCTTTATCTTTGAGAGTGCCGACCATCCTGGGGGCCCCCTCTGTCCCCACATTGCAGCGTCCTCTCTCCTGGACCAGAATCACAAGGGAAGTTGGGAGAGATGGGCTTTTAGGGCGTGTTTTTCTCCCCAGTAAATGGAGCAGCTAATGCACTCCTGAAGACAAGTGGTGATTTCCTCCCTGTGAGGAGAGAGGGGCTCCCGGAGGACGCCTGCACCACTCCGCCCATCTGGGAGGCTTTCTCCCACTTCTCTGAGGTCACAGGTAGAATCAGAGTTGGGGGAGAGTCCCTAATGGCCTTCCCATGCAGAGGCCCTGCACCACTCAGACCATCCAAGAGGCTTATTTCCTCTTCAGTAAGGTCATGGGTGGAACTGGGGCTGGAAAGATAGTTCTTAATGGCCTTCCCCACACAGAGGCCCTCTCCATACTCGTGACATTGCAGCTGGAGGCAGGGGAAAGCTGCGTGGGTAGCCGGTCAGCATGTCCTTGAAGGGACTGAAACGTGTCTGAGAGCTTCCGGTTTGGTGTCTGGACCTGCCCACAGGGTCAGGCACTAGTGAGCCACAGTGTCACACGTGTTGGTTAGCCAGAGCCCGGGCCCGCCGCAGCGGGTGGCGTGGATGCTGCGTGGGGCAGGTGGGATGGCGAGGCCACCACAGTGGAAGCCAGGACCCTTGTGTGCAGAGCTCTCTGGGCAGGACTGAATGGGGAGAAACCTGAGGCTCCCAGGCTTCCACTTATGAGGAAAGTAGTCAAAGAGACCCTAAAAATAAGGATACTCTCACTGCCGAAACAATGAAACGCTTATAGTAAAAGCAGAGTATCCAAGGACAAGGACTACAATGATAGCTGGTTAAAACCCAAGATTATTAACCCATTTTTCCTTTTAAAAGAAGAAAACTAGAGTAAGGAAAGGACCAAGTAGTGATTGTTTTTCTTAATGCAATGAGGTAAATTGAATGTATGTGATTATACTTAAAATTTTCTTTAATACTTCTCTGAGAGTTTCAGGAGAGAGGATGAATCCAGTGTTACAGAAACTCAGGGAAATAGCTTCCCAAAAGCTGAGTGTACGTGCTGCACGGACATGTGGGGCACTGGGTCTGCTCATCAGTGTTCTGTGTGTCACCATTCTCATTAACTAACATACGACACACAGCCTCTGACACCACGAGATTAAGCTGAAAAGGCACAGCTCTGAAGTCACATCTGATGCCGTTGTCTGTCGTCCACGCAGAGGCGGATTGTAAGTTAAAGATCAGACGTCCCTGCAGATGGAATAAGGCAAGTGAAAATCAGGAAACGGGGAAGCACAGCAGGTGCCCCCGAGGTGAGCCCGCGGCACACGGTGCCCGTCTGGCCTGTCCGGGCAGCTCCGTGGGTGCAGGGGGAGGCCCAAGGGCGCTGGGGTAAAGCTGCCAGCTCACTTCTCATCCTGCCGTCATGCTCTGCGACTGCTGAGCCCAAGGGCAGCCTTCTTCACAAGACGAAAGTGGGACCTACCTTGAGGATTTGTGGAAATCAGAAATAGCCCACATGAAGAGTGAGGTCCCAGGGAATCTCAATGCATGGTGGCAGATGCTTCTGTGGTTTGGTGGGGACTCAGAACCTCTGGATCTTCAGCGCTGCCCTGTTTGCTTTACACAGATCACGTTTGTTTTGCACTTTCCTTAAAATAATAAGTCCTTATGACCTATTGTTCAGTCACACAACTTCCTTCAAAACTGTGATGTGGTCCCAAGAATTGGTTAAATACGGGCTTAGCTCTAGACTAGTTCTGTTGGTACTTTCCTCGTTTTCCCCTTTGGACAACAGCGCCCACACAGGATCCTCATGAACAAGACCCACATAAAGAGCTGCAGTGTCCAGGACAGACCGTGACCACAGCTCCTGGGGGGCATGCACTGCACATGGCTTTCTGTTTGGATGTCCCAAAGAGCATTTCCATTCTTTTAAAGAAAGTGCATTCCTTTTCTTCACTGTTCTTCACAGTAGTTCAGTCGCTCAGTCATGTCCAACTCTTTGTGACCCCATAGACTGCAGCACCCCAGGCCTCCCTGTCCATCAGCAACTCCCGGAGTTTACTCATACTCATGTCCATTGAATCGATGATGCCTTCCAACCATCTCATGCTCTGTCATCCGTTGCTCAGCCTGCCTTCCATCTTTCCCAGCATCAGGGTCTTTTCAAATGAGTCAGTTCTTTGCATCAGATGGCCAAAGTACTGGAGTTTCAGCTTCAGTCCTTCCAATGAATATTCAGGACTGATTTCCTTTAGGATGGACTGATTGGATCTCCTTGCTGTCCAAGGGACTCTCGAGAGTCTTCTCCAACACCACAGTTCAAAAGCATCAATTCTTCCAGTGCTCAACTTTCTTTATGGTCCAACTCTCACATCCATACACATACATGGACTACTGGAAAAATCATAGCTTTAACTAGGCGGACCTTTGTTGGGAAAGAAATGTCTCTGCTTTTTAATATACCATCTGGGTTGGTCACAACTTTTCCTCCAAGGAGTAAGCATCTTTTAATTTCATGGCTGCAGTCACCATCTGCAGTGATTTTAGAGCCCCCAAAAATAGTCAGCCACTGTTTCCACTGTTTCCCCATCTATTTACCATGAAGTGATGAGACCGGATGCCATGATCTTAGTTTTCTGAATGTTCTGTTTTAAGCCAACTTTTCACTCTCCTCTTTCACTTTCATCAGGCTTTGCTTTCTGTCATCAGGGTGATGTCATCTGCATATCTGAGGTTATTGATATTTCTCCTGGAAATCTTGATTCCAGCCTGTGCTTCATCCAGCCCAGCATTTCTCATGATGTACTCTGCATTTAAGTTAAACAAGCAGGGTGACATATACAGCCTTGACGTACTCCTTTCCCTATTTGGAACAAGTCTGTTGTTCCATGTCCAGTTCTAACTGTTGCTTCCTGATCTGCATACAGGTTTCTCAAGAGGCAAGTCAAGTGGTCTGGTATTCTCATCTCTTACAGAATTTTCCACAGTTTATTGTAATCCACACAGTCAAAGGCTTTGGCATAGTCAGTAAAGCAGAAGTAGATATTTTTCTGGAACTCTCTTGCTTTTTGATGATCCAGTGGATGTTGGCAATTTGATCTCGGCCTTTTCTGAATCCAGCTTGAGCATCTGGAAGTTCATGGTTCACATACTGCTGAAGCCTGGCTTGGAGAATGTTGAGCATTACCTTGCTAGGGTGTGAGATGAGTGCACTTGTGCAGTAGTTTGAGCATTCTTTGGCATTGCTTTTCTTTGGGATCAGAATGAAAACTGACCGTTTACAGTCCTGTGGCCAACTGCTGAGTTTTCCAAATTTGCTGACATATTGGGTGCAGCACTTTCACAGCATCATCTTTTAGGATTTGAAATAGGTCAACTGGAATTCCATCACTTCCACTAGCTTTGTTCATAGTGATGCTTCCTAAGGCCCACTTGACTTTGCATTCCCAGATGTCTGGCTCTAGGTGAGCCAGACACCATCATGGTTATATAACACTGTCATGGTTATATGGGGCATGAAGATCTTTTGTACAGTTCTTCTGTGTATTCTTGCCACCTCTTCTTAATATCTTCTGCTTCTGTTAGATCCATACCATTTCTGTTCTTTATTGTTCCCATCTTTGCATGAAGTGTTCCCTTGGTATCTCTAATTTTCTTGAAGAGATTGCTAGTCTTCCCATTCTATTGTTTTCCTCTATTTCTTTGCACTGATCACTGAGGAAGGCTTTCTTATCTCTCCTTCCTATTCTTTGGAACTCTGCATTCAAACGGGTATGTCTTTCCTTTTCTCCTTTGCTTTTTGCTTCTCTTTTTCTCACAACTATTTGTAAGGCCTCCTCAGACAGCCGTTTTGCTTGTTTGCATTCCTTTTTCTTGGGAATGGACTTGATCCCTGTCTCCTATATAGTGTCATGAACCTCCATCCATAGTTCTTCAGGCACTCTTGTCTATCAGGTCTAATCTCTTGAATCTATTTCTCACTTCTACTGTATAATTGTAAAGGATTTGATTTAGGTCATCCCTCAATGGTCTAGTGGTTTCCCTACTTTCTTCAATTTAAGTCTGAGTTTGGCAATAAGGAGTTCATGATCCGAGCCACAGTCAGCTCCTGGTCTTGTTTTTTGCTGACTGTATAGAGTTTCTCCATCTTTGGCTGAAAAGAATATAATCAAACTGTTTTCGGTATTGATCATCTGGTGATATGCACATGTAGAGTCTTCTCCTGTGTTGTTGGAAGAGGGTGTTTACTGTGACCAGCGCATTTTCTTGGCAAAACTTTATTAGCCTTTGCCCTGCTTCATTCTGTACTCCAAGGCCAAATTCCAGGTGTTTCTTGACTTCTTACTTTTGCATCCCAGTCTCCTATAATGATAAGGACATCTTTTTGCGTGTGAGTTCTAGAAGGTCTTGTAGGCCTTTACAGAACTGTTCAACTTCAGCTTCTTCAGTGTTGCTGGTTGGGGCATAGACTTGGATTACTGTGATATTGAATGGTTTGCCTTGGAAATGAACAGAGATCATTCTGTCATTTTTAGATTGCATCCAAATACTGCATTTCAGACTCTTTTGTTGACTATGATGGCTACTCTATTTTTTCCAAGGGATTCTTGCCCACAGTAGTAAATATAATGGTCATCTGAGTTATAGTCACCCTGAAAATTTCAGTCCATTTTAGTTCGCTGATTCTTAAAGTATTAATGTTCACTCATGCCATCTCCTGTTTGACCACTTCCAATTTGCCTTGATTCATGAACCTGACATTCCAGGTTCCTATGCAATATTGCTCTTTACAGCATTGGACTTTGCATCTATCACCAGTCACATCCACAACTGAGTGTTGTTTCTGCTTCAGCTCCATCTCTTCGTTCTTTCTGGAGTTAATTTCTCCACTGATCTCCAGTAGCATATTGTTCTTCACAGACTCTACGAAAGCAACACACAATCAATTGGTGTTCAAAACTATTTAGTGATGTATTTTTCTAATTCTGAAGTTTCTGGATTATAATCAGCAAGTTAGCAAACTACTCATGAATTTACTCTTCTTTCCTGGTGCAAAGATTATTTTATGTGTTTTTTTGTTTATATGGCCAGTAGGTATTTCACTAGGAATGGGATTTAGATTGAATGTTGGTTTGGACCTTGCAAAATGAATCATTTCCCCCAAGATTTACTCCTTACCTCCCAAGGATAATTGCGATGTAAAAGCGCTCATTTAATTGGCTTGAAGCCCTTAATGGGAGCTGCGCCTGCACTCCCTGCCAAGGCGTTGCGGTAGTCCTGCATCTGCAGATGGCATGGGGGGCCGTGGTCAGCCGAGCACAGTCTCCTCAGAGCACAACCCACTGTGTCCTGAGGGTGGGTCCCCAGCTGTCTGTAAGAACACGGAAGCCCTGCTTTCCTTACCTGAGGAGCAGACACTCTCCCTGGGATGCAACCCACCATGTCCAGAGGGTGGGTCCCCAGCTGTCTACAAGGACACGGAAGCCCTGCTTTCCTTACCTGAGGAGCAGACAGTTTCCCTGGGATGTAACCTCTGTGTCCTGAGGGTGGGTCCCCTGCTGTCTTTTCCCGAGAGAGCAGCTCTGAGCAAGGACGCTCTCCCCACCGTGTTGTGTGATGACGTTTGCTTCCATTCACCAGGATTCTGAACTGGAGGGAGGGTAGTACAAAATCGACTGCAGTGAGTTGTTTCTGCCTTTATGTATCCTTTTTACAGTTTCTCATGAAAGAAGCTTTAAAAAAAAAAAAAAAGTCAGATGAAACAGCAGAAAGGACGTGTGGGAAAGCAGTCAGTCTAGATCACCTCGACTTCGTGTGCCAAGTCCTGTGGGCTTTGACGCCCTGCCTCCTCTGCATGGCTGTGCCTCCACCCTCCCGAGTGTCCCCCACCGCCTGCATACCCCTCTCTGAGTTAGAGCCGTGGGTGCCCGAGTCTTGAATCACTCGCTGGGTGAGGCACCGTGGTTGGTCTTATGTATTTACTTGCTTTACTAGGTGGCTGGGTAGTGCATGTCTCACTGGATAAGTACACATTAGTGACTTCTGAACATAGGAGAAGGTGCTCAGCCTCTTTTAATGACAAAAGAAACGTTTTTATGAAGTGTTTTATTTTTCTCATCAAAATGACAAAGATAAAACATAGCTTACTGCCCAACGCTGGTGAAGGCTTAGATGCTCGGACCCATGACCAACACTTCTGTGAAGGGAAATTCAAGGTGAGAAGGAGTGGCGTTGGCTCAGTGGAGGAAGGCAGCTCAAGTCCAGTCCTTCACAGAAACATCAAGGGAGAAACAGAGACGGTCAGAAACGACTCTTTTTAAGAGTCCCAGGGTGCTGGGAAATGGTCAGAGGTCACAGCAACCACAGAGAGGCTCAGTCAAGAAAAAAGCAACTTAAAAATGGTAAGAAGGGCTGGTATAATTTCCATTTTCCTTTCCTCCAACCGCTTGTCATATTTTTATGTGTATTTTGCCATTATATAAAAAGCACCACCTGTGTGTGCGAGGGAATTTAGACAGCCACACATGTATCCAGGTCAGTGTGCATGTTCAGAGAAACCTGAGAAGATGCTGGGCTTGCTTCAGGCTGGTGTCTGTGCTCCCACAAGCCTGCTTACACTTGGGAGGGCAGCTCAGCACCGGGAAAGTCTGGAAGGACTAGGAGAACAGTTCTGTTTGTTCTTTGTTTTTCTATTTTTAGCTCCTGGCATTCAAAGAAATTTCTTTCCAAACACTAGCTGGTCTAAGATAAGGAGCAGTGACCTTAGCGACCACACACCAGAGCAAATACAGTTCTGTTCAAAAAAGTTTGAAAAGTTACTAGACTGCAGTAGCCTTCAACAATGCAAAAAGTCAATCCTGGGAAGAGTTTTCATATAAAAAATAAAAGGTATATAGGAAAGTTTTAAATTTTTAATTTTTAAAAAAGTAAAAGAAACAGCAAAGTATGGCCCATTCAGAGCAACAAAGTTGAAAGAAACCATTCCTGAAAGTTCCAGACATAGTGCTTACTAAGTGAATATATCAAAGATAATTGTCTTAAATATGCTCAGGAGCTAAACCATCTATGGGCAAAGTGAGAATATGAATAGAAAATTATAGTAATCCAACAGAAATTCTGGAGAAGAAAAGTATGGTGACTGAAATGAAAATTGAACACATAAAGGAAGGAATTCACAAACTTTCAATACAAGACAACTGAAACTAGAGGTTGAAAAACAGAAAGAAAAAAAGTGAAGAAAGTTGAGGGACCCTAAAGGACCGCTGACATCAGAGAGAGCCCAGTATACTCAGAAGAGAATGGGCTAATGCCTACAGGCCTGGGAGAAAACTGCCACATAAATCTGTATTCACTGAACCTTTCCTTAAAAATGAAGGTGAAATTAAGACAGTCCCATAAAATACACAGTCGAAAGAGTTGGGTACCTCTAGACCCACTCTGAAAGAAATTCTGAGGGGAGTTGTTCAGATTGAAATAAAAGAATGGAAGACAGCAACTCAAAGCTCTATGAAGAAAGGGGTCTTCAGTAAACGTAACTACATGAGCAGGTATGAAAGCTGACATTGCTGTATTTATGGTTTATAATTCCACTTTCTGTTTCCTACAGTAACTATAGCAATTGAGACAACTGCATAAAAGATAATTATAAATCTATGTTATTGTCACAGGTATCAAGGTATGATTTGTGGAAATCAGTAAGAGGAATGGAGCCGTCAGAAGCAGAGTTTTTGTTTGCTATAAAAGTTAGTATTGCATCAGTTGAACTAGATTGTTATAATTTTGGACCTCCCTGGTGGCTCAGACAGTAAAGAATCTGCCTGCAATGCAGCAGAAGAACCCAAATTCAATCCCTGGGTCAGGAAGATCCCCTGGAGAAGGGCATGGCAACCCACTCCAGTAGTCTTGTCTAGGGAATTTCTTTAGGAAGATAAATGTAATTCTAACATCCTAAATTGACCTACAAAAAAAAATCTAAAAATACATACATGTCACTTCATGGCAATTAGACAGGGAAACAATGGAAACAGTGACAGACTTTATTTTCTTGGGCTCCAAAATCACTGCAGATGGTGACTCCAGTCATGAAATTAAAAGACGCTTGTTCCTTGAAAGAAAGTTATGACAAACCTAGACAGTGTATTAAGAAGCAGAGACATCACTTTTCTGATAAATGTCCATTCCATATAGTCAAAGCTATGGTTTTTCCAGTATCCATGTACGGATGTGAAAGTTGGACAATAAAGAAGGCTGAGTGCCAAAGAATTGAACCCTCTGAACTGTGGTGCTGGAGAAGACTCTTTAATAGTCCCTTGGATAGCAAGGATATCAAACCAATCAATCCTAAAGGAAATCAACCCTGACCATTCATTGGACCATACTTTGGCCTCCTGATGGGAAGAGCCGACTCACTAGAAAAGAACCCTGATTCTGGGAAAGATTGAAAGCAGGAGGAGAAGGGGGATGAAAGAGGATGAGATGGTTGGATGTCATCACCGACTCAATGGACATGCATTTGAGCAAGCTCCAGGAGATAGTGAAGGACAGAGAAGCCTGGCGTGCTGAAGTCCATGGGGTCGCAAAGAGTCGGACACAACTGAGCGACTGAACAACAACATACACAAAAGGAAATGAAAGGAAAATCAAAATGGTTCACTACAAATAAACAGCGAAACACAAAAGGAAGTAATGGAACAAATGAGGGACAAAGATATTTATATGCTGATAAAAGTGTCAATTCACCAAAAAAAATAGAACTGTTAAAAATATGCACCAGATAGTGTCCTAACATCAGTTCAGTTCAGTCACTCAGTCGTGTCCGACTCTTTGCGACCCTGTGAATTGCAGCACACCAGCCCTCCCTGTCCATCACCAACTCCCGGAGTTCACTCAGACTCACTTCCATCAAGTCAGTGATGCCGTCCAGCCATCTCATCCTCTGTCGTCCCCTTCTCCTTCTGCCCCCAATCCCTCCCAGCATCAGAGTCTTTTCCAATGAGTCAACTCTTCACATGAGCTGGCCAAAGTACTGGAGTTTCAGCTTTAGCATCATTCCTTCCAAAGATATCCCAGGGCTGATCTCCTTCAGAATGGACTAGTTGGATCTCCTTGCAGTCCAAGGGACTCTCAAGAGTCTGCTCCAACATCACAGTTCAAAAGCATCAATTCTTCGACGCTCAGCCTTCTTCACAGTCCAACTTGCACATCCATCCATGACCACAGGAAAAACCATAGCCTTGACTAGATGGACCTTAGTCAGCAAAGTAATGTCTCTGCTTTTGAATATGCTGTCTACGTTGGTCATAGCTTTTCTTCCAAGGAGTAAGCGTCTTTTAATTTCATGGCTGCAGTCACCATCTGCAGTGATTTTGGAGCCCAAAAATGAAGTCTGACATATATGAAGCAAATATTGGTAGAAGAAAGAAATAGGCAAGTTAACAATTATACTTGGAGATTTGAAGCACTTTCAGTAATGGAGAGAATGTCTAGATAGAAGGTCAGGGAAAACAGAATACTTGAGCAGCACTGTAAACCAACTAGATACAATACGCATACAGTGTGTTAATAGAACGCTCTGCTCGAAAAGAGCAGACTCACTTCTAAATATACCTCTACTCCTTCTAGAGTGAGTATGGAATGTTCTCTATGATAGGCAGTATTTTAGGCTACAAAGCACATCTCCATATATTTGAAAAAATTAAAATCATATGAAGTATGTTTTTGAGGATAATGGAATAAAGCTATAAATCCACAACAGGAGGAAAACTAGAAAATTTATAAGTATGTGGAAAAACACACATTCCAAACAACCAATGATCAAAGAAATCACACATAAAATTAGAAAATACATAGAGATAATGAAATGAAAACACCACATACCAAAACACATGGGATGTTATGGAGGCTGTGCTTAGCAGGGAATTAATAGCTGTAAATGCCTACATTAAAAAAAAATAAAGAATTCAAATCAATAGCCTAATATCACACCTTGAGAAAGTAGGGAAGCCAAAGCTATCAGAAGGAAGGACATAATCAATAGTAGAGAAAATTAAAAAAAAAAAAGTAAAGCGTATGAAGAGGTTTGTGTTTCACCACAATAAAGATAGTCACAAAAAAATTAAAATTCACAAAGCTTGTAACAACTAATTGAACTGAAGTTGATTACATGGAAATATGCATAGGATCACATCAATAGAGGTACAGTTGTTTATTGCAAGAGGGTTCATAGGGATGAAAGACTGGGAAGCGAACATAGTTGTCCATCTCTAGGAAAAGGTCACTTCCAGGTGCATCTATTTGATAGAATAGGGAGAGTCCAACTGAGTGAGTGAAGTCAAGCCCAGTCTACAGTGTGTTCTAATCTCAAAGATACTGCGTATCATTAAAAACAAGGCGTATTCAGAACCACATGTGTCTTGTGCTTTGTTAGTACGAATAGGGCCTCAGTGAGAACTGAAGGAAAATGCTCACCAGTGTCCATAGCAGATCCACAGTGGAGAGCAGTTCATCTTTACCATGTGTGTGCACATGTACATGATACAGATGTATGTACACACACACACACACACACGCTGAGTCCGTCTGGGTCACTGGCCAAGAACTTGGGGTAGCAGATACAGTACTCTGTCATGAAGGGTTCTGGGAGCCCTGTCCTGCATACAGTGATTCAACCTGAAATGGTCAATCATGTAAAAGATTTTCCAATCAGAGGACATGAAAAGATTGAAAGTAACAAATACATATGAAAAGAAAAAGCCTGCATCCTGTGGCAGGGGGTGCAGAGGGAGGCCCGGCTCCAGCTGAGCTGAACTGAGCCCAAAATGCCTCCTTCCCCAGATTCATCGGTTACTCCAAAGACCAAGGCCCGTAAACCCTGTCATTCAGAAACCACCAAACAGGTGTTTCGTGCATAAGACGATGAAACATAACTGCTTGTTTATAGATTTTAGAAATTATTATAATATCCCATGAAAATGTGTTGTAAGAAACATATTTATTTGCCCTTGAGTTTATAGTTCCACCAGCTTTTTGATTTTCCACTATAATTACTATTAAGTCTACTACACATGGGACGTATGTATTTCTGGTAAACGAGCCTTAGGAAATAGAGGTTTTCTCCCCACACTGATTTTCTCCCCACATTCTCTTCCCCAGCTTTTCTCGATTGCTTCTTTCTAAAGTCATCTTGGGGCTTCTGACCTTAAAAGTGCATTATGTTTTAGAGCAGGCGGAAGCTTAGGCTAGCGAAATACTTGCTTTTAAATCCGTTAAAATCACTACACTGTAGATCAGTCTGTTGTTGGATCAAGTCTTTGGGGATTCTCCATCAGAAACTACAGCTGAGTTCCTCTCACATCATCAGCTGCTTGTCTGAGCTCAGTCTTCTATGCCCACCTCCCAGGATTATCCTGCCAGGAGAGAGAGAACAGCCTGCGGGCAGCCCTTTGCCAGCCTTGGGTGTGCAGCAGACGCTCTGCTCCGAGTGCCCTCCCTGTGCCCATGGGTCACCCCCAGCCCTGGGCCCAGAGTTGGGAACTCTCCTTGGCCTCCGCATCATGGCGTCCTATCTCCTGCAGGCCTTCTTTTCCCTGTTCTGCACGGTGGACTCAGGGGATGGAGCTTGTCACCAGCTCCTCGCAGTGTCCCTGAGGTCCCAGATGAACTCCCAGCCTGGGCAGACAAGAGCCGTGTGTCTCCTTTCCTCTCTGCCACCCTTTGTGTGCAATGCATCCACTGGGAGGTGGCTACAAGGAACAGTTACTGCTCTTGAAATTAGTAACATGATTTCGAGACTGTCACTTCATTGTGATATTTTTCTAATGCTTTCGCTGGAGGGTTGTTTACAGATAATGAAAAGACACTTAATGGTAGTGTTTTGGGAAGATGACACTTCCTGGAGAAAGTCAGGGGGTGATTGTCTTCACTAGAGAAAGTTGACGTGCTCTAAAGTAGAGCCTTTCCAGGACCCGATGCCTTGTACAGCATCTAGCACTGGGTTTCCTCCTCCTCCCTTTTTTTTCTGTCTTTTGTGAACTCTTGAGCAGCCCCGTCTGTCTTGAATTTCTCAAAACCAAAGCAGCAGCAGCACCAGAGGAAGCTTACCCAGGAGCATGTGGTTGTCACTTCAGTCCCGCTTTCTCGACTCTTCACCCTTCACCTCCCAGCACTGCCATCCCATCCGCCACGGGCACCCGCTGTGCTACAGCTCCGGCTCCCGGCTCCTGGGAGCCAGCTCATGCCTCAGCAGAATGGCAGCCTTCAGCACCTTCAGTTTTGTAAAAGTCCATCTCTCACATGGATGTTTAGTTTCCTGCATGACAGATGCATCCCCTGATGTGGGTCATAGGTCACCTCCGTTGATGCAAAAGCAACTCCCCCATGTCTTCAGAACGGGACCTGAGTCTATAAATTAGACACTGTCGAGCAATATATTAATTTATTACATTTTAGATGAAAATCGAGTGACTCATATCAAAATTTAATATAATTTCTCTCTGTTTTAATCTTCATGCAAACACGCAGAGTGGGCGCCCACTCAGCAGCTGGAAAGCTACTAACATCACTGTTTGTGTTGTGTGCTTGGAAGCATACCAGACCGCATCTGTCTCCTGATGGTTCTCGTCTCAGCTAGGTCTAGGTCTTCACTGACTCCGAGCTGCAGGCGGGAGATCCGGGCAGAACTGAAAACCCGCCGTGCTCTATGGAAGTCAGGGTCCCTCAGCGTGCAGGTGCCAGCACGCCCCCAGGGCTGGAGTGTGATCTGAGAGCGGGGTGCCATGTCCTGCTTGTGACCACCCCATGCCTGTCCTGGCAGGCGGGCAGGTCCATCCATCCCTTCCTTCTGTCAATCGTACAGCAGCCACGAGAGAGTAAATTTCTCTTGCTGAAGCCACCCAGTCCTGTGGTTGTTTGTTTTGGCAAACTCTAGCAAACTAATACAAGGACTTCTAACAGAAGTTGTAAAAGTCATATTTTTACCATTGCTTTAAGCTCTGTAAGTCTGAATCAGTTTTCTTTATTTCCCTGATAGATTTTTCTGATCTGTGAACAAGGACAAGATTGTCCTAATCATTTGATTCAGTTTAACTAGAGTCAGGGCGCTCAGCTTGACCTTAGGTTGAGTTGGTGAACAGGCTAGTGAATGAACCGCAGGGACGGTGACCCCCCGGCCAGGATAAGTGTGACCTGGAGGAGAGCTGTCTGAAGGCATAGTGGTCAGTGAGGTGCTCAGGTTGCCAGCAACGATTTTATTTTTCTCCAGAATCTGTAACTCATGATGAATTGATGTACAGATTAAAAAAAAAAACAGTTTAGAGTCTGTAGCTTTAATTATCTACATAGGGATGTCATTTTTCTATGGGGTTGCTAAATGTGTTCACCTTGATTAAACAACGCAAACCATGTAATCCCAACATCCATTCTTGCCACATCAGATGCTGACTTGTTAGCGGAGGCGTGAGGTCATTAGGGAGCTGATACACCGTGAAGGACAGACAGTGGCGACAGGTGACGTGGGGAATCCCTGTTGTGTGAGCGTCTCTGCTGGCTCCCCCACGGCAGACAAGACGTGTCTGTGGAGAAGCTGTCCTCAGGCCAGCGCCCGTCCCTGGCTTTGGCGGTGCCGAGAAATTAGCATGTACTGAATGCTTAATCAGGGCTTCCCTGGTGGCTCAGTGAGGGGGGAACCCGCCTGCAGTGCAGGAGACCTGGGTTCGGATCTCTGGGTCAGGAGGATCCCCTGGAGAAGGAAATGGCAACCCACTGCAGTATTCTTGCCTGGAAAATCCATGGACAGAGGAGCCTGGTGGGCTGCAAGAGTCAGACACTGCTTAGCAACTAAAGCCACCACAACCACATGTTTAATTATGGTGTTTTTCCCTTGTGAAATAGCTTGTTACTAGATTGACAAGTGTGAACCTTATTGATCTTGTGTGTGAGTGTGCAAGTATGTGAATCGAGATGGCTTTCTTAGACACTGTTCTGATTTTTTTTGTTGGCAATCAGTTCCCGTCTCTCTAAGACCCTCCAACGGCTGCTACAGCATACATTCCGAAACACAAAATTAATTATGTCCTTTAATACAGATCAGGGTTCAGTGGGTCCCATAGATTTTAGGATGAAGTCAGAACTCATCATACTGGCTCTAGTGTGGATGTTTCTCACCTGGAGACTGGGAATCGACTGGTATCTCCTGGGTGGTTTTTAGGAGATTTAGCTGGTGTGTTGATGGGGGCGCAGCTGTAACAGTGGCTCCTATTTTCTCGTTTATGTGGAGAGGGGAAGCAGGGGCGATGGGGCATTCGGGCTATTACTGGGCCTGGAGGGCAGGCTTGGGCCCACGCCCTGGGCACCCTCATCTCTGCCATGGCCAGAAGTCCTGAGGCCCCTGCCCCTGAGCCCATGGCCTCCGGCAAACCACTCAGCTATGAGGTCGTCTCCCTGGAACCGTTTTCACCATCTCTGCCACAATTTTGCTGGGAAAATAGAGTCCCTGAATCTGGACACTGGTCTCCTCTCACTCCCACTCACACCAAAGATTCATGCAGGGTCAGCTGATTGGTGAACAGAAATCATGTCATGTTTGGAATCCTTGTTATAGGAAGAGGAAATGCATTTAGTCATCTATCATATCTATTTATCATTTATCAATCACTTCTGTTTATCTGCCATCCATCATTTATCTGTGTTTCCCACTTCCGCACTCTAGTCAGGAGTGGGATGGGTGTGTATTAAGCTGAGAACTGACAAAATATTTATTCCTTGTAGGAATATAGCAATAGGAAAGGTCAGACTCACTGACTTCATGGAGCTTACCTTCTCCTGGGGAGGGCAGGCACTTCAGAAGGGGTCACGTCAGCAAACAGTGTCCTGGTGCCAAGGTCAGAAAGGGCAGGGCTTGGAGGAGCCAGCTGCCTGAGGTCAGGCTCAGCTCTCTGAGGAACTGACCTCCCAGTGGACACGGACAAGGGGAGGGAGGAGATGGGGAGCTTTTGGGAAGTTCATTCCGGGCAGTGAAATGCTGGGTGTGAGGACTGAAATGAGAGGAAACCTGGATGATGAGAAACACCCAGGCCAGTGTTGCTGGTGGGACGTAATCAAGATGGGAACCGCGGCAGGTGAGGTCAACAGGAAGGGAGGAGACACGAGGATCTTCAGAATATGCTGTGGACGTCACTTATGCTCTGGACGAGCTTGGATGCTCTTGGCGGTCTGATGCTGGCTGGCATGACCACTGGTCTCCAAGGGTGGGGAGGGCGACATCTGGAAGGTTTGCGTCAAGGCCGGGGATGCTGCAGCCTGGACTGAGGGGCTTCGCTCACAGGAGTTTGGATTCGAGGCGCACTTAGAAGGCAAAGACGACAGTATCTTCTGTCGGATTTATTGTGAAGTGAGAGAGAAAAATGAGATCAAACATGCCCAGTTCATTTTTAAGCTGAGCTTCTGAGTGGTTTAGTAATCACAGTGTCATTTACCAAGAAGGGGACCCTAGGGGAGAGAAAGATCTGTGGTAGAAAATCACGGTTCTCTGAGCCAGGCTGAGCGTGGTGGAGACCAGGCAGAGGTGTTGAGTAGGCAGCTGTTCACAGAGGCCCAGGGGCAGGAGAGCGGCCGGGACCGATGACCACCAGGGGCAGCAGCACACAGGTGGGATTGCAGCCCCAGAGCAGCATCAGATCAGCAGGGAGGAGGCCTGGGGCACCAGGGGAGGCCCCACAGAGCTGCGTGCCAGCCCTGCTGGGTGGCCGGGAACCACCCTGGGTCACCTGCAGGTTCACGCTCATCCCGAGCCTTGCCTGTCTCCTGCGTGAGCTCCACCCCGCATCGCCGAGTCCCCGCAGGAACACTGTCCTGCCTCCCCTCACTTCGCTGCAAAAAGCTGCCCTCAGCACCTTGTCCCCAGTCCCAGGCCCTGAAGCGGCCCCCACGTTGCTGTGGTCCTTCCCCAGGCAGAGCAGGAGCTGCCTAGTTAGTGGGGTCCACCCACAGCCCAAGGCTATTGCCTGCTTCCATATTCACTTCTTGTGTTAGAAAAGAAATTGCGAGCTCTTTTCATAATGTTTAAAAATACATACAAACCCAGAGGCAGAGGAACCAGAGATCAAATTGCCAACATCCGTTGAATCAGACAAAAAGCAAGATAATTCCAGAAAAACATCTACTTCTGCTTCATTGACTATGCTAAAGCCTTTGACTGTGTGGATCACAACAAACTATGGAAAATTCTTCAAGAGATGAGAATACCAGACCACCTGACCTGCCTCCTGAGAAACCTGTATGCAGGTCAAGAAGAAACAGTTAGAACCGAACATGGAACAACGGACTGGTTCAAAATTGGGAAAGGACTACATCAAGGCTGTATATTGTCACCTTGCTTATTTAACTTATATGCAGAGTACATCATGAGAAATGCTGGGCTGGCTGAATCACAGCTGAAATCAGGATTGCCAGGAGAAATATCAATAACCTCAGATATGCAGATGACACCACCCTTATGGCAGAAAGCAAAGAAGAACTGAAGAGCCTCTTGATGAAAGTGAAAGAGGAGAGTGAAAAAACTGGCTTAAAACTCAGCATGCAAAAACAAAGATCATGGCATCCAGTCCCATCACTTCATGGCAAACAGATGGGGAAACAGTAGAAACAGTGACAGACTTTATTTTCTTAAAGTCTTTTCTTAAAGTCACTGCAGATCGTGACTGCAGCCATGAAATTAAAAGACTCTTCCTCCTTGGAAGAAAACCTATGACCAACCTAGACAGCATATTAAAAACCAAAGATACTACTTTGCAGACGAAGATCCATGTAGTCAAAGCTATGGTTTTTCCAGTAGTCATATATGGATGTGAGAGTTGGACTATAAAGAAAGCTGAGTGCAGAAGAACTGATGCTTTTGAACTGTGGTGTTGGAGAAGACTCTTGAGAGTCCTTTGGACTGCAAGGAGATCCAACCAGTGCATCCTAAAGGAGATCAGTCCTGAATATTCATTGGAAGGACTGATGCTGAAGCTGAAACTCCAATACTTTGGCCACCTGATGCAGAGATGACACTGGAAAAGACTCTGATGCTGGGAAAGACTCAAGGCAGGAGGCTAAGGTGACGACAGAGGACAGGGAGGTTGGATGGCATCACCGACTCAATGGATATGAGTTTGAGTAAGCGCCAGGAGATGGTGATGGACAGGCAAGCCTGTGTGTTGTTGTCCATGGGATCACAAAGGGTCAGACAGACATGACTTAGTGTCTAAACAACGAGCAACAGCAAGCCCAGTGGCGTCCCCTGGTCTGTAAAACCTAAAATTCAGTGGTTTTCAGAATTTTGGGAGAGAAAAAACATGGTTAGTTGTACTCCATAATTGCTTGGTTCTGGTGAGTAGGAGCTCTTTTTTTTTTTTTTTTTGTCAATTTATCAAGTCAGTTTTCTTAGACCCATTCTTTAGTTTCCAAACTAACTCAGCAAATGAACACAGTAAATGCAGGCATTTTAATTTTATTTCATGGCATAAAATTTAGCAAACTGCACTCTAACTCTGTTAAGTGGAATGTGTGATGGCCCTGTCTCTGAGGGGCTTCCTCTGGGGACAGCCTCCAGGTTGGCAGAGGCTTTGGGTAACCATAACTAGTGACAGACACCTGACTAATACTGGGTGAGCCTTGAATTTTGAGTCCATTTATAGCCAGTAAATATTTTAGATGTACATAATTTAACAGGAGCTTAGAAATATTTCCTATTTTATAAAAAATAGAATTCCAGTTAAAAGCCAAGCATAATGAAAAACAGTGGCATGCCAGACTTAAAATATACGTTCTTCACCAGGACAAATACAACTGAGGCACATCAGGATGCTTCACGATGAACGTCCAGGGAGCCACGTGCATTTGGGGCCCAGCTCACTCTGTTCTTTCACTTTTCCCACACCTTCTACCATGCCAGACGCCTCTTCTTCACTGAATGTGGGGATCACATGTCACTGTGTTAGGATCTTCTCTGATAAGCTGAGTTCATTGCTTCCTCTTTTACTGCCATCAAACAGATGCACATGCTATTTCCTTTTCAGAATGCACAACTATAAGTACTGTTTACTATTTCTTTTCATGTCTATGAATAATGAACTCATTGAGAGTAGGGGTCTTTTAATTTTATTTTTAATGACTCAGCCATAAAGAATCTGCCTGCAGTGCAGGAGATTTGCAGGAGACATAGGTTCGATCCCTGGGTTGGGAAGATACCCTGGAGGAGGGCATGGCAACCACTCCAGCATTCTTGCCTGGAGAGTCCCATGGACAGAGGAGCCTGGCAGGTACAGTCCATGAGGTCACAAGAATTGTACACAACTGAGTGACTGAACAGCAGCAGCAGGAGTGTTCACACAGCCTCTCCCCTGGTGAGGGTTCAACTAGGTCCCACTTGTAAGTCTGGTGTTCACAGCTCTCCACGTGGAGAGTGTGGCTCCATCCTGTCACCACTTACCTGTAGGGCAGAGATGCTATCCTGTAGTTACCGACTGTGTTTATGGCACTGTTTTCTGGAATGTTCACAAACCTGTCTGTGAAACCCAGCCTCCTGCCTCTGCCCAGCGACGAAGTTTCTGCCTGAAAACTTGGTGCAGCTTCTGATTGTATGCATTTCCACCCCAGTCATGCTGTATCTCACGGCTGCTGGGGATACTCTGCCTCCTTCCAGAAAGCTCAGTTGTTACCTCATGGGATGAGCAGTGTCAGCAGAGTGGAGAACTTGTCGGGTGTTTACGCCGGGTCGGTTCTGCCTGTGCGGACGTCTCATCACCCCTGCAAGAGAGCTGTACATGGCCTCGGGGCCACACGGGAGTTCCGGCTTCATCAGACAGGAAGGGCCGTGAGGACATGGACACGGCTCCTATCTCTGGAGTGAACGCAGTCTGTGTTATGCTGCTGTAGAGCCTCATTTAACCTTCTCCAAATCAGGACAAACTGCTGTCTGGGCCCCATAACAACAGATGGACACTTGTAATTCCATGACATCAGAGTTTCAGTGGAGTGACATACCCTTTTTCTCAGAGACCGTGGCATAGACTGTCCCCTGCTTGTTTGCACTGACTGTGAACTTAAATCTGCGGGGACTTTACAAAACTACGAGAATTGAGTTGTTCTCACAGTTGCCCTTCTAAAATCAAATGTGATTCTATGTCCCCAGTGTGGTCTATAATTATGCCTTGGTATTCATTCTGCATGTTTTAGTAAGTATGGCAAGCAGTTTCTTCTAATGTCACTTTAAGGCATTAACATTGCTCCAGATGTAAAATTATTTAAGGCAGAATATTATATCTATTTTCCACTGAAGTTTTCTTTTCAGTATTATAACATGGGAAACAAATAGTGTTATTCTTTCAAAAGTTCTTCTTGATGGGGATTGATACCTGTTTGCTTAGCTACATTGTTTTTAGCCTCTTATCCATGCTGCAATTATGGAGACTTAATATGTACAAGGGAGAGGGGCATGGCAGCCCACTCCAGTGTTCTTGCCTGGAGAATCCCATGGGCAGAGAAGCCTGGAGGCTGCAGTCCGTGGGGCCACAAAGGGCTGGATGCCACTGAAGCAACTCAGCATGCGTGCGGCTTCGCTTGTCCCTCAGCTGGTAAAGAGCCCTCCTGCAGAGCGGGGACCCAGGTTGGATCCCTGGGTTGGGAAGAAGCCCTGGAAAAGGGAAAGGTTACCCACTCCAGTATTCTGGCCTCGAGAATCCCATGGACTGTATAGTACATAGGGTCACAAAGAGTTGGACACGACTGAGTGACTTTCACTTTCAATATATACAAGACACCCGAGTAAGTAGATTTCTTTTTTCTGTCTTTCCTAAAATACCAGTGAAGAGAGAGGTAGGCACTGTGTTGTAATACCTAAAACAAAACGTTTCCTGGCAGTCCCCTGCCTGAGGGGGCTGACCTACTTCTCCTCTGCAGAGAGCAGAAGTATAAATGGTCTCAGATCTCAGCAGTGACCACACAGCTTCCAGATCAAACCCAGCCTGAACCCAAATTTCACCTAAGGCTGGATATTCTCCTCCTCTCCCTGGAGCCGGCTCTGCAACAGTGTAGCTGGGCACTGCGGGAAATGCCAGCATGCTCTGCCATTTAAGGGAGAGTTCATCATTTTTTGTCATTTCAGGATATGGGGAGCTTGGCGAACTTGTCTCTGTGCAGACTTCATGTGCATAAACTACGAGCTCAGCCCAGATTAAAGCCTTATTGCCATTTTCTTTTCTATCTTTGGAGTACGGTGGGGATCTCTCCCTAAATGGATCAGGAAGACACATGAGCATAAAATGTCCTGAACAGAGCAGCCCCTGAGTGGAGGCTTCTTCACTGACCCTGTGGCAGGCGGGCACACGTCACCCAGAAAGTGTATAGCAGCCTTGGTGGGTATATATGCTAACACGAAATGCCAAACTGAGATGTGTTTTCTTGAGAAAGATTAAAATGTAGAGTTACAGCCTCTCTTTGAGCTTTCCCCAGGGATCCCCCATAGAGTCAGCTCAGGTTCTGCCACAGACACCCTACCTGCCATTTCCTGTGGCTTTTCACAGTTGAAGTTCAGATTTGTCATCGTCTTCCCTAGTGAGCACCCAGACCCTGAGAACATGAGCATCTGCCCTCCTGGTGCACAGGGCCCTGGGCAGGGCCACTTGCTTAATAAGCACGAAAAAGTCCCCGTGAAAGTACTGAGGCATCGAGCTTTGCCTTTTTCCGAGTCACCTGAGTTATCATCAAATTGTTTACTTGCTCTTTTATGTCATTCTAAGTGAAGATGCAGAGTACATCATACGAAATGCCAGGTTGGATGAATCACAAGCTGGAATCAAGATGGCAAGAAGAAATATCAACAGCCTCAGATAGGCAGAGGATACCACTTTAATGGCAGAAAGTGAAGAGAAAATAAAGAGCCTCTTGATGAAGGTGAAAGAGGAGAGTGAAAAGGCTGGTTTAAAACTCAGCATTCAAAAAGCTAAGATCATGGCATCCAGTCCCATCACTTTATAGCAAATAGAAAAGGAAAAAGTGAAAGCAGTAACAGATTTGGGGGAAAATCACTGTGGAGGGTGACTGCAGCCAAAAATTAAATGATACTTGCTTCTTGGAACGAAAGCTATGACCAACGTAGATAGCATATTAAAAGCAGAGACATCGCTTTGCTGACAAGTCTGTATAGTCAAAGCTGTGGTTTTTCCAGTAGTCATGTATGGATGTGAAATTGGACCATAAAGAAGGCTGAGCACCAAAGAATTGATGCTTTCAAAATGTAGTATTGGAGAAGACTCTTGAAAGTCCCTTGGACAGCAGGGAGATCAAACCAGTCAGTCCTCAGGAAATCAACCCTGAATATTCATTGGCAGGACTGATGCTGCAGCTGAAGCTCCAGTTCTTTGGCCACCTGATGTGAAGAGCTGACATGAGTTTGAGCAAACTCTGGGAGATAGTGAAGGACAGGGAAGCCTGGAGTGCTGAGTTACAAAGAATCAGACGTGACTTAGCTACTGAACAACAAAAACAAGTGAAGAAAAATTTTAACTTTTAATTATCAGCATGGATTTTACCTTTTGTCCTCACACAATGCAATGCCAGCTTTAAATAAAAGTGAGAGACCGTGGAACTCAGATCGCTGGAGTCAATTGTGTCTCCTGAGTGGTGCACTCACAGGCGCTGTCTTGTTCTGAGGAGCAGCGGGCCTGTTTTCTTCCTGGTGTGCCGCATCACACCTGGACGCTGCTTATGCCCGAGTCATTACTGGCTGCCACCCTATCACTGAGTTTCTTAACACCTGATTCAGTTCTCTCCAACCTACAGGCTGCGAAACGTGGTCCAAAGAAGTTGAAATCGATGTTCTTGGAAATTTTAAATCTTTTCAGGGGAGTCCATAAAAGCAGCAGAGGATGGGACCAGGGACACATTTACATAAGCCGTGTGACCTTCCTTATTCCAGTGTCCAGAACCCTCCAGCTGCATCCACCCTTCGTGAAAGGGAAACCCCGCTTCTGGAAAACTTTGCTGGGACCTCCACCTTAGGATCAGCACCTTTAGAGAACAGAATGCAGTTCACGTTCACCGTCCAGCTGCTAGAGCTCCAGGTGAGGAGGGGCACGCCCCCACTGGCAACCATTCAGGGTCCAGGCTCTGTCACCCCAGGTGTGGCAGCCAAGTCAGGGCAGGCGGGCGAGGCTGTAGGGTGCCTACCTGTTCTGTTCGCGCTTCTGTGGCCAGAACTCGTCAGCACAGGTTCCCTTAGAGCGACTTGACTCCATGTCACTTGCTTGTGCACAGTATGGTCAGCCGCTGGCGCCCAAGGTTGGTCTGTGGGTTGACCCATCTCCGCCAGGCGTTGCTGGCTGGAATCAGGGCGTCATCAGCAGTGTAGGTCCAGAGCGAGTGTGGCCGGGTGCTGACCAGGGCCGCGCGTCCTGACATGAGCCCGGCCCTGAGGACTGTGTTGAGCAGCTGGTCCTCCGCTCAGAGGCTGATGGCCAACGTGCTTCTGTTTGTTGATAATCCAGGGACCATCGTGGAGCATGGTGGGGCCAGTGCAAAGGCTTAATTCACCATCCACAGGTGAAAACAGCACCCAGCGGGTGACGCACCAGAGGTGTGTTCGTGCCTTAGAGAGGGTCGTGGGTGCCCAGCACAGTGTCCCTAGGGTGAGATGATGTAGAATCCAGTTTCCCGAGGTCACTGCTTTCGCTGGGTGCCCTGCCCTCTCTCCTCACCTGCCCTGCTCCCCCGCTGGCCGCACATTCATCCCCCACAGCCTGACCTCTGTTCACACCACCTCATACGTGTAAACCTGCCGTCCTCTCTCCCAGAAGCTGTGAAGGGGATCAGCACACTCCCAGCCCCACTTTCCTGGAGGCCTTCCGGGGACTTGGAACGTCATGATCTGGACGTTTTCTGTGAGCTCCTCCTGTTTCAGTCCTTGCTCTCCACCCCTAGTCCTCGACGGCAGGACCTGTGTGCACTGTGCTCCGGGCAGTGTTTCTCTGACATCGCCTTGGATAAATGACACCTGTAGTAGCATCTTCTCCACCTTGGGAAATGACTGCACTTTCCGCAGGGTCCTGACCCTGAAGACGTGTGTTTGCTCTGCTCTCGACTCGTGGCGATTCAGTTCAGTCACTCAGTCGTGTCTGACTCTTTGCAACCCCATGAATTATAGCACGCCAGGCCTCCCTGTCTGTCACCAACTCCCGGAGTTCACTCAAAATCACATCCATCTCATCGGTGATGCCATCCAGCCATCTCATCCTCTGTCGTCCCCTTCTCCTCCTGACCCCAATCCCTCCCAGCATCAGAGTCTTTTCCAATGAGTCAACTCTTCGCATGAGGTGGCCAAAGCACTGGAGTTTCAGCTTTAGCATCATTCCTTCCAAAGAAATCCCAGGGCTGATCTCCTTCAGAATGGACTGGTTGGATCTCCTTGCAGTCCAAGGGACTCTCAAGAGTCTTCTTCAACATCACAGTTCAAAAGCATCAATTCTTTGGCGCTCAGCTTTCTTCACAGTCCAACTCTCATATCCATACATGACCACTGGAAAAACCATAGCCTTGTGCTTAATTCTCCAGATTGCGCCGTGAAGAAATAGAAGTCAGAGAAGCTGGAAACCCACCTGAGGGCACAGGGTGACAGACTCACAGCAGAATTCAGACCCTGGGGTGTGTGCTGGGCGGTGACCTCCACCCCCATTCCTGGGGTCCCTCCCCCTGACCCGGCCCCTGGGGTGTGTGCTGGGCGGTGACCTCCACCCCCATTCCTGGGGTCCCTCCCCCTGACCCGGCCCCTGGGGTGTGTGCTGGGCGGTGACCTCCACCCCCCATTCCTGGGGTCCCTCCCCTGACCCAGCCCCTGGGGTGTGTGCTGGGCAGTGACCTCCACCCCCCATCGTGGGGTCCACGTGTTTCTGTGAACAGCTCAGTGTTCATCGTTGTTCAGAGTTCTTGGTTACAGTGCTGAGCATCCCAGAGCCATGTGTTGAAGGCAGACTCTCCCCTACAGCTCCTGGAAGAGGATGGGGATGCAGAGGGAGTGGAGCCCAGTCCTGACTCAAGGGTCCCAGGCGTCGTGGAGGAAGCCCTGGGTCATCCTTCATGTTCCCCGGGGAGTGGACGGTTAGCTGGGGGCTGGGGGACATCAAGCTTGTCTGCCCCATGTCCATACATGTCCTGCCTGGTAGACTGGGTGGGGCGCCCAGCTCTGGATGTGGCTGCACTGGGGAGTGGGCAGTGGTCACAGCTCGAGGAGACGCTGAGTGATCAGTTTATCTCCGTGCAGATGGTGAGGGTATTTTTAAACATAGCAAGGCCATGTGACAGCAGTCATCTGGGTTTCCAGTTGTCTTCGCCCCAAAGTCACTGTGCAAGCACAGGGTTTCCGGAAAGGGCTGCTGATGCTGTCGTTTTGCTTATTCTTCCTGGTGCCCTGGCTGCGGGCATTTCACCCAGAGGCTGGGAGTTTAGGTAAAGGACAAGCATCCACTGCTTGGCGGATGACGTAGTCTCACAAGGACCCCCAGGTCTGAAGGGACAGTGGTCCTTGCCCCGGCCTGAGCTTCTGCACAAAGGGCAGGTGGGTTCCTGAGCAACCCATGTGCGCCCATAAGCACTTTCCTCCCACTGCTGAGCCCACCACTGTCAGACGCATCCCCTGAGATCCTGAGGACATGGAGGAGCAGCCACGGCCCTGTCCTCCTGGGGCTCGGGCTCGTGGGGAGCAGCAGGCCTCCCCCTGCCTCCTGTGGGTGTTCTCAGCAGCTCAGAGCCCACTGGCATCCCCTGATGCAGCCCCACCAGCCCCCTGCCCTGCCTGGCGCCTGCATGACAGCATCCCTCAGGATGCAGGACTGGGCCCAGAGCCCTCAGGCCCTGCCCCACCGGGCCCTCCCTGCAGACACACCTGAACGGGGGCCTCACGTCCCCAAAGTGTCTGCAGGCAGGGTCGTGTCGTCCACAGGACCCTGTGTCACAGGAACCTCCCGGAGCCTGTGCCACATGGTTGTACCTGCAGCAGCGAGGCTGTGTGACCACAGATGCAGGCCTCGGTCCCCGAGCTCCCCCGCTCACTCCAGGCAGGTCTGCACCCGTGTCCGTGGGGCTCGGCTAGACACCACTTGAGTCAACTCCTGCCTGCAGCCGCCATGTAAGCTGGGGTCAGAGCAGGGAGGTGGGTTGTGCCCCAGACTGACAGAAGCAAGGGGGCACAGAAACACAGGGTCTGGGCTTCTTCCCACCCCCGCCACCCGGACTCACGCCACCTGACCCATGAGACTGGGGCTTCTGCCAGTGGAGGGCGTCACTAAGGAGCGGAGTGCTTCCCTTATAGGGGAGCTTGTCTGCCTGCTTGTCTGCAAGCTTGTCCGTGGCTGCTTGTGGGGAGCAGCGGGCAAGGACCACTGTCCCTTCAGCCCTGGGAGTCCTTGTGAGACTAGGTCACCTGCCAAGCGGTGGATGCTTGTCCTTTACCTAACAGACAAGATCCAGGACATGCCTGGGGGCACCTGGCCACCAGAGCCTCCTCCAAGGCTCCTTGCAGTCCATGTTGAGGGGTGGGCAGGGGCGTCCGCAAAGCTGGGCCAGATTGCTCCTCTGCTGTTCTGGAAATTCTGTCCATCTGCCTACAAGCCACTGAGTTGAGAGCAAAGGAGAAATGGACAGCAGTAAACACTAACAGCTTTACAACTGCAAACCCGAGTCTCCCGAGCTGGAGGCCGTTGCGGTCAGGGGTGGCAGGCTGGCAGCAGACGCCTGCGGGCCTCAAATCCCGCCTGGGCTGGTGGTCCTGCGTCTCCTGCCCCCGACAGCACCTGTAAACTGTGCGCTGCGTGGCGCAGACTTCCAGGAGCTCAAGTGCAGTCTGTTGACTCGCACTTGTGGAGGCAGGCTTCTCAGCCATACTTCACTGTCCGCTTAATCTTCCTTAAACACACCCATGGATCGAGGACGCTGCTCCCAGTTAGTCTGCAGACACCCCAACCCCCTCTGCCCCCACAGCCCCATCCTGAAAGACCATGGGGCCTGCAGCTTGTGGTTTGGCTGCCACGGGCGTTTTCCCACGGCAACCTTCCTGCCCCTGCCCTCTGCGGCGGCAGCCCTGGCCCAGCTGTTCCCAGCCACCTGGACCCCCAGTGTGGAGGCAGCAGCAGGCTTAGACAGAAGGGCACAGTGGCTCCCCCACTGCCCCTCTGCCTGCCCGCTCTGGGAGCCCCGAGATCGCATGGGCTGGGGGTCACCTGGGGTGCACGTCCAGGAGCACAGAGGTCGTGACAGGAGCAGACATAAGCTGTGTAAGGGCCCCTGGGGACACAGTCTGAGTGGCCACAGGGGCTCCTACGAGGAAGCAAGCCCAGTGAGGACACGGTCACCTTCCGCTTGTGCCTTCACTGATGTGAACACTGGAGCAGGGGCCTCACCTAATCATCTCCTTTAAGGCTTTGTCCTCTTGGGAGGTAACACTGCACCCTTACTGAGTGAGGAGAACCCCAAGTCTTGGGAGGTCACAGGACCTGCTGGCAAGGGGGTGCAGCAGCAGACCTGAGCTCCGAGTGGCCCTCCCAGACGGCCCATGTCGGCACAGTGTGTGGAGGGCAGTCTCTCAGCGCTCCGGTCAGAGTTCTACAGACATCCTGATAGTAAATTAAAAGTCAAATCTTTCTATCTTCTTCTGGGGTCCCGTGACACACGGACAGCATGTATATTCACAGGGACCTGTGCAACCATCGTGTTACCCATGTAAAGGGTGGTGGGGATACCTCCAACGCCTCCTGCTCTGACACCATCATACCCAGGGCTGTGTGCGAAATACAGCTTCAAATAGTTTGCTTTGTGTTTTTAAAAATTGCATTTTTTTTTAATCCACCAGGATTTTCCAGGAGAGCTGTATTTAATTCTGGCACATTTGCAGTTTTATAGGATATTTAGTTTCCTTGAAGAGGTCTTAGGCAGAAGTACTTTGTTGCCAAATGGTTACTGAACATCATCATCATAAATCCCTCCTCCCTGGCATGTCTCGCAGAATGTGGAGTCAGCCCATCTTTGCCCAGTGCCACCCGGAGTCCCAGGGCCCGAGAAGGACCCAAGGCGGGCAGGGGTGGAGCATTGCTGACCCGCACAAGCACCCCCTTCTGTGCGCTCTCTCGGGCTCTCATAGGCACAGTGCCCGTGGGCTGTCCAGTCCCCACGGGACCTCCCGGCCCCAGGCGACATCCACCAGGGCAGGATCCTGGGCCTTATGTCCCGGGTGAACTGGGGTTCACCAGCCCAGTGAACTGGCCTCTGCTCTGCTCGTCCAGCTGGGCCTGGCATCTCGCAGGCATCCCCAGCATTTGCCAGAAGCTGTGCAGCCCACACGAGTGGCAGGCTGGGCAGTTGCCCCAGGAAACAAGCCTGCAGGGCCGCAGCCAGGCTGTGAGGGGCTCAGAGACTCAAGTTCCAGCTGGAGTCCAGCCTCGCGTATTCTTCCAGTCGACCCAGTGGATTCCCGACACCACCAGTAGTTGAGTGGGGCCCACAGTGGTGGCCTGTGACTCTGTCCCATCACCTCCCTGCCCGATGACTGGACGCGTGGGTGCAAGGCAGGGCTGGTGCTCAGCAGCCCTTAACTATTCACGCAACCCTGCATCTGGCAGGTGGAGCCCAGGCAAGGATGTCGGGGGAGATGACCCTCTCCCCAAGCATCCTGTGCCCAGACCCTCTACATGCACACTCTCACACGAGCATTTCTCTAAAGACAAGAATCACAGGCATCTGCTCCTTACAACAGGCCACTGTGGTGGAAATGCCACTGGAATGCATTTTATCTGTTTTCACCACAGTCTCTGCTCGCCCTCCCACTATCCACTCACCCCAGCCTTTCCTGAGATTCCAAAGTCCAGACTGTATTTCCCCCTTAAGTACGTCTTCACCCTTCTTTTCAGTCAATCAGTGAAACGTCTCTGAGACGCAACGCGCCCTTTCCCGCTGAGGCCAGGCCCCTGCATCCTCCTCAGGTCTGTGCTTCTGTGTCTCCAGCTTCACTGCTTCTTGCCCTGGCTCACAGGGCAAGCCACGTCTCTGCTTACCTTCCCTCCACTTTTTCCTGTTGACCCCGGCCCTTTGTCTGCCCCTGCCCTGCAGGGCTGCCCCCGCCCCCGGCCCTCCCTCTGGGTACTGAGGTGGCTTCAGGTGGAGACTCCTCTCCCCTCTGTGTGGATGCAGGAGGTAACACCACTGTGCGCTCACTGAAGTGACACGTGATGAAGGCGGTCCCACTCGAGCGCGTTCACGCTGCATCCCAGGATGGGGCACAGCCCCCCGTGTCTGTGGACGGGTGCATAGCTAAAGAACACACGACACCCGGGAGCGTTATTCACCCATGAAGAGGAAGGCAACCCTGCCATTCCCAGCAATATGAATGGACCTCAAGGGCCTTGTGCCCAGTGAGCTAAACCAGACCCATGAAGAAAAACAACATGTGATCTCACTTAGACGTGAAATGTAAGACCTTCCGACACGTAGAAGCAGAGGGTAGATGGGGGGCCTGGGATCAGGGACCAGGGGAGCCAAGGAGGAGCTGGTGCCCGGAGCAGAGCCACAGGGCCACAGGACAGGTGAGCCAGAGCAGACCATCCAGCGTGGTGACTGTGGGTGAGCTCCACATCAGGGCCCAGGGGCTCTGACCACACGGCGGCCACCGTGCAAGCCGGGCGTGCTGACTAGCTTGGCTGTAGCAGCCACTGTGTGCACGTGTCTCAAGCCAGCATGCGGGACTCCCCAAACACACGCTTCTTGTCTAGAGGATATTCTTGCTTGAAATCAGGGACCATGACTGGACGACCACACCGCCAGGACTGGGATTTTTATGGGCTCCTAAAAAAACTGAATTTACAGGGTCTTCAGTGTGTATGTTGTTTTTGTTTTCGTTTTATCAAATTGGCTTGCGTGTTTCAGGTTAGAATCCTGACATGGACAAGTCGATAAATGGACTTAGGCTGGGATTTTCCGTGAGTGCCCGCGGCTGACGAGATTTCCCATCTCCCCCTTTCTGCGCCCCCTTTAACATTACTGGAGGTGACTAAGCAGAACTCCAGAGTGAGAGTTAACTAGCGTGTGGGGTCTGGGGGTGTGGAGATGCCAGCGGAGTCCTGAGTGCTGCGCTTGGCCTTCCTCCCCACTGCCTGGGCTCAAGAGCTGCTTTAAAAGCCCAGCCCGGCTCTTCCGCGCCCCACGTGCTCAGCCCAGGCTGCTCCTGGGCAGCACCTTGGCTACCAAGCCAAAATGCTGAGGCCAGGGCCGCGGGTCCAGCTGCTCCCCCTCCTTTGAAGGTTAGGTAGCCGCTGCGCTAACACAGGGTGGCTGCTAGGGAGAGACCTGTGCTTGCCACGTTCCTTTTTCTGCTTGTTTCTCACATTTCTTTGAACTGAGACATACACATTAACCAGTTCTTAGTAGCTGATAGTCTGCTCTCCCGCAGCGGGTCTCCATGACCACCCTTAGGCTCTGTGATGTGGTGGGAGGTGGTTATGGTCTGTCACAGTGCAAGGCTGACAGCCGAGACCCAGGGGCAGGAGGCAGAGGCCACGAGAGCACAGCCCAGCCCATGGGGCCAGACGGCCCTCCTGCAGCCACGCGTGGTGGTCCTCCAGGGCACAGCGCATGAGGGCACACCAGGCCTGTGTGCAGGGTCCTGGGACTCAGTCACGGGGCAGCTAGCGGCACAAGCGTCCAGCATGGCCCGTGGCGCCAGGTGTGTACAGACACGCTTACCAGGCAGGCAGGACACCCAAGGGCTCTGAGGCCACCTCCCAAGAGTGTCCCTCTGGTCCTCTCCCTGGCATCTGTGGAGTTAGGACCTGCGAGTTAGCCCTTCCTGCTCCCCAAGACCTGGCCAGGCTGCACATCTTCATAAACATGATGCATGGTCTCTGGACATCCATCCACCTTCCCTGAGCCGGGTGTCTGTGCAGGTGGGTGTTTGGTGCCCCAGGGCAAGAGGAAGCATTAGTGATGCCTCTGGTGTGTCTGAGGGAGTCAGCAGCCTCAGGGGACCCACTGTCCTCTGGTCAAGGCTGAAAACCTGTTTATTTTATGAGATAACCACCTTAGTTTGGGAGGGTTGCCATGACAGAATGCCACGTTGTCCCACATTCACAGGTTGAAATTAAACTCCAATGGGGTGGTATTGGGAGGGGCCCTTTGAAGAGGAGAGGTGAGGGGTCATGAGGGTGGGGCCCTGTGATGGGATCTGTACCCTGATGGCAGAGGCCCCACGGAGCCCAGCCCTTCCCCTGCGTGAGGACCCCGGAGGGGCCTCAGCAGACACTGGACCCGCTGGTGTCCAGACCCTAAACATCCACTCCAGCCCTGAGAGACGCCCACGACTGTGGTGTCACTACAGCGGTCTGAACAGACTCAGACGCCTGGGCGTGTGGCTCCTCAGCACTGAGAGACACCCACCCCCAGCCCTGAGAGACGCCCACAACTGGGTGTCACTACAGCGGTCTGAACAGACTCAGACGCCTGGGCGTGTAGCTGAGTATCCGAGCCGCTGCGTCCTCTAGTCCTGGGCCTGGAACTGAGGTCAAGGCGCGAGCGGGAAGGCTCCTCGAGGCTGGCTCCTACACAGTGACCTCCAGGGTCGCCCACGTGGCAGTGTCTCAGAGCCCCTCTGCTTGTGAGGACACCATCGACTGGACTAGGACCCACCCCCGACAGGCTCCTTTCACTGGATCCCTCTTCAAAGGTCCCTCCAAGTATATCACGTCCTGAGGTTCGGGGGTCCTGAGGGTTCAGCTTGTAACAATAACTTACTGTTAACAAGCCTACCTGCACCCTGTCCTGCTCCCAGCGGTGGGCTCAGACTCCAGTCCAGGACCAGCTTGTGACAAGATTCCCCTGCCTGCAGCCTGAAAAAAATAGGACATTGTGGTGATAATTTTAAAAAAAAAGCATTGAAGTCGCAGGACTGGCGTTGGTGCTGAGAGTGCTCCTCCCTGAGTCTCCGCATTCTCTTATGTTGTTGTGAGAGTGAGTGCTGTTTTGCTTTCACCTCCCACTTGGTGAAGTCGACACTGCAGACGCGCTGCTCCTCTCATCAGGGATTGTGATGTGGCCTCGCTTCCCCACCTGCCAGTTTCCCGCCCCTGTGTGGCCGGACACTCCTCACGGGTGGTCCCTGTGCACAACAGGCCCCACCCTTGGGCCTGCCCCCTCTCATACAGAGAGCTCTCCCTGCCTCCCCCACCCGCCGATGGAATGGAGCCTGCCTGCCCCACAGGGCCTGTGCAGGTAAAGCCTGCAGTCTGGACTCACAGGTCAGGGCCCACTCACAGCTAGGGTGCCCTTGGCAAGTTTCAGGACCCTTTTGTGCCTCAGCTTCCTGCTCTGCAGGAGGGGATGTCCTCATCAGGGTGTTCTGAGAATGCCCTGCTCTCACACACATCACCAACTCAGGTGGCTCCTTCTCGGTTGCACAATGTGGTGTGTGCCTCCGTTGGAATAAATGTTGCCACTTCTGGGCAAAGGTGTGTTCCTGGTCCTGATGCCTGAACACATCAGACACCAAGCATGGCCCTCCACTCAGCCACTTCGGCCACTTCCACACTGATACTGAGGAAGGTGGTGATGGGGAGGAACAGCCAGAAGACACCTGTCCCTGGCTCTTTGCAAAGACTATCCCCACGGAGCAGGCAGCAGGTGCAGAAGTGACGCCAGGAGATTCCTGGGCCTGCAAACTTCATATGAAGTCAGGTTTGGAGAGTCCTATCCTTTACCTGAAGGTGCAGGGTCACAAGCCCTCCAGGTAGAGTCGGTCATCTGTTTTTCTTCTCCAGATGAGCCTGGATTTCTCTCATCAACCAGTGATTGCTACATGGTGATGTTTGCTCTCCTGTCCCAGCTGCTAAAATCTAGAGATGACATTTAGGTTCAAAATTACAGAAACTATTTCACCCCAGGCACTCTCCCTTCCTTGAAAAGCATTTCTGATATTACTTCCATTTTTTTATCTGAACTTTCCTGTTTGACACATTTTAATATGAAAAGCAATCTCGATTGTTTTAAGAAAATAGGTTTAAACTGCAAAGTAATTGGGTTAAAATGCATGCTTTCCTTTAGCGATAAGATTGTCAATAACACATGACGCGTTGCACGGTACCGCTCTGTGGTTCTCGTGGCTCTCTGCATTGTGTGTGTCAGCGCCATTAATCTATCTGATCTTTGAGGACGGCACACAGGTGATTGTCGCTGTTTCATGAGTCAACTGTCTGGTGGGTTGGGCACAGGTGCTTCGAACTCGAGCATGTGACTTTTGGAGCCTTTTTGTGGTCGGTAGAATGAGGCTTGTAATACCTGCCGCAAAGTTGTAAAAGCTAAACAAGCATGTGTATAGTGTGTCCCCTGTCATTTCTGCAGCCACAGCCCTCTAGGAAGAAAACACAGAGGCAGAGGTTAATGACTCAGTGAGGCAGGAGGGATGGGCAGGCTTGACTTCCACATATGCTGCTGCATCCGGGGCATCTCCAGCCACGGGATTGAGCCAGGGTCCAGGCTCTGCAGACCGCCAGGCCTGAGCCCCTCGCGGCTGCGCTCACAATAGCTGTGGGGCAGCTATGACCCCCGCCTGCTGACGTGAGCATCCTGCTGGATTCAGGCTCATTCCCAGGAGCCTGCGGATACAGCCCTGTGTGCCCTGTCCGTGGTGCTGATACACTCCCCACGCCATGTGCCCTGTCCGTGGTGCTGATATCCCCCAACCGCCTGTGTGTGCCCTGTCCGTGGTGCTGATACACCCCCAGCACCCTGATGCAGACACATCCCCCACCCCCGCGTGCCGTGTCCCTGGGACTTCATAGACTTTGTCATCTGGGTGGTTGTGTGTGTCTTGACTCACACTGGAGATCACCACCAAGGTATGTGGCCTTGCTTGGAGATATTATTAAATGTTAAATGTTGGTGGCATTGACCTATACTTTTTGTATATATTTTTATTTAGTTAGTTTTCATTGTGCTGGGTCTTCTTTGCTATGCAGGCTTTTCCTTCATTGTGACGAGGGGGGTTACTCTCTAGTTGGGGTGTGCAGACTGCTCATTTTGGTGGCCTCGCTTATTGCAGAACACGGGCTCTAGGGCATGCAGGCTTCAGTAGTTACAGCTCGAGGGCTCCAGAGCACAGGCCCAGTTCCTGTGGTGCATGGGCTTAGCTGCCCACAGCCTGTGTAATCCTTCCAGACCAGGGATGGAACCTGTGTCTCCTGCATTGGAGGCGGACTCTACCTCTGAGCCAGCAGGGAAGCCCTGACCTACCCTTTCTGTGAACAAATGATGTCATGTGTGGAGCAGGATGGGGAGGTGTTAGCTGCAGAGCGAGGGTTTGGGCCTTGCTCCCAGGTCTGCTCAGGGTAGCCCTGTTGGAGGGGCACGGGTCCAGGTGCCCTTTGGGTTCCAGTTGCCTGCACAGATGAAGCACCAAGGGGTGGTACACTGGGGCACTAAATGCTAACCTCTGCTATACAGCTGAGACGTGTAGATTGGATATTAGTGGAGCTGAGGAGCTGCTCAGCCTCCCCAGGACTGAGACACCGAATGAACACAGATGTGTTGAAGAGAAACTTGAACTCGTGACTCACCATGAATTACTTCAAAGTTGTGTGTTGTCACCTCATAAGTCTGGTAGATGCCTGAAACTGTTTACTCTGTTTGTATTCATTCAACATTCAAGATGAACACTTACCTCTATCTCTAGGCACTGTCTCAGGAATGTGCCATGTTTATAAATATCCTGCATTTTTTCCAGCAACCAAAACAAATACAACATTAAAACTGATGTAAAGGGGAGGAGAACACAGCTTTCATACTGAAACAGGATTCTCTATAGGGTGCAACAGTTTCTCTAGTGTGTAAACTCCGCTGATGATTGAGACTCATGCAGAAACAGCTGGCTTAGCGTGCTTGCTTTCCCCGGGTGTGGCTGCGCAGGAGGCCCCCACGGACCCCTGGTTCTGCCTCGGCCCCCAGCCCTCACAGCCACTGCAGACCCTGCTGCACAGTCCAGGCCCTCACCCGAATGTGAATGCAAGAGTGTTGCCAAAGGCACAGGACTGGCTCAACATAAGAATCAAATTGCTATGGAGCAAAAGTACATTGTTGAAAAAGTTAAAATACAGGAGCACAGCAGGAAATGTTTGTAATGTATAGACACATGAACTTTAATATAGGAAAAAATACCTCAGATGAGAGCTGGAGATCCAAGATGGCATGCTGGGAGGGAGAAGGCTGACGGGGAAGAAGCAGTCACCTCCCGGAGCGCGGGCACAGGGAGCCCTGGAGACCCCAGCGCTGCCAGCAGTCAGGCACGCGGAAACAGGGAGAGCACAGGCCTCCTGCCTAGCATGCTGCTCGTGTTGCTAATGTCCGCGGCGTCACTGTCTATGAGAAGGCACACAGGTGCGTGGAGGTGGGTGCGGTGAGGGGTCTTACCGTCTTGGGCTCCAGAGTCACTGGGCTGACCACAGACTGCAGCGTCCGCACGTTTCTCCTCCAGCTCGACCTTGTTGACTGACAACAGCACATCCCATTCCCTCGTATTGTGACTGGAAAGATTTTCCTCCCTGTGGTTTTACATCAGTCTGTGAGCTTTGCTACATGAAAATAAAGTGCTCCCCCAAATCTGTTAATGAAAATGCCTGTGGGTGTTGCCACTGTGGTGCCTGATAGATGTAGGCACGCCTCTGTCTGTGTGTCCCAATGAGTCCCAGGGGCTCCTAACACAGAGGGCTCCTAACCCCCGTCCACCCTCTTCTCCTCTGCATCCTCAGGTTTCAGTGCAGAACCAACACGAGCGTGGGACCATCTTTTGCCACTTTCCATGTCTTTGCTCACGGATGTTGGAGAAAAGTGCTCATGTGCTCTCAAATGCAATGTGATATCAGGCGTAACGTTTCTGTCATTATTTTTTGGCAAAAGCACACAGACTAAAACAAGTAACCACGTGCTGTCTCTTTTGTCCTGAACTTGCCTTAAGACTGCTGCTCGTGGATTGGTGCTGGCAGCCAAAGGCCTCTCTGCAGCCCTGTGTGGCCTGGGCTGGCTGGGGGAGGGCATCCCAGGCTGCGCACTGCCGGCCACCCCGTCTGGAGCCCGGGGTCGCGTGGCCTTTGGCTGCGGTCGGTCCTGGCCATGACCCTCCGATGTGCTTCTCATTTCCATGCTCTCCTCCAAACACAGAGCCTCATCTCACACTCCTTCTCAGTCACGTGTGCTCCACACATATGCTGTGCCTGAAAGAGGGGGGCGTGTGATCAACACAAAAAGCCGCCTGATTGGAAATCTCATCCCGAGAGCAGGGGGAAAGTGCTCCTCTCTCTAGTGCTTTCCCTGGAAGCTCAGTGGGGCCAGTGAGCTTGGGGCCAGAACCAGGTTAACGCTCTTAATTGGACAGAAACATTAGAGTAACCATCGTGGGCGGGGCCCTTGGGGACTCACTGAGAAAGACTGATGACAGCAACTCCGCTGCAGGTCCCGCTCCCCACCACCCCCGCCCCACGTCCTAGAGGGCCTCCTGCCGAGGCCTGGGGGCAGCTCGCCCGTGCTTTCAGTTCACATTTCATCGATCAATTTTTCCTCCAACAGAGGACATTGTGGTGTTGAGGCTAGACCCTAATTTGTCATTTTAATTTTAGAATGTGTTTGAGAACACAGATTTATCTTTCTTAATGATTTGTAGAGATGAAAACAACAGCAATCCATGCATTCGTTGCCTTTAGAAATTCTCTTTCTCTCTTGATTTCGTTCTTTGGTTGTCACCAAGAGGAATCCGAGCACAGGGCTCTGGACGGCCACCTGGAGCTCTGAGCAGACATTCCTGTGGCCTCCTCCTGGGCACCGTGGTTTGGGGTCAGTGGTATTAAGTGAGTTCTGTTCCTTGGCTGGACTTCCTGACTCCATGCACAGTTTGAGCAGGACCAGAGGCTGTCCAGAGGCCCACCCATGTCAATATTAGATTTCTCCATTCAGCGGGTATGCATCAGGCCCCTCCTCCGCACGGCAGCCCCTCCTTCCTGGGGAACAGGGTAGCACAGAGGCTGCTCCTTAGATGGCACCTCACTTTGTTCAGAAATGGCTGATGCTAGCAGAGGCATCCCCCAGTTTCCTCTTCCACCGAGTCCTTCAGTGCCAAGTGCACATTTCTTCCAGGAGCAGTCTCTTTCTCAGTGAGTCTGGAGGTGACGCCAGAGGAGGCAGCCAGTCTGCTCCCTTCTCGAGAGGTCTTCCCTTTCTTTCTATGAGCACGCTCTGTACTCAGGGCCATCTGAGGTCATCTGAGGAGCCACCCCAGGGCAGGATGAGCAGCCACGTGTGGGCAAGGGCACCCCCCTCTGCCGACCCACGCGTCCTCTGGGGCTGGGGTCTTCAGGCCTTGGCATATCTGCCCTGGGCCAGGTGGGCACAGTGGCACAGGCCTAGGTGTTGGGGTGGCCCGGATTTGGACCCAGACCTCTCCCCGCTCCCTGTCTCTAAAGCATGCCTGGAGCAAGCCACCGTGGCCCCGAGTTCAGTGTTGCCGCTTCACGAGTGAGAGGGTGGCCCTGCCTCAGAGTCTGTGCAGAGGAGGATATGCCGGGCGCGCGGCTGGCGGGGCCCATTTCCGTCCTCATTTCCCCGTTTCTTGTCTGAGTCCCTGGAGCCATGGTTTCCACCCTAATATCAATCAATCAGGAGTCCCTTCCAGCCCGCTACCAGTGTGAGGGGAGCATTCCTTACCCTGAGAGCTCAACAGCATCCCAACACTGAAGAATTCACGTCTGTTTTCTTCTCGTGCACTTGTTAATTGGAAGAGTTTTGAGAAAGCACTAACTTCCCAGTGATGTTCGTTTCAGGTTAAGAAGCACGACCTCATCATTTTCTGAACTCCTCTTAGGTAACTCAGCATGAAGTGTCAAGGTAGATAACTGGTTCTCCTCCTTCCCACTTCTCCAGTCTCTGTTGTCCTGTTTGCCTTGAGGGTTGACAACTCTGAACACTCGAGGGCCTGACAGGGTGGCGGGGCGGCGGGACCGCCTGGGAGGGAGCAGCCCTCACGCCCACCTGCCCCACCATAACTGGGACTCGGGCCCAGCGGCCCTAGGTCTCTGAGCTTTCAAGACAAGCCAGAAATCTGGCTTCTGTCTGAAATCTTATTTTAGATGTTAGCAAGTAATTCATAAAAAAAAAAAAAAAAAAAGACACTGTGACTCAGGATTGGGCCAAAAGGAGTCCACCTGCAGGCTGCAGCCTGAAAGTTTCCAGGTGTGGGTGGGCCTGGCCCTGAAGGGGCACCCAGGGCAGTGGGCTCCCAAGATGCAGGGGGACACCGCACACAGAGATGTGGACACCCCCCATTTCTGCAAGGCTGGCATTGCCCCTGTGGATCCAGAAGTGGGGCGCTCAGCTTGACTCCACGTGCTTCTCATCATAAAGGAGAAAGCGTCTGCGATGGAACAGACACTGTGGGTCCAGGAATCGCTCTTTGAAAGCTTGCTCACCCGGATAAAACCATTCTTGCTGAACTAAAAGCTGTTACCTGAATGTCTTCTCACGGGTGATGGCAGTGACCCATCTTGAAAGCCAAGTTAGCGAGCACACAGACCGCAGCACATCAGCCTGCGTCCCCGTGGACAGAGCTGCCGCAGCCCCGTTACCGCGTGTCCTCAGGACCGGGCACACAGGGGAGGGGCCTTTGCAGCCAGTGGGGACAGAGTGCCCTCTGCCTTGGCACCCAGGACACCCAGAGCAGCCCATGGAGGTGCACATGTAAACTTCCTGTCCCTCTCCTTTCACCACTGAGAATAAATGTTTGCCCAGGAGCAGAAGCAGATGCTGACAGGAGCTGTGCTCACCATGAGGGATGAGCACCGTGTGTGTCCTCTGTTGGAGAAACTGCCCAGCCGCAGCTGTCCTTGTGAAGTCAAACCTTTGCCCTGCTATGCCATCCAGGGGCCATCTGACTCAGACTCTGTGCTGGGGACCCGGAGGTCCTCACAGTGCTTACAGTTTCCCCCTTTCTTCCCTCTTTATTTCCCCTCCATTTTTTTAACAGGAATTCTATCATTTCCTGAATTGTCAATATCCTCATGTGTATTTCTTCATAAAGCAAATATCACCTAGCTTGCACCAGATTCAGTGCCAAGGGCAGGAAAGAGGTAAATGAGGTGTGTGTCCTGTCCTCATAGTCCAGGGGGCTCCAGGCAGAGTGACTGGTCTTAGACCCTTAAGAGTTCACCCACAGGGTTCTGGAGGTGGAGAGAGGGGACAGCCACTGACAGTTGAGGAGAGGCACTTGGGGAGAACTTTCTGGAGGAGGTGGTGCCTGAACTGAGGCTCAGGGGTTCTGGGGGTGGGTCAGCACAGAGGGTGGAGGTGAGTGGAGGGCAAGGTAGACACAGGTGTGCCCGGCCTGGCCCAAACACGGCAAGAGGGAGTGGGACGGGAGGAGCGTGCTGGGAGGTGACCCCAGGTACCTGCCACACGCTAAGCACTTCCTGAGGTTCCTGCAGCACACTTCCTCAGCCCGGGACCACGATAAGGGAGCCCGCTGCCCTGGAGGAAAGGCCAGCCTTGGAATGAGGAGGGTTTATTCCTCACACACACACGACTAGGGAACCCAGTGACCAGTCGCTGCAAAATGCACTGTGACAAACAGTTCCTCCAAGGAGTGAGGGGTTCGTTGTTGAACCAGAATATAAGGGTTTGACCCTTATGTGGCTGTCACCTGTGGGCCCAGCTGGGCAGCATGAGGCAGAATAAATAAACTGGAAAACTTCCCTCCAGAAACTGAAGTTGAAAGGCTTTTGTTTGAGATTCTCTTCTGGATCCCACACTTCTTTAAGAATCTGGTGCAAATGTGTTTGTGTCTTTGGGGAAATCCACAGATCAGCAATAACCCCCCAAATCAGCCCCTGACCTGGGCTCCCTGACTCACAATGGTGTCCCCATGAGCCCAGCCCAGGCTCCCAGCCCAGGAGCAGCCAGGACTCTGCCCTTCCCGCCCCACCGGGGACTCCTGGGAGTGGAACCTTCACCTCCTGTCCCAGAGCCACGCTTGTCATGCTTAAAGCTGGGAGGCGTAGCCCATCTGTCATATTGCTGATAGAAAGCACTTGGCTGCTGGGCTTGGAAACCCTCTGCATCTTAGTGTCGTAACAAAGAAGTTTCACGTGTGTCTCGTTGAACACTGCTTTTTAAGGAAGTATGTTCTGTTGTGTGTGCGCTCTTACTGAGATGCAGAAAATCATTCTGTCGTGCGAGTCTTTACAGTGTATCTGGACTGTCACGTCACTTGTGTGGGTGCACACCCAAGTTTCGTGTGAACAGTGAGGAGGGAAAGAGGATGGGGGCTGGCCTGGGTGCTTGTGTGGGCTCTGCGCTCCCATCTCCCTGGGGACGTGAGTGGCTGCGGCCTCTGCCGGGCCCTGTCTGGCCCGCCTTCCCGCTCCTTATGGTCGTCACGCAGATGGCCCACACGGGCTCTGGTGAAGCTGCAGATTCTAAGTGGGGTTTGGGGGCCAGGCTTCCAGCCTGCAGACCATACCAGGGGCCAGGCTCTCATCCACTGGCACCGAACCCCTGGCTCCCTGTGGTGCTTTCCATGGATAATCTGGAAACAGAAGGAACCTTCCTGGGCGGGTTAGGAGCAGGCGCCCAGCACATGTGCAGTGTGGGCCTGCTAGGGGGCTGATGAATGAAAAGAGGTGAACACAGACCTTCCATGAGACTGAGGTGCCCACCGCCCCGTCATCTTCCCTGTGACTTCATGGGTGTGTATTTTTAATGTTGGGTAAACCACATGGTAAATTGCAGAGTTAACGGTTTATTTGATGATTCCAACAAAACACTCAGGGTGGCCTGTTCTGCTCCCAGGAACTGGGGCACAGGCATCTTCTCATATTTAGGTGAATTTCCGTGGGGCTTCCTTGCGTCCACTGCTCCAGCACAAAGGCTGCATGGCCTCTTGCGACCCCTGTGGTCTCCTTCTCAGCGTGGCACCTCCAGGTGTTGTCTCCACTCATATCCCAGCACTGACCACAAGCCCCTGGTCCCTGGCACTGTAGGGCCTGGGCCTGCCCAGGGGTGCAGCCCTACCTGCCTGAGGGGGGCCCAATGAGAGAGGAAGGCTGTGGGGGTTAAAAGCCCCCTGACCAGTGGGGAAGGGACCCTGACTTAGTATCAAACTGTTGGTGTGAGATTTGGGGGCAGCCAAACCAAAGTGCCGCAGTCTGGGTGGAAAGGCAAACAGAAACCTGCTTCTCTCAGATCTGGAAGCTGGGATCTGAGACGGGAACCTCACGGGGCTGGTCCCCAAGACCTCTCTCCTGCTCACATGGATGGCTGTCTTCTCCCCGTGGCCCCACATGGTCACCCCTCTGCGTGCATCTGGACCCTCATCTCCTCTTCCTACACAATCACCGGTCACATAGGATGTGAGTCCCCCAGGACCTCATTATACCATGACCACCACTCTGAAGGCTTGGTCCCAGATGCTGTCTCATCAGAGGTCCTAGGGTCACTGTCCAGCCCGGACGCTGGCTGTGCTGCCGGTTCCGCCAGAGATGCTGCTCGTCCTGTCTTTCCCATCTCTGTGTTTGCTCTGTTTATCTCATCATCATTGTTCAGTTGCTAAGTCATGTCTGCCTCTTTGCAATCTTATGGACTGCAGCATACTAGGCTCCTCTGTCCTTCACTGTCTCCCACAGCTCACCCAGATAAAACAATTCTTGCTGAACTAAAAGCTATTACCTGAGTGTTCTCTCACTGGCGATGGCAATGACCCATCTCGAAAGCCAAGTCAGCCAGCACACGGACCAGAGCACATCAGCCTGCGTCCCGTGGACAGAGCCACTGCAGCCCCATTACCGCGTGTCCTCAGGACCGGGCATATGGGGGACCTCTCGGCAGGGCCAGTGCGAACAGGGTGCCCTCTGCCCCGGCACCCAGGGCAGCCGGCGGAGGTACACATGGAAACGTCCTGTCCGTCTCCTTTCACTGCCGAGAATAAATGTTTGCTCAAACTCATGTCCACTGAGACACTGATGATATCAAACCATCACATCCTCTGTCATCCCCTTCTCCTCTTGCCCTCAACCTTTCCCAGCTGATATCAGGGGCTTATATCAGTGAGTCAGCTCTTTGTGTCAGGTGGCCAAAGTATTGGAGCTTCAGCTTCAGCATCAGTCCTTCCAGTGAGTATTCGGGGTTGATTTCCTTTAGGATTGACATGTTTGATTGCCTTGCAGTCCAAGGGACTCTCAAGGGTCTTCTCCAACACCACAATTCAAAGCATCAATTCTTTGGTGCTCAACCTTCTTTATGGTGCAACTTGCACATCTGTACATGACTACTGGAAAAACCATAGCTTTGACTAGACAGACCTTTGTCGGCAAAGTGGCGTCTTTGCTTTTTATCTCTGCTGCTGCTGCTAAGTCGCTTCAGTCGTGTCCAACTCTGTGCGACCCCATAGGTGGCAGCCCACCAGGCTCCCCCATCCCTGGGATTCTCCAGGCAACACTGGAGTGGGTTGCATTTCCTTCTCATTTGGCATCAAATTTAAGTTCCATAAGTGCCTGAATTTTACAGGGGTGGACCGTTCTGGTACTTTCTTCTTGAGTGAATTCTCAGAGCCCTTGTCCCTCTCCTAAATCCTCCATCCCTTGAGTCCAGCTCAAATCCCTCTACTGTTACAAAGAAGCCAAACTAAGTCCTGTGAGCTCGGACGTCTTAACACTTGGCGTCTGAAGGGGTCACATGGCAGTGACATAGGAAGACACCTTGGTTTTCCAGACGTCTTCAAGTCTCCCCAGGGATGCTTGGAGCAGGGTCCAGCCCCGAGCCTGGCAGGGCCTCAGTCCCTAAGGCCACAGGCCAGGGTGTGGCCGGACATGGTGTCTGGAGTGTCTGCACCCAGAGGATGCTGCACCCGGGGCCGCACCTCCTGGCACCGCCCGTCTGTCGGCTCTGTCTGTGTTCTCAGCTCTGTGCTGTTGGGAGCAAGCATTCTGTTCTAGCTGCTTCGCCTGCATTTCCTCTCTCCCGAATACACATGTCAGCTGGTCGAGGGAGAAGAGAGTTCTGTTTTTCTTTTGCTCTCTCCCCTGTACGCAGAAGCACCACCAGCACCTAACAGGCGGTCTTTAGCGAGGTGCTGAACAGCACTAAAATGATACCCTCGTTTGCAGTAAAGCTCTGATGCAGCCCCTGTTTGTGCAGCGTCTCCATCCTCTCGTCAGACTTCCTCTCTGGGCCTAAAGGCAGGTTGGGTCTCAGGGCCCAGTTTGTACCCAGAGATACCTCTTGTCAGTTGGACAGAGGTTAGGTGCATTTCCTGTACTTGTGACAAGAGAAATGGACGGTGCAGGCAGGCTGGTCCCGACTGGCCTTCTGCCCTGAATGCCGTTCCAGCCACTGTAGAATTCATATTCAGGGCTGAAGTGTGGCTTCTGTGATTGGAAATCTCTTCCACTCAACTCCATTATCCTCTCACTTCCCATGGCTTGATTGGAAGAGGAGGGATTTAAAGATATTTTATGTTTTCTCAAATTTGATGGTAATGAAACTGGATGTTGAAATTTAAGCCGAATAAATCATAGCTAACAGGACATCTCAGGGCCCTACGTGTAAGGACTAGAATTGTGACTCGAAAGTTTAGCTTCTGTGCCCTTGCCAGGTGAGGAAGGAGACGTGAATGTTAAAGCTTGTTAGAGCTATGCTCGACTTGCTTCGTCTTGGATCAGGCGGCCGTCACAGCAGCAGTGTGAGAAGTGCGTTTCTAGACTCTGGACCTGGAAGCTGGACCCCGGAGCATCACAGCTTAGGGGAGGCTCTTGAACACACCCTCTTTGGCAGCTTCCTACAGACGGGGCCTGGTGTCTAGACAGGTAAACCTGGTGGGGCAGATGGGCACCAGGGCCTGCTGGGGAGGGGGCGGTCAGTGACCCGGCCGCAGGCACCTGGGCGCCAGGGCACCAGGGCCCAGCCACACCGGCTTTGCCTTCCTCCCGCCCTGTCTCAGCAGGTGTGTGCAGCAAGCCAGCATTTCAGCAGCTAATATATTAAAGCGCCATCTGATAGTGCTCTTTTACTGTTAGTTTCCTGAATACTTCAGATGAGTGGCATTTATTATTTTTGTTCAAAACAGGTCATGAGTAAATTTAAGTTGCTAAGTAGGAAAAACCACTGGGTTAAACATTTATTAAAACCTTCACCCCTCCCTGCATCCTTCCCAGAGACCAAGACTCAAGAAGAGTGTGTGTGTATCTGCACCCGTCTCTCCCTGCCTTCTCTCCCCCACTCCGAAGGTGCCGTCTCTGCATGTCTGTGTCTAGATCTCTACCTGTGTGTCTACTTGTGCATGTATGTTTGTAGCAATGTATCTGTGTAAGTCATAGGGTTTCCATGTTTCAAATGCCAGAGCACAGGATTTTCAGATGTAATTTTGATTCTATGCAGTTTCTTTATTCCTTCACTTCAAAATATAAAAGCAGGGTAAAAGAGAAGGAGTTAGAAGAAAGAAGCAGTCTTTTGGGGAGAGATGTCCCTTTAAAAGAGTGGGGATTCCCTAAGAAAAAAAGAGCAATTGTATCAAAGGAAAAGCACAGCATTCCAGAAGGCCCAGGGGAGGGAAGCATCAAGGAGTGTTTGAGAAGCCAAGGGCAGCAAAGAAAACAGCAGGACCAGAAGGTGGTGGCAGTTTACACAGGAGGCCGGAGGCAGCGCGCTGCTTTGTGCCGGGGTGTTGGGAACGAGAGGCTTCCTGGTGGCTCAGACGGTGAAGAATCTGCCTGCAGTGCAGGAGACCTGGGTTCAATCCCTGGATCAGGAAGATCCTTGGAGGAGGGCATGGCAGTCCACTCCAGTGTTCTTGCCTGGAGAATCCCATGGACAGAGGAGCCTGGTGGGCTACAGTCCATGGGGTTGCAAAGAGTTGGACACGACTGAGTGACTAAGCAGACGTTAAGCACATTGGGAACAGAACCTGGAGTGTGAGACCGGAGACTGAGGCCTGTGAAAACTTACGTCACTAACCATTGCTATAAAAAGAGTAGTACAGTCTTTGAATTGTTATAAATTTTGTCATTCCTTTTCTTTTTAGGTCAGCTATTTGTTTGCTTGTTTTGTGGCTTTGTGGCCTTCCCACCCAAATTTCACAAACACTTGAGATACATCACTGTGTCCATTACGGGGTACCACATAATTGTCTGCCATACATGTCATGTGAAACCATCACCCATCATCTCACGTAGAGGCAGTAGAAAGAGAAGGCTAAGATAGAAACATTTTTTAAATAAATTTATTTTAATGAAACATTTTTTAAAGGTGCTGGGAGAAGACTGGGGGCAGGCGTCTGGCAGGTGGAGCTCACCTCCAGGCCAGCTATTCTCAGTCCAGGGAGCACCGGCGTCACTGAAGGGCTGGCTGCCCCATGCTCAGCCATCCCTCCTGAGCTTCTTGGTGGGGGTGGGGGATTGAGAATCAGCGCGTGCAGCCCACGGGGCCCACACATCACAGACAGGCTCCAAGCCGTAAGCAGCCATCAGCGTAGGTGTCAAGTAGCAGCGTGATGGGGACAGTTTCACAGCGAAAAAGTCTGTTTTCAGTGTTGAGGGTGAATTTTCCAAAGGGGAGCTCTGGGCAGAGGGATTGGGTGCTCTGGGCAGAGGGAATTGGGTGGGGGGGCCTGACTGCTATGTTTGTTGGGGGCTGACTCCACAGGTGAGCAGACCACACGCCCACTCTCCCTCTCAGGGCAAGGGCAGGTAGGCATGCCCGGCTCCCATCGAGAAGCTTTCCAGTGCATGGACACACGGGCGCAGGGCTTTTGCAGTGGGGCCGCGCCTCACAGGATATAGGAGCTGCCCGAGCTCTGCCCACCACACACCAGGAGCAGGGAAGCACAGAAGGGACAGAAAATCTAGGCAGTTTCAAGGAGAGCTCGTTTTCAGACCCAGAGCTCTCCACTCAGAGCCGATGGTCTGAGCTCTGCAGTAACTGGGCAGCGGGGCCGGGGGACAGCAAGGTGCGGATCAGGGCGTGTTTCTTAGGTTTTGTGACCTGTTTCTTGTTCACTGTATTGCGGTGGCGGCAGTGCAGTTTCCCAAGTGAACGAGGATTTAGAAGCAACCACAGCAGCATTGATCCCAGTGTGAGGGTTTCTTTTTTTTTTTCCTAATAAGACTAAATTTATTCAATACCCTAGTAAAAGTTTTGATTATAAGTATCCAACAGTATAAAAAGTACAAAACAGATTTGTAGATTTCTAATATATTAATACAAAGTGCATGACTACATACAGTACATCCTACAGGCAAAGAGAGGTGGAAGGGGGAAAGAAGACTGTGGTTGAGGTCTAGTAATGAACAAATACAGAAGTAGAGATGATCCATATTATAGTATATTCTACCACCAATACTGCAGCCAAAATGTACAAAAAAAAATTTCAGAATAACTCAGGAGGGAGATGACAATGGCTGGGGTTCTCGTAACACACCTCAAAGTCTGCATGGCAGGGCTGGCCCAACTCACTGTGTAGTCTGTGCATATGGTGGCTTGTAGTTTTTTCCAAAGGAAGAAATATAAAACTTTAAGTTTCGATTAAGAACTATGAAACTATAGGGTGCCCATAAAAAGTGGCTCACTCTCTTGTTATGTATACTATCCAATCTTTAAAATCCAGTTTTAAAAATAAGTACTGAGTCATGTTTTACCAGGGAGGCAAACAATACTTCCTCATTATGAAAACAGGTGATATATTTTTCCTGTACTTTTAGAAAAGAGGCAATAGATAGTACTTTGGTTTGGGTTCAAGTAAAAGGCTTTTAATGAAGGTTTTAGAATGGAAGCGCTCCACATTTAGGATGCATCATCTAGCACCTCAGTGTTCAGAAAGCCTGACCAAAAGAAGCCAAACCAAAACCAACCCACTCAGCATTAACACACACCTCTTTTCTTTCAGTAGAATTTTATTTTAATATACAATGAAAAAAAAACACACACAAAAATCCCAAAACCCTAACAGGTTAAAACAAGTCAAACAACCATTCTACACAGATAAAACCTGCACAAAGGTCAACTGAAGTAATCCAGAGCTAAAACTGAATTGTGCAGATTTTCAGTGAGGTCACCAGTCACGTAACATAAACAAATTGTGTACACACTTGCAAGCCCTCTAAGAAACGTGCCCCAAGAAACATTAACCTTTGTTTTTCTCGTGTGCCATCCTAAAGACTTGCACATTGTTATTTTTCAGATAATCTAACATTTTTAATAGAGAATGTTCTCTACCAAGTGGTAATGCTTTGGTACTATTCATATAGGATTGCTTATCCTAAAGACTTGACATTTCCCCCAAGTGGAACTTTAATTCTGCTCTAAGTTTTGATTCTGCTTTTTAAGTTTCATATAAACTAAAAGCTGTATCAAATGTCAACATGGAGGGAGGTGACACAGGATGCAACAGATACAGTCAAGTTCCCTCTGCATATTTAGAAATTACTCCTTCAAGATACTCGCACCAGAGCTGTCTGTCCTGCTTAATATTCAGTAGTACAGGTTTGAATCACCAGAACCTTGGCAAGACCTTAATATTTCAATTATTAACAACTACCTCTAGGGGCAAGTCCATGTTTACTGAGTTATGACAAATTTATTATAATGAAGGAAAACAAGTATAGCCAGCCATCTTAAAAAATGCCCCAGCCACTGCTTCTCAAAATAGAAAGACTAAAACTACATACGTTTATCATACAACAAATCCTATCTCTGTCCCCTGAAAATTCCCCTAATTACATTCATTAGAAGGGGATTTTTAAAAAGACTTAAAGAGCACTTTACAGCAGCATTCAGCTTTCCTATGAAATACTCAGCATCTTAAATATTATGCACACTTCTTTTTTATCTCTTAGTAAGCTTCACTGGCTTCAGAGTTTGTGGAACTGGAGGAAAAATAACCCATTCAAAACTGTTCTACAAATCCATCTTTTGGCAGAATAGCAGGTATCCAAATTAAAAACAGGAGGGTCATTTTGTTGCTTTGTTTTCCAAAATTTAAATCATTTTTGCTCCCCTTCTACATAAAGCTTAGTCACCACTCCTGAGTGGAGATAGGCAGAGGCTCTGACCCCTGCTCCTCCGGCTTCTCAGCAGCTGCTTTCTTATTGCTGCAGCAAGGCTTGAATAGATGTGTGTCAATGAGGACTTCCCCAAAACGGCCCTTATAGATAATGCCACAGCATATTTTCTGTCTTTTCCAGTATGTGAGAGCTAAAAGAAAAACATTGGCGTTCTGTTGAAGCCAGAAGCCATCTCTGTATCTAAGCCATCATCTGACTGGTTACTATAACAGGGAGACTGAGCTGGAGAGGTACTTGAGGTTGTACTGTGAGCATCAGAATTGTGGCGTTTAAATTCCTTCTGCAGTTTACTGATCCGGTTACTTTTTATCCTGTTTCCAGATAGAGTTTTCGCTTTCTTGGTTTCAGTGTAGTCTTTAAACTGGGTCCTGCCCTTGCATCTACCACATGATTCCAGTTTTGTTTTGTTTTGTTTTGTTTTGATCCTGCTGGCAATTTCTTCCATCTTTTCACAAGCAGGACACAGGCATTACAGATATCTTCTGAACGAGTCTCATGTAATCCAAAACAGCTCTGGAAATCCTTTTCATAGCATTTACTGTCAGTGAATCGAGAACTGGAGGATTTAGCTCTGCAAATACAGCAGCCCTCCATACTTCGGTACATCTTTGGCTTGTGAAAACCAAACATCTTTTCTTCTGGGCAATAGCCTTCCAAAAGCAGCCAGTCCACATGCAATAACGTTCCCGAGGGATGCAGTGCATGTCAAGTCAACCCCCCTTCAAATCACTCCCTCCTCCTCAACTGCCTTGTCTAGAAAGATTGTCTCCTGCAGTTCTCGAGGATTTCTTGATTTCAGTCTTGAGCCTGGCCCCATGGGAGTGTCATTTAAACACTCACCCATGTTGTTCTGGGCGTGCTATTCCGTGTTTCAGTGAAGGAGCATGGGTTAGCTAAGGTGCTGGTGTGTGCAGAATCAGCGTAGCTCGTAGTTTGATCATGTTATAGGACCACACGGGGTTTGTCTTCGCCACTCCTGGAGGTCTGGGACCCTGAGCCATTGCAGGTGACCCCATCATGGTATGCCTGACCTGGGGGTGGTCTGCATACAGGGTGCAGGTGCAGCTCTGAGGATGATAACTGGCCTGGCTGTTTCAGCATTTCCATTTACCCCTGTTGGACTGGTCCACCAGGGGCCGATTCATCCCACGGACAATGGTGTGGTAGGGAAGGCCATGCTGGCAGGGCCGGCTGGTGGACTTCTGCTGGGCCCGGGAGTGTGGTGTGCATGGGCAGCATGTGCGGCACGGACCCCGGGCCCCCACCCTCGGGGAAGGCGCCTGCTGCCTGGGGGCCGGTGGGGGCCGGTGGTGCCCTGTCAGTGCAGACCATAGCCAGGGCCGGGCATGGCCTGTGTGCAGAAACGTCTGCCCACGAGAGCGTGCGTCCTCGGTGGAGGCGCAGGTCTCATCAATGTTGGGCGATGTTATTTGTTGTAGACTGAATGCGCGTGTCCTCTTAAAATGATCACAGTGAGGCGGGACACACTGTGACGGTGTTAGGAGGAGGGCTGGGGTGATTAAATTCGGATGCACTATGGGCGGTGGGGGTGTCGTGAGAGGAGTAGTGCCCGTGGAGGCATCAGGACCGGCGTGCTTCCTTGGCCTTCTCGAGTGAGGACGGTGCATCCAGTCTGCAGCCTGGCTGGAAACCATCACGGCCTCTGGGATGGTCACATGTATTCAGCAGAGCAGCTGCACAGAGATTGTTTTAAATAACAGGTAAATTGCTGTGCAGAGTGTATGGTCATCCTGTGTTTGGAGAGTCATTCCAGTGGTCAGTTATGTCCCCTCATCACAGCCTGACAGAGCAGGATAGGCCCTGAGATGGGAATGACTGGGGGAGACCCCAAGGCAAGGCTGAGCCTCCCCAGCACAGCCCCTTCACCCAAACCCCAGGATGGTCCTGCTGCCTCCCCGGCCTGTGTGCACGTCTGCAGGTCAGAAGCCGAGGCAGCGCCACACCTCCTGATCAGGAGGCCACCTCGTGTTCCGGGCCAGTTTTTCATCCTTTTCAGGACAACTGGACAAAGGTTGTAAGAGTCATTTTGAAAACAGTGGGGATCTTGAAGATCTCTGTTTGCTCCAGTTTACTTCAGAAGGACATCTGGGAGGCATCCGTTCCTGCTGTGCATGACCGCAGCTCTGAAAATTAAGCTTCCCTCCATCCTGTAACACCCACCGGAACATTTGCATCGACTGGGTTCAGAGGTCTGAACTCAGTTCACCTCTAAGTGCTTATGATCCTTTAGTTATTCATCTCATTTAGCTTCAGCAGCTCTACTTCTATGTTATCAAGACATTATGTCATGAAAGCAATGAATAGATTGTTGAAACCACCACAAAACTCTGTTATCTAATTTAATAGCTCACTTTAAGGATGGGCGCCACTTAGCAGAGGGACAGTGTGGGGGACCCGTGGGGACCCGGGTGCCGGACACTGAGAGTGGGGCGGTCTCCTCGGGGCACAGATTTACTCGCTGCCCGAGGACCCAAGCCTGAGGCGGCACCAGGGCCCTCTCCTCACCCTATGAGCTTCCTTGCTGTGTTCCAGAAATCAGGCTCTTGAGTATCAGAGTCGAGCCAGACCTTCCAAGTCCTGGGTCTGTGCTTTATGTACCTCTCAGGTCGTCACCAGAAAGCTGAAGAACACCACAGTCCTGGGACAGCCCAGGACACCCCACCTCAAGGCAGTTGTAGCAGGACCATACGTCCTGCAGAGACCCTTGCGGGCACTAATGACTGTCTTATTAGTGACCAGGCCTTCCAGGCCCTCGAGATACAGAGAAAAGAATGCAACTGCTCATCTCAGGGGAGAGTTGGGCGGATCACAGCACTTAAAAGGAGATGCCGCTCCTGCTGGGACAGGGCTGTACGGAGGCTGGGACGGGACCAACTGATACGGGGTCCCCCTCCCTCCGTGGGTGAAGCCTACCTTCCTCCAGGGACCAGCCCCTCGGGGACCTCTCCTGAGCCCAGCTGATGCCACAGCGAGCAGTCTCTCACTGGTTTAATATATGTTTGATGTGTACATGTAATATATGTACATACATTAATCATTCCTATGTTCAGTGTGGCAGTTTAAAATAAGCATAACCCTTGAGATAGGAATTCCACTTCTGCAGATTTATGTTAAAGAGATATAAAATGTAAACTCCTTGTTCACCTCTGAACCCCAGCACCTGGAATAGTAAAAAAACAGAAAGCTTTCACTGGATATTTATGGAATCTTGAAAAAGCCAAACTAATACACTTAGACACATGTGCAGAAACATTATTTTTGTAACAGCAAGAAATTAGAAGCCATGGTGAATGTTCCATCAAAGAGAACTGGTTACATAGCTTCAGCCCATCCAGTATGTAGAGTCCAGAGGACACTTAAAGTCATGTGTATGATGAGTATGTGTTTGGAAAGATAGGCTCCAATAGAGAGAAATTATATACAACCTTATGTTAATCATGCTGAAAAATAGCATAAGCAGCAGCACCTTACTTTTGTAGAATGTAAGTCTAAGCATCTGTGTATACATAGAAAACATTGGAAGAAAGATATTCATCAGAACATGAACAGTGCCATATTTGCATGGGAAAGTTATAGTGATAATCTCCTTTATATATTTCAGCCAATTTAGAATTACTTTATCACCTATGATCATTAATTCTGCAATAGGAAAATAGGCTCTTTTATCTTTTTAAAGAATAATGATGTACTTTCCAAGTAGTAGAGAGAATAAAGTATTTAAAATTCTCAAATATGGAAAAAGTGCTTAAAAATTAGTACTTCCTCTACCTATTTTGTGCTGGATGCTATAAAACATAAAAAGAGAAGCAACAGTCAAAGATAAAATGATCTTAGCATCAGATTGATCTCAAATAGATTCAGATTGTCCAGCAAAAGACCCCTGCAGGATGGCATCTGACGTGGACACCCTGCGTCCACAGATTCAGAGGATGACTGAGCAACTCAAAGAGAAAAATAGCCTAGTGACGAGAACAGTCAGGAAGCTCCCAGTCAGAGGAGACTTGCTTTCCTGCTTGCATCTCATTTTTAGGAACTGCGTCCACTCTTTAATGAATGGCTCACTGCTGTTTCACTTCCCCCAAGACCTCTGCCCCCTGAGCCTCTGTGTTTCCAGGTTCTCTCGCTTCAAGGACATGAAAATATTGCAGTTTTTGAATGGCCACACCGCAGCCCACATTAGCTTCACGGTGACAGGAAATACGAATTAAATTCCTGGCCAGATGACCACTGGCCATTCCCAGCAAGCGTTTTCCAGCTGAGTAAACTAATAAATCTATTTATTCTTCATGGATGACAGGGCCCATTAGCTGCGGGTGCCTTTGGCAGGAGGTTCTGGAGACAGAAGGTCATTTTCTCTCACTCTCCTCTCTTTAGATGTGATATGTTCATGCAGGAGGACTCACACAGCCTATGCTGAGACTCACAGCCTCGGTTAGTGATGAAACGCATGGACGTCAGGAGAAGAGGGGTCTCATTATTCAGGAGGTCGTTCAGATGCATGGCAGGCATATACTCTGACTTGAGCATGATCATTTCATAAAGAGCCCAGTCAGAATGCATTACGTCAGCATTTCAGGTGTGTATTTGTGAAGACATTTTCTATGACCCGAAATAAATTTGATTCTGAGCGTCCAGGCCATCAGGGCACAAATGAGGAGCCCCTGTGGCCTCGACACAGAGAGCGTGCCAGCTTTCCAGACTCTCGGGGAGGGAGAAATGTCTTATGCAGAATTCATGTGAGCAGTATATTTAGAGAAATATCCTTCCCCTATTTAAAAGGTAGAACAGTAGATGGTTTTGTGAGCAGTTTCTCACAGCCACACCTCTCCATCTGGCCAGGAGTGGACAGTCCAGGTAAAACCCTTGGAGGGCATTTTTTTTTTTTAGGAATCATTTTGCCATGTCAGTGGGGTTGAGCCAGGAAAAGGCAACAATAACTTTTAAAAAATGTCTCTATTCATTCAACTACCGCAGCTACTCAGTACCGTCACTGCTAGAAGCAGAAACTGCACGCCACAGATGCTCTGCCCCTCCGGCTCCGCCTTCTGCACCGACCTGTCCTGAGCCCTGGCCTGGTGCAGGAATTAGACATGCAGAGGGAAACCTTTCGTGTGGGCAGAAATGCCTTGGCCCCATGGGATATGGACCAGGAGCAGGGCTGGCCCTGGAGGAGACATGGAGCCGGTTCTGAAGGGTGGAGGGAGAGTGAAGGGCCTCAGGGAGGACACGGCCCTGGGGCGGGGGAGCCGCGTCCACACTCACTGCTGCACGAGACAGGGCAGGTACCTGGTGGGCCAGGGTGTCCTGGAGATGGGCGAAGCGGCGAGCAGAGGGCAAACTATCCTGAAAACTAGGGAAGGTTTTAGGCAATTCTGAAAAGAAAATGCTGTCGCCCACAAGGAATCCACTTCGCTTCATCAAACTCACATATGGTGAAGTGAAGTGAAGTCGCTCAGTCGTGTCCGACTATTTGCGACCCCATGGATTGTAGCCTACCAGGTTCCTCTGTCCATGGGATTTTCCAGGCAATAGTACTGGAGTGGGTTGCCATTTCCTTCTCCAGGGGATCTTCCCCGACCCAGGGATCGAACCCGGGTCTCCCACATTGTAGAAGATGCTTTACCGTCTGAGCCACCCTGGTGGCCATATCTAACTCCTTTTGCTGACATAAACTCACACATAGCCTCTTTTATCTATTTATTAAAATAATCTTGTCTTTTTCTTCCTGCCTCTTCTGCTGGAGAGAATGGTTCCATTTTTGTGGAGGCTTTAAATAAAGCAGTGTGGCCTTTGTGTGGGGGTCATGTCCAGGGCCGCCTCTGCACCCCCCCGCCTCCGCCCCCCACCCCCGAGACCCCTGCGCCCTGTGTGCAGTCACAGAGAGTTCTGTCTGACCTCTCACTCCTCTTCTGCGTGGCCCTGACCTACCCGGAGGGTGCTTCACTCTTTCGTCCCCCATCTACCACAGGGGGCCACGCCGGAGGGCTCCCGTGTGGCGGTGTCGGGCACAACTTGGTGCTGGGCTACGATTCTGCCGGAGAACGTAGAGAGGGGGTCTAAGCCCCCATTTCCATCCTGAAGCCATCATTCACACCTATCAGCCATTAGACTGAGCCCATAACAGCAAGCAGCCTGTGCTCCGTGTGGGAAGGTATCCGCTGGCATCACCGTCCTCAGAAGTAACCAGGCAGGGATCGTCCAGAAAGAGTTAAGCGAAACTCGGAAGGTCGGTGGCAGACAGCTGGGCCCCAGGGAGGGGCTGGCAGGACGTGTTTTGCGAGGTTCAGGGGCACCAGTAACCAGGGCTGTTTGGAGCAGCTTCCTGGGATCCATATAAACTCAACATCAGAAACAAGTTGGAAGCACACAGTCAGGACATGTTCCTGGGCAGGAAAGGCCGTCAGGACAGGGCGTCCGGGAGAGTGAGAAACTGCAGTGATGGTAGGCCTAGGGGCCACGGCGGGGACTGGGAGTGGACTGGCCCCCAAGGCTGTGTGCTCTGAGTTTCAGAGCCCAGCAGTGGGAGCACCTCGAAGCTCTGGGGCACAGAGGGGACCACAGGGAGCACAGGCCAGAGCTTGACTCCAGGGCAGGAGGCTAACTCCGTCTCGAGTCCCCAGGTGGGAATAAGTGGGGATGTTAGGAAGGGTGAGAGGTGACATGTGGGCTGCCCCTGAGTGAGGGCTCACAGACAATGGGGTGCCAGGGTTTGGCCCCGGGACCCAAGCCACTGCTCTGAGCGTGCAGCCAGGTTAGTGTGTCCAGAGTCCAGAAGAGAGAGAGTGAGCCTTGAGAGGCATCTGGGCAAGTCCGCCGGGGCATTGTCCTGTCCTCGTTTTACGCTGGTATTTAAGGAGCCAGCGTCAGAAACAGCGGAGTCTCTTCCTCCAGGCAGAAGTGAAGGCCTTCCTCTGGGCCTCTGGCCTTTGCGCGTGACCCTGGGCAGAAGTAAAGGCCTTCCTCTGGGCCGCTGACCTTTGTGTGTGACCCTGGCTTGAAGTGAAGGCCTTCCTCTGGGCCGCTGGCCTTTGCTTGTGACCCTGACTTGAAGTGAAGGCCTTCCTCTGGGCCGCTGGCCTTTGCGCGTGACCTTGGGCGGAAGTGAAGGCCTTCCTCTGGGCCGCTGGCCTTTGTGTGTGACCCTGGCTTGAAGTGAAGGCCTTCCTCTGGGCCACTGACCTTTGCGCGTGACCTTGGGCGGAAGTGAAGGCCTTCCTCTGGGCCGTTGGCCTTTGTGTGTGACCCTGGCTTGAAGTGAAAGCCTTCCTCTGGGCCGCTGACCTTTGCGCGTGACCTTGGGCGGAAGTGAAGGCCTTCCTCTGGGCCGCTGGCCTTTGTGTGTGACCCTGGCTTGAAGTGAAGGCCTTCCTCTGGGCCGCTGGCCTTTGTGTGTGACCCTGGGCTGAAGTGAAGGCCTTCCTCTGGGCCACTGGCCTTTGCGCGTGACCCTGGCTTGCCGGCGCGGTGGCTGTGTGGCCGGTTTCCCCAGTCTCTGTCTGTCCATCCCTCCCTTGACTGCATGTCCCCCTTGAAGGGAGATCGCAGTGTCACCCTGGGAGCTGGGGGAAAGATTGTTCCAGTGCTGTGACAGCCTTTGGGAGAACCCAGATCACAGGGCTGAGGGCACGAAGAGCTAATCCAGCGCCCATCTCTTCAAAGGGAGACACTGGTGCCAGAGGCGAGGAGGGGGCACAGAGGTGATCGGCCTCCCACCGCTCGGAGCTGGGGTTGGGGCGGCAAGATACCAGTCCATGGCGCCTGCCCGTGACCTGAGTCCTGTCTTCCCATGAGCTTGCTCAGCCAGGAGAGCTTTGGGGCCAAGTCAGCCTGGTTCTGGTTCTGTAACAGAGTCCAGCCCCACCTTGCTGACCCCCATGCTCCTTGGCTGCCCCTCTGAGTGCTGTTACTCCACGTGCTTCACTGTCTGGCGAAGGCTGCAGTGGAGTGGAGCAAATAGTCCTTGTCCGAAATTGCCAAAAATAGCCTGGCTACTTTCCTATTAGCTTTGAATTTTAATTGTGACCTTCCATGGGGTGGAAGCAGCAGAGCCCCAGGGCCTGCGCACGAGGCTGGGTTTTCTGTGCAGCTTTGGGGATGCAGGGTGTCCTGGGCTGGAGCTTCCTGGCCCAGGGACTGTGCTGGACCAGCCTCAGTGAGGGCTCTGGGCTCCAAGTCGTGGGGACTTGGCCTGCAAACTTGCACGTGTGCATGTTGGAGGGGTTGGAGTCCCCAGTAAATGCTGTGTATTTCCTATAGCTGTTCTCCAAATGCAGGCAAACTGGTTTTGTTATAAATATGGAACCAGGGCTTCAGGAAGGCATTGGGCTCCTGAGAATGTCACAGGAGGCTGATCCAGACTGAGGGAGCAAGCAGTTCCCCACCGTCGGGCTGTTAGCGTAGTGAGCTGGGCGGTTCTTTGTGGGGGAAAAGCTGTCCTGCACTTGGCAGGATGTTTCGCACCACCCTTGGACTCCAGACAGTGCCGGACACTGCCCCCTACCCCCACCCCAGGAGGACCCCGGTGGAGAGACTGGTCCTTATCACCGCCCAGTTCTCCCATCACCTTCCCTCCTAAGCCATGGTAGAGTATCCCCAAGAACCAAGCTCTTCAGATGTGGCTTCAGGTCTAGCACACACTCAGCTTCCCTTGACGCCACTTTCAAATTTCTCTTTCCTCCTGAGATTCATCCTGTGTCCTCCCTGCTTAAGAGCTTCTGGTGATTTCCCTTTGCCTCTGAGCACACTGGTGACTCAAGACTGTCCTTTCCCTCTGTCTCTTGGCCATGTCAAGACCTCAGGTCACCAGTGAGGTGTGGGGGTGTACTGGGTCATCAGTGAGGTGTGGGAGGTATCCTGGGTCATCAGTGAGGAATGGGGATGTTCTGGGTCATCAGTGAGGTGTGGGAGGTATCCTGGGTCATCAGTGAGATGTGGGGGATATCCTGGGTCATCAGTGAGGTGTGGGGGATGTCTTGGGTCATCAGTGAGGTGTGGGGATGTCCTGGGTCATGTCCTGGGTCATCAGTGAGGTATGGGAGTGTCCTGGGTCATCAGTGAGGGAGGTATGAGGGTGTCCTAGGTCATCAGTGAGGTGTGGGGGATGTCCTGGGTCATCAGTGAGGTGTGGGGATGTCCTAGGTCATGTCCTGGGTCATCAGTGAGGTGTGGGGGTGTCCTGGGTCATCAGTGAGGTATGGGGGTATCCTGAGTCATCAGTGAGGTGTGGGGGTGTCCTGGGCTCCCAGGAAAGTTCTGGAGGACAGACCTGCTCCCCAAGGACTGGGCCACGGCTGTGTGGTGGCAGCAGAGTGGCCAGGCAGAGACAGTCCTGACCTGTTGTCTGGGGGCCCATGACTGTGCATGCCCTGCTCCAGGCCCCACTCCCACATCTGTGCAGCTGGAGCTGCCGGCTGGCAGTCCCCTGGGTTTGATTCAGGGATTTCCCCAGTCCGGCATTGTTCTTCATTCCTCCCAAACAGGCTGACCGCCCTACAGCAGTCTTATCCTGGGAGAACAGTGAGTGCTAGTGGAGAGGTAAAAACAGTCATTCTAAGATATTTTAATAGTTACCTTGTTATAATTCTATGGTATTTCTAAATCAATTTGACTCAGCAGCTAAACTGATATTTCTCTGGCCTTTGGTGACCAAGCTTCAGTGTATTAAAGATTTTGGCAGGCATCCCCACAGTAAACACCACCCACATCCACTGAACTTCCGTCCTGGATCTGTTGACCTGTAGCCCCATGTCTCTTAATGAAACATATCTTATGCTAACTGTTCTGCTTCATTATTAATTTTAGCTGTTCAGTTTAAAAATCAGTGCTTACATTTGCTCAAACTTGTCAGACTTTATTTTGGGGGCTCCAAAATCACTGCAGATGGTGATTGCAGCCATGAAATTAAAAGACGCTTACTCCTTGGAAGGAAAGTTATGACCAACCTAGATACCATATTGAAAAGCAGAGACATTACTTTGCCAACAAAGGTCCATCTAGTCAAGGCTATGGTTTTTCCATGTAGTCATGTATGGATGTGAGAGTTGGACTGTGAAGAAAGCTGAGTGCCAAAGAATTGATGCTTTTGAACTGTGGTGTTGGAGAAGACTCTTGAGAGTCCCTTGGGCTGCAAGGAGATCCAACCAGTTCATTCTAAAGGAGATTGGTCCTCGGTGTTCTTTGGAAAGAATGATGCTAAAGCTGAAACTCCGATACTTTGGCCACCTCATGTGAAGAGTTGACTCTTTGGAAAAGACTCTGATGCTGGGAGGGATTGGGGTCAGGAGGAGAAGGGGACGACAGAGGATGAGATGGCTGGATGGCATCACTCACTCGATGGACGTGAGTCTGAGTGAATTCCGGGAGATGGTGATGGACAGGGAGGCCTGGCGTGCTGTGATTCATGGGGTCGCAAAGAGTCGGACATGACTGAGCAACTGAACTGAACTGATGTGTTTTAATCATGTACAATGAACAGCTAAATTATATACTATTGTAACTCAAAGAAAACAGACTTTTGTATTATCAAAACACACAAAAAATGTGCTGTTGAAAGCAGGGAGTTTTAGTCTTAATAAGTATAGGACCAGAAGAGCAATAGGAGCCTGACCTTGAGGCCTGGAAACCCAGGTTGACACCAGAGCCGCAATTTCTGACTCTCGTTGAGCCGAGTTGCCCTCTCCTCCCTGAACCCGCGTGTATAGTTTGTAAAGCAGAATGGGAGGCTAAGCCAGTGGGCTCTGGGCAGGACAGACGGGTGACGGCGGGGCACGCCTGGCTCCGCCCACGGTCCTGGCTCCGCCCACCCCTCACCTCTGTCTGGTCCTGCTTGGAACCACCTGTGACGTTGCTGTGTCTACACCACGCAGCTCAAAGCTCACCATGCTGTTTCTACCTTCATTTAGGTAGCTTCCAAACTAATTTTCATGAACATTTCAGAACTTGAATTTGCAGAAAGCTGAGCACCACTTCCCTGAGTCTGAAGCCTGTTTCCTGTCATTGGCTCTGCCCTCGGGACTCCCTGCCGTGCTTCTCCAGCTGTGTTCGTGTCCCCATCTGTCTGACAATCCAGGCACCCCTGCCCAGTGTGCATGGCCACGCCGGATCTCTCTGCTCCTAGAGCAAGACAGCCAGGCGTGGTTCCAAAGGAAAGCAGGTGCTGTGGGCGTGGGCCGGACATCCAGGGGCCCCGCCCAGCCTCCTCCTCCCTCCCTGTCCCCAAGCCCTCTCCAGAAGTCTGGGCCTCTCGCCTCTTCTCCTGCGTCCTCTCTTGACTCCTGTCCTCCCTGGAGCCCCTCCCTGAGCACAGAGTTCCCTCCCCCAGCACAGGCCCCCTCCCCCAGCACCCGACCCCCTGTTGCAGCATGTCAGGGATCCTCCAGGCTGCACCCTCCCAGCCAACTGCTGTCCTCTCCACCTGCCCCTTTCACCGCTCCTCCTCACCCCGTCTTCTGTGGGCTTGCAGGCCCCTCGGCAGTTCTGGAATCCCACCCACCACGGGGCCTCAGGCTGCCTCCCTCCCACACGCCTGCTACCTAACTGGTACTGGTATCTGATCTCCGGTTCAGTGCTTGGAGACCCACTAAGTGTCTCCCTGACCGGTAGGCGGGGTGGGGGCACATGCTGGGGACAGCGTGTCCCCCACAGTGTCTGGCCCGCCAAGCCCTGCTCTTTGCCTGGGGCTCTAATCCCAGAGTGGCGCCAACAGGGCTCCTTAGGAAGACCACATGGGACGATTCACACGTTCCCACATGGAATCACTGCGTGCTTGGCTTTGTTCCTGGCACACAGTACAGGCTTGATGAGCTTACGGGGATTATCAGCGCTTACCCTGACCCCGACTCAGGTGCACCCTTCCTGTTCCCACAGTCCCAGCGCTTGGGGTCACGTGCCACTTCTGAACATGCACCACAGCAGCGTCAGTCATTTCGTTTCCCTGAATCCCTTCTTTCCCCAACAGCCTGGAAGACCCCGAATACCGGCTCCAGGCCCCCTCCTCTGTGGTGCCACACCCCCCACCCCGCCCCGGTCTCCCCAGCAGGTGGCAGCCCACCCCCACCCCCACCCCTGCTGTCGCTCCCGTGCTCCTCGCAGTCCTCCCGGGAGGGCGTGCTCTGTTCGCCGTCTGTGCTCTCGCTGGCCTGTGGCTGCTCCTCAGTGACGGCGCCTTGTGCTGGCGTCCTGCTCCATCCTCTGCTGTCAGCCTCTCACTAATAGCACTTTAAAAATATAAAGATGACAGGAAACATGCGGCTGGGAAATTGGACAGAACAGACGAGTGGACGGGTGTGTAGAACAGAGGACAGGATGGCTACGTGTCTGTGGTCAGCAGCAGTGAACTCTGCCTGGCAGGGGAAGTGCAGAGTCCAGCGGACCCTGCCCCATGGTCACCGTCCACTCAAGTCCAGTGGCTTCTGCCTTCAACACGTCTTGATTTACAAGCAGCAGACAGCCTGTGAGATAAGTAGAAAGCGCCTTGGTCGCTGTCTCCCCCTGTCCAGCCTGTGGCTGCGTGTCCGTGTCCATACCTACACAGACAGCTTCCCTACCTTCCTGTGTCTGTCCAAATCTTATCTTCCATCTGGGGTCTTGAGTCCAAGCAACCAGAAATTGGCTTTATGATACTGAACTTTCATTTCTCATTCTCTCCTGGCTTTCTGTTGTTCTTTTATGGTTTAAAATAATAATTTCATGATGGAAAGTGAAGTTTTTAAACTAAGGATTGGGGAAGTATGATAGGTGTTAGAGCTGGTTACTCCTGCAAAGGTAATGAAGGGTGAATATAAAAATAATTTCAAAGAGCCTGAGATGTTTTTAGGTGATAGAGATGTAACGGATATTTCATAATGTAAGCTGGAGGGACTGTTTAATACTTTTCAAATTATTCTAAATGCTCACTTTGAACATCAAAGTACCAGTGTCAAAGACACAAGGGTTATTAACTTGACCTGATATGACATTTACTAGGTTCTTACCCTGACATCTCCATGGAAACTGATCTCCAGTGATGAGTCGAGCATTTGAAGTTCTAAGTTAATATGTGCTTTGTAATTTTTTATTTTATTTTTTAGTTTTAGGTCTTTTCAAACATTTTACTGAAGTGTAGTTGATTTATGGTGTTTTGTGAGCTTCAGGTGCACAGCAGAGTGCTTCAGTTATACATACACAGATATTCATTCTCTTTCAGATTCTCTACCCGTGCAGGTTATTACAGACTATTGAGTACAGTTCCCTGTGCTGTGCAGTCAGTTCTTGTTGATTATAGCAGTGTGTGTGTGTGTGTGTGTGTGTGTGTGTGTGTGTGGAACCCCAAGCTCCTAATTTATCCCTCCTCCCCTTATTTCCCCTTTGAGAACCATATTTGTTTTCAAAATATGTGAGTCGGGTTTTGTTTTGTAAATAAGTTCATTTGTATCATTTAAACATTAGATTCCACTTACAAGCAATATCATACGATATTTGTGTTTCTCTGACTCACTTCACTTAGTATGATAATCTCCAGTTGCCACCATGTTGTTGCAAATGGCATTTTTCATTCTTTTTTATGCCTGAGTAGTACTGCATTGTATATATGTACCACATCTTTATCCATTCATCAGTTGACGGACATTTAAGTTGCTTCCATGTCTTGGCTACTGTAAACAGTACTGCTATGAACATTGGGGTGCATTACTTTTCTCCATAATGGCTGCACCAATTTACATTCCCAGCATCAGTGTAGGAGGGTATGCTCTTCTGCACACCCTCTCCAGGAGTCATTGTTTGTAGACTTTCTTGTGATGGCCATTCTGACTGGTGTGAGGTGATAATTCATTGTAGTTTTGATGTGCATTTCTCTAATACTTAGCAATGTTGAGCATCTTTTCATGTGCCTCTTAGCCATCTCTGTGTCTTCTTCAGAGAAATGTCTATTTACATCTTCAGCCCATTTTCTAAATTGAGTTGTTTGTTTTTTTATATTGAGCTGCATATGCTGTTTGTATATTTTGGAGATTAATCCCTTGTCAGTTGCTTCATTTGCAAATATTTTCTTCCATTCTTTAGACTGTCTTTTCGATTTGTTTATGGTTTCCTTTGCCATGCAAAAGCTTTTAAGTTTAATTAGGTCCCATTTGTTTATTCTGTTTTTATTTTCATTACTCTAGGAGGTGGATCCAAAAAGAAATTGCTGCAATTTATGTCAAAGTGTTCTGCCTATGTTTTCCTCTAAGAGTTTTCTAGTATCTGGTCTTACATTTAGCTCTTTAATCCATTTTGAGTTTATTTTTGTGTATGGTGTTAGAGAGTTCTAAATGAAATTAGATGTGTCTGTCCAGTTTTCCCAGCAGCACTTATTGAAGAGACTGTCTTTTCTCCATTGTATATTCTTGCCTCTTTGGTCACAGATTAACTAATACATGCTTTTTTATGTCAGTGAGTTCTCACTGACTGCGCAGTGGTGCTGTACTTTACACTTGTATGGTTGTTGCACTTTGTCATGGCTGTGTCTGGCCCTCATGGGGGCTGGAGAGTCAGACTCTGCATCTCCCGTTTTGCGCTGTAAATGACCCACATGGTCATGGAGCCGGTGGAGGGGGATGTGGCAGCCGTGGGCTCTCCCACCAGCTCCGTCTGGGGAATGTCCACAGAGACAAATGCCATGACGATTCAGCCGAGGCTCCTACACGGAGCAAAATAAGTGAAAAGGAATGAGGCAGCAGCAGGTCTGGGTTGGGCGTCCTGGAAGGAAAGTCTCCTTAAACCTCTGCCGGAGCCCTTCTCCCGCACCTCCTGTCTGACTTCAGGCCTTTGTTCCAGAGTGTGAACCTAAGCCCATCCTCTGCACGCAGCCTGTTAGCGCAAGCGCTTCTCACACCAGCACAGAAGGCGCCTCTGTTCACAGCCACAGGCTGACCTGGTGGGAAGCCCGGCCTGGTGCTGCCGAACTCGGCTGTCTGTGCAGCACGCCTGCTCCCCCACAGAGAGGCGCCCGGACGGGGCGGGGGGACCAGAGGCGCTGGCCCCGGCACCTGCAGATGCCCCTGCAGCAGGGGCCTTGCCACACGATCCTCCCAGACCCCAGAGCAAACGTTGCCATTACCACCTTCATGCTGACAGAGGAAACCGGGCCCAGACGGTTTCTGTCTGTTGTGGTATCTTTCTGCTCTGAGACTTAGTATCATGAGAGGGTATCTAGCCAGGCTCACATGACCTTTTTCCAGGTCAGTGCAGTAAGCAAACTAGAAATGTAAATACTCCAAGGAAACCAGGAGCTAGAGCGGGGAGGGTGGGGGGCAATGGGCTTGCTGTCTCCTCTCCATCAGCTCCAGGGTAGCCTCCCACCCCTCATTTGGCAGAGGTCTGTGTGGAAATGCCACAGAGGTCTCCAAGCAGACCACAAGGGTCCTGGCATGATTTCAGGGAGACTGAGCATTGTCCACATTAATGCGCCTAATGTATTTGAAGGATTTGATTACTGCCCTGTCTTCATGGCAGAATTCAGAGGCTTGCAGTACAGAAGCTGTAGAACCAGGAACCTTTGGCTCCTGTGAGATGTTGTGTTTTCATAACATAACTGCAGCTCATGTTCATGCATCCTGAAGAACAAAAGACAAGACCTGAAGTAGTGCATGCTTGGGGACTAGGGTGTGTGTCCTGTCGAGTCTTCAACATGGAACAAAGAACCCTCTGCAATCCCGAACACCATGATTTCCTTAGCAGGAAGGCCCTGACTCCTGCTCCATCAGGAAATCACGAGTCTCCACCAGGCAGTGTTGCCATGGGGGTTGGGGCCTTCTTAGAATTCTCTTGCAAAGATCTTGATCTTCATTGACCAAAAAAACCCCACAAACCATTGTGTAACAGTCTGCACCATTGAACAGTGAAGAAGTAGGTATTCTGTATATTATGATTAAGCCATTCATTAAATTATACACTCTGAAAGAATTACAGGGCTTCATTTTGAATGGTCTGCAACCCAGAAGCTGTTACATCTTAGAATATGTCCTCAGGTCTCTAAGCAGTCTGGGAATGGCTTGGACTGTGCACATTTGGGGAAAGTGATTATTTTCCTGGTCACTTTTGCTTGCAGTGGTGTCACCCTCCTGCCTCTCCTAAGCCTCAGATTCAATGAGTTAAGTCTCCTTTCACAGTGTTTTAGGTAAATGAACTTGAAAAATATCTAATTCTGTCAACATTTAAAAATCTCTCCACTCAACAACTGTGTTAGCATCTTCAGCCATCTCCCGACTTGGGAGTTCTTCCCATTCGAGTTCGCCCTGCATAAGACGTCCTGCACTACAATGCCGTGCTCACCGCTGTCCCCCAGGACCTGTAAGATGCCTGCAATACATCCTGGCTCTGTCAAGCACTCTGTGTAGGCTGAGCAAGGTGCCTCTGCCCTGAGCCAAGACCCGTCCTCCTGGGCCAGATCTGCCATCCCAGCTACCCCCCCTTCCGCCAAAGCTCGCTTTCCTCCAACCAAATCAGCCTGCTGCTGCTGCCCAGACATCAAGCCTCACCCACTCTGGTTCTCTGTTCCCCTCTGCATCTGCCTCACCCAAGATCCCACCATTGTCGGGGGTGGACCTTCTGGACCACTTCCCCGCAGCCGCAGCCACTCCATCCTGTGTTCTCTTCTCTGCTCGACTCTCTGGGCCCTCAGGGAACTTCCATCTGGGGTTTGAGCAGCTCCCGTGGCTGCTACAAGGCTGCCCTGGAAGACAGCACACCTCCCAAGCAGAAGCTCCCTTCTGAGCACGAGGCCAGCTGTCATCTAACCTTCTCAACTCAGAGCAAAACACTCTAGATGACAGATGGACAGTGGTAAAGCAACTTGTCCAAAGCGCGTGCTCTGGACATGTGCGTTTCTGGTTCATAAACAAGACACCTGGTGTTTCCCTGAAAGATGCTAATACCCGGCTCCTTCATGTTGTGTGGTGGGAGCCATGGTTGTCTGTGGATGCAGCTGCCACACACTCCTCTTTGAATTTTGCCATCCAGGGCTTTTTTAAACAGGAAAACATACCTGTATATCATGTATCCGTTAGCATCAACCAGCTGTGTTTTGAATAAAGTTTTGACTGCACTTCATCCATCAACATCAAAACAGAGGCCCCCATAATAATGACATCTGAGTAGCCCCCACAGTGGGGAAGTCTCGGCCTGCAGAGCTCTAAGAGAGAATGCGTTTACGCCATAGCTTGGTCAGCCACAACGCCACGATGCCCCTTTGAGGAAGGGGAGAGCTTCAGTTATTTTATTAAAGTTGGGAGTGTGGTGAAAATTCCATCTCCATATGTGGAAGAGACCAAAGGTTGCAAAAAGCCAGAAGAGAGATGAATGGTGATCAAGAAGCAGCATATGGATTTAGTGTAAATGATAAAAGTTAAGTGTGGCATGTCAGAGATCGTGATAGCTGATGTTTATCTAATGTGTGCCAAGCACTGAGGACTGGGTGTGTCCATTAGCCCATTGAGTCCTCAGAACACTCCACGAAGTGACCAGGATCCTGCCCCCATTTACAGACAGCAAGGCTGGGGCCTAGTGGAGCTGATGGTGTTTGGGTGATTCTCAGTGACACATGGCCACTGGGACAGAGAGACACACCTGCTCTGGTTCCAGCAGCCTAAGCTCAGCTGCTCCGACGCTGCTGGAACCAATGTGCACTGAGGCTGCCAGGCCCAGGGGTGCTGCTCAGCTATGGGTGGGCACTGGGGGGGCTCTGCCCTCTGGAGCCCTGCCCTGCACACACTCGAGTGCGAGGGCACTGCATTCTCGCTCCGAATCTGCCTCTCAGCTAGCGTGTGATTGAACATGGCTCTTCTGCTTGCCTTGTGTCTTTTCCTAGGGATCATGGTCGGGCTCCCAGGGAAGCTAAGCCTAGGGGGTGATTGTAGGGGTGCCCACAGTACTGGGTCACTGTCCTCAGTCAGCTCCACTGCCCTGCCTGCCCCAGGTTCCAGGAGGGACTGTCCAGGGCTGGGCTTGCATACCCGAACTGCCCCACAAACCTGAGGCGGAGACCAGAGGGGCTGGGTCATGGGGAATCAGGCAGATGAAGTTTAGTCAATGGGACCAGAGCCCCTAGGGAGTTGTGAGCCTCAGAGAAAGGAGACCCCCAGGCCGCCTGCAGCTCTGCCGAGGAGAGAGATCCACTGACATGAAGAGGGGAGCACATGTTTGTGGAGGGAGCTGAGGTCTGAGATAGGCCAGGAGGTGGTCTGACAGCATAATTGCTCTAAATGAGTTTAAATTTGCAGATGAATCCTTGCCAGGGGCTGAGGAGCTTGTAGGTCTAGTCACTGACATGCTGGCCACTGACACACTGGCAGGAGGAGTTGGAGAAAGCAAAGAGATGCCGGAAGACTGGGGTGGAAAATACCGTCTGGTTTTCAGTCAGGAAAGGAGTAGGTTCTAACGATCAGGCGTAATCCAGCGAGACTGGCATTCACCACAGGCAGAGCTGTATAGCCTGATTCTGAGACTCAGCCTGTGACTATTCAGAAAGAAAAGCCAGGATTCTGTGATGGAGCTTGGAGTTATTCAGATCACACAATGCCGCGCACCCACATTTCTATGTTTATAGACATAACATACCCCTAGATCTTGAGTCTATGAAAGCAGAGGGCTATTTGAAAACAGCTTTCTTTACCAAAAGGGTGGTGGTGGTGGAGTGGACATCCCGGAGGTGGGTGACTCTGATCGCCTGACCATCCATCTGCCAGCCTGGAAGGTGTCCCAGGGTGTGGCTCTGCCCCACACGGGTGGACACAGCAGAGCTGCCACCAGAACGGAGGGAGGGCACGCCTCACTGTCCAGTGAGGAAACACCTGGGACAGAGAGCTCGCCCAGAACTGACTTCAGGTGTCAGACATGCTCGGGGGTGCGTTCTTCTAGAAGTCAGGTAGTGCAGAGTTGACCAGAAGGCAGACACGTGGATGAGGAAAGGGAATGGGCCCCTGTGGACACAGTGGAGCCCTTGTCACAGGAGCTGAGCAAACCGCAAGGGGCGGCTGCCAGGAAGCTGGGATGAGGGGGTGCCCTCAGGGCCGGGCTGGCCACCCGCGTCCCCTGACCTGTGTTCACTGACAGCCTAGAAGGGGCCGGTGCTGACGGGGTGTCTGCACCTTGGAATCTGTCATCCAGTGCAGGTTCAGCTGCAGCACCAGGATAAGTACACCCTCAGGGATGTGCAGGGTGCTGGGGGGCACACCGCTATCCAGCCAGTGCTGAGAAGTCAGGGGAGGTTTCCTGAAGGAAGCAACTTGTCATGAATTAGGTAAATTCACCTGCCAAGGACTGGAGGAAAGAGTCCAAAGTCGCCAAGAATTGGAGAAAGTTTAAGGAACTGGTCCCATTGGAACCAGCCTAGGGGCTGATCATACCGGTGCCCATGGTCCACGGCCACTGTGGGGAAGGAGAGACAGAGCCACCTAAGATGAGCAGGATCTTCCAGGGGAGTGAAGTGGGGGCCCCGGGTCTCAAGGAGCCCGCGGGCCAGGAGGGCGGTGGCACACATGGGCTCGGCGTGTGTCTCAGCCGAGGCTGCTGGCAAGAGCAGTGACGGGGACGTGGCGCCACGGCCGTGGAGGAGATGTATGAAAATGGCTAAGATTCTCGTGTTCGGTTAATTAGCAATCATTCCAGAATATCCTATAATGTTCTGTCCCCAGTGCAGCTTCTCTAGTTCTCCCAAGAACGTCTTTTATGACTTTTTCCAACTTTCATAGCCTTTGCAACGTTTACTTAACTTTTCAGACCAGGACTCGGTCAAGTTTCATGTGCTGGCCTTTTGTTATTTCATCACTTCCATGTCTTTAAACGTGTCTCTTGACAGAGTCCAAGCAAGTCTATAGTTTGCTCCTTCTGCCTGTTTTCTCCACACAGAAAGTCATGTCTGGATTGGACTCAGGCTAAACCATTTTGGCAGGAATTCATCTCAGGGGCCCTGTGTCTTTCAGGTCACCTCGCATGGTGAGGCACAGGGTCGCAGGTGTCTTCACTCTCAGTGATGCTGAATCGTGGCACTAGTCATGACGACCCCCGTTCCCATCAGTAGACAGCCTCCTGGGTCGGGTGACAGCTCAGCTCTGCATAAGCAACTTGTTGGCCAGCAAACTTCACCCAGACCCTTGTGTGATGCAGCCCTTGTGCTGGTTTTGTAAACGGTGATGTTCTAGTGGGACCAGTCCTTCCAGACTCCTTAGCCTCCAGCTATCAAGACTCTTCTTTTCTTTTCTTTCTCTTTTTTGAGTATTATTATAAACTCAAAGATTTTGAATTCTGAGTTTTTTTTTCAGAATTTACAGCATTTGCTTTGTCCCTACAGCAAGGACTGTCTCATTTGCTGATCACGTCAGCTCAACACATGATGAAGATGAGAAACCCCAAAGTCTTGTTCCAGCCTGGACTTGAGAGGGTTTCCATAGGCAGGTGGATGATCCAGACAGTCTCAGGTCTCCCAGGAGGAGGTGGATGGGGGGCTGGATGACACCTGGGCGGAAGCAGCACGGGTTTCCTGAAACACTTAGATGATCCCAACAACATAGATACCTGTCTGTATTTTTAAGGGAAAATCTGTTTTCAGAACAATGAATGGATAGGTAAACATCAACCTCTGACACAGCGGGGCAGGCCAGTTGGTGATGCGTACGTGCTAAGTGGCCTCAGTCTGTCTGACTCTTTGCAGGCCCATGGACTGTAGCCCGCCAGGCTCTTCTGTCCGTGGGATTCTCCAGGCAAGAATGCTGGAGTGGGTTGCCATGCCCTCCTCCAGCAGTGGGTTGATACATATTTTTAATTTGATCGGCAGAGATTTACTGACTTACTGTAAACAGTTTTGTGGGCTCTAAACTCTTGTTGGTCCTGCTTCCATCCCCCCTCTTTTCCAGCTCCTCTCAGTAGGTGGAGATGGGTCTCCTAAATGGGAAAAGGGTGGGTGCTTCTGCAGGTGCAGAGCCCTAGGGCCCATCCTGGGGGCTGCAGGCGCTGACTCAGGACAGGGTGGACCTGCACTCTCAGCCCCCCGCAGCCCTCCGTGTGCTTGCTGACCTCTGCTGACCGTGTGCCCTGGGGTCTGGCTGCCAGCCACTCGACCTGCCTCTGCCCGCCCCCCGGCCCCCAGGCTCTGGCTCCCAAGCCCTGCCCACTAGCAGTCTTGACTGGTCAGAAGTGCCTGAAGCCCAGGCAGCTGGGCCCGTGTGTTGAGATCACTCTGTAGAAGCCTAGTGCCTGTGAATGCGCCAGACAAGCACGCCCAGAACCTGGGTGGAAGGAAAGGAGAGACAGGCCCCTTGTTTGGGCTGCTCCTGGTCCTTGAAGGGGTTCCCGCAGGTTCATCTCCTTTAGGAGGCTGCACCACCTGCACGTACCCAACCGTGCCCCAGAGTGAGCCTGAGGAGAGCAGAAATAGCCTTCACGTGGCCTGAAGTGAGCAAGCAGCAGTGAGAAGTGGTATACTCTTACTGTACACAGAGGATTCAGTGAGTTCAGTAACACACAGCTGAGTGCTTCCACGCTCACGTTAAGGACGCAGTCAGCCCAAGGTGCTCCCTTCTCATACTTGCCTGAGGGCAGCGCTCAGAGGCGCCCATAAGCACCCCATCCCTGGAGTGACTCTGCAAGGGGAGGGTGACGGCGCCCTGGGAGGACACACAGGAGCGGCTGCAGACTGTGCTCTCTTCACGCAGCCTCAGGGGCTTCTCGACCTTCACCCTGCTTATGTGAACAAGAATCGGCTCCCGAGAGAGTCCTGCCTCTCGCCTTGCTCTAATTTTTAGATTTCCAGGAGACTTCAGTGAGTTTATTAAAATGTCTCTGTTGAACACCAGCTGTGCTTCCAGCCTCGTGAGACACTTCTGCCCGTCCCTCCTGCCAGAGCCCAGGAACACCATGGGAGGGTGGAGTTTTCCAGAAGAAGTTTTGAAAGTAAACACATTCAGCTGTGTAAGTCAATGCAGCAGAGCACAGTTCCACCTTTGAAGGGAGGGGTCCCTGCACGTGCTATCACGTGGGTGGATGCTGAGGACGTTTTGCCCAGTGAAGTGAGCCCGTCAGAGCAGGACGGCCATAGTGGGATACTGCCTCCAGCAGAGACCTGGGACACACAGACTCAGAGAGCAGCCCGAGGGGCTGGGGAGGGGCTGGTAGTGAGTGCTTACTGGGGACAGTGTCAGTCTTGTAAGGTGAAGGGCGGTGTTAGCCCACAGCAGTGTGAGTGCGGTGGATCCTGCTGACACATGCCCTCAGCCACAGTCATGATAGCAAAGTTTAGGTCTTCAGTTTAGTTGCTCAGTCGTGTCCCACTCTGTGACCTCATGGACCGCAGCATGCCAGGCTTCCCTGTCCATCACCAAGTCCTGGAGCTTGCTCAAACTCATGTCCATTGAGTCAGTGATGCCATCCAACCATCTTGTCCTCTGTCATCCCCTTCTCCTCCTGCCCCCAATCTTTCCCAGCATCAGAGTCTTTTCTGAGGGGTGGCCAAAGTATTGGAGCTTCAGCATCAGCCCTTCCAATGAATATTTAGGACTGTTTTCCTTTAGGATTGACTGATTTGAGCTCCTTGCAGCCCAAGGGATTCTCAAGAGTCTTCTCCAACACCACAGTTTAAAAGCATCAATTCTTCAGCATTCAGTTTTCTTTATGGTTCAATGCTCACATCCATACATGACTACTGTAAAAACCATAGCTTTGACTATATAGACCTTGGTCAATAAAGTAATGTCTTTGCTTTTTAATACACTGCCCAGGTTTGTCCTTTTCTTCCAAGGAGCAATCATGGCTGCAGTCACTACCTGCAGTGATTTTGGAGCCCAAGAAAATAAAGTCTCTCATTGTTTCCATTGTGTCCCCATCTATTTGCCATGAAGTGATCAGACCAGATGCCATGATCTTCATTTTTGACTGCTGAGTTTTAAGCCAGCTTTTTCACTCTCCTCTTTCACTTTCATCAGGAGGCTCTTTAGTTCCTCTTCACTTTCTGCCATAAGGGTGATGTCATCTGCATATCTGAGGTTATTGATATTTCTCCCGGCAATCTTGATTCCAGCTTGTGCTTCATCCAGCCCAGCATTTTGAATGATGTACTCTGCATATAAGTTAAATAAGCAGGGTGACAATATACAGCCTTGATATACTCCTTACCCAGTCTGCAACCAGTTTGTCGTTCCATGTCCAGTTCTAACTGTTGTTTCTTGACCTGCATACAGAATTCCCAGAAACAGATAAGGTGGTCTGATATTTCCATCTCTTGAAGAATTTTCTGTTTGTTGTGATCCACACAGTCAAAGACTTTGGAGTAATGAATGAAGCAGAAGTAGATGTTCTGGAATTCTCTTGCTTTTTTTATGATCCAACAGATGTTGTCAATTTGATCTCTGGTTCTTCTGCCTTTTCTAAATCCAGCTTGAACATCTGGAAGTTCTCAGTTTATGTACTATTGAAGCCTGGCTTGGAGAATTTTGAGCATTACTTTGCTAGTGTGTGAGAAGAGTGTAGTTGTGCAGTAGTTTGAACATTCTTTGGCATTGCCTTTCTTTGGGATTGGAATGAAAACGGACCTTTTCCAGTCCTGTGGCCACTGCTGAGTTTTTCCAAATTTGCTGGCATGAGTGCAGCACTTTACAGCATCATCTTTTAGGATTTGAAATAGCTCATCTGGAATTCCATCACCTCCACTGGCTTTGTTAGTGATGCTTCCTAAGGCCCACCTGTCTTTGCACTCCAGGATATCTGGCTCTAGGTGAGTGATCACACCATCATGGTTATCTGGGTCATAAAGATCTTTTTTGTATAGTTCTGTGTATCGTTACTACCTCTTCTTAATATCTTCTGCTTCTGTTGGGTCCATACCATTTCTGTCCTTTATTGTGCCCTTCTTTGCATGAAATGTTCCCTTAGTATCTCTAGTTTTCTTGAAGAGATCTCTAGTCTTTCCCACTCTATTGTTTTCCTCTATTTCTTTGCATTGATCACTTAGGAAGGCTTTCTTATATCTCCTTGCTATTCTTTGGAGCTCTGCATTCAGATGGGTATATCTTTCCTTTTTTCTTTGCCTTTAGCTTCTCTTCTTTTCATAGCTATTTGTAAGGCCTCCTCAGACAGCCATTTTGCCTTTTTGTATTTCTTCTTCTTGGGGATGATTTTGATCACTGTCTCCTGTACAATTTTACGAACCTCCGTCCATAGTTCTTCAGGCACTCTATCAGATCTAATCCCTTAGAAAGAAAACCTTATGGACCCGGACCTGAGTAAACTGTAGTTCCTTGGTCAAGAGATTTTCATACCCTGAGCTGAAACGTCTCCAAAGGAACAAGGATCGGGCCCAGGCAGTTCCTCAGCAGCAGCAGTCACACGAGAAGGGGGTCAGGTAGGGCCCCTCAGGATCAAAGCAGAACTTCCACGTAAACCTTCAGGTCTAGGTAAAAAATGAATCACTATAGAATACCATAGTATCAGCTACACAGAAGCGTGACCTTTTATCACACATGACATGTTGCTAGACTGTATATTCGAGAAAAAAAGTAACAGAGGGCAGGTACAGGGAATGAGCAATAATAGCAAATGGATAAACAGGCAGAATTATTTTGTAAGTCTAATTAGTTGTTGAGGATTAAAAATAACCTCTTAAATCCTTATTTGAATAATTGAAAGAAATTATTTCCTTAGGATAAAGAGTGTTGAGCCCCTTCTCTGCCTCAGCAAATAACTTTAGTAAAGACAAAATACATAAAAGGGCGATAAGAAACACTACATAGGATTACACATATGTTCAACCTGGAACATGCCATCAGCATGAGCTAATATGCTCCTTACAACATAAAGCATTACAGTCTATAAAATCCAGAGGAGAGACTGACAAATCTACAGTGGTAGGTTTCAATTTGTTTTTAGAGACAAGTCATTAAGCCAACACAAAAATGGGACTGTAGATGATATGAGCAACACAATGACAAATATACCAGTAACATAATAATGTTTCAATAAATATTAAATAAAACATTGTAAAGCACAGAAAACATGTTTTCAAAAATTTTAAAGAGTAATGTGATGAAACTACTTGCTCTAAGCATAATGCGATTAAATTAGAAACCATGTATGAGCAAACACACCGCACATCTAAAAACAATCAGACGCTGAAAGAAGGCAGTCTTCTATATGATTCATGACTTAATGATGCCACGGTGAACATTATGAAGTATTTGAAATTAATGTCAAACAAACTAATATCAGTACTTATGTAAACAAACTGATATCAGTACTTGTGGGAATAAGGCTAAAATATTTATTGAAATTTTTTAAATGCACAGATTTTTAATTTAATTTAATTTTTAATTTGATTTTTAACAATACAGGGGTAATGGAAAGTAAATGAGTTAAGTAAATAGCAAAATGACCTAGAGAAAAGAACAAAGCACACCTGATAAAGAAAATCATCACGGTAAAAGAAAAATTAATCAAATTGAAGAAGCTCTATCAAAACTGACCAAAAAAGAGGGATGGTATGGGGAGGGAGGTGGGAGTGGGGTTCAGGGTTGGGAACACATGTACACCCGTGGCGGATTCATGTTGATGTATTGCAAAACCAATACAATATTGTAAAGTAAAAAAATAATAATAAATGATAAAATTTAAAAAAAAAATTTAAGTCACAGTAGAATTTTTAAAAATCATAATACAATGAGCAACTTCATGATAATAAAATTTTAAATTTGGATTAAAGAGGACAATTTTGAAATTAGCTGAAGAATAAATTGAGAACCCACATAAACCAAATACTAGTAAATAAACCAATAATAAAAATTCTGAATCGCTGCCCTTCTTGGTGGAGAGGAGCAGAGAAGGAAGAGATTGGCGGGGGAAGGACGTTATAACCAGCAGTGGGTGAGGGAGCCTCAGGGGCAGAGGCTGTGAACAGCGTCTTCTTTACACCAAAGTAGGCCAAGGACGGTATAGCGAAAGAAAACTACAGGCCAATTTTATTTCTGATCACAGGTGGAAAATATTCAATAAAATGTTTAAAAAACATTGAACGTACATAGTAAATTAAAATAGGTAAACACAGTAAATATGCATATACTCTTAGTTTCAGTGTAGTGATTACTCTTGACCAAGTAAGACTGTTCTTGGGAATGAAATAATGGGTGGGTATCAGAAGATGTATCAGACCACAGGCTTAGAGGTGACATGAGGCGGATCTGAGCTTGGGTCAGGATGGGCGTTTTACTTCCCAGACACGCAGAAGCAGCTCGCGTACTGGAGGCTCCCTGGCACCCCCCGTCCTCTGGGTACTGCACTGCCTTGTTCCAGAGAGTGTGGGCATCTCCACAGCAGCCTCCATCGCCCATGGTGAGCTCACAGGGCCCCAGACCATGTTACTCATCTTTGTGGTTTCAGCCCTTGATAAAGGAGATGCTAGCTGATGCCAAGAGAATGAAAGCCTAGCTTAACTGATATCGTGAGAGCTGCAGAGTGCTCCGCAGTGCTGAGGGCTGCCCTTTGGTGAAACATTCTTAACACAACTGCTGAGAAGTAATTCCTGAAGACGTCTGCAACCACAACGAGGCCTGGGGGAGGTGTGTCAGCTTGATCCAAACCAGCCCTCGGCTCAGGCTGTGAGCAGAACTGGAGACAGGGCCAAGCTCTCCTCTCCATCGTGTGGAGGGTGCTCACCATGGGCTTCCCCAGCACCCTTCCTCCACGGCAGAAAAACAGTGATTTGTGTTCATTAAAAAAAGAGATCAAAGTAGTACTCATCTGACTCAGCCAAGGTGATTGGGTCATTAACTGTGGGTTCAAAAGTAGATGCTCAGAGTATATTCTATTGATTTATTTAGAAATATATTAGATATATAACATGCAATCTAAGGTACAGAACATGCTAATTAGATACATGGAGATATTGCAATGTGATCGCCATGGTAGCAATAATTAGCAACTCTGTCATGCCACATAATTCTCCTTTTTGCACTCTGTGGTTGAATTTCTTTTTAAATTCTGTTTTATTGATGTATAGTTGATCTACAGTGTTAGTTTCTGCTGTACACCACAGTGACTCAGCTACACATATATACACATTTTTTTCATATTCTGTCCCATCATAGTTTATCACAGGACACTGAATGTAGTTCCCTGTGCTATACAGTAGGACTTTGTTGTTCATCCATTTTCTGTATCACAGTTTGCATCTGCTAATTCCAAAGTCCCAACTCATCCCTCCCCCACTCCATTCCCCCGGGCAACCACGAGTCCGTTCTCTGTGTCTGTGACTGAGTCTGTCTTGTAAATCAGTGTTTGTGTCACATTTTGGATTTTACATGTAGATGATGTCGTGTGGCATTTGTCTTTCTATGCCTGGCTTACTTCACTCAGTGTGATCATCTCTAGGCCCATCTCCCTTTTTAGTGGTTGACGTAATTAAGTTCTTGTCTCTCAGTGAGTTGAAGATAGCACGGTTGCCGTGTCTTCAGTCGTTGATCCGTGTGTCTGTGCTCTAGGGCTTACTGGCCGCTTGGTGTTGCTCACTGGGCTTACTGTTGCATTAGAACACACTTTGGATTCTTCCTCTGTGCCTTTGCTGGTGATTTCCAGGTGGACACTGGTCATTATTGTGCTGAAGGTGGGGAGGCAGTTTATACCTGAAAACATAGTTCATTTTTAATGAGAAGGTTTGTGTGACAGCATGGTAACGTAAATCACTGCAGTACAGTTTCCCTTTGGGGATAATTTTATTATTCATTAACTGTTTCAGTGTATGCTTTGAAGATTCTCTGCAAAAGATTTTAATCCCTCAGTGAGCTCTGATTCCTCTGAGTAGAGTTTCATTTGGACTTTAAAACTGGCATTAGAAATTGTCCTTGCTAAAAATAATAAGAAAACAATAATGCAGTTTAAATATTGAAAAGCATCATTACATTTTTCACATCCATATTATGTTTATTCTTGATTAAATGATAGTGAGCATTTTTCAAATTTATTATTTAAAAATTGAAGTATAATTGACATACATCATGTGGGTTTCGGGTGTACAATAATGATTTTTTATTTGTATATGTACCATATGATCACAATGTGGCCATTTTTAAAAACTGTAATGACTTTGGACTGTGCCGGGTCTCTGCTGCCGTGTGGGCTTTCTTTAGCTGGGGTGCGCAGGCTTCTCTCTGCTGTGGCTTTTTTTCTTGCCGAGCGCGGGCTCAGGAGCACAGGCTCGTAGCTGCAGCATGCGGGCTTAGCTGCTCTGCGGCATGCAGGATCTTCCTGGATCAGGGACTGAACCCGTGTTTCCTGCATTGGCAGGCGGGTTCTTTACCACTGAGCCACCCGGGAAGCCGAGAATTGCATCACTGCATTTCGTAGAGGAAATCAGGCGTGTTCATGTCACGTGTGTAAACAGGTGTGCACTTCCAGGAAGTTGAGCTGATACGCTTTGCCAGCCAGGAGACTGTCTTAACCGATGGGAGTCTCCTGAGGGACGGAGCTGGGATTATGTTCAGAAATCCTGGACCGGAAGTAACAAGAGGAGTAGGGAAGGCTCACCCCCGCCCGGCCCGCGGTTCCTCCTCCTGGGGCTCAGGGCAGTGGTCTGTGTCTGGGCCTGGGGTGGGGCCCTCAGGGTGAAGCCCCCACGCTGCCCCTGCCTGTGAGGACCAGGAGGTGTGTGTCCGTGAGATTAAGTGGCCCTGCGAGCTGGAGAACATAAACCAGGGTGGCGATCGTCGCCCCCATCACGACGTCCGTTCACCATCTTCAGGGTGCACGCGTGCAGCTCTCACTAACCCGCCTTTGGGGCGTCTGCAGGCTGTTAATAAAAACTGTGTCACGTGTCAGTCTGTCTCTTCGTTAGAACCATGGTGTTGAAGCCCTCATTTGAATCCTGTGAGTGTTTTTGAAGGCTGGAAATCACTGAACTGTCATAGCAACGAGTGGAAGAAGCATTTATTTCTGGGCACGGTGGTGTGAACCGGATGGGTGAGGCCACCCGCTGGGTAGGTGTCAGACAGCAGCTCACCCGAGCAGCGGTCACAGGGCCTGGGCAGACCCTCTCACCCGGCTCTCGGCCTAGGGGCAAGGCAGCTCCTGCTTCTCCCCCTGAAATGTGAGGGGTGGGCTGACTCTGGAGCTGCTGCTCCCGGGATGAGCCGGGCCCTGGGCTCAGGCGCCCCCACCAAGGTTTCCTCTGCCTGTGACTCTCTGGGGCACAGGGCCACTCAATCAGCTTCTCCTTCTTCACTTAGGGTTTTTCACCCATAAAGTCCAGATGCCAGTGTAGCTGTGTCAGGGACCGCTTGGTGCTGAAATCAGTCCATGGTCCTGAAGCCCCACACTGGCCGGTCACAGCTCCTGTCTCCTGGGCTCAGTCCGGGATGCAGGTCGCCGGGCACGGTGCCTACCCCTCATGCCAGGACCGAGGCAGGTGTTCCTCACCCCACGCTCTCTCCTTTCCACATCCCCTGGCGCGGACAATTTGTAAAGGCCAGTTGCCAAGATCGAGATTATAGCACTCAGAAATTCCTCATTGATTGGCTCTGCTTTCTCTACAAAAGCAGCTGCCAAATTTAATCTGAGAAACTGCTCGTACATTCACAAAATGCTGCATGCCTTGAAAGAGAGGAGGGAGGGTAAAGCGTCAAGTTAGTTTAAAGGACTTGCAGTGACGAGATTAGTCCAATCAAGGAAACCGCAGCTTTGTCTACGCGTTTATTCTTACTTGTGCCATGAATACTCCTGGGGCAGAGCCATCGAAAGTGCTGGCCTGGGGTAGAGAGTGCAGTGTGCTGGGCATTGAGCTTATGAAACTTTATTTTTACGTTATTTTTAGAAAGGCTGGGTCTTCTTTTTATTAACAGCAAAACGCATTGGAATTTTCACATTGAAAGCATTTACACCCAGCTGCTTTCCTCTGTCTGTCCTCTGGCATGCTCTAGGGTTTTGGCGATAAAACACCTGGGCGGCAGTGGCTCGTGAGGACCTGCCAGGCTGGGGGCATGTTTACTCCCCTTGTGGTGTGCTTGGGTTGATCCAGGTTCAGAGGGAGTTGGCTGGTTCATTCAGACCCACAGGCAGAGGCGCAGGAGCACAGGACAAGGCCTTAGGAGGCGGGAGACCCTGCCGACCAGGAACGCGAGCACACGTGCAGAAGCTCACGGGACCTCCAGGGCCGCCGGTCCTGTCTCGGCCTCCCACTGACCACTCCTGCCTGCAGCAGACTGCTCACCCCTGGACCTCTGACCGCTCCCTTCTGATCCAGGGGCATTTCAGTCCAGAGGCTTCTGAGCACCAGCTCTGGGGCCGCCTCCACTAGACCAGCTGCCCAGGCAACGCTCTGCAAAGCGGTCGCCAAAGGGGAGCCCAGGAGCAAGCTCATGTCTGCTCCCGGAAGTCTGCTGGGCTTGCCTTCCACCAACTCCCAAAGAGTGGGTTTTGAAAATTGGTCACTTGGCGGCTCCCTGTATCCTTGGGGACAGAACCCGTCCAGAGTCCTCCATGTGCTCGGCATTCCCGTACAAGCCTGGCTTGCCCTGTGGTGAAGCACGTGGGTCGCATCACGTGTGGTCCACAGCGGGGTGTCAGCAGTGGCTGAGCAGCCCGCCAGCCTGCCCGGTGCACAGACCGCTGAGGCTGCACCCTGCACGGCGTGTTGGAAGGAGCCCTCTGCGCAAAGCCAGTCACTGGGCCTGGGGCTGCACCTGCACGGCGTGTCGGAAGGAGCCCTCTGCGCGAGGCCAGTTGCTGAGCCTGGGGTCGCTTGCCCGGCACTGGCATGGTGCTGCAGCCTCGGCTGCACAGTGCTGGGTGAGCCACCTGGGAAAGCCCTTCAGCCGGATAGCATGTCTGAGGCGTGTTCCTCATCAGTGTGGCAAAACTGTTGCATGCCAGGCAGTAAAAACACAACCTGCTGATTGGGGCTTTCTTCTGGGTCCACAGACAGAAATCCATCAAACGTCTGAAACCGCCTGAGATGGGCCAACCCCAAGGGTGAGCCTCCCGGCCTTGGAGCTGGGTGAGCCAGACCCTGGGCTGACCTCTGTACCTGCAGGAACCCAGGTTTGGTCATGCCCCGCACACGTCTACTGATTTGTCACTGCTCTTGCTCTGCAAGGGCACACACTAGATCACACACTAGATCTGTGTGATCTAGTGCACACACGTCCCCACTGGTCCCCAGCATCCTCATGTCTCAGAGACAGAGGGGGACACCTCCGAGACCTGAAAGCCCAGGTCGTCGTGTGGACATCATCAGAGAGAAGACAGGAAGAGGGCGCCGCTGAGCCCAGCCGTTAACCCTGAGGACGCTTCTCAGGCAGTTGGGGCCCCAGCACCTCCAGAGGCGTCTGCACTGAAGGGCCCACGGCCCATGGGCAGCACGGCCTGGCCTCTGCCCTCAGGTCCCCAGCAGGGAGCTTGGCTCTGGGTGAGCTGTCCTTTCGGTGAACCGGGCCATTTTGGAGGGAACTGAGGAACCAGCACCTAGCTTTCCTGATAGACTGAGGGTGCATGCTGACGGGGTCATTGACTTGCCAGGACGGGGCAGGAGAAGCCAGCCCAGGTGGCAGAGGAGACCCGCGCATCCCTCTGCCCAAGCACCTCTATCCCTGAGGCAGGCTGGACCATCCTGCCGACAGGAGCCACAGGGCTGCTGCAAATACTGTCAGCAAATTAAAGTGGAAGTGCTCTGAAGGAAAGAAAGCACCGTCAAGCGTGGGCAGCGTCCCGTCCTGTTGGCATGGGCAGGTGGGCCTGCCGAGGGCAGAAGGCGCCCATGAGCACTCACCTGCACGGGGCGCAGGGCCGCGGGGCTGGCCGTCAGACCCCACGCCTAGGCGGCCTCGCTTTTCTTTCTCCAACTTCATTTTTGCCAGCATCATGGCAGCCACGGCAACCGCTCTTCCTGCTGTTGGGACATCTTGGCCATTTGTGATGGAGACTGGTGCACTCCAAACCTGGTTTCCTGTTTAGTCAACAGATACCACTTCAGGTCAGCATGCTGGCATTTTCACCCCAGATTTCCCATGTTTGCTGTGAGGCTTAACTCACGTTCCTTGCACTGGGGACTGTGCAGCTCTCATGACCTCAGGGTGAATGGGGGTAACCAGGTATTATTCCTTTCCTAACAATACCTATCTTAAAGGAGATGATCAGTGAGCAACTGCTTTATCAACTCCAAAGCTGACATTAATGCTCATTGCCCCTAATACTGGGAAGTCAAGTCCCCCTGCTCTATGGCCTAAGAACACAGTTTATTAGTAGGAGTATTATCACTGTTCACTGCACTGGGTCTTCGGTGCTTTATCTGGCTTCGCTCTAGTTGTGGTGAGCGGGGGCTGCTCTCTAGTTGGGATGCATGAGCCTCTCACTGCGGTGGCCTCCCCTTGTGCTGAGCGCGGGCTCTAGGCACGCAGGCTTCAGGAGCGGCGGCCCCGGGCTCGGTAGTTGTGCTCACGCCAGGGAAGTCTGGGACACTGCTCGTGAAGCGCCATTCCAGCCTGCCTCTGAGCAGGTGTGTGGGGACCTCACTTCCCAGGGTCCTCAGGTGCCATGGGGGCTTCCCGCTCCTTCCCCTGGTCCCTGACTGTGTAAGGAAAGCCTACTCCACCTCCACCAACTGTTTTGGTAAATATAAGCCCAGCTTATACAGTAAAGATAAATATTTTTGCCACAAGTGGATGACATAACCTCTTCCCCATGCGCAGGACTTGCATATTGCAACCGTGTCCATCTCAAATGTTTGTTTTGTCCCCAGAGACCACTCTGCAGGGAGCTGCCGCTGGCGTTGTTCCACCTCTGCGGCCGAGGTCCTGCTCTCTGCGCTACTGGTGGGGAGGCGGGGCTGTGTACTGGGAAATGTGCAGCTCTGGAGACAGGCCTCCTATGGACCCCAGCTCTGCAGGGAGGTGACTCAGCCACCGTGCCTCCTGGCTGCTGCCCACAGAGCCCTCCTGGCCTCTGTGTCACTGAAAGTTAACACATGCAGCCAGTTACAGTGGCTTTTCCAAACCATCTCACCAGTTCCCCCATCAGGAACCGTTTTCAAATTCTTGCTTTGATTTAACCAACCAAGACCCGAAGAGCTGTGGCTTGTGAGAAAACCCACTGCACATACATAGGGGGTGACTCACCACTCATTTTCCACCACACAGTTTTTATTTTTAAAAAGAACTAACTATCTCAAAAATATTGTAGGGAAACTAGCAACAAAGGAGGAAATATTTTGCACAGGGGAGCAGAAACAGGGCAACACACTCACAGATCTTTTCTCAAGGGTAGTATTTGACCTCTCCCACCATGAGCTTCCTGAGAAAATCACTTTGCGTCTGCAGACGGGAGACAATGAGGTTCACAGAGGGGAAGGCAGGCGCGTTTGCTAAAAACATGATGCTCGTTGCCATGGCAACTGTGGCTCACAACTGTTTCCTGAGCAGGATGGAGCTGGAATTCAAATGGGGTTTAATACAGATACCCTGATATTAATCAATATTCTTCATTAGAAATAGCATCACTTACATGAAACATAAACATGGAAGAAGGAAGGTTTCGTTAAAATATGGTTGGCCATCTAAAAGTAGTTCTTGTTTATGAAGAAATACCAGCTTCTCTGTGGGCTTGGATGAGACCAAGTGAGAGAAATGGAAAGTCATTATCTAGCTAGCCCCCAACTCAGTGGCTTCATCTTCAGTAACCATTTACCAAGTAGGGCATGATCAGGAACTGGGATGAAAAGGATGAAACAGAGGCTACACAGAGTTGAGTTTAGGTGGGGGCTCAGCCAGGCACATCACGAGGGATGGTCCCAGGCACTGTGCCCGGGGATGGTCCCAGGCACTGTGCCCGGGGATGGGGACCTGCCTGGGTGCAAAGAGGTGGAGGTGAGAGGAGCAGGCACTTAGGGACCCACCTGGGTACAGAGAGGTAGGGGCTGGGGGAGCAAGCACTGAGGTGTCCCTGCTGCAGGGGCTGCGGTGCCCAGGGAGATGCCGCAGACACTTTCCCTGCACTGCTTCCAATTTCTGCAGCACGCAGGCAGGCGGCTATACTGTCCTTCCTCACTGACGAGGGACCGGGGCTCAGAGAGGCTCAGTCACATTTTCAGCACCACACAGTCATTGTTTGCTGGGCTGAGATTCAAAGGCTTCTCCGATTCTCAGTTCCAAACCCTGCGTGTTTTCAGGCACATGGCCCTACTCTTTGTTCTAGACAAATACTGAGGCCATCGCAGCAGAGAACAGTGGGAGCAGGACTGAGTGTGGAATAAAGCACAGGCCAAGTTCCCGACCCCACGCACCTGCCTGCCTGCCCTCTGGGCTCTGAGGCACGCGTGCAGGCCCCTTGGGCGGCGCTCTGTGGCGCTGGGCGGTGCCAGGGGCTGGAGAGGAACCAGGGGTTGCTGTGGCTGTGCGCCGCTTCCTGTGCGTGTTACTCGGCGGTGTGCCCGAGGCCAGTTGCGTTTGTTGTTTCTGGAAGTAGAATTCATCTACAGGGCTGTTAGTTTCAAGTATACATACATATACATCTATTTTTCAGATGGCATCCCCTTACAGGCTTTTACAAGATAGGTTTATACAAAAATGAGTATAGCTCCTTGTGCTGTCTGGTAGGTTCTTGTCGGTTGTCTGTTTTATGCATAGTATTTTGTGTAGTTTAAGCCCAGTTCCTAATTCATCCTTCCCACACACTTTGGTAACCATTAGCTGGTTTTCTGTGTCTGTTTGGTAAATACGGTCACTTGTGTCATATTTTAGATGCCATGTTCAGTATAGGTGAAGCCATGTGATATTTGTCTTTCTGACTTACTGCACTCAGGATGATCATCTCCAGGTCCATCCATGTTGTGCAAATGGCATTATTTCATTCTTTTTTATGGCTGAGAAATGAAGCCAGTTTTTTTAAGGTGATAATATTTTGGTGTTAGAGTATCTGCTATGTGCAGGGCAGTGCTGTGAGTGCTTTAGGGATTTTTAACTCATTTAACAGCTAGAATACACCTGTCACTTCCCAGTTCAAGCAGGCAACGGAGGTTAGTGGAGTGGCAAGGGCAGACCCAGAGGATGGCAGAGCGAGCAGGGACGAGCTGCCTGGCTCCAGCCTCTGCTCTCAGCCCCTCTCACCTCTTGTCCTTCTAGGAAGTAGAGTGTTGGGGTTCACCTCTCTTAATGAAAGGTGGAAAAAAGAAGTTGGTTAAAGTAAGAGGCCTTAGGACAACTTCCATCAAATGTATAAATTATAGACACAGTCCCAAGTTAGGCTGTAATTGAATTGGCCTCATTTGAGTTCAGTCTCTGTTGTAACATACCATTAAAGTCTGTGCCATAATGTCAGTTGAGTCTAACTCTGAAATGGACTCACACGAGAAAGAACGTCGCGTTAAAGCAAACTTTTGGAGGATGTATGCAGAAGCCCAGGCGGCTCATAGGGCCCTTCTCCACGAACGGGCTGCCCACCCCCCACCACTCCAGTGCAGAAGCGGCCGGGAGCTCTTCACGCACCATGGGGATGACGGAGATCTGTCAGCTGGAAGGAGAGCGCACTTGCTGCGAGGATCATGTACGATCAAACGGGGTGGTTTGCAGAAACGCGACTGGAGGGCTGTTCTGACGGCAGCCCGGCCAACCCAGAGTGCCCCTCCGGGGACCGTCAGTGGTTCTGCTCCAGGGGGTCATGATTGCGGCCCAAGACCCACACCCCCTCACCCCTCGCTTCCGTCACCCCATCCGCAGCAGGCAGGACATGGTCGTCCAGAGCCAGCTTCTGCAGACCAGGGGCCAGCGCCTCTCCACTTCCAGTGAGGGTCTCGGTGCAGATAAGACAGACAAGGCGCTAAGTGGAGGAAGAGCCACCTGTCACTTTGCCCTTGTTTGGCACCCGGACAGTCCCCACGGAACTGGTTGAATGAGTAAATCCCACTGTGACTCTGTGTTCATCTCTGAGGAGTTCACTGGTGTTCACAGAGCTGTTTTATAACACAGGTTTTGACAACCATTCATTTAATCACACATTTTAAACTGCTACTTTTATGCCCAGGTTGGAGGAGTAACTTCTGAAATAGCTTTTAAAAAACAAACCAAATGTAAAAGGACCTATGTCTGCACAAAGACCTTCCCCACTCTGGGATTTCCTGGCCAAGTGGTTGGTGCTTACTCAGAAAAATGAAGTCAGCAGTTTCAGTTCAAGTATGTAAGAGCGGCCAAAAGGAAGTTTTCATATTAGAAATGTAATCCGAGGATAAAAATCAAGCTCAAAGAGACACAATTTTGAAGAAGTAATGTTTGAAGAGAAGTATTGATATAATTGGTATACAGTGTTTATCTAGTGCTAATCTCTTCATTAAAATGCATTCTAAGTTGTCGTAGATTCTATGGGCACACTATTTATCATTGTATTCCATGAGTGTATAAAATTATACCTTGCTCATGTCTGTGCTTTAAATAACACAAGTGTCTTCAGCCTCATCTTTCAATAAATGTCACAGTTATAAAGGAAATTTGTTTTCCAAGTTTATTGTTGTCCAGCTCTTTGCAACCCCATGAACTGCAGCACACCAGGCTTCCCTGTCCTTCACTATCTCCTGGAGTTTGCTCAAACTCATGTCCATTGAGTCAGTGATGCCATATAACCATCTCATCCTCTGTTGCCCCTTTCTCCTCTTGCCCTCAATTTTTCCCAGCATCAGGGTCTTTTTCAATGAGTCAGCTCTTTACATCAGATGGCCAAAATATTGGAGCTTGAGCTTTAGCATCAGTCCTTCCAGTGAATATTCAGGGTTGATAACACAGAGTAAAAGTGGGCTTTACTCATTCATTCAGTTCTTGTGGGGACTGTCCAGGCACCAAACAGGGACACAGTGACAGGTGGCTTTTCATCAACTTAGCCGAAGAGCTGTCTTATCCATGCCTAGATCCTCACACTATTGATCGATTCAGCCATTGGGATTGTGCCTCTCCCCTAGATTATCTGGCAACTAGTGATTTTTATCAGGCAGGTGTGCTTAAGCCTTTTACCATAAGTAAGATTTTTGAAAGTAAACACATACATCAGTGGAAGTTACTCTTCTCACTGAGGTTTCAATTAACTTCATTGATCATTCACTTAATATTTAGTCTTTGCTAGACAACCATTAATTATATTATCATTTTAATAGTACAGATAATACTGGGTTCATACTGGGTAGCTCAAACATATGCTTTAAAAATAACAACCTTTTTCATGTTGCAAAAGTAATTCATAATCATCATAGAAAGTTTAAACAGCACAGATGAACACGAAAAGATACAATCCTTCCCCCTAAAGATGGCCCTATTTCTGTTTCCTCTCCTTGCTCCCTCCCACACAAGGTTAATTATGGTATCAAACATCATTCTTTGTTTCTACTATTTTAGCTTTATGTTTCAGGGTTATCTTTTCACATCACTGAGTCTTCTTCTGCAACATCGAGCTGGCATGACCAAAGTGTTCAGGGAAACGTTATTCAGAAGTGGAAATGATGGGTTTTTAAAATTGCACTCTTGGCTCTGTAACAAAACAAACAGAGCTGTGGCTTCAGCCTTGTAGTTGACATACTTCTGACAGTTGTGTGGCTTTTCCAGTGTTCTGATCCTCCTGATCACACTGCTTTTGTGGTGGAGAGAACATGTCCCCACCCCAGGGTGTTCAGGATCCATGTAACTGCCACAGCCTGACAGTGGGCTTAGCCATGCCCAGATAAATGGATGCTTCACTCTGTTCTTAATTGCTAGCAATGCTATCAACTCCTCCAGTTCTTCCCTAGAAGGGAAACTGCAGAGTTTTACTGGAGACACTCCCACATTCAAGGCTTTCCTAACCTCCTCTGTTTGACACCTCTCCTCTGGTGCCATTTCCGTGGTGGACTTTGCACCCTTTCTTGAATTAGAAAGATGGACCCCTCGTGGGACATTCTGAGGAGTCCTTCACATCATCATCCAATCTTTTCTTCTCATTTTTTCAGGCTTATGATCCCATAACTTAGAGTTCTATTAACCACAGTCTCTTCTTTTCTCAGATACTTACTCCCAACCAGCCTCAGCATTTTTTCATAGCCACACCACCAACAGCTGGGACTTACACACCCAAATAAATGCCAAAGAAAATATGACTTGCAGTTGTTTAGTTACTAAGTTGTATCTGACTCTTTTCAATCCCATGGACTGTAGCCTGCCAGGCTCCTCTGTCCATGGGATTTCCCAGGCCAGAATACTGGAGTCAGATGCCATTTCCTTCTCTAGGGGATCTTCCCAACCCAAGGATCAAACCCATGTCTCCTGCTTTGGCAGGCAGATTCTTTACTGCTGAGCCACTGGAGAAGCCCCAGAAAATATCACTAAATAAACTCAAATGCATAAACTTCAGGTAGCCATCTCAGAAACTTGGACCATTCTTTGCTATTCTTTTTAAACCTATTTTCCACGTAGAGATTCAGCTTTCTCATTCAGCCTTCTGTTCCCATCACTATATTTAAATATCGGTGCGCTACACTGATAGCCCTGAGAAAGCTTTCGACAGATGGCAAGGACAGTGACGGGCCTGGATTTCAGTCTTGACCTTGACTCTGGACAGTGCATCACCTTTTGTGCACTTTTCAGTCGTCCCTCAAACGTCAGCTAAACATCAAACACTGGTGGGTCTGGCTGTTCAGAGAGCATCAGAGCACAGGCTGTGCACAGTGAAGCTCACATTCTCCTCCAGAAGCTGGTGTGTAAATTGAACACAGTGCAGTTGTCTTATGAGGCCACACATAGTTGTTGTTGTTCAGTCACCCACTTGTGTCCAACTCTTTGTGATCCCATAGACTCCAGCACACCATCTCCTGGAGCTTGCTCAAACTCATGCCCATTGAGTCAGTGATGCCATCCAACCTTATGGTCCTCTGTCATCCCTTTATCCTCCTGCCTTCAATCTTTCCCAGCATCAGGGTCTTTTTCAGTGAGTCAGGTCTTCACATCAGGTGGCCAAAGTACTGGAGCTTCAGCTTCAGCATCAGCCCTTCCAGTGAATATTCAGGACTGGTCTCCTTTAGATTGACTGGTTTGCTCTCCTTGCGGTCCAAGGAACTCTCAAGAGTCTTCTCCAGCACCAGCGTTCAAAAGCATCAGTTCTTCAGCACTCAGCTTTCTTTATGGTCCAACTCTCACATCTGTACATGACTACTGGAAAAACCGCAGCTTTGACTAAATGAACCTTTGTCAGCAAGGTGATGTGTCTGATTCTTAATATGCTCTCTAGGTTTGTCATAGCTTTTCTTCCAAGGAGCAAGCGTCTTTTAATTTCATGCCTTCAGGCACAGTCTACAGTGATTTTGGAGCCCAGGAAAATAAAGTCTGTCACTGTTTCCATTTTCCCCATCTATTTGCCATGAAGTGATAGAACCAGATGCCATGATCTTCATTTTTGAATGTTGAGTTTTAAGCCAGCCCTTTCAGTCTCTTCTTTCACCTTCATCAAGAGGCACTTTACTTCCTCTTTGCTTTCTGTCATTAGGATGGTATCATTGGCATATCTGAGGTTATTCCAGCCTCTGCTTCATCCAGCCCAACATTTCACATGATGTACTCTGCATATAGGTTAAATAAGCAGGGTGACCCAAACACCCCCGGGCAGGGAGCCTCCCTGCTCTTCTAGTCCTGACCATCATCCTGCCTTGTTTCCTTCTAGGGCTCACCCAGGATGAGAGGCTCGACTCCATGGGAACCTGACCCCACAGCTCTGTTCTCAGTCCAGGCCAAGCCTAGGGTGGCCCCTGGGGAATCTCCAGTTGTGCCCAGGTGCAGTCCTCACCCAGGGCTGCCTGTGCAACCTGTCTGAGACGGGCCGGGTCGGGGGGCTGAGAGTGTGCAGTTTCATCAGCTCACAGGACTTACGGCTCTGGCCCTAGAGCCACAGTTTGAAACAGGATCACCAGGTGGGCCGTCAGAACCAGGATCCCTCCTTGCTCTGAAGGCTGATCTCAGGGCTGGATCAGTGAGCGTGGCCTCCCCTCCTGTGAAAACTTGCAGGAAGGAAGGACCTGTTCCTGAAGCACGTCTCAGAGCTTGGCTGACAGGGGCGGAGCATGGCTGATGGGGGTGGAGCTTGACTGACGGGGTGGGACTTGGCTGACGGGGTGGGGCTTAGCTGACGGAGGCGGAGTTGGATTTAAGCAGAGCAGAGCTTGGCTCACGTGGGGTGCTGGGATTGAGGGGCAGGGTGGAGCGAAGCTGCTAGGGGCGGCCCTTGGCTGACAGGGGGCGGAGTATGGCTGACATGGGCGAGGCATAGCTGACGGGGGTGGGGCTTGGCTTACGGAGGCAGGGTTTGATTGAGGCAGAGCGGAGCTTGGCTCACGCAGTGGCGGTGGCAGGGGGAAGCATGCAGCGTGGCTGACAGGGGGTGGCAGGGGATGGAGGGTGCGGAGCGCGGCTGGCAGGGACCGGACCGGTCCTAGGCTGGGAGCCCGCAGGCAGTCATTAGTCTCCTCTGTGTTGACCGCGGCCACCTGGGGCCCTTCCTCACGTCCCCTCGCAGCCCCCACTTCCTTCCAAACTTGGTTTTCCTTCTACAGTCCTCTGCCCTGTAATTATCTGACGTCGCAGTTCTCAATAATGGATGTGCAAGTATTCTGGGACGAGAAAAATGCTACAGAATGGATGCGCGAGGATGCCAGCTGTCGCCGCAGCTGAGCGACAGAGAAAAACTCTTCTGGTATTTGTTTCTCTTTATACTCAAAAGCCTGAGAGACAGAAAAAGTGCGATTTGAACAACTACTTGAGAGCTAAAACTTGTACAAAAAAATAATTCTTTTTATTTTAAAAGAAGTGCTGTAATAAGCAGTCTTTTAAAACTGCTTGGTAAACATGTTCTTGTAATTTTTAAGTTAAAGTACTGATGGATTTACATGCATACCATCTATGTTTGAAAACTCATCACACCTTCAGACTGTAAACTTGTAAACTTGAAAGTCCCCGTCATCATGAATTCCAGACCATTTGCTTCTTGTTGATTTCCATGGCAGTTTTTATCTTAAGTAACATGGGTCCTATTTATTATTAAAAATTTTTTTAAAAAGCCTTCCTGCCAGTGTTCTGCTTGCTCCCTATCTTGACCTTTGCACACACATGCAGGTCGGCCTTCTGTGCTTCTCATCACTTAGCTGGTGCATAGCCACTGGTTTCTGTGTCATTTAATTTTTTCAATCACCCTGCAAGGTACTTGTGATAAAGATCATCATTGCATATACAAAGAGGCAGCTCCCAGAGAGGTTCAGGCTGGGGGCCCCCATTCCAGCTCAGTCCACCCAATGGTCTCGCCCTTCATCAAGGGCTATCTACCTGACAGCCTCCCCTGCATCAGGAGTGTGGAGGGAAGGTGGGACGTTTGAGTCCTTTCTAGATTAGAAAGTCCTTTCTAGATTATGTTTTCCTGATTTGGTAACAGTGTTTGTGTTAGTAGCTTGGTCCTTTGTGACCTCATGGACTGTAGTCTGCAAGGTTCCTCCATCCACAGAATTCTTCAGGCAGTAATACTGGAGTGGGTTGTCATTCCCTTCTCCAGAGGATCTTCCCGACCCAGGGATCAAACCTGCATCTCCTGTGTCTCTGGCATTGCAGGCATATTCTTTCCCACTTGAGCCATTGGAGAAGCCCTTCTCTTAATCCCAGTCAAAGGGAAAAACCAGGGTTGGACATTTATTCTAAAGCAATGCCTATCTCCCCTACATACATGTCACGGTCACCCAACTTGAAAAGAGGCTCCTCATCTTTTTCAGGCCCCTCCTTGGCACCTCCCCACCCCCACTGTTGGATTCTGGCTCTGGGCTTTGTGACTTACAGGCCTGCGCCAGCCTTTTCCCCCTGTTCTGGTTGCATCGCGGAGCAGCAGCCTTGACAGGAGTACAGACAATAGGGTCTGAGGGGCGTGCCCCAGTTCCGGCCCCTGCACAGGCTCCCGGCCCACCTTCCAGGGAGACACAGGCGCAGCTGTGCCCTCATGGGGTCAGGGGTGGCCACCTTGCACAGTCAAGAAGGCCTCACCACCCAGCCCACCTGCTCATACCACACATACCACCTGGCCCCGCACCCAGGGCAGAGCGTGAGCCCTGTATCCACCAAGCTGACGCCTTCCCAGCGCCACAGGAACCAGCCTGTGAGTTAGGGATATTGGGGGTGCATCCTTAACCCATGAGTTAGGGATGCAGCCTGAGCCCAGAGACCCAGAAGACTGGCACTAGCCTGGGCGGGGCTCAGCGAGAGGGAGGCTTCCTTCCTTCGGTTCATCTCTGCTCTGGCACAGTCGGCAACATGCGAGATCCGAGTCAGTTTCCCTGCTGTGGGCCAGGCATGTGATGCGTGGAGACAGGCTGAGGCCAGCCCTTGTGCGCACGGACTCAGCTGGTGACAACGTCTCTGCAGTCAGGGCTCTGCATTGGCCCCGGCTTGGGGCCTGTGAGTCACCTGGGAACTTATAAACCGTGAAAGCCGATTCCCCAGCGCAATGGGGCTGAGGGCACACCCCCAACCCACTCCAGTGGTGCAGCCCCTGTGAAGGTGCAGGACCACTGCTTTGGTGCCAGGGGATCTGTTATCCATGGATGCAGACCGTACTCACCTCAGATGGTGAAGATTCAAAGTCTGCCAGGCGCTGTGTGTGGGTTCAAGTCACAGAGGTGAGAGAGGCATGAGGAGCCCCCTGTTTGGAGCAAAGACCAGTTCCAAGGACGTGCGTGGAGCCTAGGAAGTAGGTCAGATGCTGAGAGACACAGGCGGGAGGGGAGTCTGTGCAGAGGGAGACGTGCTCGGGGGTTGCAATGTGGCCATTCCAGGGGCGGCGTGGGGCGCCCTGCTGAGCTGAGAATGGGGGCTGGAGATCAGCCATGTGATGGGTCAGCTCCCTGGAGAGCCATGGGCAGCAATCACCATGAGACAGTCTTCCCCTCCATCACAGTTTTCTCTGAGCACAGAAGGCCATCTCTCATGTGTGTGTCCTGGAGACATCTTCAAGAGCAACACAGGCCATAATGGAATTTACTTTTCTAACTAGGTTATTGTCAAGGTCAGTCTGTAACTCCTCTGTAACACAGTGACAAAATGGACCGTGTGCCAGGCTGTATGCGAGTATTTTGATGGTCTTGTATTCTGAGCAAAAGGCCTGGAAATTAGGTGGCTTATCCGAAGTGCAGTCATCTGCAAACTGAATTTGGTGACACCTTACAAAACATCTCCTGGGGTCCCTGGAAAGAAGCAGCACATTGAATCTGTGCCCACGGCCCCATGCTGACCAGCCCTACCATGGGTCTGGGTGTGAGAAGGATCAGAGAGTTTCTCAGAGCCCAGAAGTTTCAAAATTGCCACCTTACTGTGTAATCAAAGCATTTGTAAGGGTCAGCAAGAGCACAGCAATGAAATGAGCTGTCATCAACAAATCTCATTAGAATGCGGGATTGCCTTTTAGCAAAGTGTGTTTGGAATAATAACCAGCTCCTGGGCATTTCAACACACTCCAGAAATGTAAAGCATCAGGCTAGAAGTATTAAAAAAAAAATTTTAAACCCCTCTCATTAGTTCACTTTGATTTCTGTCTCCATAGAAACTGGATATTCGAATGCATTAAGATATTTTTGTCTTTGGAGTTTTTGTGTGTCTTGGAATTTGGATGTGTGCACGCATAGCCAGCCAGATGCAGAGAGCGGGGCGTGCGGTGCGGGTGGACAGGCACACAGTGGTGGTGGGGCTCGGCTGGAGGCCAGAGCAGAGGTGGCCCCGTCTACATGCTGCTCTGAGAAAGACTGAACCACAAAGTTTCCGAACAACAGGACACTGGCCGGGAGGGCCAGGGCTCCCGCACAGCTGGCTGTCCGTGCCAGTGACGCGTGTCAGCGGAGACTACGTAGGACATCACCCTCTGGGAAGGCGGCCTGGCTCTTCAGAGAACAGCGTCCACCCCCGGCAGCGTTTGCCCTGGGCCAAGCACAATGAACCGTTGTGAAATGTTGATGTTTTCAGATACACTGGAGCCTCTCATCCTGAAGTATGTTTGAAGGCTAGGAGTGAGCCAACAGCACAGACACGGGCTTGTGTTGTAGTGGGTGGTAGGGATTTGCTGAGGTGAGTGTTTATTTCTAGGAAAGTAGGTTTTTCTCAAATAAAATGCCCACACGTCTCTGAGCTCTGTCGCGGGGGGGTGAGCAGGAAGGAAGCAATGAAGCCTTTGCAGACACGCCATTAAATGCGCTGCTTTTATTCCACGAGTTCTCTGGTCTGTGTTCCAACTGGGGTAGAGTTTTCTCTCTGGAGTGCAGCTTAGAACCTGGAGACGGCGGGGGTGGAGAAGCCGTGGCTGAGTCGGAGGCCAAGTCCTGCCTCAGGCCCCGAGGCCGCCTCACCTGCCCACAGGCTCAGGGCCTCTGAGACTGCCAGGCTGGCCCCGCCCCAGGGAAGCCGAGTCCACATTCCTGAGCGTGCTGGTCCCACTGCCCTGGCGCTCCTGCCCTCGCCCGCACCCCGCTGGGTCCAGCCCATAGCGACTGGTGAGCCTGGGCAGCGGCGCCTGCAGGGAGGGCTCAGGGCCCCAGGGCCAGGCTGGAGGTGTGGCCTGGGGTGCCCTGGCCCTCTGATCTTCAGGAGGGACACTGCCAGGCCTGAGGCCACCGTGAGTGCCCTCGGGCCTCCCGGGAAGAGCCGTGGTCCCACCTGCTTCCTGGCCGCCAGCCCATCGTCTGAGTCCTGGCAGGACCGACCTCGGGGCCCTGGAGGTGGAGTGCGGGCGGGGGGCCCATGGAGCCCCAGCTTTGGGCCACGTCCAGACGACAGTGGCCAGCAGCACAGTCGCCGGACCCCAGGCTGGGGAGAGCAGAGTCAGGGAGCTGGCGCGTGGACAGGGCGACCCCAGTGGTCCCAGTCCTGGCTCCTTCAGTCCTTCTCAGAAACCGCCCCTCCCACTTGCTTCTTCCCGGGCTTCCCCTAGGTGGCTGGATTCTTTCTTCTTGGATCAGCCCTGCTTCCCTCCTCAGAGCCCCCCAGGCCTCACACCCGCCGAGGCCCAGAAACCCGTTTCTTCTGGGGTGAAAGGTCACCTCCTCAGGTGAGCACTCAGACCTGCAGCCTAAGGTTCATCACCAACTGTTCAGAGCACTGTACACCTTCCCTGTAGCAAAGCTCCTCTTTGTCATTTCTCGTCGAACATACGTGAACCCGGCTGACCTGAACCCCCGGGGGGCAGTGGCCAGGGCAGCCTTACTGGCCCCTCCAAGGGCCATGTGTGTGGTTGGAGGTCCACCTGGGGACCAGATCCACAGGCCCTCCCACGGGAAAACTCTGGCTCGCCGTGTCGACTCCTAACCCAGCAGTGATCCCCTGCTTTGTTCTGACAAACCCCTGCTCCTGACCTGTAGGTTTTTCCAGCTATTTTCCTGTATGAAGTTTCTGCTACTGTTTTGCATGTCATTCAGAAGAGACCTCCCCGCTGGTTTTGGAACAAGCTCGTCCCTGAGAGAGCTGCAGGCTCTTGGCCTTATGCAGATAGGAAGCCTTCCCCATTTTGCAGAACGCCCATGTGAGGCACCTGCTGACCCTGAGGATGGTCTCCTGATCGCAGACGGCGTCGCAGGTCAGAGACGCGTCTGCACACTCCAGCCTCCACCTCCTTACATGCTGCCAACACTGCTTCTGCTCATTTTCCCTTTTAAATATGACCGAAGTTCTGTCGGTCTCACTGAATGAATAACGCCATGTGGGTGCTACAGCAGTGCTTTCAAGGCAGCACAGGACTGTTCAGAACTGACTTGGGTGAATTCTTGTTGCTTGCAAATACAGAACGCAGCGTTGTTACAGTGTAGTTTCAGAAGTGGCTGATTTAATCATAAAATTGCTTTTAAAAATGACTATGACAAGGATCACCTTTCTGCAGCAAACTAAGCTTTTCAACTTAAAAAAATGTGGGCACAGAAACACAAACTTCATTTATTAAAAAATAAAGTGACACAGATTGTTGATGAATCGTCTAACATCTGTGCTTGATCAGTGCCAGATAGCAGCCATCTCTGTACGTGAACTTCAGTGGGATCCATTGACAAGCCCAGGGTTTGCCATCAACCCGAGAAGCCCAGGCAGTAGCCCAGGGTCAGGCTCTGGCCTGAGTCCGCCCGTCCAGGCTCCAGGCTTCCCCTGCCCATGGGCCTGCCAACCCTCGGTGTTACAGGCCCCCTGTCCTTGTTCCCGCTGAGCTTTGGGTGATGTGGTAAGAGTCCCAGGTCTGAGGGGAGCTACAGAATTCTTAAGGGCACCCCATATTGAGCAGATCACATATGTTAGCATGGGCATCTCTGTGTTTTTATCCTATTTTACTCATCTTGCTTATTTACATTTTTAAAAGGTCCAGGTCCAAAGGATTGTTCTCAAGTTACAGTCGTAATCCACACCCATGGTCCTTGGTCATACACCATAGAAATAGCTGCAGAGAGAACCAGGTTAGACCCCCGCCCCGTCCTGTTCTAAGCATTGCTCCGAGGTCTCATGTGGGCTGCAAACTAGAAGAGAAGAAATGTAATGAGAAAAGTATTCCAGCCGGTTAGTCTATACCCTGCCTCCTAGAAACATGGGTTTATCCCCTTAATTAGTAGCTTTAAGATCTATTTTGAATACTAACAGGACAAGCTGATGGCAAGCTTTCACTTCTGATAAAACAGATGGATCCTTGCAAACGTACTTTGAGCAGCTTCGAGACAAATTGAGATCTGATATTTACCAAAAAGTGGCATCTTTCTGGCAGGCGCTTTCTCTTCATTTCAGGTTACTAGCCGTATTTCCCCTCTTCTACGGCCATGTTTATCTTCCTTGGTGAAGTGCTCCAGCCCCTCCCCAGCCCCCACGCCCTGCTCCTGAAAGACTTTCTTGTTTTCCAAGCATGTCTTCATGGAAGCAAAACAGAACTGCAGTCGCAGGCGCTACGCTCTCGGTTATTCTCCTCATCAGTCCTGTTGTGAAGGGGGTGCACATGTCTACAGCTCATAAAGCTGATGCAGACAAGAGATGAAAGCGACCGCTCCTGTAATTGTGTCTGTCTGTCTTCACAAGACCTCTGTGTTTCTCCTGCAGTGTGTTTGGAAATATACTTTTTTTTTTTTAATGGTTAGTAGTGTAGTCATTTAGGTTGGGCTACTGTTCTGAATAACTGAGTGTTTTCCCTCAGTGAGAATAAAAACTTACTGCATTTTCCGATTTCAGATGGAAGTTATTCTAATATTTATTTCTCTCCTTTTAGTCTGTTGAAGGAGATGCAGTGCCTGATATTTCACTGGCTTTGACCTTTTAAAACGGCAGATCCATGGTTTAACCAGATGCATTTAGAGCATTTAGACACAGGGTGCTTGTTGGCTGGTGGATAACGGCTCAGTTTCCAAGAGTTAATGAAACCCTAAAGTTTTCCACAAAATGCTGTGCAAATGTGTCTGTACCCTTTACCAGCCTGAAGCAATATCTGACTCTCCCATGAGTGTACATGAACTGTCTTGAGGGTGCGAGGGCTGGACATGGCAGGTTAATTCTGAGGAATGCTGTTTTCTCGAAGCTTTAGTGATGGAGCAGTGATGGGCGGGTTTAGCCAGAGGACTTGGAAAGTTTGCTCAGTTTCCAGAGATTCAAAGAGGGGCAGGAAGGGGAGTGGGAAGTGGAGTCCTGGCAGAGGAGGGCGGGTTTTTCTGGTTAGGGAGACTCGGGGCTGGACGTCCCCGTGTGTCCCGGCTGGTCTTCCGTCCACTCCATAGAGGAGAGTGTGTGCTGGCCCTCCTGACCCATCTGCCAAGGGGTCACCACACTCCCCGAGGGTGTCACCAGCCACCAACCCCACTCCTGTTTCGAAGGCTTGATGCTCCACATTCACAATCGCCATTGCAGCTAGGGGTCCTTGAAGGGGTTCTGTTCTGAGAGGGTGTGTTTGTCACTGTCGAGGAGACTCTAAATGAGCTTGGGTTCACATCTTCACCAGATGAGCCACATACCCAGCGCGGGTGGTTTATAAATTGATTGACGGGTGAACACCTGAAGTCTGGCCCATCCTGCCTGGGAGAGGGAGCCTCATGGCCGCGTCACAGCCTCTCTTTGGGCTTTGAGTCCTGTTGTTTCCCTTGTGGGGACAGGCAGTGTTAAGGAGCTGTGCTGCCTTCAGACATGTCGGCATTTAGTGGAATGAAGTGGATAGCGAGACCCCGTCCTGGTACCGACAGACTGACACTGATCAAAACCAGACAACGAACGGGAAACGTGTGCGTGGCCACCAGGAACCTCCTAGCACCACCTGGAAGGCTTCTGACTTATGGACGTCCGTCCTCAGTCACTTCTCCTCCGAAGCATGGAGTTAAGAAAATGGAAATATCAAGTCTTTCAAGTTAAAACTGTTCTACATGTGAGACCCCCACCTGAACACCCTGCAACCACTCCCCGTGCCCTAGCTGCTTAGTATTGAACTTGTGTCTTATAGCTAATTGTTTTGATTAGCTGTGAAGAAGCAAGTATTAGTGGAGTTTCTAATCAGTTTAATTTTTTATAACTGTTTAAACAAGCATTTATCCAAACCTTTGCTAGGACTTTTTCATCTTATTTCACATTGTCCTCATAATACCCCCGAGGATTAAGATGATAAAATAAACTCCTACAAAGCAAAGTGACTCCCCGGGTCCTACAGCCAAGTTGAGGGCTGGAGGTCAGCACATCCTCTCTCTGCAACTCCGCCTGCAGACAATGCGGGGGTGAGGGGTCACATCAAAACCACCACAACACTCTCACCGCTTCAGGGTTCTCATGCTGTTTATACTAGGAATTGTGAATTTTATTCCTTTCTATAGACAGAGACTGGAAATAACTTCTGGTGCATTTTCTTTACATTGAATTAGGGCAGTATTTCCTCAACTTTACAAAGAAACCTCATCATCTACTTTGTTCAGTCACTCAGTTGTGTCCTACTCTTTGTGACCCCGTGGACTACAGCACACCAGGCTTCCCCATCCATCACCAACTCCCAGAGCTTGCTCAAACTCATGTCCATTGAGTCAGTGATGCCGTCCAACCTTCTTATCCTCTGTCATCCCCTTCTCCTTCTACCTTCAATCTTTCCCAGCATCAGTCTTTTTAATAGTTTTAGCTTCAGCATCAGTCCTTCCAGTGAATATTCAGGATTGATTTCCTTTAAGTTGGACTGGTTTAACCTCCTTGCAGTCCAAGGGACTCTCAAGAGTCTTCTCCAGCACCACAATTCAAAAGCATCAATTCTTCAGCACTCAGCTTTCTTTATGGTCCAAATCTCACATCCATACATGACCACTGGAAAAACCATAGCCTTGACTCGATGGACCTTGTTGGCAAAGAAATGTCTCTACTTAAAAAAAAAAAAGTGTCTACTTTTTAATATGCTATCTAGGTTGGTCATAGCTTTTCTTCCAAGGAGCAAGCATCTTTTAATTTCATGGCTGCAGTCACCATCTGCAGTGATTTTGGAGCCCAAGAAAATAGTCTCTCACTGTTTCCGCTGTTTCCCCATCTATTTCCCATGAAGTGATGGGACCGGATGCCATGATCTTAGTTTTCTGAATGTTGAGCTTTAAGCCAGCTTTTTCACTCTCCTCTTTCACTTTAATCAAGAGGCTCTTTAGTTCCCTTTTGCTTTCTGCCATAAGGGTGGTGTCATCTGCATATCTGAGATTATTGCTATTTCTCCTGGCAGTCCTGATTCCAGCTTGTGCTTCTTCCAGCCCGGCGTGTCTCATGATGTACTCTGCATATGAATTAAATAAGCAGGGTGGCAATATACAGCCTTGACGTATGCCTTTCCCAATTTTGAATCAGTTCATTGTTCCATGTCTACTTTGTGGTACAGTTTCTTTGGGGAACTTGAGGGGTGGAGTAAAGAGGGAAGAATTATTAGCAGTTTTTAAATCAAGGATGAAGACTGCAGTATCCCACAAGAAAACTGTTCAGCTGTGTTACCAGTGCATTTTCACATGCAGTGTAACTTCCACACAAAAGTCTAGGGTGATGGAGATTCAAGAACACACTCTCTCTAAGGAATATAAACAGCAAGCCAGATTTTAAAAGAATTGAAATTGTAAATGCCAGGCTAGGTTTCCCATTTCCAAAACCAGGCAGTTGGTGAGCCTGCTGAAATGATGGATTCTGGTGAAGGAACAGGTAGGAGAGACCAGCTGGGTTCAGGTTGGAAAGGGCACAGTTTTCGCTGGATTGTTGTTGTATCAGGAAGATATAAATTAATTTAATTCCTCTGCTGCTGTAACTCAGCCTTCAGGACTTGGGCTGAACATCCTGGGTTGCTAGGCAACGGGTACCAGTGGGCGGGTGTGGGAGCCAGGACTGAGCAAGTCCTGGGCCGGCGTGGAGATGCATCCACTGGGCTACTTTCTGAGCAGCATTATCTCCAAGAAACATGCCAGGCCCCCAGCCCAGGGCACAGCAGCACTGATTTATAGGAGCCATTTTCTTTTCCAAGGGTTGATTTCAGAAGACATGCTAGTTTCCAGCAGGTGACAGAAGCAAACATTGCTCATCATCTCATCACACAAGAAATCTTAAGCAGCAAGGAGAATCATCCTCGATGTTGATAAAGAAGGCCCTTTCGTTAATGACGACGCCAACTGCAGATTCACTGTGCTGTGTGCATCGTGTAAAGCACAAACAAGCTGCTGCATGAGACAGACACTGATGCAGAGAAACGCCGACACAATTCAGCGTCCTGATGGGTCTTCTGGAGCCCATGGTGCAGGTTCTCTCCTCCTGGACCTTGACTTGATTTTCTGATGCTTCTGCCAAGAGGCCCACTGGGTGGTGGAGGCCTGGCACCAGGATGGAGCAAGAACCCTGAGTAGCTGGAGCTCTGGAACTGGGCCAGCGAGACACGGCTCTGGGAGACACAGGTCTCGACCAGAGTCTTGCTGGTGCTTCTCAGCCAGCGTGCATGTCCAGCCGGGTTCTGGCGAAGCAGGACAGCCAGCCCCTCCTTCCACTCCTGCCCCGTGTCCTCCCCCATGGCTCCCACACTGTACCTGCCTAAGAGCCTAGTCCAGCACCACTTCTCCCCACTCCTGCACCCCCGTGTCCCGTCAGGCCCCCTTGCCCTGTCTCTGCCCGAGATCCCAGCCCAGCGGCCACTCCTCCAGGCTACCCCTCAGCAGCTCGTTTTCCTCACCTGCTCCCCAAACCAGCTCCCAGGCAGGCGTCAGGGCCCCACACGAGGCACAGGCCCTCCAGGGCAAGCATGTGTGAGGAGGGAATGTGGGAGCCCCCAGGGTCAGCCCGTCCAGTGACTGCAGAGAGTAGGCAGAGAGGTGGGAGCCCACCAGGCTCTCAGACTGTGTTCCTCCGGCTCCAGGCCTGCATGCCACACAGCAGGGCAAGGCAGGTTGAGGAGCATGTTGAGACCCGAGAACCCCAGGCCCACGTCAGTCAGAAGGCCGCTGTGTTCACATGTCTCATCACTCAAGTTGATTTCACCAGAAAAAAATAAAATAAAAATTTTTGGAACTCGTCACCAGCAGAGGAATGCTAATTTACCCAGTAACCTCCTCTCCACCCTCGACCAAGAGAGTGTATGACCCACAGGCTTCTGTGCACAGCCGGGTCTGGCAGGGCACGATTGCATCATGCCTCCCCTCGAGCCACCTTCAGGAACAGTCTGCCCCAGACATGGACCCAGGGCAGAGCATCACGGCATCCAGGCTGGTCCCATGTTTCTCTGGGAACTTCAGTGCTTCTGAGAGTCTCCAAGTCTGTTCAAGTGGATGTTGGCCCAGCATCTGGTCCTGCCAGCTCAGAACCTAGGGTGCCCTCCATCCTGGGAAGGAGATGGGCAGTGCCTCCTGACCTCATTTGTGTCCTGCAGTGGCCTCAGCAAAGGGCCACAGGCTGGGGTGGGCAGAGTCCACAGGCAGGAGGCCACGAGCCCAGAGTCAGGGCAGAACCTACTGGGCAGTGGCCGTCTGCGTCCTGCTGCCAATGGCGAGTCTCTCAAGGTGAACAGTCCCCTTTGGGGGGAGGGCGCCCGGCCAGGTGCACCCCTGAATCCCAAGGCTGTTCTCCAGTTGCTCTGCACCAGGACAGCCTTGTTGGCCCCAGTGACCAGCCGCCACCCCAGCAGGGCTGGGATTCATCCCAAGTGGTCGATGCTGTGGCCTCACGTTGATAAATGTTTTGAATGCCGCCTCTGCGGAAACGTGGCGTTTTGTCACGCACTCCGTTCTTTAAACCTTCATAGAGCAGCTCAGAAACGGCCAAAGCAGTGGCTTTGTGGCCAACAGAGGCACTACTGGTACTTATTCCATTTTCTCTTAAGTATTGGATGCTTGACTCAATCCTCAAGTGATAGAATGGAGAGATAAACAGATTAACAGTGACAGTGAGTTATCTTCAGGCACCATCTGCCATTTCCTGACCTCTTAGTTCCCACTTGCCGTTCCATCGTCAAAGCTCTTGCCCGGGGTTTCCCTCCCCTCTCCCAGGACTCTGCCATGACTGCCACCTGGACGGTCCCCCAGACTGTCCCAGGGGCCACCCATTCAGCGCCCAGGTCCTGCTCTAACCGCAGGCCCTTCTCAGTCCTCAACACCCCTTTCCACAGCATCTGACCCTCTGCGCTTCTCACCTGTGGGTTCAGACTCTCACCTGGCTTTCAGCAAGGGGACCGTGGGCAGGTCCAGCTCCTAAGCCTCGATTCTAAACCTTCTGAAGCCTGACATACTGCACTCCTGTGGGAGGAAGGCTAGTCAGCCCTAACACAGCAGTGAAGCCGCAGTAAGGAGTTAGCCTGCTCCTGGGGTGCCAACCCACCTTCCCCTTGCCTCTGTGCCCCCGGGGCCCCGACCACTCCCCCAGCTCCAACTTCCATGGCTCAGCTGAGCACAGTGTGTGTGTGTGGCCGAGACCAGCTCGGTTACTGGGATCCCACGCTTCCCCGCAGTCCCAAGCAGCCAGGCCGCACTCCGCGCCTTGCCCCGGGTCAGACCCCACCCCGCTCTGTGTCATTCTCCCGCATGCAGCTTAAGTCACACTCTGCTCTGTGAAGTATGTGCCCCATCTGACACTCAAGACTCTTAAGTGTATGCAGAGCTGAGCTTGGGCTTCACAGGTGGCACAGTGATAAAGCATCCTCCCACGAATCCAGGAGATGCAAGAGACACAGGTTCGATCCCTGGGTCGGGAGGATCCCCTGGAGGAGGGCATGGCAACCCACTCCAGTATTCTTGCCTGGAGAATCCCATGACAGTGGAACCTCGTGGGCCACAGTCCATGGGGTTGCAAGAAATTGAACACGACAAAGCAACAAGAGACAGGTTTATTCTAGGCAAGTCTTGCAGGATAGAGCACCTACTGAGTGCAGCACTTCCTATTTTATGCTTACCTGCACTAACAGGTGGCCTGTTAGCCCGGGAGGGTCTCGTTCATCCCCCTGGGGGCACTGCAGGACGGCAGGGGTGGATCGGGGCTGGACTGCAGTCCAGACCTTCCTGCCCCCAGGACAGCGAACCCCCAACCCCCGCCTGGTCTATGCCTGTGGCTCAGGGCCCAGACGGACAAACCGTAAGTTGAGAGACAGATGGTGTAGTATGGTCACCCCAGGGCCGCGCCTTGGCCAGTGCTGTGTGGGACAGGACTCGGCCATAATTACTGCCTCCCCGCCCTGCACTGGGTCCACACTGCCCTCTACGCCCTGTACTGAGTCCACACTCTCCTCCTCCCCCTGCTCCAAGTCCACACTCTCCTTCCCCTGCTCCGTGTCCACATTCTCTCTTCCTCCCCTGCACTGCATCCACACTCTCTCCTCCTCCCCCTGCTCCGTCTCCATGCTCCCCTCCTCCCCCTGCTCCGTGTCCATGCTCCCCTCCTCCCCCCTGCTCCGTGTCCACGCTCTCCTCCCCTTGCTCCGGGTTCATGCTCTCCTCCCCCTGCTCCGTGTCCACGCTCTCCTCCCCCTGCTCTGTGTCCACACTCTCTCCTCCTCCTATTCCATGTCCATGCTCTCCTCCTCCCCGTTTCATGTCCACTCTTCCCGCCTGTTCCATATCCACACTCTCTCCTCCCCCTGCTCCATGTCCATGCTCTCCTCCTCCTGCTCCATGTCCACACTCCCCTCCTCCCCCTGCTCCGTGTCCATGCTCTCCTCCTCCTGCTCCATGTCCACACTCCGCTCCTCCCCCTGCTCCGTGTCCACTCTCCTCCTCCCCCTGCTCTGTGTCCACGGTCTCCTCTTCCCCCTGCTTCGTGTCCATGCTCTCCTGCTTCCACGCCTTCTCCCTCAGCCTCTGTTTGACTCTGTTTTTCCTCCACATGGCCCAACTCAACTGAACTCTCTCTGTTAAGTCCTCTATGGGGAATCTTGCTCCTTTGTTGAAACTCTGGCTCAGAAAGGCGACTTTAAAGCCAGCTCAGAGGCCCCATCCATAATCTTTGGACCTGCGCCTCTCTGCTCTGAGGTCGACTCTCTGCCAGCTCACCTGTCTGTGCTGACGACGAACTGCCTCTTCCCCATCTGCTCACAGGAGTGTGCATCCGAAATAGCTGCTTGTTTTCTTCCCTGACATTCACTTCCTCTTGTCTAAACATATGGGTTCTCATGGATCACAGACTTGGAGCCCACCAGCAGTCAGGTTATGTGGCCCAGAAGAATCTGAAAGGTGGGAATTGAAAGTGATGACCAAAGGGAGGATCCCTGAACCCAGAGGACAGCTGGCTTGGGACAGTGGTTGGCAGGAAGGAGTGACTTTGCGAGAGTTTTGCTCTGGTGAATGGAGTCAGTGGTGTCTGGCCATCGGAGAAAGGATTTTCACGGTGAGGGTGTGGGGGTTCCGTGTTTCTTTGGGTTCATCGCTCTCTGTCAGGGTGGCTTGTCCCTTTTCCTCCTTTGTACACAAGGGGTTAACATGACCTTTGGAAATGACCCACCTTACTTTTCCCCCCAGTCGGCATCTTTTACTCTAATCACTGCGTCTAAACCCCCAGTTAAGATCGCATGGCCATTTGCATTTGACCCAAGTCAGTGGTGGCGGGACCACCGCCACTTGACAGCTAGGCCGGGGGCTGTGAGAACCTGGGGAGGGTTCCAGGCCTGGTTCTGGCTGGGATCTGCTGGTTACTATGCAAACCAGGCAGTTACCTACGTCATGAGACTCTTACGTTTTCCTGAGCTGTCACTCATGACCCTAAATGCTGTTAGTGAAACACGTTCGGTTTCATCCTCAGCTTCCTGTTCCTTTTCTTGAGTTTGTCTTAGAAAAGAGCCTTTTGCTGTCTTTGCTTATTTCTCACTTCCTGAGACATCAGGTTACTTCAGCAGCTGCTGTCCCTTTAGGTTGGGGACTTGTGCTTTGGAGGATGGTAAGCCTTGGAGACTTGTGATGAGATCATCCCTGGCACAGGCAGCGAGGGCTGTGTGTGGACGCCCGTTTTCTCAGAAAGCCTAAGGTTCCCGTGAGACTTCCTCTGGTGTTGGGGCTGAAGTTGTAAGCCCTCGGTCTCCTGGGTGAGTGCACGGTTGTGTCTCTGGCCACTCTTCCTCCCCAGATTGTCCCTGTTGTGTCGGTCTCTCCGTTAGCATGGCCTCCAACTGACTTAGGCAGCTCCTTGGGGTCAGAGCCATGCTCAGTTGTGTTTGGTAACCCAGAGGGCCTGGTGGTGGGGCTGTTATTGTGAGGTTAACGGATAAACTAAAGGTCAGAATGCAGCATTAGCCAAATGCAATTTTCACCACAAAAACTTCAGGAAATAGTAACTAATTAATATTTCCATATTAGTCAGAAACAAACCTATCAACGTCATCAGGCCCCATATCACCAAGTGGCAGCACCCAGGACCCGAGACGGCCAGCCTGTCCCAACAACAGGGCAGCACAGGCCGTGACCTGGTGACAGGAGGGCTCTGAGTCTGAAATACGCTCCATTTCAGAATCCTAAAAGCAAGTCCTCAACTTGACTTGGCCACCAGGAAACATAGATGGGAACCCTAAGGGCACGTTGGCTGTGACGTGGATGGGATGCTCGTTCGCATCTGCTCAGAGCACCGGACACTGATGACCTCCGTCTTTGCCTAAGGACACTCTGCCCTGAGTGGCGGGCAAGGTCAGGAGCACTGACTGCCCCGAGGCTAAACCCAGAGGCCCCCTGGTCAGGGTGAATGGGCGCCTGGGGTGGGGTGTGGGGTGGGGCAGGGGTGGGGACGGAGCCTGCCCAGCGGGGAGCTGGCTCTGGGGCAGGAAGGGGATGAGCAGCTGACTTTCCCTGGTGGATCCCTGTGAGACGGGCATGGTCACCACCGCGCCTCGGAAGCCATGGGCTCAGTCTCCTCCTCTGTGTGGTCCTGGCCAGTCGTCAATCCCTGTCTCCTGAGAGCAGAGGGTTTGGCTGGCCCCGCCCTACAGAAAATAGTGGACTTTGGGCGGCGTCCGCAGGTCCAGCTGGCTGTTAGTTTTCCGGTATGTCTGCTCCACCTGGCTTGGCGGTGAAGTAGCACGAGCAGCAGGAGGATGTGTGTGGGAGGCTTTCCCCGGAGGGACAGTCTGGGCAGCGCTCGTTGTGCAGGATGTATTGCGACAGCTTCTCAGTTGCGCATCTAAACTGGGCTGTGCTCTGTGACTATTTAAAGAAATAAGAGCCCCAATCCATGTGCTAATTGTCAGTGTGTCCATCTGTTTAACCCTCATGTGAGCCTGGGCGGCTATGTGCTTACCCCTCGGTGCCCAAGGAGGCCCTGGCTCCCTGGTACACCTTGCATCCCAGCCCATAATCTGTGCGCTGAGTAAGGACTGCACACCATCTCCCTGTCCACCTCCTCAATGGATGATGTGGCCGGTGAAGGTTTCTGGGTCTTCAGAGGTGGGGGTTGACTTCTCTGCTGTTCAGAGCCCCCATGCAGCCAGGGAGGTGGTCCCTGCGCTTTCCTGAAAGGGAGTGAGTGGGGGTGGAGGATGGTCCAGGGGCGACCCAGTTTTCCTCTGGTTTTGTTCAGCATCACATCATCAACAGCACGCTATTCACAGGATGGGCTTATAGGCACACATGTTTTCTTTAAAACAACTTAAATCAAGAAAGAGTTGATGTGAGCAGATACACAGATGGCTGATCCTTGGTTGCACAGTGGGCCATTTATAAGTGATTTGCCGAATCGGAGAGTCAGTGCTGACAAAATAAGAGAATGATGGAAGTGAAAGAGAGTTACCTGGGTGTTCAGAAAGCCTCTAGGTGTGGGTTCGTGTGCTTCCTGTGTGGTCACCATGCGGGCCGTGACTTGCCAGCCCCAGCATCCCTGGCCTGAGCTGGGAAGAGGACACGCACTTTTTCTCTGGTGGCAAAGCCATTAAGAGAAAAATCTCAGGAGGAAAAGTCAGAGTTGGATGACAGCTTGTTGGATTTTATGGTCTAAGGCTCTAAAGTCTGGGAAAATGGATTCCTTGACCAGCCCAGAAATTAGACTCCTCCTGGGCCCCTGTGCTGAGCCTGCACTGGACTCCAGCCCTGTCCTCCCGACGGCTCTTGTTCAGATCTGTGTTGTTGCTCTGGCCCAGCAAGCAAACAGCTCATGAGTTACAGAATCCTACATTTCTGACTTAGAGGAGAAACGTGAGTGGTGACTCTTTAAGATGAGAATGAGCTGAAATGAGCTCCATAGAACCTTATTGCCCGAAACACTTGAATAGAAGGGAAATCCAGACCTGGTGGCAAGCTCTGTCCCTGGGAATCCAGGTGAGCCCAGCTGTCCTTCATGCAGCTTTAATTCTCCATTGTTGGTGACAGCCCAGAATCAGACCCAGAAACTCAAGGAGTTCAAGACTGACTTGAAAGCACCTTCCTGCCTCCTTGAAAGGCAGGTCTTTCCTGCCTCCTTCAGCTGGTGCAGCTAACAGAGACCCCAGAGAAGGCCAGGCACCTGTCCAAATGGCCGTAGCATCTGAGAGAAAGTATTCACACTGTTAGTGCATAAAGCAAACATTCTTGACTGCCAAAGAACTGATGCTTTCCAATGTGTTGCACAAAGAGTTAGACACGACTGAGTGACTGGACAGCAACAGAGGACCATAAATATATGAGAAATGGGGGAGGCGGTTGGCATGCTGTGGCTTCTGAGATGGTTTCAGTTCCTCTCAAGCTCAGTCCACAGACTGTGTCTTCTGGACACTGACCTGTCCCCTTAACAAGTCACAGCACCTCCCTCCCCAGCTTTCCCACTCTTTTTCTCACTAACATCTGCTCTGTTGGGACTTTGTTTTGTCTCTGTGGCTACCGTGTCACTGAGGAAGCATTGTTTTAAATTTTGATGAGAATGAGTAAACTGAAGGTGAAACTTGTCCACCAATACCAGTCGTTTCCACGGTCTCTCTCACAGAGCCAAAGAGAACCGTGTGGACGCTGAGTCTGCCTTGACAGGAGGCTTCAGAAATGAGCTCGGAAATTGGGATGATTTTAATGCAGCTGCCCTGTCATTTTTCTGTTTTAAAAAATGTATTTTCTTCCTCCTTTTCCCTCATCTTGCCAGGTAGTTATGATAAGCTTCTTCAGTGTCACTTAGGTGGGGTTGGAGAGCCAGACTCGCTCTGCACTGTAAACTCAGTTAATGAGTCGCAGACTTTCCCTGGCTTTGCCACCCGTGCGCTCAGGCAGGACTCGGCTCCCATTCACGGGGTTGAAAGCAGCCGCGCTTCTTCCAAGTTCATGGGAACCTGCTTAGGATGGGCCGGCCGCGAGGCCCGTGTAGGCGAGAGAGAGGAGTAGAACGGACTTAAGGAACGTGTTCTAGGAATAGAATTTCGCGCCGTGGAGACAATGCTGAGACGTTGAGGAGTGGGGGAACGTTTCCGTGGAGACGATGCTAGACGTTGGGGTTGAGGGGGACGTTTCCGTGCCGAATGCCCCGCGGGGGGCCCAGTGCGCGAATGCCCCGCGGAGGGCCGGTGCGCCGGACGCTGGCGGAGGGGGCAGCCAAGCCGGCGCACGCTCGGACCGCGTGGGCACTCTGCTCAGGCGGGGCGGCGTCCGGCCGCTGTGGCTTAGGAAAGACGGCCGCCCCGGCGGGCGGATGGTGTCCGTCGTGTGCCACAGCTTGGGGAGGGGTCCTCCCTGAGGCGGGGATCTGGCGCCTCTGCTCGTTGTCCCCAGGCAAGCTGAGGCCGTGACACCCTGCGCCGCGTCCCGGCTCCCAGGCCCGCCCCGCGGGCCGGCCTCCGCCCTGCCGCCGCCTCCCCGGCTGGAGCTGGCGGCGCTCCTGCCAAGCGCGGGGGGCGTGGCCAGGGCTCTCATTGTAGAAACACAAGTGGCTCCAGGCGGATTCGCTGCCAGTGAACCGAGAGGTTGAGAGCCGCGCGCTTGGGTCACAAACTCGCACTAAAATGTGGAGATGCGTGCGTTCCTGCAGCTGTGAACCTCCTGGAGCGTGAGCAGATGGGGAAGCTGGCGTCCGGCTCGCCGCGCCCCACCGTGACCCGCGAGACCAGCGTTCCCGAAACTATACGGGGGCAGCGGGGCAGCCGGCGGCCGGCGCCGACGCCGCTGGGCAGGTTTAGGTCAAGGACCACACGATTTGTTAAAGCCGAATCAATCCGGAATCCAAGGGCTTTAAAAGTGAACTGCAATACAGGTGCTACCGTGAAGCTTTGTACGTTATTAGGTTTCCTGGGAGTAAACTTGACTAAAGATAGATGCCCTGGACGTGATTTGTTAACGTGACCAGGTTCATCTGTCATTTCCTAACAAATATGATGCTTTTATTAATATCCAAAGGGGAGTAAATGAATAACTGCAGCTCTGAGGTGTAGATCAAAATGCAGTTTTATGGCCGAGGGGCCCTGGAAGTGGGTATTCACAAAGATTCAGGAGCGAAACAGCCAACCGCAAATCAAATTTCCAAGGTTTCTTCCAGAAAGTAAGACTCTACATAACATTTTGGCTATGAAATACTTTAATATATGGACTTTATAATGAATTCTGTACATAATTGAGTTTATTCCAGTCTGTGTAAGAACTGAATATATTACATTTTAACTGCAGAATGACTGGAGTTAAAAGTGTATCTTATCTGTAAGTGAGCTGCTCTAAGAAGCCACTGTCCTCGCCCCCAACGTCACACTGATGGCGCTCGGCCTCAGCCCCGTTCCTGCCTGCGTTCTGGGCCCTGCAGGCGCTGTTTCCAGCCTACCTGCCAGACTACAGGCCTGACTCAGAGGCACAGCACCCACTCCTGGGTGTCCACGGCAGCTGTGGGGTGGACGTGAGCAGGGTTTCAGGGGCTGAGCGCGGTCAGGTGCAGGACAATGTCTTGCACACAAGGGGGGGACAGGACACAGAGGCTGGGACACTCCTCGGTGATCCCCCCTCAAGTCTCCTCCCCAAACGGGCTAGGCTCTGTGACACAGTGAAAGTGAAGTCACTCAGTCGTGTCTGACTCTGTGACCCCATGAGCTGTAGCCCACCAGGATCTTCCTTCCACAGGATTCTCCAGGCAAGAATACTAGAGTGGGTTGCCATTTCCTTCTCCAGGGGTGTCCTCCCAACCCAGGGATCGAACCCAGGTCTCCTGCATTGTGAAGTCAGTGACACAGCAACTGTGAAAATAGTACCTTTTACATTGTATCTTTTTTTTCCTTTTCTTTTTAATTGAAGTATAGTTGATTTATAATGTTAATTTAAGGTGTACATCAAGTGATTTAGTTACACAAATCATTACTTTTCAGATTCTTTCCACTATCATGTATTACTGTTATGCCCAAAGTCCGAGTCCCCAAAACTGAGAGAATAAGACATCCACAGCAATGCAAAAGCATAAAGGAGTTTTATTGCTAGCTGGAGCTAGGGCTCCCGTCTCATCCAGCGCTGTGGAGTCTTGACGAGAGCCCCGAACACTGGGTTACATTGCTTATATAGGGTATTCGCGCGCACAAAATTTGAAAAATGGGAGTCTCTGGTCTGATTGGTCACCCTCTGGTGAGGGGTTAGGAGTTGAGTTTTAACTGGCTCTCATTTTCCCAGGCTGGCTGCAAGTCCCTGATTGGTTCCCATTTCGTGGGCTCGCCACGGGTTCTGATTGGTTCCCGTTTCGGCTCGCCACGGGTTCTGATTGGCCTGCGGGTGGTGGGGTGATTTCTGTAATTGTGACTCCCATCTTCAGGAAACCGAAACTTAGGTCTAATGGTTACTAAAACCTGTCATGGCGCTGGTCTGGCCCTAACATTACGAGATATTGAATATCATTCCCTTTGCTGTACAGTAGGTCCTTGCTGTTAAATGATGCCTTTTGAAAGAAATTTTAGTCGTCGGGCAAACCCATGCTGAGGCAGGTCCAGCCACACAGTGCCCTTCAGGGCCCCCAGCACAGCTGCAGCGGGGCTGGCGGACAGCCCAGGCCCTCCTCCCCCACCTTGATCGTGGGATGAAACCCTCTGCATGGTGGCGTCCACAGGGGCCTCGTCCCTCTGGGCGTGGATAGTGCCCGGGCACGGAGGCAGAGCTCAGGAAGACTGACTGAACCCATGTGCCCTTCAGTAGGAGTGACTTCAGCACTCTGCTTTCTGAGCCCAGGTTTTGATGCAGGAAAAGGAGTGTCTCTAATGAGCAACCCAGAAAGGAGAGGGGACAGGCGACCCCCAGGAAAGACGGTGACATTTAACAGTGCCCAGGACACGCGCCGCCCCCATCACCTTCCCAAGATGGATCCTAACCCCTCCCGACGCCCGCAGGGGCTGCAGAGGTTCATTCCCACATGGAGCAGGAAAGAAGACGGACTTGGGAGCCAGCCCATCTAATTCCAGTAAAGAAGAAAACAGATGTTGGTTCTGCTGGAGTCTGTGAAACACCAAGTACTTTTATCATCTCTTTTGGATTTATAAAGCACATGCAGGATGGCTGGAGAAAATCTGGAAAATACAAAAAGTTTAAAGAGGAAAACAAAATGTGGCTGTAATTCCTCCAGCTGGAGGCAGTCGCTCTTGGCATCCTGGTAAACGGCCCCCAGTCTTTTTTTTTTTTTTTCCAAGCTGACGAAAATCATAAAACACTCAGAGTTGGCTCTTGGCTATCTCTATGTAGCATTGCACCGGCAATTTCTGAAACGGCTAAAAGCTCTCTAACATTCCATGCTGTGATTGTTCAGTAATTTATTTAACCATTCTGCTTTAATTGGATATTTGAAAAATCAAGGCTTGCCAATTTTTTTTTAAAGGGGAAAAAAATGGAGCATCAGTACTTTATCCTTGAGTCGTTTGCACAAAATCCAGGAAGAGACACAGGATCGCTGGGTCACTGGCTCTCTTGTTAACCCTGGCTCCTTAAAGCCCTTACACTTGGGTGAACTCAGCCCTCTGGAAGGAACTGGGAGATGCGGGAAATTCATCAAGTGTAGAAAATTGAGGTGATATATCAAATAAAGAATTTAGAGTGCTTAAACATTAACACTGTGGCCTTTCATAAGGTTAAAAGTGCCTGAAAAACTCCTCTCCAGAAAGCAGGAGATATCACAGGGAGTTGGGGGAGGGTTTTCCTCTTGACCCAAAACCTCCCAGAGTGAGTGTTCACATTCTTCTCAAAGCCCCCAGGTCGCTGATTTACCAAATAAAGATACAGATGCCCTGGTGAGTTTGAATTTCAGACACACAACAAATTCTGTTTGAGATCTACTGCAAAGTTACTGTTTTGTTTTCTGAAATTCAGAGTGTCTGGGTGTCCTTGGCTGCCCTACCCAGGGACTTCTAATACACCGGTGGAAAACCCCTATCAGAGACAAAGAAGGCACGTGGTTTCTGCGTTGTTCACACCCAGCTCTGAGTCTGCTACCAAGCCCTGGGACAAGCAAGGACAGCTCAGTTGCGCAGGGCAGCTTTTTCTAATCTTTGTAAACTGCTTTACAACCGTCTTTAAAACTATTTTTCCAGTTAAACATGGTGAACATGTCTTCAAGCAAACTTAGGTGTAAAACCATATTAAATACAGACGGTGATACAAAGGATTTGACATTGCATTCATTTGGAATTTAGATTTCAAACATATTATATAAAATGTAATTAATGTCACTTTTGAAGTGAGTTATGTTCAAATTTAAGAACAGATAGGTAAGTTTCACCCTGAAGTTTTTCTCTTTTACCTGAGAAAGTCTTCTTTTACTTCAGCATTTTTTGGTCTTTTTTCTGAGCCTAGAGAAATTCAAAGTAAAGTGCACGTGCCCTCAGTCATCTGTGAATTCCTGTGGAAGATGATTTGTGATTTGTTCGAATGCATGATGAGGGCCTGGAAGCCTTCTAACCAGGGAAGCAACTCCCCGGTGGCGAGCGGGGGTGTGAACCCCGACATCCTCAGAGGGGCTTCAGGAGTTCCTGCCTTGGGAGACCCCCTGTCCTTGCCCATGTCCCTGGGGCTGCCTCTTATGACCTGAGTTTGCTCTCATCTTATTTAAGTGGCATCTAACTCTGAGTGAAATTTCTGCAGACTTCAGGACAGCATCTTCTGAGACTTGATCCTTGGTCCAAAGTAAAATTATGAGCATTTTTGTGGGTTTCAAAGAAAAGCCATCCGTAGCGGTCCTGCTGGGCCGGATGCAGGCGCAGCTGTGACTGGAGCGGAGGAGGAGGGACGGGGAGCTCATCAGTGTCATTGTCCTCGTGAGGGGGATGGTCCCGAATCTGTGCGGCTGCAAGTCCTCTCATTAGGGGGCAGCTAAGATGAGGCCTGGAGTGTGCTTTCTGCAGGAGCAGACTTCACAGAGGGCGGAGAATCTAGAGACCGGGCAGGCTTTGTGGGTGCTCCTTCAGTGAGCTGAACTCACCCAGCATCTCCTGGAGCATCCAGAGGTAGCCGCCATGTGTCACGCCTGGAGACGAGGCCACGCCCCCGAGGTCATCACCCTGACTCCGCGGCTCCATGTCCATCAGGAGGATGCGCAGTTAGGAGACATTTCCACCAGCAGAACCTTTGTCCTGACCCCACTCTCCCCATCTCCATCTTTAAATAGACAGACAGTAGGGAGGGGTCCCAGAGGGACTGAGAAGTCCTCGCTGGCCTTGGGGCCTCACACAGCTCAGCAGAGATGCATCCGTGCGGGAGGTCGGCAGGTGTCCACTGGGGAAAAGCGCACAGCCTGAGAGCCGTGAGGTCAGGGTCATTACCGTGGGCTGTGGCCCCACAGCCTCCTGCAGCTTGAGGAACCACTTCCAGGAGCTGGGGGTCTGGCCAGCATGTGCGCGGCCCTGGCAAAGGGTCAACGCAGCCAAGCCAGAACCAGGCGTAGGCTCTTCTGGCCACAGGAGCAGACGCGTTAGTTGATGGTTTTAGTGCTTTTCTAAGAAGGGGCGAGGCAAGAATTTGGGTTTTAAAGTCTCCCCAAAATATCTCTCTATCTGAAGGCCTGTTAATGAGTTTTTCTGGAGCACAGAGCACCTCCTCCCTGAACTCCTTTCAGGTGGGACTGAAGGTCAACGGCTGCAGAAGCTTGCAGCTCAGTCCTCCTGGAGCCTGATGGTGAGTAACTCTGTAACTGGCAGAGGATCTGAGCGAGGCCAGGGGTGTGAGTGGATTAGGCGAAGGAAGGGCAAGTGGGTGGAGCACAGGTGGGCTGATCTGGACTGAGCCCCGGGCTTGGCTGAAGAGGGCCCCCACCCCAGGGAGGACCAGGGGCCCAGGACTTGGGCATGTGTGATGAGGGCCTGGGTCCCCAGTCAGACTTGAAACCTGAATTTAATCACAAAGCTTCAAGTGCTGCTGCCCTCATTTCATGTGCCAGTCGTCCCAGCCACACTGGGAGGTGGCGTGGCTCTCCCCAGGATGTCCTGGGCGGGGGGAGGATTGTGTCACAGCCTCTCTTGGGCTCTGCAGGGGAGATCTAAGGGCAGCAGAAGGGGGAGCAGACAACCCACAACACCGCCTCTTACCCCCAGGCTCCCAGACTGTGCCCACAGGATCCTTTCTCGTCCTGGGAATTCTGTGCAGACTTCATTTGAAAATACCCCTCAGACCCTTGATTCTGCAGGGAATGTGGGGGAGTCACAGGGCAGTCGGGGCCGGGGCTTGGTAACCCTGCCTGCTGGGAAGCGCAGCAGCCCTAAGGTCCTGGGCCGTCCTGACTTCCTAAGACTGGAAGGACGGCCGCGCCTCATAGCCACGTCCCGGGATCACACCTGGGGGGTAGTGGTAACTAGTGGACGCACACGTGGTGGGGAGCCCACCATGCTGGACAGAGCTCGGGTGAGGAGCCGGACGGGGAGCGGGCCTTCTCCCCTCCCTGTGTCCCCGGTGACGCCACCCCCTCGCTGTCCTCAGTCCTCATTGCAGCGCTGATGCCCTGACACCTGAAGCATGATTGTAAGACCTGACCCCTGACCCCTCAGAAGGGGCACCAGAGGGAGGGGCGCCAGACCAGAGGGAGGGAGGGCCCACCCCACCCTGGGCCCTCCCTGCCCTGTCCCACCCCACCCTGTGCCCCACCCCCACCCGGCCCTGTGTCCCGCCCTGTGCCCTCCTGGCGCCCTCTTCTGGGTCACCTCCGACCGTCTCATCCCACTGTGGACGCCCTGACTGGCCCTCAGGTGGCCTCGTGCGCACAGGCTACACGGTACCCAAGTCAGGGTTCTGGGCTGACCTGCGTGTCGAGAAAGTGGGGCGTGAGCTGAGGGGACAAAGCCAGCGGCGAGGCAGGGCTGGGCTCTGAGGGAAGCCCACCTGGCCAGGCCGTAGAGGCAGAAGCAGAGGCGACGAAGGTATTTGCCCTCGGCCTGAGCTCCGCGTGTGCGGCTGGAGGGTTTTCCCGAGCCTCCCTTCATCATGACTGGAGCAGGGGCGAGCCACTGGTCACATCCTCCTCACCACCCAGGGCTGCCCTTTGCACACCGCAGGCCGTTCCTTGTCCTCCGATGGTGAGACCTACCTGCCCCGGTAGGTCCACCTACCTGCCCACAGGTGGCTGGTACATGCTGGGCTCTGTCTGTCCGTCCACATCCGCTGGGTGTTTTGTCATTGTGTGATGTCAGCTCATAGTTCAAGTTCATACTGTAAAAACTCGTCCCTTTGTTTCTGTGCTTGTGTGTGTTTAAGGAGAACAAATGGGATCTGAATCTAAGGCTCCTTGTTTCAGTTTATTCTCCTTTATTCTCTGTGACCCACCTCATGTAGACGGTTTTCAAGTTAATAACACTGACCACGTGAACATGGTCTCCATGGTAACTGTATTTAATTAGCACTCCACATCCTATTGCATTATGCTTCTAAACAAATGAAATGTGGCATCTTCAGTTTCATATTATCTTTAATGCGGTCACCTGACTGGCCAGCTTTGTCATTGATGGCTTATTAGCAGGAAAACAGGACTTGAGATGTGCAGAAAGTCCTCCTAGCCATTACAAATGGGGCATACTGAATTATGTGAAACATTTCAAATTAGCTGTTTTGCAAAGTTCTTACCCCAATCCAGACAGACATTTATGAGACATGTAGAAACGTATAAGGCTTATACTTTAAAAGCAGCACCTGGGAGACCCCGTAAGATGAAAGACCACCATGATTAACCCAAGACGTGACCACAGCTGTGAGTACCTTTCACAGCCAGACCTCCCACCTTCTCCCTTAGCGTCCTGTATACTCACTGCAAGTGGATATTGCCTTTTTGCTGGTTCGGAGATGGTGAAAATGTCAGTGAGGTGATCAATAGTGTCCTAAAACAAAGCCTCTGTGACTGTAACATGTAACTGTATTCAGGATTGATAGAAGGATGCAATTACCAGGATGTTGGACACCTGCATGAACGCAAGTCTGAATATGTAATTCTATTTAGAGTCATATTATAGAAATATGGGCCCAAATGATGGTACATATATGAACCTTACCTGAAGCACCCCATCTCCGGCTGCCTGCACCCACTCCCCCTGGCGTGGGCAGACGCCCCTGGGCCGCCCAGCAGCTCTCAAGGAGCCCATAGCAACCAGCAGACAGAAGCACCCAGCTCACTGAGTGAGCCCAGTTCAGATGGCCACTGGCATCTCTGGATCCAGCTCCCTGGGTCCAGCTGGACAAACAGCCAGGCCTTGCAGCTCTTTGGCTTTGCTTTCCATCTAGGAAGGGAGGGCCAGGGAGAGATGACCCCCAAGGCATTGTACATCACATACTGCTAAGATACAGCATCCGTTTCTACACTGACCACAGAGCTGATAATGGAAAATCAATGCCAGGACCGGGGATGTTCTCCCAACAGAAGGAAATGAGATATGAACAAAAGTGACCTAAGATGAACTAGTATTCGCAAGAGAACAGTGACTGCAGACGTCCAGTTTGGCAGAATAGGCCATGGGTAGTACCAGGCTTCCAGACGACAGAGGGGCCTCCTCAGGGCCATGCGGAGCTCACCAGGGCTCACTGGCACACGTGGGCCAGTGGGGCTTACCCCTTGCACGGCCCCCAGAGCGGGTGCCTCCGTGGGGCAGATGTGCGCCTGCCGCCGCAGGGCTGTCATCAGAAAAGTGCTGGCTCCTGCACTTTCGGCCCCTGACGCCAGCGCAGGTCATGGGCGTCTGCACGGGTGGGGAAGCACGTCCTGTGCTGAGAGTCTGCGGAGGGGAGCATGGAGCCGCACTGAACCGTGACTGTCTCTCTCTTTGCAGAGGAGGAGGGGCGCGGACCTGGCCCAGCCGGGCATCAGCTTCCCGGGGCCGGCTGAGGACGACCCAGGTAGAGTACCCCGCATCGGGCGCTACTCGGGGGCACCAGCACCTTGCTTACAAAGGGCTTCACATGTACAGTTGCCCTCAGGGCTCCTAGTTAGAACCAAGTAGATGTAGTGAGAGCTTTTCCTAAATAGCAGTTTGTAAACACTGTGAGCGCTCTAGGTGAGAACACATTTGCTCCAGATCATCATGGATGAATTATTAAATAGTTATTACTGTTAATTATTAAGGCTGCAGTAACATAATTGAGACGTGTCTACATGTGTAGAATGAGATCCCTCTCCTTTCCTCCTCCCTCCCTCAGTCAATCTGAGGGAGGGAAAGGCTGTTTTATTTGCATTTTTTTTCAGGTAACTGTTACTTGACATTAAACAGCTGAATTCTCCAGGCGAGGCCAGCTCCACTGTGGTTTGGATGCTGAGTGCAATTATGTGCTTGCTTCCAAATTACTGTCATACTCTATTTTCCCCAGTGCTCATTAAAATCACGTGCAAATTTTATTTTTATGCACCATGGACACAGTAAAGCTGGAACCAGACTTGGCCATCACCGTTTGACATGGAGTCGGGCTTACATAAAACGGGGCAAGTGCTCCTGCTGGAAACAAGGAGTGTTGGATAAATTCAGCGTCAAATGGTTGAGCGGCATCCACATGAAACTTAGCTGAGAATACACGCCCTCTCCATGGCCCAGGGCTTCTGGATGTCCACCTAATGAGGTTATTCACCCGAAGGACTTGCAGCTGCCTCCTCGGCTTCTCACGCCTGTCTGCCGTAGCTGCACTGAGGCCAGCTTATGCATCATAAGTCTGCTTTCTGTTTAAATTTGAATTTTTCTTAATTTGTATCCAATCTTTAGCCAGTGATATGTTTCTCATTGATTGGCTTCAAGAATAATATTGAAATCACAGGAGTTCTTTTGTGTATAGCTGTGTTTTCTTAAAAAGGAAATTAGAACCAGAAAGTTTGCTTTTCAGTGTAAACTTGTGAAAGCAGGGGTAGTCCTAAAGGAATGACAGTATGTTACTGGTTATGATTGAACTAGAAACTGATTTCCAACTGGCCAGTTTAACCAAGCCTTTCTCTATCTGGAAATCGGCCAATACAATTATTTATTGTAAAAACTCCTTTTTAGAAGGAGTTCTGGCTGTGTTGTTGGAATGAATCCGCATGCGATGGTTTTGGTTTCACTCTGTGAAGCTTCTGGATGAAAGGGTGACTCGCGGGCCGTCTGTCTCCTGACACATTGATGGTAACTCTCCTGCGTTTGTCCTGGGTCTGAGACGGCTCAGCATCACTACTGTGTCTGGCAGCCGCCCTTTTCTGTAACAGGACTTGGCGCCCTGAGGTTACATCTCCATGTCCGCGGTGGGGAGCCCTGGGGGGCTGGTGCAGGGCTGCATCCACCCAGGAGCTGACCCTCTGGGCGGGCGCAGTCCGCGGGTTGCTGTGTCCCCTGGGCCAGCCCAGCCCGAGTGCGGGGGGCCTGGCTCTCATTGCTGGGGAGAAGCCACCACACCATCAGGGACAGAAGGTGCTTAGTGGGCCGTCTCTGCAGTCTGGATGTGAGGGGAGGGTTGGCGCCTCCAGTGAGCAGAACAGGCATGCTTTGAAGGACTTGGGGAGAGACCAGCCGGAGGATGTGGTGACTTGGCCACAGAGACACTCTGGAAATGTTGCCCCGTCCCCACGTGGTCACCACAGAGGCCCCACCAGCCGTCGGGCAGCTCAGGAGAGAGCCATGTGGCTGCCGGACTGGCTGTGGCTCCGCGCAGCAGTGTGCCCACAGGAGCGGGGCCCAGGGGTCTCGAGCAGCCCGCCCGCCGCAACCCGAGAGCGCAACCCGCCTCTCGTGGTCAGCAGCACCTGGGGGCACGTGGGCACCGGTTCCTGGGGGGCTTGTTGTCTATAAGCAGTCCCTGGTGACTCCATCTCGTGCCTCAGGTCAGGGACATGGCGTAGAGCGTGTGCTAGCATCATTTAAAGAAGGTTCCCGAAAGGAAGGGAGCAAAGAACAGAGGGAGACAGGAAGGTGAGATGATCTGAGTTATGTTCCCATTGCTGCTACAGTAAGTAACTGAGAGCAGACATCGTCACTGTAGACATTTTCCAAACTGTGTTTTCTAATTTCCTCATCTCTAAATCAAGAAGGTAAAAATGGACAAATTTTTAAAGGCTCTTCTCAGCTTCTGATTCTACCATGTTGCATTAAAATTTAGAACACTTCATAATGATGCGAACGCTTCTGCAGTGAAGTGAGTCACCACCATTTACAAAACTCAGAGAGACGCTTCACTTCCTGGCCGAGGTCAAAGGCATCAAACAGTGGGGGACTCTGCCTCCTGGTCCATTCAAGATACTGCTTATGCTTCTTAACTGGCCTCAGTTCCAAAAGTGCCAAGGAAAGGTGTGTGGCATTCACTGAAAACCCTTAAATTTCCTTTAGTGACAGAGGAGTGAAGTCATCTTTTTGGAGATGAGACCCACACTCCTTGCCCTTAGCCATTTCAGGGCTCAGACGTTCTCTCTGAAGGGTGTCGTGTGTGAAAAGTAACTTTATGATGGGCAAAATGGCCATGAAAGAGAGGAAGATAAAGAAGGTTTCTATGAAATTAATCTAAAGTCAGTGATAAAGGTGTATTATTGCCACATATTCAAAGTGACTACAAAGGAAGAGAAAACCCACTTTTCCCAGAAGAAGCGTTTCAAGAGAAGACTCTCAGATGCAGTGAAATTAAATTGCCTGCCAGTGATTTTTGTGACATTCATTCAGTTACAGGAGATGTGATTTCTAATAGTGGCTTTTCTTCATTCCTGTGAATGCTATGTTTAAGTCGGTTGTGATGAGTTGGTGATTTATAAGCATTTATAAGGACTGTTCTGTTGAACCAAACTTTGCACCAGCAAGTCAATTACAAACTGAAATGAAAAAAAAAAAAAGAAGTGGACGAAACGATCAATCAAAGAATGTTAGGCAAATATTATGTGAGACAAAACATGGAGAAAAAGGACACACTGTGCAATTTTTAAAATACCTGAATATAAAATAATAGCTGCCAGTACCTAAAGCCTTCTTCAGGATGGGTGCAGGTTGTGAAAATATTTTAATAAAGCACATTACGTGGCATTGTTAAGGTCTGCACACCATGTAACTGTGTGACCGTCTCATAGTAATCTGATACATAACTCATTTCAAAAGAACTGCCCTTTTAGAACTCCTTTCTGTATCCTTTTATAATCACCCCTCATTGTACGTATAGAGGTGTAACTCTGCAACTTGAGCAGCATCCACACTTAATTCCTTCAGGTAAATTTCTAGAAGTTTCTAGAAACAGTGGACATGGTGCCTCATCACATTTGTGTCTGGACGATGACGTGGTATCCACTTACTGCATCCTTCCGTCCTGCCACCTCAGGGCACCCCCACACACAACTTGCCCCTGTCCACTGCAGAGCCCCCCAAGAGGATCCCTGCACCCTGGAGAGTATGACATCCCTCTGGGGATATCACAAGCTTCAGAAAAGGAAAAGTCACATGCCAGCTGGCAAGGGGACAGTCCAAAACATGTATTTTATTTGGTAACTTCATGTTAAAACAATTTCTGCACAAATCAAAATCAGTCTTAAGAGTTACTGATACTTGTTTCTGTGGAAATCAGGAGACTGCATTTCTTCATCTGCATTCCTGGAGCGTGCGCCCGAGCTCTTTCCTGAGCATTAGTGTTTAACTTACACGGTTCCCGAGCCTGGATGCTGGAGGGTGAATTATGGCTCCTTCTCCTGGCTGATTCCCTTCTCGAACAGTAAATCTATAGATTCATTCCCACCTCCAAGACTGCATGTGTGGCTTTGTCTTACTCCATTTCAGCTGCTGTTAAAAAAAAAAGTGCCACCAACTGGGGGGCTTGTAAAGAGCCGCATTAATTTCTCCAGCTCTGGAGGCTAGAGGTCAGGGCAGAGTGCAGGCAGAGGTCGGTGAGGACACGCTTGCTGGCCCATGGAGGGCTCTGCTTACTATGTCCTCCCATGGAGGCGGGGCTGGGGGCTCCCAGGGATCTCTGCTGTCAGGGCGCTGGTCCTCCCACCCCCGTGACCTCATCACCTCCCGAAGGACCCCCTCCTGACACCACGACATTGCAGCTTGGGCTTCAACACGTGGATCTGAGGGAACAGCAGACTTCCTTCTTCCACACAACAGTCGCTCGGGCTTTTCTGCCCTGAAGAGCGTGCCACTACGCACGACAAGCGGGATGCCTGACTCTGCAGCCCCCACGTGGCCGAGGAGGAGTCGGAAAGAAGCCAGCGCATCATCTCTGTGTGTACAAGGGAAACTAACTCAGCCCTGCGACGGGCACTGATGGCATTCATTGAAATGCGGCAGACCTGGGGCCAGAGAGCCTGCTGAGGAGGGCGGCTTCCATCACCGTCTTAGGGACAAGCCCGTTTCCAGACACGGAGGAGCCACAAGGCTGTTCCTGCCTCCAAACCCCTGAGAGCCGAGGGGCCGAGTGGCCCGTGCCATGGGACAGGCCCCTTTCCAGGGCTCGGGGTGCAGACACGGAGGGCTGCGTGGGCACCGGGTCGCCCCTGAACTTGGAAGACGGGCCCCAGCTCCCTGACAGAGGTCTGGCTTCCTCAGAGTTATTCTAGAAATCAACCTCCATATCTGCTAACCTCATCTGCAAACACTGAAAGCAGGGATTCCAAGACTGCTTTTTTATTTTGAGGATTTGCATGTGTGTAAGGGTGTGCCTCTTCAACTGCCTGTGACTCAGAAGCACACATCCATTCAGACCCAAGTCAGAAGTCACCCGGATGTGTATCTGTCTTGTCACATGGACAGACGCTTAGGTAGAAACAGGGCGGCGTTCTGATCTGTTTGGGGAGCGCGCTTGTGAAGACTGGCATCTGGACGTAGAAAGCGAGTGGAAGTGAGCGGTCAGCTGGCAGGGATGAGGCCCGGCTTCTGGAGGAGCTCTGTAGTTTGTGAAAATGAGAAGGAGCAGATGCACTGGGGCTGTGAACAGTCTCACCAGTGTTCAGCGGTTGTCGCACCCCATGTTTATCGTTGGCATCGAGAGTGCGGCGGTCGCTGGCCTGTGTGCTCCGTCACCCGGTCCTGTCGTACTCCCTTGTTGTTGTTGCTTAGTCACTCAGTCATGTCCAACTCTTTGCGACCCCATGGACTGTAGCCCACAAGGCTCCTCTGTCCATAGGGTTCTCCAGACAAGAATACTGGAGTGGATTGCCATTCCCTCCTCCATGAGACCTTCCCCACCCAGGGATTGAACCCATATCTCCTGCATTGCAAGGCAGGTTCATTACCACTGAGCCACCAGGGAAGCCCCTGGCAATTAGCAATTCAAGGAACAGAATGAAAAAGGAAAGGAAAGGGGGGCTTAGGTGGCTCCAAGGACCCGGGCAGTGCTTCCTGCTGCAGCTGGGCACCTCATCCAGTGAGCCAAACCCCACAGCATCCTCAGGACAGCTGTGCGGGGACCGAAGCCCCGAGGGCAGTGATTGGCCCCGGTCAGTGATAATAGAGCAGCGGCTCTGAATCTGAGCTGAACCAGGGTGGAATCATTCTACCCCTTGGATCTTCCTTCTCCAAGAAACCAAAATATCCTACATCTGTATCCAGTTTATAAACAAAAGGCAACCAGGATTAGGCACCTGAACTTGAGCTGTTCTGTGGTTGAGAATAAGTTACGCCTAGAACGGAGCTGAAAGGGTTTCCACCGATGAGGTCCTCGGGATGGCTGCTGTATTGTCTATTGTACCATGTGGATGGAATTGGACCCCGAAGTCTGTTTAGTCATTTAAAAGAAAAATGTTATGCTCCGTTTTATCAAAGTGGAACAAAAAGCATGCATATTTTATGTCAGCGCTAGCTTTCCCAAATCATAGATCTGATTGAAAAATAAGTGCTAGCTGTGATTAGCATTAAACTTGTAACTAACAATGTGCAGAAGCCTCTTTGAATCCGTGCCCTGAGACCCACTCACATCACCTCAGTGGCAGGATGAAGGCCGGGGCCCCTGCCCCACCCCAAGGCTCCCACGCAGCAGAAGGAGCCCTGGGCAGAGCGACCGCAGTGAAACTCCTTGTGCAGACTGCAGAAAGCAGTTACAAGACAGGACAAGAATATGACCCAATACACAGAAATGTTAAATATAACAATGCCCTATAAACTAAAAATAACCCAGTAATTGTATTTACCCTTATCCTGACAGTATAATCGAAGTTACTTATTTCACACAATTTCCTAAGCATAAGATCACTCTTTCTGCAAACTGTGGTTAAATTACCAGAGGTATTAGGGATGGAGGTTAAAGGATATTTGCTCCAGCCACATGTGTATGGCTTTTCTTCCTTGAACCGTAATGCCCAGATATTTTACAATAATCTAATACAATTAGAGTATTACAGATTCTCTAATTTTTAGAAAATTAGAGCCTCAAATTCTCAGGTTTCCCTCAGGCTTCACTGTATACTCTTATTAAGTAAAGCCAAAACTCACAATAAACCAGACAGGACAACACCCGCACTCGAGGCTGTTAATAATTAAAGCAGTGCGCCAGCTGGCCTTGTCAAGCAGCTGTCTCTGCTGAAAATGCCGCGGACTGCAGCTGATCGCAGATACCCATGCACACTGGCTTGTGCGTTCTAGCTCACTGCCACGCCCATGAAGCCGAGGCCAGGGAGCGCTAGTAACTTTCACTCATTCGTCTGAAGACTCATGAGACAAACTGTGTGTAAGTTATTAATAACATTTTCTAAAGGAAAGTCGGCACCCAAGTTTCTAATCTGGCTTTCCCATGACCCTGACTCTGGCCTGGGAGGTGAGAGTGTAGCCGAGCTGCTCTGAGTGTACACACTGTCATCTCAGGGGTGCAGGGGAGGAGACAGGAGGGTCCACGTGGCCCCGGCTGGCGTGGGGGGTCCCTGCACAGACGCAGCCCCCATATCCTCCAGCCTGGCGGGAGGAGGGAGAGAGGAAAGAGGTGCTGTACCGTCACGGGGCGCTGGCCATCACCAGCACCCGCGGTCTGCGCACGCACCAGCCTCTCACCACCCGGCATACACCTGCCTCCCAGAGCCAGATGCTGGCTGGAAGCTGACGAGGAGACAGAGCTCCAGAACCCAGAAATGATGGTGAGTCTCCTGAGCTCATCTGCGGGCACGGCCTGGTGGGAACCACAGCCTTCCTTGGTTAAAGCTCCTAATTATGCTCCAGTCCTCGAAACTAGAAGGTGCACTCTTTAGTCAATAATCACAGAGCCAAGGGAAGTGATGGAACCATGCCGAGGGGTCAGGGCCCATCTTCCAGCCCTGACCAGGCTCACACCATGATAGACGGCACAGTGTCCAACCCTGCAGAGTCGAGGCAGCCACCCCCTGTCAAGCGGGCACTGAAACCCTGCCACGTAAAAATGCCTGTTATATCTGGATGCAAAAGATGCCAACAACCCTGCGTGTTTTCTGAAAATGCTTGGATCTTCAGGCTGTGCAGGGCTTTGGCTTTCTTTAACAGAGCACATTCGGGTGCCCCCTGTGCCGTCGAGGGGAGTATGGGGCCGGGGTCCAGGTGGACATGGAGGGGGCGGGGAAGCAGAGTCGAGTGGTATGAAGATGTCCTCATGCCTGCATGCTAAGTTGCTTCAGTTGTGTCCAACTCTTGTGGCCCTGTAGACTGTGGCCCACCAGGCTCCTCTGTCCGTGGGATTCTCCAGATAAGAATACTGGAGTGGGTTGCTGTGCCCTCCTCCAGGGGATTTTCCCGACCCAGGGTGGAACCCACATCTGTTACATCTGCCTGCATTGGCAAATGGGTTCTTTATTGCCAGTGTCCACAATTAGTCAGAAATAAGAATATCTGTCCAGTGCAAAGCATCCTCTCCTGGCCCGCAGGCTGCCCACTGTGCAGCCAAGGGTGTCCTCGGAACAGAAGACAAAGGCAGGGTGAGACAGACCCCAGGTGAGGGGACCCCGGACTCCCCTCGGCTGTTAGATGCAGGAGCCCTGGCCCATGCGGGGAGGTCAGCCTTAGAGCTGGAGATGGGGGAGCTGGCTCCCCAGAGCCCCTGCCCAGGAGGACCCAGCCCAGCTGCTGTCTGTCTGCACTGTCCCCTAGCAGAATCTAGTTCAGATTTCCGAGCCCCACAATCTAAGATAAACTTAAGATAAATATTTAGATGTACAATCTGTTTTCTGTTAATGTTTATGAAAGGTTTGAGGTCTGTATCCAGATTCTTTGTTTCTTTTTACATCTGAATATCTAGTTGTTCCCGGACGATTTGTTTTTAAAAAAACAAACTTATTCTTTCTCCATTGAATTTCCTGTTCTTCCTCAGAGCAGTGACTATACTTGTGTGGTCTGTCTCCCGGCTCCCTGCTCTGTTCCATTGATCTGTGTGTCTGTTCTTTCCCAACCCCACGCTGTCCCAAGGACTGTAGCTTGGTAGTGAGTCCTGCAGGCAGGCAGCCAGTCCTCTGACTTTTCTCTCCCCCTCAGTATTATGTGGCTATTCTGAGTCTCCTGCCTCTCTTTATAAGCTTTGTAATCCAAGTGTCATTCTGACTGGGATTGCCCAGTAGTGAGGAACTGATATTGTGGCGATATTGAGTCTTCCTATAATATACATAACTATGACCAACCTAGACAGCACATTAAAAAAAGAGAGACATTATTTTGCCCCAAAAGGTCCATCTAATCAAAGCTATGGTTTTTCCCACTCATGTGTGAGTGTGAGAGTTGGACTATAAAGAAAGCTGAGCACCAAAGAATTGATGCTTTTGAACTGTGTTGTTGGAGAAAACTCTTGAGAGGCCCTTGGACTGCAAGGAGATCCGACCAGTCCATCCTGAAGGAGATCAGTCCTGAATATTCATTGGAAGAACTGATGCTGAAGCTCAAACTCCAATACTGTGGCCACCTGATGCAAGAACTGACTCATTGGAAAACACCCTGATGCTGGGAAAGACTGAAGGCAGGAGGAGAAGGGGATGACAGAGGATGAGATGGTTGGATGGCATCACTGACTCAATGGACATGACTTTGAGAAAGCTCCAGAAGATGATGAAGGACATGGAAGCCTGGTGTGCTGCAGTCCATGGGGTCGCAAAGAACTGGACACAGCTTAGCAAATGAACGAACAACAACAAATAAATATACATGAAATAGCTCATTTATTTAAATCTTCTTTGATTTCTTTCATCAGAATTCTGTAGTTTTCCTCATATAGATCATGTATATATTTTATTAGACTTACACTATTGTTTCATTTTTTTGTTGCCAGTATAAATGGCTTTAATGGTTTTTAATGGCTTTAATGGCTTTAATGGTTTTTAATTTCAAAATCCTATTGCTCATTGCTAGTATGTAAGACAGCAGTTAACTTTTCAGTGTTAACCTTGTATTCTGCAACCTTGCTGTAATCACATTTTATTTCCAAGAATTTTTTAATAGATTCTTTGAGATTTTCTACATGGAAAATCATGTCATTTGCAAACAATAAGGATTTTATTTCTTCCTTTGCAATCTGTGTACTTTTTATTTCCTCTTTTTGGTCTCATTACATTAGCTCAGACTTCCAGTATGGAGTGGTGAGGGTGATCCTTACCTTGTTCCCAATTTAGCTGGAAAACATCTGGTTCCTCACCATTAAGTGGCATTAACAGTAGGTTTCCACTCGTGTGTTTTATCGAGTTGAAGTCCCCTTCTGTTCATAGTTTACTGAGAGTTTTTATTGAACGTAGGAGTTGGACTTTGTCAGGTGCTTTTTTGCATCTATTGATATGATCATGTGATTTTTTTTTTTAACTTGCTGATGTGGGGATTACATCATTGCTTTTTAAATTTAGAGCCAATCTCGCATACTTGGAATCAGTCTGGCCTGGCCAGAGTCGTCAGTGTGCACAACCCCCCCCACCCCCGTCTGTGGCTTGGAGGGAGGTAGACAAACGCAGTGAATGCAGAGCACCGGGGACAGAGCAGTGCTGGAGGCCGTAGGACTCAGTCAGTCACCATGTCCCTTCTCGACTCCTCCATCATGAAGAATGTTGCTAGCATGGTATCTCCAGTGACAGGTTCCTTTTGCCAGAGACTCTTCCATTGGTGTGTCTCGATCCCTACCTCTCCCCAGCCTCGAGGGACGGGCGTCAGCCAGACACGGAGAAGGCTGGCTGCATTCGGTTGGTGGACCCAAGAGCAGGTCAAGAGAGTTGGACTCCAGGACAGTAATCTTGGGGACCTTCCTTTGGTCTGGCCAGTAAACACATAGGAAGCTCACACCAGGTGCCAAGAACACAGGCCCTGGGCTCGGAGTTTGTGGCCACCAGCATGCTTCTCATCCCCGGGAGGTCCCCCCATCAGTACGGGGGGTACCAATGCCTCCGTGTGTGGCCGTCGTTAGGACTGGGGTAACAAGGTAAGCAGCCAGCGGAACGTGGGAGTGCATTGCAGAAGCTTCTGTTTGGGCATAAAGAAGAAAAATGAGCAAGCAGCATGAGGAGATGAAAATTACCTATTCTGGATAATAATTTAAAAACTTTCAGGTTTTATGGCATTAAATGTTTCCCAAACAAATAAATCATATGAACTATCAAACAACAATCATTTATCCTTCTTGTAGTCTTGTGTGAAAAAATATGATGTGACAAATTTTGGAACAAAACACTGAAGACTAGCTCTGCAGAGAAGGGTACAACTTTGCACTTTCTCCTCTGTCTTTACCATAACTGTGTGGGATACAGAGGCAGAGACGAGGGGAAGATGGCTCTCCAAGGAGTGAGCGTTGCTGGCATCCAGGCAGTGCCAGAGACCAGCAGGACAATCTTGGAGGTCACCTCACTGCCCCCAGCCCCAGAGGCCTCTCACAGAACGAGCTAGGGAAGGCACAGTCCCCCCGGGTTCTCAGGGACCCCAGAACATTAAGACATGACCCTTCAGTGGGTCTCATGCCAGCCTCTCTCAGCACCTCGTGAACTTAGGGATTTGAAGGGAATCTGTTAATAAAATAGTTCAGCTGAACGCATTCAGTCAGGAGCTGGACTCCTGTCACGGCTCAGGAGTCATGTCCTCAGCGAGGTGCATGGACCGCGCAACGTCGTGGGAAACCTGGGCCCAGGCTGCAGACCCGGGAGGTGGAGTCAGGCCTCCTCCTGTCCGGGGGCTTGGGGAGAGGGAAGTTGGGCTGTGGCGGCTGCAGGAAGCTGCCTCGTCTCCGGGATGGCTCGCTGGCCCAGCGGGTGTCGACTGTATTCTAGGGGTGGGCAGGGGTCCTCCCGGCAGCGGCCAAGGGGACCATCCAGGGTGGGGAGCCTCTGGGCAGCAGGGTCGCGCTGGCCTTGAGCCCTGAGGCTGGGCTGGAGCCTGGACTCCGTGAGCAGCTGCAGGCCTCTGCAGGCAGCCTCTGCAGAGCCTGGGCACAGCCTGGGGGCGGGCCCTGGGCTCACACTGCCGGGTCAAGGAGAGAGGGACCAGCTCCTCCCTAAGCTGTGCTGAGAGTACCAGGCCTAACACTTCATCCCGGGGACTCGGGCGGCCACACGGAGGCAGCACAGACCAGGGAGGGCACCAGGACCAGAGCAAGCACCATGGACCAGGGCGGGCACCATGGACCAGGGCGGGCACCAGGACCAGAGCAAGCACCATGGACCAGAGCAAGCGCCATGGACCAGGGGCGGGCACCAGGACCAGGGCAGACACTACAGATCAGGGCGGGCACTGGGACCAGGGCAGGCACCAGGACCACAGCGGGCACCGTGGACCAGGGCAGGCAGCAGGACCAGGGCGGGCATGAGGACCACAGTGGGCACCACCAGGGCAGGCAGCAGGACCAGGGCGGTCACCGGGACCAGGGCAGGCAGCAGGCCTAGGGCGGGCACCGCAGATCAGGGCAGGCACAAGGACCAGGGCGGGCAGCAGGACCAGGGTGGGCAGTGTGGACCAGAGCAGGCACCACAGACCAGGGCACATGCGTTTCTTCCTCCCCCGTCCTGGAGGCTGGACATGGAGATGGCAGTGGCGCGGGGCAGCCCCAGGGTCTGTCTCCGAGCCGTTCAGACAGGGATCTCCTCCTGTGGTCGTCCCTCCACGCCTGCCTGTGTCCTGGTCTCCTCTTCTCAGGATGCCTCGCTGAACTGCCTCGCTGGGGCCCTCCCCTCCAGATGCGTCTCTGGCACACAGGCAGCAGGACGGGGCGCTTCTCCCCTCTCCTGGGAGGGCCATCAGTGTGCTGCCAGAGCCGAGCTGGGAGGGGCTGCGGAGTGGGATCCCCCACCCAGCCCCAGCACCTTTCCTATCCTCCTTTCTCTTGCTTCATGTTTAAATTTTTTAATTTTACTTCCCTTTCTCCTTTCTATTTGTAAAACAAAATCAAATCCTTACTGGAACATGTCAGCATTTAAATAAACAAGCAAACTTGAGACAGACTTTCTAATATTACAGGAAACACCCTTGCACAGAAGTGACGTCATCACCTAAGACTGCCCCGTCTATAGAACGCTGCACGTCTGCTTCCCCGGCTCTGGGTATAAATGTTCTTCTGGCTTCAAAGATTATGCCTCACTTGTGTCCCAGAAGCTCACACTAATTCATAAACACCCTCAGGTAGTGAAGGATTAATGCTTTGCCACTTCCTGGCCACAAGACCTGATTTTAATCATTAATACACCTATTCGATGTATAGAAGCATGCAGAAATATCTCAACTTCAGTTTTTTTAATTTTCTAAATGAGTAGAAAGGAGTGGCTGGTTTATAGACACACTTTTCGCTCTGACTTGTAACAAAGTAAAAGAAGGTTCAGTTCTACTCAGGTTGTGAAAACAGATCTTTGTGGGAAGGAAAAGGCAGTCACACAGAATGCAGAGCAGAGACACGTTCTTGCCGGGGCCCTGGGTTCAGGCCCTGCCCACCTGCACCTCTGTGTTCCACAGCCTCCTCTTCTCAAGTGTAAATTATCTCCTGACCAGTCACTCAGCTGCAGGGACCTTCTCTAAGGTCCTCACATGAGCTATTCTGCCCCAAAGAAAGGTCCCTGTTAATGAATCTCCACTTGTGGTCATTGATCCTGGGGAAAAATGAGCTAATGGCCGATATCCACATTGGTGCTGCCTCCTGAATCTTTTGATTAGCAAAATATTGGTCTGCTCCTAGAAATTGCCAGCACCATTTGTAATAAATGAATCCTGTCCTGGCTACTTTCTGGTGCAGAGCGTGGATTTTAAATTAAAATGTTTACACCTGGGATTGCACTATGAGTTTCCATCATGTAAAAATCTTAAAGTGAATTTAATTTTCATAAAACTTCAAGTTTATAAGTTGAGTCTTTAAAGGTGGTCATGAACCCTACCTGGAAATTTACTATGAATTCTTATTTCAAAATCACTTATGAAATAATTGTCAAAAAATCAATTATTTTAAAGCAAGCATTCTTTTGCTGGATTCTGATATATACATTGGGAATTGGCAAAAGACATTTCTGACAGGCTATAAATTTTTGTCAAGGCAGAAATATAAGGTAATCATCAGAAAAACTGTAAAAGGAGAGATTGATTTAAATTAAGGAGTCTGATTTGTATCGAAGGAATTGAAGGAGAAAAAAGACTTGAAAGGCAAATATAATTATTTTTGCAAAGCTGCACGTTGTGTTTCACAGGAGTATTTTCTAATAAAGAGTCAGAAATGACTTTCAGCTTCATGAGTAAGGGATTGGATTTACAACTAACAGAAGTTGCTTTTTTCCTGTGCTTTGGAGGCCATTGTTTTTAGTGAAGAATAAAGATCTATCTAAAAGCTATTTATATATAAGAAGTCATTTGGCAATTAAGTATAATTCAGTTGCAAGCATAGTTGCTCTCCATAAATGCTTGAACAAAAATATGGTGAAATTCTGGAAAGTAGCTTCGGATTTCAGCACCTGAGTTATTTTCGTGAAAATTGTATTATTGGTTCGTTTTGGATGCACTGGTTATTTGTTGCTGCCTGGGCTTCTCTGGCTGTGGTGCCCGGGATTCTTCTCTGGCTGTGGTCTGCGGGCTTCTCTCTGGCTGTGGTCTGCGGGCATCTTCTCCAGCTGTGGTGCCCGGGCTTCCTCTCTAGCTGTGGTGTGTGGGCTTTTTCCTTAGTTGTTTTGTGCAGGCGTCTTCTCTGGCTGTGGTGCGTGTGCTCCTCTCTGGCTGTGGTGCACGTGCTCCTCTCTGGCTCTGGTGCGCGTGCTCCTCTCTGGCTGTGGTACGCGTGCTCCTCTGTGGCTCTGGTGCGCGTGCTCCTCTGTGGCTCTGGTGCGCGTGCTCCTCTCTGGCTCTGGTGCGCGTGCTCCTCTCTGGCTGTGGTGCGCGTGCTCCTCTCTGGCTCTGGTGCGCGTGCTCCTCTCTGGCTGTGGTGCGCGTGCTCCTCTCTGGCTCTGGTGCGCGTGCTCCTCTCTGGCTCTGGTGCGCGTGCTCCTCTCTGGCTCTGGTGCGCGTGCTCCTCTCTGGCTCTGGTGCGCGTGCTCCTCTCTGGCTGTGGTGTGTGGGCATATTCTCTGGCTGCGGCTCCCAGGCTCCAGAACACAGACTCACTAGTTTGGGTGCACGGACTTGGTCACTCCTCAGGATGTGGGATTTTCCCAGATCAGAGATCAAACCCGTGTCTCCTGTGTTGACACGCAGATTGTTTACCACTGAGCCACTAGGGAAGCCCAGCCTCTGAGTTTAGAATCAGAAAACTCCTTGAGTTCATATTGTTCATTCAGAAGTCATCTATGTGCAATTACTATTCTAAGGTAGAACTTTGATATATGTGAAGTCAGAGGAGTAAGAAAAACCTACTTGCCTATGTTACAAATTATTGACTAAAACTGCCGACCAAAGGCCCAAGTTAAATCAGCAGAGGGTGTGTAGGGGAGAAATCAGCGCCATGCAGGCTACACAGCGGAGCAAACCTTAAGATTTAAAAAAGATGCGAGCTGTGGACTTGCCTGCTGGCTTGGACGACAAAGAATCTACCTGCAATACTAGCTGAGATTGTGGTTCGAATGCATGAAACCCTCCTTTTGGTCAGTTTGATTTGCAGGTTGGCTGTGTGCTTCTATTTGCACGAGGCACAGTACTCATCCCCAAGTGTCCCCTCTGCAAAACCCTTTCTGGCTGCAGAAAATGGCTGCCTCAAGTCACCTTCAGAAAGACCGTTTGCTGCAGAGGTCACAAGGGTCAGGGCCCTGTCAGCATGAGCCCCGCTGCTGGTGGGAGAGGTAATGGGGGTCAGGGAGAGGTAATGGGGGTCAGGGGCCGGGACCCTGCCAGCACGAGCCCGGCTGCTGGTGGGAGAGGTAATGGGGGTCAGGGGCTGCCCTGCCAGCGCGAGCCCGGCTGCTGTGGGAGAGGTAATGGGGGTCAGGGAGAGGTAATGGGGGTCAGGGAGAGGTAATGGGGGTCAGGGGGCCACCCTGCCAGCGTGAGCCCGGCTGCTGTGGGAGAGGTAATGGGGGTCAGGGAGAGGTAATGGGGGTCAGGGGCTGCCCTGCCAGCGCAAGCCTGGCTGCTGTGGGAGAGGTAATGGGGGTCAGGGGCCGGGGCCCAGGGGCAGGAGGCCTGAGCACCCTTCCAGGAGGAGGGCAGCACGGGTGAGGTACCGCTGCTCTGGTCACCACGCCCTGGGCCTGGGCGCCCCTCACGGCCGCTGGGACACCCCCGCTTCTCTGCTGCTGCACTGATGAACTCTTGTCTCCCAACTGTCTGGACTTCAGATCCCTGAGAAAGAGTGTGGTTCATTGTCTCCATCATCAACGAGTGGAATGTGCTGGCTTGGCTCATGCTGTGATGGGCCGGGAGCCTCCCTCAGGCCGCACCCTCTGAAGGAAGCTGGGAAGCTGGGTTTAGGGCCAGTCACACAGAGGCAGGCAGCTGTGCCTCGGGGTCTTATCCAAAGGTGCATCGCTGGAAGAGCAGGCGGTGGACACGGTGCCGGGGGTCCTGCTCTGCCTTGACGTGATTGTATGAAGTGGTGCTTTGCCCCCCGGCCTGAGGCGGCCGTGGTGCAGCACGCGGCCTGCGTCCGAGGCGTTCCGTGGTGCCCTGGATGCCCCTGCTGGCGCACCCATGGGTCCAGATGCCCGCAGGCGCTGCGGGCTGCACATGCCTGCTCCGTCCTGCCCCAGGGCCCTGACTCGGACTGTGAGTGGACAGAGCGGCTGGGAGGTGGGCTGTTCCCCCAGGAGGCAGGCTGCAGACCGCACGTGTGCCATAGCCACATCTACACCCAGGCAGGCTGCGGCCCCTGCCGGGACGCGACGGCCGTGGCACCTGGCAGCTTCCTCCCCGCTCATCCGTCTCCAGAGTTAAGCCTTTGTGAGTGTCAGCTCGGGGCCCCCGGCACTGAGAGCAGGCGAGGGACCAGTGAGTGCTGTCCTGGATGGGATCGCAGGGCCCGAGTGAAGGGACGCAGGGGGCAGAGCAGCGGGGCTCAGCAGAGCGGGGCTCGTGCGCGTGTCAATCTGGGGCCAACGCCTTCTTCAAGCAGTGGTTTGTCACTTGTCGGCGGTGGGTGATGACTCAGACACCCTGACCCTCCTTCACCGCCCAGTCCGTCCCTCCCGACGCCCCGCCAGCTGCACACAGTCCTCTCAGCCTCGGAGGCTGTGTTAGCTCACATGCTCTGCGTCCCCTGAAACCAGCGTCTCCCACGCAGCTGCTCAGAGTGGGGCCAGCCCTCGACCCGAGCCGGCGCCCTGTGGCTGCTGGCATGTGGCTCTGGGGTGAGGGAGGGCAGGCGTGATGGACGTTGCAGCTGAGGCCAGTTCCAAGGGGGGGCCAGCTGGGCTCAGGCGGCACCGGCAGGGAGCACTGCAGGGGTCTGCGGGCCAGTGGGGCCCAGTCTGAGGGGCATGATGGGGCAGCACTGGGAACAGGGTCTCGGAGGGAAGAGAGCTGCCCCTGCCCCTGCTGGGGGACCTGGGCCCAACCTGGGGAACCTCCATGGGGCAGACAGCTCAGCCCCGTGGGCCCCCAGCTGGGCAAGGGCTCCCCTCCTGCCTGGCCCCTCCTCTCTGCTCCCAGCTTCCTCTCCTTCCCGGTTCTGAGCTGAGCTGTGCCTTCTGTGTCTCTCCTCTTCACTAAGGAAAGGCTCTGTAGCATGCTCAGAGCCTGTTAGGTCCACATGGCTCTTCCTCCCTGGACGGCACTGTCTCAGAAAGGCTGTGCCCTCCTCTCGCCGGCAAATCTGCCCTCTCTGTGACCCCAGGTTCCCTGGGGACCAGAGAATGGCGGGGGAGTGAAAAGCATATTCCATTGGTCTCAGTCCCTGTGCTGATTTCTGTAAGGCTCAGCATGATGAGATGAAGCTCTTTACAAGGAAGGAAGGCCATCCCTGGGCCACCTGCTGTGCAGGGTCACGGAGATGGAGATGCTGCCACCCTCCCCACCCCCTAACCACGGGTGAGGGCAGCTCCCTCACATGTGTTTCTTACCGAGATCCACAGGATGCTGTAACCCCTGCCTCCAGAAACTGGGTTCTGCCCTCAGGATTTAAACCTTTGTCATCTGAGAGAAGGCCCACAGTGCTCCCTGTGAGTGAGGAAGGCTCCGGACCCAGGAAGGCCCGAGCACGCTCACGTGGTTCCATCCTCCTCCAGCAGGCGGTTAAGCAGCTCTCAACCCTTTACTGTGTAATTTCAGTTAACATTATCGAACCACTTAAAGTTCATTGACCCACTAATTCATACCTCATCTTGTTTTATAAGAATGCAAAGTCTAAATAACAAAAGCTGTGAAATATACTGATGAACCGTAAATGCAAACTCAAAACCATGATCAGAGAGCCTGCAGAAATGAAGGAGCAAAAGGAGACACGTGACCACCTGTGGACCACAGACCAGCCCTGACCTGTGTGGGGTGGACCCCAGTCCGGCCCTGAGGTGTGTGGGGTCGGAGCTGTGCATGGTGGACCCTGGACCAGCCCTGAGCCTCAAGGCAGTCAAGTCAGTGGGGGATGCAGCCTCATTCACGCCCATCCTGCCCCAGACAAAGAGGACATTTAGGACAAACAAGCACTGATTTCCTAAACTTTACTAAACAGGCTTTTACTGAGTTCTAAACACATGAAGCAAAGTTTTTAAAATGACCTTTGTGTATATTCAATGTTGTGTTTTTATTTCTTCTACCATATATATTAATTTATAAGAGATGTATGGGGATGTGTCACCTACCATACTGTTCACTATTAAAGTGTACGATTCAGTGTTTTCATACTTACAGATATGTGCTGCTGCCGCTGCCGTCGCTGTCAGAACATTTCGCCACCCTGAACCCTGGAGGTCACCCCCACCCCAGCCCCCAAGAGCCATTTCTGTTTCTTTCGCCTCTTCTGCACTTTATATGATGGAATCGTGTAATACGTGGTCCTTTGTGACAGCCCCTTCCACTGACACAGTGTCTTGAAGGTCCACACACGCTGTCACACGTTCCCACACTTAACTGGCTTTCACTGGAGAACAATATTCCATTTGGACAAATATAACCACTTCTGTACATCTCTTTGATGGGAATTTGGATTGTTTCCTTTTTAAAACTATTATGAACAATGCTGCTGTGAGCATTCATGTACAAGTTTTTGTGAGGATCCACTCTTACTTCTTGGGGTTGTGCACCGCCTCAGATTTGAATTCCTGGGTCACACAGTTGTTCGATGTTTAACCTTTTGAAGAGCTTTCCAAAGCGACGGAGATTGTCCATATGTAGGAGCATGTCATCCATGAGCAGAGAGAGCTTTACGTCTCCCTTTCTAATTTGAATGCCTTTTTCCTCCTTTTTATTGTCTGATTGCTCTGGCTAGAACTTCCAGCAGCAAATGTGGGCGGCTTTGTCTTGTTCCAGATCTTAGGGGTATAGCTTTCAGTTTTCCACCAGTAAGAATGTGGATTGTTCATAATTGCCTCGATCGTGTTGAGGAAGTCGCCTTCATTCCCAGATTTCTGAGTGTTTTTATCATGCAGTGGTGTTGGATTTTGTCAAGTGCCGGTTCGGCAACACCTGTATTACAGGACTAACGTGTTGTAACGTGGTGGTCAATTTTTGTTAAGCTGAACCATCCTCACGTGCCCAGGATGAATCCCACTTGGCCATGGTGTGTAATCCTTTCTCTGTGCTTCTGGATTTGGTTTGCTAGGTATGTTGTTGAGGGTTTTTGCTTCTATAGTCTTAACAGATATTGGTCTATAACTCTTTTCTTCTGATGTCTTTATGTGGCTGCCATATCAAGGTAATGCTGGACTTGTGAGTTAAGAGGTCTTCCTTCCTCTAGTAAATTTTTGTTAGAGTTTGAGAAGGATTGATACTAATTCTTCTCTGAAAGTTAAGTAGAATTCACCCCTGAAGCCATCTGGCCCTGAACTTTTCATTGTTGGGAGGTTTCTGGTTCCTGATTCCATCTCCCTACTTGTAGTAAATTCTGCTGAGAGTTTACTGTAGCAAGCTCTGCTGAATAATTCTGTCTTGTAGTTCTGTCATGATTTTCTGTTTCTTCTCAAAGTGATTTGTGAGTTTCTGAGTTTGCCCGTTTCATCTGGGTTATCTCATTTGTTGGCATTTAGTTATTCATAGTACACTTGCAGCTTCCCTGGTAGTTCAGCTAGTAAAGAACCCACCTGCAATGCAGGAGACCCCGGTTTGATCCCTGGGTTGGGATGATGCCCTGGAGAAGGGGAGAGCTACCCACTCCAGTATTCTGTCCTGGGGAATTTCATGGACAGCAGAGCCAGGCAGGCTACAATCCATGGGGTTGCAAAGAGCCGGACACGACTTTCACTTTCAATTTTTATTTACATAAGGTTAGGTCACTTTTGTTTCTAATTTTCAGTGCTTCTCTTCTTTTCCATCTAGCTAAAGGCTTGTCAGTTTTACTGATTTTGGCGGGGGAGATCCAACTTCAGTATCATTGGTTCTCTGTATTGTTTCTTTTTAATTTATTTATTTTTATTTGGAGGATAATTGGTTTACAATATTGTGTTTATTTCTGCCGGATCTCTGTATCCTTACTTATTTCATTTATGCCTACTCTGAGCTTCATTCTTTCTCTCCTCCTGCTAGCTTTAGATTTAGTTTTCTTTTTCTATCTATATGAATTTGAAGATTAGATTTTGAATTTTCGCAAAGAATCCAGTTGGGGTTTGGGTGGTGATTGAGTTGGATTTGTACATCAACTGGGGAAATATCCTCATGTTAACTGTGTTAATTCTTCCAATTTATGAATATGAGATATCTTTATTTTTTATTAAAGTACAGTTGACCTACAATGTGTTAATTTCTGCTGTATAGCCAAGTGATTCAGCTATACATTCTTTTTTGAGGATTCAGAGAAGCCCTTCCATTTATTTAGGGCATCACTAATTTCTTTCAACAATGTTTTGTAGTTATCAGCATAAAAATCTTGAACTTCCCTGTTTAATTTTTTGAGGAAACATTTTTAAAGGGGCTTCAAACCAGCTCCTTTCTGACACGGTGGCCCCACCTTTCACCCCTCCCGCAGCAAATTCAGGGCAGGCCCACCCGGCTCCCTGCTGGCCCTGCCCAGCCCTTTGCTGCGAGGCCCTGGTGAGTGAAGATCCCTAGGAGCCCCAGGCAGGCGGGCTGAGCTGGCGCTGTCGGGCCGTGGGAAGGAGGGGGAGTGGGGGAGGGCCAGGAAGCACAGGGAGCCCGGTGATTCCAGGACCAACCAGAGGCGCTCCACTTCGCCCCAGATCCAACTGAGATTTCTGAGGGAGTGTTGGCAAGTTTCACTCATCTGGGAAAAGATGTCCTTCTTTATTTAGCAAGCACCACCACGGTTCACTGGAGGAAGTTTTTGCACTTTCATTTTGTATTGCTGGGATTGTTCTTTCCATCTGGTTCAGCAAGATTTCTCCTCCAACAGGGTTCTCCTTCCCAGTGAGGGAGCAGCGAGGACACAGCAGACAGTCTGTCTCTCCCCTGAGGCGGGCGAAATCAGAGGGAAGTGCAGGCGGCTCGGGTGTGAGCGAGCTCCTAGCAGAGGGTCCTTGGGGAAGGACCTCCAGGCTCAGGTCTCTGCACCCAGGGGTGGGGCAGGCGCAGAGCTACAGACTTCCCAAAACACCTGAGCCCATCGCCGCAGTGCGTGTCCAGCCTGAGTGGCTCAGGCTGTGCTAGATGTTGAACCTGCAAGCCTGGTTCAACCAGAAAGGGCACAGAGGACCCCCTCGACCCACCCCATCATCAGCCGCCCAGAGCCGGATGCAGGGTTCTGTCCAGCGCAGCTCTGGTGTGAGCATATACATGTGCACATGTGTGTCTGCGTGTGTGGGGTCCCCTTGGGGCCCTGCCCATCTGCCCTGTGAGCCTCAGTCTCTGCCTGCGGTGGAGACGGCGCCCGGTTGGGGGCAGCTTCCAGGAGGATAAAGTCTGTGACTCGACCCAGCATGGTGAGCACTCCATCACGTTAGCCATATTTTACAAGGTTAACTCCACGAGCCAGAATGTGCTTTTCACCAGGCATGCCAACTGTCCTGTGAAATCCAGCCATGAAATCTGCATTTAGATCCTCATGTGAATTTGGGGAGATAGTTAATGCATGCTGATGATAATTGCTGTTTTCTTTTACTTAATAACAAAAAGTGTTCAGTGAATAGCTGGAGATAAGAAAACCAAGATGCTTCCACATTTCGTTACCTTACTTTCACAAAGAGAAATTACCAGCCCCTCAGTATTTATTATATGTTATGCAGACTTATAAAAAAAAAACAACCCTACACTCTAAGTCCTCATCACCTGTTTCCATTTGGACATTATTTACGGTGGGTTATTAACCCTGTGTGTTGTTATTGCTTCATTTTTGAGAGGTAAGGTGTAAGTTTCCATGCGTACGCCAGGAAACTCAGTCCCTGAACTCAGGGGAAATGACAGTGCTATCAACATGTGGCAAAATCAAATGGAATTCATTTCAGTTAAACTTTTCTCTTTGATGCAGTTCGTTTATGAAGCCACAGCCATAGCGTCGCTTGCAGGCTGAACACTAAGCAGAAGCGTGATGCGTGTGCGGGGCAATCGCGGGCTGGCTCTCTAGCATGGAGCAACTTCAGAACTGTATTAAACTACACGTTAATGGAAAAGTAAAGCAGGCAACAATGGGATGACAACTTAGGCTGCTGTGTAGTCTAGATTACAGAACATGGTCATGCTGTTTACTAGCTGAACCCTGAATTTCCTTTGAAAACTTGCTTTTAACTGTGTTAAAATGTAATGGAACCTGAAATATCCCTTCCTAATATTTCAAGTTCTCCAGTTACAGTTTGGCCATTGAGACGGGCAGGCGCTGTGTAGCTCTTATGGGATGGCTGCCCGCCGCCCCCACCCCCGCCCGCCGCCCGAGGCCATGATGAGCTCACACTGGACAGAGCGAGGCTGGGCCAATCGCAGACCCTGTGCTGTGAACGCACAGGGGATACCCCATGCTGCCCCCAGGAGACCGCGCCCGGCCTCGCACCAACCCCGGGGTCCCCGGGAAACTTCTGTTTTCTCTCCTCCGGCAGGCACTCCCTGGTAGACGTCTCACCCCCAAGTTCCTGGGATCAGGGAAGCTGAGCCCCTCTTATCGTTTATCCCCTAGTCTGGACCAGCCTGACAGGTGGCAGCCGTGGAACCTGGGACAGGGCCTTGGAGCCCACACTGGTGTTGGCCAGCGTGGTGGTGCCAGACGCTCAGTGAGGCTGAGCACGTGGAGAGGCCCGAGTCAGCAGAGACAGGTTACTGACAGGAGGCTTCAGCCAAGACCACGGCGTCTCAGATCCCTGCTCCTAGAGTCAGGAGTAGACAGGTTACTGACTGGAGGCTCCAGCCCAGACTACGGCATCTCAGATCCCTGTTGCTGGACTCACTAGCAGACAGGTTACTGACAAGGAGGCCCTAGCCAAGACAATGCTGTCTCAGATCCCTGTTCCTAGACTCAGGAGCAAACAGGTTACTGATGGGGAGGCCCCAGCCGAGACCACGGTGTCTCAGATCCCTGTTCCTAGACACAGGACCAGACAGGTTACTGATGGGGAGGCCCCAGCCGAGACCACGTCGTCTCAGATTCCCTGTTCCTGGACTCTGGAGCAGACAGGTTACTGACAGGAGGCCCCAGCCGAGACCACGCCGTCTCAGATCCCTGTTCCTAGACGCAGGACCAGACAGATTACTGATGAGGAGTCCCCAGCCGAGACAACGATGTCTCAGATCCCTACTCCTAGACTCAGGAGCAGACAGGTTACTGACGAGGAGGCCCCAGCCAAGACCACGGCGTCTCAGATCCCTGCTCCTGGCCGGCCTGGGCATGAGGGCACACTCACAGGCCACAGCCTGGACGTGAGGGGTGACACTCCAGGAGCCTCAGACCTCAACCTGCAGCTGGTCTGGGATGTGAGCATGTAGTCACCACCCTCCACCCAGGCAGGGGTCTTGTTTTCTGCAGAACAGCCGCAAGATACGTGTCAGATAGCACATCCATCCCTGAGGAGCAATCAGGACACTGTGTTATCACTGCGCTGGTATTGAATCTCTCGTCTCGTTTCTTCAGGATGTTTTCCTTTTCCTGCAATTCTCTCACTTCCCCAGCTAGTAACTGCTGACTCTGCTCTTTGAGCCTCGGGGAAGCCTGGGAGACTAAAGCCTTTTCTCCAAGCTGAGAGCAGGGGACGTGGTGGGGCCTGTGTGCTGGGCCCACAGGGTCCCGCCCCATTTCCACAGGCATCACTGGTCCAGTGCCTGCCACTGGCGACACCTCTCCTGCAGGGTCATCGAGAGAACTGGGTCAGTGGCCATAGGGGAGACTCCGCGTGTCTGTCTGCTTTCTTGCCCGTTTCCCTTGGTGGCCCAGGGGGGCACCTTTGGGGCCAGGGTGGGTGGCTTTGTGAGCATGGGTCCTCGCCTTACAAGGTGGCGCCGGGGCAGGTCTGTGAGTGAAGAAAGCGGGATGCTCTTGGTGGAGGGGGACAGGCCTCTGGCCCTGGGAGGGGTGCTGGACCCCGAGGCGGGGTCAGGCTCAGTCAGCTTCCTTCCTGAGAGCATGAGGCCCTTGGCGTTGACAGGGTGCCCTTATCCCCGTCTGGACAAGCGCACCGGGGTCCCAGGCTCGTCTGAGCCGAGGTGGGTGGTGCTGACTCTGGGTCTCAGAGAAGAAGTCCCGGAGAAGCGTCGCAGCCAGGAAGCGGGGCGGGGGGGGAGAAGACCCGCGAGAGCAGGCGGCCGCCGGTGTGACACGGTGCAGGATGCTCCCGGAGGCTGAGACGAGCCAGCAGTGCAGGGCGCCAGGCTCCCCCGCTCTCCTCAGGGCTCGGAGCCTCTGCTGCGCCTGGCATGGGCTGGGGCCGGCCAGTGGCCTCACGGGGCCCGCCACCCCGTCTCTGTTCCCTGCATGTACATATTGTGTAGGGAGTATGCATCACAGATGCTTGTCACGTGTGCACATTATACACTCTAACAGGATCTACTCCCTGTGTGTCCTGTATCCTTACTAGATACCATACGTGTGTCTTACATATGAACATATGCCTTACATATACATGTTATGTGTCCATTATACATGGTAATAGAATCTATTCCCTACTATGACATGCATGTTAGTTGCTCAGTCATGTCTGACTCTTTGCAACCCCATGGTCTGTAGCTGGCCAGGTTCCCCTGTCCATGGAATCCTCCAGGCAAGAATACTGGAGTGGGTTGCATACCCTCCCTACTCCAGGGGATCTTCCCAACCCAGAGTCAAACCCACATCTCCTGCGTTGCGGGCGATTTCTTTACCACTGAGCCACCAGGGAAGCCCCATATATATGCATGCTATATACTATATGTGCATATGATATATATGTATTACATATAGACATTATGTGTGCATATTATACATGATCATGCAGTCTTTCCTGTGTATGCATATTTATATTAAATATACATATTGTATACTGTAATAGAGCCTTATTTTCTGCATATTATAAATGAATATATGTATTACCTATACATACTACTTATGTAAAGAGCCTCTTTATGAAAGTGAAAGAGGAGAGTGAAAAAATTGGCTTAAAGCTCAACATTCAGAAAACTAAGATCCTGGCATCCGGTCCCATCACTTCATGGCAAATAGATGGGGAAACAGTGGAAACAGTGGCTGACTTTATTTTTCTGGTCTCCAAAATCACTGCAGATGGTGACTGCAGCCATGAAATTAAAAGACGCTTACTCCTTTGAAGGAAAGTTATGACCAACCTAGACAGCATATTTAAAAAGCAGAAACATTACTTTGTCAACAAAGGTCTATCTAGTCAAGGCTGTGGTTTTTCCAGTGGTCATGTATGGATGTGAGAGTTGGACTGTAAAGAAAGCTGAGCGCCGAAGAATTAATGCCTTTGAACTGTGGTGTTGGAGAAGACTCTTGAGAGTCCCTTGGACTACAAGGAGATCCAACCAGTCCATCCTAAAGGAGATCAGTCCTGGGTGTTCATTGGAAGGACTGATGTTGAAGCTGAAACTCCAATACTTTGGCCACCTGATGCAAAGAGCTGATTCATTTGAAAAGACCCTGATGCTAGGAAAGATTGAGGGCAGGAGCAGAAGGGGATGACAGAGGATGAGCTGGTTGGATGGCATCACCAACTCAATGGACATGGGTTTGGGTGGACTCCAGGAGTTGGTGATGGACAGGGAGGCCTGGCATGCTGCAGTTTATGGGATCACAAAGAATCAGACACGACTGAGCAACTAAACTAATCTCCTCCTGCCCTCAATCTTTTTCAGCATCAGGGTCTTTTCAAATGAGTCAGCTCTTCGCATCAGGTGGCTAAAGTATTGGAGTTTCAGCTTCAACATCAGTCCTTCCAATGAACTTGTGTATATTATATACTGTAATAGAATTGGTTTCCTGTACACATTTGTTATTGTTGTTCAGTTACTCAGTTATTCCAGCTCTCCATGATGCTATGGACTGCAGCGTGCCTGTACATATTAGGGTCTGTATTTTCTGTATGTATTACATTATATACCATACATGCATACTATGTACTATTGTGACCCATTGGACTATAGCTCTCCAGGCTCCTCTGTCCATTGGATTTTTCAGGCAAGAATACTGGAGTGGGTTGCTATGCTCTCCAGGGGATCTTCCCAACCCAGGATCAGACCCGTGTCACCTGTGTCTCCTGCATTGCAGGCAGATTTCTTTACCTGCTGAGCCATTGAGGAAGCTAGGCTGTATATTGTCATCTTGCTTATTTAACTTATATGCAGAGTACATCATGAGAAATGCTGGACTGGAAGAAACACAAGCTGGAATCAAGATTGCCGGGAGAAATATCAATAACCTCAGATATGCAGATGATACTACCCTTATGGCAAAAAGTGAAGAGGAACTTAAAAGCCTCTTGATGAAAGTGAAAGAGGAGAGTGAAAAAGTTGGCTTAAAGCTCAACATTCAAAAAACGAAGATCATGGCATCCGGTCCCATCACTTCATGGGAAATAAATGGGGAAACAGTGGAAACAGTGGCTGACTTTATTTTTTGTGCTCCAAAGTCACTGTAGATGGTGACTGCAGCCATGAAATTAAAAGACACTCCTTGAAAGAAAAGTTATGACCAACCTATATAGCATATTCAAAAGCAGAGACATTACTTTGCCGACTAAGTTCCGTCTAGTCAAGGCTATGGTTTTTCCAGTAGTCATGTATGGATGTGAGAGTTGGACTGTGAAGAAGGCTGAGCACCAAAGAATTGATGCTTTTGAACTGTGGTGTTGGAGAAGAATCTTGAGAGTCCCTCGGACTGCAAGGAGATCCAACCAGTCCATTCTGAAGGAGATCAGCCCTGGGATTTCTTTGGAAGGAATGATGCTAAAGCTGAAACTCCAGTATTTTGGCCACCTCATGTGAAGAGTTGACTCATCAGACTCTGATGCTGGGAGGGATTTGGGGGCAGGAGGAGAAGGGGATGACAGAGGATGAGATGGCTGGATGGCGTCACTGACTCGATGGACGTGAGTCTGAGTGAACTCCGGGAGTTGGTGATGGACAGGGAGGCCTGGTGTGCTGCGATTCATGGGGTTGCAAAGAGTCAGACATGACTGAGTGACTGAACTGAACTGAACTGATGTAGTATATACTATAATGGGCTTCCGTGGTGGCTCAGATGGTAAAGAATCCATTTGCAATGGGGGAGACCTGGGTTTGATCCCTGAGTCAGGAAGGTTCCCTGGAGGAGGGCATGGCAACCCACTCTAGTATTCTTGCCCAGAGAATCCCCGTGGACAGAGGAGCCTGGAGGGTTACAGTCAATGGGGTTGCAAGGAGTTGGACATGACTGAGCGACTAAGCACAGCATACCTATACTATAAAGTCTGTTTACTGTATATATTATATGCATACCATGTACAATGTGTACATACTGTGTGTGGGTATATGCACTGTGTATACGCATTACGTATGCATATAGTGTGCTGTGTTAGAGTCTGTATCTCCTGCACCTCTTTGATGGCCAGCTGGAAGCAACAGAAGCAGAAACGCTAGGACAGCAGGAAGCAGAGGCAGAGCGAGGGGCAAAGCCTAGAGCCTAGGAAACCCTGAACTTCATAAATGCTGACCCAAGAGAGCTGAAAATGGTAGCAACCACAATCATGGTAACGTAGCTAGAGTAACCACTTGCGTGCCCTCCTCCTGGACCTCCACTGTCGAGGACATGGAAGCCCACCTAGAGTCCTGCACCAGTGGGGGCAGAACCTAACTAGTCGTGTCCAGAGGCCCAGTTCCCACCACTGGGCTGAGCGGCCTTCCCCCTGGCAAACTCGGCATCCTGCAGAGGTCAGCTCTGGCGGTTCGAGGGTCTCCGTACAGTAGCACCACTCACAAAATGAAACCTTTTTTTCTGAGTAGAATCGTATAGCTCAAAGTCAACAGTGCGTAACAGGAAATCAGGGCATCACGGCTTCATCCTCATATTGACTTGGATGGTGGCCTTGAGAAAGTCGCCTCTGCTTCTTGCCCGCACGGCCAGTGTGTGGCTTTACGCAGCTCACGGCCAACCCTCCGTGTGGCGCATCAGCCCACCAGCTATCTCACTGCTTAAGCAGCAGGTGCTATTCCTCAAACTTCTTAAACTGAACTACAGCACTCAAATCTAGTCAGTGTAACTCTTTTCCCCCAAACTGTTTGCTTAACCCCACCAAATCTTACTGTCAAGACCTGATGCCTGTTTTAGACATTCGGTATTTGTAGCTGCAGAACCACGCTGGGGAATGGTGGTTACTCTTCTTCATACTCCTGGACTCTGGAGCTGTCCATGTGGCATGAAAAATGACGGTTCAGTTGAGTGTCCCTATCAGGAGTGGTCTGGGGATAAAAACAGTCCCCGTGTGGACAGGGGTGTCCACACAGGCTTTCCCTCCGAGTTGCTCCTCGGCTGACCCAGCTTCTGTGTTCTCTCGACAGACCAGCAGTATTCATGGTCCCCAGCTCCGCACTTCAATGAAGAGAGGTACTCCCCCGCACCGAGGACTATGAAGGGCTTATCTGGGAGCAGGAACCCGCCGCTGTGCCCCGGCCACACGTGCGGCCTGACCCCGCCCGAGGACTGCGAGCTGGGCCACCTGCACCACGGCCCAGAGGCGCGGCCGCCCTACCTGCTCAGCCCTGCCGACAGCTGCCCGCTGGAGCACCACCGCTGCTCCCCGCGGACCTCCATCCACTCCCGACTGTGTGATGCTGCCCGTGGTGCTGGGCGACCACGTGTCCAGCAGCACCTTCCCCCGCATGCACTATAGCTCCCACTACGACAGCAGGGACGACTGCGCCGTGGCCCACGCGGGCGCCAAGATCAACCGCATCCCAGCCAACCTGCTGGACCAGTTCGAGAAGCAGCTGCCGCTGCACCGGGATGGCTTCCACACGCTGCAGTACCAGCGCGCCTCCCGCGGCCGCCGAGCAGCGCAGCGAGAGCCCCGGCCGCATCCGGCACCTGGTGCACTCGGTGCAGAAGCTCTTCACCAAGTCCCACTCCCTGGAGGGGCTCGTCCAAGGGCCACGTCAACGGCACCAGGGCCGACGGCAGGGCGGACGAGCACGCTCACGGCCACCACGCCAAGCACGGCCGGCGGAGCAAGAGCCGCGAGCGCAAGGTGGAAGGCCGGCCGCGTGGGGGCCCGGGCAGCTGGTGGGGCTCGGACGACAACCTGGACAGTGACAGCACCTGCCGCGCCTCCAGCCCGCGCTCGGCCGGCCCCACGCAGAGCCCGCGGCCCGCTGCTGCCCCCGACGCACTTCCCGGCCCTTTCGGGGACCTCTCGCTGAGAACCTCCAAGAGCAACAGTGACGTCAAGTGCTCGGCCTGCGAGGGCCTGGCTCTGACGCCCGATGCCAAGTACATGAAGCGCAGCTCCTGGTCCACGCTCACCGTGAGCCAGGCCAAGGAGGCCTACCGCAAGAGCTCCCTGCACCTGGACAAGCCACCTGGGCCCCCGGAGCTGAAGCCGCCTCTGCGGCCCTGCCACTATCTGCAGGTGAGGGCTGGGTCCCAGTTCTGCAGGAGAAGGGGCATCCGGGCTCTGCAGGTCAGGGGGCATCTGGGCTCTGCAGGTGAGTGGGTGACACTAGCTCTGCAGGTGAGGGGGGCATCCGGGCTCTGCAGGTGAGGGCTGGGTCCCGGTTCTGCAGGAGAAGGGGCATCCGGGCTCTGCAGGTCAGGGGGGCATCTGGGCTCTGCAGGTGAGTGGGTGATACTAGCTCTGCAGGTCAGGGGGCATCCGGGCTCTGCAGGTCAGGGGGCGTCTGGGCTCTGCGGCTCAGGGGCCGTCCCGGCTCTGCGGGTCAGGCAGGGTGGCGTCCCTGCTCTGCAGGTGAGGGGGGCGTCCGGGGTCTGCGGGTCAGGGGGCGTCTCTGCTCTGCAGGTGAGGGGGGCCGTCCAGGCTCTGTGGGTCAAGGTGGTGTCCCTGCTCTGCAGGTGAGGGGGCATCCAGGCTCTGCGGGTGAGGGGGGCGTCCCTGCACTGCAGGTGAGGGGGGCATCCCGACTCTGCAGGCTACTGGTGGGAGCGTCCCAGGAGGACCTGGAGTGTGGCAGGCCAGTCCCAGGAGCCTCTGAGGCTGCAGGATCCAGTGATAGCCATAACATGTGCGCCCACAGCAACGTTTCCCCCATCTGAAAGTGGCCAGTGGGGCCCAGGAATGAGTTTGCACGAGCTCACCAGCTTTCCCCACGCCGGCAGCTTTAAATCTTGGATACGTCAGGGAGCCTGGTTGTAGGAACCAGGGGTGTGGGTGAAACAACAGGCACGGGCAGGCGTGGACGCGCTGACAGTGGAATTATCTGCTTGGGGCCCTTCCTGTCCTCTTGGCTCCTAACCACATATGCCCAAATGAGAGGGGAGCCCAGAGCCAAGAGGTGCCCTCTTTTTTCGAGAGGCCTCTGCAGCTACTTCTCTCAGCTGATGCGCTGCTAGCAAAGCTCTGAAACCTGCAGTTCCCTTCAGGGCACATGTGATTTGCATTCAAATCAGCCCTTTGATGGGTGATGCGGGGTGTGCACGGGCTTGGAGAGGTTCTCTTGGAATCCTGAGTAACCGTCTGATCACCAGCGTCTGATTGCTGGCTGAGTCGTCAGTAAGTCAGCTAACCAGGCAGATGAGCAACCGCAATTCTTCTCAGGCATCAGGTGGCTGCAAATTGGAATTGCATTAGCAATTCCAACCGCCACCTGGAGCGCGGTCCGTGACCCAGTGGATCTGTTTTAAAAGGAAAATCTGCTCATCAGATTGCTTTCATGGGCAGATTTATTCAAAGAGACAGATAAATTTAAATAGCAATATTTAAATAATATTGCTTATTATTATTTATATTAAAATAGTAATATTTGATTAATGTTAATTAAAATATTAATATTTAAGACTTAAATTTTACTTGTAGTTACTTGCTAAATGCCCCTCTGTTGTGTCCAACTCTCTGCAACCCCATGGACTCCACCAGGTTCCTCTCTCCTTGGAATTCTCCAGGCAAGGATAGTGGAATGGGTTGCCATGCCCTCGTCTAGGGGATCTTCTCAACCCAGGGATCAAACTCACGTCTCCCGCGTTGCAGACAGGTTCTTTACCGCTGAGCCACCAGGGAAGTCCTTGCTAATGCATAAACAGGAAGTTTTTGCCTGAACATCTGTAAAGGACTGTGATAAACATGGGAGATGTAAGACCTGGAGTGCCCCAGGCCCGGCCCCTCCCCAGGCTTCGGGGGGCTGGGAGCCCCAGCCCTCCCAGAGGCTCCCTGCTGACTGCACTGCACTTCCTGGGAATCCTCCCCAGCCAGATCAGATGCAGGGGAGTGGAAGAGTTTGTCTGTAGCTGCTGCTGTAGGAGTAAGATTTAAAAGAACAGAGGAGAAATAAATGCTCATAGGCTGTTTGTTTTCTCCACCAGAAGCTAGAGAAATTTGGAGGTGAGAGAAAGTGTTGTATTTTATTTTCACCTTTGGTTTGTACAGAATACATAGTTAACGTTAGAGGAAGTTCTTTTCATGTTTTTAAGTAGGTCAAAGCAGACAACAGAATTGAAAGAAAATTCTGATTCGTTTTATTCTTTGAAAGAGCTTGTTTTGGTGTTTCCTCCATCGGCAGACACAGCATCTAAGGTCAGAGTTTTAATGAATGTCACACTGACCAGGTGGTGGGTGACGTGCAGGTGGTCAGCTCAGGAGTGGATGCCCCCTGTCACACCCTGCCCTGAGTTCCAGGGACACAAAGTAGACGATGGCTGCCTGACCCTGTTGGGAGGACAGATGGGGGCAGCTGCTTCTGTCACACCTGGAGCACACTGAGAGCACACCTGGAGCACACTGGGAACACACCGGGAGCACATTGGGAACACACTGGGAATGTGGGCCTTGGCCCCTCCAGCATCACGCAGCCTGGGACCAGCACCAGCTCTGGTCCCCATCTTCCATCCTGGGCCCTGGCCTCTACCCCCGCCTCCTTCACTTTCTGTCCCTCCTTCCTGTTTCTGTTGTTTCTGCCCAACTGGCTGCCCAGACCCACAGGGTCCTTCCAGTGACCAGGGTCTCCCCCTTGTGTGTGTTGGACGGTGCTGCCATGTCTTGTCTGGGGTCTGCTGGGGGAAGAGCTCCCGGCCCGACACTCCGGGAGCTGTCAGAGGAGATGAGCAGGAGGACATGGAGCCTGAGGGTCATTGTGAGCATGGAGGCTTCCCTAAGCTAGAAGGGCATTTCAGCCTTGCCTCCAACACCCAGCCCCTGCCAAGGTCTGCGCATCCCAGCCCCGGGCACCCAGCCCGCCACGCTGTCCTTCACGGAAAAGGGCTCCAAATGCTGTGGGTCGTGAGCAGCCCCGCCCCCGGGTGACTCATGAAGCTGGTGAGGTCCCCTGACCCCCAGCTTGAGTGCACACAGAAATACAGCCTCCGACGCTGCCTTCCCCAGTGTCGCTCATACAGTGGGTTCTGTGCCAAGCGCGGCGGGCGTGCCAGCCCACGAGTCAGCTCCTCTCTGGCTTCCCACTGCGCGCATTCAGTCACACGCAGGCCCTGTCATTCTTAACTGGCGAACGAGAATGAGGTAGGATGCTCCCCCACACAACAGCACACGTTTCTGTAGTGACTGACGGTTTCCCAAGGGCCTTTCTTAAACTCTCTCGAATCTAACCACAGCGTCTGATGCATACGCGATCAATGAGGCTGAGAGATTTACCAGGCTCACGGCTGGCAAATGCTCAAACCCCAGCATCCGTCAATGAAGAATTTATTTCAGGAACATTTCTCAAATGCCTGCCTGTCACAGGCCCGAGACCAAACCAGCACCCGACGGCAATGCAGTGGATGGTCGCAGCCTCCTGGGTCAGTCCCCGTGCTGGACACTCGTCACTCCCATCAGCCCTGCCCCCATGTGCTGGGATAGGGAGTTGGGACAGAGGTGGCGTCACTTCAGAAGGGGTGTGGAGGAGTTGGTCTCAGAGCTGACGCCCCCTCAGCTCTTGGTCAGACTTCAGCCTTCACTTCGGACCGTGCGGAAGCACCCAAGGCCTGAGGCCTTTGAAGTGCTTGAGGCAGAAACCAGAAAAGGCCCGTTTGGTAAAGATGGATGGTTTTTCTGAACTGCACGTGGAAGGCTGACTGCACGTTACACGTGCAGTAACTGACTTTTTGCTGCGTGGACGGGGTGGCACGCCAACTCCCGTGCTGTTCAAGGCTCAAGTGCACAAGCTTGTGTCCGTGTATAAAGCTTCCAAATGCTAATAAAACAGAGGAATAAAAGGAAGGTCACTTGTAAAATAAGAACATGAATCTTAATATAAAATCATCTGGTCCCTGACCGATGTGTCCAGAGGGAGTGGAGAATTTGGGAGCTCGTTTCTGGGTGAAGACTTGCTGCTAACTGGACCCGAGGAGGGAGTCTCAGAGGTCCGCCCGCAGGCTGCCCTGACCCTCCAGGTGGAGCAGCGCACCACAGTTCCCTCCATCAGTGACCGTGTGCAAAGGAAACCAAGAGCACTTTGGTTTACATACAGAAAAGAGCTATAGTCAAGGCTCAGGTCGTCGTAGATGGGAAGGCAAACGCTGGGATCGCACAGGGTGGGAGCTTGCCCTCCAGGGGGTGGAATCGCACAGGGCGGGAGCTTGCCCTCCAGGGAGTGGGATCGCATAGGACAGCAGCCAGTCCTCCAGGGGCTGGGGTTGCGTCCTGCTTCTTGGCCCCCGGGGTGCTGGCCACGTCCCTCCAGTGTGTGGCATCACAGCCGCCCCAGACAGATGTCCAGGCTGCCCTCGAGGACGCCCCCACTCGGACCCATGGTCTTGCACTGTGACAGCCTGGAGCTGGGAAGCCCCGCTTCCTTGCTCTGTTATATTCTCAGGGCAAATGTGCCTGGCGTGCGTTTAAAACAAAACAAGAAAATTGTGGACTGAATGGAGAAGACATGTCCTCACATGGACACCTAGTGTTTGATGGCATTTTCTTCCTTGGTTTCAGCACCTGGAAGGGAATATTATTACAAAACCCCAGCCCTTGTACCTTTGCCATGCCACTTAAAAGGAAGAAAGAACATTTTAATCTGCAGCCTGAAGTCTTCTTCAAGCAATAAGCAGGAGATACTGAAATCTACACTCACCTCAACCTTAAGAAGATGCCCATTCAGAAATTGTAAATGTCACTCAGTGCTCTAAGCAAGTAGGAAACTAGAGTAATAATTATCTCTAAATGCAGCAAAGATTACATATGGATTCGCGGAAGCTGTGGATACCATGAAAAGAAGTATATTCTTTCATGAAAGCACTTGATGTTTTGGGTTCCACCCTGGCCACCCTCACGCCAGCCACTGAAGGTTTGTGACCCTGTAATATGCTGAAGAAAGCATCCTTTCTGAGGCACGGTGGCGTTTCTGTTTCACTCCCCCGTTGTTTTTACAGTCTGCAGACATATGCTTCGGAATCAGCGTTGCAACTACTCTTGACTCTGGTTTACTCTCCTGCTGTATTGAAATCTCTTCTGTCAAAGACTGCGAAATTGGCAGCTTCAATCAGAAACAAAAATATACAAGCTGATCCCATTTGTTAGTTAATTCACAAGCTACTGGGAAAAAATCTTTACTTTTTTTTTTTTTAACAGAAGCATGTTTTTGATTCACAAAAATTCCATAAGCTGCCAGTGGGAATGCGTCTTCCCTGGCACGTGGCTCCTCCCCATCCACCTCCCGCCAGCCTCCTTGGAGCGCCCGCCCCACAGCTGAGCCCCTCTCCAGGGTGCTGGAGCCTCTTGAGACTCTCTTCTGCCTTCTGCTCGAGTCCCAGTGACTTAGAGCCCCCAGCCTCACCTCCAGGAAGCCTTCCCCGATCACCTCCTCTCTGTTGACAGCTTCCTCTGGCTCCTTCCCTGTTTGCCCTCGCACCTCCTTCTTTGCCCTAATTAAACCATAATTCACTTTATTTTATGCCTGTCACCTCTACTGAAATGTATTCTCATTTGAGACTAAATTTTCTTAAATTAAAAAAATAAGTTTACTTTTTATACAGTAGTTATTACTATATATATGGTCCATGTAGAAACTTTAGAAAATATAAATATAAAGGAAAATCATTGAAAAGCCCACAGTTGCTGTCTCCCAGTGGTCACTATGCATCCTTCCGGCTGTGTTTCTGTGCATAGTACAGCATCCCTGTCTCCCAGTGGCCACTGCGCGTCCTTCCAGCTGTGTTTCTGTGCATAGTACAGCATCCCTGTCTCCCAGGGCTTCCCTGGTGGCTCAGCGGTAAAGAAACCCCCTGCCAGTGCAGGAGACAAAGGAGACACGGTTCAATCCCTGGGTCGGGAAGACCCCTGGAGAAGGAAATGGCAACCCACTCCAGTATTCTTGCCTGGGAAATCCCATGGACAGAGGAGCCTGGTGGGTACAGTCCATGTGGTCTCAGAACATCAGACACCACTGAACATGCGTGCACACGCACACACACCTGCCTTTACAGTATAGAAACACGGTGTCCACAGTCTAAAAAGTGGTCTCCCTCATGGACATCTCTCCTTGGCTAAATGCTAGTTCTTGTGCATATTATCCGTGGCACGGTTCAGTAGATATGTTCAGCCACCCCATGAGATATTATCAGTTCCCTCCTTTGACACTAATGATCAGGTCACAGTCCCCGGCACGAATCCTGTTGTCTGGGGATATTGCTGGGTCAGAGGCACCCACAAATCGAGTCTTCCGACTAGTGGCATAGAGCGTGGGCCCGCATTACTGCTGGGCATGAGGCGGGGGGCAGCCTCTGTCCCACAGCCTTGTCCATCCTCCAGCTTGTCGGGATTGCTGAAACTGACCCCCGCGAGGAGAGAGGTGAGAGCCTGGATGCCCGGAGAAGCCCAGACTTCGCTCCCGCTGGTCTCCTCGCCTGAGTGCCCCACTCCTGTGAGCCTGTGTCTGTTTCCCCAGTTCTTCCCGTGGTGTCTCTGGCAGCTCTGCGCTGCCCTCTGTGGTCTCGTGCCCACCCACCTGCCCAGGTCTGGACTGCTTCCCGGGTCGGAGACAGGCACTTGGCACCTGGCTATAGGGAGCTTGGACATGCTGCCCCCAAGCCCTGCTCTGTGGCTGGGAGTCCCTGGGCCGCACCCCCTGAGGGTTGGCCTGTGAGGACCCAGAGTCTCCGTCCTGTGAAGTCCCCTCCTCTTCCACGTGAGGCTGGCGTGTCTCCGTGTCTTTCATGGACCCAGCCTGGCCCAGGGTGAGGGCCAGTTCTGCACCCAGGCTGCAGGGAGGATCCACGGAGCGTCACCACGGGGTCTGGGGGGGCTCGGTACCTATGCACTCACCCTCGCTGAGGGGCGCCCCCTCCCTGTGTGTTGGTGGGGGCCCCAGAAGGAGGCAATATGGAAGATGGGAAAAAGTGCTTTTAGCTGATGACTCTGCCCTCACAGCCAGCCGTGCATGTCCCTGGCTGGGGTGGTGACGAACGGCCCAGTGGCCCCATCAAAACTGGAGAGATGACAAATGAACACATCTACAGAACAAGCTCATGGACACAGAAAACAGACTGCCGAGGTGGGCAGGAGGGGTGGGGAGGACTAGGGTTTGGGGTTAGCAGATGTAAACTAGTGTATACAGGGTGAGTAAACAGCAAGTCCTGCTGGATAGCACAGAGAACTGTGTTCAATATCCTGTGATAAACCACAATGGAAAAGAATATGAAAAAAATGTATAACTGAATCACTTTGTTATACAGCAGAAATTAACACAAGGTTGTAGATAAATTGAACTTCAATTAGAAAAAAAATTTTTTTTTAACATGGAAACATGGCAAGACTCCTTTTACAATGAACCCACTCCAGTATTCTTGCCTGGAGAATCCCCATGGACAGAGGATCCTGGCAGGCTCCATGGGGTCCATGAGGTCGCAAGGAGTCAGACAGGACTGAACGACTAAGCACAGCACAGCGAGAGTGTACTTAAGTCTCTAAACATTAACCATAGGATAAGCCTCACCTACGAAGACTTTGTCAGCACGGAACCGCATTGTCCCGTCGCCACGAAGAGCATGGTGGGAGATTCCCTCCTCCAGCGTGAAGAGCATGTGCCCTGGGTCCTTGGGCTACGGAGCTCCGTGCGATGGTGCCGGCGCGTGTGGACTCACACAGCCCTCTACACTCGGCCGCTGCCTGGTGCGGTTTCGGTTTTTGTCAGCATCACGGCTGGTGGAGCGTGAAGGGACCGCTCTGCCCTGAGCGCCCCTGGTGGAGATGCCCTGTGATGTGTGTGCTGCGTGAGGACCTCGGGTTTCCTGGGGGGCTCTGCTCCTTCCTGCCCACAGGGCAGCTAGCACGCATGCCGCAGACAGCACTCGGTCTGAGTGCCGGAACTCGGGTCCAGGCGAGCCCCGGCGCACAGGGCCCCAGCGTGGGGGCCACGACCCAGCCCTGGGTTCAAGCCCCGTGTCGGCTCTCACAGGCCTCAGGGCTGCCTCCTCTGGCTGCCTTCTCCTCCTCCTCTTTCTTCCTCTCCACACTGGAGACCTCTTTCGTCCAGCTTCCTCAAGGTTCAATTGCTTTCTCACCACAAGGAAATAAATCTAAGTGTTAGCAGTGGTTTTTCCAGGTGCTGAGACTACGTTTTCTCCTCATTCTACTTTTCTAACATTTTCTCACTTTTCCCATAACGTTTGTCACTTTTATAACAGGAGGAAAAGCAATGATTATATGTGAACGTCCTTTTGGGAATTGAGTGACGGACCACGGCGAAGCATGTGACGTTTGGTGCTGAGTGCCGGTGACGAGCCGTGTCTTCGGGGGCCGCGTCCCCAGGAGGCAGCTGGGGCCCTGACGCCCTGTGTGCTCTCCCCAGGTGCCCCAGGACGAGTGGGGGAGGGCGCCCCACGGGGGGGCAGAGACGACGAGATCCCCTGCAGAAGGATGAGGAGCGGGAGCTACATCAAAGCCATGGGCGATGAGGACAGCGGGGACTCGGACTCCAGCCCCAAGACGTCCCCCAAGCTGGCCCTCCGGCCGGAGCCTCTGCTCACATCCATCGGACAGAGGCCGCTGGGAGACCTCCAAACGTAAGCCCCCCACACCTCCCCCACCCAGCCCAGGGCTTTCCTCACACAAGCCAGCGGTCAACCCAGAAAAAGCCCAGGATTGAAAATATTGGACTCAATGGCCATCAATTTAAAGTCCTCTTTAAAAACTTTTCAGACCTTTGGTTACTCTTACTGCGTGGTAATTAGGGAAATATACTAGGGTGATTTCTAAGTCAGGTGTTAATATCTGAGCAGCGGTCATAGCCAGTGACCCATCCGAGTCTTCTCAGATCATTGCAGCTATTTATCAGGAGCTCCTGTGTGTGAGATAGTCACAGTGGGGAGTTTTCTGTTTACTGTAACTTTACAGGTGCGTATGTAGGCAACAAAGTTTTTGCAAGGTAAGAACAGGAAATGGATTCATTTTGCAAATATCATAGAATATGCTTTATATATTTGTCCAAAGATACATTGTGGGGTTTTTAAAATTGAAATATAGTTGATTTACAACATTGTGCCAATCTGTGCTGTATAGCAAAGTGATTTAGTCACACACATACATACATTCTTTGTTTATAAAGTCTTTTCCATTAGGGTTTATCCCAGGATATTGGGGATAGTTTCCTGTGCGTTTGTTTATTTAGCCTGTCTGTCACAGTTTGTATCCACAGTCCATCCCCACCCCCACCCCTCCTGGCAACCACAAGTCTGTCTGTTCTGTGTCTGTAAGTCTGTTTCTGTTTCATAGATAAGTTCACTTGGGATATTTTAGATTCCACATATAAGTGATATCATATGGCATTTGTCTTTCTCTTTCTGCCTTACTTCACATAGTATGATAATCTCTAAGTCCATCCATGTTGCTCATATGGCATCATTCCATTCTTTTTATGGCTGAGAAATGTTCCAATGAACATAGAGGTGTGTGCTAAGATACAGTGCTGATAAGTTAAACTAATTTCCAAAATATAAACAGAGGAAACTAGGAACTTGGCTATTCCTTTGAACGATGAAAACACGACTGCAGTTCTTAGCTGTCAGACTGTTGTGTGTTTCCAGTCCTTCCAGCTAAGTCTGGATTCACAGGCAAAGAAGCACCTGCTTTCTCCACCACGAGCTGTGGCTTCTCTGGAGTGGAGGTTCAGCAGGAGGGTGAACAGGCAGGTCGACGCTGTCCCAGGGCATGTGCTATTCTCCCTATATGTGCAGGTTACGCTTTCCCCCAAATCTGACACTGCAGTGGACACGTGACACGGAGCGGGCGGCGCCGTGTCCAGACAGTGCCATGCCTGTAGGATGACTCCACGGATTCGCAGCTCCCATAGCAAGTTGCTCCTTGTGTTCAGATACGAAATTTCTCTTGAAAATATGTCACTGGGAGGTACATCAGTTAAGTTGTTGTTATTGCCTGTTAGGATCTTCGCACATCTTGGGATTTTGTAGGTTTCAATGTCGTTTCATTTACTTTCATCTTAAATGACCTCACAAAAGCTCAGCTCTTTCCCCCGGGAGGTTAAAACTGTGCCCACGTTATGGAACAAAACCCTGACTCAAAGGGATGAGGTGCCTTGGCCACATAAGGGACCAGGGCTTTGAATGAAAATGGTTATTGCAATCCCACGTTCAGGGAAAGTACTTCACCCGAACAGCAGGAGCGTGTGCCAGGGACCACGTGCTTTCTGTGAGAAAGGAGAAGGTGGTTCCAAAGTTGGGTTTAAAACATAGCCCTGAGCAGAAAGTCTGGGATATAGCAGCTCCCCGGGTGTGTTTCCCTCCAGCACCACAGAACTTCACCAGCGGGAGCGGATTAAGATTCAAAAGATAAACATAAGAATTAGCGTCTGCTGACCTCCTTCAGGTTTTTATTCTCCTCTTGGTATGCACAGTTAATTCTATTGATGTTAATAATGGTATTCAAGAAGGCAGATAAAATAGCCAGAAATAGCCTGGTAATTATACTTTAGTTCTAATTGGATGGATTGAGGATGGATTGATGTTGTTAACAGCTAAACTATCATATGGGCATGCTGACCCCTGGGAGTTTTATGCGCCTCCTGCCTCACATAAACTCTCCTGTGTGATGGACTTGCCCAGCAAGCCTGCTTTGATCTGCCTGGCTGAGACCTGCAAGGGTTGGCGGCTACCTGTCATCAGCCCTTTTGAGCCACATAATGTAACCCCCCTTCTCTGAAGGCTGCTTGGCCTCTGGGAACAGTGGTTCTGTTGAGCAGTGTCTTGTCTTCCTGCTGTTACACCAAGAAAGCAGCGAGTCCTCCCATTAATAACTGGCTGTGCTTTCTTATTACACGTGCAGGGATTCTCACTCTCACCTTGCTGTGCTCTCTAAATAGTGCAAGGTGACAGAAACTCTTTTCACTCTGGAAAGAAAAATGAAGCAAAAACAAGCAAAGACTTGTCACACTTGTCTTACTGCCCAGAATTCTCAAGAGTTGTGTTGACTGATCGAGGACAAACTCTGTCTCTCTGTGGGTCAGACCCTGCCCACAGGCAGATGCCACTGAAAGCTATTTTAAATGAAATGTAAATCTCAAGATGCTATTGAATCCAATTTACTAGGCTTTAAGTTAATTTATGTGTTAATATCTGGAGAGTTCACTTTTTATTATTATGAAAGGTAGCCCAACTAATATAATTTTAGGATCTTTTTCTGCTAAGTTGAATTGAAAAGTCAAATCTCTAATAATTTTGAACATCTCTGAATCATTCTCTCAAGAAGTTAGCATTTTAAATTTGCAGAGAAAGGAGAGCTTATGTTACGAATTACTTCATATGTAAAGATAAACTCAGGTGGGTTACAGATATAAACATGAGAATCATGTTGGCGTGTGTGACTGTATATAGGAGTGTGTATATGTCTACATGTGTATGTACAGGTGTGCGTATGTCTACACATGTATGTACAGGTGTGTGTATGTGTATACATGTGTATGTACAGTGTGTGTATATGTCTACGTGTGAATGTATAGGTATGTGTATATGTATACGTGTGTATATACAGGTGTGTGTATATGTCTACATGTGTATGTACAGGTGTGTGTATATGTCTACATGTGTATATACAGATGTGTGTGTATGTGTATGTACGGTGTGTGTATATGTCTACATGTGAATGTACAGGTGTGTGTATATGTATACATGCGTATATACAGGTGTGTGTATGTACATGCGTATATATGTACATGAATCTGTATATGTGAATATTTTACAGTCTTGAGTTGGAGAAGGCATATGCCAACCTTATTCCACAGCGAGAAACTACAAAATATTGACATATTTTAATTCATAAACCTAAAAACATACTCATGGTAAAGGCCAACAAACAAATGAACAAACTAAAAGCACTGTCACCAAAGGAAGACAATCATGAAAACCTGGGGAAACGCCCCATGATACAGGTGACACGTGCTCACATTCCCAGAGACACCTTGCAGTTCAGTCAGGAAGAGATGAGCACTGTGGCCATATACTCGGGCAGAGGCCAGAGAAGACTTCCACATACCTCATCAGTGACTGAAAGTCTGGGAGGGCTTCAGCATTCCACTGAAAACTAAGAATCTGAACTCCCGTTCTGAGTGTAAAGGTGCAGAAATGCAGCGGTGCTCACTCGCTCATGTGCATCGCTGTAGGAAGCAGTCAGCTGCCCACATGCCCGCCAGCAGGGGGTCTGGTGCCACAGGTGGGTTCACCTGTAGGAGCAACAGGTAAGATGCGCTTCATTGTTACATCATCAGTAGTAGCAAAAGTTACAGTAGCCCAGAGCCCACAATGATAGGACTGACTGAACAATAGATACATACAAGGACTGAAATGGTAGATTTTACTAACAGGATATGCTGGAGTATGAGGCAGCTATAAAAATGAGGACACTTCTGTGTGCTGATTGTGGAGCAATCCAGATCACATCGACTTTGAAAAGCACAGTACAGGACGCTATTATATAGCTGCCACTTTTTAAAGAAAGCACAAGAGAACTGAGAATCTTTTAATGTTCACGGTAATTACAGATTCTCTCTTTTTAAGTTTGTTTGTGTGTTTTTTGGCTGCTGGGTCTTCACTGCTGCGTCTTCGCTGCCACCTGGACTCTTGCCTAGCTGTGGAGAGCAGGGGCTGCCCTTCGGCACAGTGGTTGGGCTTCTCTTGTCGGGAGCGCAGGCTCCAGGGGCGCGGGCTTCAGGAGTCATGGCCCCTGGGCTCAGCTGGTGCAGCCCCTGGGCTCACCTGTTCTGCAGCCTGTGGGACTGAACCCGTGTCTTCTGCCTTGGCAGGTGGACTCCTCCACTGAGCCGCCAGGGAAGGCCCGATGCTGCCACTTTTATTCGATAAAATGGGAAAACAAGACTAAAATGCATGTCAGATTATATTACATAAAGAGACAATAGAAGAATAAATAAGAAGCTAATAAAAATGTTTACATCTAAGGAGCGAGGAGGAAGTAGGTGCAACAGGGATGGACAGGACATCTCAATATGCCTCTTTTTATATATGATGTTGACCTTCATTTATGCAAACGTGCCATCTATTCAGAAATATCAGAACTTAAAAGATGTAATAAAAGGAAGTAAAACCCACTCTCAAGAGACAGAGCAGCCAAGAGAAGATTTAGAGATGACTGATGACAGAACCATCAGAGAGAACTTTAAAATAATGGATTAATGCCATAAAAGATTGAAGGGAAAACGTGGAGTACTCAAAGACACCAAAGGGAAATTGGCAGAAAGAGAGAAAGTATAAGAAGGAGGGAGGCAGACACACTGCAGGTGGAAACCATGGTGTTAGAAGCAAAGGCTTAGTTGCTGAGCTCATCAGCAGATGCAGCACAGCCACGTGATGGTCCGTGAACTTGAAGATAGTCCACAGGAATCACCACACACACACAAATGTAGGAAATAAAACCAGAAAAGAGCTGTGGGCAAGCATTAAACTGTCCAAGGAACTGAATCCCAGGAGGAAAAGAGAAGATGAACAGTCCTTGGAAGAAGCATCTGAAGACGTAACGCCCAAGAGTTCTGAAACTAGTGATGGACAGCTAATCACAGGTGGTGGAATCTAGAAAACCTCAAGAAAGACAAGTACCCCAAACAAACCACCAAAACCCCAGGCAAATATACACGTATTCACACCACCAGCAACCGAGAGTAAAGAGAAAATCTTAAAGAAAGCTGGAGAAAAATAGAGGACATTACATACAGAGGAGCAAAACCTTCTCACAGGGGCTTTGTCGTAAACCAGTCAAGCCAGAAGACAATGAAGTGACACCTTTAAAGTATTAAAAGAAAAACCTATGAACCCAGAATTTGAGACTTAGAGAAGGTATCTTTCAAAAATGAAAAAAGATCAATTTTTAAGGATAAAGATAGCCACTATTAGCTATTTTTCTCCATTTTAATTTCTTTTTCAAATTTCTGTAATGAATATGTAAAGTGTTTAATACTGACCACCTTGCCTTTCCAGCCCTTTGGGCAGGGAACTCAACTTAGAGGTAAAGGTAGTATACTGTCCTGTCCTCCCAACATTTTCCCTCTTCTCATCGTAGGAGCTCTCGAATCCCCCCGCAAGTCAGGTCGGTCCTGATCACCCTCACAGCTGCACACGCGTCCCCTCAGTCTACACCCAGCTGCTTTTGTGCGCTTTCTCTCCTGCTCATCCAGCTGTGACACACGTGTCCCCCACAGCGCTGAGGGCAGTGCCCAGTTCATCTCCTGGTGAACCAACGGATCTGATTGCATAATGGATGGAGAGCTGTCACCCTCGAACAATGAAGAGTGCTGAAAGCCATCACTCTTCAAATGCGAGTCGCTCTCTTTACATCTGTGGTCTTCGGATGTCTAACAGCGATGGCATGGGTGATCAGCCAAACACTCAAGAGAAGTCAGACAGGACTTTCTGTTAACTAAACAGAAGCCGACGGCTGTCAAAGCCCCAGCTGTCTCCAGATAGTGCACTGAATAAAAAGATTAGAGCAAAAAGAGGTAAATCTGTAAGATCTGAGGTCAAAATCAAACAACATTAAGCCTAATAGTAAACCTAAAGCAGCAGTGATTTATGCAACTTTCCTCAAGGAAGTAAAGATGAGTTATTCTGTTAAAACCATTGCCTTCCTTGGTGTATTGTACTTAATATATGAATTCGTCTGTTTATTCCTCCAGTAAGTAAGTTTGTGCTAGGACTGGGTGTGTAAATAAGGTATCAGGTAAATAAATGAGCGAGAGCACAGACTGCCAGGCCACTAACCAGGCAAGTGAAACTAATCAGTTAATTTTCAATGACAGGAATCGTCTTTATGAAAAAGTGAGATTTTGATGAACCAAATTGCTTTTGAAATAATTTATTGAGATAAAGGTGTTTTTAAAAATCTCTTTTATTGCAAAATTTGGCAAATATATATAAAAATTTATGTTCCTTCTTTTTTAACTTTTTATTTTGTATTGGAGTATAGCCAGTTACCAATGTCGCAATTGTTTCAGGAGCACAGCAAAGAGACTCAGCCACACATATACAGGTGCCCATTCTCCCCCAAACTCCCCACCCACCGAGGCTTCCACGCAATACTGAGCAGAGTTCCCTGTGCTGCACAGTAGGTCCTTGTTGGCTATCCATTTAAAAATATAACAGTGTGTACACGTCCATCCCAAAGCCCTGATTATCTCTTCTCCCTATCCTTCCCGCTGGTAACCGTAAGTTCATTTCTCAGTCTGTGAGTCTGTTTCTGTTTTGTAGACAAGTTCAAGCCTCCAATGAGAGCTCAGTTTGGCTGGCACTTTAGTGTCCATCTGTGATACTGTGAGCAGAGATCCTGGCCACTGTGGGCCAGACTATGACCTATAGCTCTAATGCACGCTAACCCTTGAGTGTTGCTTTAAGCCACTGAATCTATGTGGTGTGTTAGTCAGAGTTCTCCAGAAATACAGGGGGTGGGGGGTGTGTATGAGAAAGAGAAGGATAGACAGGGATTAACTGGAAGAAGCTGGCTCTCATGATTGTGTAGGCTGACAGATTCTAACTCTGCAGGGCAGGCTGGCAGGCTGGGGTCCCAGGGAAGACCTGAGGTTGTGGCTGGAGGCTGAAGACAGTCTGAAGACAGTTTCTCTTCCCCAAGGAGGCCAATCTTTTTCCTAAGACCTTCAACTGACTAGATGAGGCCCACCCATATAATGGAGGGCACTCTGCTTTCTTGGTGTCTAAAAATTTAAATATTAATCACATCTAAAATCCCTGGGCTTCCCTGGTGGCTCAGTGGTAAAGAATATGATTGCCAGTGCAAGAGATGTGAGTTGAATCTCTGGTCCAGGAAGATCTTCTGGAGAAGAGAATGGCTACCCACTCTAGTATTCTTGCCTGGAAATCCCATGGGCAGAGGAGCCTGGCAGGTTATGGTCCATGGGGTCACAAAGAGTCCAGCAGGACTGAGCTGCTAAAGCATGCACGTCTGAACAATGCCTTCACAGTGCTCTCTAGACTCAGTTCAGGTCAGGTCAGTAGCTCAGCAGCATCCAACTCTTTGCGACCCCATGGACTACAGTACACCAGGCTTCCCTGTCCATCACCAACTCCTGGAGCCTGCTCAAACTCATATCCATTGAGTCAGTGATGCCATCCAACCATCTCATCCTCTGTCATCCCTTTCTCCTCCTGCCTTCAATCTTTCCCAGCATCAGGGTCTTCTCTGGTGAATCAGTTCTTAGCATCAGGTGGCCAAAGTATTGGAGCTTCAGCTTCAGCACCAGTCTTTCCAATGAATATTCAGGACTGATGTCCTTTAGGATTGACTGGTTTGGCTGTCTAGACTACTCTTGACCAAATTGCTGGGTCCCACAGTCTAGTCAAGTTGATACATGAAATGAGCCAACAGACATAGCAATGGAAAACGAATATGTGAAAGTATTAGTCATGGTTATCTCTGGGTGGTGGACTTCTGGCTGAATTCCATTTTCTTTTAAATATTTTCTGAATTTTTTCCAAAAGCATATGTTAGTGTTAAAATAAGAAAAGATATTGAAAATCAGTTTTATTATCTTCTAAGCCTCCTTGTAACCTATAAGTACTGTTTCTTTAATAATAATACCATATTTAAAACAAATTATCCTTGTGTTGTAAAGTTACTACAGTAATAAATTTATGCTCAGTGACTTTATTAGACTTTTCAGCTTCAAGTGGAATTATAATTTTATGTGGATTTTAAAGCCATAAAATGGAGCTTATTCCCAGTAGTACTGCCATATTTTGTGTCTCCAGGGCTCATTTTACGTGAGACATACAGTAGGAGATGCTCGGGGAGGAAGCACATGCCCTTGGCGGTAGTCGGGGCTTGGTGTTATCACCAGGGAGCCTCTTCTTTGATGGTACAAAAGGGGTGAGCATTTGAGGGTTACTAGCCTGGACCCTCTCTGAAATCACGTCCAAGTCCAACACCATCATGTGTACTTGGGGAGGAGCCCCCGCACTCCTGGACCAGACAGTGAACGGCTTTTCCAGCACAGACCCTCCTCCCGGGGCCAGACCCCTCCAGTACCGGATGACTTTTGGCTACCGCAGAGTTCCCATACCGAGAGTCCTCTCTTTGTCATTTTCCTGCACATTCAGTGTCATAATTCTTCTTTTCCATCTTCTGTGTCTTTCTCTACTTTCTGATTACATTATTGCCTCCTCAGATGACAATGTACACTCATTTCTTTTTATTATCCTGGTAGTGGTCGTGCCGTGGCTCTTCAGCTAACACTGTTAGCTGATGGGGACTCCACTTATGATCTATTTCGTGGTACAATTACATTGTTATTTTCATTTCAGATGGAGGTGCATTTAGTGATTATCTCCAATCACAGCAGGATGGTAAATTTTACTGTCAATTAATTCCTACATTTGTATCAGTTCAGTTCAGTTCAGTTGCTCAGTTGTGTCCGACTCTTTGCAACCCCATGAATCACAGCACGCTAGACCTCCTTGTCAATTACCAACTCCCAGAGTTCACTCAAACTCACGTCCATCGAGTCAGTGATGCCATCCAGTCATCTCATCCTCTGTCATCCCCTTCTCCTCCTGCCCCCAATCCCTCCCAGCAATAGAGTCTTTTCCAGTGAGTCAACTCTTCCCATCAGGTGGCCAAAGTACTGGAGTTTCAGCTTTAGCATCATTCCTTCCAAAGAACACCCAGGGCTGATCTCCTTTAGAATGCACTGGTTGGATCTCCTTGCAGTCCAAGGGACTCTCAAGAGTCTTCTCCAACACCACAGTTCAAAAGCATCAATTCTTCGGTGCTCAGCCTTCTTCACAGTCCAACTCTCACATCCATACATGACCACAGGAAAAACCATAGCCTTGACTAGACGGACCTTTGTTGGCAAGGTAATGTCTCTGCTTTTCAATATGCTCTCTAGGTCGGTCATAACTTTTCTTCCAAGGAGTAAGCGTCTTTTAATTTCATGGGTATGGTGACTATTCAAATAGATGTTAAAGTCAGCATTTATCATTAGATATGGCAATAGTAAAAAAAAAAAAAAAAAACAAACTCTTTTCTTCTTAAGTAGTAATAGCATGTACCTCTTATTTTATGAAGTAGAAATAGCATGTACCTCTTATTTTATACAGTGGTAGGCAGTCAAACATTTAACCTATAAAATCAGCAGTCAGAAAATACAATGGAGTGAGAAGAATGGAAACAAACATTTATCTGCCGCAGTGGTTTTTAATTTCTGGTACTAACGGGGAAAACACAGAACTGAGTGGCTGTTGCCAGCAGAACAGAACGTGTTCTTCCCATGCTGGCCTGGGAGTTTACTTGGTTCCCTGTTGTCTCACTTTCCAGACTTCATACTAAGTCTCTCGAGAGCGTAGAGCTCACCCCCCGTTTTCCTGGGAGAGTTGGTGCTTAGTAATGTTTGATGGATGGAATTGCTTTTAAGGAAACTTTACCTGGGGCTGTTCTGTGGGGTTGGCCTTCCTGCTTGCTCAGTCTGTAAAGAGTCTGCCTGCAGTGTGGGAGCCCTGGGTTCTATCCTTGGGTCAGGAAGAAGCCCTGGAGAAGAAATAGCAACCCACTCCAGTATTCTTGCCTGAAGAATCCCATGGACGGAGGAGCCTGGTGGGCTACAATCCATAGCGTCACAAAGAGTTGGACTCGACTGAGTGACTTTCACTTTCACTCTGTGGGATTGTTAGTGATAATTTTTACTATAACCTTATGTCCCAGGCATCTCCCTTGTTATGCTAATAATTGTCTTTAAAGCTATTCCTGAAAGTCATAGAGAACTACTGAAGAAATTCAAGTCAGCTGGCAGATTCCTGTTCTAGAAAGGTTGATCCAACTGGGTGGCCACCATCAGGTGTCCGTCAGGAGGTGTGGGGAGTCACCAGGGCCGTCTTAGTGATGATGTGTGGGTTTAGGGACAGGGTGGGGACCCCCGAGGCTGTGACTCGGGCAGGGCTGGTGGCGTGCAGTGAGCGGCTGCTGTGAGGAGGGCAGGGCAGGCATGGCGACGGCTCCGAGTCCAGCAGGGGCAGGTGGCATGCAGTTGCCAAGAGGGTCTCCTCCGTGGTCCCGGCGGCCGGGCACGAGGAGGCCTGCTCTCTGCCTCTGCGGGGGTAGGGGGACGCCAGAGGACAGCGGGCACCCCGGGGACCAGCACTGCTGCAGTACCCCGCCTTCCTCATATGGACGGGCAGGAGAGACTGGGGGAGTGGCCAGGGTCTCAGCCACGTGGGGAGCGGCAGGGCTTCCCGAGGAAGGGCCGTCCCGGCCATCCCCGCGCTGGACAGTCCAGAAGAGGCAGGGCCTGCACCCCAGCCCCCTCCCCGGGGCAGGCAGCTTCCGCAGTGGCTGGTCTCACCTGTCACTCATGGACTCTGCATTTTCCGTACTCTTCATTTTCTCACTCCCTTTTGTAGACAGTTTGATGAAGGAGTCACTCTATGTGGACTGAATTTTTCTTTGATCTCCACGACCTGGAGGTACTTAGTGTTTACTGCCGTCCTTTGTGTGGAGACTCTGCCCCCAGAGGGTGCTGCGTGCACGCCGCCGAGTACATGCGTCGGTCTGTGCCGGCCCAGTGGTGCCCGGGCAGTGTGAGTATCTCAGTGAACAGCAGGTACATAGGTACCGAGGTGGTTGGCGGTGGCATACTGGTTGCCATGCTGATGGGTCATCCCCTTGCTGCACCTCTGGTTGCCTGTTGGCCACCAGGCTGGTTAACCCACCAGCAGTGCTGGCTGTGCCCTGTTTGTTGGGCCTCTTCTTAACGCGTGCGACTGGGGGCTCAGAGGTTGGTCACTGGAACACGCTCCCCCCATCAGATGGTCCCCGAGAGCCCCTCCCAGAAGGGGGCAGGCCTGAGGGACCCCGACCCCTGATGCCCTGGCCTGAGAGTCCAGCCAGGCACTGGCCTGAGTGTGAGTGTCACATCACGGGTCTGGTCTGGTTCCGCTGCCCTCAGACGGGCGCCCAGGACAGGGCTGAAAAGGCAGCACATCCTGTGCCTGTGTCTCCAGGCCCAGGCCCAGGAAGGATCAGGATAGTTCTAAGTGCTCCCCAGGCGGCTCAGCAGTCAAGAACCAGCCTGTCAGTGCAGGAGACTCGGGGTCAGTCCCTGGGTCAGGAAGATCCCCTGGAGGGCATGGCTACCCCCCTCCAGTATTCTTGCCTGGGGGAATCCCATGGACAGAGGAGCCTGGCGGGCTACAGTCCATGGGGTTGCAAAGGGACGGCCACGACTGAGGGGCTGCACAGCAACAAAGCCAGCCTGCGTGCTCCCTCAGAGTTCTCCAGGCAGGGCACTGCCAGTCACTGGCCGGTGAGTGTCTGATGAGCTCCACAAGTGGCCCAACTCTAGTCTCCTTCGCAAGAAGCCCTCCACCCCTGCTGTCCCCAACCCTGGACTTCGTGCCCCATTTCCACATCTGCACCTGTGCACCCCACCATCAGGGATCCCGTGCTCATGCCCCCATCTCAGTGCCCAGGCCGTGTAGGGTAGGGCCACGTTGGGCACAGGCCATCCGGCATGTTCCCTGGACAGAGCGCCTGAGTCCCAGACGCCGGTGTGCTCAGAGCTCAGCGTTTGCTTCCCAGTGTGGGCACCCTGGGGCCAGCCCTGATGCAGACACAAACCCAGTGTCCAACACCCACAGGAAGACTTTGCACAAGTGTGTTTGTTGTTGTTTGTGGATGAAATGGATACAAATGCAGGTTCTCTGAAGCATCCCTCAGTGGGGCACCCTCGCACGCTACCCCAGGAGACCTGCATTCCTCCAAGTGTCGGGGGTCCAGAGACCACCTGCCACAGAAACACCTCAGATGTTTATTGAAATTCAGATCTGGAGCCGATGCCGCCCATGTGAATCCGCCTAGGGTGTGTGGTCCAGGAACCAGCAGGGCACTGTGATGCTGGGAGCTCTTGGCAAAGCTTCAGTGGGTATTTTGCTGTCGCCCTGACACTAGCTTTTAGTATAAACCAGCAAGTGTCAGAAATGTTAGTAAAGAGAAAGACTCCGTGCTTGCCTAAAAACCCATCTCAGACATAGAGAAAGGAGTGGAGACCAACCACAGTGGAAGGCCCTCGGGCTGCAGAACAAGCACCCAAGATGGTCTTGGCCGTCCCTGAGCGCAGCCCTCACCCGGTGCGGCCCAGGGTGGCTGACACCTCCGCGGGTACTTGCTCCATGCCAGGATGTGCACACTGCGGTGGCTGCTGTCTTGGTGGCCCAGCATGCACAGGCCAGCAGGGGCAGCCTTGAGTCCACACCGTCCCCTGCTTTCCTGGACCCCCGCTCGACCTGGAGTGAGCAAGTGGGCTGGGCTGGCCGTCGTCAGAGGGCCAGGTGGGGTGGCCACCTCACAGACTCGCTCAGCTGCACACCAGGGACCAGGGGGACGGGAATCCCCAACACCAGACTGGGGTCTCCCAGCCTCGAAGCCCTGCTCTCCCCCACCCTCAGCCATCCTTCTGCAGGGACCAGAGAAGGAGGAGGACCATCTGGAGGAGGACAGCTGTGTGCTGCAGCCCAGAGCCTCCCCGTCCACAACCCGCAGGGCAGGCGGCCCCAGGAGTCTCCCATCCATGACCCGGAAGGCAGGCGGCCCCAAGAGTCTCCCATCCATGACTCAGAAGGCAGGCAACCCCAGGAGCCTCCCGTCCACGACCCAGACAGCAGGCGACCCCAGGAGTCTCCCATCCACCACCCGCAGGGCAGGCGGCTCCAGGAGTCTCCCATCCACGACCCGGAAGGCAGGCAGCCCCAGGAGTCTCCCGTCCGTGACCCCGAAGGCAGGCGACCCCAGGAGTCTCCCATCCACCACCCGCAGGGCAGGCGACCCCAGGAGCCTCCCATCCATGACCCAGAAGGCAGGCGACCCCAGCAGTCTCCCGTCCACGACCCAGACAGCAGGCGACCCCAGGAGTCTCCCATCCACCACCCGCAGGGCAGGCGGCTCCAGGAGTCTCCCATCCACGACCCGGAAGGCAGGCAGCCCCAGGAGTCTCCCGTCCGTGACCCCGAAGGCAGGCGACCCCAGGAGTCTCCCATCCACCACCCGCAGGGCAGGCGGCTCCAGGAGTCTCCCGTCCGCGACCCGGAAGGCAGGCGGCTCCAGGAGTCTCCCCGTCCACGACCCGGAAGGCAGGCGGCCCCAGGAGTCTCCCGTCCACGACCCGGAAGGCAGGCGACCCCAGGAGTCTCCCATCCACCACCCACAGGGCAGGCGACCCCAGGAGCATCTCGTCCATGACCCGCAGGGCAGGCGACCCCAGGAGCCTCCCCGTCCACTACCCGGAAGGCAGGCGACCCCAGGAGTCTCCCATCCACCACCCGCAGGGCAGGCGGCTCCAGGAGTCTCCCCGTCCGCGACCCGGAAGGCAGGCGGCTCCAGGAGTCTCCCGTCCACGACCTGGAAGGCAGGTGACCCCAGGAGTCTCCCGTCCATGACCCAGAAGGCAGGTGACCCCAGGAGTCTCCTGTCCATGACCTGAAAGGCAGGCGACCCCAGGAGCATCTTGTCCACGACCCACAGGGCAGGCGACCCCAGGAGCATCTCGTCCATGACCCGCAGGGCAGGCGACCCCAGGAACCTCCCATCCATGACCTGGAGGGCAGGCGACCCCAGGAGCGTCTTGTCCAGGACAGGGCAGGCGACCCCAGGAGCATCTCCCGATGCTCGGCTCTAACCACCTGGAGGGAGCAGCCCGGCTCTGTGTTGGCTTCAGGAACTCTCCCGCCTGGTTGCCTGAAACACCACCTCTGGATAAGATGATTCCTCTTGCACCTGAGGCCCAGTGCTGGGCTCTCTTCGGTGCCCGCCACCACCCCTTCTGGGCACCTGGCGTCTCACATCCGGGGAGGGAACAGAGTGCAGCCCTGCTGTGACTCGGAGGCCGAGGCTGTGCTGGCAGGTCCACTGTGGGCTCGCCGCGGCTCCGCATCATGCTCATCGGAGCTGCTAGTTCATCACACAGCTGCGATGATGCGCCGCAGGCTTTGAAAACACCTGTGCAGCACTGAAGTCACACACACACCCTCTGGAGGGAGCGATCTTTGTGCGGAGTCTGTATCACCTGCGCGGGGACCTTTGGGCCTGGGGTCACCTCTCAGGAAGATGAGCATGCCGTCATGAACTGAGTGGGCCATCATGAAATGAGGCCCCAGAGACGCACAGGGGCTTCGCAGGACGCGAGGACGATGGCTGCTCTTGGTGGGAGTTGCATGACTGCTCACGCCATGGCCTCAGGGCCTCCCCGACCCAGGGAGGCCAGGGTCCCTGGACGCGCCATGAGCCGGTGACGGGGCCTCCACTGGCTTCTGAAAACCCCCTCCCGAATCTTCACACTTCGGTTGACAAGTATCAGAAAACTAAACATGTTTCTTTCCACACCTGATTCCTAACCCCTTGACTAGGATACAATTATGGACCATGCAGTTCATCCCCTTGACGTGGACAGCTCAGTGCCTTGTGGCAGGTCCTTGTGATGCACGTCAGGACGTGGCTTCCTGCTGAGGACCCGCCCAGCTGCCCCCACCCCACCCAGCAGCCGCCCCGTGCGCTTTCTGTCTCCGCGGTTAGCCGGTTCCAGACGTGCCACGGCCGCGCAGTCCTGCAGCAGTGCATCCGGGTCGGCCTCTCCCGCCCGCGTGGCTTTAAAGCTCCTCTGCACTGCGGCCAGCATCAGCCTCCGCTGCTGTTGCAGCTGGGCAGTGCTCCATCGTGCGGCTGCGGCACCAGTGGCTTCTCCCACACCTCGTCGACGTTGGTTTCCACTTCCGGGCTCTTATGAAGCACCCTGCACACGTCTCTCCGTGGACAGTTACCTTCATTTGTCCCATACCTGGGGATCGAGCTGCCGAGTCTCTTGGGACTATCACCTGTGACCTTCTGGGGAGCTCCCAGACTGTTTTTGAACTGGCTGAACATCCTCTACAACTTAATAATGCACATTTTCAATGTATCCTGTATTGTGCAACATGTATAAATATGCATGTTTGTATGAAATGTGTCCCTCATTTTAAATTTTTCACGTTCGTGTTTACAGCTATTGCTTTAATCTCTGAAGGCTTACAGGCACATCACTTTGTAACGAGAGCAGATTTTTTTCGTGATACATTTATCTCCATTGATGTTGACAGAGTGTCATAACATGGAAGATAAATAATTGGAGCTTTTCCTTAATAGTCATCATTCTTTCTGATGTTTCAATCTCTCTGCTCTCCTTATAGTGGAATCTAGCCCACAATCCTGTGTGCCGTATTGCCACTTTTTTCCTCAAAATACAGTTCAGAAGTTGAACTATAAGTTAGTTTTAATGGGAAAAAAAGAGGATGTTTGGAAAGACACTGGATCAGGAAATTGAATCCTCCTGAAGCCCATGTTCTGCCTTTTGGCGGAGTCGGGGGACCCTGGTGTCCCGCGCAGACGCTGTCATCTGTGACGGTCCGGATGTGGCGTCCGCTGCCGCTGGGAGAACTTGGCATCCAGGAGGCACAGCTTCATCGTCACTCAGCGGGCAGAAAGAACACGTATGAGGAAACACGGGAGGGCCTCACAGCAGGAAAGACCTCCCTCAGAGCCGCTTTCGTGGAGCTGGTCCCCGCCAGCCCGCCATGCACACACCCCTGGCTGACACCCCTGGCTGACACGCGGCCTTGCAACCCTGGGAATGAGGAGGGGGCGGCCACGCTTCTGGTAGCATGGATCTGCTTTGTGACAGGGGCCTTCATCCCAAGAACAGAGGCTATGTCTCATCGGTGGAGTGTGGGTGGTGAGCCCTTTCCCTGCTCCAGGGGGTCTGAGAAAGCACACAGGTGAGGTGCGTGGTGCTGCAGGGGGAGTCGGCCTCTGCCTCTCAGCAGTGAGGTCTCTAAAGAACCACAAGAACCGGGGCGGGTGAGCCAAACAGAGGACAGAGGCCACATCTGAACCCAGCGTGACCACAGGGCACACCGGGCGGGAGCCCTGCAGAGCCAGCCCTGCTGCAGAGCAGGGCCACAGCCTCCGCAGCGCGTCCCTGCTATTAGTCTGTTAGGTCGCGCGTCTGTGAATTCACTGTGTATGCAGGGCATGTGCATGGGTGCACGCAGCCTGGCTGCCTGAGGACTGCAGGCGCTGCTCCACGCAATTGGACCAACACAAATGGAGAGAGAAACTTTGACGACTGCATTGTTGCCACGGTGTCAATTCTCCCCAGATCGAGGTGTCGATTCAGGGCAGCCTCCGTTTTTAGAGAAACTGCCAGGAAGAAAACGCTGAGGATCTTAGACGAGCCCAAACAGTCTTGACAGAGAAGAGCCAAGCTGGGCCAGCCGCTCCGGCTGCTTCTCTCCCAGGCTGGGCCCTGCGTCCCTGCAGGGGTCCCTGCTGCCGCTCAGGAGAGCCATGTTTAGATACCAAGGTGCAGCCCCGGGCGTGCTCACTGCCGGTTGTCTCAGCAGAGAGCTAGCACACACACATATCTTCAGCCGTTTATTTGGTTTATCCACTGGCGTGTATGATGCTACACATGGATTCATACCCATGTCTCTAACTATAATCTAGTACAGCATGGTTCATTCTAGCTTTCCCCCCACCCCTTGGTTATCTGTATAAGATACATTTAAATTTCCTTTGAGACTTTCTCTCTAAGCCAGTCTGAAAGACTATCATTTAACTTTCACATATTTGGAGATTTTCCAGAAATTCTTCTGTTATTGATTTCTAGTTTCATTTATTTTGGTCCAAGAACATACTTTGTGTGATTTCTGTTATTTCAAACGTGTTAAGGTTTGTTCTGTGGCCCAGAATATAGTCTGTCTTGGTGAATGCCCACTTGACACTCACCCGAGGAAAATGTGAATGATACTGTGTGTTTGGAGGCTGTCTGCTCTTAAGACAGGGATATAGGTGTCAGAATAGACCAGGCTTCTTTTAGCCTCAGCACTGCTGATATTTGGGGCCAGAAAATTCTTTTTGGTTGACAGGTGGCTGTGCACTATAGAATTTTAGTAACATCTCTGGTCTCTACTCACCAGGCTCCCATCCCCAACCCGTGACAAGAAAATATTTCCAAGTGTCTCCAGTTGTCCCTTGGGGGTGAAACCTCTCGGATTAAGGAAAACTCAAATAGAATAAATCGATGTGAGTGAAGAGTGACTCTCGTCATCAAAATGTAAAACGTCTGCTCATCAGAACACTCCCAACAAGAAGGGGACAAGGCAAGCCACAAAGATACTTGAAATGAATATCTGACAAAGGATTTGAGTACAGAATATATAAAGAAGTCCCACTAAACAAAACTAGAAATAACCTGCTTAAAAATGTGGGGGTAGGTGAAAAGTCTCTTCACAAAAGATGTGCAAATGATCAGTCATCACACTGTTACTCATCCAGGAGGAGACACCACTTCCCTTTCGGTCAAGGGCTCAGCTTGAGCAGCATCCTGCGAGGGTGTGGGGGCGGAGGTTACAGAGGAGGAGGCGGTCAAGGGCTCAGCTTGAGCAGCATCCTGCGAGGGTGTGGGGGCGGGGGTCACAGAGGAGGAGGCCGCCCAGAGCCATCACGTGCACAGCTCACAGACACTGTGTGTCTCGTCTGTAACAACCAGTGGTGTTTGTTTTTCTGTTCTGTGATTTCTATTTCAGAAAAAAACAAAAACAAACAAACCCTATGCTTTATGATGGCCTCACCTAGGTTTGCTCTTTTCCAAAAATTAAACTTTTCAAATGTTTTGTTCAGACCGAATCTCTCATGGAAAGGTGGGGGCCGCATCTGAGCACCCCTGACCCCGTCAGCCCCCGGGTGTGCCCTAAGACTCCTCTACCAAACTCCACAGATGAACCTGGGCCGCGGGTCCCGCCCCCCGTCCAGGCCTCCTTAGGGTGGACTGAGCACAGCACAGTGGGCAGTGACCAGGGGCTCTGCATCTGCACCCCGCCCTGCACACCCCCGGAGCGCCCGTCTCCACAGTGAAGGACTGGCAGTGCGCTCCTGTGCGTGTGGCATCAAGTCCAGACTCCAGAGGGGGCTGCACAGTCCCCACTGGTCTTTTCCAGAAGCTTCTCTGCAGCCCACGTCTCCCCACAGCCCCGCTGTCCACCCTTGTGCACTCAGACCCTCTGTGATCCGGTCCACCTTCCGACCCTGTAGGCCCAAGTGTGCGTCTGTCGTAGTAGTGCCAGATTTAAGAAAGACAAGCAGTGACGTTTGCCTTCCAGATGGACAGTGCGGTCCTTTGGCCTAAGGGACACATTTGGGACGATTGGGAACATGCTGCTAGTGAGGGTTACTTGCTGCTCCTCTGAACTCCACGTGTAACTTGGTGCCCCGTGTTTCTGTCTGGCATCATCCCTCCATCGTTGCTGGCATCAGCGCCTGGCAGCATTCCAGGCACCTGCTGGAAAAAGTCTGCAGAATTTACCAGAAGGCACACAGGCCTTTTCCCGCAGCACTGCTGGTTAGAGGAACAATGCCGTGAGGGGCAGACCCAGGGCAGCAGGTCCGGCAGTCTGGGACGCACGAGGGGGAAAGCAGGGTGGGCAGGCAGCTCGGCCCCGAACCCCGCCAATGCTGCCCCTCCTCTCGGTCTCCAGCCCAGGGAGTCACGCAGGGAACTGACTCTGAGCCTGATGCCAGTTTTCTGTCGTCCCTGGGAGGCTCCTCAGGGCCGGGGAGGCGCGGGGGGCGGGGGGGTTTCAGCTGTCCCCAGAGAGAAGATCCCCAGGGGTGGGCCCTCCAGTGTCACTTCTAGGGTCCGAGCGCCCAGCCCTGGATGGGGTGAACACGAGCACACCTTCTCCTGTGACTGCAGTTAAAGCTTAGTCTGAATATTTCCATATTTACACACTCAGTCTAATTATGGAAACAATCCGGAAAACACTTTCCCAACTGTCCCCAGGTCTGTGGCCTGCGGGGCTCCCTGGCCTGCCGAGTGTGTTGGAGGATACTAAACCACCGTAATCAAGTGGAGCTGAAGTTGGGGACCAGACCTTTGCAACCTCTGCTCCTCTGACTCAGCTTCCCAGATCTTGGGGCAAAAGCATCAGTTTTGGAGCCAGGCTGCCTGGGCCCAGAGTCTAGCTCTGTGTTCGCTTTGGGGAGTCTGGGCAAGGTGGCTCCCCATTTGCAGTGAGGCCCAAGCATGTGGGGTCCCTGTGAGGACTGACAGGCTGGTACAGGATGCTCCCAGGGGACAGCGTAACAGTACGTCATGGATGCTCGATGTCTGGAGTCTGTGTGTGAAAGAAAGCCCATGGCCAGCTTCCTGTAGTGGCAGCTCGCCTCTCAGGGGCTGCCCAGTGCTGGCATAAGGAGGTGGTCATGGGTTAGAAGGGAGAAGGCAATGGCACCCCACTCCAGCACTCTTGCCTGGAAAGTCCCATGGACCGAGGAGCATGGTAGGCTGCAGGCCATGCGATCGCTAAGAGTCGGACACAGCTTCACTTTCACTTCACTTTCACATCTGAACGTAGAATCACAAATACAGACTCCTGTGTGGGTGCCACTCGGCCATAGTTCTGAGTCACCCCGCTCACGGTGCCAGGCTCTGGGCTAGAAATCTGGATACAGAGATAAAGAAGACACAGCGCTGCTTTTACAGATGCTGAGAACTTAAATGTGAGAATGCTGAATCAGCAAAGAGCAGTGTTGATCAGAACGGAAAGCTCTTCAACTGGAAGTAAGGTGAAAGTGCTAACTGGTAGAAACTGGAGCGTGCAGAGCCCCGACCAGACCCGGGCCGGAGCAGCGTAGGTGACGGAGTCCGGCAGAGACCTGGACTCTATGAGCCAAGGTCAGGGCGGCCCCAGGCTCATTTCTCTCCCACTTCCTCTTCTCTTCTTTTGGTCTTTTTAAGTGGAAAAAGGGGATATAAGACCTGGAATATGTTATATATCTAGTTTTATAACAAAGTTATCATTATAATAATTTATAAATTGTATTCTATTAGTATCTAAAAATACGTACTATTAACTTTACCTGAAATAATGACCTTAAAATAAATGAGCTTCCTTAATCTGAACTTAACATCAAGCCAGTTTTCCCTCTGCTGCCCCTATTTCCAAAGAAGTAAATCACCAAGAAATCAATTTACATCAAGGGCTTACTTTAAAAAGCAGGGAACATACTGCGTTCAAGACGGGGACTCAGAATTAGCAACCTAATTTTTATACACAGGCGTGTGCAATTGTCCTAGTTAACTGTCTCACTGTGATCCACAGTAGGAAAGAAGAATAAATCCATTATTGTTGTCCACATTTTTTCCAGCTTGGGGTCAAATGAAATGCAGTCTGTCTTGATTGTGAAAAGACTGTCACCAAAGAAGGAGCTCGATTTAGCCAGAAACGTCAACCCAGCTGAACCCTCTCTCTGCCAGACACCCTCAGAGTTTCCCCTATGCTTTCAAGATTTTGCAAAAAACAAGGAGGGAGACTGGAGGAAACTGATTGTCAAGGCTGTTTGAAAGGAAATGACCATTATGATGATAATATGGTTTGAGTTTTCAATCTGCTCTCTGCTTCTATTGCATAATCTGGACAACTTCACATAAAATGGCTGGCAAACCTTTTTATTTTTTTCCTATTTTTCTGAGTGTGTAAAGTTGCCGAAAGCTACCCTGACCTTTAGGAGACGCTCGTGGACTTCTGAGTCCAGTTTGCTCTTAGGCTGTGTGAGTTATCCATGCTTTCAGGGTTAGGCTTCTTTCCACGTGGAATGATCCAGATTTCACTGCCTGATCATAAAAAGTCAGGTTTCAAAGCAAGTCTGTAAGTAGTCTGCCCCATTGGTGCTGATGAACCCACATCTGTGAGCACGTCTGTCAGGAACGTCACCATGAGCCCCAGACGCCCACTGTGGGATGGGGTTTTGGTAGTGGCCCCAGGCGCTGGCGCACATGGTCCCTGCAGCGATGCTCACGAGGCCTCTGTCTTTTCTCTTTCTCTCCTGTAGCCAGAGCTACCTGCAAGCTGCCAGCGACGGGCCTGCCAGCCACGGGCTGGACCCCTCTGCCAACTACAACTCCCGAAGTTCCGCTCCCGGAACCAGAGCTACATGCGCGCCGTCAGCACCCTCAGCCAGGCCAGCTGCGTGAGCCAGGTGGGGCCCCTCCCCTCCTGGTCAGCCCCGTGCTGCAGACTCAGGCCTGAGCCAGGTGGGGCCCCTCCTCCTGGTCAGCCTCCTCCTGCAGAGTACCAGCCGGGAGTGCTCCTGTGCCATCACACTAGGGAGCTCTGTGGGCATGATGGGGCCTTTGTAACCAGTTGTTCTTACTCCCAGCCCCTCTGAGTAGGGGTGACGGGAGTGTCCACCGCGTTCTCCTGCCGCCCCCCCAACATGGAGCAGCCTCCTTCTCTGGGCCAGGACCCCCACGCGGAGGGTCTGAGCCCCACCCAACGGGACACACAGGGCTGCACAGCACCAGCCCCCTGAGGTCGCTGGTGTTTCCGTGGACAGACTGTCCCCGCAGCTGCAGGCGGGCTGGCAGGTCATGCTCTGCCTTGTTCTCTGAGGACACAAGTGTTCCAGACTACCCCCAACTCTGCCACCTGAGGGAGGGAGCCCTGCGGGAGAGGACCCGCAGAGGGGCGCTCAGGGACCTCTCCCCCGCCTCACACCCTCGCCACACTGTGCTCACACCCAGCCTGGCTGCCAGTGTTTCTGGACCTGGCGCCACTGGGCCTGAGGGAGCTACAGTGGGATGGCTGTCTGCACAGGCGGGCTCTGGGCACAGTGGCTCAGCTGCTCCCTGGGCGGGAAGGGCAAGCCGGCCCAGAGGCTGAGGGCAGGAGGGGGCTCCCACCTGGTCTGTGCTCGCCTTCCTGCAGGGGCTGCCTTGCTGAGGCCCCCGTGGCCACATCCTGGTTCCTGCGAGTCTCTGTGCTTCATCCATGCACTGTCCAGAGCGCTCTGACGGCTGCTCAGTTTGCCCAGGAACCCAGGCGCTTTGCTGGGCGTGCAGGGGTGGGGGCTGGGTCGTCAGGAGGCTGCAGGGCAGGGGGCACCCCACCGCCCGCAGGAGCAGCACCCGCCTTCCCCCAGGCCGAGCCTGCCACCCGCTCCTCCTGCCTTCTCGTTGTCTTCACAAAGCCGTGTCGGTGTGAGTGCGGCTTCTTTCTGTCATGCGTCCTTTCTCTTTTCACTGTGGTAAAGCATACCTAAAATCCACAGCATGTACCATCTTAACCGTCTTGCGGTGTACATCCCGTGGTGTTTGGCACGGCACTTTGCTGGGCAGCCACCCCACCATCATCTCCAGAACGCTCTCATCTTCCCCAAACTGAAGCTGCGCCCATAAAACACTGGCTCCCGCCCCCGTCCCCTCTCTGTCTCCTCCCCGGGGCCTCACAGGAGTGACTCTCACAGCGCTCGCCCTCCACGTCTGCCCTGCTTCGCTTTGCTCCCGTGGGTGCCTGTGTCAGAACGTGCTTCTCCTGAAGGCTGAGCAGCAGGCCGTGTGGATGGCCTGCACGGTGCCTGCCGTCTGTCAGCAGACTCTGTGTTGCTTCCCCCTGGCTGCTGTGAGCGACACTGGGTGGACACGGGTGTGCGAGCGTCTGTCCGTGTCTCCGCTTCCGGTTCTCGTGCTGCACACCCCATTCCTGCGGGTGCAGCTGTGATCTCTGGAGGAACCTCCGTGCCAGTTCCCGCAGCAGCTGCCCGGTTTTCCAGCACCGGCAGCTGCGTCCAGGGTCCCGCCCTCACCCCCAGGCCACCGCCTCGCTCTGCAAGCGCCACCATCCTGACCCTGGGAAACCCGCCCTCAGCGGGTATCGTGCTCTCTGCCACCAGGAGCCGCGTTCCTCACCATCTTCTGGTTTTTTTCTTCTCCGGTATCTCGAAGCCCGCGTTCTCCAGAAGCAGTTCAGTGCTTTCCTGCTCTTGCAGTTCACTAGAGAAGCAGCCCTTCAGCCCACACTGATCATGCACCGCACTGGCTTTGCTTCCTCCTGGGACACCCCGTGTCGGGCTGAGCTGCAGTTTGAGTTGCAGAGCAAAATGCCCACTTTTCCAAATCTCCCTCGAGCTAGTCAGAGAAAAGCCATTTCAGTTCCAGTCTAGACCAGCTGAGGTCCTTCTTAACTGCTTATTTGTTTCGGGGGAAAGTCCTCGTTTGAAGGCCTCGCTGGTCAGCTTTGTGTCTGGAAGCGCTGGCTGAGTGGTCCTCACTGAACACCCATCCCTGAGTGTCAGAATGTACCGCGAGGGTGATGGCACCTCTTCCAGAGGGAGAAAGTCCCTGGGCCTGTGGCTTTGCCAAAGGGGGGACCCACCGCAACCCCATGTTGGGGACTGGCAGGCGCAGGCGACTCCACATGGTTTCTGGCCTCTTTAGGTTGTCTGACGTGGCTCTGTGACGTAAATGACATGAAGCAGTCTGAGACTCTCTGATATAGTTCCACATAAGGGAAAACCTGGGTCGGAAGGAGTCTGCACTCTGGAAAACAGCTTACTTCAAGCCAGAGTGACAGTGTTTGGGATGCATTTCCCACGATGGGCACCGAGGCGACCGTGCTGGGGTGTCGGCATCTGTCTTTGCCTGAACTCGTCTGCCACTTTCTGGCATCAGAGACCCTGAAACCACCGGCGTGGTGCAGTCGCCCGGGAGTGTTTCTTTGGTTGTTTCTGCCTGAACAACCTCAGTGTCCCCTCACCCCGGGCTCCAGGTTAGCAGTCCTACCTTTAAGGCCCCCTCAGCACCTTCCTCCCGGGCCGTGCTCACTGGGATTTGTCCAGTGAGTGGAGCACTCCTGAGTAATCTCAGGTGTTCATAGAAGTAGGGAGCCGGGGAAGCATCTCAGGTAAGTGCAGGGACCCAGGCCCAGGTCTGTGATGGAGGTAGACAGAAGCTGTCTTCTCTGATGAAGGGCAAATCCAGCTCTTTACCTGCTTTTACTCTGTGAACAGTTAGAGGAAAAGGATTGATCTGGTATTTAGAACAATACTTTAAAAATTTACCTATCGACATAGGGGGAGTATTCAGAAGGTAGTCGGTCACGTTCCGGGGGTGGGAGTGAGTGACTCAGCTGGGCGCTAGGCTGAGACTGTACCTAGCTGTGGCCACTGTGAGGTCACTGCCCATAGGCGTGGCTGGGGCAGCGGGTCAGGCGGGGTTCCAAGGGCAGAGGCCCCCTGCATGGGGGTGGTGGGGAGGCCAGCCCAGGTTTCCGGGCCCCTCCGTGAGCCCCAAGCAGGGACCCAGCGGGTCACCCAGGAGAACCGTCTTGGTCTCTGCCTGAGCCCCAATTCCACGCAGAACTCTGGCCCTCCACGTCAGCATCCCCACGGGCATCTCCTGACCCGCTTCCGTGTTAGCACGAGGTGCCCTGGGAGGCAGTGGGTTGGGGAGGAGCCACCTGTCCAGGTCCCCACGAACCGGACCTGGGAGCGGCTGCAGCTCACGGGCCCAGCCTGGAATCCTTGTTCCTACAATCCCCACTCCCCACCCCCTGCCCCAGGCTCTTCAGCCTGCTCTGTGTCCCGCTACTGAGTTTCCGTTTAAACTCCTAGATGTGGCTCCCAGGAGGCCCCAGGAACCTCAGGAAACCGCATTCAGCGAGGACAGCACACAGAGGCCCTCCGCTCACCCGCAGTCATGCCCCTGGAGCGCGGCCCTCAGGACCCGCACTCTCCAAGGCCCAGTCATTCGTTTCATAACACAGGGTCCTTGGGCGACTCTCTACCCAGAAATGAAATGTAAGGCTTGAGAATAACGACTTTACCTGCTGAACGGCCAAATTCAAGGCGGGCACTGCCAGCCCACGCTGAAGGAGGAGAGGGACACAGCAAAGTGGGCAGCGCACCTGTAGTGTGAGAGACCGAGGCACCTCCGGGACACGGGCTGGGGGCAACCTCATGGCCGAGCAGGGCTCCGTCTCCTCAGTCCAGGGTGCTGGGCTGAGCGGAAGCAGAGAGAGCCACACCCATGGGTCTTTGTGATCACAGCGTTCATGCCTGGCTTGTCTGAGCTGGAAACAGCCAGGGCCATGAAAACGGAAAAAGAAGGATGACGAATACTTTGCGTGGTATGCTAACCTTTAACCTCGCTGTTCCTTTTGACCTCAGTGGTAACTGCCAGGCACACTTTAAAGCTCTGCCTCGGGGTCTATAGACTTTCCAGGGCACAGTGGGAATTGGCGGTTTTTCTCAGCCACGCTTAATGGCTCCCAGTGTGCCGACTGCAAGTTAATTAAGCTGTGCAAGGCCGGCGGTGAGTGCCAACGGGTAAGCTCTGCGCACTTCTCCGTTGGCGCGTGCCCGTGGTGCCTGGCCAAGCCGAGCCGTCAGCCGCGTTGTCGCTTTTCCAGATGAGCGAGGCCGAGGTCAACGGGCAGTTCGAGTCGGTGTGCGAGTCGGTCTTCAGCGAAGTGGAGTCTCAGGCCATGGATGCGCTGGACCTCCCGGGATGCTTCCGGACGCGCAGCCACAGCTACCTGCGCGCCATTCAAGCGGGCTACTCCCAGGACGACGAGTGCGTGCCCCTGACCATCCCCCGCTGACGCCGCCTCCACCATCCGGCCCACAGGTAAGGGACGCCCTCTGACCCACCCCCCGGACCGACAGGCGTGGGGCACCTCCGTCCTCATGGACTGGGGTGAGTTCTCTCCAAACATCTGGAAATTTTCCAGCTTACGTTGGTGACACCATGCTGTTTGCAGTGGTGTTTTGTAATGTTTCTTTCCTGGATAGCTTTTCTTTTCTTAGGATGAAATCTATCAATTGTCAAGGTTCCTTATAACAGTCAAGTAGAGTTTTCGTAGAGTCTTGTATATGAAAAACATTGATATTTGGGAGGTGATTGTTTTAGATACCGAAGTTGAATAGATAGCAGTGAAACTTCAGCTGACGTGCAGTGACCTGGGGTCCTCACCGCAGGCCCAGCCCGAGTTTGCACGGGCAGATCCGGCACCATGATGCCTGCCGCAGAGCAGACCGTTCAGGGAACTGAAGGTCACAGTCTCCTTCAGTTCTTGGGGAAAGCCAAGATGAATTTGATGGTGTATCACCTAAGCTAAGCGTCACTGTCTAACGTTTCTGTGCACTGTGCTGGTTTATGCAGCACTGTGAGCAAACACGGCCCGGAGAAGCCCGCGAAGCAGCTAGCCGTAAGAGTCGCCGAGCCACGTGATGGGAAGAGCGTGGGACGTGGACCCGTCAGGGCTGGGACGGGGTGGTCCTGATGAGGGCTGGAGAGAAGTGGCCCCAGCTACTGATGGCTCCTGGGAGCCAGGGGCGGGAGAGGGCCGTGTCACCCACCACCTGCCCACCACAGACTGCGCGTGTTTGAGGCCAGGACAGTTGGCAGGACGTGGGGCGATGACCGGGAGCTAGGTGTCGCTGGGATCCTGCAGCTGCCCGTCACTCGTGGAGCCGCAGGCGGAAGAGGGCTCACCGGAGTCAGCTCTGCGCCGCCACCTTGAGGTCGCGGGCGGGTCAGCCGCGCAGTCTCCTGCTCCTCGGTGGCCAGGCCAGGCAGAAGCTCTGAGCACGTGACCAGGTCTGCCCGGGTATTAGGGAGCTGGGAGTGCCGTGGGGCCTCGGTGGTCTTTTCCTGTTGCCTGTGGCCCCGAGCAGAGGCCGTGATGCCCCCATGTTCCCGAGCCCAGGGGTCAGGGTGGGCGCCGTTCTGGGAGCCGTGCCCTGCAGGAACCAGGGCACACTCCACGAGGGGCTGCAGATGACAAGGACGTTGGGGGCCCGTGGGGCCCAGCCCCAGCTTCCCCCGAGGCACCCCATGTCTGTGACGTCAGGGACCACCCCTCACGCTCTGCCCTTGGGGGAAAAGTGTGGAAAGTGAACTAATTAGAAACTTAAGGAAGTTTCTCTCTTACTTACTTACCTTACTATCGTTGCAGATTTTTAAAATATGCTATAAGAGGTAATTACCGATAGGTTCACCAATATCCGTTGAGTGTCTCCTACGAGCAAACAATTAAGCACACTCTTGGTCTTTAGAAATACTCTGAAACGATAATCACCTGGTAGAAAATGACTTTCTTGTTTATAGAGCTATCACTCCAGAGGAATAAATATAAAACAGATTTCACAGACATAATACAAGAACCAGTGCAGAACTCAAACTAAAATTCTAATTTATGTGCATATCATTTTACCAAGTATTACCAATACCTCTTTGTATTCCCAACATGTATGCACCAAATGTATTAACAAAAGAAAAAAAAATGCTTCTCTTCAAAGTTCCTCCTGAATGTTGGCCTAGTTATGGAGTCAAAATTCTTCCAGACAACAGTGGGAAGCAGAGGCAGGCATGCCTTCCAAAGTCTGAGGAATAAGAGATGAGATGGGTAACATCAGGAAAAATACCATATTGCCTTGAAATAATTGATTTATAGAATTATAAGCTACCTCTTTTAAAGGTGCAGACGAATCCTTAATTCCTCTCTTCCCCTCTTTTACTCTAAGCATTAGAAATCAAATATTTGTAAATTTTTCTCTCCTAAATAGAATAGTGATGGCGTGTAACAACAGTCTGCTTAATAGGATTGTGAAACATACCAAAGAAATGAGAAGCCCCTGTCTGGAGGTGAGGCAAAAACAGGGTTTCCATGATTTTATGTTGACATACTATTTGGAAGATCATACATTTAATAACTATCCTTCTTTGATGTGTGTGTGTGTGTGTGTGTCTGTGTGTAGAGAGAGAGAGATTATTTTGACAAGTGCATTTTCTTTTATACTTCTAAAATTAGCTTTTGAAAATAATTCCCCAAAAGTTACTCAAAAACATTACCAGTGGTTATTTTGAACAATAAGATGTATTTAAATGTCTTTTTAAGCCTGAAACATTAAAGTTGGTGTCCTTTGGTTGCGTCACCTGTATAAACGCAAATGTGTAATGTTGATGTTCATCTAATAGTAATTAAACACCAAGTGTGTGCATGAAAGGGCCATTAGCAGTTTTGGAACGTGTATCAGGCACTCCGTTCTCAGTGCTCACAGGCTGATGCTGCCACTGAGCATTTCTCTCGTCCGGGGCTTGAGTTCACCTGTGATTTCCCTCCGCCCTTCAAGATGGGTGACGATGCAGCTGAAACAGAGACTTGTCCTCTGATCTCCAGGGACCTGAAACAGGACCAGTCTCCACCACGGGGCACTGGGACCCATGGCCGGCGCGACTCCGACCCAGTGCTTCCCTCATCACCAAACACCCCATGTATTGATTAGGGTCCTCTCACTAAATGAAGTGGTTTTGAAAGCATCTACTTTCATTTCACACATGGCTTCTTTCTCATCTGTGAAGTGATTTATCAGATAGATTTACTTGTCTAAATATGCATTTCACCCGATTCTTCTAGAGAGAGAAGGTTATTGATATCGTGGAGGAAAACAGTGTAAAATTAGATGATAATGATTTTTCTCTGGGTCAGAAGTTTTCTCAACGTATGTCAGCACTGATTCCAGGAGGCATTACCATGGAGGGAAAATCCATACCAGGCATGACGGAGGAAACAGTCGTAAACCTTTTTCTGTCTGGTGGCTTGTATTCCTGCAGTGACTTGGCTCTCAAGCATTCCCGTGATCTCCCGTTCCCAGGATGCCTCCGGCGTGTGGAGTCTGGCATCTTCCTGGGCTCTGGCCATGTGACCTTGGCCCGCTCCCCACAGCACCTCCCTGACTCCCGCCTCTGGCCTTCCGCCACCCAGGACCCTGGTGATCCCGTGAGGCCATCGTGACGGTGGGCATGGTCAGTCACTGCAGGAAAGAACTGTTTAACTTGTGGATACGGGAGCCAGTCAGACTTAGCACTTAGCATCGTAAACCCTAAATAATCAATGATTAAATAAATGAATTCGTGCATGCGTAAATAGGTGAACCAGTGAGTCACTCGGCTGGATCCCAGGGTGCAAGAGCTGTGGGGCTGACCGCTCCGGCCCCCGGCAGCCCGCCCCCACCCGTGTCACCTGGTGGCTGCGTCCCCGGCCTGCTCACCTGCTGAGCATGCCGACGGCCCCTCCTCCGTGCCCTTCTCGCCGCCCCCCGCCCCCCCACAGGCTGCCTCCTGCAGCACTGCTGTGTCACCCCTCCTCACAATCCCTCACTTCATGTGCTGTTTGCTGACCCCAGAATTTGCTTTTCAGATATTTTTTGCCTACTTCTGAGCTATGCTTTTGTTGTCAAATCAGGGATCATTTTTTCCAGGAAGCCTTCACTGATTTGCTCTTCGTCTAAGTTAGTGTAGGAGCCAACACAAATGCCTTCCCTCCCACCCCTGATCAGATGAGTCCCAGCTAAAGTACACAGTCATTAAAACAGAGAAATCCTAATTTTCATTTATTTCTAAAATGTACTTCCCTTTTAAATATATAGATATATTAGAAGCCACAGCATGTAGCCTGTTGTGCATGTGTACGTGCTAAGTTGCTGCAGTCATATCTAATGGACTCTTTGAGACCCCATGTACTGTATAGCCCGCCTGGCTTCTCTGTCCATGGAATTCTCCAGGCGTGAATACTAGAGTGTGTTTCCACGCCCTCCTCCAGGGGTCTTTCTGACTCAGAGACTGAACCCGAATCTCTTAAGTCTCCTGCATTGGCAGGCTGGCTCTTTGTAGCCTATGACAGTGAATCATACTTACTCTCAGTATATACTTATATCATTTCATAATTATGTTTAGAAAGCATCAATACTATGGCTTTTGTTTCTTATAATGTGTCAGTTAAACAATATTAAATTAAAAGCACTTATTTAAATTTACAAAATTATAAAATATTCTGAGAACTTTTGAAAGAAAATAAGTTTGCTCTCAGAAAGAAAGAGGTACTGTGCTGTGCTCTTTGGTCAGATCAGTAGCTATCAGGAATCTTCTTTCCTTGCAAGGAGGTAGAGGATGAGCTAACACTGGAAGTCAGAGGAACATGGCCACACAGTACTGTATATATATTGAGTTTGTTGATTATCTATACTTAATCATTTTACACATGCTATCTTCAAAATGCACTAAAAATTATAATGTACTTGTTACTTTCACAATTTCGGGTTTTTCTTCTTTGCGTATTCTTTTCAAGAAACACTTTGACAACTTAAAATGATGTATTTGGACTCATACCTAGTGGTTTCCTCTTAGGTATTTCTGTTTTCTGGAGAATTAACCTTTAAGAAAAATCTGTCCTTTGAAACACCATTCAGAGGGGAAGAGAAAGAGGCTTCCTGCAACCTGCTTGTCTTACTCATCTGTCTCTCCTGCCCAGTTTCCTGGTGGCTGGTTACTTTTGCTTTGGACTAGTGGTTGAGGACTAAGGCACTGCTGGTCCAAGGAATGCTGGAAAGCTGCACATGTGATGCTGGTGATGGTTAAGTTCATGTGTCAGCCTGCCTGGGCCTAGGTGTTTAGTCAAGCATTATTCTGGGTCTTGCTGTGAGGGTGTTTTTTGACACGTTAACTTTCCCGCATCTGAGGGAAGCAGATTGCCCTCTCTAATATGGGTGAGCTGTGCCCAATCAGTTGAAGGCCTGAACAGAACAAAAAGCTAACCCTCCGTGAGTAAGAGAGAATTCCTCCAGCCTGACTGTTCTCCCTTTGAACTTGACCTGAGAGACCAGCTTCCCCCAGGTCTTGGGCCCACCGGCCCTCGGATGGCAACTGACTGTTGGCTCTGCTCAGTCGCCAGGAGGCCGACGGGCCCCATGCAGCTCGGGTCTCAACAGCCTCCACAGTTCCTCTTGTAAACCTCTCTCCACGTGTGAACACCTCTTCTGGTCTGTTCCTCTGCACAGACGTGACTAATTCAGTATCTACAAAGCGTATTTCTTCAGGTTCTACATTTAAAATGGTCATATCATTTACACAGGAACTTTGATCAGCAGCCCTGCACTCTGGCCAGTAGCTTGACCTTAAGGAGACGGACTGGAATCTTCCGTCCTGTGGCTGGGGTTAGGGGCCGGAGTGGTCATTAAGATGGGAGGCATTTTCACAGACGTTGCGAAGCTATGCTTGTAAAATGATCAATCAGGTAGATCTAAAAGTACAGAAACACCATTCGCTTCTGCAGGCTGGTGGTTGCTGGCCACCACGTGGCAGGTCTGACCTCCCCTGGGGACCAGGGACGCCAGAGCAGGACAGAAGACACTTGGCTGCCCAGGCGGGTCCGAGGGCCTCCCTGCAGCTGGGTCTGGGTTGGCCTGGGCAGTCAGTGTGCAGGCGCTGCAGGACAGGTGAGTTCGGGTCCAGGAGGAGCACTGAGGGCAGGAGCCGGAGAAGCCCCCATGGAAGCGGGAGCAAGAGGCTGATGGGCCCTCGGGACTCAGCAGACACGGAGCTGCCGGGCCGGAGCCCGTCCCGACTGCCGGGTGAAGGGCGGGTCCTTCCAGGGAGAAGGTGCTCACTCCTCACCTGGCAGGTCTGCAGCTGAGGCCCTGCAGGACGCGTGACAAGGAAACTGGAGACAGACTCCCACAGGGACCATGGGCTCTGCAGCTGAGGCCCTGCAGGACACGTGAGGAGGAAACTGGAGACACACTCCCACAGGGACCATGGGCTCTGCAGCTGAGCCCCTAGCGTGAGATCCATGGGCTCCTGGGGGACCCCTAATACGTTTAGGAGGTGAAGAGGGATAAAAAGTGGATCCTTAATTTTTCTAACATCTTTGTTGTTCCGTCAATGAGTCATGTCCGACTGTTTGTGACCTGATGGACTGCAGCACGCCAGGCCTCCCTGTCCTTCACCAGCTCCCAGAGCTTGCTCAAACTCACGTCCATCGAGTCAGTGATGCCATCCAACCATCTCATCCTCTGTTGGCCCCTTCTCCTCCTGCCTTCAGTCTTTCCCAGCATCAGGGTCTTTTCTAATGAGTCAGTTCTTCACATCAGGTGGCCAAAGTATTAGAGCTTCAGCTTCAGCATCAGGCCTTCCAATGAATATTCAGGGTTGGTTTCCTTTAGGATGGACTGGTTTGATCTCCTTGCAGTCCAAGGGATTCTCAGGTGTTTTCTCCAACACCACAGTTCAAAAGCATCAATTCTTTGGCGGCTCAGACAGTAAAGCGTCTGCCTGGAATGCGGAAGACCTGGGCTTGATTCCTGGGTCGGGAAGATCCCCTGGAGAAGGAAATGGCAATCCACTCCAGCAGTCTTGCCTGGAAAATCCCATGGATGTAGGAGCCTGATAGGCTACAGTCCATGGGGTCACAAAGAGTCGGACACGACTGAGCGACTTCACTTTCACTTTCATCCTTCTTTATGGTCCAACTCTCACATCTATACATGACTAGTGGAAAAGCTACAGCTTTGTCTAGACAGAACTTTGTCAGCAAAGTAATGTCTCTGCTTTTTAATATGCTGTCTAGGTGTGTCATAGCTTTTCTTCTAAGAAGCGAGCATCTTTTAATTTCATGGCTACAGTCACCATCTGCAATGATTTTGGAGCCCCAAAAAATAAAATGTCACAGTTTCCATTGTTTCCCTATCTATTTGCCATGAAGTGATGGGACTGGATGCCATGATCTTGGTTTTTGCATGTTGAGTTTTAAGCCACCTTTTTCACTCTCCTCTTTCACCTTCATCAAGAGGCTCTTTAGTTCCTCTTTGCTTTCTGCTATAAGGGTGGTGTCATCTGCATATCTGAGATTTTTTGTATTTCTCCCCGCAATCTTGATTCCAGCTTGTGCTTCATCCAGTCCGGCATGTCACATGATGTACTCTGCATATAAGTTAAATAAACAGGATGACAACATACAGCCTTAACGTACTCCTTTCCCAATTTTGAACCAGTCTGTTGTTCCATGTCTGGTTCTAACTGTTGCTTCTTGACCTGCATACAGGTCTCTCAGGAGGCAGGTAAGGTGATCTGGTCTAACTTTAAAATAAAATGTCCCCCCGTTACAAATGCAGCAACAGAACAAGCTCACTTTAGCAGGGCCTCCAACCCCTGGTGTGTTGGACCCAGTGTATAGCCACCCTACAATTCATGCCAGGATTTCAAAACACCCTTTATGTTCATGAGGCTTTCAAATTGACAGTCGTTATCAGTCCTCTTGCCAGATCTCATTATTAACTGTATTAATAGACACCCCAGTCACAGAAATTTCCTAATGTTTTGATAACTGCATTTTGATGTAATTTTTAATCCCCTGCATTTTAGTTTTCAAATTTAAAATGTTCTCTGTCTTGGGAAGGAGGGCATCCGCTTGACCGAGCTGCTGATAGGTCATAGCCCAGCGGCAGGCCTCACAGTAGGATTTCTCTGCTCTCATGAGCAAGGCTTCCCTGGAGACACAGGGCAAGATATTTGCAGTTTTCTGTGTTAGGCTTTCTCATAGATAATTAGTATCAGAAATTATTTCAGTTTTTACTGTTGACTCTCTTTTCTCCATGACTATGAGAACACGCACCTCTTGGTATTGAACACTGCATCAGACACTTCTAGAACAGGGGCTGGAATTTCCCACCCATAAGTGTTCAGTTTGCATCAAAGAACACAGCACACAACCACACAATGGGGGATGATGTGCTTCCAAGGAGCCCAGCGTCTCAGGGGCGCTTTCTCGGTCCCTTTGCTGCTGGCCGCACAGAACATGCCTTCTGAGGTCGTGTGTGCAAACCCCGGGGGCCAGCAGACGGAGGTCTGCTCACGGTGGGGTCTTTCATGGCGTGCTGGCCACACGGGCCCCTGCCACTACGTGACCAGTCTTAGCACACCAGGCTCCAGGGAGCCAGCGGGAATCACAAACGCCGCCTTCGCTGCTCAGCAAGGCTGCTGCTCGCCGGCTGGCCTGTTCTGCCTGAAGCAGTGGCGAACACCTGGGGTTCTCAGGCGTCTCTGATCTTTCGTTGGTGTGTTTCCTCACACCCGTCAGGGTCACGGCTACGCTCAGGCACATTTGTATTTGCTGCACTGAGTTTGCACTCGCCCAGTCTCCTGATCTGTGTGTACACCTGGGCTGTACAGGACTCAGTAAATATTTGTTGAATGTAAGAATGGTTAACTTGAGAATTTACAGCTTATAAAATATTTAAAGCCATTTACATGAACAGTTTGCACTCACTTAATATTTAAAGTTCAGTGTTTAGGCTCCCCTGAGCTAAGCTGTCCTCTCAGACAACTTGCTCACTGGATGTCTTTCTCTGTGTGTGTATGTGAGTCACTCAGTCGTGTCCAACTCTTTGCAACCCCCTGGCTGCAGCCCACCAGGCTCCTCTGTCCGTGGGATTCCCCAGGCAAGAATACTGGAGTGGGTAGCCATTACCTTCTCCAGGGAATCTTCCTGACCCAGGGATCAAACCCAGGTCGCCTGCACTGCATGCAGATTCTTTACCATCTGAGCCACCAGGGAAGACGATACCAACTCAGAGTGCCCACTGCTTTTATCAGATTTTGACATGACACACAGGTGGATCACGTGCAGCAGAGCTGTGAAAGAAATAACCATGTTCGTTTCTTTTCCTTGAATCACCAGAGTCGAGAAGGGTCAACTTAAACTGCCTTCCCCAAGCAAAATCTCTGCAGAGAGGAGCCCAGAGCTGCTGCAATGGGAAGGACTGTGGAAAAAACATGTGAATAATATCCCCAAGTCTTATGCTGAGATGTAGGTCAAGTGCAGAGGTTCTCCCAGAATGACAACAACCCAGGCCTGTTAATTATTCCTCAGATGACATCTGGCCAGTTCTGAAAAGAGGTCCTTAGTGGCCCACTAACTGCAGAATCGTTGCAGGTGATCCTTCCAGTTTTGATGTTGACTCCCTGGACAGGTAAGAATTATTCAGCAATGCAAAATGACTTTGAGGGAATTGCCTTTCTTTAAGTGTAAGATAACCAGACACTCAAAATACTTTTTTGACTGAGAAAAGTACTCTGCCACCAACTTCCTTGTGCCTTTACAAAAGACACCAGAGCTGTTCAAAACTCAGACTTTCAGTTAGCACTAGCTGGTTATTATTTCCTTTCAGTAGGGGTATTAGGCTAAAACAGAATTTGGATAGGGCATTTTTACATTCCCACATTTGGAGTAAGAGATTGAATGAGGTTGAGACTACTCTTTCAACCCATTTTCAGGTGCCAAAAGAAGTAGAGTGCTACACATGTGTATAGTGAGCTTGGGTTATGGTTTCAGACTTGGGTTGTGAAATTTGTATTTTTCACTGATCCTTTCAAATGATGGCTAGGTGGCAGTGAACCATAGTCAGGAAACCATAGACTCTAGGGGACATATATTCATATATGTAGAGCATTGCCTAGTAAAACACTTAATTACATTGAATTTACTTCATCCTAACATAGTCATTAAGACACAGAGCCATGCTGTGCTTTTTAAGCACAAATGATGGGGGAGCTTTAAAAGTCCGAGTGGATTTATCATAAAGAACACTTATACCTCTGTTTACCCATTTATAAATGTTCTTTATGATAAATCCACTGGGACTTTGGTTTAATCCCTGAGTCGGAAAGATGCCCTGGAGAAGGAAATGGCAACCCACTCCAGGATTCTTGCCTGGAGAATCCCACGGACAGAGGAGCTCGGCGGACTATAGTCCTGGGAGTCGTAAATAGTCGGACACGACTGGGAGACTGAGCACAGACAGATGTACATTCATTTATTCCTTTCTGGAAGCCAAGGAGGAAAGAGATAAGGAAGGATGAGGTGACTGTGTCTGATGTCACCATGCGTGTGAGTAAGAAGGAAGGCTTCGCCAGCTGAGGAGCATGTTTCTGGGATGGCAAGTGAAGGTCCTCTGAATTCCTGTGTGGCAAATGCAGGGCAAGGCCGCGCGCCTGCTCATTAAGGTCTCTGTGTGTGCTTTGATCTCTCTGTCTAATAGGAAGTCAGTGTTCACTGGTTTCTAGCAGGCCATTCCTTCACTGCCATTTTGATCAGTCACACAATCAACAGAATCCAGTCCACAAATATTTATTTTGTGCCTAATGTCTATAAAATACTAGCGAGATACTTCATGAAAGGAAAGGAAACGGAATTGAAGTAGGTTTAGAAGCTCTAGGCATATCTGCAAATAGGCAGTCACCGTGATCACATTTTCTCAGCTGATACTTGGTAGTTAACATTTAGTTCCTTCTATTAATTAATATTGAGTTATTACAAAATGGTCCATGATTCATGAAATGGTCAGAGTTTTCTCCTCTTCCGATGATCTGCAGCAGGAACTGAGATCCCAGGTCTCAGCTGTAGGGCAGAGGAGTCTCCTCCTGCCCACTCGCCCTTTCCTTCAGACTGGGGCTTAATGGTCTCTGCAAGGGAAGTTTCTAAAAGGCCTGTGCTATGTGGCAAATGATGCCAAAAAAAATGATGGTTACGTTGGCATTGGGGGCTCTTTACAAGGCACATGCTGTGTGCTTTTCAAAGGATGCTCAGAGTCTGTGTCTGCATCCATTAGATGCAAGCCCTGTCCACTGTCCTACAGATGAGGCTGCCGCGGCAAGCCCGCCCACACTTGTCCACACCTAAATGCCGCGCCGGACTTCAGCTCAGGGAGCCCCGGCCTGGCACCCCAAGGCCCCGCCTATGGGCCAAGATCAGGGCGTTCCTTTCCTAAAGCCCCATTTGAATGATTCTTTCTCTTCAAAATTAAGTTGGCTCTTTTTCCTAGTCATACATTATTACCATGTAGGTGTGGCCTTTACAGATGTTTGTGTTTCTTTCTCTCTCTCTCGAACCTGGTACTAACTGAATATTAAACTAGACCCCAGGTTCCGGCAGAAAAGTCTATTGGATTTTATACATACTGTGGTGCTTTTCACAAAACTACTGTAAGGCTGCACTTGGAGCCTGTCACAGGGAGCACCCTGTGTTGTAATGGTGCATTTGGCTCCGTGTCTCCTCCCTGGGGATGGGAGAGCAGGGAGGCAGGGATTTCCTCACTGCTGGGACCCCAGGGCCTGGGGTGTGCTAAGCATTATAGAAATACTTGCTGAGTTTTTAATGAAAACAGTGAACAAATGGATGAATCAGTAAAGGGCGTTCTCTCTGAGCTGTGCTCAGGTGGGAACACTGTTCCCAGGGTAGATGGGTTTGCTCTGTGATTGATATTCTGAACTTAGAGCAGGAGAATAAAAATGTTCACTGAAGGCTGACAGCGCTGTGCCGTCATCCAGGGAGGCGTGGATCAGCAGCCTGGTTCTTTTGTGAGGACTCACTTAGAACTTCCGTGTGCTTCATGGCAGACTGCGTCATCTGTTTTCCAGCTCTGGGTGTCAGGTCAGGTTTTCTGTTTCATAAAGAATATTGTGGGAGGTGGAGCCCAGGAAAGGGAGTCAGCCGGCAGGCCGACACGTCACCTGCAGTCTCTGAGAAGACAGTAAATGGTCACCTTGTCCATGTCTCCCAACTTTCTTATAGAACTTTACGGGAGAAGTTCCTGGTGGCTCAGTGGTAAGGAATCTGCCTGCCAGTGCAGGAGACTTGGGTTCCATCCCTGGATCAGAAAGACCCCCTACAGGAGGGCATGGCAACCCACTTCAGTATTCTTGCCTGGAGAGTCCCATGGAAAGAGGAGCCTGGGAGGCTACAGCCTACGGGGTCACAAAGAGTCGAACACGACTGAGCGATAGAACAACAAAAAGCAAAATTTATGATGTATTCATTAGATGCTGAGCATCAGTAGGTGTAAATAGCTCAAGTTACATGTTATTTTTACTCTTGCAATTGGTACCAGCGTTAACGCTTTATTAATTTTTCATTGAAAGGTTTTCCCCTTTCCCTTGAGTCAAAAGACAGTAGTAATTCCGATACTTTAACTCACGGGGGTCTACAGCCACACCTGCCTTGTTTGCCACAAGCTGACGTGAGAGCATGATTTCATCGTGAAACAAAGCACCCCCCCAGAGTTACTACCCCACACATCGTGATGGTAAAAATACTGTTCTGGCACAACTCTAATCCAGGCTCCATTCCTGATTACACGTCCCCTGTGAAACGAGGTGCAGCCCATATGTCGGCTCTGAGGACAGAGGACAGTGCCGTCCGCTGCTCCATCTGCAGATCCTCCAGAAACAGACTGACCCGAGTCCCCCAAGCTGTGTCCCTGTGGTGGGTCTGTCAGCTTTTCCACTGAAAAAAAAATCATTGTTTTCCGTGATTCAGTGTTTTCAGCTAAGTTGAAGCCTCCTGTTCTCACAGACTTGGGACACAGCTGTTTTCCACTGGACACCTGATGGGCGGAACCGCCCTCTGCACCCCGTATGTTTCAACATTCTGTCTTGTGTGTCCCTGCAACCTCAGGACTTGACTAAACCAATCCTGATGTTTTGTCATGCTGTTTACAGGCTGGCCCCTTAAACACTCAAAATTCTGTGCTTAGAAACTTATCTGACTCTCTGTGCCTTTAAAAGCTGCCTCATTCTTAGCTTTTCCTTGGAAAATCCAAGTTCTTCCTGTGCAAAGTGGGTTTTAAATATTTTAAATGAAAACAGGAAGTGTCTCAAACCATGAAACAGCTGTCATCACTTCATTTTACTATCTGCAAGATGTTAGATGCTGGCTAGACTGTAATTTCTTGCTAATTAACACATGGGAGGTAGATGTCTTTGCTTGTGGCCCATCAGAACTTGTACAGCCCACACGAGTTTCTGTAACTTCAGGGAAACCACTGTGCTCATGCCAGGGGGACGAGATTTCTGCATCCTGAGTGACTTACACCTATGTTTTGAGATTGACATTAATTAAAGTGTTAAAGTAGCTTTAATCTTTTATGTTGAATCTTTGCCTTTGGTTTGGGTTCTCCAATATCCAGACTCTCATTTAGACATTCATGGGCTTGATTACTGTAATTCCTTTTATGCTGTTATCTTTGAAGTTCTAATTAAGAGAGTGCAGTGAATTTAAGAGTGACTGTTACGTTCAAATAGAATGGTGAAGCCTGCCTTTCGAAGTATATTTTATCTTGATTACGTATTTGTGCTTTATACGATAGAATGCTAATTTTTAAATTTCCTTTTTGGTTTGCAAATGGCTTGTAAGGACCAAAATCAAAAACGGTGTCCAGAATTCCAGGTGTGGAGGGATAATAAGGCACCCAGTGAAGTAAGATGTGTTCGCATCTGAGATGACTTGAGGTCATGCGGAAGTACAGACTGTGCGGTAGTTGATTTCATCCCATTCACGTTAGTTTGCCTCAAATAGAGTGTGTTTCTCCAGATCCCCCTTCAGTAGATTTGCTAACCCAACACTTTGAAGACCTACAGGAAAATCTTTACAATGGAGTTCCTCTGCTTTGTGTCATCCGTTGAACGTAGGCTTGTACTGATTGAACTTCACCTGGAGGAAACGCTCAAGACCAGCACGGCCCTGGAAGACTATGGCCTGCGGTCGCCTTCAGTCACCATCCCCATAGGCTGCTCGTGACTGCTGAGGCACTCAAGTGCAGCTCAAATGTGGGGGAACCGAGGCTTAACTGTAGTTTAGATGTTTAGATATTTTAGAAGTTTGCTGTTGTCTTCTAGTCGCTGAGTCATATCTGACTCTTTGTGACCCCCTGGACTGTAGCCCGCCAGGCTCCTCTGTCCATGGGATTGTCTAGGCAAGAATACTGGAGTAGGTTGCCATTTCCTTCTCCCAGGAATCTTCCCAACCCAGGGATCAAACCTAGGTCTCCTGCACTGTAGGTGGATTCTTTACCACTGAGCCACCTGGGAAGACTTTAAAAGTTCAGGTCGTTTAAACTTGACTCCTGTATGAGCTATTGGACAGAGCCATCTGGAAGATGGCCCTTCTCTACAGAACCAGAACAAATCCATGAATCTTGGGCACAGTCATCATCCAGGTGGAGAAGTCCACCCTCCTGTCGCTCAACCAGCAAGTCCATGGCTGCAGCCTTTTCCCACCTGCCGGCTCAGTGTCCTTCTGACCCAGGGCTTTGAGTCATTTCTTCAGAAAGAGTCCAAATGAGATGAACTCAAGCCTGTGCGTGCCTGGGAAAGCCTGATTTTCATGTGCCTCATCACTCGGCTCTAACAGAAAAGAACTAACAAAGTTTCCTTTAAGCATCAACACTTTTAGTTCAATGCCATTTTCATAGAGAGCTCCTTACCAGGGCTCCTTCCATCTCGAGTAGTGTAATGAGCCTTCCCTTGTGCCCGGAGCCTTGAATCGGCCTCGAGAGGCTCAATGGAGAAGGCTTCCCCTCATGCTGCTTCCTCTCACCGCCACTGTTTGTGGGGTGAGTCTCACCAACATGTCTGATTCCTGAGACGTAGGCAGGATCCAGACCAACTCAGGAAATGCAGTAAAGCAAAGTGCATTTACTCTCCCCTAGAACCACAAAACAGCCTGAAGATCTCTAGGGATTTCATAGTGTTAGGCACTTGGTTAAAAAAATCAACGTCAGGTTTTAAAACCAAAGGGATGTTCCTGCCTGGACTCAATTTAAAAAGAGAGAGAGAGAAAGGGAGCTAGGACTTACCTGGTGGCCCAGCAGCTAACACTCTGCCATTCCAATTCAGGAAATACGTGTTGATCCCCCACTGGGGAGCTGGATCCCACATGCTGCCCAGCACAGCCAAAGAAAAGGCAAAGAAAGAAAGCAGTCAGGCCCTCAGGATACCTAAAGAAAGTTATCGTTTCATTTTTTACTTCAAAATCTGTGTTTGATCACTTTTATTTAAACAAATCTTGAGATTGTTTAGAAATCTGTTGATTCATCTGCTCTTTGAAGCTGTACATACTTCAGTAGAATTACATTGCTAAGTTAAAATTTTCATTCGTATATGATGTTTGTCTGACCTACATGTAGAAAATGATAGACAATACAGCCTGTACCTAATAATTAGCTCAATCATTATTACCCAAACTGTTCAACTGAATAATTTAATATTTTTCTTGAATGTGTAAAAGGATATGTATAATTACTTATTTTAATCGGTGACAGCAAATTAACGTGATCAAATGCACATTTTTAATTCTTTCTTCTTCATGGTCTTCTTTTTTATGTTTGGCTGCACCTCGCAGCTTGCCCAATTTTAAATCCTGACCAGGGATTGAACCCTTGCCCTCTGCAGGGAAAGCATGGAGTCCTAACCACTGAATCGCCAGGGACTTCCTTTTAATTCTTTCTTCACTGTATTTCCCAGCTTCTAATTCTAATTCTAAGAACTCATTTAAGAATAAACAATTAAAGAAAGAGTACATAATTCTGCTCTACAAGTTTTAAGTACCAGCATGTATTTGTCAGGAGAGTGGATTCATGAATGAATATAGTGATATACCCATATTTTTAAAAACTCTGTCTCAATGTGATTTTATTTTTCTAAAATGTTTTATGCACATTAAGCTTTATTTGCCACAAACTGACAGCGGATAGTTTTTAAATTGTCAAATTCAAAAGCATCCAGGTGACCAAGAATGTAAAAGCGGGGCAGCATCTGCAGCGAGCGGCCCTGCCCAAGGCCACGGGGGCTGCCGCGTGCATGCGCCCAACGGGAGGCACAGGACGGGGGCTGCCGCGTGCATGTGCCCGACGGGAGGCGCAGGACGGGAGGCACAGGACGGTGGGGGGGGTGCCTGCCGAGTGCGTGCGCCCGACGGGAGGCACAGGATGGGGGGCCTGCCCCGTGCATGCACCCGACGGGAGGCACAGGAAGGGGGCTGCCACGTGGGTGACCCCGACGGGAGGCACAGGACGGGGGCTGCCACATGCATGCGCCCGACAGGAGGCACAGGGCCATTGAGAGCCTGTCGTAAATGCCTGTCTCACAGTGTAAACTGCAAATCCCGTTTGGCTTCTGTACTAATGTGGGCATGGAGCTGGTGTGTGCGTGTCTAGAACTTTTATGTGTATTTTTCCATGTGTTTCTTTAGCTTGTGTCAAGTTATTGACAAAACATTAGGTAGCAGCTGCTTATTTCCATCTAGTGTATGTGTTAGATTCTCACTGGGGCTGTTACAAGGGGATCAAGGGACAAGTAACAGGTATCTCCAGGGGCTGCAAACCACCCCAGCGAAACCATGCTTCCCTCGGCCAGGAAGGCGGTGGGCCCGCAGGCAGGAATCCTCACTGGTGCAGCCGGGACTCTCCTTGGCCACTGGGTGCTAAATGCCGCTGCAGATGTCCTCAGGGGAGCCCTGCGTCCTGGGGGGACATCACATCGGCTCTGGCCCTAAGAGCAGCCTCGGGGCACCCCGCCCCTGACACAGTGTGGAAAGGCTCCCTTTCTCTGTGCTGCCCTCCCAGCTTGAGTGCAGACTCCTCTGCTACACTGGAGGCAGACTTGCTGTTGTTCAGTCCCTAAGTCCTGTCTGACTCTTTGTGATCCCATGGACCGCAGCACTCCAGGCTTCCCTGTCCTTCACTATCTCCCGGAGCTTACTCAAACTCATGTCCATTGAGTTGGTGATGCCATCCAACCGTCTCATCCTCTGCCATCCCCTTCTCCTCCTGCCCCCAATCTTCCCCATCATCAGGGTCTTTTCTAATGAGTCGACTCATCACATCATGGGGCCAAAGTAGTGGAGCTTCAGCTTCAGCACCAGTCCTGCCAAGGAGCCCCTTTTAATTAACTTGTTAGGAAAGTATGTTGTCCCACTACATTTTTACAAAGAAATCAGTGTATAAATTTACATTATCACCCTGTGGCAAACGCATTCCAAATTGAGAAGATGTGACGGTGGATTTTCCTGTGCCCGTGGACATAATTGCAGCACTGAAAATAAGACGACCAGACAGGAAGGCAGTTTGGTTGCTCTGTCAGATTTTCCATCCAAGCTGAGCTGGGTCCTTTTAGTCAGAGTCCTCCTTTTCAGCGGGTGAAAGGAGTCCCTGAGGCTGAGCGTGGCGCGGAGGCAAGCTGTGCTGGACGTGGGCTCTGTCGCGTGGAGGGCCTCAGCCCGGCCTCCCGGGAAGGTGTCTCGTCGTGTCTGTCGTGCGACGGAGCGGCAGTCCTCGCACACGTGTCCTCACTCCTGGGAGGTGAGCGCGGCCGGAAAGCCCGCCCGCCTGCTGCTCTGAGCACACTTCCACACTGAACATGAGCACAACTGCGATGGCGAGGCGGCGCTTTGTGATCTGTGCTCCCGGCTCTCTCCTCACCCGCACTGTCACCCCCAGCTGCCGGGAGGCAGGTGGCGTTTCTTCAGAATCGGTATTTCTGCTTAAGAGAAGCAACTAGGACCACCCCCACGCCACCCCCGCTGTAGGATGAGGTCTGGGGCGCTCAGCCACAGCCACGGCGCAGAGCCGGGGGAGGGGACCACCTGCTCTCGGCAGGGTCTGCAGACACGGTGGCAAAGGATAAGGACCCTCCGTCTAAAATGAGCTGTGCTCCCTGCGTTCCCATGAAAACCACCAGCTCCCAGCGTTTCACGTGAAAAGCTGCCAATAAGTTTTCTTCCCACTTTTCCCCATCAATCAACATGTAGAGACTGCGCTTGATTCCCTTGTCATAGCGATGTTATGAGTGGTGGAGGAAAGCTCACTGAGAAACAAAACGTGATATGGGAGAGGTGTGGGGTAGAGGTGGACACACTCTCAGCTGTGTCCCGGGTCAGGAAGGCGGGCCTCAGCCTGACCCCATGCAGAGAAAGACGGGCTGTTACTGAAAGACCCAGCCACCCACGCCCCTTCACGTCACAGAGGAGCGGGTGGGCCCCACCTGAAACACGAGGTGGTGGCGGCCTCACTTGGATTTATTCAAGCTGGTCATCTGCGTGGTGGGGCCTTCCTGAGCCTGGACACCGTCCAGCAGCACCCCGGCCTCTCCCCTTCCCTGTCATAACCACCAGGAGTGTTCCCAGACATCGCCAAGATCCCCTGGGAGAGAGGGTCGCAGGTTCTCCGGGCTGAGCAGCGCTGGCTGATGCTACGGTGGGTCTGAGATTCCCCAGACGGGGGAAGGGGGGCAGGTACCTGTCTGGGGCCCCCATGGTCCCCAAGAAAGTACAGCCAGCGAGCCTTCCCCAGGCAAGCAGCAGTCTGGGGGCAGACTGCTGTCCCCTGCACCTGCTCTCCTCAGCTGGTCCATGAGACTCAGGATGCCCCTGGTTCCTGAAACCCCGGCCCCCTTTCCTGCCGCTGAGTCAGCAAGCCAGGACCCGGCTGAAGGGAGGTGGCACTCTTGTCCCCAGGGCCAGCAGAGCATTCGCAACTCCTCCTGCATCTCAGGGCCTAACTCTCCCCCAAAGGGTCCTGACGATGTCCAGCCTCAGCTGGCGGTACCCAGACCCTCGATCATTCCAGATACCAGGGTATCTTCTCCCCCGACCAGCAATCACAGTGAAGCCTGATCTGCTCTCTTACCTTACTGAGAAGCCCAGATACATTCATAGTTTTTTTTCTCTGTGGCCAAAAACAACCTTCTTGAAGAAGGTGGGTTTGCTGTGCTTTTTGCATTTTCTTTCTTCTGGAACAGTCCCTCTGTTCTGCAGTCACTAGCCCCGGGAGGGGGCTTCCCGGATGGGTCAGCGGTAAAGAACCCACCTGCAAAGCAGGAGACGCGAGTTCAGTCCCTGGGTCGGGAAGATGCCCTGGAGGAGGGCATGGCAGCCCACTCCAGTACTCCTGCCTGGAGAATCCTGTGGGACAGAGGGGCCCAGCCTGACTCCTAGGACCTTGTGTCCTCGGTGACCGTGGCCCCGTGGTGATGATGCTGGGGTTTCAGCAAGCTCAGAGTCCTGGGTTTGCTCCAAGGGGCTTGCAGGGCATGACTGTAGGTGTGTGCGGGGGGTTGAGGGGGCTGTGGTGAACCATCTAGGGGTCCCTGAAGCTTAGTGAGTTCCAGGGAACAGGACTGACTGTGGGGCCTGGGCAAGAGCTACCAGAGGGCTGGAGGGACGCATCACAGTTGACTCTGGCCAGACTGACGGAGGTCTTCTTAAACCGAAGGGTTTTAGCCACTTGAGCACCACAGGTGGACAGGCCTGCTGAGGAGAGTGAATGTGCCTTTAAGAAGCAGCTTCAGGCAGAAGGGCCCTGCCAAAGGAGGGGGGGGCCGCCCCACCCTCGGTGGAGAGGGCCCCTCCCTCCTGCTGCTGGTGACACACCCTCTGGGCAGAAGCGCTTCACACTCACTTCAAGTCTCTTCAGTGCTGGAGGTCAGAGCTTGGGAACGCTTTCTCAAACATCAGAATCTCCCAGAATAAAAACCTGGAATAAAGTCAGTTTTCAACAATTTTCCTTTTGGGGCTGATGAGCATTAGGGGGCAAGTCTTTAAAAAGACTTATTTTAGAGGTTTCTCTGTTGTAGACAATGTTCAGAGTCCATTTTTCTAACAGCCTTCTTCCTACCTCTGTTTTCTACCCATACGTGCCTCTTTCCCATTCACTCTTTTAAAAATGTGTGCATTTTATTAATTTTCATGTGCAGTTTTTATGCCTTTAAACACAAATCCTCCTGACATGATAAACTCACTCTGTTTTATTTATTGATGTCCATCTGGGTGATTCTTGATGCTTTATTTCTTGGGAGAACCCACTCACACAGATTTGAAAGTCACTAGCGGGTCAGCTGCAGCCTGGGAGTGCTGGTTGGAGTCCCCGCAGGTGGGAAAGGAGTTGGCGCATCTCCGCGGGGTGCAGCTCGCTGACTCCTGGCCAGGCTCTGCAGGCCCTTAAAGTAGAGCCGCCCGTCTGCCCCCCACCCCCGGCGGAGGGGCCCCCCGGACCACCCACCGGCCTGTCTGGTCCCCGAGCCAACTGCCCTCGCTCACCTGCCATGGGTGCTGAGTTTGCTGATGATGAGGGCTCCCCGGGGGTTCCAGCCAGTTCTTCCTTTGAGGGAAAGCAGCACAGCGAGGGAAAGTAGCACAGTGGACCTCAGGGGGAAGTCCACTCCCATCAGAGCAGCTGTGAGGTTTTCCTGCCGTGAGAATCGGGACCACCCAGGGCCCAGCACATACGGCTGCTGAGGTTGGACACCTTCTAAGGGCCGTTCAGTACCATTTCAGTTCCAGCTGCACTTGTTTCCTTCAGTGGATTTCCAGCCCGTGGCCTGTGTGGAGCTGCAATGTGGGCACAGGGCGCAGAGGTGAACTGGGTGGACGTGGAGACCCGGCTCCCTTCTCAGCCAGCCCCACGGTTTATACCCAGCGAGCCTGTGCTCACAGGGAGCAGACAGCCTGCTGTCCCTGTGTGTCTTCTCCGTGATGAAAATAATACCTGTTCACCAGAAGCATTTGTGGAGCACTCAGAGAGCCTTGCGCCACACCGTCGCTGATGAGTGTGCTTCTAACCTCTCTTCGTTGCCAGGTTCTCTGTGCAAACACAGTCCATCTTAGTCTGGAGAGAACCGCACAGGCCGTGCAGTTCTAGCTCCGCGTATAGGATGAGCCCCTCTCCCGGTGCCTGACCTGTGTGAGGACGGGGGGCTGCCCTCTGTCCTGCTGAGTCAGAAGTTACCTATTCTGGCTGATTTGGGGGTGTTTTCATAATTTTTCACTATTAAACACACCTCCACATAGACTGTCTCTGAGCATAAAGCTTCCCCCACACTCTGCGTCCTCTCTTAGGCTGGACGCCAGGGGAGCTGTGCCTGACAGCTGGTGGGTGCTGGGCAGGCGAGCAGACTCGGTGGGCTGGAACCCCACTGACTGGCTGTGTCCCCCTCACAGGCATCTCCTATGCCAGCTACAAGAAGACGCCGCCCCCGTGCCCCCCCGCACCACCTCCAAGCCCCTGATCTCGGTGACAGCACAGAGCAGCACCGAGTCCACGCAGGACGCCTACCAGGACAGCCGCGCCCAGAGGATGGCCGCCTGGCCCCCGGACGGCCGCGGCCTCTACAATTCCACAGACAGTCTGGACAGCAACAAGGCTATGAGCTTGGCCCTGAGACGGCCGCCGCCCAGCGCCACGCCTCCGAGGGCCAGGGAGGCGCCATGCGAACCGGCGACAAGACCATCCTGGCATCCAAGGCCGAGGAATTCCTCAAGAGCCAGCGCTCCTCCATTGGGGTCCAGGTACCTACCCGCGTGCATGCCCCCCCCAGTGGCATGGACCCGGTCCTCATGGGGACCCTGCAGGCACCCAGAGTCTCTGAGCCCCAGCATTTGAGAGAAGCCAGTGGCAGGGGCAGCAGGCAGAGGACCCCCAGGCATTTCCAGGGACAGCCAGCAGCATGGAGAGTGTGGAGATGGGTTACTCTGATGCATAAGAAGGAGGTTTGGGGTTGAAACCCGATATTTCTAAAGCTTTTTAGTCTTTTGGGCTTTGGGACCAAAGGTGAAGTACTGGGAGGCTCTTTGCAGGAAACAGGGGCACATCTGCTCAGGGGCCCCAAAAGTCCCCATGCCAACCCCTGGGTGCCCGTGGATGATTCTTCTCATTGTGTTCTGATCAGCAAGAGCCAAAACCGCTGCCCCTGCGCCGACACCCACCACCGAGTCCACTTGAGTTCCAAGAGGGGAGGGACACAGTACCACCCAGCTCCCGCTCAGGAGTGGGGCCCAGGACTGGCCTCTCAGGGATCGCGTGTCTGGTGACCCCTAACCCAGGCAGGGTCAGCAGCCAGGCAGGTTCTCAGGAAGCCCAGACACCTCCGTCAGCCCAAGTCCTGTGGGGCTCTTTAAAAACCCTAGGCCTCCGTTACTCCAGGGAGAAGGGCCCACGCAGGCATGAGGGGGAGCCATGTCTTGGGCGTCGTGGGGCCAGGGGCGGCAGGCTGGCGAGCTGCCCGCTTGTCGGGTCCCCTGAACCTGGTCTCCACACTGTGGCTTCATTGTTTTGTTTAGGATTCTGAATTCCCAGAGCATCAGCCATACCCAAGGTCAGATGTAAGTACCGAAATACGCCCCCGAGCCAAGTACGCATGAATTTTATTTCCTCCCTTTCTGGGTTATTCATCGTCCGCTCTCGTCGCCTCTCTGTCCTCACCTATATGCCAGGCTCTATGCTAGGTGCTCCCGTTGTCGCAGGGACCCTTGCATCCCTGGAGACGCAGTCAGCCCCGTCCTGAGGACACCGCTGGGGCTCTGAGCACCAGTGACCCCTGCAGCCACAGCTGGCTGGGCCAAGGTGCTGGCCCGGGTGCCTGCTGCTCTCAGGGTCTTAGCCTTTACTGTCAGGTCTGCCGAGGAGAACTGTGAGGCCCCTAGGCTAAGAAGGTCACCTCCCTGGGCGCCTGTGACCCTGGTTTCCCACCTGCCACCTTCCACAGGCTTCCTGTGGGCTGCCCGCTGAGCCACAAACAGGGCTGGAGGGTCAGATTCCCACTTCTCTGAAAACAGTGGGAACACTCCAGACAATCAGATGCTTTCAGGTTGTCCCAGAAGACCACAGACTTGCCTTATCCCCCTCCCGCTTCCACATCACCCCCCAGGAGCCGCTGACACCCTGACTACCCCACACCCCATTCTGCTTCCGGCTTTGGAACTTCACCCCCAAGGGCCCCGTGTGGTCCCACGGCCCCCCCCCACAAGCCCCTGCAGACCCCCAGCTGCATGTCGTGGGCAGCCGGCGCACCTGCCCCTCTTGGTACCCAGCGCCTAGCACAGCGCCTGGCACATAGCAAGCTCTCAGTCAGTGTCGGTGGGCGAGCGTGGGCGAGCGTGGGCGAGTGTGGGCGAGCGAGTGCAGGGGCTCACTGTCCTCCCGGCAGCCAGACAGTCACAGGATGGTTTAGTGTGTCAGCTCGGGTGGCCCAGCGGGGTGAGCTGGAAGCCAAAGAAAACGTTACCCGAGGAACTCGAGCGGCAGAGGAGGGGGTGCGCCAGCCAGGAGCAAGGGGAGGGTGAGCTGATGGAAGGACCACTGCACAGGACTGGAGAGCTCCCGGAAAGTGCTGGAGAGCATCAAGGGCTCAGGGCTCAGAGCAGAGCCGTGTGGAGAGCGCGGCCAGAGGCCGGCACAGGGACCTGTGTGGATGCACGAGTCCACGCCCAGACCCCCGGGCTCTCCCATCCTCGCAGGAGCCCCACCTGCCCATGGGGGCCACGTCTAGTCTGGAATGGGGAACCCGAGGGTGCGGGCCAGTGACAAGAGGGGGTCCCCAGTGCACAGAGAGGGATGACTTGAGGGGCATACCTTGCCCCCCACAAGCCTGCTCTGGTTCACCCACAACCCCACGTGGAGGACAGCTGGCCCCACCCATCGCCCTGCCTCAGCCTGCAGGGAGGGCCCGTGGGCGTCCCGGCGTCCATCTGGAGCTGCAGGGACAGTTCCCACTGGGCCACTGCCCAGCCTCCCAGGACACCGCATCCAGGACACCTTTCATTTTACAAACACTGTTCTTCCCGCCGAGCAGGGGCCACTCTTGCCTGCACTTTCCCTGGACCCCAGGCCCGGGACAGGGGCTGATGTATGGGGTCCTCAGCTGAGCCCGTAATGTCCTGCCCCGGACCCTGTGGGTTGGGCTGCACCCGGGCCTCCTGGTGACCTGCCCCTCACCTGGATGCCACATCTGGCCCTACCTCATTTCCTCACAATGACGGTGACAACGAATGATTTTCTTTGTGTTCATTGTGTTTTTATCTGTGATTTGTCTGTTGTTTCAAGGTTTCTACCTTTGTTTTGTGTGTGTGTGTTCCCAGATCCTGTAATGTGGTCTGATGTCCAGGGATCCTTCCATCCTGTCTGCCTCAGTCATCCCATCTCTAAATTGGGAGTGATGCCCACTGTGTGATGTCATAAGTGGTCACTGGGTTTAAACACCCTCCCTGAGGCTACACCCAGGAGTCCCAGGCAGGTTACATTCCCCCGAGGCCCCCACCTTCCTGCCTGCTTCTGCTGGGGCTTCCAGCATTTCACAGAGCAGGGGAGGCAGTTTGCCTCTAACTATTGGACTCACAGTAGGTCACCAAGAAAATGTGGGGATTCCATGTGGGAGCAACTCACCCACTTTGCTATGTGGGCTTTGAAGGCAGTCTAAGATGAGCTTCTTTAGAGCAAAAACCCGAGATCAAAGATCAGCCAACATTCTGCTAACAGCCTCCTGCTCTCTGGTCCCTCCAGCTGTGGGTGATCAGCCATGACTTTCTGAAAATCTAGGCCATACACACATGCACTCACATGTCACACATGTGCTGCACGCATGCACACTCTCATATGTGCATCTTCATGTATACACACAAACATGCACACACATGTACATCTACAGGTATTGCTCATGTGTACACTTGTATACTCACACACATATACACTCTCGTGTGCACACATGAGCATGAACACAGATATGTTGCTTGCATGTACACACATGCACCCACACATGTGTACTCTTCATGTACACATGTGCATCCACACATGCATGCCCACAGAAGTGAGCTCATTTGTGTACATATGCACACTCACGTGTACGGTCTCATATACACAGATGTACATGCACATATAGGCATGCCCACAGATGTGCACTCAACTGTACCCATGTGCACACTTTCATGTTTGCACTCTCATGTACACACATATGCATGCACACAAATGCACAACTACAGGTGTGCACTCACATGTACACATGTACACACTCACACACATGCAATGTCTTGTGCACCCTTCCCCTGCTCTTCATGGCCCATGTCTCAGTGTTAACCCCTCTGTCATGGCCCAGGGACAAGAGAGGGGTGCTCCAGGAACCCAGCGCCCACCACTCACGTGGCAATAGGGAGGATCCATCCCCATCCCAGCAGGCACCTCCAATCAGCACTTGCTCCAGAGAGGCCACTCACATACACAGGTCCTGCTGGCTTCATCTTTCTTCTCCATGCCTAGTACACCCTTGCTGATATTGCTGTTTAGTTGCTCAGTCGTGTCTGACTCTTTGCAACCCCACGAACTGTAACCCACCATGCTTCTCTGTCCATGGCATTCTCCAGACAAGAATACTGGAGTGGGTTGTCATTTCCTTCTCAGGGGATGTTCCCCACCCAGGGATAGAACCCAGGTCTCCTGCTTGGCAGGAGGATTCCTTACCACTGAGCCAGGGAAGCCCCTGGAACACCATGGCTCTTGTAAAAATGAATATGTACATATATTTCTCAAAAATTTTATAATCCTTTTACACTTTTCATCAGAATTTTCTCTTTGGAAAAAATTCCTTTGATTTCCTTCTAGTTCAGTTCAGTTCAGTTACTCAGTCATGTTCGACTCCTTGCGACCCCATGTATCGCAGCACGCCAGGCCTCCCTGTTCATTACCATCTCTCCGAGTTCACTCAGACTCACGTCCATCGAGTCCATGATGCCATCCAGTCATCTCATCCTCTGTCATCCCCTTCTCCTCCTGCCCCCAATCCCTCCCAGCATCAGAGTCTTTTCCAATGAGTCAACTCTTTGCATGACGTGGCCAAAGTACTGGAGTTTCAGCTTTAGCATCATTCCTTCCAAAGGAATCCCAGGCTTGATCTCCTTCAGAATGGACTTGTTGGATCTCCTTGCAGTCCAAGGGACTCTCAAGAGTCTTCTCCAACACCACAGTTCAAAGGCATCAATTCTTCGGCGCTCAGCCTTCTTCACAGTCCAACTCTCACATCCATACATGACCACTGGAAAAAACATAGCCTTGACTAGATGGACCTTAGTTGGCAAAGTAATGTCTCTGCTTTTGAATATACTATCTAGGTTGGTCATAACTTTTCTTCCAAGGAGTAAGCGTCTTCTGATTTCATGGCTGCAGTCACCATCTGCAGTGATATTGGAGCCAAAAAAAAAAAAATCTGACACTGTTTCCACTGTTTCCCCATCTATTTCCCATGAAGTGATGGGACCGAATGCTATGATCTTCGTTTTCTGAATGTTGAGCTTTAAGCCAACTTTTTCACTCTCCTCTTTCACTTTCATCAAGAGGTTTTTTAGCTCATCTTCACTTTCTGCCATAAGGGTGGTGTCATCTGCATATCTGAGGTTGTTGATAGTTCTCCCGGCAATCTTGATTCCAGCTTGTGTTTCTTCCAGTCCAGCGTTTCTCATGATGTACTCTGCATAGAAGTTAAATAAGCAGGGTGACAATATACAGCCTTGAGGTACTCCCTTTCCTATTTGGAACCAATCTGTTGTTCCATGTCCAGTTCTAACTGTTGCTTTCTGACCTGCATACAGATTTCTCAAGAGGCAGGTCAGGTGGTCTGGTATTCCCATCTCTTTCAGAATTTTCCACAGTTTATTGTGATCCACACAGTCAAAGGCTTTGGCATAGTCAATAAAGCAGAAATAGATGTTTTCTGGAACTCTCTTGCTTTTTCCATGATCCAGCAGATGTTGGCAATTTGATCTCTGGTTCCTCTGCCTTTTCTAAAACCAGCTTGAACATTAGGGAGTTCATGGTTCATGTATTGCTGAAGCCTGGCTTGGAGAATGTTGACCATTACTTTACTAGCATGTGAGATGAGTGCAATTGTGCAGTAGTTTGAGCATTCCTTGGCATTGCCTTTCTTTGGAATTGGAATGAAAACTGACCTTTTCCAGTCCTGTGGCCACTGCTGAGTTTTCCAAATTTGCTGGCATATTGAGTGCAGCACTTTCACAGCATCATCTTTCAGGATTTGAAATAGCTCAACTGGAATTCCATCACCTCCACTAGCTTTGTTCGTAGTGATGCTTTCTAAGGCCCACTTGACTTCACATTCCAAGATGTCTGGCTCTAGATGAGTGATCACACCATCATGATTATCTGGGTCGTGAAGATCTTTTTGTAGAGTTCTTCCGTGTATTCTTGCCACCTCTTCTTAATATCTTCTGCTTCTGTTAGGTCCATACCATTTCTGTCCTTTATCGAGCCCATCTTTGCATGAAATGTTCCCTTGGTATCTCTAATTTTCTTGAAGGGATCGCTAGTCTTTCCCATTCTGTTGTTTTCCTCTGTTTCTTTGCATTGATCGCTGAAGAAGGCTTTCTTATCTCTCCTTGCTATTCTTTGGAACTCTGCATTCAGATGCTTGTATCTTTCCTTTTCTCCTTTGCTTTTCACCTCTCTTCACAGCTATTTGTAAGGCCTCCCCAAACAGCCATTTTGCTTTTTTGCATTTCTTTTCCATGGGGATGGTCTTGATCCCTGTCTCCCGTACAATGTCACGAACCTCATTCCATAGTTCATCAAACCCTCTATCAGATCTAGGCTCTTAAATCTATTTGTCACTTCCACTGTATAATCATAAGGGATTTGATTTAGGTCATACCTGAATTGTCTAGCAGTTTTCCCTACTTTCTTCAATTTAAGTCTGAATTTGGTAATAAGGAGTTCATGATCTGAGCCACAGTCAGCTCCCCGGTCTTGTTTTTATTGACTGTATAGAGCTTCTCCATCTTTGGCTGCATAGAATATAATCAATCTGCTTTCAGTGTTGACCATCTGGTGATGTCCATGTATAGAGGCTTCTCTTGTGTGCAAAATAATAATTATTTTCCTTTGTCCTAAATTTGATTTTCCCTGTCTTCATAAAGCTCTCCCAAGATTTCTGAAACTGATAAATACTTAGCTCGACCTGGCTTTATGCAACTTGACCACATCCTCCTCCACCTTTACCTTCTGAAAAACAGAGACTTTTTTTTTTGTTAGAATGGTTTCATAGGACAACCACTGTAGTTTCTATAAAATTCATTATATATTCCTTGAATTAATATATCATTACTATATCTGTGGATCTTAAAAGTGGAGGTGAGGGAGGGAGCATTAGATTTGCTTTGGAGAACCTACCTGAATCTGGCTTGACACACAGTTTCACACCCATTAACCCCGTGTTTGCTGATCCCTCACTTTTGAAGTTAAAAGGAAACTGCCATAGAATCTGAGACTTACGTAAGTGTCACATGGCCAGCAAGTGGCAGAATTTGACTCCAAAAGCTGTATTTTTCTCATTCACTGTAAAAATAAGAGAATCATAAGAGAGAAGCTGTACACACTAGAGAAGACAAATGACTTTGTGATATTTTGGTTGGTTTGGTCACTTTGTGGTCAGTTTCTCTGTGCGGATGTGTGTGTTCCGTGTGTGAACACACGTCTTGATTGCATCGTTCACACCGCCTGCTGATATTCGCTCCTGAGTCTGTGTTGTGTCATCAGCCTCCATCGTAGCTGCACAGGCGTCTGTGTTGTGAGCAGTCTATACTCAGTGTGGCCGGTATCCTGTCCTCCTGTTTCCCCTACTTTCACCTTTTAATATGTCAATTTGAGGAAACGTCTTTAGACTAGAATCCTAGGACTGGAAGTAATGAGGCAAATATTGTGAACATTTTTATGATAAAAATTAGCTCTTTCCATACAAATGTCTCCCTGGCACTATACGAATGAAGTAATTTCATCCATATTGTGTATCTTTCAAAGTCAGCAATATCTACCAGAATGGCAAAGGGAATACCTTTGCCCCTGCAACTGCAGAGATTGTGAATATAGTCACAAAATTATATACATGCAGAGACATAGATCTACAAGGGCATTATTTATAATGGCAGAAAACTGGTTATATCTAATTAAATAAATCAGGTTATAGTCACAGAATGGAACAGCAGCTAGAACACAGGCAGCTCATATTGCACTGACATGGGCAGTGTTGTTAACATATTAACTTATTGCAATATTTTTGTGTAAAACAACAGTAACAACAGTGTCCACATCCAGCAAGGTAACATTTATGCCAGCCACGACCCACTTGAAACTAGAAAGACGTGGTGATTGCCAGCAGGTTAGGAATTTTACTCAAGCACATTTCCTCCTGTGTGTGTGTACTAAGTCGCTTCAGTCGTGCCCGGCTCTTTGCGACCCCATGGACCGTAGTCCACCAGGCTCCTCTGTCCATGGGATTCTCCAGGCAAGAATACTGGAGTGGGTTGCCATGCCCTCCTCCAGAGGATCTTCCTCACCTAGAGATTGAACCCGTGTCTCCTGAGGCTCCTGCCTTGCAGGTGGCTTCTTGACCTCTGAGCTTCTGCTGTCCCAGGCTCTATAGGGCCGCCCCCGACCCAGCCCCATCCCAGGAGCTGCAGGGTCTCCACATGGCTGTGTTGATTCTGGCCACAGCATATACTGAGCATGCCTCTGCCCCCTACAAGCTGTGCACCCCTGGGCAAGTTACTCACCTTCTCTGATTCCTCAAGTGTTCCATGTGGCTGGACCCAGGGTATCATGTGCACCAGCTGTGGTAACACATGTCTGCCCCCTGGCTCAGTGCCTGGCACAGGATCAGCAGAAAACAAACACCAGCTCTTAGCAGCACAACTGCTCTTCATCACAAACTGTGGCAACCCCCCGGCAACAAAGACTCAGCCAGCCACGGCTGCCCAATGCACCTAGTCTCTCATCACTAGCAGGAGAGGGTGTCACAGTTACTCATCTAATGGTTTGTATGTTACCCTTGCCACGATCACTAATATTTTTAAGAAAAGATGTATTTGACAGTTTAGTTTTGACATTTGTGGACTGGAGTCAAAACACCTTTTGAGACAGTAGGTACTGTTTCTTGCAAAAAAAAAAAAAAAAAAGGACAGTATAAAAGCTGGGATAGCATTGGACTAATCTTTGGTTGTTTAGTCATATATTTACTCTTCTGGGGCAGGCTTTTCATACTGAGAGTTTGGGAGTGGGAGGGTTGCTTGCTTCTGGAGCTTTGGTTGTCTTTAGAGACTGCACGCTACTAGAGTCCTCTCATGAGTTAACACTGCACCACAAATGCTTCCTGGGTTCGGGGAGACTTCTTGGCAAATGCAGCCACCGTAAGGACCGTGTGTGGAGTGCACGCTTTCTGTCCTGTTGTGGCATTGCCCCGCCCTGGGCACATCATGTGAGCAGACGGTGCTGTGTCGAGGCAGGTGGAGGGGTTGCCCGGGCTGATGAAGCTTCAGTTCTTCTGTATGTCACATATGTGGACGCCGTCATCACCACCGTCCTATTCAACGGCCCGTGTGTTGTGTTAGCTCTATCTGGTTCATGCTGTACCTGCAGGATGTGACGAGAGCTTTTAAGTCCTCTCATAATGCAATCCAACACAGCTTGTTTTTCGCCCAAGCTAAGCAAAGCAGTTTTATTCACATACATTTAGAAGATGGAGGCTCAGCACTGAGTCAGGGGTCATGCACAGTTTGGTGAAACATGGTAGCAACATAATCACACCAGCACGAGTGCATTTCCCGCCCATTGTCATTTTCCTGGGTCAAGTGCATCTCTGCGTTAATTACACAAATGCGTAATTAATTATGGCAGATGAACACACACACAAATAGTCCCTGGTCCAGGTCCCCGCCTTGGCTCTAAAATAAGATGTTCTCTGTTGCGCTAGGTGGAGACGGCTACAGACTCCGACACAGAGAGCCGGGGGCTGCGGGAGTACCATTCGGTGGGCGTCCAAGTGGAAGATGAGAAACGGTAACCACCCCCGACTCCTGGGGCCTCTGAGCAGGGCTGTGGGTTGGAAATGTGATGGCAAGTGTCTGGACAGCGCTGGCCATCAACGGTTCATGCCGTCCGTGGAGACAGGGTCGTATATGCCCAGCCCTAACTCAGTGGATATCATTCGGGTATGAATTAGCATCCTTCTGAGCCTTGTTTCTGCTAGCGGCCGGGGACTCGTCTTTTTCTAAAGTAACTTACCACCTGTGAAAGCAGAGGGGCTGACAGCTCTGAACACCAGAGTCCTTCACCCAAAGGGGAAAAAGGATGAGCATAAAGCCAGAGCAGGTTTTCCCACCTTAGGATGTTAACAGTATAACCACAGAGAGAGGGAGAGTGAAAGAAGATTGAAGAATCCTTGGGATGGCGACGCTTCAAAAGAAGCCCTCACACTGCCCAACACAAAGAAGTCCATGATAAGAGTGTTGTTTTTGTAACGAGAGCGGGGTGATTATTCTATTTTATATTTAAAATAGCATATCTTGTAAATTCCATAAAGACAGATTTGATGTGCATATCATATCATGAGCGCCAGGCAGCATCTGGTTGTTGAAACCCTGGTGAGTCACTCACAGTGAGGGTTTTAGGCCAACCTGCAAAGATGTGGACTGCCAAGGAACTGACGGCTTCCCCAGGATGGGGCCTCTCAGAAACCGTGTCTTCTGCCCCGGGACCTGGGCTTGCAGCCCCCCCGTCCCCGCTGGTGGCTCCTTCTCAGCGCCTTTGCCTCCAGCGAAGGCAGATCGATTAGCCAGCTGCACAGACAGCTGCCTGCCATCTGCGCGTCCAGTTGGTGAGAAGCCAACTTGTGTAGCTTGGCAGAGTTTAGGTGTGCAGACATACATGCACACACACACACACACACGTACACAACATGCACACATAGACGCACACAGAAACACAAGCATGCACACAGACATGCATGCATACACACACATGCACATACATGCACATGCATACAGACACAGAGAAAGACACATGCATACAGACACATATGCACATACATGCACATGCATACAGACACAGAGAGACACATGCATACAGACACACATGCACATACATGTGCATGCATACAGACACACAGAGACACACATACATGCACACATAGACACTCACATGGAAACACACACATGCACACAGAGACACACATGCATACAGACACACATGCACATACGTGCACATGCATACAGACACAGAGAGAGACACATGCATACAGACACAGAGATAGACACATGCATATAGACACAGAGAGAGACACATGCATACAGACACACATACAGTTCTCACCAGCAAAATCTGGGCTCAAGTTATAAGTTCATTCTTGCCAATCCTTTCAGTAACTGGATATGAGAAATGAGTGACATTTAAATACATACAATGAAAATGTTTTTTAAACACCTGCTGAAATCAGAATTTGGATTCATTATTTTGCATAAGAGACATAACCAGATGATACTGCAGCATTCAGAGAGAAGCAGCTCGTGTCCTGAAGTATGAATAGCCACCAGAACTCAACAAGACACAGATATTATTACTTAAAAGAATTATGTACTTGAAAGAAGCGGTGGGGCTTCATTTTACATACATACACACAGAAATGTGTAAGCCTGTCTCGTGTTTCTGAAAGGCAGGTAACCACCCCAAGACAGTGGTTTCAGGGATAGATTAAGCCGCTTGTGGCAAACTTAACGTCTTCAGTGGGCATCATTTAGCCACTGAAGCTTAAAGTTAAGAGTTTCATTCTTTGCAAAGTCGAACTAGGCTCTCACACAGATGAAACACCAGTGTGCCGGCAGCAAAGATGAAAGCGCTTGTCTCCGCGAGGCTGGCGTGCGGCCCACCACGCTCTGGATGTGTAAGCTGGGCTCTGCAGCTCAGAGGCATCTCCGACAAGCTTCTGTCTGTCTCCCCTCTACTCCCCACAGACACGGACGCTTCAAGCGCTCCAACAGCGTGACAGCCGGGGTGCAGGCGGACCTGGAGCTGGAGGGCTTCCCAGGACACGTCACCACAGAGGACAAGGGCCTGCAGTTCGGGTCCTCCTTCCAGAGGCACTCGAGCCCAGCACCCCCACGCAGTACGGGGCGGTGCGTACCGTCCGGACCCAGGGGCTCTTCAGTTACCGGGAGGACTATCGGACCCCCGTGGACACTGCCAACCTGCCCCCTCCCGACCCCTGGCTGGAGCCATCCCTGGACACGGTGGACGGTGGGCGTGTGTCTCCGTGCCACAGGGACGGCGCGTGGTTCCTGAAGCTGCTGCACACGGAGACGAAGCGGATGGAAGGCTGGTGCAAGGAGATGGAGAGGGAAGCCGAGGAGAATGACCTCGTGGAGGAAGGTAAGAGGCCGGTGTCTGCTGAGGCCCGAAGACACTCACCAGGTTTCCATAAGTAAAATGAGCACATGGTGAATGAAATCCACGAGGACAATCCCTTTGATCCCTGAGTAAATTAAAGTGCGTGGGCTCCCAGCATACCCTACCCAAGCTAAGATGCAAGAAGATGAACAGAAAAGCAGTGGCTGAAGTGTTGACGGGCATCCTTCTGTTCCGTGCTGTGTGCGGGATAGCAGGATGGCTCAGGCCTGCAGGTTATTCAGGGTCCACATGCTGGTTCTCTGAATTTTGGCAGTGATGATGGGCAACAACAGTTCAACCGTTTTCTAGACTCGTGACCGTCTCGTATCAAAAGAAATTGCTTTGGCTTTGTGTCAGAGAAAAGCTGGAGATGGTAAGTGACTAACCCCCTAGCTAGTGATGGAGTGTCTTCTGCTGTTCAGAAACGCTGCGCCCCTATCCCTGGCCATTTACTTCACTCTGATTCTCTGAATCCATCGCCCTCATTTGTGGTCCAGAGAGGATCCCTGAGCAATAAAATACACACTCGGCTAGTGCCTTAGACCCTGGAAATTAAGAGGTGACATTAAAAGTCCCCAGCGCTGAAGCCTTGTCATGATACGTTATGATTTTCTTGTCACTGGAGGTGGTCAGGAAAGTCCTGGAAGTAATGCCGTGAACATCCTGTGTATGATTTGATGATCATACACAGTGATCATATGCAGGGACCCAGATCAACAGTAAGATCCTGTCACCTAGGCTGTCGTCTTATTACCAGCATCTGGAGAACACGTTTCTCCCTCAGCTGGGCAGAGGAAAGAGGGTTTCTGCTGTCCGTCAGCTGCATTTCTCTACGCACGTTTTTTTCACCTTTTTTGCACTTTTGGGGTCTTCTCCTGGACTCTGTGTCCTGTAAAGCCCCAGGAGGGATTTGCTGAGTACATGCTAGGAGCGTCCCAGAGACTGCAGGGGGAGACGCCGATGAGCATGCCGCACAGACACCGCAGGGGCCCCAGCGTGGGTAAGACCAGGACAGAGGCGTTTACAGTGAGTGAGGAAGTGCCTGCGGTAAGAGTAGTGCAGGCCCAGTGCTGTAGACGCCCCGAAGTCCAGCACTTGCTGCCAGCTGGGCAGTCTGAGAAGTCTTCCCGGTGGCAGCAGCGTCTGGGCGGACCTTGAGGGCAGGTAGGCAAGTCGGGCAGACAGGCCAATATCAGGGCACAAGCAGGAGCAGAAACCCAGGCCAGAGACCCTCCAGGAAGGCCCTGCCTCAGACATGGACTCTGCCCCTGCCGGGGGAGCTTGGTCCTGACCTCCGGGAGCTCCTGGCTCTGTCATCCCTGGGGACATGCACATGGGCACACGCCCTTTACAAAGATGGGGAAAGCTTTGCGTTTTCCTGGAGCTCTGCTCCATCTTAGGCTCCTGGGTGATCACACTTGATACACTGAGCGTCCCCCGGCGGTGCCCCGCCGTGCTGACCGTCCCCTGGCGGTGCCCGGATGCACTGAGCATCTGCTGGCAGTGCCCAGCAGGAGCCTCGGCAGCGGGAGTCCGAAGGTGGAAGGGGGAGGGAGGCAGTCTTCACGTGAGCCACCCCTACTCACGCCTCTGCACAGCACAGCGTGTAACACCCCGTGTGCCCTGACACCACCCTCAGCCAGGCGGGGCCCCCTCCCACCGACACCAACTCAGTCACCGGGACTCTGCAGCGTTTTCCCACCAGTTTCCTAACGACGTGAGATCACATCTTGCGGAGCCTCAGATGCCAAGAGCAGCGAAGAGGTCTACCCGAGCCTTTCTGTGATTTTTCTCAATTTCTTAATTACCCAGCTTTATTTTTTGTGGCAAAGGTGAGAGAACACTTAATTTGAATCTCAACTGCATGCTCCACACATTAACCGGGCACCATATTGGTCACGTTTGAGTGATTCCCTAGTAATGCTTAAAGGTAAGGTAACTTTCCATTCCACTCCTCACTTCAAGAAGAGGTACACGGTTCTTGGTTACAGTCCTTTTAAAAGCGAAGATTAAATTAAATGGCTGTTGAACCAAAACCCTGAGCTCCGAATATTGAAATTTCCATTATGTGAGATAACTTTTCTCCCAAGCTATTATTTTATAACCACAGCTCACTGAATTGATCGAACAAATCAGATTCACTCAGCTCTCTACGGTTAATAAAAACATCATGAGCACCCTTAAATACTGGGCTAAGTTAAGTCATGTTAAAGCAGGTTGATACATAGATGGATACTCCGCAGGGACTGGAAACCACCACTATGTTAGTGTTTTGTGGGTTTTGTGTTAATTATGTTAAACCAAATGGGTAAGTGGCATAAAGTAAGAGAAAAAAAAATCAGAAAGTGTGTTTTCTGAAACAGACGTTTCCAGAGCCACAAAGATCTTACTCAGCAGGTTTGTAAAAAGATGAATGGCCTGGAGAACTAAGCAGTGGGTCTTTTGGGAGGTGCTGGGCTGTTCTGCCCCCGAACAACTCTGCCCCAGAGCTGCTGATCTGAAGATCTCCCGGTCAGACGCACAGCACCGGGAGACATCATCATCTGAAGGTCCCGCATCCTCAGTCACCACGTTATTGCCAGAGCTGGGGTTCGATGTTCGCAGCGGGTCTCCCAGACCTCCTTCCCTGGAGGTGCCACGCTCTCTGGGTGGGGAGGCCTCCAGCTCCTGCAGGGTGCCGTCGGCGGTAATCACAGTGACTCGGGGGACTCGGGGACCAAGGTGGGTGAGAAGGTCGGGCCACAGGGAGACTGCCCTGGGCCTGCGGTTTGCCCGGGAGTCCGCACACTGAAGGCCAGAAGCGGGGACGGCTCTAAGCGCCGCCGTTTCCAGCCGGGTCCCTGCCGGGTCACCCCGCGAGCCCCGAGGCCGCCGCCTCTGACAGCCAGGGGCCGCGGCAAACCGAGTCTGAGAGGAAGCTGGGCTCGAGAAACAGGAAGGTGAGAAAGCTTGAGGCTTCGCCGGGGATTTGTGGACGCGCGCGTCGCCACGCCTGGGTCAGGAGGAAATCCGAGATCCACCGGGTCTTGGATCTCGAAGTGACCACCTCAAACTGTGCAAATCCTAGAAAAGCCCTCTGCGAATTCCAGATAATAGTGCCGGTGTTGCCCTAGCACTCCATAGTCAATTTAGGTGGAGCTGGAAATTGTAGAATAGGCGTTAAAAATAAATTAAAGGAGCAAGTCGGTTAATCAAATTTCTCTGTGCATCAAAGGCCTGGTTTGTCTCAGGTTCTTTGTAAATTTCCATTCTGATGAGCATGAGCCCTTATCTATAGCTCTTGAAAGAAAGTGGCCAAACTATGACAGAATAGGATAGTGGAAAAGAATAAATTGAATTTTCGCTTCAAATTCTTTGCAATTATGAGAAGCTATTATTTACATTATAGGTATCAGATAGAACCATCCACATTGATGAGCACAAATCCCCTGCCATTAGCCGTCAGGCCATTAGCTATACTCTGACATTCCTTACCTCTCTCGAGCAATAATCAGTGTATACCCTTTATAATAAGTCTCCACTATATTAAATCAACACCCAGACATCACCCCCTATCCATGTTGTGCTAAAGTTTATTAACTGAAATACTGTATATTAATACTTCCATGGAGGTGCATTTTAAGAAGGATGTGGAAAATGGGGACTAAAACTGCAGCATCACAGACGCTGAGGACGTCACACATCACAGACAGCCCCACTGCTGAGTTCCTCGTGCCGTTCATCTTTCTCATGAACCTGTGGAGTAAGATGTTTGTGGCTCTGGAAACTTTTATTTCAGAAAGCACACTATTTGGGGGAGTTTCCTTTTGTTTGTTTTACTTTGTGCCACTTACAATGCCATTTGGTTTAACTGATTGACTTTTTAATTACCACTTTAGGAAGCATAGCGTCAGTGAAAAAAAAAAATGCGTTTATATGTGATTCAGTGTTCTTTAACCTCTGAGCCACCAGGGAAGACTTGGTGGCATCTGCCTCTAATGCGGGAGACCTGGGTTCGATACCTGGGTTGGGAAGATCCCCTGGAGAAGGAAATGGCAATCCACTCCAGTATTCTTGCCTGGAGAATCCCATGGACAGTCCACCAGGTCGCAAAGAGTCGGACACGGCTGAGCGACTTCACCTCACCTCAGCGTTCTTGCCTGGAGAATCCCAGGGATGGGGGAGCCTGGTGGGCCACCGTCTATGAGGTCGCACAGAGTCGGACACGACTGAAGCAACTTAGCAGCAGCAGCAGCAGCACTTCTGTATATTCCTATAGTGACCATTTGGTTAAAACAAGTCTCTTTAAAGGTTTTCGTCAGTCCTGCAAGTTACAAGGGTTTATAAGTGGAAATCAAACATGTTCAGTTTGGGGGCCAAAGTGTGAACCAGGTGGGAAGTATTTTCAGCCCTTGCAGGCCGTGCTCCAGCCCCTCTGCCTTCCTGCCCTGTGTCCCCTCCACTGCCCAGAGATGGGGGAGATGAGTAGGCGGAGGGGCCAGGGGCCAAGCCCCCTGCAGCAGGCTGTAGGCATCAGGACGCTGGCAAGACAGCTTTCTGTTTCGTTTAAGTCTGAAAGGATGCCGCAGTGTTATCTAGTGAACTCACTGGTATTGAAAGTTACAGTTTTAACTCTTCTTCACATTTTAGAAGCAACCGAGAATTGGGTGATATAAGGGAAGTGTTGGTTTCTCAGGAAGGGCCGTGGCTCTGTGGTTGTGCAGGGTTCTGGCGAGGGAGGTGCTGACTGCAGCTCATCTCCAAGAGGGTCAGGAGGACACACACAGAGCTGGGCATCCCCAGTGATGGAGCAGAGGTGCTGGTACCACTTTGTTTCAAGTTCTCAGTGTATGCAAGTCTTCAATCAAGCTTTGGGGAACAGCAATCCAGACAAGTCCAGAAAATGCAGGCAAACTCAGGAGCGTGTCAGGCCATTAACCCCCTCCCCGACCCCAGGAGGGCACCCCGTGATGAACACGCTGTCTGGGGCCGGGTGCTCACCCTGTAAGCGTGATGGTGCCCTGGGCCTTCTGTTCTATGGCTGCTTGCTGTCCCGGTAGGACACGTCCTCAGCACCCCTCAAAGACACGTTTGATTTCGAGGACTCCAGTTCCAGTTCGCGGTGCTTGGCCGCCTGTTCACCGAGGCCCCTGCTGTGTCCATGAGCCCCACCCCCGGGGGAGGCCAGGAAACAGGGTCTCAGTGGCTTGTGGCCCAGGAGTCAGAGTCCTTGAGGCCAGTTTCTAGCTCACCCCAAATGAGTCTCAACTGATTATTTTGGAGGCTGCCTATCAAAATTAGCGGTGTTTGGGGAAACTGGGGAGAAAGCTAGAGAAACTGAGTTTACCTCTCTGGATGTGGGCTGCACCCCTGTGGAAATGCCACGTCTCAGGCCCCACCCCGCACCCCCTGAGTCTGCCCACACCCAGACCCCCACTAAGTGACCCATGTGCTGAAGGCTCCTCTGGGCTCTTCTCCAGACTGAACCTCAGGAATGCCCCAGGGTCGACAGTCCACAAGTACTGAAACACCCTGTCGGTGGTGGCGGTTCAGCGTCCGCTTCATGCCAGACGAGCTCCAGGCTAAGATCTTTGTCTCGGAAGGCGACAAGCTGGACCCATGTGGGACGTCAGGGGCTCTGTGTAGCTAGTTGTTATCTGTGTTCTGCAGGTCTTGAAGGGGACTCAAGAGAGGACACACTTGCCTGCAGAGGGGAGTAGCTGGGGATGGCCACTTAGACCGAACCCCAGAGACAAGGGCCCAGGCACAGAGGCCAGAAGCGTTTGCCTCCAGATTCCTAAGTGCCTCTGAGAATCATGGGAGTTGGAGTCTCCCAAAGCTGTTATTTCTCAAAGGATGATGTTCACACAGGCCAGGACTGGGTCAGAATGATGGGATGTGAGGAGGCACTTGCAGGGAGTGGGCAGGGGGGAGGGGGGGTCCCAAAATTTTCATGCTGGAAATCTTTCATTTGCCCAGTTCGAATCCCTAAGTGATCACAACTATCCAGTAAGTGGTTAAATCCTTTCCACTGACAAAGCTGTATTACTTTTTTAAAGCACCCTTTGATTAATTAAGTTCTTACAACTTGAGATCATTCGTAGATCACACGGACCGTCACTGCTCCTAAAAGCCCTGGTGAGCTGGCCCCCAGGTGCCTGAGGCAGGATGTCTTCACGCACCCTTCCAAGGGTCAGCGGGATGATGTGAGGGGCCAGGGTCCCTGCCACCCAACTGACCCTCAGAGGGCTAGGTGGGCTAGAGGACCTTTCAAAGGTAAATGTCTCCCCACACTGAGGTGTCCTGATAGTCAGTATTTGGTCATCTTTGAATTTCCTTCATGAATCAGGATGGATCAGATGGAAAGAGGGCTCAACTGGTGGCCGTTCCACACAGTAAGCTCAAAGTTTTCACCTCTGGTGACCAAGGATAATGGTGTCCCAGGTGACTCAGTGGTAAAGAACCCACCTGCAAATGCAGGAGACAAGGGTTCGAACCCTAAGTAGAGAAGATCCCCTGGAGGACAGCATGGCAACCCCCTCCAGTGTTCTTGCCTGGAGAATCCCACAGACAGAGGGGCCTGGGGGCACAGCCCGTGGAGCCGCAGTTGGACACGATCTCACGCACGCAAGGACGTGGAGCCCCAGCGGGAAGGCCACCTCGTGTGGCGCCCTCTCCTGGCCCCCGCCGACCCGCCCGTAACCCTGTGTGTGTCCACAGTCCTCGGCAAGATCCGGAGTGCCGTGGGGGAGCGCACAGCTGCTGATGTCCCAGAAGTTCCAGCAGTTTTACTGGCTCTGCCAGCAGAACATGGTGAGTGACCCCTCGAGACCCTCGGGCGCGGGTCAGCAGGCCAGGCGTCCGCTCTCTCTGCCCTCACCTCTGCCGTGTCTGCTGTGAAGGACCGCTGCAGGAGCGCGGTCTGGTGAAGAATGGGGATGCGCACAGCTCCAGGGACCAAAGCAGAGAGGCCTCGGCTGTGGGCAAGGGAGGGGCGTGGCGGGCAGAGGGCGGCAGGCCCCCAGCCGCTAGAGTGTCCTTGACCACCAGCCTGCCCCTGGGGACCCCGGGCAGGGGCAGGTGTGAATCGTGTTGTGGGGATGTCACGGTGAAGGCAGCACCAGGAGGTGGCTCCGGTAGAAACACATGAGCAACCACACTGAGAGAGACCGAGAGAGACCAGCAGGGGATTCCAGGGGCAGTCTCGGCTTTATCTTACAGTCAGGAGTGAACTGAAATACCATGGACTAGAAATACGATTGGCACTAAACTTTGTTCTGATCTTCCTGAAAATCAAAGGGAATATATATATACATTATATACACATATGTATATTCCAACATGAATACTTACATATATAAATATTCAGTTCAGTTCAGTCACTCAGTTGTGTCCAACTCCTTTTGACACCATGAATCGCAGCACGCCAAGACTCCCTGTCAATCACCAACTCCCGGAGTTCACTCAAACTCATGTCCATCCAGTCAGTGATGCCATCCAGTCATCTCATCCTCTGTCGTCCCCTTCTCCTCCTGCCCCCAATCTCTCCTAGCATCAGGGTCTTTTCCAATGAGTCAACTCTTCGCATGAGGTGGCCAAAGTATCAGAGTTTCAGCCTCAGCATCAGTCTTTCCTATGAACACCCAGGACTGATCTCCTTTAGGATAGACTGGCTGGATCTCCTTGCAGTCCAAGGGACTCTCAAGAGTCTTCTCCAACACCACAGTTCAAAAGAATCAATTCTTCGGCACTCAGCTTTCTTCACAGTCCAACTCTCACATCCATACATGACCACTGGAAAAACCATAGCCTTGACTAGACGGACCTTTGTTGGCAAAGTAATGTCTCTGCTTTTGAATATGCTATCTAGGTTGGTCATAACTTTTCTTCCAAGGAGTAAGCATCTTTTAATTTCATAGCTGCAATCACCATTTGCAGTGATTTTGGAGCACAAAAAAATAAAATCTGACACTGTTTCCACTGTTTCCCCACCTATTTCCCATGAAGTAATGGGACCGGATGCCATGATCTTCGTTTTCTGAATGTTGATCTTTAAGCCAACTTTTTCACTGTCCACCTTCACTTTAATCAAGAGGCTCTTTAGTCCCTCTTCACTTTCTGCCATAAGGGTGCTGTCATCTGCATATCTGAGGTTATTGATATTTCTCCTGGCAATCTTGATTCCAGCTTGTGCTTCTTCCACCCAGCATTTCTCATGATGTACTCTGCATATAAGTTTAATAAGCAGGGTGACAGTATGCAGCCTTGACATACTCCTTTTCCTATTTGGAACCAATCTGTTGTTCCACGTCCAGTTCTAACTGTTGCTTCCTGACCTGCATACAGATTTCTCAAGAGGCAGGTTAGATGGTCTGGTATTCCCATATCTTTCAGAATTTTCCACAGTTTATTGTGATCCACACAAAGGCTTTGGCATAGTCAATAAAGCAGAAATAGATGTTTTTCTGGAACTCTCTTGCTTTTTCCATGTTCCAGCGGATGTTGGCAATTTGATGTCTGATTCCTCTGCCTTTTCTAAAACCAGCTTGAACATCAGGAAGTTCACGGTTCATGTATTGCTGAAGCCTGGCTTTGGAGAATGTTGAACATTACTAGCATGTGAGATGAGTGCAATTGTGCAGTAGTTTGAGCATTCTTTGGCATTGCCTTTCTTTGGGATTGGAATGAAAACGGACCTTTTCCAGTCCTGTGGCCACTGCTGAGTTTTCCAAATTTGCTGGCATATTGAGTGCAGCACTTTCACAGCATCATCTTTCAGGATTTGAAATAGCTCAACTGGAATTCCATCACCTCCACTAGCTTTGTTCATAGTGATGCTTTCTAAGGCCCATTTGACTTCACATTCCAGGATGTCTGGCTCTAGGTGAGTGATCACACCATCGTGATTATCTGGGTCATGAAGATCTTTTTGTAGAGTTCTTCCGTGTATTCTTGCCACCTCTTCTTAATATCTTCTGCATCTGTTAGGTCCATACCATTTCTGTCCTTTATCGAGCCCATCTTTGCATGAAATGTTCCCTTGGTATCTCTAATTTTCTTGAAGGGATCGCTAGTCTTTCCCATTCTGTTGTTTTCCTCTATTTCTTTGCATTGATCCCTGAGGAAGGCTTTCTTATCTCTTCTTGCTGTTCTTTGGAACTCCACATTCAGATGCTTGTATCTTTCCTTTTCTCCTTTGCTTTTTGCTTCTCTTCTTTTCACAGCTATTTGTGAGGCCTCCCCAGACAGCCATTTTGCTTTTTTGCATTTCTTTTCCATGAGAATGGTCTTGATCTCTGTCTCCTGTACAATGTCACAAACCTCTGTCCATAGTTCATCAGGCACTCTGTCTATCAATAAATATAAATATGTATCATTACACACATACTTTTCCTTATCTGACCAAGGAAAGTACTCACCGATATTATTTTGGAGAAATAATAATTATTTGGAGAAAGTCTTTGAAGAGTAATAGCTCAATGGTATTCACACTACTTTACACCCTCTTTTATGTATTTTTATTTATAATCCATACACTGACCTCTTTCAGACCATACATTTTCATTCACACACAAGCATCAGTTCACAGTGTCTCGACCTTGTTTTGCTCCGTTCTTGAATTCACATGGAGGCCTGTGAGTCTGCAGCATGTTCTTCCACATGGAGGCAGCCTAGCACGTCAGAGTCGCCAATTCATCCCATTTCATCAGGATCATTAAAAGAATGTTTTCTTCAATATTTTCCATTAATCCCATTCAAGTGCATCATGAGATTTAAAGTGTTAGCACCTGGTCGCCTATGCTGTGAAGTTATAATCAACATTTAAGAGCGGGGAACAGGCAGGCTTAGGGTCTCTCAAAGGAACATGCAGTTGTAGAAACCCTCGGCTCTCCCATCCCTCAGTCGTGTCCTGCCCCCAGCCCCAGCCCCACCCCATCGCCATCTCTGAGGACTGACCAAGGCCAGCACGGGGCGTGGTCCCTGTTCCGCTGAGCTGATGGAAGGGTTGCCCGTGTCTTCAGGAACCTCCATGCAGCACAGTAACGGTCTCCCAGCTGTGAGCAATGCACGTCTTCTCTGCCAGATGCAGCTGGTGTTAGACCTGAGAATCATCCCCTTTCACATCCTTGACACCTCTTACACACGTCAGATTGCACTTTGTGTTGGCCATAGGAGGTCTGGCATGACCACTTCCTTTTCGTGCGCCCTCCATTGGACCAAAAGCCCCAGGGCACTTGGAGGAGGTTGCTGGGCTCTGGGCGGACCATCAGCAGAAGGGCTGAAAGTGCCAGCAGGGCCCTGCTCACCAAAACCACCCTGTCCTCGTTGGCAGCCCTAGTTCTAAGTCAAAGGAATGGCCCCAGGGAGTGAGTCAGACCCACTGGCTGTTGAGGATGGACTCTGGGAAGGGCCTGCCCTTGACACTAGTGGGTGGAGCCCTGTGCCCGTAGGGGCCAGCAGCCCAGCACCCCCAGAGCTGGGAGAGATGGAGTCACACACAGACCACTGATCGAACGCTGCACTTGAACGAGACCATGGTCTCTCCTCAGCCCTTCTCCAGGACACATAGCTCCCAGAGAATGTTCTAGAACACAGAGCATCTGAGCCCACGTCCCAGGACCTCCCATGCTGGGGCTAGGTAGCACCCTGGGACCCTGCGTGCAGTCAACAGGGATGGATAGCTCTGCACACTTGCTGGGGGAGGGGACCGGCCTGGCCCACCTTGATGTGACAGACGAGGCTTACAACCAGACCAGGGCGTGGGAGTGTCCAAGGACACAGACATAGCCACGCCTCCCAGAAACGAGCAGAGGACACAGAGCGAGGCCCTGACCGTGCTGGGGTCCACCATGCCCATGCCCTCTGCCGCCCCAGAGCCCAGAGCAGAGGCCCAGTGACCCTGGAGTTCACTCTTGGGTGACGTGATCCTCAGACACGTGCAGGCCCTTCACACCTGCCCCTGTGGGGGTGGGGAGGGAAGGAGGGGTCGCTGTGCCAGCTTCATCCTCCAGGAGGAGGACACGCAGCTCAGGACCCACTGTCGGGGAGAAGCACCCTGCCAGCTCCAGCCATCCAGGGAGCCCCTGTTGGTCCCCCTGAACCCCATCACCTTCAAGGCACAGCTCAGAGCAAGGCCTTCACTGTTTTCCTTCACAAGCGGCAGCTGAGCTCAAACTCAGGCGAGTGCATGACAACCCAGGTCCGGCGACCTGACGAACCCTCCCACGCCTGACCCTGACATGCCCCTGCCCCTGCCCCTCAAGCTGACCCTGAGCCTGGCCCTGACCCTGACCCGACCCTAAGCCTGGCCCTGACCCTGCACCTCGCCCTGACCCTGTATGCGACCCCACCTAACCCTGACCCTGTGTGCGACCCTGCACCCGCCCATCAGGCTCTTCGGTCTGCACGCCAGGTCGCCCCTGGTGGCTCAGTGGAGAATGTTCCTCACACAGTAAACAGCCGCCCAGAGTTGCAATTCTCACTCTGAGCAGAAAAAGGGGGCTTTGTGTGCGAGTGGCTCAACGGTGCTTCTGACCCCCTCCCAGCAGGTCAGCACAGCTGCTATCTGGTAGTGTCGGGCAGGGTGGACAGGCCCCAGAGAGACTGGACATCTGTATCCCCAGCATTCACATGTTGAGTCCTGGCCCCAGTGGGGGTGACAGGAGGGGGCTGTGGGGGAAAGCTCATGAGGGTGGGGCTCCATGAATGGATCAGTGCCCTGATAAGCACATGCAGGAGCAAACCCGTCCTGGGGCCACATCCACCCTTGGCTGCCGTGTGCCACTCGTGGCGTCAGCTGTCCTCCCAGGGCAGGAACCTGACCTGCCAAGCTCTCCCTCCAAGCCAGGGCAACGGCACCTATGGTGCACACGGGGGGGTGTCACTGACCTTCAGAAGCAGGGCTGAGACCCCTCAGAGGACAGAAGGAAACTGTCCCCACCTCCCCAGTGACCCCCACCACCAGCACCACCACAGACCCTGCCCAGGAACCCCACAGGCGCCCAGGACCAAAGGCCTCAGCTGCCAGAACTGTCCAGGCATCGAAACCTGAACAGGTGCCACCATCCCCAGGTCCTAAGAAAGCATTTTCTTCCAGTCATGTTAAGATGTAACACGCAGCACTGGATAAATGTAGGGGTACAGCACCATGATCTGACTGGTATCATGAAATGACTGTCACCATAATCTCAGAGAACATCCATCACATCTTGTGAGTACACAAAGAAGTAGAAAAATGTAATTTTCCTTGTGATGAGAGCCTTCAGGATTTACCGTCTTAACAGCTTTCATACATAAGAAACAGCAATGCTGACTGTATTTATCGTGCTATACCTCACATTCTTAGTATTGGTTTATCCTGTTATTGGAAGTTCGTACCTTCGGCCTCCTTCATCGCATTCCCCCTCCTCCCACCCCACCCCTACCTCTAGTAACCACAAATCTGGTCCCTTTTTCTGTGAGTTTTATTCTTTGTTTTTTGAAATGCAGCACCATGTTAGTTCCTGATACACAGCATAGGGATCTGATGTTTCAAACTGATCAACACGATAAGTCTAGTTACAATATGTACCGTACAAAGAGGCTACACAATTATTCCTGGATTCCCCACACTAAGTTTCATTCCCATGACTCTCATTTTGCAGCTGGCAGTCCATACCTCCTTATCTCCCGAACTTATTTCTCACCCCCATCCCCAGTCCCCTCTGCAGACACTTGTTTGTATCTATGACTCTGTTTCCATCTTGTTATGCTTGTTCATTTGTTTTGATTTTTAGGTTCAACATACAAGTGGAGTCATACAGCACTTTTCTTTTTCTGTCTGACTTACATGTTATCGCAGATTTCAAGATTTCATTCTTTGTTACACTGGAGTGGTATTTCAGTATACATACGCATGGCATCCTCTCTGCTGAAGGACACTTCGGCTGCTGCCATGTGTCGGCTGTTGTAAATAGTCTGGCAGTGAGCGTGGGGGTGCGTGTGTCTGTTTGAATTAGTGTTGTCGTTTTCCTCGGATAATACCCAGGAGGGCGCCGCTGGGCCCTGTGCTAGCCGCACGTTGAGTCTGTGAGGATACTCCATACTGTTCATAGCGGCTGCACCAGTCTGTCCCCGCCGGCAGCACACAGGGCTGCCTTGCTCTGCTTCCTTCTCTCTCCCTTCTCCCTTCTCTCTTTCCTCGAAACCTCGCTGCTTCCTGCCTGATGATAGCCACTGGGACAGGTGCCAGGTGATAACTCACTGCGGTTTTGCTGTGCATTTCTCTGCTGATTAGTGATGCCGAGCATCTTTTCATGTGCCCGATGGCCATCTGTATGTCTTTCTTGGAAGACAGATCCTCTGCCCATTTTTCAACCACATTAATAGACGTTTTTTGAGCCATTGTAGATTCACAGCAAAACTGGGTGAAAAATACAGAAAAAATACCATGTACTCCCTGTTGCCACACACCAGCCCCACCACTATGAGTCCATGGTTTCCATTGGGGTTCACTCTTGGTGTTGGACAGTCTGTGGATTTAGACAAATATATGACCTGTGTCCACCAGGACAGTGACATGTAGAGCAGTCTCACGGCCCTGAGAATCCTCTGTGCTCCCTCGGGTCACCCCTTGTCTTCCCTCAGCCCCTAGCCACCTCTCATCTTCTTACTGTATCCATAGTTGTGCCCTTTCCAGCATGTCCTAACATTGGAATCACACAGAATGCAGACCTTTCATATTTTTTGTTGTTCAGTTGCTCAGTCATGTCCAACTCTTAGAGACCCCACAGACTGCAGCACGCCAGGCTTCCCTGTCCTTCACCATTTCCCAGAGCTTGCTCAAACTCATGTCCATTGAGTCGGTGATGCTATCCAATCATCTCATCCTCTGTCGTCCCCTTCTCCTTCCACCTTCAATCTTTCCCAGCATCAGGGTCTTTTCTAATGAATTGGCTCTTCACATCAGGTGGCCAGAGTATTGGAGCTTTAGCTTTAGCATCAGTCCTTCCGATGAATATTCAGGACTGATATTCTTTAGGATGGACTGGTTGTATCTCCTCACAGTCCAAGGGACTCTCAAGAGTTCTCCAGCACTACAGTTCAAAAGCATCAATTCTTCAGCACTCAGCTTTCTTTATGGTCCAGCTCTCACATCCATACATGACTACTGGAAAAACCATAACTTTCATTAAATGGACCTTTGTTGGCAAAGTAATGCCTCTGCTTTTTAATATGCTGTCTAGATTAGTCATAGCTTTTCTTTCAAGGAGCAAGGGTCTTATAATTTCAAGGCTGTAGCCACCATCTGCAGTGATTTTGGAGCCCTCCAAAATAAAGTCTGTCACTGTTTCCCTTGTTTCCCCAGCTATTTGCCATGAAGTGATGGGACCGGATGCCATGATCTTAGTTTTCTGAATGTTGAGTTTTAAACCAGCTTTTTCACTCTCACCTTTCACTTTCATCAAGAGGCTCTTTAGTACCTCTTCACTTTCTGCCATAAGGGTGGTATCAACTGCATATCTGAGGTTATTGATATTTCCCCTGGCAATCTTGATTCCAGCTTGTGCTTCATCCAGCCTGGCATTTCTCTTAATGTACTCTGCATATAAGTTAAATAAGCAGGGTGACAATATACAGCCTTGATGTACTCCTTTCCTGACTTTTGAACCAGACTTTTATTCCATGCCCAGTTCTAACTGTTGCTTCTTGACCTGCATACAGGTTTCTCCAGGAGGCAGGTCAGGTGTCATGGTATTCCCATTTCTTGAAGAATTTTCCAGTTTGTTGTGATCCACACAAAGACTTTGGCATAGTCAATGAAGCAGATGTTCTTCTGGAATTCTCTTGCTTTCTTTATGATCCAAAGGTGTTGTCAATTTGATCTCTGGTTCCTCTTCCTTTTCTAAATCCACCTTGAACATATAGAAGTTCTGGGTTCACATACTGTTGAAACCTAGCTTGGAGAATTTTGAGCATTACTTTGATAGCATATGCAATTGTGTGGTAGTATGAACATTCTTTGACATTGCCCTTTTTGGAGATTGGAATGAAAACTGACATTTTCCAGACCTGTGGCCACTGCTGAGTTTTCCAAATTTGCTGACATACTGAGTGCAGCACTTTCACAGCATCATCTTTTAGGATTTGAAACAGCTCAGCTGAAATTCCATCACAGATTTTTTTAACTGTCAGCAAACACTCACGTAAACTGTCGCTAGAGCCTCATGGGCCCTCAGGAGCATGTGCCCCCAGTTCTGAATTACGGGGGGCTTCTCCCGGCCCCGCTTCATCGGGAAGAGCCGCCCCTGCCCCTGCCCCGCCCAGAGGTCTCTGCGGCTCTAATTATGCATGTGTCCAGCAGGACCCCAGCGCTATGCCCAGGCCCACCTCCCAGGATCTGGCCGGCTACTGGGACATGCTGCAGCTGTCTGTTCAGGACGTCAGCATGAAGTTTGACGAGTTGCACCAGCTGAAACTCAGCGACTGGAAGGTGGTCGAGTCCCCGGAGAGGAAGGTAAGCCCCTGCTGCATCCCCCACAGAGCCCACCGCCCCGTCCCTGCCCACAATCCCTGCACATGCTCCAAGTGCCACGTTAGCATGCACGTCTCAGTCTGCAATTAACAGGACAGGGTCTAATATCACACCTAAGCCCATGTGTGCACAACCAGGCTGGTGCTGGAGTCACCAGCACGTATAGTAAGTCCCTTTCTTGCTGACAATTCCAAGAAGACACCAACAGAACCCACGTGTAAATTCGGAGTCGCGTTTCCTGCTGGGCCCGTCCTCTGAATTATTACCACCGCTGCCCCCTTCTGTGTGTGGACTGCACTGTGGTGGTTCCCACAGGAGGCTTCAGGTTGCTTACAGTGACGCCTGTGGAGACGAGAAACACTGTTAACTTTACTGAACACTTCAAGGATGTACACCTCCTATAGAGCTGGCCCTGAGATAGGTTGAAAATGCCCATTAAGTTTGATCTGTGATTTCAGCTCTTCCCTTTAGGCATCATCTTCTCTAGGGCTGAGAAATAAGTGTGAATTAGCTATAAAGACATTGACTTCCTACGCATCTTAGACAGATATTATCAATCAAAATAACAAACACAGTCTATCCGAGATACTTTGGGACAGGGGAGTAGCGAGGGTGTACATCTGGATAATTAGCAAGCAAACCATCCTCATCCTTTTTCCCTACAATGTGCCTCCTGTGGTCCAGGCTGGAGACCATCGCTTGATCCCAGGTGCTGACGAAGTCCTTGTCACCGCAGACAGGGGGTGGAGGGGCGTGCAAACAACCAGGTTGAGCGTGAGCAAGTCCAGGACGTCTATGGTTTGGTCGTGAATGAAGGCGATCATATGTAATGATTCCCAGTGAAAAAGTTATTCTAGGAAACCACTAAAAATCCAACTTTTAAACTAGTCTGAAGATACGTTAAAGCCCTTCCCATTTTCCATTCTTCTGTACCTGACCGCTAATATCACCCTCTACTAGCTCTACGTAGCGGTAGTCCTGAGTGAACATGGTGTCCTGCGGAGGGCGCAGCACCCTGCCCTGGAACGCAGCCCGAGCTCCCTGTCCTGCCCCCGGGGCCCAGGTCCTCGCAGACAGTTCCTGCGGGGCCACCGCCCCCACCCCCCGCCGCAGGACGGCTGTGAGCCTGTGCGGACTTAGAGTGTGAGTGGAGGCTCCCACAAGGGCTGGTTTCACTGCTGCGTGTTTCAGAGGCCCGGAAGGCGTGCAAAGAGACAAGTACAGTCCCGCACTCAGGGCAGGAGTTACATTCTAGAATAGCTGGAAGTCTCGGCAAAGTACCCCAACTGACCCCTGCCATCAAGTCGGGAAGGTCATTGCTTCTGGCCCTAAGAGCAAAGTTCCAAACCGAGGTTATCTTCCTGCCAAAAACAGTAGGACAGACGTCGGGTTCTGCCATGTGTCCACTGAACCCGCCATGGTGGCCAGGCCTGGGCACCCTGGCTCCTTCGAGTCCTTTTGGAGGCTGAAAGGGGAAGGATAGATGAAGGCTTCCCCAGCAGCTGGGCATGTGGCTCAGAGAAGGCCACGCCCCTTTCCAGCAAGGACTCCGGGTGACCCGTCCCTCCCACCTGAGCAGGTCTGGTGTGTGATCCCGGCCCAGCAGACAGAGGGGCGCGAGGCGGGACGCAGGCCTCTCCCGTGCCCCGGGCGCCTGCCAGCTCCCGTGTTCCTTTGCTGCGGAATCGGGCAGTCTCTCCCTTTCTGGAAAAGGCGTACTCGGATCTTGGGGCTGTGGTTGGAGAACAGAGCTGAGAGTCGGAGCCAGTTATTCACATCCGATTCCCATGCAAGTGAAAAGCCGTAGGTGGTTAAGCCGAGGGGTGTGAGGCCCGCGGCAGAGGACTTGAGGTGGTTTCCACGTCCTCGGACCTTGCGGTCTGTTGAATAGCTTAGTGCCTCGAGCTGTCAGGGGGCGTCGTGCAGGCCCCCCGTGAAGGTGAGCGGGTGTGCGTTTGTGAGGGAGCGTTCACCCAGCAGCAGGGTCAGAACGGTGCCTCCACCAAGACGGAGGCCCAGGTTCCTGTGCCCGGAGGCTTCCTGCCCGGGGGACCAGGCGGCACCGCGGGCCCGGCGGGCAGGGCACAGCCCCGTGGGGGTGGGAGGGGGTGGGCCATGGGGAGGGTGAGGCTGATCTGACCCCCAACTCTTGACTTGTGATGCTTTTCAGGAAGAAAGAAAGGTCCCCCTCCAATACCAAAGAAGCCCCCCAGAGGGAAACTCCCCATCACCAGAGAGAAGTCTCTGGACCTGCCGGACAGACAGCGGCAGGAGGCGCGGAGGCGGCTGGCGGCGGCCAAGAGGGCGGCGTCCTTCCGCCAGAGCTCGGCCAGCGAGCGGGCCGACAGCATCGAGATCTACATCCCCGAGGCCCAGACGCGGCTCTAGGGGCGGGCCGCGCCCCGCCCGGGGAGCCTTAGCACGCCGAGCCGCCCCCTCGTCACTCCCGCCTCAGTCCTCCAGCGAGTCTGTCCCGCCTTCATGTTTGTGCCATAAACACCCTGGAGCGCCCAGACAGCCGAGCTCACGGCCACAGCGACTTCTCCCAGACAGCCCGGACGCCCACCCCGGGGCCGGAGCGGCGTGGGGACCCCTGACGCACCCTTCTGTTCCCAGAGGGGGTCGAGGAAACCGCTCGAGATGGAACCCAGTTCACACTTTGTTATTTATATTTTTATAAAATCGTGTGATATTAGAGGCGAGAATAACAAACAACTGTGAAAGGGTGCGTGTCAGCACTCTCAAGGCATTAGATACCCCAAGAAGGTGCTACAGCTTGAGCGCAGCAAAGGAAGACCCCCACCCCGCCTGGGGTCCCTGTGCCCTGAGCCCGGCGACCCCTTCACATGGTTCCTGTGCCAAGTCCATGGTGATGAGGAGTCGTCTCTGCAGCCACCAAGCTCCCCGCCTCGCGCTTCTCTGGAAACCTAGGGTGGAAGACCCCCAAACTCAGCACAGCATCTCCACGGCCAGAAGTCAGCTGAGTGTCCGTCCACACAGGGAGAGACAGACCGAAACAGAGAGTCTTAAGAGAGGCCGACTCTTCTGTAGCAGGGGTAGAAAGAGAACACAGTTGTCCTTAATCAGATAAAAGAGTCGTTTATTTTTTAGCCCTTTGTAACTTAAACTATCACCCACGGTTCTGTCTTTAAGTTTCACCCTTTATGCTCCATGTGATTTTTTTTTTTAATAGATGTATATATATTCTCAAATGCTCTATCAGTTGACTTTCCAGGGTATCCTTTAAAAAAACAAAACAAAAAAATGTTGCTTGTTTAAAATGACAGTTGTGATGCTGTAAAAAGTTTAAGAAATATGAATGTGTGTGGTAAGTATATCTCAGTTTAAATGGTAAAGAAGAAATGTGGTTTACATTGTATTTTTCCAGAATTCTTTTGTTCTATGCAGTACAGCTGAAGTCCAGAATATATTTCTTGCCTGTTTTTGACATGACAAAAAAAAAAAAAAAAAAAAGGTCACATTGTGCTTTCCAGCTGTGGACTTTCAGAAAAGTAATTCGTTTTCGTGATTCTGATTGGCACAGAGAAAAATAGGAAGGTCTCTAATGGAAGGTTTCCCACTCATCTCGTTAAATTTAGATGCTGGGACCATTGTTCCAGCTGGTTGTGTGTCTGTTGAGACACCACCTCAAAGGAAGCACCCGTGGACTTACCCATTTGACCCCAGACTAGAGTCCTCGCTGTGACTCCAGGTGAAAGCAAGGGCCACAGCGTTTCCATGGGACGCCGTGTGCCCCGCAGTCCTGGGAGTGCAGGCCCCCAGCCCAGCAGCACAGACTCCCCTCCATAGCACTTTGTTTTCCTGTTTGACTTGCACTTTAAGATGCACCGCCCTCCACGCCTCTGGTGTGAGAGTCCCAGTGACGTCCTTGCACAGGCAGGAGCCTGCTGCCTGCTGTGTTTCTTTTCCTCATAGTCCACATTCCACGAAGCATGGGGTTCGTAGGAGCACAGGTGATAGCAAAGCATGTTTAGCTTCACAGTTTTACTTTTTTAAAGCTGAGTAGTTAAGAAGTCCCTGTAAGAACAAAACCCTGTAAATGGAACCTCATATTTGGTATATATTTTACCAAACAGCCTTAAAATATATTTGGAAGCAAAAATCAGTACGAATGTATATCCTTGAAAAATGCAAAAAAAAAAAAAATCCCTGAAATATTCTTCTATAAACGAGCCCTATTTCCCCAGAGTATTCTAAGCATTTTTTCTACCTAAATAAATACCTAAATCCTAAGTAGTATACAATAAAGATGCTTCTTCCTATATTTAGTGTACTCTGTTAAAGACAAATGTATTTGCAAGCATTGGCATTTTAGACTTTAAACATGATGTGGTATTAAGACGAACAGCTCTCTAGAAATAACCACAGGAAACTGGGTGTGACTCCCCGACACGGGGAGATGTAAAATGCATACGTGCTTGCAGCCTCCTCAGGTGTGCCTCACCTGGAAGCTGATGGGTTTTATCTCATTTCCTTGAACTTGTACAAAATGGCTATCAACCAACTATAAAATTAGACAACAATGATTCTAGATCCCAGATTCTCTGATCCCTACTTAAAAGTACTCACTGAATTTGGATTAATGTTTTTATGTTTTGTATACTCATTTTTTTTTATCTTAAAAACCCCCAAACTCTTGATCTGAACCATCCATAGGTGAGCAGATTCACCTAAACTAAATTTGACATCGGTTGTTGGTTGGAGGTGGGGAGCGCATACGAGCCCTATTTGATCCGCGTTGTTCCAAAGAAGTTTGTGGGGGTGGGGGCGGTGTGCGTGCGGCGGCGTCTGATGGAGTGCCACCGTGTGCAACACGACCAAGTGCAATACAGCCGTTCTCGTGGTGACATCCGTCATGAAAGGCAGACGATAAGCCATGTCTACACGTTGTTCATGTAAAGAGAAATAAAACTGTTTATACTCCTTGTGTTCCTGCGTCACACGAGCTGTTCCAGCCACACCTGCGGGCACAGAGCACACAGCTACCCGCGATCATTCCGTCATGTCGTGGGTGCAGGTCACCAAAAGACGATCTTCAGGCTTGAGAGCATGGTTGAAAACGATAACACACCGCATTCCAGGAACATCTGCGATGGAAAGGCAGTGCCACGCTGTCTGTGACCACAGACTTCCCTTCCCTGGCGATGCGGCCCGTGACCATCATAACCAGGTGCCCTTTAGAATCATTTTCCTCACGACCAACACATGGATGTTGTCGTGCTGATGGCCCTACGTGACTTTCCAAATCAGAACACAAGTATGATAAACAGGGTCCTAGTGTTTAAGAAAACCCAGAAAAGGCAAGTCTCACTTGTTCACAAGTGCGCTTTCAATGTAGTTCATCTCATACATCTTCACTGGTTATAGTTATCTTTAACATGAGAGCAGTTGCTAGTGACAGTTGTTACCACTGTTTCTCAGCAAATTGATGGGACCATCCTAGAATGAGGGATGAAGAGTTGAACTGTGGTATGATACCAAAATATTACATTTTTGTTTAAAAGGAAATGTTGATGTTTTCACCTCAAGGTCGATACTAAAGACATCCAGCATTAAATAGGAAAGTGTATGATTGGAAAAAAATATCAGGCTACATTGACAATTCCCTCTTTAAAGAAAAATAACCACCAAGTCAGTGGCCTTGCAAGGAGAGACTGTCCCTGCTGATGCCTGCAGATAGAAGTGGCCACATTTATGGCCAGAAGAAGCACGATCCAGGGCCCACAGATGTGAGGCTGCTACATTTCTTTGGGGGTCTGTGTTCCTGTTCACCTTTCCCAAGTCTGTGTGGGGCAACCACCTCTCCATCACCTTCACTGGAAGATCCCACATTGCACTTTCACGCAGGTCTTCAGCCAGGTCCAGGATGGACTTTCCTGGAAAGGAAAGGCATGGCACAGACATCCAGTCCAAGTGCCTGCAGGGGCACCAAGGACGGCTGTTCGGAGCAGCTGCCTGGTTTGCACCGAAGCATCCAGTGGCACAGAGGAAGCGGGAGAAAGGGGAAGGCCCTGTGAGAAACGCTCTGCCGTCGGCAGTACCTGGGTCCAGTCACAGGGGCTGCGAGCGCCCGAGGAGCGACCCAGGAGGCCCAGCCGAGGCTTGAGCTGCTTTGGCTGGAGAGCCTCAGCTCCTCCAGAGTCCTGTCCACTCCCGAAGGCCCCAGTACACGTCTGGAATCAGTCACCAGCTTGGGAGCTTGGAGGCCCTGCAAACCTTGGCCATGGGGCAGGGACGAGTCCCACTGAGGGTGCAGAAAGGCAGCCCCGACGGCTCAGCCTGCGGAGGGCGTGGGACGTGGGCCTCCTGCCCTTCTAAGAAGCGGCACCTTCCTGCCACGCCCCCCAACGTCAACCTGATGGCTCCATACACACCTTTAATCCCATGTGTTTCTCGGGCACCTGCTTTCTTCTCAAAGCCTGAACTGCTGGATTTATTTTTTTATTTATTGCATATTTAACATACGAATCAGGTAGTTGGAGACACTGGTTTTCAAACAGCAGCCGCTCGGGATACCTTGAGATTCTCCTTTGTTTTTATCTGCATATTTGTTTACACTTGTTTGAAAGTTTTGGTAGAAGACACTGTTCCAAAATTTGAAAATAGAAAACCTCAAGCATAAGTGACCAAGACTATAGCTGCCGCTGGTTAGCAGGAGCATTTTCACCACCGGGGCTAGAGCAACGGGCGTGGCCCCGCCAGCGCCCCCTGCACTGTCATCCACCCGTGGCGCCGGGTCACAGCAGAGCCCTGGGCCTTCACAGCAAGAGCTCCACCTGTCAGTTTACTCCATTGACAGTTGCAATAAATGTGGGCAGTGGACACGCTGTTGGGGAAGGTGCGCTTTCACGCTTGAGGAAGTGCCCTTTAGCACAGAGTGGCTGCAGAGGGCCCTGCAATCAAGAGAGAAACCCAGGAATCTCCAGTCGGCTGGCCGAGCAGCCTGGTTTCTGTTCCTACATCATCCACAACTTGTCTTGACTCCGTGTTCCTGTCTCTCCTGTTCCCGTCCCCCTCACTGACATTCTGTGAATGACTGACGGTCCTGACATCTTCTGAGCTCCCTGGAGTCAGGCTGTGAAAGTGTCCTCATTCTTGATAAAGCGGGTCCTACCTGCTCTGTGTGGGGTGCCTGTGGCGGCCCGTCAGACCCTGAGTACCAGCCTCGGCGGCCCCCTCCCGGGAAGGCCGTCTGGGCCCAGCACGAGGCTATCACAAGCTTCTTGAGGGCCCGGAAGTGGAGCGAACACTGAGGGGACCTTTCTTTGTTTTCTCGGGCTTTGACAACAAGTGTTTCTGAATGTTTCCCTGAACAAGGACCGGGCACCCTCAGAACGAGACCGTGTTCTCACCACTGCTTGGGCACATCCGCATCTTAGGGAAAATGACAAGATCTTAAGTGAAACAGGAAAGTGACAAGGAAAAAATAATTTGGAAGCAGAAAACAGCATGTGGGACCGTGCCAGGGACGGAATTAGATGTCCTGACCAGAATCGCTGGAGGCTGGTGAGGGCGACACCCCCTCGCCTGGTCTTGGCCGTGCGTCCTGACCCCTCTGTACCTCAGAGAAGGCCGGGTGGTCCGGGAGAACTCTCCGAGCAGCTGCCATCTTTTCATCCTTTCAGCATCGAGAAATCCCCGTGATTTTCCCGGTTGCTGTCCTAACCCTGGCGTTCTGATCCAGCATTAAAAAGAATTATTTCAAGTTTCAGTCTAAACTCTTGAAGCTAACTTCCTTGCAGAGGAAAGTTAGTTACCTACCACAACACCACTTTTTAAAAGATTTTGTATACACACACACACACAAAAATAACAGGGGTTTACCTCCCTACTTTCTTAGATTTTATGTGACTCTTCATTATGGGTGCTTATTCTGAACCTGAAAGCCTTGGAAACGCGAGCTTTCACGTCCTCGGTGATGAAGGACCGGTCTCTGCAGTGTGTGTACACGGTTCCGTCTCTCCAGCAGATGAGATGAGAGGTCAGTCTGTGCTGGCAACCGGGAAGCAGGGAGGCTGTTTGTGGTGCCGCCTCCCGGAGGCCACGCACCTGCTCTTCGGTTACCCCCTCCCCACCCCCACGGCCCAGCCCATCGCTTTGCCTTGACCACATCACTTTAAAGGGCTCAGCACGTCCGTCTCTCTCCCTTCACTTCACACCTGGTTTACCAAATTCAAAAAGTTTCCCCTCGCCAGTAGTTAACTCCAAGCTACTTTTGAACTCTGATTTCCAAATGGTGTCCCCTCCGTACGGGTTCTCCCTGCCTGGAGAGCAGTCCACACGCCCACCCCCCCATGTCGCATGCCAAAACACCCAGCTGTGGCCTAAGGACTAAAGGAAATGCCTCCTACAGAAATTCAAGGGATGTTAGAACCAGGAAACTAGCTGTTTTAGTTAAAGTTTAAAAAAAAAAAGTATATAAATATATATATAGATGATATATATACATATGGAATCATATAAACCACAGAGCGCCAAATATTCTACATCTGTACAGAATCATTCTTCCCTGAATTAAACTATTTTAGGAATTCTCCTTCTCATGCTTTTCTGGTTCTTTTGGTAAGTTCTCTTCAGGAGCATGCAGGATGCCTACTCTGAATGTACAGGGTGCAGTCTACACCACATTCTTCCTTCTTGTGGATAAGTTCTGATCAGATGTTGGTCATCACTTCAGGGCACTGAAGGATGGTGTTCCCTGGGTTCTTTTCTCTCCTGACTCTTTTTACACTCTTTACTGGCTTCAATCCAGGATAATGCCTCTCTCATCTGATTTCTGTACTGCTGATGTTCACCTCCTGTAAAATAGTTCGGCAATTAAATTTTTGGAGAAAAGGAATGTTTTCTTTTCATTGGAGTGAATCCTCGTGTGATTTTTAAACTCAGAATCTTTATATAGACCAAAGAGTTTTATCCAGAAAACTGCACCCTTCCCCTCAGGATATATATTTCCTTGTTGGAACAGCGTCAACTCCTCTATCTGCTAAAAAGAATCGGACGTTTATTAAGGCGACAGGTTTCAAATGTACGCGAAAATGGCACAGATTAAAACGAGTTTCAAACGAATCAATCTGGCGGTACTTAGTCGGTGCTCGTCTTAGGTTCCCTGGAGGGGCAGGAGCAGCGGCGCAGGGCGCGGGAGGGTCCGCGGCTCAGCGCGGGGGCCGAGGCCCGGAGGGCGGCCCCTCGCCGTCAGCGCTGCGACCGGGACGCCCCCCTGCCGGGCCCGCGGGAGCGCGGACCGCGCTGCCCGAGCCTCGCCGACCTCCCGCCGTCCTCCCCGCGTCCCCAGGTAAGTCCGCGCGGCGGGCGGAGCGCCTCCGGCCGGGTGCGCCCCTGGCGGGTTGTGCCGGGAGGGGGGTGGTGAGAACCCCTGAGGTTCGGGGGTTCTGGGCGAGGGGCTGACGGAGAAGCCGGCCCGGTACGGATCCCTGAGTCAGCTCAGCTGAGAACGGGCAGGGGGCACACGTCTTCAGTTGTGAGACGCTGTTTCTAAATGAGTACGCAGACCCGCTGCCTCAGCCTTCACTCACCCGACTGCTCTCTCTCCTTCCAGAATCAGCTTTTATTTGGAGAGTAGTCGATGCGCAGTGCTGTTAGCTTCTGCTGCACAGCAGGGTGAGGCAGCTGTGCATATGCACGTGTCTCCTCCTCTTCAGCTCCCGTTCTGTTGCAGGTCATTGCAGAGTGCTGTGTAGAGCTCCGGCGCCAGACGGTAGGTCCTTCTCACCTACTCTTTTATAGTATCTGCATGCATCAATTCCAGGCTCCCAGCTTGCCCCTCCCCTCTTACGTCCCTGGTAACCATACGCTTGTCTTCCCCATCTGTGACTCTGTTTCCGTTTTGTAAAGAAGTTCATTTCTACCATTTCCTTAGATTCCTCATACAAGCAGTGTCGCAGGGAGGGCAGTTGCCTCTGCCTGACCGCACAGTGTGGCAGTCTCTAGGCTCATCCACGCGCCGCAGGTGGCATTACTTTGTTCTTTTAATGACTGAGTGATATTGCCTTGTGCATATGTACCACATCTTACTTATCCATTTGTCTGTTGATAGACATTTAGACTGCTTCCATGTCTTGGCTATTCTAATAGTGCTGCAGTGAACATTGGGTTACATGTATATTTTCAAATTATGGTTTTCTCTGGATATTTGTCCAGGAGTGGGATTGCTCGGTCATATGGTAGTTCAATTTTTAGTTTTCAAAGGTGCCTCCATACTGTTCTCCATAGTAGCTGTACCAATTTACATTCCTATCAACAGTGCAGGAGGGTTCCCTTTATTGCACACCCTCTCCAACGTTGTTTATTGAATTTTTGATGATGGCTATTCTGTTGGGTGTGAGGTTATACCTCATTGTGGTTTTGATTTGCATTTCTCTGATAAATTAGTGATGCTGAGCATCTTTTCATGTGCTTTTTAGTCCTCCTTATGTCTTCTTTGGAGAAATCTCTATTTCCATCTTCTGCCCACTTTTTTGATTGTGTTGTGTTTTGTTTTACATTGAGCTGCATGAGCTGTCGGTATATTCTGGAGATTAATCTCCTGTGGGTCACTTTGTTTGCAAATATCTTCTCCCAACCCCATTCTGTGGGTTGTCTTTTTGTTTTATGACTTCCTTGGCTGTTAAAAAGCTTTTAAGTTTAATTAGATCCCATTTGTTTATTTTGTTTTCATTTTCATTACTGTAGGAAGTGGATCAAAAAAGATATTGCTGCTATTTACGTCACAGAGTGTTCTGCCTATATTTTCCTCTAAGAGATTTATAGTGTCAGGTCTTGCATTTAGGTGTGTAATGCATTTTGAGTTTGTTTTTGTGTGTGGCAATAGGTAATGTTCTATTAATAATTTCATTCTTTTACATGTAGCTGTGCAGTTTTCACTACACCACTGAAGATGGTCTCTGCTCCATTGTATCTTCTCACCTCCTTTGTCATAGATTATATCATCACCCTTTCTTTCTAACACACCTAAACAAAAAGAAAGCTTTATACATTTTTCTTTTTAATCCTATAATCCTTCCATGAAAGCTTTTATTCACTTGGCATTTCACTGAAAACTTTAGCCTTTAGCCACATCAGGGCTCAATAAAAGTGTATGGAAAGTTGTATGGCATTCATTTTCGATGTGTCGATTACTGGTTCATCAGTTGTGACAGATGTACCATGTCCATGAGGATGTAAGCAGCTGGGGAGCTGGGAGGAGCAGTGAAAAGCTACATGTGAGCTCCTTACTTTAAACTCCACTCTATTTTTCTGTAAACCAAAATGTTCCCCAAAATAGCCTATGAACTCAAACATGAAAGCAGGAAAGCGAAGTTGCTCAGTCGTGTCCGACTCTTTGCAACCCCATAGATTGTAGCCCAACAGGCTCTTCCATCCGTGGGACTTTCTAGGCAAGAATACTGGAGTGGGTTGCCATTTCCTTCCCAAGGGGATCTTCCTGACCCAGAGATCGAACCTGAGTCTCCCACATTGCAGGCAGACGCTTTACCATCTGAGCCACCAGGGAATCCCAAACAGTGACAAAAAGTCAGATGCCACAGTTTAGATGTTTTCAGCTTGTTTTCCATTAAAAGTTTTAAATGAGCTGCCTTGTGAAAAGTAGGACGTTGGAAAATTTTCTGCACCTTTATTTTTGTTTCGTGAGCTCTTAAGTTATCATCCCTTAATATATTCAGATAATTGTAACTTGCTTTGTAATTAAAGTGAAAGGCAGACAAAGATGCTGTGTCAGGAATGAAGCAAAGGTTTTCAAAGCTTCAAGCTGTGGCCCCAGACAAGTAACACCCCTGGAGTTCCTAGGAGTGCTCCCTAGACTTGTGGCGCTTTAGAATCCACTGATGGATTTCCCCCAAACAATTAGAGTCCAGGGCCCATGAAAATCCATTTCCAAACCATCTCATTACACTGCTATGGTCTTCTACGATTGAGTGTGAAAAATTCAATTTTATACCCACAGCAAGCTGTGCAAAGCCGTGATTCAGTGACAACGCAGAGCACGTTCAAAACACAGGGACTTCGTCCCCAGGACCCAGCCTGGCGACAGACACCCCTGTGCTGAGAAACCCCCAGGGCCCTCCCTCTCCAGCCCAGGTCCTCTGGCCCCTTCCCCCCTCCACCCCCAGGCTCTCCCCACGCAGCCCCCACAGGAAGCCCCCAGCCTGCTTGGGAGCTGGAGTCCTTCCCGCCCAGGTCAGCACCACATTTCTGCCCTGGGCACCGAGTGGGAGATCCGATTTAAAAGAAAGAGAGTCATGGACCTGGCCCTTGTGCTCAACTGCAGGCCATGGATTTTCCTTTACTTCGCCTATAGGCTGGCAGCTAGCCTGTTGCTGGTTTGGTGGTGCTGGTCAGATGCGAGGCCTCTGGGTTAGAAAAGCCCGTTACTCCCACACAGGAGATGCGTGGGCACTGGGGTGCGGCTCCGTCCCACCTTGTGCGGGGCTGTGCAGGGCTGCAGGTGGAGGCTGTGTGTGCTGCGCTGGCTGCACAGCTGGGGACAGTGAATGAGGGACCTGGGCTCATCAACAGCTCAGGAGGGAAGCCCTGGGCCAGTAGGAGACCCTGCCTTGTCCTGGAGACCGTGGACAGCGGGCCAGGGCCTGAGTGATGGCCCCGGAACAGGCAGTGGGCATCATTGTCTTGGCACACACAACATGGGGAGGGCGGAGGCATGGCTGGTCCCCAGGGCACCTTCATAGCATTGAGTGTTGTTCTGAAACAAGACATTCCGGGTACATGCTGAGGTCATTTGGCAACAGGGTTTTTGGTTTTCTGTTTTTTGCTCTGGTTATTCCATTTCCTTTTTTCTGTGTCAAACCACACTTTTCCCCGTGAGTTCCTTCCTGTGGTCACAGACAAGACCAAGTCTCCTGGGCCACGTGATCTGAGCCACAGGGGAGTCTGGACCCTGCCTGGTCTGCTGGCCGAGCCGGCAAGGCCCCCCCGCACCACACAGCTGAGATAACGCCCGGGACGGAGCCCTGTGTTCGCAGGTGACTTTCCTGCACCAGCATTAGAATCTCATTGTCAGGGGTCTCTGACCTTCTGTGGTCCCCTTCCCCAAATTCTCCACCTCCAGCCTTTCTAGGTGATCCTTCGCTCACTAAGGCTATTGGATATTGTAATTCAGTAAAATCTTAGGGGAAAATTCAAATGTTTAGCTCTAGTAAGAGCTTTCCTGATAGCTCAGTTGGTAAGGGATAGCTCAGTTGGTAAGGAATCTGCCTGCAATGCAGGAGACCCCAGCCCGATTCCTGGGTCAGGAAGATCCACTGGAGAAGGTCAACTACCCACTCCAGTATTCTTAGGCTTCCCTGGTGGCTCAGCTAGTAGAGAATCAGCCTGAAATGCGGGAAACCTGGGTTCGATTCCTAGGTTGGGAAGATCCCCTGGAGAAGGGAAAGTTTACCCACTCCAGTATTCTGGCCTGGAGAATTCCATGGACAATATAGTCCATGGGGTTGCAAAGAGCTGGATATGACTTGAGCGACTTTCACTTCACTTCAGTAAAAGCTTGTTTTAACTGCACTCAAAGAAGAAAGCAGTTTTGTAAGATATTAAACCACAGAAAGTTGTAGAACCTCCCGCAGCCCTCACCCCACAGCAGTTTCCCCAGGAAATAGTGTCAGGTTGTCTTCACTTGAAACGGGACAATGAGGCGTCCAGGGCTGAGACAGGGGCCTGGTGTTCGAGCTTAGCCATTGCCTGCACACACCAAGGCTGTGCCCTCCATGATAACCACGAAGAGACAGGACAGGCACCTTCATTTGAATTAAGTAGCCGAGGCCCAGCAAATCTGCTTTGCATATTTATGCATAATAAGGAGCTGCCCAGGGCCAACAACTTAAGCAACAACTCGTCACAGTAGAAAGGCTACAGGGGTGTTTTTGGCTGCAGGCAGATGGAACTGGATTCACCAGATCATAATGATGCAAAGGACTGACTGATTAGAAAAGACCCTGATGCTGGGAAAGATTGAAGGCAGGAGAGGGGGACAACAGAGGATGAGATGGTTGGATGGCATCACTGACTCAATAAACATGAGTTTGAACAGACTCTGGGAGTTGGTGATGGACAGGGAGGCCTGGCATGCTGCAGTCCTTGGGGTTGCAAAGAGTCACACTCAACTGAGCAATGAACGACTGAACAAAAAGGTGAAGAGCATTGCAATGCTAGGATAGTCCGCCAGAGGGCAGTAGCCCCCTACCCAGGGCTCAGCTGTAAACACTGAGGTTAAACTGATCTTTAAGTTAAAAAGGAAAGCCAGGGTCATTTTTATATTGATCTTTGTTCAAGGATGTTGAATAAACAGGGATTGGTAAAACAGTGTTATACTTGAACATGTAAACAGTTTGAGACAAGCTGTCACAAAGTTACCTGGAAGCAGGAAATGCGGTTTATATTCTGTAACCAGCAGTTGTCTAACAGGAGAAGCGAACCTCATGTTGGGTTAGCAAGGACATCCGCAGCTTTGGGTTACATATTTAAGATTTAATTCTTGTTTTAACTCAAACTATTTTATTTTTTCAAGTTCACATTTATGTTTCAAATGTCTTAGTCATTCTACACTTCAGGGAAGAAAAGGAAATAGAGAAAGAGGGGGTGATTTAGGCACAAAATGGGAAAAGTAATGAGAACCGCAGTCCTGCCGCACCATAGCCCACGCTGGTCTCGGGGCAGGAGGTTAACAGGGGCCTTTTCTCCTAATGCAGTCGCTTTGTTCCTGAAGAAGCGGAAAGATCAAAACTCGTGAGGGATTGTGCTGGGCCTTCAAGTAAGGTGACAGAGCTGAGTGAGGCCCCCGCAGGTTCTCAGCACACCCTCACAGCTGGTCCTGAAGCCTCGCCCCCAAAACCACCTCCTCCACCATCTGAGAGCCCTGCACACACACACACACACACACACACACACACACACACACACACCCCCACGCCCCTCCCCCAGGGCTCTGTCAGTGCAACCAGGACTGAATTGTTACTGACGACTGACTTGCTACTCATCTCACATTTCTTTAGTCAGTTTGAAGCAAGTGTACAAAGTAATGTCCAATTTGCCATTCTAAACACAAAACATGCTCTATTCACTGTCTGATTTAGAGGCGGCTTACCAAAAACAACCCCCCAAATCCAGCCCCTGACTGGATTCAAAGGATTTGCCCAACCCACACACCGGCCAAGAGTTAAAGAAAATACACCCAGATTCTCAAATCGTCCGTGCAGTATTTTTAGGTGCAATAATCAGCATCCGGTTGAAAACCTGTTGGCAGAGATAATAACAGGAAAAGGAACCAAAACCCGTTTCTAGTGAAAAAAAAAAAAAAAAAAACAGTTCCATGGGAATTCCAGAAGTCAGAGTTAGGAGATATGTTCCCTAAAAATACACGTGATTCTGTGTTCAGAGCAGATGGAGTCTCACCAGTGAAGTGAAAACCATATATATGGAACTAAAAATTCTAGAAAGAAAACATGTAATGACCCAAACTGAGAACTCTAAGCAGATCATACATCACAGAGGAGAGGAATTTATAGAAAGGGAGACACGCGAGAAAAGAGGATGTGAGGCAGAGAGAAGAGCAGATTGAACACTCCCAGAACTGGGGTCCCTCGAGAAGAGGCAAAAACGACTCCGCAGAAGCCAATCGAAGACGTGAAGCTTCAGGAAGCCCCCGGGGCGCGGAGCCGGTGGACGCGGACTCCAGGGCGCAGAGCTGCCGCTGCTGGGGTCGGCGCCAACAGAGAAGGCGGGAGCAGAAGGTATTGGGGGGGCGCAGGAGGGGCCCGCTAACGTGCTTCCTGTCCCCCCACCCCACGGCCGGCTCTTCAGGGGGAGCTGGGGGTGTCCCTGCTGGGGGGTGAGCCCACCGGCCCCCAGCAGGCCTGCACGCCCCTGGGCGGGGGCGGGGAGGGCTCTTTCCAAACACTGGCCTTTCCTAGCAGCCCTCTCTCCTCTTGCTCCCGGGCCCCACCCCACTCCCCGCCCCATCCCGCCCCGCACAGCGGTCTTGCTGGCGCTTCCCTCTGGGGTGCTAAGTTCGTGCACCCAGCAGTTTGATCACAAAGCAAAACTGCTTTAAGGTTCTGTGTTTGCCAGGGGCTGGGGTTGGGGGAACTGAGTGTTTCAGCGGGGGAGAGCGTGCGTTTGGGAAGATGGAAAGTTCTGGGGATGAGGCTGGTGATGGATGGCACGTGGGAGGGGCGCGCCGTGGGAGAAGGTGCAGAGATGAGATGGGGTGTGCGGGGCCTCGGGAGGAGCCCAGGCCTCAGGGAGGCGGGCCGGTGAGCAAGCAGGCGCCCGTTCTGACAGCCCGCCCAGGGAGCGAAGCGCAGGGTGGCCTGTGAGTGCGAAGGCTCTCTAAAGCCCCAGGAGAAAACATCTCCGGGGAAACCGAACGTCTGCACGGCCGAGCCTGGCACAGGAGGTGCCCAGTATCCTGGATGAAGCGCTGGTTCTCGACGTGGTCCAAGGGCGGATGGGAAAGGATGTCCAGACGCAGGGCCCTGCAGGTGGGAGTGAGTTTACTCGGAACGGAGAGCAGAGAGAGTGTGGGCGCTGCGGGCACCGTGGGCTGACCCCCTGAAGGGCCAGGGGGAGGCCACAGGCTCCTGAACCGGTAGCCTATTTCTGCAGCCTCAAGACAAAGAAAATTCCTGCTTAAGGGTGGCGTTTCTTTCTTACGAACGGAACTATCTGGGGCCGCTCCTGCTTTCTTTATTGTTCACATGCTAATCCCCTGCTTACCATAAGAGAAGGCAGATGGGGGAATGGCTGTCTCTCACTTCCCGCCAGCTTCTCGGTGCTTTCTGGGCAGAAAGTAGCTGACGGCTCCCTAGGAGCTGGCTTTCTTTCATCTGGGCTCAGAAATTTGCATTTGAAAGAGGTTTGTTTACAGGTGGAGCGTAGAGCAGAAAATATTTCATTTCACATTCCCTCCCCGTGGTCGGAAATTCCACCGCTGCTGCTGCTGCTAAGTTGCTTCAGCCGTCGGACACTTAGGGAGACATTTCATGACCACTGTTCGTTTTTATCCCAGGGCCCCGGAGACTCCTCCCAGATCAGGTGAAAGTTCTGCACTGATCTGTCACTCTAGGTGTTAATTTCCAGATTAGGCCCATTGGTAGAGAATAAAAGATTCTCTGGATCCTCTTTCTTCTAACCTAATAGGACCCAAGCTTCCCTGGTGTCTCAGATGATAAAGCATTAGCCCACAATGCGGGAGACCCGGGTTCGATCCCTGGGTCGGGAAGAACCCGTGGAGAAGGTGAAGGACCTAAGCTACTCCACTTGGTAACAGAAAAACTCCATTTTGTAAGGTTCCAGGAAAAGAGCCTTTAAAAAATCCAAGAGCCTTTGGAAATCCCCTGACCTCCCCCCACCACCCTTGAGCCAATCGGACCCCAGACCAGAATCTCCTGACTGAACCCCATGGCCAGCCCAGGTAATGGGAACCAATCAGAACCCAACACCCAACCCTTCCACAGAAGGTAACCAATTAGACGTCTCCCAACCCGGAAACTCCTGTTTTTCAAATTTCTCCCTGGAGAATACCCTATATAAGCAATAAAACCCAGAGCTCAGGGTTCCTCCCTATAGCCCCTGCATCAGTATCGGTGGGAGCCCCAGCTTGAGCTTGGTAATAAAAACTCTCTTGCTTTTGCATCGGATATTGGCTCCCTGGTGGTGACTGGGAGATTTCGAGACTTGGGCATAACAAAGGAAATAGCAGCTCACTCCACTCTCTTGCCTGGAAAATTCCATGGACTGAAGAGCCTGATAGGCTACAGTCCATGGGGTCCCAAAGAGTCAGACACGACTGAGCGACCTCACTTTAATAGAATCCAAGAGATATTTCCCTTGCCTCTTCCCATACCTAGAATCACACTATCGCAATTATTCCGTATTATAAATACGATCTGGTTTTTCAAGATGTTTAGCCTTATAAAATAAACAGATTACAACAGCTAATAATGCTGTTAAAATTACAAGTAGGATTTTAAGCCATGAGCTTCCATAACCAAACCATCTTCCTAAAGATCACCAAGGCTAGGAAGTGAATCATCAGGCAGCAATCTGATTTTTCATGTGAGTCAGTAAATGTGTTACATCAGAGGATTCGTCTGGTGTGTAAACACAACATTCATTCTGAATTATAGCACAGTTGCCTCCCTGAGATGCTGTAAGAATATCAAGGGCCGTATGATTTTGTAATATAGCTTTTCTCCTCATAGAGACCTCAGAATTCAGTAGGCTAGTAGCCTAGTTGCTATCATTTAATGTCTTTTGAGTGAATTTTGTTAAGTCTTCAATATAAGAAATAACATTTTCCAATCCTACTGAAGGCACAAAAATAGCTAAGTGAGTGATCATACCAGTGAAATACAGATCTCTTGGTCCATTGGGCTCATATTGATGGTAAATGTACTAGAGTCACATCTGAGTTTGTACATAAGTGGCTTTGAGCCGAAGGGAATCCTAAAGTACACCTTCCTAGCCAGCCTGGTTTTTGGAAGCCAGGGTCATAGATTGGACCCACGAAGCCACTGAGTCCTGTTAGGTGCCAGCCAGTATATTTCTGGACATCTGACCCAATCTGTTCCACACCAATCACCGTCTTTAAGAGAAATGGTAAATTGGTTGTTTTCATAAGGCACCTAGCCTAATTTTCTAGTGTAATTAGGTTGATTGTCCTTATTATGGTTTAACTGTTCCCAGCATGAGGGGCCTTTAGGCTGAGACTACCATAGCCTGGTGTTAGCCAGATAAATACATTCCAAAACTGAGGAAGTGTCCCTCCTAATAGTCTAGAGTTTACTTTTTTATGACTGTAATTTAGCCTTTGTTCTGACTGAGCTAGAGTAACCTTAAGGGAAAATTCATATTTATGGCCAGGGTTAGAATAAGTATGTTTGATGGCCAAGTGAGTGGGTCCCATCTAGTGATGTCAGTACCAGCCCAGACAGATTATAATTTCTTTCTTCCAAAATCAACTTTGTAAGAGCCATCCAATCCGAGCCTTGGAGGAGAGAAACCCATCAGGTTAAACCAGAAGTATTGGATGCAGGTAACTGACCCAACCATTTGATTTCTAAAATTTTCATAAGATCATGCCCATGATAGAAAAACATTTGATTCATGTGCAAAAGAGTCCAAAAACTAAGGAGAAAACTTATAAACAATCATACGGGTCAGGTGCAGGGTCACTTGGGTCAGCTGTCTACTTCTGACGTCATCTTCTTCTCATCCTGGTGATGGCGTGTCATTATCAGCGTGTTGTTTTACTTACTACAGTAAGTTTCAGAAACAAATTTAGAATGATTTGTCAATACTTTGGCTAAGCCCTTTCAATAATATAGCTCCCTTAAGTAATATAGAATCATATTCATCCAATCTCATTGGTCTCCCTGTAATAATCTCAAAGGGAAACAAATGTGTTTGCCAAAAGGAATGGCTCTGAGGTTGAAGAGAACCAATGAAATAGCCTTAGGCCAAGGGAAGGAATAAGCATCCATCATTTTAGCCAACTGAGTTTGCATTGTTCCATTTGTCCTTTCCACTAACCCAGAAGACTGGGGGTGATGGAATAGAATGGAACAATGGAAATGTTGTATAATTGACCAAATTTTACACATTTCCTTAAGTTTGTCCAGAGAAATGTGTCCCTCTGTCACTGTGTAGTTCAGAGGGGATTCCCAGATGGGACTCACTCTTTCTAAAAGCAGCCTCTCTACTGATTGTGACTTTGACCCTTCTGCATGGTTGAAGATTTGAGTACAACGTAGTTAGGAAACTGGGAATATATAACATTTTAGTATAATCTCTAGAATCATGCCTGATTCTATCAGGACTTGTCAGATGTTAGGGATTCCATATAAATTATGAAATATCCATATTATCACAACCTAAAGTTTAATTTCAAGCACTTGACAATGTTTTTGAATTAAAAATGTCAAATAAACTTAGCTTAACATTAACCTCTGAGTTTCCTCAGAGGTACTTCCTTGAAGCATCCATCGCAGTCAGCTGGAGGCGAAAAAGCCTAGTTCTATTTTGATATTTGGGAGTTTTAGAAATATCAAAAGGATTTTAAAACACAGGATCAGAGGTCACTGAAACAATACCTCTCCATTTAACCAAGGTCACAGAAAAAAATAAATACGCGTCATTTAAGGACACAGAAACTCAGTTCATTCAGTCCTTTTGTTAACCTTTGTGAAGTCAGGTTTTCCATCAGCGTCCTTTAATTTCTTATCCAGTTCAGAAATTTTTATTTATCCAAGAGTCCTTTCTATAAATTTTCTTGAAAAGGAAGCATTTTTGTAAAAAAAACTTGGTTAGTGCTGTGACAACTCTTTAAGATAGTAACTCGAATTATTACTGATAACATTTTACCCAGACATGCCAGAATTGTAGGAATTCCATATAGTTTATAGGATAGCTATATTAGTAACATTTACCATACAGTGTAACCCAAGATTTATTACTTGACAATACTTCCCATGTATTCTGCATACAAAATGAACCTAATTAGTGTTACATCTCTCTTTCTAATGTTTCAGGAACCCTCTGAAGCTTCCCAAAGTTAGCTGGAAGTCAAAAGGGCTTCATTAGAATGATTTAGGAAGATTTAGAACAAAAAGATTTAGAACACTCAGGCTAGGTCATTGTGCAACAATAGCTGTTCACTTAGCCAAAGTTTAAATCTATTATCAAAGGCAGTTCAACATCTGAAGAATCTGTGTCCCTTAACAGAGAAAAGTCAAATTCTCTCTGAAAAGGTTTTGCACCAGCTTACTTTTAAATTCATTTAAAGGTAAACTTAATTAAATTTATTTTAAACTTTGTCCTAACCATGCACAACTCTTTCCTCAGGGTCCACTCTCCACACACCTTATCACTTTTTACCCGTTTCTTTGTTCTCCCATCCTGAAATAGCCACCGGTCAGTCAAACCTGCTTCCTTTTTCTTTCATAAAATGCAGTTCCATTCTTCATACCTTCTTAATTGAAAACACACATCCTATTTTCCTTAAGCAACCAACAACTGACCTTTATATTAGCATTCTATAGATCGGTGAGCATAAATACCAGTGACCATTTCTAAAAACTTTTGCTTTCTTATAGAGAACATCTCAGGTTATACCAAACATTTTCATTAATATTCTCAAATACTTTTAATTTTTTTTTTTTAGTAACTGATACATCTTTTAAATAAACATTCATCGCACAGCTTTAGAATCTTAAGTTAGCGAACATCTGCAAAGATCATTTTACTTAGACATGTCACACGAATGTATGTTCTTCGATTCTTTGTCTCGTCACAGCAAAGATGTGGAGTGACGGACGTTAAAGCCCCCCTCGGCGTGTCACAGCTCTCAGGTCTTGGATAGACCGTGTTACAGCTCTCAGGTCTCGAATGGACCATGTTATAGCTCTTAGACAAATCAGTATTACAGCTCAGTGTTACAGCTCTATTTCATTTAGAAGATAGCAGGAAAATCCATCTTCGAGGCGTGAGGGCACGTTGATCTAAAGACACGAGAAGAGCGCCCCAGTGCGCGGGAGAGAGAGCTGGCTCTGGCTCCTCTGTTTATATGTTTCTCTCTCCCTGGGCCTGTCCTGTGTAAATTGGGCCAGCCAGGAGTGTTGTTTGTTTTACCTGAGGTCCTCACTCTGGTCCTCGGACCTTCTTTTGTTCTATTTTCGTGGGCTTTTCCCTTCCTTGTCTTTTAGCCACTGCCATTTTGGACTCCTTTTCCTTTTCTACCTACCTAACATTCCCCCTCAAGAGATGGGAGGCCCAATTCTCTGGAAATAGGGGCGTCGAGGTCTTTCTGGCTACGTCCTGCTGAACTGGGACAGCAAGGGGTATTGGGCCTCCCCCTCTTGCTAGTCTCAAGCCTCAGAGTCCTTATAGTGGTCTCCATCTAAGGGTGTGTGATATTTTCCGTGGTCGGCTGCAGTTTTATATCTTTGTTGGCCTGGCACTGCATGTTATAGCTTGTTGACCTGGGCAGAGACAAAAGAGGTTAGACAATTGACAGTACATGGAATAATCATAAGCATCATCAATGTAGCATAACAAGGACTAGTAGGGGCATTAGTCAATTTTAAATTCACATCGCCAGGATGGCTCAAGTCCCTCCTTGTTCAGGAATCAGAAGATCTATCTCCTGTCTGTTTTGGAGTACAATCTCTGTCAAGTTGTGTTGGCTCTTTAGAGCTCTCCTGAGAAATCTTATCCCCAGAAACCAGTTTTGGGGGGTATTCATTAGAATGACACTCATTGGTAGTCCTGAATAGGTATCTGAGATCTCCCAGGGGCTCACAGGTGTATTGGGTGTCCTCTTCTGTCTTCTTCCATGGCTTAACCTGTGAGTAGTGAATCCAGGAGTCATGTCCTGGTACCTTGACTGCTGTGGGGGTAGAAAGTATTACGGGGTAGGGGCCCTTCCATGTGGGCTGGAGTTGAGCTTTTGGGGACCCATCTTTCCAGACTGTAATTAGGACTTGAGTCCCTGGAGCCTATAGTGGTGACTCTTTAGAATCTTTTGGGTCCTGGTGTATACCCCCCAAGCGTATATCCTGTTGGAATTGCCCAATGGCCATGGTATAAGACTGGAGGGTCTGAACCTCTTTATCTAGGGAGAGGTCATTGACATATACAAAAGGTCTCCCATATAGCATCTCATAAGGACTAAGTCCAAGCTGTTCCTTAGGGGCAATGCGGGTGCAGAGGAGAGCTATCGGTAAAGCCTCCTTCCATCCCAGGGAGGTCTCCTGGGTTATCTTTTTTATTGTTGATTTTAAGAATTGAATGGCTCTTTTTACTTTTCCGGAAGATTGAGGCCTCTAGGCACAATGGAGATAATAAGTAATGCTCAGTGCTTTCGAGACCCCTTGGGTGACCTTAGAAGTAAATGATGTCCCATTGTCACTTTGTAATGACCTGGGCAGACCAAATCTTGGAATGATTTCATGAAGCAGTTTTTTTACCACGTCCTCAGCCTTCTCAGTCCAGGTGGGAAAGCCTTTAATCCATCCTGTGAATGTATCTGTCATGACTAATAGGTATTTATACCCTTGAGAAACTGGCATCTGGGTGAAGTCCATCTGCCAGTCCTCTCCTGGGTAGGTCCCATGTCGTTGGATGGGCTGGGCCAGCTGGGATCTTCTAGCTCCTTGGGGGTTGTTTAATTGGCAAGTGGGACAAGAGGAGACCACCTGTCTTATAGTTGTTTGGAAGCCTGTTCCTCTGAAGGACCTTTCTAGTAATCTTTGGAGGGCCTTTCCTCCTAAATGAGTAGTGGCATGTAAGGAGTTAACCAACTTCCATTGGAGGTTTTCAGGCAGAAAAAGGAATCCCTCCTTTTGGAACCACCCCATATGATCTTCTTGAAAGCCCTCGCTCTTAGCTTTAAGAGTCTCACCTTCAGTATATGAAGGAGTTTCTGGCAAATTAGTCTGTGGACATAAGGTGGCAACCCCTATTAGGTCATGGTTCTGTAATGCTGCTCTCCTAGCTGCCTGATCAGCTGCTTGGTTCCCTCGTGCCACTTCTGTGTCCCCTTTTTGGTGTCCTTTACAGTGGGAGACTGAAACCTCAGTGGGCAGATGGACTGCCTCCAAGAGTCGAAGAATTTGATCACCATATTTGATTGGGGACCCTCGGGTGGTCAAGTGGCCCCTTTCTTTACAAATAGCCGCATGTGCATGTAGCACCAGAAAGGCATACTTGGAGTCAGTGTAAATGGCTATTCTTTTTCCTTTTCCCAGCTCTAAAGCTCGAGTCAGGGCTATGAGCTCAGCTAACTGGGCTGAAGTACCTGGTGGCAGAGGCTTAGCCTCTCTGGTCTCAAAATTGGAGACTACTGCATACCCGGCTCTTCTTTTTCCATCCAAGACAAAGCTGCTCCCATCAGTGTACCAGATTTCCTCAGGATTGGTCAGAGGATCTTCTGACAATCCCTCTCGGGGTTTTGTCCAGTGGTCCAAGCTTTCTAGACAAGAGTGAAAGGGGAGAGAGCCCTCGGGGGTAGGCAGGAGGGTGGCTGGGTTAACCTCACAAGAGGATATAGTGAGGCCTGGATTTTCCATCAGCATTAATTGATATCTGAGGATTCTTTGATCAGACATCCATAAATGGCCTCTCCCATTTAGGAGCTGTTTTACTTGGTGGCTGGTAAAAATAGTTAGTTTGCCCCCAAAGGAGAGTTTTAAAGCATCTTCTATCATGATTGCAATAGCTGCAAGATTTTGAAGGCAGAGGGGCCGGCCTCACGTAGTTGGATCGAGCTTTGGATAAGCAAGCTACAGGCTGGGGCTCAGATCCCAACCTTTGAGTTAACACTCCCAAGGCTGTTCCCTCTCTTTCGTGGACATGAAGTTGGAATGCCTTTTCCGGGTCTGGCAACCTCAGGGCAGGTGCCTGAGTTCAGGCCTGTTTTAGTGTAGCCTCTGCCTTCTTTTGAGGAGTTCCCCATCAGTGGGGTTGAATCGTCTCGTCCCTTTAAGCTTTCATATAAGGGCTGGGCAACTAGACCATAGTTGGGTGTCCCTATTCTACAATATCCTGTTAGCCCCAGGAAAGCTCACAATTGTTTCGAGTCGTGGGGGAGGGCAACTGGAGGATTCCTTGTACCCGATCAGAGGACAGCCTCCTGGATCCGAGTGTAATCTGCACTCCCAGGTAAGTGACCTTAGTCCTGACCCTCTGTGCCTTAGCACGGGAGACCTTATATCCCCTTTCTGCCAAGAAGTTTAGAACCTGAATTGCATGTTGTTGGGCACTTTTCTCATCTGGAGAGCAGATTAATAGGTCATCTACATATTGTAATATTTTCCCATTAGGTCCCAGATCCAGATCTAGGAGATCCCGGCTAAGGGCCTGTCCAAACAGGTGGGGGCTATCTCTGAACCCTTGAGGTAATACTGTCCAAGTCATCTGTTGGTGTTTTTCTCTTGGGGCCTCCCACTCAAAAGCAAAAAGATATTGGGATTTTTTAGCCAGTGGTATGCAAAAAAATGCATCTTTGAGATCCCAGACTGCAAACCACTTGGCACTGGGTGGGATTTCTCCCAAGATTACATAGGGGTTGGGTACTGTGGGGTGGAGGGGGACTACAGCTTTATTTATGATCCGGAGATCTTGAAACATTCGCCAGGTTCCATCTTTTTTTTTACTGAGAGGATTGGGGTGTTACATGGTGAACTGGTGGGGATCAATAGCCCACAAGCAAGGAATTTATTTATTAAAACTGTAGTCCCTCTTGACCCTCTCTGTTGAGAGGGTATTGTTTCCGGTTAGGAAACCGAGTGGGATCTCGGAGGACAATGATGACTGGTTCAGCTTGGTGGGCTCATCCAGGAATCCCCTGGTCTCACACCTGGGGGTTAATTTTGTCTTCCCATAGCTTTTGGTCACTCTCTATTGAAGGTGTAATGGGTTCTTCAGTAGTAACCAGGAGCTGTAGGGCTCTAGGGACTGAAAACCTTTCCATCAGAAGAGTGGTTCCCAGTTTAGTGAGTATATCTCTTCCCAATAAGGGAGTAAGACACTCAGGGACCACCAGAAACTGGTGGGAAAATATTTGTCCATCCCAGCAACAAAGAAGTGCTCGGGTGAATCTTTCAGTAGTTGCTTTTCTTGTAGCACCTAAAGTGGTACAGGTTTGGGAGGAGAAGGGTCCGGAGTAGGAGATCAAGACAGAGTAGGTAGCCCCTGTGTCAACCAAGAAATTCTGGGACCTACCTGCCACATCCAGTTGCACTCTTGGCTCCAGCCCCGTGATGGTTATCTGTGACAGGTGGGCTGGCTGGAGCAGGCCGCTTCAGTCCTCTTGAACCATCGTGGGGGTAGGTTTGGCGCTTGACCTTGAGGCTCTTGGGTCCCAAGGGCAGAGTGCCGGCCAATGTCCCAGTTGATGGCATTTGTGGCAAGCCCTTCTAGGAGACTTGTCACGGGTTGGACACTCTTTGGCCCAATGCCCCACCTGTCTACAGATCAGGCATTTGTCTTGTGCCTTATCCTTCAAGGACTCGGGGTTTGCCATAGGGCTTTTCTGGAGGGTGGCCAGCATCTGGGCATGCCTTGTATTCCTCTTCTTCTCCTGGGCCTTGGCCTCCTTCTCCTGTTCTGTTATAAGGTATTGGTGGCTGTGTGGACCATCTCATCTAAAGAGGCTGTGGGGTCCTGCTGTTGTAACTTAATTCTGATATCTGATGCACACTGGGACAGGAATTTGTCCTTTAAAATCACCCGTCCCTTGTAAGAGTCTAAGTCCAGATTGGTAAACTTTTGGAGTGCCTCTTTTAGCCTTTCCAGAAAGGCAGTGGGGTTCTCACTGGGCTCCTGAGTTATTGCTGAGACCCGGGCGTAGCTGATTACTTTTTGCTGGGCTACTTTCAGTCCTGCCTTTACACAGATTAGAAAATGATCTCTTTTCCAGATGTGTTCAGGGTCATTGTAACTTCAATTAGGATCGGAGGAGGGGACCGCAGTTTCCCCTACTGGGTACCTGTCACTGGACATGTGGAGCCCTGTTGCATACCTCTGGACCTCCTTTAAGACCCTAGTGTGTTCAGGGTCAGATAAAGTTTGACTAAATATGACCATGATGTCTTTCCACGTCAAGTCAAAGGCCAAGGTAATATGTTGGAATGTATCTATATATTTGCCTGGGTCATCTATATAGCTTCCCAGGTCTTGTTTGATCTGTCTTAGTTCTAACAGGGAGAAGGGCTTATGGACCCGGGTTGGTCTGAATTCTCCTCCAGTTTTAACTAAGGGACATACTCGAGCTGGCTTTTGTGGAGGTGGTGCGCCTGGATATGGGGGCACGTTTGGATACAAGGAAGGAGCACCAGGCAATTGGGGAGCGGTGGGAGGTGAGCCTCACGAAGGGGTTCCTTTTGGTTTTCTGTGCCTAACGCCGTTTGCCTAGTGGGCTCGCTTTTAGGGCGTACAACAATCTCATACTTAAGACAGAGTTCCTTCATATTCCTTAGTCGGAAGAAAATCTGGACATAGGGGATCTCTGTCCATTTCCCTTGTCTTTTACAGAATAATTTTAATTCCAGGATGGTATTGTAATTTACAGAGAAGGCAATGGCACCCCACTCCAGTACTCTTGCCTGGAAAATCCCATGGACGGAGGAGCCTGGTGGGCTGCAGTCCATGGGTTCTCAAAGAGTCGGAGATGACTGAGCAACTTCCCTTTCACTTTCACTTCCATGCATTGGAGAAGGAAATGGCAACCCACTCCAGTGTTTCTGCCTGGAGAATCCCAGGGACGGGGAGCCTGGTGGGCTGCCGTCTATGGGGTCGCACAGAGTCAGACACGACTGAAGTGACTTAGCGGCAGGGTGACTTTTGTGGTTATTCCTATAAGATCTGTTGGGAAGAGTGGTTTTTCTCTCTGCATCATCATTATCTTGATGTAAATCCGTTGTAATATGGAGGAGACAAAACTTAACAGATATTTTTAAAATAACAGAGGCCATGGATCAGTGAAAGAGTTACTATAACTAAGGATCAAGGGAGGAGTAAGAACCAAGCTACATTTGATGACAGTTCTGATTGTGGTCCAGATAGGGTCAGCGCTTGGGTCATCCTGTCCAAAGGAATGGAGCCATGTGGACTCAGAAGTAGTTGGAGGAAAGACAACCAGAACATTAATAGACAAAATAGAAAAAAATTAAGCCTGAATCCTAATTTAGATTTAACACTTCAAAGAGACTTATAGCCAGGTAGTCAGTTGTCTAGGTTTATCTAAGTAGGTCTTAACTTTTAATGCCGTTATTGATCATTACACATGTGGCTTTTTTTCCTTGTCAGTATATGATCCAGAGCAATTTCATGTCTAAACATATAACTCTGGAGAAGGAAATGGCAACCCACTCCAGTTTTCTTGCCTGGAGAATCCCCATGGACAGTGAAGATGGCAGGCCACAGTCCATGGGGTCAGAAAGAGTCAGACAGGCCTGAGGGACTAAGCACAAACATGTAACAGTTATAGGAAGAGACCTTTAAAAAGTGAGGTTTAATCACCTGCTCCTAACAGACTGTTTTTAGAATGGCTGATGGCATCCTAAGTCTGACACAGCTCAGAAAACTCAAGTTCTTAACAATACAAGGACTTGTCTGCAATCACACCATGGTACTGAAATGTGAAAACCGATTCTATTCACAGAGCCAAAGAATGAATTCTGCAAACTCGCAAACTCTCACACAGGTAAAGTTTATTTTTAAAGGCTGGAGATACAAAGCTCTCAACATAGACTCTGAGAGGGGGTGAAGAGCCCCCAAAAGGCGGGCGTTATAGCAGTTTTCTCTCTCTACTAGAAGCGATCTGTATAATTTTGATTGGCTCGCGACTTTAACATGTGTCATTTTTGACCAATCAGTTTGAATGTCTCAGTGTCCAGTTTGTCATTTTTTGGCTTTTTTGACCCTCAGTTTCTCAGTTTCCGCAGACATTGCAACACCATCACTTGACCTTTTCTCAAGACCCCAGACCATTATTTAGGGACCAAATATATGTTTAAGAGCTAATGGTCTTCTTGGAGTTTTTTTCCCCTTGAGAAGCTGGACAGCAGTTTATGATTGTCTCATCCTGATGTTGTAGGAGGGGGCCCCCTCCAGGGCCCCAAGAGAGCGGGCTCTTGTCTAACACTCGGAAAAGAATTGTCCGAGGAGACACGTGTTGACAAAGCAAGAGACTTTATTGGAAGAGGGCACTCTGCTGTGTGGCTTCCAGTCTCAGGTTTTATGGTTATGGATTAGTTTCCGGGTTGTCTTTGGCCAATCATTCTGACTCAGAGTCCTTCCTGGTGGCACACACATCGCTCAGCGAAGATGGATGTCAGAGAGAAGGATTCTGGGAGGTGTTCAGACATGTGGTGTCTCCTTTTGACCTTTCCCGAACTCTTCCGGTGGAGGCTTATTAGTTCCATGCTCCTTACCAGAACCTCCTGTTGTAAAAGAACTCATGCAAATGGTTACTAGAGAGCCTGGCCAGGGTGGGCAGTTTCAATCAGTGTGCTTCCCCTAACACTGGGTCTGAATGTTTTATGACCCTCCAGACCAGGGAGGCATTTCTCTGAATGCCTAGAAATTAGAACAATGAATGAGATGCTTACTTAAGAGAAAACATATTGAAATTAAAAGGAACTGAGGTCTCATAGTCTTATACTGTCTAGCAATTTCTGCCTCAGTGTCACCTAATTATTTCCATATCTATTCTATTTTTACTTTAACTGTAAATTTTTAACAGTCAAAGTGGCTGTCACCATCAATGATGTTAGTGTTTCTCTAGGTATGAGAAGATATTAAGAGTCAGGGCTCATAAAAATCTCCTCCCAAAACTTGCATTTCAGGATGTCTGGCTCTAGGTGAGTGATCACAGCATCGTGGTTATCTGGATCATGAAAAGCTTTTTGTATAGTTCTTCTGTGTATTTTTATCACCTCTTTCTAAGGTCATAAAGTTATAAATCATGTTTTATCAGTAAATTCAGTCCCATGTAATTGCACTTTGACTCGTAATGGCATGTCTATATTGATTAGATCAGCAAGCTTAAACAATATCAACTTAATATTGAATATTTCCCAGTCCACATGAACCTGACAGTCATTTGGTCAGTTTCTTTAACTATACGAGCTTTGGTCTTTAGAGGGGAGTTTAGAAGGATATTTCTTTTTGTACCCTGTCTGTTTTACCTACTTTTATATGAAAAGCTCTGTGATCCCCAGAGTTGGGTAAAGAAAAGGAAATCAGGCCCTTTTTCCTTCTGGGAAGATTAGAGCCGGGATTAGAGCAATGAGCTCAGGTTTCTGTGCAGAGGTGGGTGGGGAGGGGGCTTCGGTCACAGTCACCTGTTGCTCCATAGCTATTGCCTGCCACTAACCCTCCCTCCCAGGATCACTGTCGTCAGAAAAAGGTCTCAGCCAGCCTTGCTCAGGGGCTTATCTGACAGACCCAGTCAATCAAGGTGGACAGTCTCCAAACCTCCAGATGTCTCGGAGGATCTCCTGCTCAGGGAGTGAGGAAGCATGGAGAGGGAAGTAAGAACTGCTCACTCTGTGGGAATATTGGGGGTTGTCCCGGCCCAAGCACCGGTGGGTCATTTCTGGACATGAGGCCAAACGAGAAGAGAATGAAGTTTATTAGAGTGGGAGACACTCTTAGAACAGTGGGCCAGTTCGAGGGAGAGCAGAACCCTTTCACAGACGAGTAGCCAAGTTTTACAGCCTCAAGACAGAGAAAGTTCCTAATGGAAGGGTGGCAGTGGGTGATTGGTTAGGATATTATAGGGTGGGCTTCCCTGGTGGCTCAGATGGTAAAGAATCCGCCTGCAATGCGGGAGACCTGGGTTTGATCCCTGGGTTGAAAATATCCCCTGGAGAAGGGTATGGCAACCCACTCCAGTTTTCTTGCTTGGTGAATCCCCATGGATAGAAGCCTGGTGGGCTACAGCCCATGTGGTCGCAAAGAGTCAGATACGACTGAGCAACTAAGGGCAGCACAGCACAGGGTGGATAGCAGGGTGGGTATTTTACCTAATATGGGATCAGGGAGCTGGCCAGTTTAGATCTGGAGGCTCGTGGCAACAGTTGCTATGGGGCTTGGTGAGTTACAGAGATTTTACCCTGTGACTTTGGTACAGGGTTCCACAGGGGTCATCAAGGAGGATTGCTTGATATTCCCCATCCTCCCTGAGGTCATCCAGCATCCACCCCGTTGTTTTACCAGGACTAGAACTTTCTGTGGGACGGACATTGTGGCTGGCTCGCCCAAAGTGAACTCCACTGCCTCTTTTAGCAGTTCACAGGTGGCGGCTACTGCTCATAAGCAGCGGCGCCAGAGGGGTGCCCTGGTGTCCAGCTGCTTTGAAAGATAAGCTACTGGTCGGGGATTCTCTCCCACCATGCCCTGGTCCAGCCCCTGCTTCTCCTGCACATGCAATGTGAATTCTTTCTGGAGCTTGGGCAGGCTAGGGCCGTTTCAGTCATGAGTTTCAGCTTCAGAGTCTCATAAGCCTTTTGCCAATCTCCCATTCAAACCAAAGTTTCAGAACCTGTGCCTTTCAAAGCATGGTGTAATGGCTTTGCAATTAGCCCAAAGCTGGGGTATCCATATGTGACGAAATCCTGCAGTTCCTAGGAAACCCCAGTTTGGGCAGCTTTGGCCTGTGCTCTAGATTTAATTAGTTTCTCTAATTTTAAATCAGTCATTTGGCCGCCACTCAACTATAAAAACACCTCTTATAAGCCTGACACAGACAAACACACAATAGAACTGCTTAGGAAGATCAGATAGAACATTATGTCCCAAAGACACCTAGAAATGTAACTTTAAAAAGAAAAAAGTAATTTTCACCCTAAGAGGTCTTAAAGAGAGTTTCCTCAAAAAAAAAAAAATTTTTTTAAATGTTTCTGATCATCTTTGCTGTTGTTCAGTCGCTAAATCGTGTTTGACTCTTTGCAACCCCATGGGCCTCCCTGTCCATCACCAGCTCCTGGAGTTTGCTCAAACTCATGTGCATTGAGTCAGTGATGCCATCTAACCATCTCATCCTCTGTCGTCCCCTTCTCCTTCCACCTTCAATCTTTCCCAGCATCAGGGTCTTTTCTAATGAGTCAGTTCTTCGCATCAGGTGTCCAAAGGATTGGAGCTTCTGCATCAGTCCTTCTAATGAATATTCAGGGTTGATTTCCTTTAGGATTTATTAGTTTGATGTTCTTGCTGTCCAAGGGACCCTCAAGAGTCTTCTCCAACACCTCAGTTCCAAAGCATCAGTTCTTTGGCACTCGGTCTTCTTTATGGTCCAGCTCTCACATCCGTACGTGACACTGGTAAAACCATAGCTTTGACTAGACGGACCTTTGCGGGCAAAGTGATGGCTCTGCATTTTCATATGCTGTCTAGGTTTGTCATAGGGCTTCCCTCATAGCTCAGTTGGTAAAGAATCTGCCTGCAATGCAGGAGACTCTGGTTCAATTCCTGGGTTGGGAAGATCCCCTGGAGAAGGAAATGGCAACCCACTCCAGTATTCTTGCCTGGAGAATCTCATGGACAGAGGAGCCTGGTGGGCGCAGGTCCATGGGGTCGCAAGAGTCAGATACGACTTAGCGACTAAAGAGAGAGAGAGAGGTTTGTCATAGCTTTTCTTCCAAGGAGCAAGCGTCTTTTAATTTTGTGGCTACGACCACCGTCCGCAGTGACTTTGGAGCCCAAGAAAATAAAATCAGCCATTGTTTCTACTTTTCCCCTCGTTGCTTGCCATGATGTGATGGCACAGTATTCCATGATCTTTGTTTTTTTAATGTTAAGATTTAAGCCAGCTTTTTCACTCTCCTCTTTCACCTTCATCAGGAGTCTCTTTAGTTTCTCTTCACTTTCTACCATTAAAGTGGCATCGTCTTCAATTTCCTGTTAAGTCACTACTGATCATAACTGATTTGGGATACATGATGCAGTCAGCAGCAGTGAGCAGCAGCTGGAAGCAAGGTCTTAGTTTCCCAGACCGGGAGTCCTGACTGTCAGGCGAGTGCACAAAAAAAGAGACTGAGCCGGGCAGTCAGGCAAGAAAAGGAAATTTATTAGAGGGAAAAGAGAGGGTGACTGTCTCTTAAGGAGAACCAACATTCCTCCTTTCTGACGGAGTCCTTCAGTTGATTTCAGTTGCTCAATTGTGTCTGAATCTTTGCGACCCCATGGACTGCAGCACGCCAGGCCTCCCTGTCCATCACCAACTCCTGGAGTTTAATAGACTCCTGGCATTGAGTCATGGATGCCATCCAACCATCATCCTCTGTCGTCCCCTTCTCCTCCACCTTCAATCTTTCCCAACATCAGGATCTTTTCCAAGGAGTCAGTTCTTTGAATCAGATGGCCACAGTATTGGGAGTTTCAGCCTCAGCATCAGTCCTTCCAATGAACACCCAGGACTGATCTCCTTTAGGATGGACTGGTTGGATCTCCTTGCAGTACAAGGGACTCTCAAGAGTCTTCTCCAGCACCACAGTTCAAAAGCATCAATTCTTCGGCGCTCAGCCTTCTTCTCAGTCCAACTCTCACATCCATACATGACTACAGGAAAAACCATAGCCTTGACTAGACGGACCTTTGTTGGCAGAGTAATGTCTCTGCTTTTCAATATGCTGTCTAGGTTGGTGATAACTTTCCTTCCAAGGAGTAAGCATCTTTTAATTTCATGGCTGCAATCACCATCTGCAGTGATTTTGGAGCACAAAAAATAAAGTCTGACACTGTTTCCCCATCTATTTCCCATGAAGTGATGAACCGAGTGCCATGATCTTAGTTTTTGAATGTTGAGCTTTAAATCAACTTTTTTCACTCTCCTCTTTCACATTCATCAAGAGGCTCTTTAGTTCTTCTTCACTTTCTGCCTTACGGGTGGTGTCATCTGCATATCTGAGGTTATTGGTATTTCTCCCCAAAATCTTGATTCCAGCTTGTGCTTCTTCCAGCTCACCATTTCTCACAACGTACTCTGCATATAAGTTAAATAAGCAGGGTGAAAATATGCAGCCTTGACGTACTCCTTTTCCTATTTGGAACCAGTCTGTTGTTCCATGTCCAGTTCTAGCTGTTGCTTCCTGACCTGTATACAGATTTCTCCAGAGGCAGGTAAGGTGGTCTGGTATTCCCATCTCTTGAAGAATTTTCCACAGTTTTTGTGATCCAGACAGTCAAAGGCTTTGGCATAGTCAGTAAAGCAAAAATACATGTTCCTCTGGAATTCTCTTGCTTTTTCGATGATACAGCAGATGTTGGTAATTTGACCTCTGGTTCCTCTGCCTTTTCTAAAACCAGCTTGAACATCTGGATGTTCACGGTTCACATATTGCTGAAACCTGGCTTGGAGAATGTTGAGCATTACTTTACTAGCGTGTGAGATGAGTGCAATTGTGCGGTGGTTTGAGCATTCTTTGGCATTGCCTTTCTTTGGGATTGGATGAAAACGGACCTTTTCCAGTCCTGTGGCCACTGCTGAGTTTTCCAAATTTGCTGGCATATTGAGTGCAGCACTTTCACAGCCTCATCTTTCAGGATTTGAAATAGCTCAACTGGAATTCCATCACCTCCACTAGCTTTTTTCATAGTGATGCTTCCTAAGGCCCACTTGACTTCACATTCCAGGATCTCTGGCTCTAGGTGAGTGATCACATCATCATGATTATCTGGGTCATGAAGATCTTTTTGTACAGTTCTTCTGTGTATTCTTGCCACCTCTTCTTAATATCTTCTGCTTCTGTTAGGTCCAGACCATTTCTGTCCTTTATTGAGCCCATTTTTGCATGAAGTGTTCCCTTGGTGTCTCTAAGTTTCTTGAAGAGATCTCTAGTTTTTCCCATTCTATTGTTGTCCTCTATTTCTTGCACTGATCACTGAGGAAGGCTTTCTTATCTCTCCTTGCTATTCTTTGGAACTCTGCATTCAAATAGGTATATCTTTCCTTTTCTCTTTTGCTTTTCACTTCTTTTTTTTTTTTCACAGCTATTTGTAAGGCCTCCTCAAACAGCCATTTTACTTTTTGCATTTCTTTCTCTTCAGGATGATCTTGATCCTCGTCTCCTGTATGATGTCATGAACCTCCGTCCATAGTTCATCAGGTACCCTTGTCTGTTGGATCTAGTCCCTTAAATCTATTTCTCACTTCCACTGTATAATCGTAAGGGATTTGATTTAGGTCACATCTGAAAGGTCTACTGGTTTTCCCTACTTTCTTCAATTTAAGTCTGAATTTTGCAATAAGGAGTTCATGATCTGAGCCACAGTCAGCTCCCGGTCTGGTTTTTCCTTACTATAGAGCTTCTCCATCTTTGGCTGCAAAGAATATAATCACTCTGATTTCGGTATTGTCCATCTGGTGATGTCCATGTGTAGAGTCTTCTCTTGTGTTGTTGGAAGAGGGTGTTTACTATGACCAGTGTATTCTCTTGGCAAAACTCTATTATACTTTGCCCTGCTTCATTCTGTACTCCAAGACCAAATTGCCTGTAACTCCCATGTGTTTCCTGAGTTCCTACTTTGACCATTCCAGTCCCCTATAAGGAGTCCTTCTTATACCCCACCAGTGAAAAATTCTCTTAAGGGATGGTCATGGCCAGAGGTCTGGAATCTGGTAGTCTCACAGCTTTGAGAAGTTAGGCACTAGTGAGATACCAGGATGCCGTTTGGGCAGTTTGGTCAGTCTCACAGATCACTGTGATATTTTCTTTGTTTGTGACCCCATGTGGGCCCTGTCACTAACCACTGGACCAAAGGAGCCAGCAGTTAGGGCTAATGTCCCTAGCTTTGCCTGTCCATTCAAGAGGCAGAAGGTAAAGAGTAAAATGGAAATTTTATTGAGAAGAGAAGTACATGCAGAAAGGCACACTGGTGAGATCAGAGGAAGTCTCGCCTTTCAGAAGTTTAAATCCTTTATAAGGGGGCAGAGACGTTACTTGCCAACAAAGGGCTGTCTAGTCAAACCTATGGTTTTCCAGTAGTCATGTATGGATGTGAGAGTTGATCTATAAAAAAAGCTGAGCACTGAAGAATTGATGCTTTTGAACTGTGGTGTTGGAGAAGACTCTTGAGAGTCCCTTGGACTGCAAGGAGATCCAACCAGTCCATCCTAAAGGAAATCAGTCCTGAATATTCACTGGAAGGACTGATGCTGAAGCTGAAACTCTAGTACTTAGGCCACCTGATGCGAAGAACTGATTCCTTGGAAAAGACTGTGATGCTGGTAAAGATTGAAGGCAGGAGGAGAGAAGGGACGACAGAGAATGAGATGGTTGGATGACATTGCTGACTCAATGGACATGAGTTAGAGCAAGCTCCAGGAGTTGGTGATGGACAGGGAGGCCTGGATACTACAGTCCATGGGGTCACAAAGATTCGGACATGACTGAGTGATTGAACTGAACTGAAGGAGGCAGAAAAAACTCCTTTCTGGGTCTTTGTCTTCCCTCAGGTCAATCATCTTGCTTTTTCCCCCCTCTCCCCCATCCCCCCTGCCATTAATTTGTCTCTGGACCTTCCCCTGGGGTAAGCATGCACACCTTAGCCAAGATGGATCTTGAAGTGAAGGCTTCTGGGAGGAGCAGGACTCACAAAAGTGAAGTGAAAGTGAAAGTTACTCAGTCGTGTCCAACTCTTTGCAATCTCATGGAATTAGCCTCTGACTTGTACTCCAAGGAGCCTTTCTGCACTGTGTAGGATCTGTAGTATCTCCCTTATTCTAAAAAAGGAGTAAGGGGAGATTCCTTACTCCTTTGCTCACACAGAATTTTGCCTCCTCTTTGTCCTTTCCATGACTTTTACAGTAAGGTGTTTACAAGAGAGAAAGACTGAATAGCAAGAAGAGATAAGAAAGCCTTCTTCAGCGATCAGTGCAAAGAAATAGAGGAAAACAACAGAATGGGAAAGACTAGAGATCTCTTCAAGAAAATTAGAGATACCAAGGGAACATTTCATGCAAAGATGGGCTCGATAAAGGACAGAAATGGTATGGACCTAACAGAAGCAGAAGATATTAAGAAGAGGTGGCAAGAATACACGGAAGAACTCTACAAAAAGATCTTCATGACCCAGATAATCATGATGATGTGATCATTAATCTAGAGCCAGACATCTTGGAATGTGAAGTCAAGTGGGCCTTAGAAAGCATCACTACGAACAAAGCTAGTAGAGGTGATAGAATTCCAGTGGAGCTGTTTCAAATCCTGAAAAATGATGCTGTGAAAGTGCTGCACTCAATATGCCAGCAAATTTGGAAAACTCAGCAGTGGCCACAGGACTGGAAAAGGTCCGTTTTCATTCCAGTCCCAAAGAAAGGCAATGCCAAAGAATGCTCAAACTACTGCACAATTGCACTCATCTCACATGCTAGTAAAGTAATGCTCAAAATTCTCCAAGCCAGGCTTCAGTAATACGTGAACCGTGAACTCCCTGATGTTCAAGTTGGTTTTAGAAAAGGCAGAGGAACCAGAGATCAAATTGCCAACATCCGCTGGATCATGGAAAAAGCAAGAGAGTTCCAGAAAAACATCTATTTCTGCTTTACTGACTATGCCAAAGCTTTTGACTGTGTGGATCACAATAAACTGTGGAAAGTTCTCAAAGAGATGGGAATACCAGACCACCTTACCTGCCTCTTGAGAAATCTATATGCAGGTCAGGAAGCAACAGCTAGAACTGGGCATGGAACAACAGACTGGTTCCAAATAGGAAAAGGAGTACATCAAGGCTGTATACTGTCACCCTGCTTATTTAACTTCTATGCAGAGTACATCATGAGAAACGCTAAACTGGAAGAAACACAAGCTGGAATCAAGATTGCTGGGAGAAATATCAATAACCTCAGATATGCAGATGATACCACCCTTATGGCAGAAAGTGAAGAAGAACTAAAGAGCCTCTTGATAAAAGTGAAAGAGGAAAGCGAAAAAGTTGGCTTAAAGCTCAATATTCAGAAAACAAAGATCATGGCATCCGGTCCCATCACTTCATGGGAAATAGATGGGGAAACAGTGGAAACAGTGTCAGACTTTATTTTTTTGTGCTCCAAAATCACTGCAGATGGTGACTGCAGCCACGAAATTAAAAGAGCTTTCTCCTTGGAAGAAAAGTTATGACCAACCTAGATAGTATATTCAAAAGCAGAGACATTACCTTGCCGACTAAGGTCCGTCTAATCAAGGCTATGGTTTTTCCTGTGGTCATGTATGGATGTGAGAGTTGGACTATGAAGAAGGCTGAGCGCCGAAGAATTGATGCTTTTGAACTGTGGTGTTGGAGAAGACTCCTGAGAGTCCCTTGGACTGCAAGGAGATCCAACCAGTCCATTCTAAAGTAGATCAGCCCTGGGATTCCTTTGGAAGGAATGATGCTAAAGCTGAAACTCCAGTACTTTGGCCACCTCATGTGAAGAGTTGACTCATTGGAAAGACTCTGATGCTGGGAGGGATTGGGGGCAGGAGGAGAAGGGGACGACAGAGGATGAGATGGCTGGATGGCATCATGGACTCGATGGACGTGAGTCTGAGTGAACTCCGGGAGATGATGATGGACAGGGAGGCCTGGCATGCTGCGATTCATGGGGTCGCGAAGAGTCGGACACGACTGAGCAACTGAACTGAACTGAACTTACCCTTATTCTGCTGTTACTTCCATTTCGGATAGCAAACAGGAGGCTGGCTGTAAATTCCTCAACTGTAGCCCACCTATCTCTTGCCTCAATAAATGCAAAGAGGAGGCTGGCTGATTGTTGTAAATGTCCAGACTGAGCCTGTTTATCTCCAGCCTCCAGGTCAACCAGTCACTGAGGGTTTTCCCTAGGGCACTCTGAGATGGACTCTCAGAGAAAGCGCCTCCCATTGTAGTTCGGGCAGTTTGTGTCAGAAGTCTGCAGCACAAGACAAAGGAAACACACCAATCCTTGCTAGTGGAGAGTCACAGAAAACAAAGCGGATGGCGAAGAAATGCCCAGAAATTCAAAACAAATGGCTAGACAGGCCTTCCAAGTTTCACTAAGCCTGTGACCCTTGTCCAAAGCAGCACCTTATAAACAGGCCCCCCCCCCTTCCATAGGGAAAAACACCCAAACTGAAACTGCATCAGTTTCCTCCAAAGGAAAGTGTCAAGAGGCCTTGAGGTGTACCTTGGGGGACTTAAGAAAATGCTAGCAAGTGTCACGATGACGTACCAGACGGCCTCTCTGATCCTCCAATATTTAGTGTTTCTCCGAGTGGAAGTTAAGGTGGAGAGGACAAGAGAAGAAAAAGTGCTGTCAAGGCAAAAGAAGCCTTGGCAGCTGCCAAAGGCAGCCTCTGCCCTCTTCACCGCTGCAGTCCCAGGCTCCCCCGTGAGCCTCATGCGGGCCGGAGCCCCCGGCTGTCTGTTAGGGCCACCTGCCGGCCACCAGATCATGGACGGGACCCCAGGATGGTTGCCGGCCAAAATCTTGTCTTTCTCTGCCCACCGAAGCCAAGTGAGAAAGACAGAGACCGAGTCTGGAGGAGATAGAAAGCTAGCTTCAGTTCTCAGCCGTGGAGAGGAGCACACAGCAGGCTCCTGCCGCAGGAACCGTGCCCGCCCCCGCCCCCATGAGGAGTCCAGGGCTTATGTAAGACGGGGGGCTTGCACAGGAGATGGGGGAACAAAGGGAATGCGGTCCTGATGTCTTCCTCTTGCGTTGTTGCAAAGACAGACAGAAACTGCCGCCCGTGACCCAGTAACTGAGTGTGGCGGCTAGGTGGTGGCTCTGAGACCTCCTTTCTGGAATGTGACTGCAAGGGGAAGGGTGCTGTGTCAACACCAGACAGCATTTAGCACAGAGTCAAAGAAATACAGGTGTGAATTGTAGCTCCCGCTGAGCTAGGGGCAGAAAAGCAAACTCAGCTCCAGACATTCAGAGTCAGGAGCAGTTAAAGAAAAAAAAACAAAACTAGACATCTTCAGTCCTGTGCAGTGCTCTCGTTATCATCTTTGCTCTTAGGAAAGGAAAAAGACAAGCTCCTTCCTCTTTTTCTCCTTCTCACTGCAACCCGTTCTGCTCACAACCACTTGACCTTTTCTTCTCCTTCTGCCTCGAACTCCAAACAAAGGGAGCTGTCTGCAAAGGAAGCCCACCAAGGCCAGGAGGGGGAGAGGCCGGGCTCCCTGCCCTCCCCAGAGGAGCGGTGCAGGACGACAAGCAGAATCGGGCCTCTCCTCCCGGGCAGACTGTAAAGGCCCCACTTTCTGAAGCAGCAGAAATCACCGCCGCCCCCTCCCTGACCTGAGGGCCGGCCCACAGCAGGCAGGGCTTCCGGCCGGCATGTGAGCCCGAGTCATGTGTCTGCTGATGGCTCGGAATCAGCCGGAGGGGAACATGCCTTCCCTGCAGGCCTGCCTGGCGGCCCAGCTGGGTGCGCCGGGCCCTGGTGCTCACTGCAACCCACAGCAACGTGCTCATTTTTCAATTATTTTCAGAGAAAACGTCAACTCCCAGGGTCCTGGAGTTGACTTAAATGTGTATGAGCTCTGTACAGGCCAAGGGTGCGGCGCAGCAGTGAAATCCCGAAGGCGCGGCCAAGCAGCCCTGACGCTTGTCAAGCTGGTCACATGTGTGCAGTGTGAATACTCAGTGTGCAACTGGTCTCCTGGCTCCAAAGCTTTGCTCTCAGCATCATCTAGTGATGAGTGATGCCACCAACATCTTGGCCTTGTCTGCACACCAAAGCTGAACGAAAAATACACAGAGAGTTTGGAGGAGGTGGAAATGTGGCTTTAGTTCCCAGCCGGCAGAGGAACATGTCCTCTGCAGGCACATGTCCTCTCTAGGGAATCATACAGATGAGGGCCTGCGGCCAGGGGGCAGTGATGAATCCAGTGGCACAAGGATCTTGTGTTCTCCCTCCTCTGGCGTGTTTCTTGCAGGGTCACGGGCGGGTGTCAGGTAGCAGGGGTTGGGTCTGGCAGTCTGGCAACCAGGTAACTGGATCCAGTGGCTTTTGCATTGTACCACGGCCTTCCTCCTGTAATGCAAAGAGACAAAAACTGGGCGGAGAGGGCTGAGAAGTGTGTGCCAGATAAACGTAAAGTACCAGAGGTAAAAGTTCAATTCAGTTCAGTCACTCAATCGTTTCCGACTCTTTGCAACCCCATGAATCGCAGCACGCCAGGCCTCCCCTGTCATTCACCATCTCCGGGATGGATTTCACTCAGACTCAGGTCCATCGATTCGGTGATGCCATCATCCTCTGTCGTCCCCTTTGCCTCCTGCCCCCAATCCCTCCCAGCATCAGAGTCTTTTCCAATGAGTAGGTAAAGGTGAGTAATAGGTACAGGACGTAATTAGCATGGAGTCGAAGGATGATGGGTGTAAATGTGGCTCAAGCAGAGTTACAGTCCACAGACCAGGGACCTTTAATCCACCTGCAACGCGGGAGAGCTGGGTCAGGAGACTCGCAGGGACAGAGCAGCCTGGCAGGCTGCAGTCCATAGGGTCGCAGAGTCAGACACGACTGAGCTACTAAGCACATACAACAAAGTAAAAACTAGGAGTGATCAGGCCTGCTGACTATTCTCTGTATCTTCTCTGTTCTCAGGAAAATAAGAAAAAGTCATTTCTCTCTTTTTTTTTCCTTTTCACTGCAACAAATCCACCCCCTGTCAGTTTATTCGCTCTCCATCAATGGAGGAAGGGAAATAGGGGTGGTTCTTGTCCAGCTGAGGAAAAACCTTAGTTTTGTTCTCTTTGACAATCACCAGTTGTCCAGCTCAGAGGCCCTCGTGGGTGTCCCGGAGCTTTATTAAGGGGCCTGAGGGTGAATTTTCTGATTATTCCTGCAGGATCTGTTCTGAGGTGGGCTGTAGTCTCTGAATCATAATTATGTTGATGTAAACCTATTGTCATCTGGAGGAGATAAAACTTAACAAGTAATTTACAAAACAGAGGCCAAATATCTGTAAAAGAATTATTTTAACTAGAGGTCAAAGAGGGAGTAAGAATCAGGTTACATTTGATGACAGTTTTGCTTGTAGTCCAGATAGGGTCAGTGTTTGGGTCATCCTATCCAAAAGAATGGAGTCGTTTGGACTCAGAAGTAGTTGGAAAAATGGCAACCTGAATAATATTAGACCAAATAAATCTTATCTCTTTTTAGGAAATTAAGCTTGAATCCTAATTTAGATTTAACACTCCGAGAAGACCTGTAGCCAGGTAGCCAGGTGTCTAGGTTTATTTAAGTAGGTCCTAACCTTTAATGTGGCTATTGGTCATTCAGTTCAGTCCAGTTCAGTGGCTCGGTCGTGTCTGACTCTTTGTGACCCCATGGACTGCAGCATGCCAGGCCTCCCTGTCCATCACCAACTCTCAGAGCTTACTCAAACTCACGTCCATTGAGTCGGTGATGCCATCCAACCATCTCATCCTCTGTCGTCCCCTTCTCCTCCCACCTTCAATCTTTCCTAGCATTGGAGTCTTTTCAAATGAGTTAGTTCTTCGCATCAGGTGGCGAAAGTATTGGGAGTTTCAGCCTTAACATCAGTCCTTCCAAGGAATATTCAGGACTGATTTCCTTTAGGATGGACTGGTTGGATCTCCTTGCAGTCCAAGGGACTCTCAAGAGTCTTCTCCAACACCACCACAGTTCAAAAGCATCAATTCTTCAGTGCTCAGCCTTCTTTATGGTCCAACTCTCACATCCATACATGACTATTGGAAAAATCATAACTTTAACTAGATGGACCTTTGTTGGCAAAGTAATGTCTCTGCTTTTTAATATGCTGTCTAGGTTAGTCATAACTTTTCAAGGAGCAAGCACCTTTTAATTTTATGGCTTCAGTCACCATCTGCAGTGATTTTGGAGCCCAAGGAAATAAAGTCTCTCACTATTTCCACTGTTTCCCCATCTATTTGCCATGAAGTGTGAATAGGGACTGCCATGGTCTTAGTTTTCTGAATGTTGAGTTTTAAGCCAGCTTTCTCACTCCTCTTTCACCTCATCAAGAGGCTCTTTAGTTCCGGTTCGCGTTCTGCCGTAAGGGTGGTGTCCTCTGCATATCTGAGGCTATTGGTACTTCTCCCGGCAATCTTGACTCCAGCTCGTGGTTCATCCAATCCATTACACTTGTGCTTTTTCTTCTTGTCAACATATGGTCTTAAGCAATTTCATTTTCTCAGCATATAATGGTGACAGAAGAGACTCTTTAAAAAGGAAGGTCTAACCACCTGCTGCCAGCTGACTTTGTTTTGAGAATGGCTGATGGCATCCTAAGTCTGACACAGCTCAGAAAACTCAAGTTCTTAACAATACAAGGACTTGTCTGCAATTACACAATGTTGTCTCCTAGACACCATTTCCTTGGGTTTCAGAGCCACAGCTACTCTATTTTGACTTCAATTGAAAATTTTCCTTAATAGCCAAAGCATCTGTCAGCATCAGGAATGTTAGTGTTTCTCTAGGTATGAGAAGATACAAGACTCAGGGCTCATAAAAATCTCCTCCCCAAAGTGTCTAACTGTCTAAAGACCTGTTTTGCCAGTTTTTTTCAGAGCAGAGAGTGCCTCATTCCTGACCCTGAACTCTTTTCAGGGAGTGTTGAAGGCCAGCAGCTGCAGTGGCCATGATTTCATCTTTGTAGAGGTAGATGGCGAGGGCCAATTTCCAGCTGGCAGAGCCCCTTCAGAATCACGAATCTGACCGTGGTTTGGGAGCAGTACTTGACCATTTTGCCCCACGGTCCTAGGAATGCTCATTCCCAGGTCTTGTGACGATTTCTTTAACAGGCCATTCAATGTGCTGTTACTGGACTGGACCATAAAACAGTACTCAGAATTCTCTGGATTACTTGTGCTTACGTGTCTCTTGTAGTCCAGGAAAATATTCCCTTTTGTTGCTTCTTCCCATATCCAGAGTTACACCGTTACAATCAAAGATCTTATACAGAAGTACATGTCTGATCAACTGCTTCAAGTCACCCAGTTATCATCATTTCTGTGGGAGGCCTGTTTACACACTTGGAACTATAAGAGACAAGACAACAGTTTTATAAAATAGGATATAAGTAATACAGCTAGTAAGATTGACAATGTCATAGTGTAGGGAGGAAACAAAAGCACAAACGATTTGGAAATGGAAGAAATTAAAACAATGATTAGTGTAACTCGTTGTAATCTGTAGTAAACCATCAAATCCAAAGGAGAGCCATCTGGAGAAGCTAAATTCTGGCAGGGTCAGATAGAAAAAGATAAATGTTTCATCTTTGTTTACAGAGGCATACTTTATTAACTTGTTGTAGGTCATAGGATAAGAGAAAAAGTTTTTTGAAAAACAAAGACTTAAGTTAGGGTATTTTCCAAAGTCATAAAGTAATAAAATGTATTCATCATATTCATATAAATCACATTTATTCTGTCCCATGTAACTGATTCCCATTGATCTGCATGCAGTAATCAGGTTTTCCATCAGTGGTGGCATTTGTTAGCCAGTTCAGTGGCATTGTCTAAAGGCCATCAGAAACTTATATTTGTTTAAAAGATTCTTTTTATGAGTCTTCTTGAAAATCTTCATTTTGCAAAAACTATAAAATCATGACTGTCTATAAAGGACAAAACTTGAAATAGCGTGATTAAAGATTTGAGTACAGTACAATTAGCAGAAAACTTGGATGTTTTTGCAACATAAAATATTTTAGGATAATCACTAGAATTATGACTGATAACATTTTGTCAGGACATATCAGATGTTAGAGACTACATATAAATTCTGAAATATCTCTATTAATGACATTTATCCATACACTATAGTTTATAGTTTACCTCAAGTTGTCTGATAGTTTCTGAATTAAAAATACCGACTGTACAGTTGGACATTCCTCTCTGAGATATCTCAGAGAGGGTTTTTGAATGCATCCATCCCAGAGTCAGGTGGAGGCTAAAAGAGCTTTAGTTAGATTTTGGTATTTGGGAAGTTTGTTAGAAACGTCAAAAAGGTTTTAGAACACAACAGGATCATAGGTCATTGAAACAACACTTATTCAACCAAAGTCACAAGACAAAGAAAACAAACACGGATCACTTAAGGGCACAGGAACTCACATGATCTGTTACCAAAAAGGAGCACTTCTAACACAGAAAGAAACTAATTCTAGTCTTGCAGTAGCTTACTGAACAAAATCTAAATTTAGTTAATCCTGATTATACATAAAGCTTTTCCCGCAGTCTCTCATCAGTTTCTGTATCCAGATCAGCCTCTCATTTCCCATCTAAATAAAACCAAGCAGCTCACAGTCTTCTGTTTCCTCAATAAAATTTAATTCCATTCCTCATGTCATTTTTACTAAAATCATATATTTTACTTTCTTACTGTATACTGAAATGTTTGTTGTTTCGTTTGCTTTAATTGCATGTTTAAATTAGGATCCTTAATTATTGAACACCTTAATTTTTAGTAAAAACTAAGAAATAAGCAATTATGATCTGTCTTTTATATTGGTATTTTATGGACAGGTGAGCATGAACACCAGTGATAATTTCCAAAATATTTGTTTTTTATAGAGAACATCTCAGGGTGACAGCAAACACTTTTGTTGGTATTTTGAAATATGTTTATAGTTTTTATATTACCTTTACTATTTCTAAATACATTTTGTTACTATTTTAAAATACCTTTATAATGCTATGACAAGCCTAGTAGTAGTAGTTAAGTTGCTAAGTCGTGTCTGACCCTTGCGACCCTGTGGACTGTAGCCTGCCAGGCTCCTCTGCCCATGGAATTCTCCAGGCAAGAATACTGGAGTGGGTTGCCATTTCCTTCTCCAGGGGATCTTCTCGACCCAGGAATCAAACCCATGTCTTCTGCACTGCAGGCAGATTCTTTACCAACTGAGCTATGAGGGAAGCCCTGTGACAAACCTAGACAGCGTATTAAAAGCAGAGGCATCACTTTGCCGTGAAAGGTCCGTATAGTCAAATCTATGGTTTTTCCAGTGGTCATGTATGGATGTGAGAGTTGAACCATAAAGAATGCTGAGCGCTGAAGAATTGATGCTTTTGAACTGTGGTGTTGGAGAAGACTCTTGAGAGTCCCTTGGACTGCAAGGAGATGAAACCAGGAAGGAAAGGAAATCAGTCCTGAATATTCATTGGAAGGACTGATGCTTAAGCTGAAGCTCCAATACTTTGGCCACCTGATGGGAAGAGCCAACTCATTAGAAAAGGTGCTGGGAAAGACTGAAGGCAGGAGAAGGGGACAACAGAGGATGAGATGGTTGGACGGCATCACCGACTCGATGGACATGAGTTTGAGCAGGCTCCGGGAGAAGGACAGGGAGGCCTGGGTGCTGCAGTCCACCAGGTCGGAAAGAGTCAGACACGACTGAACAGCAATGACAAATACCTTTCGTTTTTTTATTTAGTAATTGATGTCTCAGTGTTTTTAGCTATTTAATAAACTTTTCTCATTTAATTTAAATTAATACAACTTTATAACTTTAAGTTACCAAATCCCTGGAAAGATTGTTACCCAGTCCAAGCTCGTTCTGCTTGCTGCAGATCAGGTCAATGAATCGAGAGATGAGATGTTGAGGCAAGAAGAGACTTCAATCGGGGAGCTGGCCGACTGAGAAGATGGCAGGCTGGTGCCTCAAAATAACCATCTTATTGGAGTCTGGATGCCAAGTTCTTTTATAGACCAGAGAGGAAGAAGCAATAAAGAACTAAAGTCAAAGGGCAGAAGAGAGAGGGGAAAGTGAAAGGGTCTTGTCTTGTGAAACATCCCCAAGGGAATGGCCAGGCTTCAGAGGGGGTGTTAATCCCTCTGTTCACAGGTGGGCAGGGACAAACTCTCGGAGCTGAACAAAGGCGCTTTAGTTTACAGTCAAGCAGAGGGGCAGGGTCCTCTGGGCAAGCCATTGAGTATATGATTATAGTAATAAAAGCAAAGAAAAAAGCAAGTCAAGGAAACAGTTTCCAACATGGAGTCAGAACTGGCTTTCTCCCTGCAACCAGATCATTTTAAGTAGACATTTAAAAAATATTATTTTAAAGAGTTTATTCCAAAGCTCTTATGTCATTTACATTTAAAGTTTTATTATATGAAGTTATTTTCCATGTAACAAATAAAATATTTATTAAACCTAGGTACAATAAAATATTATACTTAATTTTGTGACTCTTAACCACAGATCAGTAAACTTTAATACCAGATATCAACTTTATATGGAATATTTTCCAGTTCCAATGAATCTGAAATCAGTCATTTATGCCAGTTTCTTTATATTTAATTTGTAAGTGATCACTTCTAAATTTAATAGAGTTTTTTTATACATTTAATTTTGATACTCCTTTCTGAAGGTAGAGATATATGTATAATGTATAACACAAGCAGGGAAAACTAAAGATCTTAGGGCTTTACTTTAAAAACAAAGAGTTATGAACCAGATATTACAAGTTTACTACTTTACAAAGAACGGTTGAAATACATTAAAATTGCTTGTTCAGATGACTGAGGCTTATTATTTTTTTAAAGGTTTTGTGGTGACCCAAGGAGGAAAGAGCTGATGAAACCAAGGAGGGTCTTGGAAGCAGGAGCGGAAAGACCAGACCTGTGGTGCCCCCCCGCCCCCATGCTGTAACTGGTAATGGATCTCAGGTCCTCCTGAACCAGTGTAACCTGTCTCTCCTCCTACCCCACAGGGAGAAGGCATTTGCCTTACTCTTCCCTACCCAGTATACATGCCTCATCGGAAATTCTTTTCCAACCCGCACCCGGACCACGACAGGTTTGGCTGAGGGAGCAGTTCCAGCGGTTTGAATTTTATGCCTGTCACTTTTTTTTCCCTTGGTTTTCGGTCTTGTCTGATTGAGTGAATCAGGCTCAGTCTCAGGTGCTTGTGGCCTGTAGAGAAAGTTGTTTGTAGTTTCCCAAAGAACTGGTCTGTCACCTGAAAGATTTTATCAGCGACAAGATTTCTAATTAGACTGAAATTTATTTTATGAGTTTTATGTTTTATGATTTTAGAGTTCATCGTATCTTCAAAGGTTTGTATGAGGCATTTAGCAAAGACCTTTTCTCTGAGTTACAAAGTAAGCCCAAAGCAATGTTATTATTTTTATTTTTATGAGCCCTTGAATGTTAGTTTCCAGTTGCTTCCAGGTAGCTCCACCGTATGGTGGAGACTCGCGCAAACATGACTTCCAAGTCCCTCTCAGCCTGGACCATTGCCCCAAAGCAGCACCTTCCGTCAGGATCTCCTTTTTCAAGAAGACCTCTAAGCTGAACCGCAGTCCCCTTAGGCGGCAGTCAGAGGTCAAGGTGCAATGAAGTCTGGGGGGTGGTCCTAATGGGCTATGACAGGTGCCCTTATGGAAAGGGGGGTCTGGGAACAGTGCAGGGGGAGGGGAGATGCGGGGACACGCTGGTGGGGACCAGGGGGCCGCTGCCACCCCCAGAGGGGAAGCCGGGAGCAGACCTGCCCGAGCCTTCCCAGGGGGCTTAGTCTCCAGCTCTGTGAGAAAACCAGCCCCTGTTGCTCTAGGCCGCCCGAGATGTGGTACTGGGTTACTGAGGTCCCAGCACGCTGACGCGACCCCCAAGCAAGAGGGACCAAGTCGTGAGTCAGGCAGGCAGGCGCGTGCTGGTGTCCCAGTGGGCACCTGTCAGTGGAGCAGACGTTTCTCTGCACAGCTTCCACATCATATACGACTGTACGTACACATTCTGAGTAGAGTCACAGCTGCAGACAGAGGGAAGTCACAGGCACAGTGGCTGCACCCTTGCCCCAGCTCCAGCGGTGGCAGCAGACTCCCAGGGGCTGGGGGCTTAATCCCCCGATGGTTATTTCTCACACTCTGCAGACTGGACGTCCAGCTCCCACATCTGCTGCAGACAGGCAGTTCCCCCACAGCTCCATCGGTGGCATCTTTTCCCCGTGTCCTCGCCTGGCATCCAGAGGTTCCACCCTCGTGATCTCCCCCAAGGCCCTCCCAGCACCTACCCTCACCCAGGGTTACGGTCCACGTGTAAGCTGGGCACGCACCCACCTTCTGGAGCAGGCTGTTTACAGAACGAACCGGCTGAGGTGTGTCGTCTTCTCTGTCGAGACAGCCAGAGTGTGGGTTGGAAAAGAATTTCTAGACAGAGCATTTCAGAAGGGAGTGAGTTTATTAAGAGCAAAGGGCAGATGAAGTGGACTCTGCAAGTGCAGAGGGCCGACCTCCTGACAGACCAGGCAGAGCTGACAGTTTTCTCAGCTTAGTAGCTGGTTTTATAGCCTCAAGACAAATTAAGGCTGGAAGGCTGGCCTTAGGTGATTGGCTGGGGCACTGTAGGATGTTTTCTAGAGTGGGCGTCTTTGCGTAATTGGGAGTCAGGAAGTTTGTTAGCGATGATTAGTGGGCTTTTGACAACAGTCACAAAGGGGCTCCGTCAGCTTGGAAGGTGACCTTGGCTCTGGGTTCATTTTCTGTGGCTGGTGCCAGGCGCGCCTGTGGCCTTGGGGCAGGACTCCACATCCTCCTGGACCAGGAGCTCCTGGGACAGAGCAGAGATGCTGTATCGTCACTGCTCGTCCCACCCCAGAGACGGCCTTGCTGCACACAGAGGGCAGCGAGTGAGGCTCTGCGACGTGGGTTCCAGGGCTGCTGGGCTCACACGGAAACCCCCACAACATGCCCCTGTGCCCGAGGCCGGCCCAGAGCCTGCCCGCACATTCCGCACGGGCCCCGAGATGCTTCAGCCTGGTTCTTGACAAAATAACAGACAAGACTGTGCAGACTTCTGTACAAAGGTTACAGTTTAAACCGTGCCTCCCATGGCTAAGCTCAGACTGGCCTAAACAGAAATCTTTCTCTGGGATTCATCCAGGCAGCCCCTGCCCTCCCTGACCCGTCAGGTCCCCGGAGGCTCCCCGAGTCCTCATATCACCCCACTTTCCCAGCTGCACCCCAGTTCCAGCCCAGCCTTGGGTACCCCCGAGTCCGCCCCTGCTTCCTGCTGGTTGCCCTTGGTAAGTCAGCATCTGTTGCTACAGTGGTCGTTTGGAAGCTAAGCGGAAGCCTGTGTTTGAGATGATGGTGTTGGTGTTGGAGCAGCACACGCCGAGTGATGACCCCTTGTCTCAGCGGCTCGTGGGCTCTAATTCCCAGCAGGAATGTCCAGGTGGCTTGACTTGAATTTACAAGTTGTGTTTCAGCAGGAGACACGAGGACAGAAGCTCTGCAGACCTTATTTGTTCCTCTTTTCAATTAATTTTTAATTATGCACTTCAGTTAAGAACTTAATCACTTCAACAGTAACCTTCAGCCTCGGCTCTTAACATAGTACAGACAAGACTAGGTACCCAAGCATCTGTGAAGGAGAATAAGAGTAAGAATAGCCATGCTTCCCAATGCAGACTGGCCGCTGCTGGTCTGAGGGAGGGCCTCGGTCACCTAGGAGATGACCTTGACCATCCCACGGGGCCCTGTGAGGGAAGCAGACGTCACCCAGGCGTCCAGCGAGCAGGTCAGCGCTTCAGGCCCTGGATACAGGGCCGCCGGGGGCAGCTCAGGAGCCAGCTCTTTACCAGCCAGCCGGGGAGGACTTAAGTGGCTCCGGCCCAGGAGAGCCATCCTGCTGCAGCCACCTGCAGGTTTGGGGGGGAGGGGAAAATTACTAGCTGCGTTTTAAAGAGACAGAGACTAAACCCCGCCCCATGCCTTACATTCAGCAGAAAGTTCCAGGCGTTCTTGCTCTCATTGGCTTTATTTCGCTCTTGGGTCTTTTTATTGTTAGTTTTTCACAGGGTTGAAAGAACTGACCGTCCACCTGAAAATGTAGGTGTGAACTCTGGCAAACTGCCTCACATGTGCCCTGGGTTTGCTCTACATAGCTCAGACAGGCAGCCCGGGAGGTGCTATGGTGGCGGAGGACAGCTGTGTTCCCACAGCCCACGGACGGGAGGTTGGGCCCCCACGGGGGTCACGCAGGGAGACAGAAGGAATGGGGACCTTTGTGGTGGTCCTCCTGGGAAAGGCAGGGCGGGCAGGGGGTTGCTGAGTCTGAACCACTTCTCTGGATCTGGCTCCAGGCAGGGTCCCCCACCATCCGCACGTCTGTCCTGGCTGATGAGGGCGCCTGTCTGGGAAGCTAGTGTCCATGGAGAGCCGGATGAAGCGGGTCGGGGAGCTGTGTAGTTTATACGTGGTCTCCTCAGTCTGGGAGGGGCGGTCCTTCCTGGTCAGACATGCCCCAAGGTATCAAAGTGTTATAAAATACAGAAAATAAAAAACATCCTAACATACAAACATAGCTTTAAACCAAGACTTACTTTCTCAACCGAGGATACATCCTGTTTTATCGCAATATCTCTTCTCCCTTCGGAATGGACCATGGTTAACTGAAATGGCCGTGGTTACCTGTTCACTTGCAGCACATACTAAAAGTTGCTTGGACTTCCCTGGTGTTCCAGTGGCTCCGAGTCCACCTGCTAACGCAGGGGACACGGCTTCGACCCCTGGCCCAGGAAGATTTCACACTCCACAGAGCAACTAAGCCCATGTACCACAACTGCTGAAGCCTGAGCGGCCAGAGCCCGTGCTCTGCAAGAGAGAAGCCACCGCAGTGAGCAGCCTGCAAGCTGCAGCTGGAGAAAGCCCCCACGGCAGTGAAGACCCAGCACAGCCATAAAGAAATAAATGCTTATGAAACCGACTTGATAAAAAGCATCATCTGTATGGGTGTTCTTGCTTGCTATGATACAGTGACTGCCCTAAGCTTAGGCCCTGTCTCTTCTCTTGATTCTTGCAAACACAAATTCAGACCATCCTGTTATTTTCTTAAGTGAAAGTGAAAATCACTCAGTCGTGTCCGACTCTGCAATCCCATGAACTATTCCTTGGAATTCTCCAGAACAGAACACTGGAGTGAGTAGCCTTTCCCTTCTCCAGGGGATCTTCCTGACCCAGGAATCGAACTGGGGTCTCCTACACTGCTGGCGGATTCTTTACCAGCTGAGCTATCAGGAAAGCCCCTTTTTCTTAAGTGAATTGTGTACCAACAGGAAGGTTGCTCCCAGGTGCTTAGAGGTTGGGAGCACGTTGATTTTCATGGTTAATATTTATTGGTGGCAAAGAACAGAAGACCAGCTGGCAGTGTCCAAACATAAAGCTACCCTGTCTACAGATTTTAGGGTTTTTAGTTTATTTTATTCTTTAAAAAAAAAATTTATTTGTTATTTTTGGCTGCCTCTGTGTCACTGTGTGGGCTTTTCTCTGGCTGTGGGGAGCGGGGCTGCTCTCTATTAGCGCCGGGTGGGCTTCTTGTTGCTGTGGCTTCTCTGGTTGCGGGGCATGGGCTCCAGGTCATGCGGCCCAGGGCTTGGAGTGCGTGGGCTTTGTTGCTCTGTGACATGTGGGATCTTCCCCGGATCAGGGATAGAACCCATCTCCCCAAGTTGGCAGGTGGATTCTCATCCACTGAGCCATGAGGGAAGCCCTATCTGCAGTCTTGTTTGGGAAACGTGACTCTGAGGTCAGCGCGTGTCATTTCACCCTAACCTGGTGAGTCCTCCCTGGTGAAGTCAGAAGCAGCCCCTCTCGGACCGTCTGGAGGCTCCGTCCTCCGTCCTGCTGCTTGTCTTTATCCTGGAACGACTCACACTAAACAGGTTTGCCGACTGGGCTCCAGTTTGGCTGTGGGGCCAGGCCACCCCGCTCCCACTGGGCTTGACCACGACCCCGAGTGGCACTTGGGCGTCCCTTGGCCCTTGTGCTGGGTGACTTTCATCCAGAGTGACTCAGACCTTGCCTGTGACACTCCCCATGCCTACCAAGTAATTATGGAGACCAGAGTCACTCTGCTCTGGTCTCATTGAGCAGAGGACTTTGTCAGAGGATGGCGGGGGCCGGGTCATCCAGGGCCCTCAGGCCCTCGTGCGCGGGACTGCTCTTTGATGGCACCTCTGGCTCGGTGACTGTAAAAAGAGAGTAAGGCCTGCGAGTAGGGAGCCTGTCTCCTAATTGTGGCTGTGGTTTCTGCTCAGCTGACCCCAGTCTCACATCCTTGTCTCTGCGTCCAATGCTGCAGTTCCCAGGGAAAAAAACTGAAAACTCTCCAGTGGGTTTTTGCTCTTTAGCGATTTTGCAGGTCCTGTCTCAATGGGTCACTTTTGGGATTTGCCTGCTTACAGTATTCCACCTGACCTTGGGAACACTCAATCCCGTTTTCTTTACATGCCTGTGTATCTGATGTGTGTATCACCTTGTGCTGTTTCGCGGGGGATGGAGGACAAATTTTGAGTCTGTAAATTTGTCTGTAAAAAAATAAACGAGGTGAGAGATCAAGGTCATTAATCTTTCTGTGGTATGAATCGAGCATTTATCACAGTTGCGCTTGGCCCTCCAGGTCACCTGATTTCCATCTGGTACCAACCCGAGAGGTGGAACTGGACCGACTGGTTGGGGGCGTCTCTCGCAGGGTTTCTGTTTGTAACTAGGGCATCTCCACCCCCCGGCCCCGCCAGGGCTGAAGTTTCCCGTGCTGCATCTTCCTCCAGTACAGCATCCAGGGCACCCTCCCCACGCCGTGACAACCCCGACTGTCCAGACTTGGCCCTGAAGGGGGTGTTCAGCTGAGGGTGTACTTCAGTTGGCCCCTGAGCAGCCTGACTCTGCAGCGCTAGCCAGCAGTTTTCTCGAGGTGGTTTTGTTGGTACAGTGGTGCGTTTGGCCAGGGAGACTTCAGGATTGTTTGTAAGCCAAGATAACGACAGCCATTAGCTTCCAGCTTGTCATTTGCACCAGAGGCAAACCGGCTTAGCTGACACTCAAGGAGCAGAAGCCTGGATGCCCAAAGAGACTTTTTTTTCATATTTATTTTTATTTTACTATTTTGCTGTGTCGGCTTTTAGCTGCAGCACACAAACTCGGAGTTGCAGCATGTGGGGTCTAGTTCCCAGACCAGGGATGGACGGAACCCTGGCCCCTGTGTTGGGAGCACTGCGTCTTAGCCACGGGACCACCAGGAAAGTCCCTGGAAGAGACTTCAGACCAATCTCATCTTCTCCTGTCTGTGGCGCAGAGGTTAATCAAGCCTCCCGAGGTCCCAGAGCAGTAGGAGCAAAACTGGCGAGAAAGAGTTGAGACCGCAGCCTGAGCCCTTAGCGTGTTTTCAGACTCTTGGATCCAAGCCGTAGGCGCCGTGGTTGGTGGTTCAAAAATATGTTTTGCAGAGAAAGAAATGGACAAAATGAATACTCATAGGAGCAGGAATGACTCTGCTGCTGCTGCTGCTAAGTCACTTCAGTCGTGTCCAACGCTGTGCGATCCCACAGATGGCAGCCCACCAGGCTCCCCCATCCCTGGGATTCTCCAGGCAAGAATACTGGAGTGGGTTGCCATTTCCTTTTCCAATGCATCAAAGTGAAAAGTCAAAGTGAAGTCTCTCAGTAGTGTCCGACTCTTAGTGACCCCATGGACTGCAGCCTACCAGGCTCCTCTGTCCATGGGATTTTCCAGGCAAGAGTACTGGAGTGGGGTGCCATTGCCTTCTCCAAGGAATGACTCTAGGAAGATACATTTTTCTGTGATAAATGTCTTTTGTTTCCAGGAAGTTTTTGTTTTGCCACAGTTGTTAAGGAGCTAGTATTCACGAGACTGAAACCAAGTGGGTGCTGTTTCTGGGGCTTCAAAGAGCTCCCGTACACAGTCCTTTATGTTTCGGAGCAGAAAGAAGGGGTGAGAGGCAAGGTGGGAGGTAAGAGGTGCTTTGTTAGAATAGGAGATGCCCTGAGAACGCACTGGCTACAGTTTTACAATCAGAGGAAAAGTGGGGAGGGGAGGAGACCTTCTTTGTCTTTCTTGAGTAGAGGTTATGCTTCCATCATCAGCTCCTCCTCCCGGGTTGAGCAAGGGAGTCTTCTTGACTCTACATGATCAAGCAAGGTCCACAAATTACTGCTTTTGTGTGTGCAGAGAGCACATCCTGGGGATCCCTAACTTACTGAGCTCACGGGCAGGATGTGGGTCTCAGGTCACCACCGTTTTGTTGTTGGGGGCATGTCTCGTGTGTCTCTCGCACGGTTCTGTTGCTCAGCGAGCCTGCTCTCTTGAGAGATCACGAGCCTACAGGGGTCTCCCGTATTGTTCTACTCACAGCCTCCGAGTGGGATGAATTATTTAATTGCCCACTTTGACCCTTCATTCTAACCCTGTCAAGACTAGTTGCTGAAACAGTGAGCAGCTCCAGTTGAAGGCACCACGAGACCTGTGTGGGGACCTGGAGGTCTGCGTGGTGGGGGCAGTGGGGAGGAGACTGGGCTCACCTTCAAATACAACAGGGACAAGTGGGCTCACAGCCAAGGAGCAGGGTGGTTGTGGGGGCTGGGGGACCAGATGTTCCCGGGAGGAAGCATCAAGGTCAGGGCATTCTCACTGGACATTTAACAGGGAGGCCCAGGTGATAACACGGGGAGGTGGGGCTGAGGAATCTGATCAGATATCCAGCGTGGGGGATTTTTGCTAAAGCTGAACTAAAGGTGCAAGGACAGACCCGAGGTTGGGCCTTGAGGACGGAGGGCAGCCTGGCTCGAGCTGGGGAGGCCTCCGATTGCCAGCATAGCCAGAACCCAGAGTCTGTGCTTGTTTGACCCAGCACAGGCCCAGTGCTTGCAGCTGTTGACTGGCAGCAGGCTGTGGGGGTGCCACTCTCCAGCGTAGCATTCCGGGAGTCACTCCACTCGGAGAGTGAATCCCGGCCTTAAAACTGCGGAGATCCCTCCCTCCCTTGGTTCTTAGGAAGAGAGGAGAAATCCCTGCGCACCGCCCCCCTCCACCCCCAACCCGGTCTGCTAATGTCTTCTAAAAACCTGTCTTTTTCTTGATTAAACAATGAGCATGTACTGCTTATATGGTCAGAAAGGAAGATGCCACCTTGGCCCACCTCCTCTACAAGTTGTATTTTCAGTCCTCTTCTCTACACCCTCACAGCTTGGACCCCCAAACTCAGCCTCCCTGAGCCCTGTGGGAAATGGGACCAGTCAGTCAGTTCTCACCCTGGCTTGGCTCCCTTACCCACAACACATGCAGAGTGGTGTGCAGCTGAGACGAATTGACCGTTTACAGAAAGGGCTTAGCGTGGTCACACACACACACACTCGACCATTTACAGAAAGGGCTTAGCGTGGTCACACACACACACACTCGACCATTTACAGAAAGGGCTTAGCGTGGTCACACATGCACTCAACCATTTACAGAAAGGGCTTAGCGTGGTCACTCACACACACACACACACACACACACACACACACTCGACCATTTACAGAAAGGGCTTAGCATGGTCACACACACACTCGACCATTTGCAGAAAGGGCTTAGCGTGGTCACACCCCCCACCCCCACCCCACACACACCCCACAGCAGGGAGAGGGGTCCAAGTGGGAGGAGGGTGGACCGCAGGAGGCCAGTGGCCAGGCTGGGAACACAGGTGCCTCACCAGGGAGGACAGATCCAGGGCAGGAATCAGGGGTATTTCATTCAGTCTCAATTCCCCCGGTTATTTATCACTAGTTACACCTGTAATTTTTGGAAAACATGACTGCTTTTATAAGGATGTTTTAAAGATAGCAGAGCAGATGACAAGACCCTTGAAGGCACTGAGGAATTTACTGCCCGTGTGAGTAGCAAGCCATCACCTGGCTCCGCCCGACTCCAGCTCCTCCTTTGCGAGGCGCCTGGTCACCGCCTCGCGCGCAGGGACGGAGCGCGCTCCGGGGCCGCTCCGGGCCGAGGTCGGGAGGCGGAGGCGGTGGCTCCCCGGCGGTTCACATCTATTTCCACACGACAGGTAGGACTCGGGGTTCAGCCTAAACTAGACAATGAGCCAAGCCCGAGTGTGAACGGAAACCTCCAGTGTGCTGGAGGGATACAGTAATCACTGATACTTTCTTTTCAAGGGCGCTGATAATTCCACGTCTTATTTCATCCTCAGAGAAGTGCTGAGAGGTGGCTGAGGCCGTGGTTCTCCTCACGGGTTACAGGGGCAGGAAGATTCCTGCAGCTCAGTCAAGTGACCGCGGGCGCCTCAGGCAGCGGGGTCGGGGTGGAGCGGGAGGGCAGAGGCCGCTTCCCACGGGACCCCACGGGCTCTTTCTGCCGCACCCGCACTGGTCACTGTGGAGGTGCCGGGCACGGGCCCAGGGGCTACTAACACCGCAGTCAGAAAATCAGCAGGGAACTAGGACAAACGCATGAGAGTACAGGATGCCCAGCGGTGACCAGTGTCCTGTAGCCTCGGGGATGAGACCGCGGGGAGGGCGCTGCTGGGGACACGGGAGCACGCGGGCGGCCAGGTGTGAGCGGGGCCGCGGGTCAGCGGGGTCTCGCGGCCTCTCTCCGCTGCTCCATCCGGGGCGCAGGGCTGCCTGGCTCCAGGCCGGGAGGTGGTCCCGGCGCTCCTGAGCCCGGCCCCGTGCACCCGAGGCCAGGCCCCCACGCTGGGCGGGGGCCGGGCGGGAAAGAGAGGGGATTCACCTATCGACCTCACGGCCCCACGAGCCGCCGCGCAGCAGTGCGGTCCCTGCCCCGGGCACGCGCGCCCGGACCCGGCTGCCCCGGCGGGAGCTGGTCACCTGCCTGCAAGAGAGGAAGCGAAACTGCGCCCCCGGCCTCTACCGGGGGTCACTGCGGGCCGCCGGGGCTCCGCCGGGTGTCTCCACGGGCTGCGGCGAGGGAACCGAGGCGTGGCCGGGCCGCGTTCCCGGCGAGTGCGGGACCGGCGGCCCTTTCCTGGTCCATCTCGGTCCGGGAACCGCGTCCCCGGCTGGTTCCCTAGAGGCCAGAGAGCTCCGCCCCACCCCCTGCAAGCGGTGGTACGGCCCGCACCCCTCCGTGCGGTGGTACGGCCCGCACCCCCGCCCGGCTTGCACCCTTGGTATCGCCCACAGCCGGGAGGCCCCGCCCCCGGACGCGCATGCGCGGCGCCGGGCGCGCGGGTCGTGACACCGCGGTGATCGGGTGGGCGCTGGGCGGGGCCGGGTTCTCCAGTTGGTTCGCGTCTCCTCGGCTATCTGAGAGCCCCAGCGCTGTGCTGAGGATCACCGCGTCCACCAGGTGCGGCCAGCGGTGCTTGACAGCCAGGCCTGGACTGTGGGGGCGGGGTCCGGCTTGCCCGTCCTCAGGTGAGCGCGCAGGGGGCAGGTCGTCCTGTTCTTAGGTGGGCCGGGCAGTGGTCAGGTCGCTCCGTCCTCCGGTGAGCCGCGCGGGGGTCTAATTGCCCCTTGCGCAGGTAGGCCGGCAAGGATCAAGTCGCTCCTTCCGCAGGTGAGCGTGGAGAGGGACAGGTCATCCTGTCCGCCAGTGGGCCGGGAGTGGTCAGGTCGCTCCGGCAGCTGCTGAGCCGCGCGGGGCTCGGGCCGCGGTGGGAGGGGTGCAGTCCGCGGGCGGTCCGAGAGGACACTGGCAGGCCAGCTGAGACCAGGTCGTGCTGACTGTAGGACTTACTTAGATTTTTTGAATTATGTTCATTGAGAGTGTTTTTTACTTACTTTTTGTATGTCAAAAGTTTATTCTGCGTTAAATATTGACATAAAATGGGTTGTACCACTTTAAAACTTGGAGAACACCTCTTTCACACTGCAGATTAAAAGGATGCAATTTCGTGGGTGGAATAGGGAATAGGAGGTTTTTTAGGAGATGAAAAGTACTGAAAAGTAAAAGAGGAGAGCTGCACAAGGTGAGATGGAAATTGACCAGTTTTTTAAAAGATTTGGCTGTTCTCCAAGCCATCAGTTGCTGCCACATCCCATCTTTAACTCAGTGGGATCTTCCTGCATGTCTTCACACAAGCTCTGCTTGGCATCCTCAAATCAGTGATATTCTTTTTTTTTTTTAAGTATTATTGCTTGACCATGTTGAGCGTGTCTTTAAATTTTGGGAAAAAATGTTTAAAAGCTGCTGAAGTATAATTCTCAAAATACAGAGGTGTAATTCCTGAGCAAACAGGGAGCACAGAACAGGCTGGACTAAATCACTGAGGAAAGACCTTCAGAGAGGACAGAACCAACTCCGGGTTGGTGGTTGGGGCGGGGGATAGTCCAGGAATGCCTCACCTCATCAGTGCCTCTGGCCGACCTCACAGCACAGTCCCTGACGAACAGACCTGCTGTGTGCCCTGGAAGGTCAGGTGACCTTCAGGGGCCTGCAGGCGACCCAGGGGCCTTAAGAAAGTCTATTTTTCTTTCTTTGTGACGAGTTTCCAAGTTTTGGATCAGTGTAGCCTTCAGTGAACGGCGGGAGCTCACACCTGCTCTGGTGGCAAGACCCTGGTCCCTGGGACGGGGCTTCGGAAACCCTCCTCTTGAGTTTCCTAAAACGCCTGGTCCAGTGCAGGGAAGCGGCCAAAACCACCGAATCTTGTGAAAGAGTGAGATGAAGTTTGTACATAGATTGATTTCCTGAAGAAAATGGAAGCCTGTGGGGCAGAAGTGGGCTTTCCAGCCCCGGAGCCCCTTCCCCTCGGCTGCAGGGCCTTGGCTGCCCAGAAGCAGGGGCTGCAGTGGGCTGACTCCAGAGGCCCCCAGAATTGAAAGAGCAGGGGGTCCGTGCTCCTGGGTGTGGCTCTGCAGGGGGAAGCAACAGTGACCTCGAGCTGGGGCCTGAGGTGAGGCCAGCCTGCTGCCACAGGAGCAGCTGGCCCCGGGCCCCTTGCCTAGGAGGTGAGGGGCGGGGTGGGGTGGTGGGCAGGCGCTGAGCCACTGGAGCTCTGCCTGCCGCCCTCTGGTCTGTGCTGCCTTCCTGAACAGGGCCTGGCTGCACCCTGGGGAGCCGCTTGCCAAGGGGCAGCAGTGCCACCTCAGGTTTCCGGGGGGCTGTCTGGCCGCTGACTAGGTTCCTGCAGACCACCTCCAACCCAAGGCCTGGCCTTGTCCCCTAGCTCAGATGAGTCACCTCACCTGTGTGTCCCTGAGGCCCAGGGTGACAGGTTGGACCTGCCCAACCTGCCCAGAAGCTCTGAGCAGGCAGCTGTGCAGAAGGGTGTGTTCAGGGAGGGCTTGAGCAATGACCAGGGTGGGGTAGGTATATTGGGATTGAGTCCTGGGGGTGGAATACGGGGTCCGGTCCTGGGGTGCAGTACTGGGGTCGGGTCACAGGGGTGGGGTACTAGGGGTCAGGTACTGGGGTGGAGTACTGGGGTCAGGTACTGGGGTAGAGTACTAAGGCCAGGTACTAGGGGTGGAGTACTGGGGTCAGGTACTGGGGGTGGGTCCTGGGGGTGAAATACTGGGGTTGAGTACTGGGTGTTGGGTACTGGGGGTGGAGTACTGAGGTCGGGTACTGGGGGTGGGTCCTGGGGTCAGCTACTGGGGTGGAGTTCTGGGGTCAGGTCCCAGGTCTGCACAGGGAGTTGCGTCCGTATTTCTGATGGGTCCCACCTCGGCTCTGTCTGGCCTGGGAGCTTCAGTGTCTGCCTTGACCGCAGCACAGATCCTGGAAGGCGTGAGGACCTGGAACCAGGCTGAGGTTGCCTGTCAGTGACTCTGGAGGCCGGTGGTTTCCCTAGTTCCTGGGTGCTGGGAGCCAACCTCCCCTCCGCCCTGGCTTCTCCTGTGTCCTCAGAGGCGGGTGGTCAACTCTGCTGCAGCCTCGTGTCCCCACTTCCCACCCTCCCGGGCCCTCTGCCTGGCCCCTCAGGACCGCACGTCTCTGTGTGCTGCCTGGTGGGCAGCAGGGAGGTCAGGAGGCGGGGTCAGTGGCGTGGGGGTGCTGGTCCGTTCCGGGCTTTCTCTCCAGGATGACCGGGTTTGTTTTGGTTTTTAACTTGGCTCACAGTTAAAACCACCTGCAGCACACAGAGACGCTTTCAGTTATGTTCCCTTGGTTAGGAAAAGGAAGCCACTAACCCACCGCTTCTCAGGGTGCAGGGCCCCAGAGGTTGGGGTACCGGGCATGTTCAGTGGTTCCGCACCTGCTTAGGGCACCTGGGCATGTCAGATGCGCCCGCAGCTGGCCCTTCAGGGCAGTGAGGGCAGGCCAGGACAGGTGCCCAGGGCGCCCTGCGTGATTGAAAGGAACAGGTGAGCCCGCAGGCGGTCTGAGCCCCCGGCCCAGCTCTGAGGGCCTGGACGCGGCGCTCAGAGCTCCATGGAGCGGCCTGGGCTTGCCCAGTCCTGGGAATCCGCAGTCCTGTGAGCCAGACAGACCCCCAGCCAGCAGCCCCACATCGGCTCCTGCCCTCCTCTCAGCTGACCTCTGTCCTGGGTCAGACTCTGGCTCCTGGGTTCCCGCTTCTAAACAGTGGCGCCAGGGTCAGAACCTAGTGCCCTGTTCCTGGTTCTTTAGTCCCAGGGCCCCGGGTCCACCAGCCTTGGAGAAGGGACCTCTGTATGAGCCACTCCCCTGGCGAGTTTGAGTTGTTTAGTCAGAGCTTTTCAGGGTCACAGGGGAAGACAGAGCTCCATGAAGTGAGGTGCTGGCTTGGAGCGCAGTGCCCGGGGGACAGGGTGAAGGCTCGAGAGGGGCTGCCTTTCAGCAGAGCTCAGGGTCGCGTGGCCCCTGCATGGGGCTTGGCTCTGGACGGTGAGGGTTCCTTCCATCTGCCTGGCCCACTCCTGTCGGAGCTGGTCCTCACCCTGTGGGGCTGGAAGCTGACCACTGCGGGACCAGATGGCTCTGGGCTCTGTTCTGAGAGGGTCATGCAGGTGTGGCCACAGAGGATGACAAAGCCCATGGTGCTCGCAGGGCCTGGTGGTCAGGGGGCAGAGGGCAGGACAGAGGGGGACGGAAGCCACGGCCTGTCCTGGCGTTTGCTGGGAAAGACAGGCAGGGTGGGGTGAACACAAGACTGGCCTGTTCTAGTGATTTCTCTGGGTTTTGGGCAACAGGGGTGTTCTGAGCTGCTGGGCACCCGGCTGGGGTGATCCAGGCAGAGGAGTGTCCCCGCCAGGGGGCAGGGCAGGTGGCAGAGGCTGGGCCTGGCCAGGGGGTTGGCACAGGTCGTGGGCGGCTCCTGGTGGGCCCTTGGCTGGTAGGGTGGCGTCTAGGGAGTCCAGATGTCAGAAGATCACAGTAGACAGAAATATAGATACATACACACACACACAGATGTGTACACACACAGATGTACACAGAGATACACACAGATGTGTATACACATAGATGTGTACGCACAGAAATCAGAGAGATACGCACACACAGATGCACACACATACACATACAGATGTACATACAGAGAGATACGTGTACATACAGAGAGATACGTGCACACACAGATACACACAGATGTGTACACACACATACATGTATGCACAGGGATCAGATGTATACACATAGATACACATACAGATGTACATACAGAGAGATACATGCACACACAGATGTACACACACAGATACACGCATAGACGTGCACACACAGATGAGTTGGCCCCTGTCTTTCCCTGCCCCGTCCACACCCCCCTCCGTCTGCCACGTCACTGTCTCTCACACGTCTGTCCCTCCAGCGGAAGCTTTCTTGCTGTCTGTGTGTCACCCAGACGCAGGCGCGCAAGTTGGGGGGCTTGTTGCCCCTGCTGTGACCGTCTCCCTGGCCCGGGCGCGCGCCTGCGTGCTGCTCCGTCCGGCCAGCAGAGGGTCAGGTTCTGTTCTTCCCCAGGCTGAGGACGGGCGCATGAAGGTCCGAGGGCCTTGGCCCTGGCGCAGTGTGTGGACCCTGGCCTGGCTGAGACGACGTGGGCAGCATGAGCCTCCTGGGCGCTGGTGCCCTTGACCTGGACTACACCTCCCGGGCGGGTCCGTGGGGCGCTAGTGGCCGCCGGCTGTGCCTTCTACCTCGGCGTCTTCGTGGTCTGCCACCGGCTGTCCTCCTCCCTGAACGCCACCTACCGCTCGCTGGCGGCCCGTGAGCAGGTCTTCTGGAACCTGGCGGCCACACGCGCGGTCTTTGGCATCCAGGGCACTGCGGCGGGGCTGTGGGCGCTGCTGCTGGACCCCGTGCTCCAGGCCGACAAGGCTCTCGGCCAGCAGGACTGGTGCTGGTTCCACATCACCACGGCCACCGGCTTCTTCTTCTTCGAGAACTTCGCCCTTCACGTGTCCAACGCGATCTTCCGCACCTTCGACGGCTTCCTGGCTGTGCACCACCTCTTTGCCTTCCTGGGGTTTCTCGGCTCCGCAGTCAACCTGCAGGCCGGCCACTACCTGCCCATGGTCACGCTGCTCCTGGAGATGAGCACGCCCTTCACCTGCATCTCCTGGATGCTGCTGAAGGTAGGCCCCCACAGCTGCTTGGTCTGTTCCTCCACAGCCTCTGCGCCCGGCCGCGGTCCCCTCACCCCTGACGCCCCTGCTGCTGGCCCCTTGTGGCCTGTGCTGTCCCCTGGCTGGGTTGGAGCATAAAGGCAGTAGGAAGCTCATTCTGATCGAAGTCCATTTTAATAATTTTAAGCAGGCTTCCAGCCCATGGCAAAAAGAAGGCGTGGTGGGCAGCGCGTCTGCCGCAGTGGACGGGGCATTTTGGTGGATGCTCGCTTGTCTCCTGCACCGGGTCTTCATAGTGGCCCTTCATGTGGCTCAGTAGTTGTGGCTCGCAGGTGTTGTTGCAGTTGCCCCCTGGCGAGTGGGATCAAACCCGTGTCCCCTGCATTGGAAAGTGGATTCTTAACCACTGGACTGCCAGGGAGGTCTCAGTAGACAGTATTTGTAAGCCCTTGAAAACGTGCTTTTTCTGTGTGTCTGTATGCATCTCTTGAAGGTTTTATTTCACGTTGCGTTATTTTACACACATCTTGGTGGCCAGCACAGCATTGTCAGCGGTAGGACACGTGTGCAGCGAGTTTCTGGAGCTTACTCATCCCGTTTGATGGAAGCCTGCTGCCTGCTGATGGGTGCCTCCCTGCTGCCGCCCCGCCACCCCCGGCAGCTGCCCTCCGCGTCTGATTTCGGGCTGCCGGACGCCTAGTCCTTCTGCATTTGTGCTGTCTTTCCTGTCCTGGTTGGTGTCACCGGGTGAGCGGCCTCCCGGGTCCAGCCGTGCTGTCGCACACTGAAGAGCTCCCTCCTTTTCTCGGGCTGCGAGTGTGGGCGCATTCTCCTCGCCCGCTGTCTGTCGGAGCGCTCGGTGGTGCTTCGGCCTCAGTCACGGTGGCTCCTGCTGCGGTGAGCACGGGGCGCTGAGGCCCTTCCAGATCCTGGTTTCGGTTCCTCTCCTGGGCCCTAAGGCAGTTCCGGTTTTAGAGACGAACCCCCGTGCTGTTCCCCCAGTGGCTGCACATTCTGTGTTCCCACCAGCAGCGCAGAGTTCGAGGTTCTCCACGTCCTCACCAGTGTATGTTTCCTTTGTTTCTTGGATGTTAGCTCACTGGCTTCGGTCTTGCTTTGCCCTGATGACTGGTGACAGGGAGCATGTTTTCATTTCATTTCTGTCTGTTGGCTCTTTATGTGTCATCTTTGGAAAACTGTTCAAGTCCTTGGCCCACGTTTCAATCAGAGTCTGTTATTTTTTACTGTTGAGTTGTAGTCCTGTTTTAAAAAAACAATTTTATGTATTTATCTGTTTATTTTTGGCTGTGCTGGGTCTTCGTTCCTGCTCAGACTTTCCTCTCGTTGCAGAGAACAGGGTCTTCCCTCCAGTTGCGGTGGCAGGCTTCTCTCGTTTTGGCTCGTGGGCCCTGGGGCGCATGGGCTCAGTAGCTGCGACTCCTGGGCTCCGGAGTGTAGGCTCAGTAGATGTTGCTCCAGGGCATAGCTGTGCAGCGCCTGGGGTCTTCCTGGGTCAGGGGTCAACCGTGTGTCTCCTGCGGTAGCAGGTGGCGTTCTTTACCACTGAGCGCCAGGAATCCCTGGAGTTCATATGTTCAAGATGAATCTCTTATTAGACATATGGTTGGCAAATATTTTCTCGTACTTTGTAGGCTGCCTTTTCACTCTGTTGTTTCCTCTGCTTTGAAGAAACTTTTTTTTGGTCGTCCCAGTTGTTTATGTTTCCGCTGTCTCTCTTTTGGTGCAGTGTTTGTCAGAAGATGTAGTGTCTCCAGCTTTGTTCTTTTCTTTCAAGACTGATTTGGGTATTTGGGGTCTTCTGTGGTTTCGTGTGAACTTTCAATTTTTATTGTTGTGAAAAATGCCATTGGACTTTTGGCAGGGGTTACACTGTACACCTCCCATGTGGCTCAGATGGTAAAGAACCTGCCTGCCATGCAGGAGATCTGAGTTCGATCCCTGGGTCGGGAAGATCCCCTGAAGAAAAAGGTAACCCACTCCAGTATTCTTGCTGGAGAACCCCATTTACAGAGGAGCCTGGGGGGCTACAGTCCAGGGGGTCACAGAGAGTTGGACTCGACTGAGGAACTAACACACTTCACACTGAACCTGTGGGTGACCGGTGGCCTCCCTGGTGATTTTCCAGTTCAGTTATTGTCTTCTTCAGCTCCTTGGTTTCCGTTGGGACTTTTTTACATTTCATCTGTTCACTAATGTTCCATTTTTATAAACTGTGTGTTTCTCTTGGCCGCATGGGGTCTTTGCTGCAGCACGCAGGCGCTCTCTGGTTGCCATGTCGGGCTTCTCGTCGCCGTGGCTTCTCCTGTTGCAGACCGTGGGCTCCAGGGCACTCAGGCTCAGGCGCTGTGGCACGTGGGCCTCGCTGCTCTGTGGCATGTGGGGTCCCGGGACTGGGATCAATCCCTGTCCCTGCACTGGCAGGCGATTCCCAGCCCCCTGGGCCACAGGGGAAGCCCAGTGTCCCACTCCGTCGGTGCGTCCTCCTGCCCCCGGGGAGCATCCTGTGCCAGTCCCAGGGACTCCCCTCAGCAGGGCTGGGGATGGGTCCTGCCCCTCTGTGTGGAGCGAAAGGCTGTGCCTCCTCTCCAGGCCTCTGTTGGAGTCCGTGCATCAGACTGAGTTGACCTCTGCCCAGCTCGCAACCAATCGGCCCAGCCAGGGCCCTGGGGCTTCTTGTCGGCATCCTCCTGGGGAAGGGCGGAGGCTGTGGCTTTTGTCTGCTCACCTGTTGGGAGCCCCGCCGACAAGCTGGGGTGCTGGATGCCCAGCCCCTCCCTCTTTGGCGTGAAGCAGGGAGCTGGGGTCTCCTCCTGACCCGAGGGTGCTGTGGGACATGGACCGTCCTGTTGCTCCAGGGGCCCTGTCCTGGCGGCAGGGCCCTTTCCGTGGGTCCCTGATTCCTCATGATGGAGTTTGCCTGTGGCCTGCAGCTCACACAGGCCTCCCCCAGCGCCCCTCACACATCAGGCACTGGGGAAGGGGTCTTTGGTAGCTCCTCCCGAGGTGGGGTGGCCCCCTCCTCAGGAAGCAGACAGACCCCAGCTGTAGGGGGATCCCAAAGGGAGAGGCACTTTGTTTGGGGTCTTTTTCCTCTGAAGCATTTGGATGCCATTCACTTAGGATGGAAATGAAAAAGGGGGGTCTGGGGATGGGACCCCTTCTTGCAGCCTTGCTGTGTTCACCATGTGGCCAGCGGCCCCCCAGCAAAGCTGTCCCATCAGCTAGGACAGCTCAAAGCCAGCGTGTCCAGGCAGCGTGTCCAGGCAGACTAGTTCTTCTAGTTCGGGTCCTGTTGAGCCTTGGGAGTAAATGCCGCGCAGATGCTGAAACCCCTCTAAGCCTTTCGCAAAGCTGCCGAGTTCTTGCTTGGTAGGGCTTCGGGGTCCAAGCACTCGCGCGTGGACTCTGGGTTGATGAGATGCGGGTGGGTGTCGGGACCAGACATCACCACCACTGTGATGTAGTTTACACCCCAGATGGGCTCACGTTTGTTTCCTCCTTCAGTTTGGTTCTGAAATGCTGTTTGGAAATAATAACAAATTACACACTCATACATCTAAGCTGGTTCATCCACAGAGACACTAACCCAGGTGCAGATGAATTGATATTTTAAAAAAATCAGTGAATTTATGTATAAATATATACCAGGCACACTACCTGCTGGGACCCAAGCTAGACAAAGGAACCTTGCATGGTTAAGTCTCAGACTGTCACTGACCCAGCTTTTCTCAGAGCATTTGGTGGTGATGAATGCAAAAATTTTAGTGCCCGAGTAACAGCAAAAATGCTCAGTTCTCAAGCTTGGAGTTTTCTGAACTTAATGCAATTATTGTAGGAGTAAAAGTTCATGTTTCTTGTGTGGACGTCAGTGATTTCAGATGACTGCTTTCAGCACGTGGGGAAACCGTGGGAAAGAGTACATTTAGTGAACTTTGGAGGAGACAGCTCAGTGGATGGAAGATGGCTTGCTGGCCGCTTGGGTGGGAGAGGATGAGCTGTGGCCCCCCATCCCCCAAGCATTCACAACTCACTCTGCACTTTGTGTGTGCACCCCAAGGCATGCTTAGCTCCGTGCCCACTCTACAGTTTGTACACTTAACGTCCTTGGGCCAAGGCAAAGGCTAAATCTTTCTCATGTAAGGAATCTATCATTGAAAGTCTCAAACCTTACATGTTTTGGTGTTTGAGAAGCACTCTCTTCTGTCTGATAGTACAGTTTAAGGAATTTTACTTGCATGAGTCATGATTCTGACTGACATAAAGTGGAGAATGCCTGCCCCACGCACTGGGTATAAAACTGTTTCTATAGAACTGTGTTGTTTCTCTAGTACTCTGTGGTTTTCTTTTCTTTGAAATATTGACATTTAATCCATTTGAAAAAAAGTATTTTTAAATAAGGTGGGAAGTGAGATCCCACTGGATTTCCCAGGAAGCGAGCAAGCATCCTGATGTAATTACATCTTCCATCCTTTGGGGAGTCAAAATGCTGCCCAGTATAAGCTCTCCATATATTTTACTTATTTCTGCATTTTGTATTGTTTATCTCTCGCTCTGCAGTCACCTTATTTCTTAAGCATCACCGCGTTTCATCCTTCACTGAGGCACCTTCAGCCCTCCCGGTGCATTTACTGCACGGGTGGAATTATTTACAGTTATTTTAAAGCGATAAAGTATGGAGGGAGGTATTCTCTTATTTAGACTAACTCTGGATGGATTCTAGGAGGGAAGAATGTAATGTCTTTTGAGTGTTTTCCATTCGAGAATATAATGTGCCTCAATTCATCCAAGACTTTCCAAAGACCTGTTAGGGAGCCTGGGCTCCCCGCTCCCTGCTCTTTCACTCTGCCTCCTCCTTCTGCTTTTCTTCACACTCATTTCTTAGTCTAGGCTTGATAGAAGCTAATGTAAATGGAGTTTTTAATATTTAAAACTGCCGGAATAAATAGGTTGTTTCTCTGGGTATTATCTGCAGATGATTTAAACATAAAAAGGTCATGTCTGGCCTAGAAACAGCAGGCAAGTCAAATTTTCTGTGAAGTTATTTTTAGAAGTTCACAGTGCTTCAGACAAGGAAGAAACTCCTGTTTTTCCAGTGGTTTAAGTTGGCCCTGGGTCACGGGTCCTGTTGCTTCTCGTCTTTACGTGTCAGAGCTGTGTGAACGCCTTCTGCAGCTCGGAGAGGTTAGGGTCTTCCTCTGTTACAGGGTGGCCCCTCCAGAGGTCGGTGTCCGAGTCCCTTCAGGACTCGGCAGGTGCAGCTGCAGCGAAGCCACCCTGTTCCCAGGGTCAGCGGGCAGCTGCCTGCCCTGCGGCAGCGCCTCCCCGGGCCCCTCTCCTCCTGCGTGTTCCAGACGGGCCCTCCCTGGGAGGGGCCCAGGATGAGCCCCAGCCCCAGTGTGGCCCAGAGCGGCGAGTAGAGTGCACAGGGGTGCACAAGCTTGTGGGTCTGAGGCGTGCGGGCCGTCCTGGTGCAGGGAGATCCCTGCCACAAGCCACGAAGTCCTGTCTCTGTGCACCCGGTCTGCTGTGCAGTCTTCAGCTTCCCTGCTGGGTTTTGGACAGCTAGTTTTACTGTGAATTTAGAATAATTTTAGGGCAAGTTCGCTTGGGCTTGTGTCCGTGGGCTGCTGGGGTGACAATGCCAGAAGACAACTGGCGACACATCTCACCCGGGCCGGGGAGTTGGTCTCGGGTGATGGGCGCGCCTCCCAGCGTCGCCGCCCCATTGGCTGTGTGCTGTGCGGAGCGGGGGGCGGGGTGAGGGGGTGGGGCAGCCCCAGGGAGGGGAGGGCGCCAGCGGCTGTGGGCGGGGCGGGCTGGGCGGCCCGCGGCCCCGCCCCTGACCGCTCTCTGCCCCCGACAGGCCGGCTGCGCGCGCTCACGGCTCTGGAGGCTGAACCAGTGGGCCATGGTGCACCTGTTCCACTGCCGCATGGTGCTCACCTACCACATGTGGTGGGTCTGCCTGGGCCACTGGGGCGGCCTGGCCCGCAGCCTCTTCCCGCCGCACCTGGCACTCTTCGTGGTCGGCCTGGCCCTCCTCACGCTGCTCATCAACCCCTACTGGACCCGCAAGAAGACGCAGCAGCTGCTCAACCCCGTGGACTGGAACTCGCGCCTGGCCGCCCCAACGGGCCGGTGCAGCCCAAGAAGGCCAGGTAGCAGCCTCGGCCCCCAGCCCGTGGCCTGCGGCCACCCCCCCGACACCAACCCCGGGCGTGCGTCCCCGCCCGCGTGGCGCCCGGATGGCCCGGAGCTGACATGCCCAGGGACAGCGTCCCGCCCGGCCTGTGCGCGGTCTCCCCAGGAGGGCCGTGGGGCAGCCCCGAGGCGTCCCTGCGACCTGCTCACGGCCCTGCTGGCGTGGGCAGGAGAGAAGGCCCCCAGGTCGTTACCCGGACACCTGCCGAGGGGGCGTCTCCCGGGCGAAGCTTACCCAAGCGAGAATTTTGCTTCCCCTTAGTGTGGCTCTGCTGACCCTGGAGGGAGACGTGAATAATCACTTGTGTAGATGTGAGAGCTGCATTTAACCAAGTGTGCAGCCAGCCCACTCCTAATCGCTGTAGGTTTCGAGTCAGGGAGCCGTCGGGGGATCCGCCCGGCGGTGCTGGGCTGCAGGCCCTGCCGCCACCCTCACCTGTTGGCGCCACAGTTTAATGGACAGTGCTGACATCTTTTTCTTGCCACGAATGTGCAATTAAAATGAAAAGCTTGTATCTGTTGAAAGTGCCCTTGAGTGTTTTTGGAAAACACATTTATTGGTCGTGAGAGTCTCGTGTGCCCTGGGGAGCGTGGGGGTAGGGGGTGCACACAGGTCAGGAGGTGTAACACCTGCTTGAGTCAACTGGAGAGGTGGTTTCAACATTAAACACACCCGGCAAGCCGCTTTTCTCTTAGGGCTTCTCTCCCTTGCACAGACCCTGAGGCCCAAGGCTGTTTCCACCGCCCAGACCTTGAATAAAGTGACCAACATTCACCGAACCTGAAGGCGCGTCCCTGCATATCTTTCAGTGCTGCTCACCTTGCTTCGGAGGTTTTCCATCTTGGAGATGCAGCCTTGATGACACATCTTCACGTGCTCAAAATTCAGGTTAAGATCTGAAACGGTCAGCTAGACTCCCACGTGACCCTCACTGGGACTTTGACCTTCCGGGTTCAGTCTCAGCATCCTGTCCCGGCCAGGCTGGTGTTGGCTCCACCCCGACTGAGTTCCCGGGAAGACACAGCTGGGCGTTCGGGCAGAGAGAGCCTCCTGAGATGATGAGCCAGTGTCCTGGTGCCTCCCGACAGCGTTCACCCTCCTCCACCTGAGTGTCCCCTCGCTCGGCTCTGCCGGGCGTTGCTGCTGTGGGTCCCGGGGCTTTCACAGCCACAGCGCTGGACACCGAGGGTGCCTTGCTCCCTGGCACGAACCCCGCCGGGGAGTTGGCACCGTCCATCTTCACAGCGGGGCCTGAGGCTTGGGTGGTGGCCGGCTGGGCAGCGGCCTCGCAGCTGAGGCCCGTGAACTGCGTGCAGCACAGCAGCACCCCACTGACCCTGGCCATCAGGCCCAGGTGCATCCTCGGTTTGCAGAGCACTGAGCGGCCATGTCTGCCTGTCCAGGGCAGGCGCAGGGTCCACCAGGAAGGGCAGTGTTAGTACTTCAGGGGGTGAGAGCAGCCCCTAGCTCAGCCCTGTGGCAAAGCCACATGGGTGTGGCTGGGTGCCCCTACAGGGTCAGCTGGCATCAGGGCTGGTCTGGCGATGGGCTGACAGGCTGACGTTTCCTTTCAATGCATCCGTGTTTAAAGAAGCACAACGGGGAGACTGGCTCCTCTTCCTCCTGCATGTACACCTTGGAGGCTGGTCCCTGTGCCTCACGATGGCCAGAGGCTGCCCTAGGACGGGGTGCGGAGCTGGCAGATGAGGGTGGGGGCCCCCTCTGTGGTCAGAGCAGGAGGCTGGCTCCCGCACGCGTCCCCCAGGATCCTCTCCTTAGGGCTCCAGGCTCTCAACTGATCTGCCCGTCTGATGGAGGCCCCGTGAGGTGGGCAGGACCTAGAGCTGAGGGAGCAGCCCCAGGAGGAGGGGGAGTGGGTCCGAGTGAGCTGGCAGCCCAGGAGGTCCAACAGGTTTCTAGTTGTACGAGTCACGTTTGCGAGCTCACCCAGAAGAGTGGTGCGCACACCCCGCGGGTGCTTTCAGTTCACCTTCCTTTACTAAACTTCTGGTCTAGTGGGAGAGCTTGCTAATTCAACATTTCTCTTTCTAGATAAAAGTTTCCCCCTTTTCCATAACTAAACTATACAGTGTATACACGGTTTTGCCAGATCATGTTTAGTGATGTGAAAAACTCAGAAACTTGTCATTTTTCTGACACCTGGGAACCCAGAGAGCTCAGAGGGGACCCCAGTTGAAGCCCTCGCGTGGGGCAGAGACGCCACACCTCCCTCAGCAGGGCCTGGCCTCACAGCGGCAGGAGTGGGCTGGGAGCCACCTCTTAACTTCGCCTGGTGTGTGCGTTGTTCTTACTGCTGTGCAGTTGCAGCGTCAGGTGCTGGCCTTTGCAGGCCTGGACGTTGTGCTCTGTGTGTGTCCCCCACGACCCCGCCCCCGCCACACGCTGGCACCCTGACCTCAGTGCCACCCCCAAAGGCCCCGACACTGACACAGGCTGTGTGCAGAATGCAACATCAGAGTTCTGCTCCATCGCAATTTCCTGGGGTGTGTTTTACAGAACTGGGTCGTTTTGAGTGAGGCTCTTACATATAGGAAGAAAATGTTATTTTACTGTAACATTGCTTTCTCCAAGATTCCTTGGGGATCCAGGGGAAAATGGCCCCAAGTGGCTCTCTAAATGACACCACCACAGGTCAGCTAAAACTAATCTGTGAGTGGGAAGCGGAACAGCATGAAATTCCTTAGCTTTCAAGCCGCTGAATCCGAGTGGGCCTTCTGGACTGGGTTTGTTTATCGTCTCGGGTGTGTATGTGTCTGTCTGTCTCAGTATGTGAGTCCACACCCTGTTCTCTCTTCTGGTTTTGACCCTTGTTAGCCGTCTGGATCCTGGTTTGAGGGGAGACCCTGCTGATTAGGAAAGAAAGGAAGTGGAAGGATTGAGTGTTCTCCGAGACCTCCTGAGAAGGCCCTGGTAACTGCATGTGGCGAAGACGCTCCTCGAAACGGATCACTTAGTTTGAAGTCTGTTTCAGAGCCACCTGCAAGCTTATCTAGAAGCGCAGGGCATGAGTGCTGTGTGCCACGCTGTATCAAACCAGTCAGTCCTAAGGGAAATCAACCCTGAATATTTATTGGAAGGACTATGCTGAAGCTGAAGCTCCAGTCCTTTGGCCACCTGCTGTGAGGAGTCAGCTAATTAGAAAAGACCCTGATGCTGGGAAAGATTGAAGGTGGGAGGAGAAGGGGACGACAGAGGATGAGATGGTTGGATGGCATCACTGACTCAATGGACGTGAGTTTGAGTAAGCTCTGGGAGTGGGTGATGGACAGGGAGGCCTGGTGTGCTGCGGTCCATGGGGTCGCAAAGAGTCAGACACAACTGAGCACCTAAACAACAACTGTCTGCTAGTTTAAGCTAAACTGGCTATTTGGGTAGTGAAGCAGATCTCACCTTGAAAATGGCCAAATGGGGCTCTCTTATGTTCTAAAAACTGGTTTTTGCCTGTCCAGTGAGAGGAAGTGGCTTTCTAAGAGGAACCTGCTTTTCTCCCCCTGTGCCTTTGAGCGGTACACATTCTGATGGTTCCGGAGACTGAAGAGAAAAGAGGGCGAGCAGGGAAACTGAGGTCTCTGTGTGGGTGTCTGTCACAGAGGCATGTCTTCAGATGGTATCAGAATTATTCAGCAATGTGCAGATGAACTCTGTGACTTGCTGAGAAGAAACTAAAGTGAAAGTGAAGTCACTCAGTCGTGTCAACTCTTTGCCACCCTATGGACTGTAGCCCCCAGGCTTCTCAGTCCATGGGGTTCTCCAGGCAAGAATCCTGGAGTGGGTTGTCATTGCCTTCTCCAGAGGATCTTCCCGACCCAGGGATCGAACCCATGTCTCCTGCGTTGGAGGCAGACGCTTTACCCTCTGAGCCACCAGGGAAGCCGTAAAAGAAATTAAGTGCTCACTAAAAATACAAAAGGAGCCCACCCAAATGAATTTCAGGTCATATGACTTGGGAAATGGTATTAAATATCTGGTTTGAAAGTTTAAGCCTGTTAAACTTAGTTAATGCAGACATGTTTCAAGAGTCAACCACTATAATTTTATTATGCTTAAGAATGTTAATAAGATCTTATTAATTCTGTTGCAAAATTCATGAGCAAGGAAAGTAACTTGATACAGTGACTTAACTTTAAGTTAAATATAATTGAGATAAGAGTTTTGGGAGTTGCTCTTTGGGAATAAGTGTTTTAGGAAATCTACTTAAAAAAGTCTCTCCAGATTTTGGCAACTTGAAAGTTTTGTTATTAAGTTAAACAATGGGGAGCCAGTGTCTGAATTGCTAATTGCTAAACAAGTCTTAAGTTCACCCACTTTTTTTATGAGAGAAAAACTAAACGTGTTTAGGTTTATTAGAAACATATTGCACCACACTGAGGACAGAAATTAATTATTCTATGAGATGATGTGTGTTTCTGAAGGCTGTAGAATACTTAAGTTTTCCACCCAGGAAGCACTGGTATGATCAAAAATCCTTGCTGCTGTTTTTACTGGAGATTAAGGTTCTTAAGGGCTGTTGTTTAGTTGCTCAGTCACGTCCGACTCTTTTGTGACCCCGTGGACTGTACCCGCCAGGCTCCTCTGCATAGATTTCTCCAGGCAGGAATACTGGAGTGGTTTCCTTCTGCGGGGACCTTCCCCACCCTGGGATCCAACACGCATCTTCTGCCCCGGCAGGTGAGCTCTTCCCCACGGAGCCACTAGGGAAGCCCTTTTAGGGGTGAAAGCTGTAACACACATATGTGTATAGAGTTTAAGCTACTAAAATAAGTGAGACATTTCAGTATACTAGAAAAGATGTGAGAAATGAAAATGCATTTTGTTAAGGGGAAAAGTAACATGGTCGTGAAGTTGGTTATTTCTAAATAGGAAAGAAAATAAGGGACAAACTAATACGGGAAAAGGAAAGTTGAGACAGGTTTGTAACAAAGGAGCCCAGAACCCACAGTGTCTAAGAGATTGAACTAGGATTGTTTGCTATGTTTAACTACATGGGAAGCACTGTCAAAACTTTCTTAGGTTATAATGTATGGGTAAGCGTTGTTATTATATTCTAGAAACTGTATGGAATTCTGAAAAATCTGTTGGTCCTGATAACAAAACTAGAATTTTGACATTTTTATTGAGGTGTTTACTAAGACTCACCTCCCAGATAGTTCCTTGTTATGTCACATAATTGTCTTTTTTTTTAATTTTTATTTTATATTGAAGTACAGTTAACAATGCTGTGTTAGTTTCTGCTGTACAACAAAGTGATTCAGTTATACATATGCATGTATCTGTTCATTTTCAAATCTTTTTCCAAGTTAGGCTGTTACAGAATATTGAGCAGAGTTCCCTGTACTATACAGTAGGTTCTTATTGGTTATCCGTTTTAAATACTGCAGTGTATACATGACCATCCCAAATTTCTTAAGGATCCCAATTATGTTGCTGCTGCTAAGTCGCCTAAGTCGTGTCCAACTCAGTGCGACCCCATAGACGGCAGCCCACCAGGCTCCCTGTCCCTGGGATTCTCCAGGCAAGAACACTGGAGTGGGTTGCCATTTCCTTCTCCCATGCATGAAAGTGAAAAGTGAAAATGAAGTCGCTCAGTTGTGTCCGACTCCTAGCGATCCCAATTATGTTACATAACTGTTAAGTTTAATTATGAAAAGGATACTCAAGTAAGTTAGTTTTTGCAGTGAAGGAGGAAACAGGCAGAGCTGGTCTCCATGTTAGGCCAGGCTGCGAACACTAGGCTACACGCATGGTCACCCTCCCCGTGGACTGTGAACTCTGTGCCCGTGTCTATAGAGACAGCACACCAATGGGAAACCAGACCCCCTCCCCCATAAAAGAGCCTCAGGACTTGGACTTGGACTCTCCATTGCCTGAAAGAATATGCTAATTCTCTCTGTAAGGGAGCAAAGCGGTAAATTCCATTATGACCACAGGCCTATTGATAATTATCCACTGTTTATCTAGTCTTGTGACACCTTTGATGTATCTCTCTTTTACCTCGTCCAGACTAGTTTCAAGGAATTTAGGGAGGGGGTTTAAGCAAATACACTTAGGGTATATAAGGTTTTCACGAAAACTGGTCGGGGTCCTTGGCTACGGGGAGACTCTGCCTCGGGCCCGCCAGTGCACTCCACTATCTGCACTGTCCTTCGGAGTGAGTTGTTTCCCAGAACGCGTGGCTACATTTGGTGCACTGGCCGGGAAACTCCTCACTTTGAGGAGGTGAGTCCCACTTGGGACGACTACGAGGCCTTGCGGCTCGAATCTTCTAGAGGGGGAAGGCGCCTCGCCCTTCTGCAAGGATTCTGCTTCTCCACGCCGGGACCTTTCACGTTAGCAGGTAGTGGGGGTCAGCAGGGGAACTGAGCGCTCAGGTGAGGAGGAGCCCAGCCAGCAGGGTGGGAGAGGGGGCCTGAGCACCCCCTGGGAGGGACTGGAAGGGGCAGGAACCCACAGGGGCCTGGAATAGGCAGGCGGCGATTGCTGGGTACACAGGTCAACGAGCGTGCTAGGGTTTAGGAAGGAAATTTGTGAAGGTCATTTAGGAGGTGTGTCCATGCTGTCTCAGGGAAATTATTACCAGCGATCGCCAGGGGACTTTTACGATAGGAAACTGGTCCTTGTATGCCCGTGTTCTGCCCTCCCCGAGGAAGTGTCTCGTCTGCTGTGAAATTCTTGACCCGCTCAGAATTGTTAGGCTAGAAGGAGGGAGATACATAAGTGAGTATGAATTGGCTTTCTCAGAGATGGCCTGGGACACGGGATATATAACCCATCTGTGTTTTCATCTGCACCTGATCAAGCCCACCAAGGCAGAATGGACTTTAAGGGAGAAACAGTCTTGGACCACGTGGTGTTCTGGTTCGGCTATGCTGACCGGCAGGTGAAGACACGCAGATACCCCCTTCTCCTCTGGGATCTGGCAGGATTTGCACAGGGACGACCTGCCCCCTCCCCTATGCTGGATAATGATGCTCCTGCCTCCCAGGGCTCCACCAGGACCGGAGGCTGCCTCATGCCCAATCCAGGGCCAGGTGAGGTCCTGCAGCAGCCGCTGCTCTTCCACCAGCTCTCCCGGAGTTCGTAGAGCCGCGGTTTTTGCAGGCTCCGATCCCAGTGAAGCCTCTAGCCAATACTTCCAGGATCCAGCTCCAGCTGAACTGCCCAAGGTATACCTGCCTCTCCTGGTGAGTACTGACGAGAAGGGGAGGGAGATGTTGGAATTAAGCAGAGACTGCGCTCTGCGGCTCTGCCGGAGAGCCAGAGGGAATGAAAGAGAACAGACGAGATTTGCAACGCTAGCTGCTGCTCTGGGAAAGTCTATCTTGGACCCTCTGGAAAACCTCATCTGCCCCAGGGACAGGACAGTCCTTCAACTGGTCCCAATGGAGGCCCTGGCCCCATTACAGCCAAACCAGTGTGCCCGTTGCCAAGCCTTTGGCCACTGGAAGAATGAATGCCTGAGGCAAGGCAGGAAGAGGAAGCTCCCTCCCACAGCTGTGGGGCTTGCTGGCTTGGAAATTAAACGGGGCTGCGAGGAGCCTGGTGGGCTGCTGTCTATGGGGTCACACAGAGTGGGACACAACTAAAGCGACTTAGCAGCAGCAGCAGCCGGGGCTCAGAGATACCAGGTCCCCGAGAGCCCACGGTAACCTTAGAAGTGGGGGACCAAAACACTGACTTCATGGTGGATACAGGAGCAGAACTGTCAGTAGTAACAAAGCCTGTGGCACCACTGTCCAAAAAGACCACCGCTATAACTGTGGTATCGGGAGAAGACATGATTAAATCGTTTTGCCAGCCCAGAAAATGTCAGATGGGGGCCCACCAAGTGATTCCTGAATTCCTCTACATTCCTGAGTGCCCAGTACCCCTGTTGGGAAGAGACTTGCTCTCCAAACTAGGAGCACAAGTGACTTTCTCCCCTGAGGAGAGGCTCACCTTCCGGATGGACACGATGACTTATTTGCTTTCTCAATACCACCCCAAGATGAGTGGAGGTTGCATGAGCCTCCGAAGGAAGAACCGGGTGAGCTGGAAGAGTATGAGAGAGAGAGAACTCAGTTATTCCCTGAGGTCTGAGCGGAAGACAACCCCCTCCCCCCAGGCTGGCTAAACATCAAGCCCCAGTGATAATAGAACTCAAAGCAGGCACCATCCCGGTTAGAAAGCGCCAGTACCCGCTACCGATAGAGGCCTGGGCCGGCATACTGCCCCACATCAACAGATTGAAACAAGCGGGCATTCTAGTAGAGTGCCACTCAGCTTGGAATACACCGATCCTGCCAGTCAAAAAGGAAGAAGGATAGGATTATAGGCCTATACAGGATCTCAGGCTAGTCAACTAGGCTACTGTGACTTTACACCCCACTGTTCCAAACCCCTACACCTTACTTAGCCTCTTCCTGCCAAGGACTAAAGTTTTTACTCGCCTAGATCTCAAGGATGCCGCCTTCTGCATACACCTCGCCCCAGCATCATAGCCCATCTTTGCCTTTGAATAGGAAGATCCAGTCAGGGGCACCAAACAACAGCTCACCTGGACTCCCCCACAAGGGTTTAAGAACTCCCCAGCCATCTTTGGGGAAGCCTTTGCTTCTGGCCTGGACTCATTCCATCCGCAAGAGTATGGATGATGGCTCCTACAATACGGGGATGACCTGCTGCTGGCTGCCGAGACCAAGGGAAAATGTTGGGAAGGGACAAAATCACTGCACCAGCTGCTGATGGAAGCAGGTTACTGGGGGTCGAAGAAGGCACAGATCTGCAAGGAGGAGGTAAGGTATCTGGGGTTTGTTTTAAAGGACACAAGGTTCCGGACCCTAGTTGGGTCCTATATACTGATGGCACCAGCCTGATAAAACAAGGACAACGGCTGTCAGGTTAGCCAAAGCAGAAGGGGCTATCAAGACTGAAAAGGGATGGTGGGAATTGCCAAGTGGCAAATTATTGGTACCAGAGGAGCTGGCACACACTCTGGTAAGCCAGACACACCAAGCAACCTACCTAGGCCAGGCTGCCTGCTCACAGGTTAATGCTGCCTCTCGGGTATTCAGACAAAAACCTCCAGGTATTTAGCTGAAAGGCACACTGCCCTTTGAACACCTGGGAGTGGACTTCACTTAAGTGAAACCTCACCGACATCTCCATTACCTGCTGGTCATGGTATGTACATTCTTGGGATGGGTAGAAGCTTTTCCTACCTGGACTGAAAGAGCATAAGAAGTAGCCTGGTGCCTTCTTAGGGGAATAGTTCCCAGATTTGGATTTCCTACTAGCATTGGATCAGACAATGGCCCGGCTTTTGTAGCTGATTTAGTACAACAAGTAAGCAAAACTTAAAACATCAGATGGAAACTGCACACTGCATATAGGCCCAGAGTTCTGAGATGGTGGAATGAACCAACTGGACATTAAAGAGACTCTCCAAGTGGATCGTAGAGACTGACTGCTCCTGGGTGGACTTGCTTCCGATGGCTCTGCTCAGACTCAGGATGACCCCACAGTCCCAAGGCTATTCTCCATAAGAAATTGTGAATAGGAGGCCCCCTCCCGTAATAAAACAGGTGTCAACAGATTTGCCTCAGGTAAGGAGGAATAGGATTTTGCAGCAGATGGAACTGGGTAAGGTAATAAATCAGGTAACTAAGTTTGTACAAGAAAGGGTGCCGTTCTCCTTGGGGAACAGATTCATGAGTTTACGCTTGGTGACCAAGTATGGGTCAAAGATTGGAAACTTGATTTACTAGCCCCTCAGTGGAGGGGCCTTATACTGTTATTCTAACTACCCCTACTGCAGTTAAAGTTGCAGGTATTGCCCCTTGGATCCATCATACCAGGGTAAAGAGAGCATGCCACGCAGACCCAGAAAACGCTGAGTGGACTGCACAGAGGGACACCGCTGACCCTCGAGAGACTAAGACCATGCTTAAGAAGCAGGAAAAGAAGATCCTGGACGAGGCCCTGGAGGATGAAGCTGCATAATCAATTCCTGCTGCTTGGTCTCATCAGCATGCGCATTCCTACGCCGACTTCACAGCACCTCCAGCCGCTGGGCGTGTGGGGCTGTGCCTCTGTGATGGGTGGAGTCCCCCAGTGGCTGTCACTGCTCCGCCAAGATTTTAAACCACTCTGCTCTTTTCTGGGACACAATCATAATCTCTCCCTGCTCTCTGGGTGTAAGCCAGAGCTACAGTGAATAGACTCAGGTCATAGGGTTACATTTGATATAAATGCCAGTGTAACAAAAGCCTAACCTACAAGCCCCAGTAAATCTACCTTATTTACATGCTAGGTGGACAAGATCTGTGTTTCAGTGGTATGAATATATTGCTGCCTTATTCGTACCCTCAATAGGGACAACAAATATTATGATTAAAGTAGAGGCCTTGACTAATTTCACAGAACAGGCCCCCTCGATAGAACAAAAGCCATCCAAGCCTTAAATGAAGAGCAAATCCAAATGAGAAAAGCGGGAATTCAAAATAGAATGGCTTTGGACACGCTCATAGCTGCTCAAGGAAGGGCCTGTGCTGTAATTAAGGCTGACTGTTGTGTATGCGTTCCTGACTGATCTGGCAATGTATCAGCTGCTTTAAATGACATGAAAAGCCAGGTAAAGCGATGTCAGATGAAAACACTCCTTTCTGGACTTGAGTCCTATCTTGGGTGAAGGGTAATTGGTGGAAAACTGTATTTACCACTGTTATAGTTGCCTTGATAGCTCTGCTTTGTGGACCCTGAATTTTACAGCGTGTTATGAACTTTGTAACCCAAAGGTTGATGTCATTCTCCCAAATTGGTGGTCAGAGAGCCAGGGTGCAATATATCCCTATGAGTGATGCTCATAATATGAATTAAGAGCATCAAGAGAGGGAATGAAGGAGGAAACAGACAGAGCTGGACTCCATCTTAGGCCAGGCTGTGAACATTGGGCTACACGCATGGTCACCCTCCCAGTGGACTCTGAACTCTGTGCCCGTGTCTATAGAGATGGCACACCAATGGGAAACCAGACCCCCGGATAAAAGAGCCTCAGGACTTGGACCCTCCGTTGCCTAAAAGAATATGCTAAATATCTCTGTAAGAGAACAAAGTGGTAAATTCCATTATGTTTATCAGGATATGACCACAGGCCTATTAATAAATATCCACTGTTTATCTAGTCCTGTGACACATGAGTCATGGGTTAACTTTGATCGTATCTCTCTTTTACCTTGTCCAGACTAGTTTCAAGGGATCTGGGGAGGTGGCTTTAAGCAAATACACTCAAGTATATAAGGTTTTCACAAAAACTGGTCGGGTCCTTGGCTACGAGGAGACTCTGCCTTGGGCCTGCCGGTGTGATAAACTGCACGCCACTGGCTGCATTGTCCTTCTGAGTGAGTTTGTCTCCCGGAACGCGTGGCTGCAACAGCAGCTTATCATGGCAGTCTGTGTTTGAATAAGACTGTGCATACTAGGCAAGGCATTCATAGGACTGTCTCCAGCCTGGATGGAAGAACCCTACAAGGTCCTTTGTTTGTTTATTAAGGACCAGTGGCTTTTTTCTTGAAGTTCAGTTAGTGTTTTCAGCTGTGCAGCACGGTGCTTCTGTTACACATGCACCAACATCTGTCCTTTCCAGTCTTTTTCCTTATGGACTCTTACAGGATATTCGGTGTCGTTCCCTGTGCTGCTATACAGTAGGTCCTTGTTGTTTATTTTTATATAGTGATCTGTATATGTTAACCTCAAACTCCTAATTTCCCTACCAAGTACCCTTAACTCGCTCAGGCTCGGGTGAAACTGAAGGGAACTGATTCAAACTGATACGTGAGTTTTACTTGAGAGCTTTCTTGTCTGAACACCAAGAGCAACACAGCCCACAGCGCCCTCCTGCTCACTGTCTCTAAGAAGCCTCCCGTGAAGACAGAGGGTGGGTGTTCAGGTGCGAGCGCCACAGCCGTGCCCCTTGGGTGGCCCGCGGCGGGCGCCCTACGGACGCCGCTCTGCCCTCCACCTGCCACCACCCAGGTCTGGCTCACTGACAGCGGGCTGGGGCGCCCCTTTCTCACCTGCCAGGCAGCAAGGACAGAGCCCATGTCGTCATCTGCGAGTCTGTAGAGATGCTCCTCGCCTCGACACATTACACAAGTGACCCTTGGGTCCACTTAGAGGTAGATTTTATTCAGTAAATATCCTGGACTTTTTTTTTTTTTTTTGAGATTTGCAACAACTTGAAAAATCTCTGACAAACCACATAGCCCAGAAACATTGAAACAAGTCAGGAATGTCCTAAATGTGTGAAACATGTAGATAGGCTTCAGGTGAGTGCTGTTTAAAATTAAGAAAGTGTTAGTGTCCCTCTCGTAGTTGGAGAGACTGGTTCCACTCGTCACAGGGAAGTGTCTTTTTGTGTAGCCATGTTTCCAGCACTGTATTAGGAATGTGGCTGTAACACTCTGCGTAAAAAGTGTACAACTCCTCATTCATTAGGGTCTCCGCTGCTGGCGCCTGAAGAACCTGCCACCGGAGGTGTGAGCTGAGTCTTAAACTTGGGGGCTTCACTCACAACAGCCTGGGAGGCTGCTCTGAAAGGTAAGGAGGACATCCCTGCTAGTCACAAAACCGGCACCGAGGTCCGTGATGGTCGTGCTTTGCCATGATGGCAAGACGCAGGCACGGGGGCGCAGGGAGGTCGCACCTGCACGGGCGGAGGCTGGGCCCAGAGCACAGCTCCTTCCTGTCGTCTCCCTGCCGAGCCCGCGCACTCTGCCGGGCCAGCTGCGTGGCTGACGGCCGCAGCGTTCTCCGTCCACTGCCTCGTGGTGCCAGGAGGTCTCATGCCTGGGTCAGATGAGAAGAGGCCAATATGTTATTTTGGTTTAGGCCTGCCGATAGGTGACCTGAAATTCTCTGCGCTTACTGTCTTAAGTCGTCAGTTATGACCCAGGAGGCATTCTCCCCAGCTTCTTCCTGCATTTAGAGTTGTAGTTATCTGATTGACTGCCTCAAGACTTAGGCAGCGTGAATTCTGTTAAAGGCCTGATTACACACTGGGTAACACAAGAGATAGGCTAGCATGCAGGTAGTAACATGAATAAAGTCATAAGTAGGGATTTAAGCCATGAGATTCTAGAACCCAACCAGCTCCTGAAAGGATCATGAGGCTAGGAAGTGGACGACTTAGGACAGGAGCCTCATTTTTCACGTGGGCCATTAAACGTAGCCCATCAGAGGGTCTTTCTGGTAAGAAGCACAGCGTTCGGTTTGCATTTCAGCGCTGGCACCTCCTTGAGATGCTGTAAGGGTATCCAGGGTCCTGTGATTGTGTGATAACCACTTTTCTCACCATAGAGGCCTCAGTTCAGTAGGCTAATAGCCTGATTACTCATTGGCCTTTTGGGTGAGTTCTGTTGAGGCTTTGATGTGGGCATGTACATCTTCCAGTTCTACTGAAGGCATGAAAAATAGATGCTAAAAGGTCACGCCAGGGGAATACAGCTTGCTTGGTAAATCTGCGGAGTCATCTCTAAATTAACATACAGGTGGCCTTGAGCCCTAGGGAATCCTGAAGTATATCTTCCCAGCCATCCTGGCAGAGGTCAGGGCTGCAGACCAGCGCCCCACTGCCTTCAGGTTCCATTAGGTGCAACCCGGGAGACTTCCAGTCACCTCTCTTTAAGGGAAATAGTAATATACTGACGCTTTTTAGAAGACAGCCAGCTTAATTTTCTGGTGTTAGTAGGCTACTGTAAACGCCTTTGCAGTTGTCTTACCCCACGATACCATCTTACCTGGGTGCCGGTGAGGCAGCTCATGAGGACACTGAGGCTCACGCAGAGGGAGCGGCTCCCTGTCTGGGCGCATCCCCAGCCCTTGACGGGTCCCGGCCTTGCCCGTGTGTCCAGGTCCCTTCTTCGGGTGCTGCCCGAGCAGCCTGTCAGGACGGCTGCTGCGAGGCCGGTGTGGCCTTGGCCACATGGCCACCGCTGCCGAGTTGGCCTGTGATGCCTCCCACGGCAGCAAGCGCCCTGGGGGCAGAGCCGCCTGCAGCCGTGCTGCTCGTGGCTACCGGTGTGAACAGGCCCTCTCGGGATGCTGACGTCCTGTCCCCCAGAAGGCGGCGGCGTCTGTCTGTACCAGCAGACCTTCTGCGCACACTGGCAGGTCCTTATCAGTGTTACCCCAGCCTGTTGAACGAGGAGACTTCAGACAAAACTCTGTTTTCCAGGACAGCACGGGAGAAACAGATGCTGCAGCCCGCCCCTCCACAGGTTCTCGCAGACACGAACCACAGTGAGTGAGTGACCTGAAGTCAGAACTGTCCGTCGGGCTTCCCTGAAGGTCATCCCCAGGAGACAGAGGGCTTTCCCTGCTGGACTGCAGGTTTCTGCAAGCCGGTGCTGGGCTGCTTGTTACACCTGTGGAGAGTTTTGGTGAGAGCGAGACTACCTCAGGAGAAGGCAGTGGGCTTGGGTAATGTGTGTGATGAGAGTTTAGAAAGGCCTTCACAGAGTGGGAGACCACGAGGGTGAGAGTGTGACCTGAGACCGTCCCTTCTGTGGTCAGACGCAGCGGTCCTTGGCTGCTGAAGCCAGCTCCTGGTGGCCATGTCCAGTTGCTCGGTAGGAAGCGCACAGTCACTGGGTTAAAACACATAGTGTGGCATCTCTGTTTACATGTGCAAAGAGAATAAAAGGGTAAATAATATTGGAATGCCCCAAGGCCAGGGCCTTTGCCAGGAAGTTTTTAGAGTCTCCGTGGCTTCAGAACGTTTTTTCTCCCAAAGAGGCTCAGCTGGGCCTTGTCTAAGGAGTCACATAACAGTGGGCCACTGAAGACAGCTGTGGAGTCCGGTTCCTGCAGCAGCCTGGAAAGCCCCTGATGTGCGTGTGTCTCGGGCCTAGGGGAAGCCAGTGTCTCCACTGCCAACTAACAGTCCTCCCGATGACCCGTCACGTCAGCCTTACAGACCATCATTTTCCGCGGGACACACTGTCCCTTTGAGGCTGGCTTCTGCAGCACAGGCTGCCTCGCTAGAAACTGAACGCGACAGCAGACCACCTGCACGTTGTATCCGGGCTGACGTGGGAGGAGATGCTGGGCCACCTGGGTGCGCCCTGCAGCGCTGTGCTGCCGTCCGTCCGTCCGTCCCAAGTGGAGACGCTGAATAGTGCTGCAGAGACCACAGCCGAGGGGCCGCCGTCTCAGCGACAAGGGCAGCAGGGCTGGGCTGGCAGCACAGCTCAGCCTGACCTTGTCCATCTGGGCACTACCTGGCAGACAGAGCCACAGGGGTGGGGCAGCCGGCCCTTCTCAACGGGAACCGGCCAAGCTTCCGCTCCTCTGTGGCCTCCTCCCTCCCAGGGTACTGACGAGTATCGGGCGGGCCTTGTCGTTGCAGCGGGAATGCGTTCTCCTTGTCAGGAGGGTCACGTGCCTGTAACTCTCACGGTGCTCAGCCCGGCGATCTTCCCCTGCGTCACCTGATCGTGGGTCACATAGAGTCTCGTCTTTCAGGTCTAAGAACATTTCCCCTTAGGAGGAAGGGAAGCCTGGCCTTCATAAGTTTCTAATCTCTTTCTATTGGGTGAACAGGGCACTTTGTACTAGAAAAGGTGAGCTCCTTCCGTTACGTTCTCCTGAGGAAAATTCTAAAGACCCTTAACAGGTACATTAAAACCCCACCATTTGCATTAAGCACCGCTCCTTGGGCAGAAAGAAGCCTCCGATTTTGGTCAGGTTTAAACCTGAAAAGCTGCCCCCCCTCCTTTCTGTTAGGGCTTTAACTGTTTTCCCGTTTTCCTATTTCTCCCCGTGTGTTAAAGAGGAAAGACTCCCAGTGTTCCCTTGGAGCAGCCTCATTCTTATCTAACTTTGGATTCTGCCCTGAGATCTAGTCTGTTTTAAAATCTTTCTTCATTTTCTACAGTTCCTTCTCTAATGACTTTTTCTTCTTAAACCCACAGTAAAAGTGTTAGGTTCCTTTGTCGGTCAAGGAGTAAACGGGGATTTATTAACTGTAGCCTGACCTTGATTATTTAGTTGGTACAATCGAAAGTACAATTTTTATAGATGTATTTTCTCTCTCAGTATTTTTGAAAAGTTGGTCAGCCAGCATGGTAAGGGCATTTTATGTAATGCTGATCAACCTAAGTTGTATTTTTATTTAGAGCAGCCAGCTCCTCATTGACACCTTTTAAAACCATGGAGATAAGCAAAGGGTCATTGTGACTATTAGAGGACATTCAGGTATCATGCCAGAATAGTGTTTGAAAGCTCTCAAACCTCATAATCCAGGATTCATCTTTCCTGTGTTTACACTGCTGAGTCTTTGTCCAGGCTACAGCTTGGGGGAAAGACTTGGAGATAAGTAATTTATGAGTTAATTGCATTCGCTTTGAACCTGTGAACCACGGGAACCAAAATTGGTTGAGCGGTGTTTCCACTCTGCTTTGTCTCTCCTTTCCCTCACTTTATTTTCAGAAGGGAATAGCTGCATTAATGGGTACAGATCTGCAAACCCGGGCTCACAGATTGGGATGTTTACCTTAAATTCCTTTGCAAATCCCAGTAGGTCCTGACTAGGATTGGGAAGCCCCCTCGCCAAAGCCCTAAGTTTTGCTCGAGTCCGGGGTGTGTCTGTAAGCACAGACGACAGCTCACCTCTTCCTTTGGTAGGTTCCTCCTTAAAGGGCATGTAATTACTTCTGACTGTACGTCCTCTTTTACTGGGGGGTGGAAGCAAGAGGCAAGGTGATGGGGAGAGAAGGAATCAGGCAGTTCATGACGGTGAGGACTTGAGGCAGGAGCAGAAGGAAAGGCAGCTTTGAAAAAGTCTGGTACCGTATTTTTGGTTGATTTCCCATAAAAGTTTATCATTTCCTCTTTAGGAGCATCTAAATATCAATAAGCATTGCATTCAGACTGTCATAATAGTTTATCATTTCCTCTTTAGGAGCATCTAAATCTCAATAAGCTTTGCATTCAGACTGTCCGATCAACAGACTGACTGTTGAGATAAAAATCACTAGTGATGATCCCAGGATAGGCCAGCCTGCTGGTTGGGATTGTAGATTGTAGCCTAGAGTCATGTCTCTACCTTCCCTACTCTAAATCCACCGTGGGTGGTTGGAACAGACTGGCTGGCCCTTCTGTTTGTCCCCAGCTGAGCAAGTTTTTAATTCAGATGAGTGGGTTTCCCTCTGCAGACAGCAGTTCAGTGTGAAGACTTACCTCCACCACTCCTATGAGTTTCCCAGCTGTCCAAGAAAGCCAGCACTGACCGGAAAAAGACAGTTCATACCAGCTTGCTGCTCCAAGGAAGGGACAGCGTTTGTATTCCAGCAGCCCCCGTTCACGCAGCCAATTCAAGGGAAATGCTACATCGGCCGCACATCTAATCCCCAGTCCAGCCACACTCCGTGTCTTTGATTCGGCCTTCCTTGAGTCTCTCAACTAGAGTAACCCAGGTACCTCTCCTTGAAACTAACCTGCTCCTCCAGTGAGGGATTTATCCACCAGCAAATAGGATAGGATCAGCCGATAGCAGGAGATCTGAGACCCGGGAGACTCCCCAGGGAGGCAAGTGGGCCCAGGAGCCTCCCTGCTGAGTTCTAGCGAAGGGGAGACGTCTGCTCTGGGCCTGCTCGTGGTCACCAAAACCACTGATCAGAGAAAATCATACAGCTTAACTTGCAAGTTTTAGGTTATTTGGGGACCTTACTGAGCACTCGATAGCCCAGCCTCTTAGAGGAGGGTAGAGCAGAACCAAGGTGTATACATTTTTTGCCGAAAGAAAAAAAAAATTCAAGGATCACTGCTCATCACACAGAAACCCCAGATATTTCAAGGTAATCATTTCAGTGCTTTTCTATGCGTGGGAACATACGAGACTCTGGCCTCCCTGCAGCTATTCAGACATGCACGTAAACTGTCGGGCTGGGGCCCAGAGCCCAGAGGGTCTCCTAAACCCCTGTGGGACAGCCGGCGCCGGCGGCTCCAGGGGCTCAGTGTTCTTCACTTCCTGGAATGGCAGGTGTGTCCTGTGTCCAAACTGCCTAAGCCACAGTGCTGCTCTGCACTGAGAGTGTGAACGCGTTACATCTGCGAAATAAAGACACGCTCTCCCATTGCTTCTGATGTCTAGTGTTATCACACGTAGAACACCTACATTGTTTTATGTCATAATATTGACGTCCTCATGGATGACTCACCTTGAAAACGCCCATCATAGTTTGTAAACATCCTCTTCCTAATGGTCTTAACATTTTCTCTACTTACTTTATTATAAAAATGCTGTATGATATATATGACATAGAAAATGTGTTAATAAACTATATTATTGGTAAGGCTTCTGGTCAGTAGTGGGCTCTTAGTAGTTACATTTCAGGAGAGTCAACAGGTATACACAGGAGAGCAAGAGTTCCCGAGACGGCAGAGTAGGAAGACCCAAAGCTCACCTCCTTTCACGGGCAAACAAGAATTATGGTTTGCAAAGAAACTACTGCTGACAAAGGGCAGAACCTACTGGAAAAGATCTGCAGGATCTAAAGAAGGGACCACAAGATGGGGGCAGGCAGGGTCACAGTGCAGTCAGGACCCATGGGGAGGGGGAACGTGGAGGTCACCTCCTCCCACAAACACATCAGGACACATCCTCATATGGAGAGCAGCTCTCATGGAAAACTAATTGGAAACTGCCAGAACTGTGGTTCAGCTAAGGCTGTCGGGTAGACACGAAATCAGGTAGGTCGGGAGGAAAAGCACTGGTGCAGGACCCCCAGGGAGGAAACTAAGAAGGAAACTAAGAAGACACTTGTCCTTGGGAGTGATCGAGTCACACCACAGAGTTCTGGGACGCTACCTAGAGGAGGCAGTGTCCTCGGAAGGCTGAAGGTGGGTAGCTGCTTCCACAAGGAGCACACAGGTGCTGGCTCCACTGGACAAAGTGGAGACAGCTCACCCGGTGGCCACCTTGCCAGGCTCCCCAGCCTGAGCTGAGCAGCACCCCAGCACCACACTCCACGCCACAGCTTGGCAGCCAGGCCCCGGGAAAGGCTCGATCTGGGGACACAGGTGGCCCAGGGGCCTGGCATGAAGGCAGATGGGTGGCGGCCGTTGTTGGCACTCAGCACTGCAGAGGCACCAACCCTCTGACAGCAGGGGAGCCCCGTGAACCCCACGGCCCCTGACTCCCAGCTGAGCTGACCCTCTCCCACCCCCTGCCACACCCCCACCTTGCACTAGATCCGGGGGAACCACCAGGGGAGAGACGTGATGCTGCCACATGTGAGCAGGGGCACAGACGCCAGCACAGAGCTGCGTGCACACCTGAGCCCCACTTGCTCCTGCAGCGGCCCCAGAGCAGAAAGGAGACACGTCCTGAAGGAACAGAGCCAGCTCCGGGCTGCCCTCAGGGCGTCCACCCGGCCTGGGAGCAGACACTCCCCCTGGCCCTGATGGGGTGGGGGCCTCTGAGCAGAGAAGTGTGGCCACACCCTGCAGAGGCTCTGCTCCTCCAGCACCACGGTGATGGTGGCCAACAAACCCTGGATACAGTCTGCAAAGGGATGCTCCCATATAAGGACATCCCGTCAAAGTCACAAGAGGTAACTTCCTAAATCCATAGATACAGAAATGTAAGTACAGTGAAAAGGCAGAGGAACGACTCAACTGAAAGAAAAACCCTGAAGAAAATGAAGAACCCAAGGTAGTCTACCAGACAATGAATTTAAAATGCTGGTAATAAAAATGCCAGCTGAATTAAGAACTAATCTAAGCACAGATCATTTTAACAAGGAGCTAGAAGCTGTAAAGACAACCTAATCAAAAATAGGTAATTAAATCTGAGATTAAAAAGCACTCTAGAAGCAATGAATCCCAGACTAAATGACATAGAACACGTAAGTGAACTGAAAGAATAGGAATCACCCCATCAGAACAGACAGAAAGACAAATGAAAAAAACCCAGACCAATACACAGGATCCATGGGATTAAACAGGCTTCCCTGTGGCTCAGCTGGTAAAGAATCCGCCGGCAATGCAGGAGACCTGGGTTTGATCCCTGGGTTGGGAAGATCCCCTGGAGAAGGGAAAGGCTACCCACTCCAGTATTCTGGCCTGGAGAATTCCATGGACAGTCAGTGGGGTCACAAAGAGTCAGACATGACTAAGCGACTTTCACTTTCACATGGGATTAAACTGTGTTAGGATTTACATTATAGAGATTACCCACAAGGAAAAGAACGAGTGTACTTAAACATGCTATTGACTACGGATTTTTGCAGAAACTAATGCCTGTGGCCAGTGATTTGTTATATAAGTGAATACTGAAAGGTCTAGTGAAAAACGTTTGGGTAACAAAACACATGTTAATGCATCTCTGGTCAATAATGTGTAAGAAATTATGGCTGAAGACTTACCAAACCTTAAGCCAAGTACAGGAAGCACAGAAGTTCCCAAATAAGATGTATAACGACAGACCCACACTGACAGAATAATCAAAATGGCCAAAGTTACAGAGGATTCAAAGCACCAACAGTAGAGCAGTCAAATACAAGGGAATCCCCATAAGGCTTCAGCTGACTGCTGAAAATCTGCAGCCTGAAAGGAGTGCCATGATGCATGTAAAATTCTAAAGGGAAAAACCTGCAAGCGAGGGTACTGCCCCAGTAGGAGCATCACACAAGATACAAGGGGCGAAAGAATGTCTCAGGCAGTCAAAAAACGAATTCAGCAATACTGATTCTAGTCCAGAATAAGTGCTGAAGGATCTTTTCCAAATGAAGTAGTAAGAATCTATAGGAAGAGAGAAAGCCCAACAGGAAAGGCAAATCTACTAAGGATTTAAGGTCACTTAAACCAGCATGTATATCAATGGACTGATTCAAAGTCAAGGCTGTATATTGTCACCCTGCTTATTTAACTTATATTCAGTGGATATAGTGTGAAATAATGGGGCTGGTTGAACCACAAACTGGAGTCAAGATTGCTGGGAGAAACAACCTCAGATATGCAGTTGATACCACACTAATGGCAGAAAGTGAAGAGGAACTGAAGAGCCTCTTGATAAAGGTGAAAGAGTGAAAAAGCTGGCTTAAAACTCAACATTTAGCAAACCTAAGATCATGGCATCTGCTCCCATCACTTAATTGCAAATAGATGGGGAAAATGTGGAAGCAGTGACAGATTTCTTTTCTTGGGCTCCAAAATCACTGCAGATGGTGACTGTAGCCACAAAATTAAAAGACGCTTGTTTCTTGGAAGAAAAGCTATGACAAACCCAGACAGTGTTTTAAAAAGCAGAGACATCACTTTGCCGATAAAGGTCCACATAGTCAAAGCTACATGGTTTTTCCAGCAGTTACCTACGGATGTGAGAACTAGACCATAAAGAAAGCTGAGTGCTGAAGAGTTGCTGCTTTCAAACTGTGCTGCTAGGGAAGACTCGAGAGTCCCTCGGACTGCAGGGAGATCAAATCAGTCAATCCTAAAGGAAATCAACCCTAAATGTTCACTGAAAGGACTGATGCTGAAGCTGAAGCCCAGTACTTTGGCCACCTGATGCAAAGAACCAATTCATTGGAAAAGACCCTGATGCTGAGAAAGATTGAAGGCGGGAGGAGAAGGGGGCAACAGAGGATGAGATGGTTGGATATCACTAACTCAATGGACATGAGTCTGAGCAGACTCGGGAGCTATTGAAGGACGTGGTATCCTGGCACGCTGCAGTTTATAGGGCTGCAGAAAGTTAGACATGAGTTAGCAACTGAACAGCAATGTAACTGTAAAAGCAGTTACAACCACCAACAGCAAGGGCGTGAGCATCAAGATGCAAAATATAAAATATATAGAGTGTACACAGGGTTTAAAAAAAGCAGATCTTTTAGAAAGTGTTCGACTTAAATGACTGTCAGTTTAAAACAAGTGTATAAAATTGTGAGTCAACATATGACCCTCATGGTAATCATAAACCATCATAAACCAAAACCTACAACAGATACAAGATCCACAAAAACCAAAACGAAAGGAAACCAAGCGTAGTACCAAAGAAAAACCAAGCCTCAACAGGAGAAACAAGAAGTGAACAGAGAACTACAAAAAAATGGAAAACAAGGACTAAAATGGCATCAAGTATGTAGTTGTTGTTCGGTTACTAAGTCATGTCCGACTATTTTTGACCCCACGGACTGCAGCATGCCAGGCTCCTCTGTCCTTCAGTATCTTCTGCAGTTTGCTCAAAGGCATGTCCATTGAGTCCGTGATGCGAACCAGCCACTCATCTCGTCATCTCCTCCACCTGCCCTCAATGTTTCCCAGCATCAGGGTCTTTTCCAATGAGTCAGTTCTTTGCATCAGGTGACCTAAGTACTGGAGCTTCAACTTCAGCATCAGTCCTTCCAGTGAATATTCAGGGTTCATTTCCTTTAGGATTGACTGATTTGATCTCCTTGCTGTCCAAGAGTCTTCTCCAAAAATAAAAAGAGTCTTCTCCAGCACTACAATTCAGAAGCATCAGTTCTTAAACCAGTACGTTGTGACATGCTTAGCAAAATGCCTGACACATAGTAAGTTCTCAGTCTCTCCACCTCACCTGCCTCTGAAATTTAATTAGAATCAATTAGAATGCTTCTTCTTTAACAAGTCTGAATGTCTCATTACACTTAAAGTCAATTTCTTTATTCTTAACAGTTTTTGATAAAAGATGAATGGTAACTTTCATGTATTTGAAAAATAGTCATAATAAATTATTTTCCCCCTGTGACCAGTAATCTTAAATTTAGTTAAATGCAGTTAGTAAACAAGCTGGAAACATTGAGTCTGTGCAGTACACTGAATACTGCAGAGTCATCTCACCTTTGACTGTCCTCTCAACTTTGTATAATCCCTTCTATTGGAAAATTTAAAAACACATATTACTCAGAACTCTAATCAACTATGAATGCTTTTTTTTTTTTCCTGGTGAACTAATTCCTACCCATTTCTCCCACTGCCAGAGAATTTGACAATAGTTTCCATTATGGAGCATCATTTTCTTATATTTTTCTTGTTTGTGATCTGATTCTTAATGCACCATAAAAGAAATTAAGAAATAAGCAAGAAACAGGAGTCAACACAGAAAAAGAAATGTAAACAGAAGTTGTAAAACAAAAAATAATTTAGGAAGATAAGGAAATGGTTCCTTCCTCCCCTTCCTCTTTCCCACCCCATCCCTCCCCCGTTTCTCACAAAGCCCTACGTCCACTGCAGGAGGTTCAGGAGTCCTCAGGTAGTTCAGAGCTCTGACCCTCACCTACCTCTGGTGAAATCACCTCTGTGACCTCAGACGCGTTGCTGGTCATTACATGAATGTCTTAATTCCCAACATCCACAAACCACCTCTGGGACTCCAGGTGGGCTGCGTGTATATGATACAATGTTTCCCACTCTCTCCAGCTGAGGACCTTTGTTGTGTGTCAGGTTTAATGCCTGAACATCACGGCCAGGTCTCTGCGTTTAGCGTGTTGAGGGGTGTGATGCTGGGATGTGGGGAGACCCCCACAGTGAGTCTGTCGCCAGTTTCATTCTGCTGTGCTGCCCTCTGCTAGACACTGTGTCTCCAGCTAAAGAAGTGTGGCAGTCCCTGCAGGTCTGGCCTGCCTGTCTGGCCTCTCTTTGTGCCACTGGCCATCTGAGGTAGTTTGACCCGTGTCCACTGTGCTAACAGCGCACCTCTTCACATGGTGTCTGGGGCCACCGGATCCCAGACAGAAACTGCACACAAAGGAGGAAGAATGGGGGCAGTGGAGTGGTTTGCGTGGCTGTGAGCTGTCTCGGCTGGCAACCTGCTCTCCGTGTGGTGAAACACAGCTATCTGCAGCAATGACTTGGGATATTACAGGGTTCTCTCTGTCCTGAACAAATAAGTCAAAATCTCTCTGCCTTATTTTTCCCCCCGTGGGAGGCAGATAGCTGAACTCCCTAGTAGAGCCAAGAGAATGAAGAGGAAAAGATACAGCAGCTGTTTCTGCCTGTGAAAGTCGTTTTTGTTTACTCTAGACGTAGAACAGAAATCACTGCAGAAACATATTGAAGCATTAGTGCATGTTGGTGGGGGTAGGGGGAAGAATTAATTACTGTGTCCCAGGCTGTCCTAAAGCATCACACTCACATACAAAGACTTCTGTTCTTGTTGCTCAGCTGCTCAGCTGTGTCCAACTCTGCGACTCCATGGACTGCAGCAAGCCAGGCTTCCCTGTCCTTCACTGTCTCCCAGAGCTTGCTCAAACTCCCGTCCATTGAGTCAGTGATGCCTTCCAACCATCTTAACCCTCTGTCGCCTCCTCTTCTTCCTGCCTTCACTCTTTCCCAGCATCAGGGTCTTTTCCAGTGAGTCAGTTCTTCACATCAGGAGGCCAAAGTATTGGAGCTTCAGCTTCAGCATCAGCCCTTCCAATGAATATTCAGGGTTGATTTCCTTTAGGAGTGACTGGTTTGATCTCCTTGTTGTCCAAGGGACTCTTAGGAGTCTTCAACACCACAGTTCAAAAATATCAAAGACTTTAACTTTAGCTATTTGTATTTTAACATTTTCATAACATAAAAATGTAACCAGGAAAACTAATTTTAGACTTGCATTGAAGAAGCTTATTATCAGGACGCCGTTAAAAGCTATCAGTCTCATGTTGTTAAGATTGCTGTAGAAGCCGATACGTTGCTTGATTTTGAAGTCTAGAGGCCCAGAGCAGAAAGTGGAGCTTGTCAAGGCTGCAGGATTTCACACTAAAGCCTTTACTGTGATCTTGTCAATGAAGGAAAGTCACAGGGCTCAAAATAACCTGGAGTTAAAACTCTCCTCCCGTCCTCCCCACCATTCTACGCAAAACAAAGAAATCTTTCACCCGAAGGGAAAAAAAAATGGACCTTAAAGTTGATTATGTCCAGTTCCCAGTCAGTCCAGCCTCTGGCCCATCTCCAGAATTCCTTGCCCCAGACCTTTAAGAGAGAACTACTCCCAACAACCTTGGAGACGAACAGGTCCCCTTAAAACAGATTTCCACATATATGCCTACATGCACTCACTCTTTTCTTGGGTTAATGCAGCAGCTCACTAATCTGACTGCTGCCGCTTCTCGCCTCATTAAAGGTGGTCTGTTCCTGTAAAGTGCTGGTCTCCTTCTTCCGAACCTCGCCTTCTCTAACTCCTTACCCTACAGTCATCTTACAAACTTCCCAAAACCACGAGGAGGAGTTCACCTTCTCTGCAGTATGTTTCATTTATAAGTGCTGTTGTTGTTACTTAGTCTCTCAGTTGTGTCCAACTCTTTGTGTCCCCCTGGGCTGCTCTGTCCCCCTGGGATTCCCAGCTGAGAACACTGGAGTGGGTTGCCATCCTCCCCTCCAGGGTTGTAACTAGAGCTGCGTGTAAACTATGTGTGGTGTGCTTCCCTCTGCAGTGGTGAACTGCTTGGACCCAAGGCTTTGTGGAAAACGTGTCAGGCACCTGCACCAGAGCCTCCCCAAGGGTTTTGAGTATGGAGTTTCGTGTATCAGTATCAGTGCAAAAGGGGCTTCTACCTTCTGGGATCTTCCGCCCTCACCTGCATGGTGAACAGCCTGTGGGATCACTCTCTGCCCAAGTGTCTGGGTGAGTGGGGGTCATCTGGGCTCTCATGCTGCAGAACCCTGAAAGAACACTGCCAACACAACACGTGTTTTAAGTATTCAAAAAGGTACTGACTTTTTATTCTGCCTGACCCCATTACAAATCGTATTAGTTTTTATGATATCTTTAAAGAAATCACCAAATACAACTCAAACTAGTTTCAGGGGAAGAAAGGCACAGGGTGCAGGCCGATCACAAGCTGGTCCCAGAGGGCAAGGGACTCGGTCAGCTCCGCCTGGACCCTGCTGTCCTGGTGTCCACTCGCCAGTGCTCGTTTCCTGCTTCAGCCCGGCAGGCAGGCAGATCCTTCGGTTCACCCAGGTGCCAGCAGCCTCCAGACTGTGCCTCTCCCAACACGCTGCCTCCCTGGGGACCCAGGTTCAGAGATGCTGCCAACGGCTATAGTATGGAGCCTCCATCTATGGACCCAGTATCTGTGGTCAGAAGCGTGGAGCACTCTGGGGGCCTCATGTGTCTCATCAGCACTTCCAGGACAGTCCAGTGTGAGCCTGATAAAGAAGACGGCACCCTGGTTGGCACTTCCTCCTGACCCTTAGGTTTAACCAAGAGGAAGAGCAGGTGCTCCTCCGGGCAGCAGAATTACAGGTCACAGCTCTGGCTGTGAAAACGTTATTAACAGTGTGCAGATGAGCAAGGGCCGTTTTCTTTTTCACCCACTAGCTACATTATTACTTTCTTTCCCTTGAAATAGCATACTGTCCTTGAGTTCAGAGAATCATCTTGTGTCTTGTTAAAACAGTCTGAAAATGAAGAAAGGAGTCACTCTCCTTGGTGCTTTAAAAATCAATCAGAAACAAAACAATTCTTAGAATCAAAATCTTATCTTTTTAGTATTCATTTTCTGTGCATAGAAAAAATGGGAAATGAAAATTATATTATGAATTGAAATACCAAAAAATGTTATAGTTCATTTTACCCCTCATGATTACAGCATCTTCGGTACATTTGCAGAGTGGACTGGTGCCGGAGACTTTTCCTGCAAGTCAAGGTCCCTCAAAGCCCTTTGAATCTGCCTGGAAACCTGTATCAAATTCTAAGTGTAACAATACAGTTAATTCCTACAGAGAAAGAGAGCGATGCCTTTCACAAACAAATGTACAAGCGTATAGGACCAAAACACCCACATCTATGAATGCGTTACAGTTCTCAGCATATGTTGTGTGTTCCGGTTTCCATGCCTTCACACATGGGAACTTTTCAGAAATTAATTTTATTTTCTCCCCAAAGATATACCTAGCCTCTTCCCCGGCCTCCCGAGACTTCCATTAGTGGTTGTGATGATGCGCCTGTGCCCCAGACCTCCAGGAACCAGCTTTACACTGATCCTGTTTCCCGGGTAGTGCGTTCCCGCCTCTGCTGTCCTGAGCCGCTGGAGTTGCCGGACTTGGAAACAGCGCTCTCAGAGGAGTGCTCTGCAGCGGCTAGGCTAGCTTCCATCTCTATTTGTGCTGTTCACTGACTTTTTTATTCACCTGGAACTGATCATTCACCAACCATGTCAATGATTCTGCTCTAGCTAGCTTCTTTTTAGGACTCTAGATAAACTCCTGTTCTCCAATGAGTGGATGCCAGGATGAGAGTGTGTCAGGGGAGGCCGAATGTGACTCAGGGGGCTGGGCCTGTGCTCTGTGGTTGCCGATGACCAAATGCAATCTCTCTTGGATGTAAAATCAGCTCCCTTTGGATCATTTCTGGCACCCTCAGTCCAGTTAGTTGTTTGAACTTGGTATACTTTTTTTTTTTTAGTGGTTAACCATAAAAATTTTGGACTTTACAAAAGAGAGATAGAAGTCTTTACCACCCTGTTGTAATCTGGATTCTAGAATTTTCCTTTTGAGGAATAATGATCCGATGATTGGCTTCATTTGAAGAAATAAATGGAATACTTGAGGAAAAAATAAATCAGTAATTTATTACTTTTTAACTTAAACATTTTATGCTCTATTTAAAAAATTAAGAGGATATATGTATACGTAGCTGATTCACTTTCTTGCACAGCAGAAACTAACATAATACTATAAAGCACCTAGATCCAATTTTAAAATACTAAAAAAAGACATCTTAGATTGCCACGTATTCAAGGAAAAATTGTTAGCATGGTCTCTCTAGACATGTGACCTGGAGGAGGGAGCAGATTTGACTGAGTTTCGTCCCCATGCAAAGCACACCAACTGGAGAAATAATGGACACTGCTTACTTAGGATACAGTTAAGGAAGATGGAAAATTTTAGGTAGATGACTTTCTTTTTGAAAGCTTCAGTCAATTTCTACCTTCAATAAAGCTACCTTAATAAAAAAACAAACAAAAAGCTTCACTGACGGACCCTTTCCTGGTCTTCAGTAATGTATGAGGGAGGGTCGTCTGGAAGTTGATGCTCCTCATCCACAGGGTGCCAGGGATGTGTTTTTGTTAATAGACGGTGATCATATGAGTCTCTGAAGTACAGTGACCAACACAGAGCAGCTTAACAGGAACAATGTACTTATTGATTATTTTCTCTTCTTCTTAAGTGATATTGTGTGGACACCCCGGCGTCCCTGCCAACGCCATACTCACAGGAGGCCTGTTCAAGTATGGGGCCATGGTCCACTACTCCTGCCGAGGGAGCCGCAGTCTCGTGGGCGACAGCAGCAGAGTCTGCCAGGAGGACAGCCACTGGAGCGGAGCCCTGCCCCACTGCACAGGTGGGATGGTGCGGGCACTCACCCGCCACGCAGACAGGCTGGCGGTGCCCATCTCCAAAGTGGTTACTAACCCATTCCAGCCAAGCACGCCCCTGGGACACATCGCCGGCGTCTGCGGCTTCTTTCCTTTGAATGAATGCCTGTCCCAGCACGGTTTCTCCTGCTGGAGCCCCGGGAGCCTCCCACCCCTGACTAGGAAGGCTGCTCGCCTTGACTCAGCTTGCCCTCCCTTTTGTCTCCTTCCACCTCCTCTCAGTTCTTCCACATCTTTTCTCTCTCCATCATCAGCAATCACATTGGTCCTGTTTGGAAAAGAAATCATCTTAATTCTTCCATGAATGTTTTATAATAACTCAGTGGATCACACCTCTTATTTGATTTTTTATTCCCAACTCACCTCCCCATCTCCTGTGGGCATCCTCACCAGCATCTCCAGTGAGCAATTCCTGTACTCACTGGCCCCAGTTTTGTTTCCTCCAAAGAATATCAATTATTGTCACTACCATATTTTAATAAACTTGATTTTGATTTTAGTTACACAGAAACAATTTAAGAGTCTTCTACTTTTGTGCTATCATAAAGAAAATCTTTCTTACAGGATTTCCAGAATACTATGACTGTGATCATGTTTGATACACATTTACATAAAGTTTTATTCTCTTTAAATATAACAACTCTGTTTTAAACAACATCATCTATTTCCAAGTGTGTTTGTGTCCTGCAGGAAATAACCCTGGATTTTGAGGCGATCTGGGGACCCCAGCCCATGGGTCTCAGCTTGGAGAGGAGTTTAAGGCCAAGAGTCTCCTGTGCTTCTCCTGTGAAATGGGCTACCAGCTGCGGGGCTCGGCCGAGTGGACATGTCTGCTCAACGTCAGGACTGCAGCCTGTGTGCGAGGGTGAGTGGGTCCCAGCCTGAGAGTCAGAGCTGCAGGTGGAAACCTGGTAGCTCACTCTGAAATGACCAGTGACATTCTGCGACATCTTAACAGGTTACACTGTTTCTACAATTAACCTGTTTTCCCCCAAACATAAGAGAATCATCAGGAAGTCTTCTCCTGGGGCCCGTCTCTGTGTGGCGCTCAGGGTATTATGGCTGGTGGGGCTGAGAGCGCAGGTGAAGGTGCTGTGAGCAGGGCAGGTCCTGACAGGGGCTCCCTGCTGCTGGAAGACATTTCATTCATATGTTTTTTCCAGTCTGTCAGTGCCCTGGTCTTAATTTCTTGCACTTAAAAAAAATTAATTTATTTGACTGTATGGGGTCTTGGTTCCATCATGCGGGATCTAGTTCCCTGACCAGGGATCAAACCTGGGTCCCTTGCTTTGGGATCACGGAGTCTTAGCCACTGGACCACAAGGGAAGCCCCTCTGGCAAATTTAAACAGTGAAAAAACTAAAGCAGTTGAGAGTAAGTCATGTTTTCCGTAAAAATCTCCCTTTGTTGCTGGGGTACCACACTATGGGTTCTTTCCCAACAAAACATAAATGAATTCATTTATTTGATTAGGAGAGCTTAATTGGATTTCACTTCATGATGTACTTATCTCAGACTATGCAAAGTGCTTTTAAAATAGCATTTAGTTTATCAAAATGGTGTTATCACTGACTCAAAGGACATGAGTTTGAGCAAACTTCAGGACATGGTGAAGGACAAGGAAGTCTGGCATGCTCCAGTCCATGGAGTTGCAAGGAGCCGGATGTGACTTAGCGACAAATTCAGAAATTCAGAGGGTTCCTATAAAATCCTTTCAAATTTTTCCCTTAAAATCTGTGTACAAAAAGAAGTTACTAAAACATTTCAATGCTGAAAACATTTCTCAGATATGCAATGCTCCACAAAATTGGTTATTTCCAATTGCATTGTACCTGGAAGAGGGTATGACAGCCCACTCTAGTATCCTTGCCTGGAGAATCCCCATGGACAGAAGAGCCTGGCGGGCTACAGTCCATGGCGCAGAGTCAGACACTACTGAGGGACTAAGCACAACTGCGTTAACTGCATTAACTGCAGTACGGAAATCACAGGAAGCTGTGTGAGTGGTAGTTCAGTCACACTCAGAAAAGCCACAAATGATGTCTAGGAATATATGGCTAATCCCTTCCCACTCCTCCACACACACAACTCTTAAAACTGCGGAGAATCTATCGCTTTCTGGTTTTTTCTTACTTGCTATCATAGGTCTGTACCTTTGGGGCACACATTATTTTCTGTAGAAAGTGGGGTTATCAGCAACTTTTCATTGCCACAAAGGTTAGCCATGACCTATGTACTCAATCCCTTGACCAAGGTCATGCTCCTCCTAATGAATTTACCTTCTCTGAATCTCATTAAAAATATATTAGATCCTGATGGGATATTTTAATAAATTTAAAAAACAGGTTCATGAATTACAAGAAAAATATCTGAAAAATTCTTAAGCATCAAAACATTAAACTTCTGATAATTATTTTCATCACTTTAAATCATGTTTTCTTTTGTTAAGATCTTTGAATTACAGGCTCACTGACTTAGCTTTTCAAATGGCTATATCTTACCAAGTTGTGTAAATGTAACTACATCTTTGGGGCAACTCCTAATCCTCTTTCCAGGAGATTATGCTAAGGTTGACCTTTATTCACGTAATGGACATGTGATTAAAGTGATGATAATGAAAAGAAAAATACCAATATGACTATGTCTATTCAAGATGGTGGCATTCTGCACTTAGTATGGCTTCCCAGGTGGCTCGGTGGTAAAGAACCCACCTGCCGATGCAGGAGATGCGGTTTCAATCCCTGGGTTGGGAGATCTCCTAGAGGAGGAAACAGCAATCCACTCCAGTGCTCCTGCCTGAAGAATCCCCACGGACGGGGGCCTGGCGGGCTACAGTCCATGAGGCCACGAAGAGTCAGATGTGACTGAGCACGCACGCACATGTGTAATCTTACAACAGGGAGCGACTGTCTTTTTATCGATTTTATAGTGAAGACACTGCATGTTGAGAACTTGATTACTCACATTAACTTAACCTGTATGAGCAGAGATTCAAACCTATGACTAACTCAAGTTTAACGGCAGTCATCCTAATACAGCATGCTAAGTGAGCAACACTGATACCAGTAAACAATAATGTGTATTTGGAATAAGTATGATGCTACCTTATTACAAACTGAGTAAAAGACAATGATCTTTTATGAAAAGGAGGCACATTAACTAAATGTGCTTTTAAAAGATGTATTTAAAAAGAAATTTTAACTTGTAATTTTCAAAATATCTTGTTTTCTAGCATCCTTAAAATGTCATCTCTCATTTTGCCTAAGTGTCAGTCTTTGTATGCCTTGAAACCTTAGGACCTTGATATAAAAACAGGTATGCTGACCCTGTTTCTAATCTACACTTTCATAGGCATGATCATCAATGAAAGCATCCCTATCAGGAAAAAAAAAGCTAACCATGAATTTGACTATATCAAGTACAATATTAGAGGGGACTTTATAAACACCAGGGTGTCATTATTATGACGGACATTCCTTTACTGACAATACATTTGTCTGTAAATTAAGCTGAATATGTTTCAACAGTCACGTGCTTTATTTCAGCATTAGTCTTTCACAAGTCACTTTTGAAAACTGCTGCATAGATTTTAATGTTCCAGATATGACTGGAATAATATATAGTGACACGAGTCTCTTTTGTTACAAGTTGGATCAATGCAGTTCTTTGCTGTGTCAGGTGGCACCCATACTCATGAACAGTAAGTGCATAGGAAGCAGTGGATCAGTGTCTGTGGAATGGAGTAATGTTCTGGAATAGGCTTGGATTTTTGCTAAGTGAAATTTTAATTTATGTCACAGCCGTCAAAGGACTCTGAGCTTTAGAGGATGTTAGGTATCGTCTGCCTCAGGACTGGTAAATATATCTCATCTCAGATGTCAACCAAGAAGCCACTGAATGAGCTGGGTCAGAAGGGATTTAAGTCCAAACCCAGACTCATCAGGGGAGAAGGTTGTAACTGATTAGTCATAGCTGATGTAGAAAAGTCAAAGTGTTAATTGCTCAGTTGTGTCGAACTCTTTGCCACCAGGAACTGTGTAGCCTGCTAGGTTCCTCTGTCCATGGGATTCTCCAGGCAAGAATACTGGAGTGGACTGTCATTTCCTTCTCTAGAGAATTTTCCCAACCCAGGGATCTAAACATTACAAGTGGATCCTTTACTGTCTGAGCTACCAGGGAAGCATAGGCACGGGCATAAAATCACCAACAAGTATACTTTTTGTCAAACAAGATCTAGTCCAATCTGAGAGTTATGTGCATTTTTTAACATTATATGATAGGGAATTCATAAACTTCTATTATACTGACTTTTATTTTGCAATCTGTTTTCTTCCATGTTTTTAACAAGAGTGTGTATTTGTTCACAGGCTGTTTGAAAGTGGAACAACTAAATAGGCCAGAGTATTTAAAATATTTTGATCATTCTCAGAAAAGGGACTCATGATACATTGTTGGCATTAGAATTCACATTCTTTGTATGTCTGTCTATTGCGCATTATTGTGGGAGGATTAAGGAGGAAAAATAACCATCTTTATGGTAAATAGGTTCAATGAAAAAGGCAAAAACCTGTCATATTGACACACACCCAGAAGCTGCTGAGTTTCCCTGTTTGCTAAGGAAAGAACATACATGGCATACTCAGAGGGCAGACTGCCTCACTGCCCATCCCAGCTGAAGTCTTCATTCCTGTGCTTGATGACACTGTGGTCGTTTGGAGAGATTTCAGTTGCGGCCATTCCGAAGCCAGTGGCTCAGTGGTAAAGAACTGCCTGCAGTGCAGGAGATGAAAGAGACTCGGGTTCTGCCCTTGGGTGGAGAAGGTCCCCTGGGGCAGGGAATGGCAATGCACTACAGTATTTTTGCCTGGAAAGTCCCTTGGAGAGAGCCTGGAAGGCTACAGTCCATGGGGTCGCAAAGAGTCAGACACGACTGGGCACTAATACCGAGCTTTTATAGACAGGAGGAGGGCGCTACCCGCAGACACAGCACAGACAGCTGACAGGCACCTGCAGGTGGGCCATCAGTGGTCTCAGCAGCGCCGTTTGGCTGTCTAAGTACAGCCAGTCTTCAGCTCCAGGGTCGGTTTGCTCCCATTTCCTGGAGGCCAGTCCCCAGACTTGTGGCAGCCTGTGTCGTGGCTATAGCCTGGGCATCGTGCAGTTAGCTTCTCCACCTGGTGGGGGTTTCCGTTCCGCTCACAGGACATGGCTCAGTGTTGTCTATGGCCCTGGAGGAGGAACTATTAAAGGTCCTTGACTTAATGACTAAACTATATTTTTCTTGTTGGACTGCTTTCTTTGGTTCGGCATTTTCTCACTTCTCTGATTAAACTCATTGTTTGGCTACAGTTTCTCTACAGATGAAAGGCAGGCAGAGGATGTGGGGGTTGGGGGAGGACCACAGTGTCCTTCCGATGACTTTTTAAATAAATCAGCAGTCTGTTATGCAGATGGCCCTCGAACTCTCGAGCTTATCACGTGGTAACAGGTCTCTCCTGCTGTTCTGTCTCGCCACAGCTGTGTCCTGTGGGAACCCGGGGACGCCCACCCACGGCAAGATCGTCAGCAGCGATGGCGTGCTGTTTTCCAGCTCGGTGGTCTATGCCTGCTGGGATGGCTACAGGACCTCAGGGCTGACCACTCGCCACTGCACCGCCAATGGGACCTGGACCGGCACGGCCCCCGACTGCACACGTGAGTGGCCGCCGTCCTGGCCAAATACAGGTCCCCACAGCGACTCACACTTGACTGAGAAAAAGGAGTTGATTTTACAGAGGGCTGTACTGTTTAATCCCTAGGGAAAAAGGATTATATCACATGTATGTTTGATAATATGACCACTTTCTAAGCACTTTTGGATTTTTCTTCACTTTCTTATTTATATGGTTAAAAATGCTTTGCCTGGCTGGTTGGGTTGGATATTACACAACTGAGTTCAGAAAAGGCAAGGTTCCTTCTCTCTGCAGACCAGTTAGTCTGAAGGGAAATGGTGCAGGAGCCTGGTTCTCTGATCTCAGCCTGTGTCTCTGTCCCTGACTTTGTGGGGTGACCCCTCACGACATCTAGTTAAGGACAGAACATGGATGACAGCTGTCATTCATTCAGACAACTATCAGTGGAGTAGAAAAAAGCGGTTCCAAACATGCAGCCTCCTGACTGCCGGCCAGCAAAACTGTCCCCCAGAGATAGGCTGGTATCGCTGTGCTCAGCCAAGGCAGCATCGCTCTGAAGAGCAGCTTAAGGAGAGTCAAACAGAAACCAGGAATAAGTCATCCCATGATGATGCTGTCTCTCTGTTTGCCTGTTCTCTGCTAATCAGTCATCAGCTGTGGAGACCCAGGGGCCCTGGCTCACGGCATCCAGTTCGGGACAGATTTCACCTTCAACAGGACTGTCACCTACCAGTGCAACCCTGGCTACACCATGGAGCCTGCCACGTCCCCCACCATTCGCTGCACCAAGGACAGTACCTGGAATCACAGCAGACCGACCTGCAAAGGCGAGTGTCGGGGCTTCTCTTGTGCGTCACTCACATGTGCAGAGTCTTTCTTAACATTTTACATCAGTTTGCGAGCATCCATGTAGACCTTCTATGTGCTCAGCATTCCTGTAAATTCATCCACAAATATTAAATCACTTCCTTTTCTTACTACCTCAATCTTGGTTTTACAGCCCAGAGACTGACTCACAGAGTCAGTAAATCCTCAAGGTCACAGGTTAAGTCTTGGAGACATCGGGCTTCAGGGGCAACTCTGGAGTCTGTGCTATGAACCCAGTCCTGCTGCCTCAGTGTGCGTGGCCGCGCTGAGTCTGTGGCCATCATCACGGGGTTGGAGAGACGGGTCAGAGCCGGTCATCAGATAGGGCAGACCAGTGGCAGAACCTGCCAGTGTCCTGATGCCTGGTGGACCTTGGTCGCTGACGCTAAGGAGCCCCACCACGAGGAGGGAGTACAGGGAGGTTTCCGACTTGGCCGGTGGACTTCCCAGGGAGAGCGCAAGCAGGCGGAAGGGGTCTGGGGGAAGTAGAGGGCCTGGCGGACCGCTGATGCAGGGCTGATCTGCAGGGTGAGCGTCTCCACCAGCTCCAGAGGGAGCTGCAGGCCTTCTCGGCTGGGCGGGAGGGGCAGGGGCAGGAGAGGGCGTGGAGGCTGGCAGTGATCACATAGGAGAAAGGGGTAGGAGAAAGGGGCGCCTTATCATCATTAGGCGAGGGACGGGGGAGAGCTGCGAGCTGGAGTAGCAGGAAACCTCAGGAGGAAGGTGCGTCCTGTCGAGTCTTGTGAGGTCAGAGGAGCCCCCACCTCGAGGGCTGTTTACCCGCTTCCGGCCTGGGCGGTTTTGGTGAATCCTGGTTTCCTCCCATCAGAGGGTGAGGAGCCCTGTCTCGTGTCCTTCTCTCCAGCTGCAGTTATTGACGCCGTGCAGCTCTGTGGCAGGTGCTAAGAGGGTGTTTAATGCAGCTCACACTGTCCCTTTGGGAGCATTCTAGTCCAGTGAGTGTGTCCATGGTGCTTATCCCTAGAACGTCTGATCTCTGGACTTCGGATACATTTGTGTAGATCTTGTCCATTTAGTGTCTGTTGGACTAACACTCCTTCCACAGCCAACCAGGCCCTCACGGAGGAGACCTCTCTCCCCCCTGCTGGCCACCCTGTCCACTTCTCCCTGGAGCCACGTCACTCATCACTGTTCCCACCTGGGGGCCTTGTCACCTGATGTTGACATGTCTATAGACTGTTCCCCCAGTCTTCACTTAGGGGTTCTGCAGAAATCTTTGTTGAATAAGTGGACAGATGGAGAGAAGGTGAATGGCAAGAGGAGGGCCCGTTTCCAGCTTCCCGACGTGCACATGTGGTTGTGTCTGTGTCTTTCTCACGTGAGAAGGTGTGAGCACCGTGAGAAAGTGCAGGTGAGGCAATACAGCCGAGTCTCCTCTCCCGTCGCCTTCCGTGCCCAGACTGTCAGAGGCAAACCTCCTCCAGTGTGACGTCTCGGAGCTCTCGGGTCTTCAGGGAGCGCTTAGACCAGGCATCTCAGAATAATGGCTGGAGTGGCCAGGCAGACGCCAGCCCAGTGGGCAGGTCGCGCCTGGGAAGAGCGCTCTCCCTCCAGCCCCTGGGTGTGACAGAACCCTGGCGAAGCGGTTTCCTACAGGGCCTTCTCTAGCCACGCAAGTGTTAGTGCTCAGTTCTTCACAAGTGCATCGGCAGCCTATGTGTGTCTTTTGGAAACTATATGCTATCTTTATATAAAGAAAAAAGTACAGATAGACAAATTGTTACCATCTGTGTATATAAACTCAAACGTTTGTACTCACGTCACAGGACCACATTATGACTGGATTTGCCTCTGGTAAGGGCATGGCAACCCACTCTAGTATTCTTGCCTGGAGAATCCTCATGGACAGAGGAGCCTGGGGGCTACAGTCCATGGGGTCACAACGAGTCGGACACACATAAAAGACAGAGACATCAATGGAATAGCATTCTTTTTTGGTCTTATACATACTGAGACTGTTGTTTACTCTACTTTCATGGTGTGAAATGTTTTGACTTTGCTTTCGTAGACTTGATCTATATTAATGAGGAAATATTGGAGAAAAGTTTTATTCTTTTGATTTACATTCTTCCTCAGTAATTTCGCTACTAAAAAATTCAGCCCCTTGTAGATGTCTTTTGCAATTAAATTAAAATGTGAGGCCTTGGAGAATTGTGTTGTGGTGGAAACTCCAGAATGTTGAATCCTGTTTGTTCTCTGACAGCCATCACGTGTGGCCAGCCTCCTCCAGTCCAGGGCGGGAAGGTGGAAGGAACAGACCTCCGCTGGGGTGCCAGCATCAGCTACAGTAAGCCCACGGCTTCCAGCTCTCCCAGCCCGCCATCCTCTCCTGCGAAGGCCGAGGGGTCTGGAAAGGCGAGGTCCCCCAGTGCCTGCGTAAGTCCTCAGGAGCACAGACCACGGCACACAAACCTCGGGCTGCAGTCTGAGGTGGAGAGTCTGCAGGACTTGTAGCCAGGGTGCAATAGGTTAAAGACTCCACGTTTGAGACCTGCTGCCCAAGGGCAGAGTCTGTGCTTTTCTTCATCGCTGATTCCTAAGGATTTGATGTGCATGTGCTTTGTGACCCACTGGACTATAGCCCCTAGGCTCCTCTGTCCATGGGCTTCTCTAGGCAAGAAGACCGGAGCGGGCTGCCATTTCCTTCCCCAGGGGAGACTCCCGACCCCGGGATGGAACCTGCCCCTCCTGTACTGCAGGCTGATCTTTACCCACTGAGCCTGCCGGGGGCTTAACGGGAGGATTTAATGGAAAGCAGTTAGAGAAGCTGAACAGGCTAGCCCGGCCCCGGGGCACAGACTGCACACTGACCCCCCGGTTGTCCTCTCTAGCTGTGTTCTCCGGGGACCCCGGCACCCCCGCCAAGGGGCGCCTGAGCGGCAAGAGCTTCACCCTCAGATCCGAAGTCTTCTTCCAGTGCAAGTCCCCCCTTCCTCCTGGTGGGGTCGTCCCGGAGAGTCTGTCAGGCAGACGGCACCTGGAGTGGCATCCAGCCCACCTGCATTGGTAACGATGGCAAGACAGCCCTGGGGGTGGGGAGGGGCGTTTCCTTCTAAAGCTGGAGCGTGTGGGCACACAGCTGATGCTCTCCTGGGGGACGCTCTGCGCAGGTGCTGATCAGCCACGCTGATGGCAGCCTCTTTTAAACCCTGCCACAGAGCCTGGAGTTGACGTGACAAGTCATTTAAAGGCACCTCCTAGACTCTCTTACCCTGGCAGCCCCCTCTCTGCCTTGTCAGTTGACAACCACCAATCTTCAGGGGAAAGACTAGTGTGCTGGAAGATCTCACTGTTGCCGTGGCACCAGAAGGGCCCCCACTTCAGAGCCTGACCCCCTTTCCCCCAGCCTGCCCCCGCTCCCCAGTAAACCACCTGCTCTGTCAGCCACGGCTGAAAGGGCTACAGGGTCAGGCGAGCTCTGCTGACCTTCCAACATGAAGTGAAACTTACAAGTTAAAAGAGATTCTCTACATGACCTAAACCCTTCATTTTTAGACTAAATCTCTGTCTCTTAGGAAGGGTTCAGGTGGAAATTATACTGGTCGACAGTCACTGCGTCAGTGACACAGGAACCAGAACCCTCCCTGCCTCCCTCCCAACCTCCCTCCACCTCGCCCTGCAGACTGAGTGAGTGATGGCTGGCCACTCCGTGCACCCTGCTTCCCCGAGTGGGAGAGGGCCTTCTGCACACACGCAGCAAGCAGGGAATGACTTATATCCCTGGTTGTTTTCTAAGAAAGTAAATATCTACTTAAAAATGGTGTCAACAATAATTTCTTTGAAACACTGCTTTTTCTAATTAAAGTTTACTGCCATTGGGCTAAAACTATTGCTTTGCTTTCAGTTCAGTTCAGTTGCTCAGTCGCATCCGACTCTTTGCGACCCCATGAATTGCAGCATGCCAGGCCTCCCTGTCCATCATCAACTCCCAGAGTTCACCCAAACTCTTGTCCATCGAGTTGGTGATGCCATCCAGCCATTTCATCCTCTGTCATCCCCTTCTCCTCCTGCCCCCAATCCCTCCCAGCATCAGAGTCTTTTCCAATGAGTCAAATCTTCGCATGAGGTGGCCGAAGTATTAGAGTTTCAGCTTTAGCATCAGTCCTTCCAAAGAACACCCAGGACTGATCTCCTTTAGAATGGACTGGTTAGATCTCCTCACAGTCCAAGGGACTCTCAAGAGTCTTCTCCAACACCACAGCTCAAAAGCATCAATTCTTTGGCACTCAGCTTTTTTCACAGTCCAACTTTCACATCCATACATAGCTATTTCTGAAAAACTAAAAACAAAAAGTTTTTTCTCTTCCCAATGGGTTAGTTTCTCTTGAAAACATACTTTTTTTTAAAGTTATCCATTTTGTTTTCTCATCAGCAGCTGGAGAGCTGCTGTATTGAAGCCACTCATTGATTGCTGAAGTACTACAATTTTTTAGAAAAATATCACTGTTGGTCTACCATATGCTTTTATTTTGAAGCATTAAGTATATTCCCCATTTTTAAATCTTGAGGAAAATTAGTTTAAGACACTTAGAATAATGACCAAATGAGATGGCAATTAATTAAATCAAAAAATAAAAGGTCATAATAGGTAATTATTGAAGGTTATATATCATTAACCAACTAATACAGTATGTCAGTAAAGAAAAATTAAAACAGAGAATGGAGAAGAATGTGCTTCTTCTGACAAAGAAAATAATATTCACAGCAATTCAGAGTCTGATAAAGCACTAAAGATTAACATCTAAAGAAGTTAGAAAAAAGATGAAAATAGGAATTTAATTTTTTAACTTTCTTGCAAAACATCTTGCCCACTTGTCAAAACACAATTTTCTGAATTCTAAAAGGCCTTTTAGTGAAAATATTAGAATTTCTGTAACAACCATATCTGGTTCTGATTTTTTTTCCAAATTGTGAGTTTCAGATCCTGCTCATAACACCTGCCCAGACCCTGGTACTCCACAGTTTGGAATACAGAAGAGCTCAGGAGGATATGAGGTATTCCATTTTTATTTTGCTATGTTTTCTATGTCAAAATGTAATTGAACTTAAATATATATGTGTTTATGTAGCATATCTGACTCATGTTACATTTGCTCAAATATAGGCCATTCAGAGAGGATTTCTGCTTATTATTTTAACTGTTAGAACTGAGACAACTGTATCTTATTCATACAAGATTAATTGGTATATGAATTTGTTTGAAAGCATGTGTATTTCTGTCTGCTGAACTGACACAGCAAATCTCAAATCAGGGTAATTTGCCACTGATTCACATGAGACAACCCCACTTGGTGACCAGAGAGAATAGGTGAATAACATTAAATTCCAGAAACAAAAACAGAAGAAAATGCCTTCAAAGTACGTTAACACGAGTATCAGAGAAATACCTGAAAATGGAAATTAAAGGAGCTTGAAATAAAATATTTCAACCATCTTAAGTAATGGAGGGACTTCAGGTTCTCTGATCAGAGGCTTTGAAAGCCAGAGCTAAATACACACACCGCTTTCAGGTTCCTGCTCCCGTTCACTGAGAGTAACAGTCTCTTCAGCCACTGCTCCTTTTTCCTGAACTGTAAGCTGTCCTCATTTGATTGCCCTGATGTCACCCTGGCTCCTTCCTGGCAGCCTTGGTTCACTCCGCAAGGACAGCCTCACAGGTCCCCAGGGTTAAATCTAGCGCATTTTATGCAGGGTCTCGTGTATGCCCTTACAGCTTCAGGTACCGTTTTCTGGCACATGCTGAACATATTGCAATACCAGAAAATACACAATGTGGGTGTTCTCACTCACTCACCGTGAGAAACCCAAGTGGTGGTCATCCCTGGCTCCAGTGATCCCTAACTCGCCTGCATGTGGCCTGTGGTAAGTGAACCTTCATGACGATTGCTTTCAGTGACACAGTCCTGATCTGCTGTGATAAACTAACCGGGAGGGGTGAGCCCACCATTCCCCTTATGACACAGTAGTTACACTATCCCGGAAAACAGGCTGGACCCAAGGCAAGATTTACTAATCATTTAAAAACCCAGATGCCATCTTTTAAAGAGATGAGTGAGACCATCAAAAGAATAGTTCTGGAGGATTCTACGATGGAATCCTGATCAATCTCCAAGCCAGTTCCCACAAGTGCTAAAGTAACTTGCTAACAAGCACTGACTGCTTAGAATAGGACTTGTTTAGTCTCAAAGTCACGTCTGACTCTTTTGCGACCCTAGGGACTGTAGCCCGCCAGGCTTCCCTGTCCATGGGGAGTCTCCAGGCAAGAATACTGGAGTGGGCTGCCATGTCCTTCTCCAGGGGATCTTCCCAACTCAGGGATCGAACCCAGGTCTCCCGCATTGGCAGGTGGACTCTTTACTGCCAAGCCACCTGGGAAGCCCAGAAGAGGACTAGCAGAGGGGAAAAACAGAAAAGGAAAAGAAAATTATCACAAACTAAAGAGAGACAAGGCTAAAACTAAAGAAAAAAAGGTATACTTTTTACCCAAATAAACTGCTTCTAAATAATCATGAGTCACTGTATCTAAGACCTCACACGATCCATTGAACAACCTGTACTGTGTCTAACACTGCCAAGCAGGAGATGTGGGTTTGATCTCTCAGTTAGAAAAATCCCCTGGAGAAGGAAATGGCAACTTAATCCAGTATTCCTGTCTGAGAAATACCTTGGACAGAGGAGCCAGGCAGGAGGCTGGACAGTCCATGGGGTCACAAAACAGTTGGACACAACTGAGCAACTGAACAAGAAGAACAGCTGTGTCTGGCACTGGGACCTGCATTTTACACGCGCACATTGACTCAGGCCTGACCCCGGAGCTGCTTCCAGTGCGAATGAGTATGTTCATGCCACCTCTGAGCTTGGTGCTGGCTCTCTCCTCCAGGTTGGAAGCACGGTGTTTTTCCGGTGCCAAAAGGTTACCACGTCCAAGGCTCTACAACTCGAATTTGCCTGGCGAACCTGACATGGAGCAGCATCCAGACAGGGTGCATCCGTAAGTGTGATCCTGTGCAAGGGCAGGGCCTGTCTGCTCCCCAGCAGCTGGAAGGATTCACCTTCCTGAGAAACAATGAGGGGCTTATTTTTGTTTGTTTGCTTTCCATTCCCTAAACTCATTTCTCAGAGTCTGACTCCCTAGAACCAGCAGCAGCAGCAACCCAGAGATGGTTGAAGTTCTAATCTTGAGTCCCATCCTGCACACCCCTGCGGTATCTGAGGCTCTGGGGGCCAGGGGCAGGTCGGGTGGAGAGGAGCAGCGGGACCCTAATCTGTAGTCCCCAGGCACCTCTGGTGATACCCAGGCCCCAAAGCCTGAGAAACTGTCCTTAACCAAGGACCAGTGAATAACATGCTGGCTAACACCACTAAGAGAAAAACAGGCATGTGTTACTGCTCCCCTAAAGTTCACCTCAGGCCACTAAAGACCATGTGACTCATCAGAGTATTAATGCAGGTGTTTAAGCTCTTCTTTTGGAGTCTGTATGAATTGATAATTCAAATACTTAGGACCAAGTTTTGTTTTGTGATTTAATCATGAGAATTAGGAGAAATGTAATGATTAGTAATCAGCCTTTCATCCTCTACCAGTCTAGGGCAATGCAGTATCTAACTCTTACTAGGTTAGCTATAGACAAGCATCTTCTGAGTATGTAAGTTGTGAATCTTGTGTATTTATGTATCAGTATTTATTTCAAAGCTATCATCTCTATTCTAAATCTCTACGTGAATTCTCTATGTGAATATTATACAGAGATATCACACATGCATGCATGTATATGTATGTATATACATAGGTGTGTGTGTTTGTGTGTGGAGCTTGCTAACATTAGGTCTTCATTACCTCGAAAATTTGGAGAAGGAAATGGAAACACCTCCAGTATTCTTGCCTGGGAAATCCCATGGACAGAGGAGGCTGGCAGGGTACAGTCTATGGGGTCACAAGAGTCGACCTAGCAACTAAACCACCACCACCTTCAAAGTCTGTCAAAGTGAAAAATATTACAATACTTTAAAAGACTGCACTAGTGACAATCATATAAACTTGTTTTATAATACTTGGCCAAGTCCTATAATCGAGACATAAATGTGCACTCTATAAGGAGTGATAACTTATTTGAGATCAAGCAGGGCTTCCCAGGGAGCACCAGTGGTAAAGAACCCACCCGCCAGTGCAGGAGACCTAAGTAAGTGACTTGGCTTTGATCCCTGGGTCAGGAAGATCCCTGGGAGGAGGGCATGGCAACCCGCTCCAGTATTCTTGCCTGGAGAATCTCATGAACAGAAGAGTCTGGCGGCTACAGTCCACAGGGTCCCAAAGAGTCGGACATGACTGAAGCAATGTAGCACAGCACGCACGCGGCACAGCATGTTGCAACCTTGGGGCTCCCCTGGTGGCTCGGCAGTAAACAGTCTGGCTGCTAACGCAGGAGACGAAGGCTCGATTTCAGGGTGAAAGAACTCCTGTGGAAGGAAATGGCACCCCACTCCAGTATTCTTGCCTGGAAAATCCCATGGACAGAGGAGCCTGGCAGGCTACAGACCATGGGTCACAAGAGTCAACCACAACTTAGCAATTAAACAACAAAAACAATTACAACCTTATTTACTCCTAAATGATATTTTTAAAGGAAATAAGAATCTATATTTCAATTAACTTTCTAAACACACAGTGGATTTTCACCAAAATTAATTATTTAACTGAGCAGTAAATTTTCTAGTTGCCACTGGACAAAAATCAAAGCATATTTTAAAGTACGCATGAATCTGTCCGTGTTTAAAGGACTGCTCTTTTAAGGAAATTTAACATATTATTTATCTTAGTGTTAGTTGCTCAGTCATGTCCAGTTCTTTGCAACCCCATGGACTGTGGCCTGCCAGGTTCCTCTGTCTAAGGAATTCTCTAGGCAACAATACTGGAGTAGCCATTCCCTTCTCCAGGGGATTGTCCTGACCCAGAGATTGAACCTGGGTCTCTTGCAATGCAAGCAGACTGTTTACCATCTGAGCCACCAGGGAGGCCCCACTTACCTTAACAGTATGTCAGAAGTGTTCCTAAATTTATATAACATAATTACATACACATGTGTATGCAGAGAAGGAGACTAGATAGATAGATGATAAATAGAAGACAGACAGATAGAGACAGAGGGAGAAGGAGAGAGTGAGGGATGGGTAGGGGGAGAGGAAGAGAGAGACCTGGCAACACCAAGGCTCTGCTGTGCTGTAAGCTGCAGAGACCAGAATGTCTGATCTGTAAAGCTCCCGTATTCTCAATTTTAAATGGTAAACTAACTTTATAGCCATTTCCATCTCTTTCTCTGTATTTCCTTAGACACACATGCTTAGGCTCCAATAGACTTACTAATGGACTAAATCCCAGTCCAGCTCACGCCTGCCACCAGCCTGAAACGCCAGCCCATGCAGATGTGAGAGCCACAGACCTCCCCACCTTTGGCTACACCTTGGTCTACACCTGCCATCTGGGGTTCTTCCTAGCAGGTGGATCTGAGCCAAAATCCTAAGAAACAGAATCCAACAACATATTAAAAAGATCACACATCATAACCAAGTGGGTTTTATCCCAGGGATGCAAGGATTCTTCAATATTTACAGATCAATCGATGTGAATCACCATATTAACAAACTGAAAGATAAAATCCATACGATTATCTCAACAGATGCAAAGAAAGCTTTTGACAAAATTCAACACTGGTTAATGATAAAAACCCTCCAGAAAGTAGGCACAGAAGGAACACACCTCAACACAATAAAAGCCATCTATGATAAATCCACAGCAAAGATTATCCTCAATAGAAAAACACTGAAAGCATTTCCTCTAAAATCAGGAATAAGACAAGGGTGCCCACTCTCACCATGGGGATGGTCCTGATCCTTGTCTCCTGCACAATGTCACAAACCTCATTCCATAGTTCATCAGGCACTCTATCTATCAGATCTAGGCCCTTAAATATATTTCTCACTCTCACCACTACTATTCAACATAGATTTGGAAATTCTAGCCACAGCAATCTGAGAAGAAAAAGAAATAAAATGAATCCGGATCGGAGAAGAAAAATTAAAACTCCCCTGTTAGCTGATGACACGACCCTCTACACAGAAAAGCTAAAGACACGACCAGAAATTACTAGAGCTAATCAATGAATATAGTAAAGCTGCGGGATATAAAATTAATCCACAGAAGTCCGTTGGATTCCTATACACTAACAATGAGAAAACAGAAAGAAAAATTAAGGCAACAATCCCATTCACCATTGAAATGAAAACAACAAAACAGTTAGGAATAAATTTACCTAAAGAAACAAAAGACCTATATATAGGAAAACTGTAAAACACTGATGAAAGAAATCAAAGATGTCACAAATAGATGGAGAAATATACCATGCTCATGGATCAGATGAATCAATTTAATGAAAATGAGTACACTACCCAAAGAAATCTATAGATTCAAAGCAATCCCTATCAAGCTACCAACAGTATTTTTCGCAGAACTAGAACAAATAATTTCACAATTTGTATGGAAATACAAAAAAACCTCAAATAGCCAAAGCAATCTTGAGAAAGAAGAACGGAACTGGAGGAATCAACTTGCCTGACTTCAGGCTCTACTACTAAGCCACAGTCATCAAGACAGTATGGTACTGACACAAAGACAGAAATATAGATCAATGGAACAAAATAGAAAGCCCTGAGATAAATCCACACACCTATGGACACCTTATCTTTCACAAAGGAGGCAAGAATATACAATGGAGAAAAGACAATCTCTTTAACAAGTGGTGCTGGAAAAACTGGTCACCCATCTATAAAAGAATGAAACCAGAACATTTTCTAACACCATATACAAAAGTAAACTCAAAATGGATTAAAGATCTAAATATAAGACCACAAACTATAAAACTCCTAGAGGAAAAATAGGCAGAACACTCTCTGATATAAATCACAGCAAGATCCTCTATGACCCACCTCCCAGAGTAATGGAAATAAAAGCAAAAATAAACAAATGGGACCTGATTAAACTTAAAAACTTTTGCACAACAAAGGAAAATATAAACAAGGTGAAAAGGCAGCCTTCAGAATGGGAGAAAATAACAGTAAATGAAACAACAAAGAATTAATCTCCAAAATATCCAAGCAGCTCATGCAGCTCAATACCACAAAAATAACCCAATTAAAAAATGGGTCAAAGAAATAAACAGACATTTCTCCAAAGAAGACAGATGACTAACAAACACATAAACAGATGCTCAACATCATTCATTATCAGAGAAATGCAAATTAAAACTACAATGAGGTACCACCTCACGCTGGTCAGAATGGCTGCCATCAAAAAGTCTACAATTAATGCTACAGAGGGTGTGGAGAAAAGGGAACCCTCTTACACTGTTGGTGGGAATGCAAACTAGTACAGCCACTACGGAGAAAAGTGTGGAGACTCCTTAAAAAAACAGGAAACAGAAAAAGAACTGCCATACCACCCAGCAATCCCACTGCTGGGCATACACACTGAGGAAACCACAACTGAAAGAGACATGTGTACCCCTTTATTTATTGAGCCCATCTTTGCATGAAGTGTTCCCTTGGTATCTCTGATTTTCTTGAAGAGATCTCTTGTCTTTCCCATTCTATTGTTTTCCTCTGTTTCTTTGCACTGATCACTGAGGAAGGCTTTCTTATCTCTCTTTGCTATTCTTTGGAACTCTGCATTCAAATGGGTTTCTCTTTCCTTTTCTCCTTTGTTTTTTGCTTCTCTTCTTTGCACAGCTATTTGTAAGGCCTCCTCAGACAGCCATTTTGCCTTTTTGCATTTCTTTTTCTTGAGGATGGTCTTGATCCGTCTTGTGTACAATGTCACGAACCTCTGTCCATAGTTCTTCAGGTACTCTATCAGATTTAATCCCTTGACTCAACTTGTCACTTCCACTGTATAATCGTAAGGGATTTGATTTAAATCATACCTGAATGGTCTAGTGATTATCTCTACTTTCTTCAATTTAAGTCTGAATTTGGCAATAAAGAGCTTATTATCTGAGCCACAGTCAGCTCCTGGCCTTGTTTTTGCTGACTGTATAGAGCTTCTACATCTTTGGCTGCAAAGAAAATAATCTGATATCAGTACTGACCATCTGGTGATGTCCACGTGTAGAGTCTTCTCTTGTGTTGTTGGAAGAGGGTGTTTGTTATGACCAGTGTATTCTCTTGGCAAAACTCTGTTAGTCTTTGCCCTGCTTCATTCTGTACTCCAAAGCCAAACTTGCCTGTTACACAGGTGTTTCTTGACTTCCTACTTTTGCATTCCAGTCCCCTATAATGAAAAGGACATCTTTTTGGGGTGTCAGTTCTAGAAGGCCCAGTAGGTCTTCATAGAACCGCTCAACTTCAGCTTCTTCAGCATTACTGGTTAGGGGATAGACTTGGACTACCATGATACTGAATGATTTGCCTTGGAAACAAACAGAGATCATTTTGTCATTTTTGAGTGTATCCAAGTACTGCATTTTGGACTCTTCTGTTGACTATGATGGCTACTCCATTTCTTCCAGGAGAAACGCCAGGCTGGATAAAGCACAAACTGGAATCAAGATTGCCAAGAGAAATATTAATAACCTCAGATATGCAGATGACACCACCGTTATGGCATAAAACGAAGAACTACTAAAGAGCCTCTTGATGAAAGTGAAAGTGGAGAGTGAAAAAGTTGGCTTAAAGCTCAACATTCAGAAAACTAAGATCATGGCATCTGGTCCCATCACTTCATGGCAAATGGATGGGGAAACAGTGAGAGACTTTATTTTGGGGGGCTCCAAAATCACTGCAGATGGTGACTGAGCCATGAAATTAAAAGACACTTACTCCTTAGCAGGAAAGTTATGACCAACCTAGACAGCATATTAAAAAGCAGAGACATTACTTTGCAAACAAAGGTCCATCTAGTCAAAGCTATGGTTTTTCCAGTAGTCATGTATGGATGTGAGAGTTGGACTATAAAGAAAGCTGAGCGCCAAAGAATTGATGCTTTAGAATAGTGGTGTTGGGGAGAAGACTCTTTGAGAGTTTTTGGACAGGAAGGAGATCAAACCAGTAAATCCTAAAGGAAGTAAGTCCTGAATATTTGTTGGGAGGACTGATGCTGAAGCTGAAACTCCAATACTTTGGCCATCTGATGTGAAGAACTGACTAATCTGAAAAGACGCTGCTGCTGGGAAAGACTGAAGGTGAAAGAAGGGGACGACAGAGGATGAGATGGTTGGATGACATCACTGACTCAATGGACATGAGTTTGAGTAAACTCCAGGAGTTGGTGATGGACAGGGAGTGCTGCAGTCCATGAGGTTGCAAAGAGTCAGACACGACTGAGCAACTGAACCGAACTGTGTACCCCAAAGTTCATTGCAGCACTGTTTACAACAGCTAGGACGTGGAAGCAACCTAGATATCCACTGACAGATGAATGGATAAGAAAGCTGTGGTACATATACAGAATGGAATATTACTCAGCTATAAAAAGAAATCATTTGAGTCAGTTCTAATGAGGTGGATGAAACTGGAGCCTATTTTACAGAGTGAAGTCAGAAAGAAAAACACCAATACAGTATATTAATGCATATATATGAAATTTAGAAAGATGGTAACAACGACCCTAATATGCAAGACAGCAAAAGAGACAGAGACATAAGAATAGACTCTTGGATTCTGTGAGAGACGGTGAGGGTGGGATGATTTGAGAGAAGAGCACTGAAACATATGAATCACCATATGTGAAATAATGCCAAGTCTAAGTTTCAGGCATGAAGCACGGCACTCAAATCCGGTGCGCTCGGACAGCCCAGAGGGATGGGATGGGGAGGGAGGTGGGGGAGGGAGGTGGGAGGGGGTTCAGGATGGGGGGGACACATGTACACCTGTGGCTGATTCATGTCAATGTACGGCAAAAACAGCCATAATATCGTAATTTGCCTCCAATTAAAATAAATTTTAAAAATCTAGAGAAATGAACATTGCTTTGGATATTTTTTCAAACTTATTTGAAAATAAATGTTTTTTCAAAGTGATAATTTGTCTTTTTACTTGTAGATAAAGGAGTGAGAGAAGTTAATGAAAGTTACTAAACTCCAGGTTTGTATACCAGAAGTTACAGATTTAAATCAAATAAGACGATCAGTTCTCTACTGTACTCTATGCAGCCAAACAAATTTCTGATTCGTTTAGTCCATGAACAAATTAATGTTTCAGTTACTTAGACACCAAGCCCATATAGGTTCCTGTTTCCCTCATAACTGTGGTTTGTTAATGGAATATCAGTACTTTACTTAAAAGGAAAACCTCTGCCGCTGTCCCACACTGTTTTACTGAAAGGAGGTTGGGGCACTTTGCAGGCAGAAGTGGACATCAGACATTGAACCGGAATGAGGTACACAGGGAGCCTTATAAGGAGGGTTGTGCTTCTTTCCTCCATATGAGGACTGCTACAGTGAACGACACATCATGGCAGGATCAGCTGTGCAATCCAGCAGCTCAGCTGTGGGGTACATCCTTCCCCAAGCATCTCCATCATCAGACGTCCTCTGTCTCCGATACATTCATTCTCGCTTTCTGTTGTGTGTGATACCTTGTTTGACACATGCGGCAGCAAACAAGAAAGGTACAGGTTTATTTCCTAATGAAGATGCTCGTTATTCCAGATCACCTGGCCTGTTGTATGTTATAAATTTAGGGAATATTTAAACAATATAGTGTGTCCCCAAATTATAATGTAAGTCAAACTTAAAAACAGAACAGAAAACACTTCTGGTGTTTTCTGTATTCAGGTTTTCACACTGGTTTCTCAGCCATGAACTCTGTTCTAGGATCGAATGTGGAGAGAGCATGTGAAATGCTGTAAGTGCAGTCACAGTTGCTGGGTTTTGCATTTAGTTCTCAGATGGGGCAAAAAGTTCCAACATGGCTAAAGGAATTCAGGCATTGTACACCATGAAGTATGAGACCTACCTTAAAAAAATTTTTTTCTGAACTATTCTATGTCAATGTTATTTACAAATCAAACACAGAAATCAGTGCTCTATCCAGGCAATGTTTTCTTTGATTGAAGGAAACACAATGGATGGTGGTGGTGTGTTCTGTTTGCTGATTTTGTCAAGGTCAGTAACAAGTCTGCAAGCTTTTAAAATTTATTTTTAATTGAAGGATAATTGCTTTACAATATTGCACTGGTTTCTACCAAACATCAGTATGGATCAGCTCTACCTCAGTGTGCCCTATCCTCTCTGAAGGGAAGCACTGAAGAAATGGGCCTCTTTGTACAGGCACACAGTCTAGCACCTCCACTGTGGTGGTTACATTACACTGCAAACCGCGAGCAGCAGGTCAGAGGACAAGGACCCAAAAGGATCCTCCACGTCCGCAGTGGTCGCAGCTGAGCACACTCGGAGCTGCCCCGCCGACCTGCTCCTGCTGCCTAGCCCGGCTGGCCCACCCAACCCACCAACGAGAGGACCTAGGCACATTCACAGCTTCCACTGGGTGTTTCCCTTCTGAGTAGGGAAAGCGATCTGGATACTGTTTAAAAAGCTATTTATTTTAGAAAAGGAAGACGAGGCATCTCGGGCTTGCTGATAAAAAGTTGTCCTTGGTGATACTGCTGATGATGGGCCTGCTCAGTGTCCTGATCAATCAGCAGCTGTGTCAGAGGGCTGTGTCAAGTCTCTGCTTCAAACTTGAGTTTTAAAACTATTACTATTAGGAGGTTGGGTCCATCAAAGCCCTAGCAAGTGCTGACATTGTTCTGTTGCTGGGAGACATCTTTAGGGTCAGCCTGTCTGGGAAAACAGGCAAACGTCCAGTGGAGCTTGAAAGAAAAGCACAACCAGGGTCTCTGTGCTTTGACCTCACCGCACTGTGGCCATAAGTGCGTTTGCTAAAAAAAAATTTAGGGAGACAAGCATCTTTCTTTGTACCTAGGAAGTCCAAAAGTACCTTCTGACCAGTCCCACTCACAGTGGATGTCATCAAACTAAACATTTTACACATATCATGAGACAGAGCAGAGAGAAATTTAGTGGGTTCACTGATGCATATTTATATCAATTCCCCTGTAAAATGTTACAGCAATATTGTAAAAAGAGCAGGATTTTATACTTATTTGTTAGCAGAAATGTGAAAAGTTTTAATTTGTTTGTAACCAGTGAAAAGAGAGAATAGCTCAATAATCTGTAAGAATTCCTGTCCCAGATGAACTGTAATATTTTAAGAAGACAGTTTGCCTTTGGTTTTTGACATCATTTAGTCTAGCTTTCTTACCAATTCTGGACTATTTCTCATCAGGGGGATTATAGTAGAGCAGAAGAGCCAGATGAGAGATTGGCTTTACTTACAAAATGAAGATCTTGGGAAATTAAGCATCTTTGTTTCCGTAAGCCGGGTCTGAGCAGTGAGAGTGGTGCTGTGAAATGCAGGCTTTCTGAGGGCAGAAGGGCCCTGGCAGAGGTCAGTTCCTCTGAGCCTCCTAAGTCTTCCCACAGCAGGTGGACTCGGATAGTCAGTGACACAGCAGTAGCGATTTGCAGGTCAGCATGACTGATGAGACCTTACCTAGTGTCCGCAGTCCCAGTTCACTACACACGCTGGCCCTGGTGGATCTGGTAACACAGGCGCGCTGGTATCCACTCCGGTGACAGATGACTGTCTGCACATCACAGTAACCTGCCTGCTCCCAGCCCAGCTCACCTGACTCTCACAAACCTGCTGGGAAGGGACCCAGAGACAGGTCTTCTTCGTCATCACCATCGTCACTGTCGTGCTGTCTTAATGAGCAATGCTATGCCTTCTGTGTATTAAAACGTCTAGTGTGATTGTTCTGTGTGTGCTAACATTCGTCTGTTTACGCCCCACAGCTCCTTCAGATGTGTTTTTCATCCATTCGGTGAGGAAGGGATATTATAAATATTTAGGGAAAAGACAGCCTGCGACCCTGTTGACTGTTACCGTCACTGAAGCCTCCCAGGGGGAGCTTAAGTTGACAGTAGATACCCAAGGGTCTCCTTCATCAGACCCTCTCTGCTTGTCTTCTGGCTGAGGGGGCACCAACACGGGCCAAGTGCTGGCTGATGTTACCAAGGCTTTGCACCTGCTGCCTCTCACTAGGTCATCTCAGTGACCGAGGCAGGATGGTTCTATCTCCTCACTTTAAAGGTTACAAAACCAGTAGTGAAAAACAAATTAATTTCCTGCAAATTACACACAGATTTCACTGCAGATGGTGATTGCAGCAATGAAATTAAAAGACACTTACTCCTTGGAAGGAAAGTTATGACCAACCTAGATAGCATATTAAAAAACAGAGACATTACTTTGCCAACAAAGGTCCATCTAGTCAAGGCTATGATTTTTCCAGTGGTCATGTATGGATGTGAGAGTTAAACTATAAAGAAAGCTGAGTGCCGAAGAATTGATGCTTTTGAACTGTGGTGTTGGAGAAGACTCTTTTGAGAGTCCCTTGGACTGCAAGGAGATTAAACCAGTCCATCCTAAAGGAGATCAGTCCTCGGTGTTCATTGGAAGGACTGATGTTAAAGCTGAAACTCCAATACTTTGGCCACCTGATGCGAAGACCTGACTTACTGGAAAAGACCCTGATGCTGGGAAAGATTGAGGGCAGGAGGAGAAGGGGATGACAGAGGATGAGATGGTTGGATGCCATCACCGACTCAATGGACACGGATTTGGGTGGACTCTGGGAGTTGGTGATGGACAAGGAGGCCTGGAGTGCTGTGGTTCATGGGGTCACAAAAAGTCAGACATACATGAGTGACTGAACTGAACTGACACACAGATTGTTACATCAGATATGTAAGACTTATGTCCAGATGTTTACATCTCCAAAATTCAGTTCTGATATTCTCTTGCTGTCATTCTTTAAAACTTGTTTGCTCCTAGAGAGCTTTTATTGATGTGTCTCAGTTTAAAAGGCAATTTTTTAAGGGCTTTTTCTCTCAGCATGTATCAGAGAGGCCTTGTGAGGACCTATGGGGAAGACACCCCTCAGAGAGACCTGGGCCACACTGGGACCCTGACCTTGGACTTCTAGACTCCAGAACTGTTATCTTGTTCAGTTTGTCCATAAGATGACTGAAGGGAAAACTGTATTTGATCTATGGAAAGAACCAACAAGTTAGCCACACATGTAGTGTGATCACAAGAAGAAAGATCTGTGAACGCTGGAGAGATCAAGCCTTGAAGCACTAACTCTAAGACCCTAGACTACTGGAGAACTAACCCTAGGGAGTATCAAACAGTGAGAACTCACAAAAAGAAGATCACTTGAATAGAAGACCTGGCATCACCCAACCACCAGTAGCACCCTGTGCAGGATGCCTCATCTAAACAACAAACAAAAATATAAACCTAATCATCAGCAGATAGTATTACCACCTCACTTAGCCTTGCCCATCAGAGGAAAAACAAAGAAAAAACTCGGGACAAATCTCACTCTATATGAAACTTACACAAACCACTGGATCAACCTTAGGAGGGCAGAAACCAAAAGGAAGAAAGAATTCAATTGTGAAGCCTGGGAAAAGGAGACCTCAAACACAGTAAGTTTAGAAAAAAATAATTAAAAGGAAGAAAAATACTACACAAAAATGAAGGGACAAACTAGAAACAGAGAAGTCCAATCAAATGAAGAGGAAATAGGCAAACGACCTGAAAAAGAATTCAGAATAATGATAGTAAAGGTGATCAAAAACCTTGAAAACAGAATGTAGAAAATGCAAAAATCAATTAACAAAGACCTAGAAGAATTAAAGAATAAACATACAGAGACAAACAGCACAATTAATGAAATTAAAAATACTCTAGAAGGAATTAATAGCAGAATATCTGAAGCAGAAGAACGAATCAGTGAGCTGAATATAAAATGGTGGAAATAACTTCTGAAGAGCAGAATAAAGTAAAAGAATGAGAAGAACTGAGGATAGTCTCAGAGACCTCAGGGAAAATATCAAATGCATCAACATTTAAATTACAGGGATCCCAGAAGAAGAAGAGAAAAAGAAGAGGTATGAGAAAAATTGTGGAGATTATAGTTGAAATTTTTCCCAACATAGAAAAATGAAATAGTCAGTCAAGTCCATGAGGTACAGAGTCCCACACAGGATAAACCCAAGGAGAAACACACCAAGACACATACTAATCAAACTAACAAAATTAAACACAAAGAATATTTAAAAAGGCAAGGAGAAAGCAACCAGTAACATACAAGGGAAACCCCATATGTTTAACAGCTAACCAAACTTTTAGCAGAAAATATGCAGGTCAGACGGGAACGGCAGGATATATTTAAAGTACTGAAAGGGAAAAATCTACAACGAAGATTTCTGTACCCATCAAGAATCTCATTCAAAACTGATGGAGAAAGCAAAAGCTTTTCAGACAAGCAAGTTAAGAGAATTCAGTACCACCAAACCAGCTTTACAACAAATGTTAAAGGGACTTATATAATCAAGAAATACAAGAGAAGGAAAAGATCTACACAATCAAACCCCAAACAATTAAGAAAATGGCAACAGGGACATATATACCAATAGTTACTTTAAATCTAAATGGATTAAATGCTCCACCCAAAAGACGCAGACTGGCTGAATAGTTACAAAAACAAGAACCATTTACATGCTGTCTACAAGAAATCCACTTCAGACCTAAAGACATACAGACTGCAAGTGAGCGGATGGGAAAATATATTCCATGCAAATGGGAAGCAAAGGAAAGCTGGAGTAGCGATCCTCGTATCAGACAAAAGACTTTAAAATAAGGAATAAGATAAGGAAGGACACTATATAATGATCAAGGGATCAATCCAAGAGGAAGACATAACAGTTGTAAATATCTATGCATCCAACATAGGAGCACCTCATACATAAGCCAAACACTAACAGACATAAAAGGAAAAATGGACAGTAACACAGTAATAGTAGGAGACTTTAACGCCCCACTCACACCAATGGACAGATCATCAAAGCAGAAAATTAATAAGGAAACACAAGTCTTAAATGATACATAGATGAGATGGATCTCATTGATATCTTCAGGACATTCCATCCAGATGCAGAAGAACACACTTTCTTCTCAAGTGCACATGGAAGATTCTCCAGGATAGATCACATTATGGGTTACAAATCAAACCTCAGTAAATTTAAGAAAACTGAAACTGTATCAAGCTTCTTTTCTGACCACAATGCTATGAGACTAGATATCAATTACAAAAAAAAACTATTAAAAAAACACAAACGGAGATTAAACAATACATTTCTGAATAACCAACAGGTTACTGAAGAAATCAAAAAGGAAATCAAAAAATTTCTAGGAACAAATGACAATGAAAACACGACAACTCAAAACCTACGGGAAGCAGCAAGCGCAGTTCTAAGAGGGAAGTTGATAGCAATACAATCCTACCTCAAGAAACAAGAAAAAACATCAAATAGACAGCCTAACTTTATACCTAAAACAACTGGAAAAATAAGAACAAAACCCCCAAAATTAGCAGAAGGAAAGAAATCATAAAGGTCAGAGCAGAAATAAATGAAAAAGAAATGAAAGAAACAGTAGTAAAGATTAATAAAACTAAAAGCTCATTCTTTGAGAATATAAACAAAACTGACAAACCTTTAGCCGGACTCATCAAGAAAAAAAGACTCAAATCAACAAAATTAGAAATGAAAAAGTAGAGGTTACAACACAGTGCAGAAATACAAAGGATTATTAAAAGACTATTAAGAACAACTGTATGGCAATAAGATGGATAACCTAGAAGAAATGGACAGATTCTTAGAACAGTTCAATCTTCCAAGACTGAGCCAGGAAGAAATAAAAATTATGAACAACCGAATTACATGCACTGAAATTGAAGCTGTGATCAAAAATCTCCCCAAAAACAAAAGCCCAGGACATGATGGCTTCACAGAATTTTATCAAACATTTAGAGAAGAGCTAATGCCTATCCTTCTAAAACTCTTTCAAAATACTGCAGAGGAAGAAACACTTCCAAACTCATTCTACGAGGCCACCATCACCCTGATACCAAAACCAAAGACAACACAAAGAAAACTACAGGCCAATATCATTGATGAACACAGATGCAAAAATCCTCAACAAAATTTTAGCAAACAGAATTCAGCAACACATCAAAAAGCTCACACACCACGATCAAGTTGGATTTATTCCAGGGATGCAAGGATTCTTCAATATATGGAAATCAATCAATGTGACACACCATATTAACAAACTGAAAGATGAAAACTATATGATAATCTCAATAGATGCAGATTTTCTGCATCTTTACAGAAGCCTTTCAAAAAGCCTGTCAAGTCTTTGACAAAATTCAGCACCATTTATGACGAAAACTCTTCAAAAAGTGGGCAAAGAAGGAACCTACCTCAACATAGTAAAGGCCATATATGATAAGCCTACAGCAAACATTATTCTGAATGGTGAAAAGCTGAAAGCATTACCCCTAAGATCAGGAGCAAGACAAGGGTATCCACTTTCACTAGTATCATTCGGCACAGTTCTGAAGTTCTAGCTACAGCAATCAGAGATGAAAAATAAAAGGAATCCAGATCAGAAAAGAAGTAAAGCTCTCACTGTTTGCAGATGACATGATACTGTACACAGAAAACCCTAAAGACAGTAGCAGAAAATTACTAGAGCTAATCAGAGAATTTAGCGAACTTGCAGGATACAGAATCAATACATAGAAATCACTTGCATTTCTAGATGCTAACAATGAAAAATCAGAAAGAGAAATTAAGCAATCAATCCCATTCACCATTGCAACAGAAAGAATAAAATATCTAGAGATAAACTTATCTAAGGAGACAAAAAAAAACTGTACACAGAAATTATTACAAGATTCTAATGAAATAAATCAAAGATGACATAAACAGAGAGATAGTCCATGTTCCTGGGTAGGATGAATCAATATTGTGAAAATGACTATATTACCAAACACAATCTACAGATTCAATGCAATCCCTATCAAATCACCAGTGGCATTTTCACAGAACCAGAAGAAAAAATTTCACTGTTCATATGGAAACACAAAATTCCCTGAATAGCCAAAGCAGTCTTGAGAAAGAAGAATGGAACTGGAGGAATCAACCTTCCTGACTTCAGATTATACTACAAAGTTACAGTCATGAAGACAGTATGGTACTGGCACAAAAAACAGAAATATAGACCAATGGAACAAGATAGAGAGCCAAGAAATAAACCCATGCACCTATGGGTACCTTATTTTTGACAAAGGAGGCAAGAATATACAATGTGGCAAAGATAGCCTCTTCAATAAATGGTGCTGGGAAAACTGGGCAGCTACATGTAAAAGAATGAAATTAGAACACTTCCTAATACCATACACAAAGAAACTCAAAACGGATTAAAGAGCTAAATGTAAGAGCAGAAACGGTAAAACTTTCAGAGGAAAACAGGCACAACACTCAATGACATAAATCAAAGTAAGAGCCTCTATGACCCACCTCCTAGAGTAATGGAAATTTTAAAAAGTAAATAAATGGGACCTTATTAAACTTAACAGCTTTTGTACAGCAAAGGAAACTATAAGCAAGGTGAAAAGACAACCCTCAGAATGGGAGAAAATAATAGCAAATGAAACAACTGACAAAGGATTACTTTCCAAAATATACAAGCAGCTCATACAACTCAATACCAGAAAAACGAACAACCCAATTAAAAAGTGGGAAAAAGACTTAGATGTTTCTCCAAAGAAGACATACAGATGGCTAACAAACACATGAAAAAATGCTCAATATTGCTCATTATTCAGTTCATTTCAGTTGCTCAGTTGTGTTCAACTCTTTGCGACCCCATGAATCATAGCATGCCAGGCCTCCCTGTCCATCACCAACTCCCAGAGTTCACTCAGACTCACATCCATTGAGTCATTGATCCCATCCAGCCATCTCATCCTCTGTCATGCCCTTCTCCTCCTGCCCCCAATCCCTCCCAGCATCAGAGTCTTTTCCAATGAGTCAACTCTTCACATGAGGTGGCCAAAGTACTGGTTTCAGTTTTAGCATCATTCCTTCCAAAGAAATCCCAGGGCCAATCTCCTTCAGAATGGACTGGTTGGATCTCCCCTGCAGTCCAAGGGACTCTCAAGAGTCTTCTCCAACACCACAGTTCAAAAGCATCAATTCTTTGGCAATCAGCTTTCTTCACAGTCCAACTCTCACATCCATACATGACCACTGGAAAAACCACAGCCTTGACTAGATGGACCTTAGTCGGCAAAGTAATGTCTCTGCTTTTCAATATGCTATCTAGGTTGGTCATAACTTTAATTTCATGGCTGCAGTCACCATCTGCAGTGATTTTGGAGCCCCTCCCCCAAAAAAGTCTGACACTGTTTCCACTGTTTCCCCATCTATTTCCCATGAAGTGATGGGACCAGATGCCATGATCTTCGTTTTCTGAATGTTAAGCTTTAAGCCAACTTTTTCACTCTCCTCTTTCACTTTCATCAAGAGGCTTTTTAGCTCCTCTTCACTTTCTGCCATAAGGGTGGTGTCATCTGCACATCTGAGGTTCTTGATATTTCTCCTGGTAATCTTGATTCCAGCTTGTGCTTCTTCCAGACCAGCGTTTCTCATGATGTACTCTGCATAGAAGTTAAATAAGCAGGGTGATGATATACAGCCTTGATGTACTCTTTTTCCTATTTGGAACTAGTCTGTTGTTCCATGTCTAGTTCTAACTGTTGCTTCCTGACCTGCATACAGATTTCTCAAGAGGCAGGTCAGGTGGTCTGGTATTCCCATCTCTTTCAGAATTTTCCAGTTTATTGTGATCCACAAAGTCAAAGGCTTTGACATAGTCAATAAGGCAGTAATAGATGTTTTTCTAGAACTCTCTTGCCTTTTTTTTTTTTTTTAATGAGTATTAAACCAAGTTGGGCTTCCTTTGTGGCTCAGACAGTAAAGCGTCTGACTGCAATGCGGGAGACCAGGGTTCAATCCCTGGGTTGGGAAGATCCCCTGGAGAAGGAAATGGCAACCCACTGCAGTACTCTTGCCCAGAAAATTCCATGAACTGAGGATCCTGGTAGGCTACAGTCCATGGGGTCACAAAGAGTTGGACATGACTGAGTATTAAAAAAAAAAAAAAAAAAAAAAACCAAGTTAGTTTGAAAGGCAACTCAATGCAAAACTGGTGTAAGAAACAAAAATAAATTGGTTTTTCCATTAAAATCAAAGCTCCCTGGACTTCTCTGGTGGTCCAATGGCTAAGATTCCGTGCTCCAATGAGGGTCCAGGTTTGATCCCTGGTCAGGGGACTAGATCCTATATGACACACTAAGACCCAGCACAGCCAAACAAATATATAAAAATAAATAAATACTAAGAAAATTGAAGCTGCAATCCTGGCCCCCTGCCTCGCCCACAATCAGAATGGGAGAAAGTGCAAGCCATGTGTCTACTCAGGGTCTTATATCCAGCATATGTGAACACTCATGGCTAAATAGTACACATTTAGCAGGCAAATAACCTAACTAAAATACTGGCAATTAATTTGAGTACACATTTCTCCAAAGACATAAAAATGACCAACAAGCAAATGAAAAGATGCTCAACATCATTAATCATTAGGGAAACAAATCAAAACCACTTCACACCCACTAGGGTGGCTCCGACCACAATGCCAAGAAACAAGTGGAGGCAGAGATGTGCAGGAACCGGGGTGCTTGCACTGTGCTGATGCGAAGCACCAACGGTAAGACTGCTGCGGAAAACAGCCTGGCAGTCACTCATCGGGCAGCTGAAACATGGGGCTACCACAAGGTTCAGCAGTTACACTCCAACACATACAGGCGAAAGGACTAAAAAGCTATGTTTACACATAAATCTGTACAGGAATGTTTGTATCAGCACAGCGTTACTCCCAGTTATCCAAACGTCCATCAACTAGTGGAAAGATCAACAAAGTGTCGTGCATCTATACAATGGAATATTATCTTGAAAACATTATGCTAAATACAAGAAGCCATTCACCAAAGGAACACATATTGAATGACTGTATTTACAGGCAATATCCAGAGCAGCCAAATCTGTACAGAGAGTAGAGCAGTGGTTGTTGAAAACTGGAGTCTGGCATAAGGAGGAGGAGGAGGAGTGACTGCTGAGAGGCCCTGTCAATTTTAGGGGAGACAGCAGTGTCCTCACATAGGTTGTGGTGATCACTGCAATCAAACTCCCACATTTTTAATAGTAAAAAGAAAAACCCTTGAAGTATATGTATGCATTAAAAGAGTGAATTCTATAGTATGTCATTCCCTTCAGTAGTGCTCCAGCCTGTAACGTGAAAAGACACTCACCTTCATTCTTGAGAGGCACCGCTGAGGAAACAGCTGCACACTGCATCTGATTCCCTGGGGCAGCAGCAGTGGTCACAGTGTGCAGAAGAGGGCAGCGAGAGGCAAGGATGGAGGTGGGGGCATGGGCGGGCGGAGACTGGACACAGTGTCCAGGTCTCTCCTGAGACGGGTTGGGAGGAAATCGGGACGCCACTTTAGAGAGAGATTGGTGAAGACTGAGCAACACTACGAGGTACACGTTCTGTTGGGCTGCGCTTCTACTTCTTAGAATCTATCTTGTAAATTTAGCCTCCTCCTGATGCATCTCTGTAGAAAGAGAATTTCATGGTGGCATCACAGAGAACTACTAGAAATGGCCCAAATATTTTTCAACAGCAGACTGGCTAAATGAATTCTGGCTTAGCCAATTAATAGAATACTGCATACCTGAAAACAATTACATTCACATGTGCAGATGGAAGAAACTCACAAATATATGCTTAAGTTAAAAAAGGCAAATATAAATAATGTAAATAGTATCCCCGTATTTTAGGAAAGAACAAACAAACAGTCATGAATAGTACACTGGCTAAGACAGCCAGCGGCTAAGACACCGCACACCCCATGCTGGGGGCCCTGGTTCCATTCCTCATCAGGGAACTGGATCCCACACGCCGCAACTAAGACCCAGTGCAGCCAAATAAATAAATACAAATACACACACACACATACAGTCACTATACTAGTACATTATGTGAAGGATGTTAAAGCACAAACAAAACCGAAGACCTTGTTAAAGAGAGAAACTAGTGCAAAAGGCAAGGCGTGACCCTTTATGTCCATCATCTTCATATTTATTTCTGTATCTGCTTATGCCTTTTAAGTTAGTATCATGTGCATGTATTACCCTTCAAGTTATCAAAACATGGGCAAATAGCTGAAATTAATTAGGAGCTCCAAACAGCATAATAATTTCAGAATCAAGTCAGGAGTTTAATTTTAAAAGATCTTTCATATTGCCCTGTGTGATGATATGAGGTCTCCTGTGGCAGGTCCATTATCCAGGATTTTATTAATTGGAAGTCTGAGGTCTATTATGGCCAAAAATACATAGTCTTGCTTGCAGATAACAGAAAGTAGTTTTGGTTAATTTAAGCAGACTAGAAATTTATCAGAATAAGCAAAGAGATGGACAGAATTATAAACAGCTGGAAAATGAGTCATGGTTACTTAATGGAAGCCAGTGGATGTTGAACCACTACAATGACAGCACCATTTTTTCATTTATCAAATATGTACTGAGCAATCGTTATGTTCGAGGTTCTACTGTAGGAACTGGGGATTTAAGAGGAAAGCTGGCCAGACAACTACCCGGGTGTCATGCAGCAGATGTTCTAGTAAGTGAGGGTCCTGCAGAACCTGTGCTACGTGGCAGGACTGTTCCAAGCAACTGAGACATCCTGACATTTCATTCTCAAAACAAATCTCTGAAGCTGGGCCCTTTAAGCAGCACTGGGTTCTCCCGGCTGGACAGCGCCGCCCCTGGTGGCTGGGGTTACTGCTGCACCTGGCCCCCACACTGGACAGGCCTGCCCCGCTGAGGCTGGAACCACCCCCATCCCCAGGAAGCTCTTGATGCTGCCCCCAGGGCTCCAGCCCCACCACAGCCCCGAGTCTCTGCATCACTCACGATAACCCTCTGCCCAGGGAGGGAGCACCCTGTTGGCTCTGCTCACAAGCCTGATGCTGAGATTTAGGAGAACAAGTATCAGGCATCCCCTGTGCATGGCAGCTGGTGAATGCATCTGAAAATGTAAAATTAAATCTGAATCATACATGCTGATACAGAAGGACTGCAAAAGGGTATGGTTTATTTACAAGGTGCCAACATCCAGGATAAAACATGCTTACCTAAGACCTGAAGGTGGTAGGGAGTAGCATAATCCTGCATCTATTGAAGACGTGTGTGAGTGTGCTCAGTCGCTCAGTCAAGTCCAACTCTTTGCAACCCCACGGACTGTAGCCCACCAGGCTCCTCCATCCATGGGATTCTCCAGGTAAGAATACTGGAGTGGGTTGCCATGCCCTCCTCCAGGGGATCTTTCTGATCCAGGAACTGAAACCACATCTCCTGCACTGGCTGGTGGATTCTTTACAACTGAGCCACCTGGAGAACAGGATGGAGGTTCCTTAAAAACTAAAAATAGAGTTACCATATGATCCTTCAATCCCATTCCTGGGCATATATCCACAGAAAACTATAATTTGAAAAAAGACATGAATCCCCCAAGGTTCACTGCAGGAGTAATTACAACAGCCAAGTCACAGAAGCAACCTAAATGTCCACTGATGGTTGAATGAGGAGGATGTAATACCTATGTATGCGCACACACACACACACACACACACACACACACACACACACCGAGTATTACCCAGTCATTAAAAATAATGAAATAAAGCCATTTGCAACAATATGATAAACTCAGAGATTATCATACTAGGTGAAGTGAGACAGAGAAAGACAAATACTTTACTATATTGCTTATATGTGGAATCAAGAAAATGATACAAATGAAATTTTTACAAAACAGAAATAAGCAGCACAGACATAGAAAACAAACTTATGGTCAGGAAAGTGGGGAGAAAGGGGATAAATTAGGAATTTGAGATTAAATATATACACATCTATAAAACAGATAATCAACAAGAACCTACTATATAGCACATGGAACTATACTCAATATCTTGTAATGAGGGATAATAAAAAAGAATCTAAAAACAAATATATATATAGCAAAGTGATTCAGTTATACATACATATATGTGTATACATGCTGCTGCTGCTAAGTCACTTCAGTCGTATCTGACCATGTGTGACCCCACAGACGGCAGCCCACCAGGATCCTCCGTCCCTGGGTTTCTCCAGGCATGAACACTGGAGTGGGTTGCCATTTCCTTATCCAATGCATTCATGCATGATAAGTTGCTTCAGTCGTGTCCAACTCTGTGCGAGCCTATGGACAGTGGCCCATAGGGTTGCTCCTCTGTCCATAGGATTCTCTAGACAAGAATACCGGAGTGGGTTGCCATTTCCTTCTCCAAACATATATACATGCTGTTTATTAATTCTTAAATGGCGTACAAGTGCTTGAGAGGTCTTGACTACCAAGGCAAAGCAGCGTGGCACACATAACATAAAAGCATATATACTGTGTATTCTACATGCCAAGCCATGTTTTGGGGCATTCTGTTATGTGAAAACTTAATTCTCCAGACAAACCTGATGAGGTAGACAGTTCTCTCCAGTTTTCAGATGAGTAAACGTACAGACAGAAATACTAAGAGCCGTGGCTGCTGTCCCATAACAACAGAAGTTGAACTGAGATTTCAACCTTGACAGCCTGTTTTGTGTGTATTCCCTTAACCATCCGAGCAAGTCAAAGTGAAAGGGGCTCAGTCGCGTCCGACTCTTTGAGATCTCATGGACTTTACAGTCCATGGAATTCTCTAGGCCAGAATACTGGAATGCGTAGCCTTTCCCTTTTCCAGGGGATCTTCCCAACCCACGGATCAAACCCAGGTCTCCTGCATTGCAGGCAGATTCTTTACCAGCTGAGCCACAAGGGAAGCCCAAGAACTCTGGAATGAGTAGCCTATCCCTTCTCCAGCGGATCTTCCCAACCCAGGAATTGAACTTGGGTCTCCTGCACTGCAGGCGATTCTTTACCAACTGCGTTATCATCAACCATCCATATTATCTCTCTGTTCACATGTCTGACAGCTTATTGTGCTATCTGGGCCAAATAAAATATTTTCTTGAATTAATATATTATTCTGGTACAGAAAATTTCACATACCATTAAATACATCTGTCTCAGATTTATCCCTTGATCTGGCTTTGAGAGAAGGGAATGGTATGGTTCTATCTTTGAATAACCTTAACTAATGTATCTCCTTGCACATGATATTATTTGTCTATCTATTATACATTATTATTTAGCCAGCTATCTTGGCTGAGTGAAAAAGAACATGTTTCTAGGAGTCAATACTTAAACACATGTTAAAAGAGCTTTTGAAAAGGAATGAATTATTTTTGATCCAAAGTGAAAGCTTTTTGAGTAACTAAAATAACAGAATTATCAGAAATGATTAACAATCATTGATTTTTTTTGTGACACTCATCTTTCTGAGTACTTTATAGTCATATTCTGAAGTAACAGTAAAAATTAGTCCATGGTTTTACATCCCAAATAATGCTCACCAACAAAAGACAAATTCTACCAAGTTTTAATGGTCAATTAGGTTTGTTTCCAATTAATCAATAACCTTCATATATTGTCCCGCAGGAAGCTAAAAATGCCATTCAAAGGATGAAATTCAACAATATTTAAACTAATTCTCACTCAGTTTCAAATTCCCCTTTGGTAATTGAGGAAGATCTGAGGATTGGGGCTGCAGACTGTTTGAATACAGATAGAGGATGTCAATCATAACTTTGCTCATCTTCCAAAGGATCAACCTCAAGGTTAATGGAATCACACTGAAAAATGAAAGAAAACTCCTAGACACATTTTATTTTTTTAAAAGACCTCTTAAAATTCAATTATATATGTTCTCAACGAAGATTTACCTCAATTATAATGACTCCTCAAAAGAGTGTAAAATCAATCATTCCAGGACTCTAAATACATTATGGAATTATTCTGAAATCTGCTAACTTTTAAAATTATGTTGGAAAACTCATCACTATTAAGATAGCATTAATTTTTTAGAAATTAGTAAGACAGTATTTTGCAAAGTAACCATCTCATTTTAAATTTTAATAATCCATTAATAAAAATGTAGAAACATTATGATTTCCTTTCTCTTCCAATTGTGGAGTAGACAGGTAGTCATATTCATGGTTAGGGGCATGCAATCATATCTTGCACACTGAATTTTCCTAATTTTTCTCCATGTTCCACAACAATATTATTCTCCTACCTGTAGTAACCTATTCTTTACCTAATGATTATTCTTCTTACCAACCTACTGTGTGCTTTACTTACATGTATAATTATCTGCTACAAAGGTTAAACTATCTTTGAGTCACTCTGTGTTCCAGTGATGACTTTTCTCACCTTCTAACTTGCACATGTATTTTGATTCTGATTGGAAATATTTTTTCCACCTCTTGACCAAGCTGAAGCCCTAACCATTATTCAGGATTTTTTCAAAAGAAAGCATATTCTGAGGTTTAACATGGCTTTATATGTGATTCTTTATCCTCCATCAGATTGACTTCAGTTCAGTTGCTCAGTCGTGTTTGACTCTTTGTGACCCCGTGGACTGCAGCACTCCAGGCTTCCCTGTTCATCACCAACACCCGGAGCTTACTCAAACTCATGTCCATTGAATCGGTGATGTCATCCAATCATCTCATACTCTATCATCCCCTTGTCCTCCTACCTTCAATCTTTCCCAGCATCAGGGTCTTTCCAAATAAGTCAGTTCTTCATATCAGATGGCCAAAGTACTGGACCTTCCTTTTCAGTATCAGTCCTTCCAATGAATATTCAGGACTGATTTCCTTTAGGATGGGCTTATTTGATCTCCTTGCAGTCCAAGGGAATCTTAAGAGTCTTCTCCAACACCACAGTTCAAAAGCATCAATTCTTTGGCACTCAGCTTCCTTTATAGTCCAACTCTCACATCCATACATGACTACTGGATAAACCATAGCTTTGACTAGATGGACCTTTGTTGGCAAAGTAATGTCTCTGCTTCTTAATATGCTGTCTAGGTTGGTCATAACTTTTCTTTCAAGGAGCAAGCATCTTTGAATTTCACGGCTGCAGTCACCATCTGCAATGATTTTGGAGCCCCCAAAATAAAGTATCTTACTGTTTCCATTGTTTTCCCATCTATTTACCATGAAGTAATGGGACCAGATGCCATGATTTTAGCTTTCTGAATGTTGAGTTTTAAGCCAACTTTTTCACTCTCCTCTTTTACTTTCATCAAGAGGCTCTTTAGTTCTTCTTTATTTTCTGCCGTAAGGGTGGTGTCATCTGCACATCTGAGGTTATTGATATTTCTCCTGGCAATCTTGATTCCAGCTTGTGCTTCATCCAGCCCAGCATTTCTCATGACGTATTCTGCATGTAAGTTAAATAAGCAGGGTGACAACATACAGCCTTGACGTACTCCTTTCCCGATTTGGAACGCGTCTGTTGTTCCACGTCCAGTTCTAACTGTTGCTTCTTGACCTGCATACAGATTTCTTAGCAGGCAGGTCAGGTGGTCTGGTATTCTCACCTCTTGAAGTTTTTCTGGAACTCTCTTGCTTTTTCGATGATCCAATGGATGTTAGCAATTTGATTTCTGGTTCCTGTACCTTTTCTAAATCCAGCTTGAATATCTAGAAGTTCATAGTTCATGTACTGTTGAATGCTGCTTGGAGAATTTTGAGCATTACTTTGCTAGCGTGTGAGGGTAGTTTGAGCATTCTTTGGAATTGTAGCCTTTCTTTGGGACTGGAATGAAGACTGACCTTTTCCAGTCCTGTGGCCACTGCTGAGTTTTCCAAATTTGCTGGCATATTGAGTGCAGCACTTTCACAGCATCATCTTTTAGGGTTTGAAATAGCTCACCTGGAATTCCATCTTCTCCACTAGCTTTGTTCCTAGTGATGCTTCCTAAAGCCCATTTGACTTTGCATTACAGGATGTCTGGTTCTAGGTGAGTGATCATAGCATCATTGTTATCTGCGTCATGAAGATCTTTTTGTATAGTTCTTCTGTGTATTCTTGCCACCTCTTCTTAATATCTTCTGCTTCTGTTAGGTCCATACCATTTCTGTCCTTTATTGTGCCCATCTTTGCATGAAATGTTCCCTTGGTATCTCTAATTTTCTTGAAGAGATCTTTTCCATTCTATTGTTTTCCTCTATTTCTTTGCATTGATCACTGAGGAAGGCTTTCTTCTCTCTCCTTGCAAATCTTTGAAACTCTGCATTCAGATGAGTGTATCTTTCCTTTTCTTCTTGCCTTTGAGTACTCTTCTTTTCACAGCTATTTGTAAGGCCTCTTCAGACAGCCATTTTGCCATTTTATATTTCTTTTTCTTGGGGATGGTCTTGAGCACTGCCTCCTGTACAGTGTCATGAACTTCCATGCATAGTTCTTCAGGCACTCTATCAGATCTAATCCCTTAAATCTATTTGTCACTTCCACTGTATAATCGTAAGGGATTTGATTTAGGTCATACCTGAATGGTCTAGCGGCTTATCAATCAGATTACAATGTTTTTATACACAGAATCTGATTATTTCTGTATTTTGAATTCCCTGTACACTCATCTCCCTCTATCACTAAATTATAAGGTGACTGAGCAGATGGCCTACTATCAGCACTTCACAGGTACCCAGCAGAGTAGGGCTTTAATAATATCTAATACACAAATATTGTGACACTTCAACATTATTGCTTTCATCACATAAGGCCCCTCTGTGACCTGAACCTCCTGCTCTGTTTACAATAAGTAACCTCAGTTAATCTGTACATTGAATTCTTTCATTTTGCTCCAATTTAAAATAAAAGGTCAGAGCCTTCAAAAACATTCAGTAGTAGAGAGTACCTAATATTTTTAACATTAAGAGTGGTATCAATGATCTACTTAAAAAAAATTTATTGACGTATAGTTGACTTACAATTTGTTGATTTATGTTGAATTGCGCTGATTTCTTCTGAACAGCAAAGTGACCCAGTTACATAAATATATATTTTTCATATTCTTTTCCATTATGATTTATTACAGGACACTGAATATTGTTTCCTGTGCTATACAGTAGGACCTTACTGTTTACCCATCCTGTATATAATAACTTGCATCTGCTAATCCCAAACTCCCAATCCTTCCCTCCCCACTGGTAGACAATGATATACTTTTGACAGAGAACTATTCTAATGGGGACAAGTTGTTTTCTCTTAAGATTTTTAGAACTTACAGTTCAGACCAATTATATTTCAATTTTCTTTCTAAATGTCTTAATGGAATAAACACAGAAATCATCAACAACTATGAAACAATAAGCCTGTATACATAACTTGGGGAATTTATTTTATTATAGGTGATTTATAAAAATAAAAATGTTTTATTAGTTATTGCATTTGAAGCTCTCTTAGGGACTACTGGGCAAAACGCTTGTTTCTTTAAACTTTTTATTTTGAAGAGAGTTTTTAAATAAAATTTTTACTTAAATGTGTTTTCCTACTGACATTTCACTCTGAATATTAGATTTAAAATACACATTAAAAATTCATACTAAAAAGTGAATAAATTGTTGCTGTCTCCTTTAAAAATAAATTTCCTCATGATACATGCATATGTAAGGTTTGCCAGCCTTCTGACATCCACTCTCCCCAGCAGCTGAGGCCATTTTTAAATTATTTTAATAATTATTTCAATAATTATTTCCAGTTATTCCTGACATACCTGTAGCAAACCAATCAAGAGACCAACAAAGCTGTAGTATTGAGTCTTGGTTACTGCATTTTAGGCTGAATGTATCCACTCATTACTGTAGTCAAGCTGTGCATTATAAGATATATGTACTGTATTTTATATCACTAGTGTTAGGGAAAAGGAAATCTGTAGTTGAAATTATTAGAAAATTGGTACTTTGAGGGCCCACCTCTATTTGCCAGTATCACCTTTGGTCCTGAGTGTTCAAATACTTCTGAGATGAAATCCAGTTGTAATTTTAATAGCTGTGCGTCTTTGGCGGTTTCTATCAACTCTGTTCATCTCAGCGTCCTATGTAACTGTGTTGCTACACTCCTCCCCTGAGAGGGCTTCATTACAGGAGACAAGCTGAAGTGAAAAGACCAGCCATGGGCTCTCTGCTGACCCTACTCAAGCCTGGTGTCACTCTGCATTTTCAATCTTAATATTGTCACTACAAAAATTAAAGTGGCAGGCTTAATACTTTCTAGGAGTGCACGTGCTTGTGTCGCTCAGTCATGTACGACTCTTTGCAATTCCATGGACTGTAGCCCACCAGGCTCCCCATCACTAGAATTCTCCAAAGAATCCTGGAGTGAGTTGCCATGCCCTCCTCCAAGGGATTTTCCCGGCCCACGGATCGAACCTGAGCCTCCCACATTGCAGGTAGATTCTTTACCATTTGAGCCACAATTAAAGTGAAGAGCCTGAAAAGTAGTGATGGAGTCCAGGTGGGTGAACTATGATGGTGGAAAGATAAGAAGGAAGACAAGCATACCTGGAGATGGGTGCTTGTGCTGTGACCTGAGCTGTCTCCACTCTGATCACCCTGTTCTGCACAATCAGGAAATAAACACAGGCACTGCTTGCATTTGTACCACGGCCTTTCAAACGTAATTTTATCCTAAAGGTAAGATGCATGGATGTAACAAAACAGCAATAAGCCGAAACTGCATTTAAACAAGGTAATTATGAAAGTTCAGAATTAAAAAGCTTACCTTGTTTGTATAGCAACTAAGGACCTTCAGATCCACTGGGTTTTACTCTTAAGGATAGCAACAGGGGTTTCACTCCTGACTGGTTTGGGACAACACTTATCAGGGCTAGAGGGGAGTCAGAAACACTTTAAACAGCAGGCCATTTGCTCAAGCAGGTTTCTGCCTGTAAGCGGTCCCTGTTGTTCTGTTACCCACAACAGGATGGGGAGTCAGACAGCTACTGGGGGCCACTGAGTCCCACAGAGACCCCCATGGATGATGGAAACCAGGCTGTGACCTGACAGCCAGGAGGGCTCAATCGTTCCTGTAAATGTTCCCACAGTCTTCTGTTTCGAGGTTAAATCAAACATAAATTGTCCTCTTAGGGTCCTAAGCTGACCATCTAGCCCACTGCCTACAGCTCCCCATCCGCCATCTTCTCCTCAATTCTTCATCACAGAGGTCAGGAAACCAACCCTTTCCATGAACCACAGGGCTATGGAATCACAGAGAAATACCCTGCAGTGAAAATGATACCTTCTGTGTGCTACTTTGTAAGCTGGATTCAATTCTGGTTTCCAACTGAATGCAAAAATTTTTAAATAGAAAATCTTTTAAAATCCAGTTGAATTTTGCCTAATTTACTAGTTATGTGGTGGTAGAATCTCTTAAGACAAAGGAGGGAGTCAATTTCCTTTCCATAACTGTATGCGGTGCAACACTTAAATCAGGCAAATAAGTGGATATAAAAACCCACCTTAACCCAACCCAACAAAAAAGCCATTCATACTATCTCTAAACTTAGAAATTGATCTCTAAATATTTGAAATCATAATGTGAAAAATGTAAGCTATGGAGCCAAATGTTGAAATAGAGTCTTGATCTCCCTGGTGTTTTCAGAACGCTAAAACCAAAACTGAGGTTCTGGAGAAGACTTTTGAGAGTCCCTTGGACAACAAGAAGATCAAACCAGTCAATCCTAAAGGAAATCACCCCTGAATATTCATTGGAAGGGCTGACGCTGAAACTGAAGCTTTGGCCACCTCATGCAAAAAGCCGACTCACTGGAAAAGACTCTGATGCTGGGAAAGACTGAAGGAGGAGAAGGAGACGACAGAGGATGAGATGGCTATATTACATCACAGACTTCAGTGGACGTGAGTCTGAGCAAACTGCAAGAGATGGCGAAGAACAGGCAAGCCCTGCATGCTGCAGACCCTGGAGTTTAAAAGAGCTGGATATGACTAAGTAACATCTATATATTTAGATTATTCCATCCAAAATCAGAATACACACTCTTCAAGTGTACATGGAACATTCTCTAGGATACATGACATGGAAGGCCCCAATACAAGCCTTGATAAGTAAGAAAATGGAAATAATATCAGTGATCTCTTCTGACCACAACACTATTGAGACTAGAAGTCAACAGGAAAACTGCAAAAGCACAAAACCTTGGAGGCTAAATAATATGCTACTAAGCAGCCAATGGGTCACAGAAGAAATTAAAGAAGTTATAAAATTAATAAAAATACCTGGAGACAAAAATGAAATGATCCAAAAATCTATGGGAGGAAGCAAAGTTCTAAGAGGGAAGTTGTAGTGATACAAGTCTGCCTCGAGAAACAAGAAAAACCTCTAACAATCTAACCTTATGCCCAAAGGAATAGGAAAAGAATAAAGGGGCTCGGAGAAACAGGAGAAAAATGTTAGGTTGCGGCTGAGTGTCTGGGTGGCAAGTGCAAAACTGAAGTAATCCAGGAATCTGGAGCAGTCAGGGCCTCACACTGGGCCGCAGAGTCGCTGCAAGCCTCCAGGACCACAGGTAAAGAGAGGCTTCACTTTCCATTGACGCAAATGGAGCGGCCGACTGGAGAGGGATGCACGCCCAGGTCCCGAGCTCCCGCGCTCAGCGAGGCTGTGCCTGGTCACCGTCACGCCGCGAAATCAGGTCGAGTGGGGAGACACGACGTGGGGACGGATCCTTTCTCGACACTGATCACTGCTTCTCCGTAAAGAAAAATAAAGGAAATGGCCAGCACCCCCTCGTCAAGGCCAGGATCTTAGTGCCCTTGAAGATTGGACACAAGCCTCTCAATCTCCTGTCACCTTCATAGAAAGTTTCTTGAAACAAAAATCCAAGGAATTCGGTTGGATGTGGAGACTCTGATGGTCAAACGCACTCCTAATATCCAAGCAAAAGGTATGTTTCCTAATGCACCAGACTTGCCCATCTGAACTCAGATAACGAACGACATTCCCGGAGCTGCTTTTGAGCAAAAGGGTTACAGAACGCACACTTTCGGACAACGCCCCAGGTGATGGACAGAAGCTGGGGGAGGAGGCGTGGTCCAGGCCACAGCCTTCAGAGGCTCTTCTGCTATTCAAGGTGTGGGGCCGGGAGCGCTAGACCTGAGCTGCAGCAGATTCTTCGCCTTTGGGCCAGTACACAGGCCCGGCCCCCTGTCAAAACCACCTTCCTGACCCTTGGGTATCGACCTCTGTCCTTCCCATGCCCCAAGTGAGAATGCTGCTGCTCAGTTTTGACTTCAGGAAGTAGCAAGGTCTAGTTTGAGCAGAAGGGTTGCAAATAAAGGAATAGAAAAATCAGGCAGCTGAAAGGTATTTACCTTTTAAAAAATCCCTATTTTCTCAATGGACAATATGAAATAAAGTGTAAAATCTCAAAAAAAAAAAAATAAAGGAAACCTATACTGAGAAGAAAAGAAATACTCAATATCAGAGGAGATAAGTGAAGAAAAAATGGAAAAACAGATAAGATCAAGGAAACAAAACAGCTGGTTTTGGGAAGAGGGAAACAAAACTGATAAAACTTTAAAAAGACTCAATCATGAAAGAAACGGAGAGGGCCTTAATCTATTAAAAAAAAAGAGAGAGAAAGAAATGAAAAAGAAGCTATAACTGGCACCACATGAATACAAAGGATCATGAGAGACTACTGAGTTACAATAAGTTACATGTACAAAGTAACTAAGTTACATGAGTAACTTCTAGTAACTAACATCAATAAAATAGACAAGCTATTAGAAATGGACAAATTCTCTGAAATGTACAATCTCCTAAGACTAAACCAGGAATAAATAGAAAACACCAATAGATCAATTACCAATACTGAAATCTAGCCAGTAAAACTCTCAACAAACAGAAATCTAAGTCTAGATGGCTTCACAGGTGAATTCTACTGGACATTTGGAAAACCAGTTCTACTGGACTTCCAAAACCATTCCGCAAAAACTACAGAGGAAGGAACGTTTCTGAATTTATTCTGAGGCCAGCATCACCCTATAGCCAAAACCAGACAAATAAACCACAGAAACAAAACAGTCATAGGCCAGTAACATGGATAAACATAGATGCAAAACCCTCAGTGAATTAGCAAGGAAATCCAGGAATTCATTAAAAGGACCACACATCATGATCAAGTGAAAGGTATTTCAATATCCATCTATCGTTGTGATACACCACACTAATATATCAAAGTCAAATTATTGTCTCAGTAGGTACGGAGAAAGCTTTTGACAAAGGTCAACAGCCATTTATGTTAAAATCTGAAAGTAGGTATAGAGGAAACATACCTCAACATAAAGGCCATGTACCTAAAGTGCACAGCTACATTAGACTCAATAGTGAAAAGATAATTTTTCTAAGATAAGGAACAGGACAAGGATGTCCACCTAGCCACTTTTATTCAATATAGTTTTGAAAGTCCTAGTGACAGCCATCAAAGAGAAAGCAACAAAAGGCATCTAAATTGGGGATTAAACTGCCACTGTTTCCAGGTGACATGGTACTACACACAGAAAATCCCAAATGTGCCACTGGAAAACTATGAGAGCTCAATGAATTTGTAAGTCTGCAGGATATGAAATTAATATACAGAAACCTGTTGTATTCCTGCTAACAAGCTATCAGAGATATTAAGGAAACAATCCTATTTACAATCACGTCAAAAAAAAAAAAAGAAAGAAAAGAAAGACAGAACTAGGAATAAGACTACCTAAAGTGGCTTAACACCTGTAGCAAGGAAACTATAAAAGACACTGGTGAATGAAATTGATAACAGCACAACTATATGGAAAGATTGACCGTGTTCTTGGATTAATCACTATTGTTCAGATGATGATTACTTACTACTCAATGTCACCTGAAATTCAATACAATCCCTATGAAATATCAACGGCAGTTTTCACTGACTGGAACAAATAATTCTGAGGTCTGTATGGAAATACAAGAAAACATGAATAGCCAAAACAACCTTAAGTATGGAGGTGTCCGATTTCCTGACAGTACTAAACAGCTAACTGAAACACACAATACTGGCCAAAAAAGGACACAGAGACCAATGGAACAGGACAGACCCCAGAAAATAACCCATGCACTTATGATGAATCAACAAAAGAGGCAAGAATATATACTGGGGAAACACAATCTCTTCAATAAACAGTGCTAGGAAGACTGGACAGACACAGGTAAAAGAATGAAATTAGAACATTCTGTAACACTGAAGAACTTTTAGAATTTTTAGGTTTTAAAATATATAGTAGTTTGATGTTAGAAAAACAAGGCTCTTTGGGTTAAAGAATTTCTCTTTGTTATAAATCATTGTATTCGTCTTTCTGTAAGAATGTAACTTCATTTAGTGCTTTCTGAGAAGGACACTGGAAACTTCTGGGTTAAAAGTTAAAACCTGAAAGGCAGAATGTGCTGCATAGAAGATAGCTTTCCCCCTTATCTCAAGGACTCAGAGCCTCCTGACTGATCTGTTCTTAACTAATGACTTAGTTTCCACTGTGTAACAGGCTTCTCCTCAAAAATGCCTTTCCCTGTACTAGGCACCGCCCGGCCAGGTGGTCAATTAACTGTCTCTACTATCATCTGTAAACCGTCCCCATCAATCAAATGTCTCCACTTCATCCTCAGACCCCCTTATCACATTGTTCCCTACATTCTGATCTCATTCCCAGTTGTCTTTGATCTCTCTGTATAAAAATCCCCCTCGGTGAGTGTTGGGGGTTCACTTCTGGAAACAGAAGATTGAGCCCCGGCTTGCCGGCCCCAATAAATCCTCCTGCTGATTGCATCGAGTCCGAGTCACTGTGGTCTTTGGGGCGACGGTTCCCGAGAAAAGGCCATGAGGTCTTACAACACCACTTAGAAACATAAACTCAAAGTGGATTAAAGACCTAAGGGTATGACCAGAAACCATAAAATTTCTAGATGAAAACATAGGCAGACATGTAAATCACAGCAATATCTTTTGTGATTTTCTAACACAAACAAGCAAAAACTAACAAATGGGACCCAATTAAACTTAAATACTCTTGCACAGGAAAGGATACCACTGACAAAACAAAAAGACAACCTGCTGAAAAGGAGAAAATATTTGCTAATAACATGACCAATAGGGGTTAATATCCAAAGTATATAAAACATACAGCTCAGTATCAAATGAACAATCTGATTAAAAAATGGGCAGAGGACCTGAACAGACAGTTCTTCCAAAGAGGAAATGCAGATTGCCAAGAGGCACATGAAAAGATGCTCAACATTACTGGCTCATCAGGAAAATGCAACTCAAAACCACAGTGAAGTTTCAGTTTGTACTTGTCAGAATGAAAAGTAAAAAGTGTTAGCCACTCAGTGGTGCCTGACTCCTTGTGAACCCATGGACTAAAGCTTGCCAGGTTCCTCTGTCGTTCGGAATTCTCCAGGCCAGAGTACTGGAGTGGGGCCAGCTGTTCCCTTCTCCAGGGGACCTTCCCCATCTAGGGACTGCACCCAGGTCTCCCGCACTGCAGGCAGATTCTTTACTGGCTACCCTCAGAAAGATAGGAAGCATTGAGGAGGCTGTGGATTAAAGGGAACACTCCTACACTGCTGGTGGGAATGGAAATCGGTGCAGCCACTATGCAGAACACAGCAGTGGAAAAAATTAAAAATAGAACCAACAAGAGATTGAGCAATCCCACTCCTGGATACACATACAAAGAAAACGACAACACAGACTGGAAAAGAAACATGCAATCCACAGTTCACAGCAGCAGTATTTACAAAAGAGACAACTAGGGAGATCTGAGCCCGCTTGGGAGTGGGACCAGGCAATGAGCCCCCAGGACCGCAGTCATAGTAAGAGTCCATGCCCTTCCCTACCAGCCTGGTGCTAAACACTCAGCCACCAACCACGGGCCCTCCTGCGCGACTCTGCCCTCTGTACTGCCCCTCAGGCCCCAGCCTCTACCGAGGCCGCAAGGACTCTCTGCACAGAAGAGAAGGTCCACACCTTCTCACCATTGTTCCATCCCTCCAACTGCCCCAAGGCGCCTGGCCTGGCCTCCCGGCCCCTTCCCACCGGGTGCCCGGGCCTGTCCAGGCCTCTCCGCAGCTGTCCTCAGCCGTCACGTGACCACTTCCCTGCCGGCCAGCCCACTGACGTGCAGCGACGGTTCCCAACACTAAGACCTCCTGGATCTCACTCCTTCGGCAGCCACTTTTCCTCTTCACAGAGAGCCCTGAAAGGGCCTCCTGTACCTGCAAACTCGTGTCCCCGGCAGTCCCCACCCCATCTCCCCCATGGCATGCCGCCCACCCCGGCATGGCAGCACCCGTATCTGACGCTTCACAGCACTCTCCTCCTTGGGGGTCTGAGACACAACTCATCTTGCGAGCCCACCCTGCCCCAGGGAGTCTCAACCAGGTCTGGCCCCTCCAGGCTCCCAGGTTTTACTTCTGCTCCAGCTGCACAGCCAGCTGTCCCCAGGTGTCTCCAGGGTGTCCGAAATGCATCGAGCGCCACTTCACCCGAACCTGCCTCGATCCGTCTCTACTCAGCCGCCCCCGCCTCCGCCAAGGGCACGGCTTCCCTCCCTGGTGCTTGAGTCAGTCCTCCCAGGACGGCCTGGACTCCACCCCGCCAGCATGCTCCACGGGCTCCACCTGCAGGACGTACCAGGATGCACACCTCCGCCTCCGCCCCGGCTCCCCACCACGGCCTGCTCCCCACGCCAGAACCACTCCGTTCCTGAGTCACCACACGGCTGTTCTCCGCTGAAGACCCCCAGGGGCCCTGCTCTCAGGGTCAGAGCCCCTGTGCCCACAGCCCGGCCGGACTGCCCACGCAGCTCCCGAAGTGGCAGGTCCCACTGGCCCCGGGCACCATCCCCTCAACTCGTGTTTCCTCACTTAGGGAAACAGGGCTCCTGGCCCTGCTCTGGTATGACCGACAGATGCTGGAACAGGTGTGAGCTCTTCTCACTACTGGAAGTTCAGGATAAACTGGCAAAAATATACAATAATTTACACTTATCAGTGAACGGTTGGTTTTGGAAAGCAGTTCTCTTAAGACAAGAAATGTTTTTGTCGCTATGTCACGGGTTCACTATATTTTAATGGTTACAAGTAAAAATCGAGACAAGCATGGCTCCAGTCCAGCAAATCGCGGCCCCACACTCTCCTCTGTGAAGTGACTTCACAGACGTGAGGAGCCGCCCGCTGGGACGCACGCGGCGCCCCCACATCCTCAGACCTCGTCGCTGTCTACCCTCAATGCTTGTCAGGACAGGAGGAGAGCCAGGCAAGAGGGATTCATTCCCGGCCGTGGACTTTCCCGTGGAGGCAAGGCCAGGCTCACCTCCCCTCTGGAGGCGACCCTCAGAAGCAGGTGGAGCCACAGTAGGAAGCTGGTGAGAGGGAACTGCAGGGGTGGGGCCGTCTGCTGATCTCCTGTCATAGTAGGACCACGAGCTAAGTCCTCAGAGCCTGCAGGACGGACGTCCAGTAACAGCACGCAGCAGACGCCATGTCTGGTGAGGCCCCTCCACAGTTCACACATGGTACCTTCTCCCTGGATCCTCAAGTGGCGGAAGGGCTGGGGGCACTCTGACCCCATTCATGGGGGCTCCACCCTCATGATCTCATCACCCCCCCAAAGGCCACACCACCACCCCGGGCATTTGGATTCAGCCTGAGTTTTGGGGGCATACACACTTAGACCATAGCAGAATGACCCCACGGACATACAGGATTCGTCCTGAGGGCAGGCAGGGGTTCAGACCTCATTATCTGGGGAAAGGGGATGAGCAGTCCAGTCATATGCTGAGCCTGAGGAGCTCCAGCTAATCTGACTCAACAGGAATCTTGCTAAAATGGGACAATGAAGAGACAGACCTCGAAGCCTGAGTCCGGACGTCGCTGGGAGGAGCCTGACTAGAGTCTAGTCCGTAAGAGACTGTGGCTCTCCTCTGCTCCAGCCCACACTGGCCCAGACTGTCCCTTCTCCACAGTGCAGAGGGGCCCACAGCACTCCTGTACCCCTAGTCCTGCTCCCAGAACTGCACAGGCTCCCCCGAGGCAAGTGACAGGCAGACCTGGGAGAGAGCTCAGGTTTACATCTATCACCAGGACTCGATCACACAATGTGAGTTATGTGAACTGGTAGGTGTCCCATGCATATACAGCTCGCTAACACCACGCTTCAGCCTGTCATGTGTACAGACTTATGTCTGAATGGTGCACACACTGTTAATACTTCACTGCTAAAAAATGCGAACCAGCACCCGAGCTTTCCAACTCATTCCAGTAAGATCACTGATCACAAAGAGCAGAGTGCGCCTGCGTCCACGGGAAACCCCCTGCATGGGCAGCAGCTGCCCGGGAGAGAGGTTTGCTCACTGATCCAAGGTCCCCTGGGGAGCATCCACCCTCCATGCAGGACCACCCTTGACCCCCTGTCCCCTCAAATGATGGCATTTCCCACAGCAGTCAGGGGACTCTGCCCTTGTCCTTCAAGTTCAGAGTCCACCGTGTCTAGAGAGCTGGGTCTGGAAAAGCACTACTGACACCTGTCCGCACCCCCTGGATTCTGGTCACACAGAAGTCCTGTTGCCCTGGACCTCACTGACCTTCTGCCCCAACTCAGAAAGCACTCCAGCCAGGAGGGAAGATGGCCCTGCCTCCGAGTTCTGAACAAACTGGAAGACTAACCACTTCTGATGACTAGTTACATGGTGTTCAGGACTGAGTGGGAAGGCCTGGCATCTGAGGATGCTGGGCCCAGGGGCACTGGGTTGCCCATCAGGGGCTTTCTGGGGATGGAGCATGCAGGAGCCCTCCTAGACAAAATGTCACCGGTACTGTCACTGTTAGTGGCCAGGTTCATTCTGCCGGGTGCACAGCCAGCCAAGACACTGCGATGCCAAGGTCGCCAGCAAAGAGGGCTTTTTCACGAGGCAGTCAAGTGTGGAGACTGGAGAACAAATCTCAGGTCTTCCTCCCAGAAGGTGCGGGACTGGGGCACTGACAGCAGAGTGAAAAGGGCCGCGTGGGCACCGTGATAAAAAGAGATGCCTAACTGTCCTTGAGCACAGGCGTGACTAGGCTCTAGGCCTCTGTACGTCCACAAGGTCACCAGTGCACATGCAGATCCAGGGGAGGGCTCAGTGGTCCTATCCCATCTCAACCAGCTCAGCCCAACCTCAACAGGCCTCCAAGCGCCTGGAAGACACTCAGATAAACGCTGATTGATAAGGCCCTGCACTGCTGGGAGGACATGTTAAGCCTTCACAACCTTGACTAGGGATGGCGGGAGAACAGGTTTAGCCCACAGGTTCTGGGGTCAGTGCCTGCCCCCATCTTGTGATCGTGCCTCAATCTGGGGAAGAGGGGAAGAGGATGGTTTAGTTATTTTCTGCTCACACAGGGCATAGACCCAACAAGGGCTTGAAGAGTCAAACTGCTCAGCACTTGTCTGAGTGTATTTTCTTATCCCTGGTTTCACTGTAACACTGACCCCAACAAACAAATACCTCCTGTGCACCAGCTGTCAAGGCAGCCAAAGGCCCAAGGCTGGTAACTGAAACCGCAAAGACATACCCTCAAGGGGCATACAGAAAGGAAGCCACAGGTAATGTTCAGGATGTTTAGGGTTTTATCCAGGGAAAGGAGGGGACAGGTGATCGGCCCAACTGATAGGTGACATCTGAAGTCAGTGAAGTTAGCTGTGGTCAGAAAGTTGACCAGCACAACCAAGGGGTCAGCATGATCTGGTTTTGGAAGAAACCAGGTTCTGGAAGACAGAACCATCACCAGAGAGATTACCCTCTTCTACCAAAGTAGCATAAATCCTCATCATAACCTACTTCTATCAAAGCAGAAGTCCTTCCAAGCCTGGGAGGTTAGAGACAAAGGACTCACAAAAGAACACACCTTGCTCATAACCTAGAAGTTGCCTTCCAAAGGGTGTGGCTTGAACAAACTTACTCTCCTTGGATTCTTTCTTGTAGCTTTTTTTTTCTTTTCTTGCAGCTTCTGAAAAGCAACTTGAAACAGGCTGCCCTGCCTCTGGGAGAAGCCAGTGTCAGGGCTGGGGCTGGAACCAGCAAGGTTTGGACAACACTGGTCAAAGTTTTCCTTCTGATGCATGCTTTCCAACTCCCATCGCAGTTCTCCTGAGGGCCCATCCTGCAGAGATGGAGCCAGCCTTCCAGATGTTCACCTTTCACGATTCTAGCCTAGAGGTCTCCTGTCTCCTCCTTTAAAAGCAACTCCAGAAGGGTTTTGCTTTGAGTCCAGAGTTGGGGGTCCAGGTGTGGCAGAGCCCAGTCACTCCCAGGACCCCAATAGTGTCTTCTGGTGGCAACTGCGATCCTGGTTAGAGCTTCCCTGTCCCCATCAGCAGGCAGCTCTCTGTTCTTGAGTTCAAAACCTCAAATATTTAAGAGCACTGAGAATCTGCCTTCTTCCTGGACACCTTACAGCCTCATTCAGCCATGAAGTCTGAAGTCAAACCTGAACCTGGTCTCAGATATCCTCTGTCTCACTGGTGCCCAGGCATCATCTGCATCCTGGAGCAGGGTTTAAGGGTTCAAGGTCCCCGGAGTCTGGCCAGGACTACTCCAGTGAAGTAAGGCCCTAAGGAAGTGCTGTCTAGCAGTACCGTGGTCTAACTCCTTTACCTCCATCTTTCTACTCGAAAGCAGACTTGGGATTCAAAACTCAAAAGTGTGCAGGAAAGGCCTCCTTCAAATCCAAAATGGTCACTCAACAAGAGACCCGGGACAAAGTCAGAAGCAGAGTATGGATTAGGGAGAGCAATGCGTTCCTACAACCTACTAAGTGCTCTTCAATCAAACACTCAAATGTGGACCAGCCAATCACAAAGTGACCAGCAGGAGCGTACTGGGTCATACTGGAGCAAGGTCGTTAGGAGTCCACCCCAGGCTTTGCTTCCTCCTCTTCACGGCTACTGCATGACATCTGGGATGCCTGCCCCCTGCAGAGCCTGATCTGTACAGCTGTGGCCATCTCCCCTCTTCCCAGCACCCCATTTGCCTATCCCCTAGACTCGCCCTCTGGGGTTTCTCTCCCAGAACCACCGTGGTAGAGCCTGCAACTCGCAGATCTGCTCTAGTGGTGGTTTAACACCCACCCGGTGTCCAGGTGCAGAGGCTACCCTGGCACTTAGTTCAGTCAATCTCACACCAGAGGGGAAGCGAGGCCATCAAGCAAGGACAGAAAGCCGACAGGAGTTCTTCCCCTGCTGGAGAAGAGCTTTTCTCTAGGGTCCTCTGACACCCCTTGCTAGTAAAAGTCCCAAAAGAAAGTTTAGAAAGCTGGGTAGTTAGAACCAAGTTTCCAGACTCCCACATCGTGATCTCCCTCTGTTAAGTCATCCAGGGCTCCATGTGGGAGGCAGTGATGACTCAGTAGCGTCACCCTTGGTCACTGTCACGGTCAGTTACCCGGGGCACTGGGTATGCCACCTGCTTACCTTCTTTAGGGCTTCCCTTGTGGTTCAGCTGGTAAAGAATCCACCTGTGGCAGACCTGGGTTCGATCCCTGGGTTGGGAAGATGTCCTGGAGAAGGGAAAGGCTACCCTCCAATACCCTGGCCTGGAGAATTCCATGGACTGTATAGTCCATGGGTCGCAAAGAGTCAGACACGACTGAGCCACTTTCACTTACCTTCTTTAAGAGTCTAAGCGTGGGACACTACCCCAGGGTCCCCTCTGCCTGCAGTAGGCACGTTACTGTGGTCCCACTATCGGGTGCCCCATTCGAGTGACTGTTTGAGGCCTTCTACCTTTTGCCAAGTCCCTCATTGGGCCCTCAATTTGGTCCACTCTTCCCTGGGTTCAGGCAGCTGCCAGCACAATGGCCCATTTTGTCTTCCATTGTTTCCTTTTCTCTTGAAACTGGTCCCTGCAATTACAAACTTAAGGCGGTTTCAACAAGTTGAGATGTCAGCATCTCTAAAGCCCCTCCCATCTCTTGCAGCTTCTGTGTGTCAGTCGCTCTGACGAATGAGAATCATAAGGCCCATTTTAAACTCTCTAGGTCCTTATGATCTGTGCCTGTGCTGCCAGTAGGCTTACAGACCCTGTCTAGAAATTCTGAAGACTTCTCATTCAGTTTCTGTTTTATCTTCTGTACTTCATTAAGGCTTCTTTGTTTTGCACCCCCTTCACACACCTCCAATAATGCAATCTCTATAATGTTCACGTTTCAGACTTTCCCCAGCGTTCACAACCCAGTGTGAATCTGCTTTTCATACAGTTATGCTTTCTGCAGCCTGAGCTGGGTCACCAGGGGTTTCTGTATGAAGCCCAAATGCCTCCTTCTGAGCTTTACCCTGCCCTATTCTATGTTCTTCTGAAGTGAGAAGGGTGTTTAATACACTTTTGAACACTTGTCCAAATCAGGTTGGACCCCTCTTGGGGTCATCTCTGAAAGTTGGCATACTGTTCTTCCAAATAAGTTGAAAGTTGTAGAAGAAGAGTGGACCCAGATCCATCCCATCCACCTCGCATTCACACTCCCAAGGGAAATTTGCTTTAACAGATGTTGCCCCACCTGAGTTTGGGTAGCTTTCTGGCCCAGTTGGGTAACTGAGTGGGCCTGATTGACAGCAAGTTGTCCACCTTTTCATTAGGACCAAGCAAAACAGGTTTCTTTCCGTCCTTGCAAGACTTTAAATCTTCTGGGCACAGGTTTATTCTGATATAATATGAGACTATAAAAAAGCATTTCACCTTCCCATTTACAAAACAAATCTGGTTGAAAAGTCATAGTGTAACTTAAGAATCCATTTCCAGGCTGTTTTCCTGTGGAGTCTAAAGGATGTTGTGGCCATGCAGACAGAGAATGAGTGTGAGTGTGTGTGTGCGTGGGGGGTGGGGGCTAGGCGTGGGGAGGTAGAGGAGAAGAGTAGGAAGAAAACTACCTCTTCCTTGTGTGTGGATTCATAAGTCAAGATCACCCATCTTTAGTGAACACAGCCTAAAGGGAATCACAAGAGGGAACTTTGGGATAAGCACCTCTCATTCTGAAGCAGCTTTGCTTCTAGGGGTCACAGCAACGAAATGTAAGGGTCCTCTCTGTGGTCATCAAGAAGCTTAGTTCTCAATAGCCAATTCTCGTTTTTCTTACAGAAGCTTTACTTCAGTTCAGTTGCTCAGTCGTGTCTGACTCTTTGCGACCCCATGAATCGGAGCACGCCAGGCCTCTCTGTCCATCACCAACTCCTGGAGTTCACTCAGACTCACGTCCATCGAGTCAGTGATGCCATCCAGCCATCTCATCCTCGGTCATCCCCTTCTCCTGCCCCCAATCCCTCCCAGCATCAGGACATGACTCAGATGTCATTCGTTAGGTAAATAAACTGTATACAGCCATGCAATGATACAGTACTCGGCAATGAAAAGGAAAAGACCACTGAAGCACTTAATCTGTGTGAATCTCCAAAGAATTACTCTGAGTGAAAAAAGCCAAAGGTTACATACCGTATGACTGCATTAAACAACATCTGTGAAAAGGGGAAATTACAGAAATGGAGATAAGGATGAATGAGGTAGCAAAGACAGGAGGAAAGCAGGTGTAACTGATAAAAGGCAGGCAAGAAAAAGGTCTTTGTGGGCACTTAAACGTTCTGTATGTGACTGGATAGTGGCGCTTGTGGTAAAGAACCTGCCTGCCAACACAGGAGACATAAGAAAAACAGGTTCGATCCCTGTGTCGGAAGATACCCTGGAGGAGGGCACGGCAACCTACTCCAGTATTCTTGTCTGGAGAATCCCACGGACAGAAGAGCCTGGCGGGCTGCAATCCATGGGGTCTCAAAGAGTCAGACACAACTAACGCAACTTAACATGTGACTATTCCAGGGTCAGTAGTCTAGTTGCTATGTTTAACTACAGTTTTTCTGGGTGTTATTATGAGTGAAATTGGGTAAAGAGCATACAGGATCTCTCTACTATTTCAACCATCCAATTTCAACAATTATTCACAAAGATTAATAAAAGAAGCTGTCCACATCAGCCCTTTCATCCACATATTTCTGTACTCTAGACAACCTCACGCAAATTAAAGTGTAATTTCTTAGTTTCTATAATTACAGTTGAGTGGTATATTCAGTTTATTACCATTGTGGGTAACTGTTTCTTGCACAGAACCGCCCATTCTCAACAGTTAAGACACAGACAGATGTGAACACAGACCGAAAACCAGCGGCCGGGCCTACAGCACCAGCACCTCTGCCGCCGTGGGCGCGCTCAGCTGTGGCTGCCTCTTTACGGCCCCATGGACTGTATCCACCCGGCTCCTCTGTCCATGGCATTTCTCAGGCAAGAATATCGGAAAGGGTTCCATTTCCTCCTTCAGGGGACTTTCCCGACCCAGGGATGACCCTGCGTCTCCTGCCTCTCCTGCACTGGGAGACGGGTTCTCACCACTGAGCCACCCGGGAAGCCCCCAGCTGCCGGACTCTCCCTACTTGTCTCCAAACCCTCCAGCCTCGCCCCAGTCAGGCCTGCCGCCGACCTGGCACAGGGGTGTCTCTAACTAGACTACACACCAGAAGACGTCTTCCTGCCCGAGCCCCAAAACCACTTTTCTGCCCCAAAACGAAAGCGAGCACCGGGGGTCAGGGTGCAGAGGCGCCCGAGGCTCACGCTGGGCCTCTCGGTCCCTGCGAGGCGCCAAGACGACGAGCCGGGGTCCACAGTACCCCCTCCTTCGCGGCCCGCTTCCAAATTCATCACCAAATTCGTCACCAAGTTGGTTTTGTTCAACACAAACTGAGGTGAAGCACGGAGAGTGGTTACTCACAGCGAGACGACGAGAGGGAACGCCCAAGTCTCATATCCTTCAGTGAGGCCCAAGGGCCCCAGAGAGGCGGCAGACGGCCGACCTGGCCACGCAGGGCGTGGGGGGCGTGGACGTGGGCACGCAGGGTGGGGGCGTGGACGTGGGGACGCAGGGTGGGGGGGCGTGGACGTGGGGACGCAGGGAGTGGGGGCGTGGACGAGGGGACGCAGGGAGTGGGGGCGTGGACGTGGGGACGCAGGGAGTGGGGGGCGTGGACGTGGGGACGCAGGGAGTGGGGGGCTTGGACGTGGGGACGCAGGGCGTGAGGGCGTGGTCGTGGGGACGCAGGGAGTGGGGGTGTGGACGTGGGGACGCAGGGCATGGAGGGCGTGGTCGTGGGGACGCAGGGTGGGGGGCGTGGGGACGTGGGGACGCAGGGCATGGAGGGTGTGGACGTGGGGACCCTGGGGTGATCCGCAGAGCGGGGAAGGGCCGGAATCCTGACTAAAAATGTGCCTGGAGGCCCTTGTGCGCAGGCGCAACTAGGCTCCAGGCCTCCGAACATCACAGGATCTCCAGTCTAGTACAGATTCAGCTGAGGGGTCAGTGGTCTTATCCAGGTTCAACGTCCAAGCTAGGCAGCTGAGACCCCAAGTGCCTGGAAAACCTGGGGCAAACAGCTTGTTGTTGAGACTCCAGGCCCCATGGAGGACATGAAATCTTTTAACAGCCTTGATTGGTGGGGGCAGGTGCAGTGGGTTTCAGCTTGAGCATCCAATGAGTGATGGGGCTGTGATCCTTAGCTTACAAGGAGGTGTTAGAAATGGCTCAAGGGACTAGAGCCACCAGGGGACGTTGGATTGTGAGGCTGAGGCCTGGCCTTACTACTAACAGGCCCTGTGTCTGTCTCCTGCCTGCCTACCCTCTCTGGCAACCTGGAGCAAGGCCTCCGAGGGGTACTGAATAACTTAATATAAGAAAGCAAGTACCTAGACTTAATTTCTTATCTGAAAATGACAGCCAGTACTTCTAAGGATTAGAATCTCAGGAATAAAAGTGGCCTTAAAAATCATACAAGCAAAGTTTAAAATGTTTTTTAGACTATCACATAAGTAAACAACCTGACTCATTGGCGTTCAGAGGAAGAAGAAACCACCAGATGGGAGCACCGAGGGCACAGGTCTGGCCTGTATGGATGTGCAGGTTGTTGACTGCACGCGGGACTTGTGGCAGCTAAAATCCAAGAGCTCCACTCACCAAGCCCTGTGCTTCCACTTTGTGGACTGCAAGAAAGACAGTAATGAACCTTGTATAGAGGAGAGACTCCATTAGTGTGGGTTTAGGGGGAAGGGTTGAATCATGTTCTAGAAACAGGTTTCATGGAGGGAGAAGGCACCTAATGGGGGAAGTGGACTGGAGGCCAATTTCCATGGAGATGAAATAAGATTCTACCCTGTTTTGCAGCAGCAGTAGCTGCTGCTGCTGCTAAGTCATTTCAGTCGTGTTCAACTCTGTGCGACCCCATAGACGGCAGCCCACCAGGCTCCCCCATCCCTGGGATTCTCCAGGCAAAAACAGTGGAGTGGGATGCCATTTCCTTCTCCAACGCATGAAAGTGAAAAGTGAAAGTGAAGTCGCTCAGTCTCATGCGACTCTTAGCAACCCCATGGATTGCAGCCTACCAGCTCTTCTGTCCATGGGATTTTTGAGGCAAGAGTACTGGAGTGGGGTGCCATTGCCTTCTCAGAAGTGCCCGGCAAAACAGAATCCTTTAGCACCCCTGGGTGCAGGTAATAGTGCTGCAAGCAATAAATAGCGATACAAGTAATAAATAGTAGTACAAGTAAAGGAAAGAAATGCTTCAGAGACTTTAGAAAATGGTAACGTTTCTCCCTTCAAATTAGTATATTCATTTTATTCGTCTGCAACACAGTGGTCTTGTCTAAGTTTCATGTGGGAAGGAAATAGGAAAATGACAATAGAGTGAGCACACACTGAGTCATAGCTTTTCCACAAATGCTTTCAAATCTTGGCCGCATCTGACCCATTAGAGACCAGGAGCTAGAAAGGGCGTGGCTTTTTATTTTTGAGAACAGCTTCTTTGTTGTCTGTTGAATAATTCAGTCATATTAAATTTGGGAACAATTCAGTGAAAAAAGTAAAAAGTGATAAAAGCTAACTAAAAGATGTGATTTTGGATGTACAAGGAAAACCGAATTGGTACTGAGGGCTCGCCAGTGGGAATGGCACCTTCTGGGGGAGGATCTGATGGACTGAGTGTCTCTAACCTGAAGGTACCTCGTGACACAGAACTTCACATCCTGAGCTTTAGTTGAAGTAAATATCTGTGACAGTATCGCTCTGATTGCTGCTTTATACCCAGGCAAGCTCACAAAACCTAACAAAGCTACCATACCATGCATTTGGAACTATAATATGAAATATGCTATTTCTACACCCACAAGTAAGCCAAAGTGAAAATAATTGAAGATACTAGAACTGAAAATAAATTACTTAAATTTTATATTAAGCATGTTGCTGCTGCCCCAAAGTAAGTTTAATTATAGAGGATGGAAGGAGAGTCTTGGGACTCTGAAAGAACGCGCAGGTTTGATGGACTTGAACACTCAAAGTGTTTCTTCATCATGTTAAAACTCACTTCAAATTCTGCCTCTTCTTGATCTTAATATCCTACTTACTTAAAAAAAAAAAAAAACTCCCTTGAGGGATAATTTACATACTATCAAATGAATGGCCCATTTAAAAAGTACAGTAAGATGAGTTTAGAAAAACACATACGCTCGTGATACCGGCATCCTGGCCGGCATCTCCATCAGCTGGATGACCCCAGGGCTCCTCCCAGGCCCTGGGTCTTATCCGAGGTTTCACTGAAGATTATTTTTGCCTACTGAAGAACTTCACATACTTGGGAATACAGAGTCTAGGTGTCTCATTTCTTTCAGATTTAGCAACAATGTTCTTTTTTTTTTTTTTATAACCGAGTAGCATTCCATCAAGGGCTTCCCTGATAGCTCAGTTGGTAAAGAATCTGCCTGCAGTGCAGGAGACCCTAGTTTGATTCCTGGATTGGGAAAATCCACTGGAGAAGGGATAGGCTACCCACTCCAGTATTCTTGGGCTTCCCTTGTAGCTCAACTGGTAAAGAATCCACCTGCAATGCAGGAGACCTGGGTTCAGTCCCTGGGTTGGGAAGATCCCCTGGAGTAAGGGAAAGACTACCCACTCCAGTATTTTGGCCTAGAGAATTCAGTCTATGGGGTCTCAAAGAGTCGGAGATGACTGAGCGAATTTCACTTTTCACTTTCAGCATTCCGTTGCATAGGTGTAACAGTATTTGTTTATCTGGTCACCTACTGATGGGTTGTCTCTCCAAAGGCAGTGTTTTGAATAAAGCTGCCAAGAACACTCCTGTACGAGTCTTACAATGCAGGTTTCTGTAGTTGGGATAAATACCTAGTGGAATTGCTAGATCAGATGGTACTTACACGCTTAGTTTATGAGACTGCAGATGGTCTTCCTGATAAAATGTTCTATCTACACCCCTATAATCAATACAAGAATTCCAGTCACCGCCCCCCTCCCAGCCTTGTCAGCACTTGGTGTTGTCAGAATTCTCCACTGTATCATTCTTATGAGCAAACATCTCCTTTCAAATAAAGACCAGGGTCATTTTTGGAAGATTACGAGCAGGATGAAGAGAGGGACACTGCAGTTAAGGGCTGGGTCCCACAGATGTCCAGCTTACACACAAGCCCAGGCCTCTCCCACTTCTGACTGACCTGGGCTCCCTTCCCTGGGTTAAGTAATTTGCTCACAGAACTCAGGGAACACTACTTATGTTTACTGGTGTGTTACCTAACACAGGAAAGGATGAGGCTGAAAGATACAGACAGATGATCAGATGACAAGGCAGAGAGGGAAAGGTCTGGGAGTGTCTGGGGGACAGGAGCTTCCGCCCCCTGGAGCTGGGGCTGTGCCCACACTCCTGGAAGCTCTCTGAACCTTGTAGTTTGTGGGTTTTGATGGAGGCTTCATCTTGTAGGCACAGTCACGATGTATCATGAATTCAGTATCCAGCCTCTCTCCTCCCAGGAGAGGTGGGTGGGGTTGGAAGTTCCAAGCTTCTTATCTGGCTCAGTGACTTTGGAGCCCCCATCCTGAAGCCACCGCGTTAGAACAAACGTGCTCCCAGCACCCAGGAACCGCACGGGATTGCGGGTTTCTGGGCCGGCCCCGAGCAGACACACTTCTGTCCCCTGGGTCACAGCTCCGTGACCACAGCCAGGCAGGAGGGGGCGGTGGGCAGGGGGCTGGGAAGCGGAAGCGTGAGCATCTCAGTGGCGTTTAGCAAAAACAGACCCCCGGCAGAATTCGTGGGAAGGGTCACAGGCGCAGAGAGGGGCCGGCCTGCAGGCGCCATGAGAGGCTCTGGAAGTTGGGGAGGGGGGGCTGGCAGGCTGTGGCAGCAGAGCCTGCAAAGTGGCCGAGGTGGCCTCAGGCAGGAGCGAGGACTCCTGGTCCCCAGAGAGGCCCTCACATCCTTCTGACATGGGTGGGAGTGGACCCTGCAAGTCACCCTGCCTCCGGGCTCTCGGTGCAGCGGGAGTCAGCGTCTTGCTGAGAGGGGGAGGCAATGGGGGGGGGCGCAGCCCAGGGGATCCTTCAGGGCTGGGACCTCCCCTAGGGGGGTGGGGATACCCTTGAGCAAAGGAAACATCATCGGGGAGAGTGGGCGTGGGAGCAGGCTCCAGGACCAGGCGGGGAGTTGCAGCTGGGAGCGTGGGCGGGAATCTGCACCCCTCTGTCCCCTGCAGACTCCTCTCTCCTGCTCTGTCAGACCACCTGGCTCTGAATTTCCAGGACCCAGACCCAGTCCCGCCCACCATCTGGCAGGTCCCTGATAACTAGGTGCAGGTGCTGCCCAGTTCTGAGGGGCGCTGGCCTCTCTCAGGGTGGGATGGGGGCTGCGATGCACTGCTGCTCACCTGCAGAGGCCCTCAGGCCGTGGTGACAGAAAAAGGAGTGGGGTGCCGGCCGTGTCTCGGGGCTCCTTGAGCCATGACGCCTTCCTGACTGTGTATCTTCTCGGCACCTATGACCCCTGTGCCCACCCTGCTGAGAATCAGAGCTTGTTCTGAGCAGGACCAGGGCTCTGAGAGCAAGAAAAAAACGTTCTAGAACACCCATCCTCTTTCTCTGTCCTTCTTTGACACTCCTTCCCAGTTCCAGCTCCCCGACTTTTGAACTGTTCTGCCAGAGGAGAGGAGGGGAAGGTGGGGAGGGAGGGAAGAGCACAGTCCCCCGGGGGCCCTCACACCTCAGGTGTCACCTGCTGGCCCCCAGGAGCCTGCGTGTGAGCCTGAAGCACTGAGATGGAGGCCCCTGTCCACCCCCCACTCTGCAAGGCTCGGGGGTGGCCTTCCCTGCTCTGAGCCTGGCCTTCACCTCCCCCGCTGGAGACACAGCAAAGCCAGAAAACAGCTTAGTCCTTGTTGCAAGTGCTCTGGGAACAAAAGAGTCCTGTCTCCTGCCTGGAACAATGCTTCCTTCTCCCTCTCCAGATTCCAGTGACCGCCAGAAACAGCAGCCGCATGACCCCGCCTCACTTATCTCCCTGGTGCCTCTGCCTCCTGGGCTTTGCCACCCCATGTCCCCTTGGCCTGCCAGCTATCGCAGGGGATATGGGTGGGGGCGGGGGAAGCAGAGACGTTTCAGGCAAGCCCAGGAGCGGAGTGTGGCTCACCAGGGAGGAGGCCCTGGGCACCACAGTCTCTCTGGTCCAGGCCCTGGGGCTTGGGCTGAGGCAGTGCTCCCCCAGACACTCTGGTGGTCATTTATGCAGAAAGGGACACGCAGTTTTGGGCAGAAGGTTTGCGTCAGGCCTGCTCGTTTTTTCCTACAGTGCCAGGGCCTTGAGGCTCATCTCGGCTACTGGCTGCAGCTGACTCCTGTGACAGCTATTCTTTGTTATACACCATCTTCCACTGTGTGACTGTACCACACTTGGTTGATAAACTCACCCCTTGATGAAATCTGAATTGTTCCCAGTTTTGAACTATGCACTGTTTTGAACAGTTTGAAATGTTACAAATCACCAACTCTTGAAATGGTCTTTTTATGGACTTCCATTTTCATGTACCTTGAGGACATATCTAAGAGTAGGGTTGCTGAGCCTGTCCTACCAGCAACTGCAGAACAGAGGTTCTGAGTGGCTGTACCATTCTACACTCACATCAGCAATGTGCAGTTGTGACGGTTCACTTTATGGGGGCAACTGACGGCCATGGGTTACCCAGATTGAACATTACTTCCAGGTGCTTCCAGAGGAGATTGTCCTTTGAGTCGGTGGACTCAACAAACCGCCCCCACTCATGTGGCTGGGGATGGCCCAATCAATTGAGGGCTTGACTGTAACAAGATGGAGGAAGGAGGAGTCCCTCCTTTGGTGAGTTGGGTCATCTCACGCCATCTGCTCCTGTCCTCAGACTGGGATTTCACATCATCAACTCCCGCAGTTCCTCGGCTCTCCAGAGTCAGATGGCGCCTCATGGTACTTCTCAGCCTTCATACCTGTGTAAGCCAGTTCCTCATAATCAGTCTCTCCTGGCTTCTCTGGCCAGATATACGTAGAGTAGCCCACTGGTCAAAGGCAGAATTGCAATGGAAACTCTCGTCTTTCATCCTCTTCCACAAAAGGGCTTACAGAAAATGGTGATGTATCTGAAGAACACCAGTATACGCTAGACAGGACTGGAGGCCTCAGCTGGAGTTCCTTCTGCCCCAGCACCCCACCCCAGCCCCTTCGGCACGCTCTTCCCGGGAGCACGCTCTTCCCGGGGAGCACGCTCTTCCCGGGGGAGCATGCTCTTCGGAGCTTAGGGGTTAGCAGGCCCTTGTGGAAATGGGGCGCTTCACTCCACACTCCTAGTTACGGTGCTGCCACTTGTATTGTCCCCACTGGTCCAAAATAACATGAATTCTGAGTGAAAAATGATGACAGTGGCAGCCTCTTGAACTTCCTTAAGTTTTTAAAAATGAACTTGTGAGCCATCTATTAGAAACACTGGTTCAATATGTTTTCCTGCTCCTGAAAATTATGACTTGGTGAGCATCTACTCTTCTCGGACAGCGCAGTGTTCTCTGTTTAATTCTCCCTTTCAAGTTTCTTACCTATGATGTAGACACTATTAATCACATTTTCTAGAGAATGATAGGGAAGTTCAGAGACTTCTGTAATTCACACAGGATTTTACTAGTGTTACAGACCAAAACAGGATCCCCAAATCACTTGTTTCATCCATGCACAGTATAATTTCCTTCTTATTTCTGCTCCACTAGATCAGAAAACATGAATCAGGATCTAGAGCTAATTCACTTCGGTTTTCTATCTCTGTCCACCATGGTTACTAAGAAAATTGGGTAAGAGATCTTTGAATAGCTTATTCAAAGTCCTAGGAAAAGAGACCCAAAATAATTTTTCCAACATTAAAGTCACTGAGAGGAAGTATCTTTTCAGTTGATTCAGGCTCTAGTATCTTTCCAGGGTTCTCTAAAACAGCTCATTTTCCCCCATAAAATTAGCAATCTCTAATAATACAATTGCTAAAATATTACTTTGTGCATGTGTGTGTGTGTGTGTGTGTGTGTGTGTGTGTGTGTGTGTGTGTGTGTGCTAAGTTGTTTCAGTCATGTCCGACTCTTTGAGACCCTGTGGACTGAGGCCCACCAGGCTCCTCTGTCCATGGGATTCTCCAGGCAAGAATACTGAAGTGGGAGGCCATGCCCTCCTGTAGGGATCTTCGAGACCCAGGAATTGAAACCACATCGCTTAGATCTCCTGCTTTGGCAGGTGGATTCTTTACCACTAGCGCCACCTGGGAGACCCCAAAATAATATCTTACCTACTATTATTTTCCCCTAGCATTGTATTCGTTATATGGTAGCTGTGAGTTACATGAGCTACAATTTCCAGGGAAAGAACTTTTATAGAGCATGGTGGCTTTAGAGTCATTTGATGTTTAAATTAGCTTTGTGACATTTAACTATATTATTGTCTCCCTTCTACAAACCTAGTGGATGTCACCCTAGATCTTTATGATGCCTGGAAGTTCTAAAATTCTGAATTAAATTACTCCTATGATTGAGAGATTGGGACAGGAGCCTAGGATGTGGCTCACTATTTACCGTGTTGGCCAGGTAACAGGCAACATTCTACAGCTGTCATTTTGGTTTGTATTCTTCTCTGGCATTTTGTCCTATAGCAGAAATTACAGCATATGCTGTAATAATATGCTTCCTTTTTAAAATTATAAAACGAAGAAATGCTCCTTGCAAATAATTTCAACATTAGGGAATTCTTTTTTTCATCTTAAGGCGCTTTTGTGAGGAACCAAGCATATATGCGGATTTTCACTTCAAATGAGCTCATAGTAGAAGGGTGCTTTTTAGGCTCAGACCCCAAAGATTCTGCCTGCAAAGCAAGAGACCAGGGTTCAGTCCATGGGTCGGGAAGATACCCCTGGAGAAGGGAACGGCTACCCACTCCAATATTCCTGCTTGGGAAATCCCACGGACAGTGGAGCCTGAGGGGGCTACAATCCACCGGGTCACAAAGAGTTTGACACCACTGAGTGGCTAACAGTTTCCCTTAGGCCCGATTAGCATTGTCCATTCAAAGGGTGACACCGCAGGCTTAACCTCTGCCTCTTAAGTCATTACTTTTGGCTCTTACAGGATAGTGAATTCTAACCCATGTTCACCGGCAAAGTGAAGGTGAATATGAGAACTTTTCAGTAAAAGGCAAGCTTTAAAAACTGCCTCGGAAATGTGAGAAATCTTTGCTTTTCCAAACCCTCAAGACTTGGCGCATCTGAGGCAGCTGACCTCCAGAGGAGCCAGGAACGCCCCTGCAGGCAGGGCCAGCTAGCAAAGGGAAAGGGTGGAAGCTTTGGGGACGGGGAGGGGGTTGAGAAGCTAGGGGAGAGATAGGCCGGGGGACCCTGCCCACACGTGCCCAGCCCGAGGGCTCTGCGGGGAGAGACGGGGGTCCGGGGGTCCGGGAAGCCTGCCCGCCCGGCGCCGCGAGCCCACGCGTGCGCAACCGAGCCGGGTGTTGGGCAGAAGGAGAGGGCGCGCGGCCACGTGGCTCCGCAGGAATGCGCGGGCGCGAGGGCTGGGCAGAGCCGAGGAACGGGCAGGCGCAACAGCCAATGGGCTCCCGGAGCTGCGAAATTAGGCCAGTCACGGCGCGTGGGCGGGCCCACCTCCCTGTGGGCGGGGCCGGGGCGCATCCCCGGGCGGCTGACTCGGGGCTGGGAGAGGGGTCGTCGGAGGGGCGGCGGGCGGGCTCCCGTCCCAGCTGCAGGGTGAGTGCGGGCCCGGGAGGTCGGGGTCCCGTGGCTTGAGTGCGGGCGGGGGCAGGGGGCCGCTGCGGTCCTGCGGGATGAGAGCGGGCAGGGGTGGAAGTCCTTGAAGGGCGCCGCCCGCGAGCTCACCTATCGCGGAGCTTGGGAGTTTCCTTTTTTCCTTGGGAAGCTTCCATTCTGCCCAGCTCCCTCGAACTGGCCGGGATCCCACCGCACCTTGCAGTCCGGGCTGCCCGCCCACCCCAGATTTTGGGGGACGGTGCGAGGGCCGCTCGGGGCACACGCCGCCCCGGGCGTGGACGGTGCAGGTGGCGGAGCTGAGGCCCTGGAAGCGCCCCTGTTATTGAGAGTCCCGGGATAACGGCAACGGATCGAGACCCACCGGCCATCCGGAGGTGCAGGAGGCCCCCGGGCCCGGCCTGGGGTCTGGATGAACCAGGCCCCAGTGAAGTCCCCTGAGGAGTGGCCAGTTGGGGTGTTTAGGTCGGAAATAGTCGTTTGTATTTTCCTATAAAGGCAAAAGCCCTTGGCCCACTTTGGTGGTGGTGCTGCTGCTAAGTCGCTTCAGTCGTGTCTGACTCTGTGCGACCCCATAGACGGCCGCCGGTCATGCTCCTCTCTCCTGGGATTCTCCAGGCAAGAATACTGGAGTGGGTTGCCATTTCCTTCTCCAATGCATGCATGCATGCTAAGTTGCTTTCAGTTGTGCCTGACTCTGTGCGACCCTATGGACAGCAGCCCACCAGGCTCCTCTGTCCCTGGGATTCTCCAGGCAAGAATACTGGAGTGGGTTACCATTTCCTTCTCCTTGGCCCACTTCAGGGTGAAGGTAATTGCTACTTTAGAAACCCTCCCTCCCATCTCGCATGGCTGGGAGACAAACAGGTGCTCTGCCAGCCGGGACAGGTGACTCCTCATCCCTACCTGGCAGCACTTACCCTCTGGAAGACCCTCAGTTTGAAGGTAGAAATTATATGTTTCAGCTTTTAACAGGATGTGAAGATTCTGAGAAAGCAGCAGACATACTTGGTGCAATATGATATTTACATTTCAATTACTGGAGATGAAAATTCTCATGAACTAAGTGCAGTGGATTTTTAGCTTTTCTTTGGTTGAGCCACAAAGTCAAAATAAAGTAGCTGCCAATGTCCTGGATCTTATGCAAGAGTTACTTAATATCCCTCCAGGTAGAACATTGCAAGGAATAACATTTTTACTGTTCATCAGTTAAAATACATATTTTGAACATGTTTTCAAGGATATAATTTTTAATAAAGGAAAGGTAAGATATACTCTGTGTAATATTAATATATTGATATAATGTATCCCTTAAACTGTCACCATGTTTACTTGACTGGCCCTGGGGTATGGTTTGGTTGACTCCATCTGTAGTCAGTATTTCAGTTATTGAAATATCAATCTCAGATATGCCTATGGCACCACCCTTATGGCAGAAAGCAAGAGGAACTATAGAGCCTCTTGATGAGAGTTGAAAGAGGAGAGTGAAAAAGCTGACTTAAAACTCAGCAATCAGAAAAATAAGTTCATGGCATCTGGTCTCATCACTACATGGCAAATAGATGTGGGAATAATGGAAACAGTGACAGACTTTATTGGTGGAGGGGGAGGCCTCCAAAATCACTGCAGATGGCAGCTGCAGCCATGAAATTAAGACACTTGCTCCTTGGTAGAAAATCTGTGACCAGTCTAGACAGCATATTAAAAAGTAGAGACATTACTTTGCTGACAAAGCTCTGTATAGTCAAAACTGTGGTTTTCCAGCAGTTATGTATGGATGTGACAGTCAGACCATAAAGAAGGCTGAGCGTTGAAGAACTGATGCTTTTGAACTGTGGTGTTGGAGAAGACTCTTGAGGGCCCCTTGGACAGCAAGGAGAACAAACTAATCAGTCCTAAAGGAAATCAGTCCTGAATATTCATTGGAAGGACTGATGCTAAAACTGAAGGTCCAATCCTTTGGCCACTTGATGCAAAGAACTGACTCATTGGAAAAGACCCTGATGCTGGGAAAGATTGAAGGCAGGAGGAGAAGGGGATGACAGAGGATGAGATGGTTGGATGGCATCACTGACGTGATGGACATGAGTTTGAGCAAGCTCTGGGAGGTGGTGAAGGACAGGGAAGCCTGGCGTGCTGCAATCCATGGGGTTGCAAAGAGTTGGACATGATTTAGTGACTGTTGTTGTTACAACAGCAACAACATCTGCAGTTAAATGGCTGTGTGACTGTTAATAGTCAGGTGTAGACTCCCATGGTTTCCTGAAATAATTAGTCTCTCTTCTCTCTCTCAGGCCAGGTATTATGAAAGCAGTTATAGACAGTTGGGGATGAGGTAAAATCCAGAGCTGTTAAAAATAGTTTTTTTTTTTAAGGTCAAGGTTGACTTTGTTTTATTGAATTTGTTTTCTTGATATTTTGATGTTCTCTGAAGTTTTTCTGGTGAGGCTAGACGGTCAGAAACTTCTCTTTGGAGATTCTTGGAGACTGAGGTGTTCTGGTGGCCTTGAGACCCTGGTCTGAGTTCTGGAACTGCTCACCCTACCCTGGGAGAGTCACCTCCCCTGTGGAACCTCAGTTTACTCACTTAGGAAATTGCTGGAAGGCAAGTTGTGAAAATGCATTTTAAAGCAAGAATGCTCTGCGTGAGAGCAAAATGAAAATGCTGTGAGTGTGGCTTTGTCACTATAAATTAAAGACTCATATCGAATAACACAGTATTCTTATTGCACGAGGCGTGATAGAAAGGCTGCATTGAAAATCCAGATCTTGAGATACTCAGAGCATGTTGTTTATTTCACACATTACTCATAGTTTGCCCAGGTAGAAAGGGAGTGGAATGAAACGAGACAGAAGGGGATCACAGGCATTAAACATTTATGGGCAGGATTACTGCTCCCTCAGTTAAGCCTTCTGGAAGTGTAGTTTGGGAAGTTCTGGGGCTTAGCAGTACAGAGGGTCTGGGGGTGTGGGCCGGGGCCTCTCTGACTGTGATGGCTGTGGGAGTGAGGCCCGGGAGAGCTGGCACGGGACCCCTGACCCGCCACCAGCCCCACCCAGCACACACCCCTCACTGGGACTCCTTCCTAACTCAGACTTCAGAGAAGCAGGCCTTAAAGTTGGCTTTTGCTTCTTTACATCTTTGTTTCTGTGTGTGCCTTTTCAAAACTTTGATGATAAAAATGGCCAGTCGCGGGCACTGCTGTTATTCTTTCATTTCCTGTTCTTCTTTATGTCGGGAAAGTGATGGGTACCTGCTAGTAGAGAGTGCTTTCTGTGGGTTGTTGATGTTTTATGGTTCTGTTAAGCAATGTTCAAAAGATTTTTAAAAGATTTTTAGGAGTTTTTTGTTTTAGGTTTAAAGTGTTTCTCTTCCAGGAGCCATTTTCTGATACTAGAAATTGCTTTTTAAAGTAAATGTGACATCAGAGGTTGCTGCAGCCTCCCGGTGCCCTTGTGAAAGGGAGCGGGGACAAGGCCCATGGGGGCAGGGGGTGAGTGCTCCCAGGAGGACAGCTGAGCCAGCCTTCCCCAGGGGGCCGCTGGCCTGGTGGCCCAGGTGAGACTTCAAGACCTTGACTCGGTAGTCGCCTTGGTTCCTGAACTGGGCATTCTATGAAGGAAACAAAAGGAATAGGTGAGGGTGCCCAGACAGTCCGCCCACTGGTAACTATGCGAAGCCAAGGATGTCTCCACGCGCGAGGAGGTTGGGTCCTGGGGGTGGGGGCTCTGCTTCCTGGACTGAGGTTTCACTCTTGATTCTTGGGCTGGAGGCTGGCAGTTTGCAGGGAACCAGAGCCTGGCAAGTCGACATCATTTTTTTTTTTTCTCTAAAGAAAGCACTGTGGACATTCAGGCTTCAAAGTCAAACAGATGTGAACTTTGAACTTGAGTCATTTCTCAACAGTATGGAGACCAGGATCCTACCATACAGGACAGGCTGAGGAGTTTTAATAGAAGTGTGCCGTGCACACTCAATGTTTCATTTTGTTATTCACGTTCTTTCTCTGAAGGGAAGACGGGATGGTGACTGACTTGAAGGAGCTTGAGAGTGTTGAGCTGAAAGGGTCGGAGCAGAGGTCAGTACCCATCTCCGCTGGGCCTGGAAGGCCTTGGTGAGTGTTATTGTTCAGTCGCAAGGTTGTGTCCGACTGTTTGCGGCCCTTGGACTGTGGCCCACCAGGCTCCTCTGTCCACGGGATTTCCCAGGCAAGAATACTGGAGTGGTTGTCATGCCCTCCTCCAGGGGCTCTTCCTGATCGAGGGATTGAGCCTGTGTCTCCTGCGTTGCAGGTGGATTCTTGACCCACCGAGCCACTGGGGAAGCCCAGGAGGCCTTGGACCCTGGAGATGTCGGGGTCTCTAGCTCAGGGAGTCGGGCGGGTGCTCCGCCCATCGGGCCGGCTCTGCCTTGCTTCAGCAGTGGCATGCAAGGGCTTGGAAGTGCAGGCATCTGCCTAGCGGTGGGCATGGGACGCCTGTGTGGGCCCGTGTAGAAACAGCCCAGAACTTCCAGAGTTAGACGTGATTCCAAGTCAGGAGCCAGAGTCTGCTTCTGGGCAAGGAGTGCTGAGCTCTGATGGAAGGAATTCAGCGAGTCTTTTCACTCCCTGCGTGTGCAGGTCTGAGCCTGGCCGAGATGCCGGGAGGGCAAGCGTGGTGCTGGAGCTCGGGCTGGCGCAGCCGTCAGCTCCCCCTGGGGACGTGGCCTTGGCCCTTGGCCCCTGGCCCTGGCGGCCCGCTCGCTGTGAAACTGATAAGACATCAATGCATGCTTTGTTCTCAAGCCCTGGACTGGGCAGTGGCCAGTGGGCAGCCCTGATTCCGTCCGTCAGAGAAGCTGAGTCGGATGTTGCTTGCGTGGCCAGGGACTCAGCCTGCAGGCCCTTCTCCCAGATGGTGCAGAGGCCAGGCCTGGTGTCAGAGTTCTTGTCCCGAGGACATGGCCTTGGTCACTTTTCCGTTGGAACTAAAGTCAGACCCAGGACAGGATCTGCGGAGGACAGAGTCCCGCCTTGGGTCCAGAACTGACTGCGGCCTGGAGGGAACCTGATGGACTTGCTGCTGGCCTCTGTTCTGGAAAAGCGTTTAGACATGCACTGCTCCCGGTGATTTAATAGGAAGGAATGAAAGGTGCAGCGTTTGCCAGACGGCAGGAGTGTTTAGGACGTGAATCGCAGGTAGTCGAAGGGGAGAGATTGTTTCCAGGGTGTGCGTCCCTGCAGCCCATCTGGGCCAACAGGAGGGCAGGGGACCCTGGCGCCCATCTCCCCGTGTGTGGGTGGGGGTGGGGACCTAGGGGAAGCCAGGTGGTCAAGGGCGTCCTGGGCTTCACAGCAAGGTGCTCCCCTCGGTGCCCCCGCGGTCTGCGGGGTGGTCCGAGCCAGTGTCGGGTGGATGGGCGTCCATAGGGAGGGACCAGGTGGGGCCAGGCCGCCCTACACTGGGCAGGCCGCTGTGCCGACACGTGACAGAAGGCTCCAGTCTGGGGGACAGCGGCTTTGCCTGCATCTGCCTGATGTAATCACACGTGCACGCGGCGCCCTTCCTACTCTGCAGGAGGAGTTACTCGTGTTTCCCGTAAATAAGGGGGCATTTCTGCTGCAGCATGACCCCTCAGGGTCGGTCCACCAGGCGGGCAGCAGGTGCTCGTGCAAGGAAGGCAGGGGTTGGATATCAGCCCAGGGTTTCCCCAAATTCCTTCCATCCCAAGGCGGGAAGCTGTGTCTGTCAGGGTGATTTTTGAGAGCTGGAATTTACTTTATGCAAGAAACTGCTGGGCGTGTGGGTCCCGGGAGGAGGTGCGGGTAGGGGTGCGTCTCTGGCCTCCTCCCCTCCTCCCTGCTCCCCTCCCAGTCCGTGGGGCTCTTGGTCCATGCACAAGTGCTGAACTGCCCCTGGCAGGCATGCTCGGGGCCTGTCCTTGGTCGGGCTGTGTGCTGGGGGAGGTGACAGGGGTCCCTGGACAGACAGACGCAGGCTCCAGCCAGTAACCAGGGCCTGGAGTGTCGCCCCCTGTCGGCGCTGACCCCCTTGCAGGGGTGACTTTCTCCTGTTTCATGACTGTAACACTGGCTTTATGAAAAGATTTCTCAGAGATGTGGCCAAGTAAAGGCAGAATTAACTTCATCCTTGGTGAGTTCTGAAAGGAAGGGGTCGTGTGTCTAGATGGTTCTAAGAGGAGGCTCTCGGGTTGGACTGCGTGGCCATGGACACCCATGTTTGTGCCTGGAGGCAGGAGGGCTTCAGGAGCCCATAGAAGGGGCATTGAGTCTGGCTCGGCGCCAGCGTGGGGCAGGGCCTGCTGGGTCTGGGGCACCCCATGTCCAGTCCTGTGCAGGCCGCTGGTTTAGGGGTTTGAGGGGAGGAGAGCCGGACCGGGAGGGACGAGGGCATCGCCCAGGGCCGCCCCTGCCCAGTGTGTCTGAAAGCAGTCCACTCATCAGCTACAGCTCTGGGCTCTGATCCTTGTTCGGAGGTCCTGATGAATAGTCAATACGTTTCCACGCCTGTAAACCTGCGGATGATGGCGTGGACGGCAGCCGGAGCTCCACAGGCCAGTTCCTGTGGTCCCATGTCATGGCCTGGGGCTTAGAGGGACCGCGTCTGGGGAGGTCCAGGTGAGGGGAGGGGGCACACCGTGGGTGGAGCGGTCACTGCACCTCCACCCCCCATATCAACAAGAGTGGCAGAGCTCTGTCCTGGAGCCTGCACCCTGAGGGGCCAGGAAGACATGGGGATGGGGTCAGCGCTGTTGTGGAGGCCGGGTCGGCAGTGGGGCTCCATTTCCTGACTTTCGGCAAAACCTGTGTCCCCCAGCCATTTGTTCCCTGCTCCTCCAGCTGTGTCCCCAGCCCCACAGCATCCACCTCTCCTGTCCCTGCCTCCCCATCTGCTTCCCTGGGATTGAATCCTGTCACCAGACCCGCCCAGGATGGGCTTCCCCAAGGAAGGGGTGTGTCCCTTCCTGCTGGCTGAGCAGAGAGCAGGCTAGAAGGGGGAGGGGGAGACGGAGACACAGAGACAGGGCCAGAGACACCGAGATACAAGGATAGACACAGAGAGGGAGAGACATGGAGAGACACTGGGAGACACAGAGACATAGAGACAGGGCCAGAGACACCGAGATACAAGGACAGACACAGAGAGGGGGAGAGACACAGGGAGACATAGAGACGGGGCCAGAGACATGGAGATACAAGGACAGACACAGAGAGGGAGAGACATGGAGAGATACAGAGACACAGAGAGACACGGAGACACAGTGACACAAAGACAGGGCCAGAGACACAGAGATACAAGGACAGAGAGAGGGAGAGACATGGAGAGACACAGGGAGACACAGAGACAGGGCCAGAGACACAGAGATACAAGGACGGACACAGGGAGAGATGGAGGGATACAGAGAGACACAGAGACATAGAGACAGGGCCAGAGAGACCTAGAGATACAGTACAGACAGAGGGAGAGACATGGAGAGGTACAGAGACACAGAGAGACACGGAGACACAGTGACACAAAGACAGGGCCAGAGACACAGAGATACAAGGACAGAGAGAGGGAGAGACATGGAGAGACACAGGGAGACACAGAGACAGGGCCAGAGACACAGAGCTACAAGGACGGACACAGAGAGGGAGAGATGGAGGGATACAGAGAGACACAGAGACATAGAGACAGGGCCAGAGACACCGAGAGATACAGTACAGACAGAGGGAGAGACATGGAGGGACACAGGGAGACACAGCAGGGAGGGAGGATGGGAGATCAGTCTGCAGGGTGAGCGGATTCCCACCCGGGAGTGTGCTTGAGGAAGTTGGTTGTAAGGAGTTGCGGCCGAGGCAGCAGAGCCAGGAGGCTCGGGTGTGGCCGGCAGCGTGCGGGCTGCGGTTCCCAGTGAGCGCCCCTCCCAGGAGTTCTCAGGGGTTGATCCACAGGGCGAAGGACCGTTTGGAAAAGACTGAACATTTGCCAACTGGCTGCTGTCTGACAGTCTTTGCCGCATGGAGTAAATTGCTTCTGTTCACTCTTTTTTCATTTTTGGTGGGGGAGCGGACTCAGGCCCCTTGGAAGTGGCCTCAGTCTGATGTGAGCAGAGAAACAGGCGACTCAGGACACACCGCAGTGGGGCCCTGAGGGTACTCGGCACCCTGTGCCCTCCGTGGTCAGATTCAATGGCCACCAAGTAGACGTCCCCGGCAGCTGCGTTCCCGGCCTGGGTTATGGGAAGAGCGGCTTTTTCTTCTTTCCCCTTCCTCTCTCCACTCTCCTTCCTTCCTTCATTCTTGTTTCTGTGAGCATCACATATACTTAAAAATCTACGAAAACATTCAGTGAAAAGGCTTGTGTTTTTGACTTAGAGTTAAGTTCATGGAGCCTTCCCAACAAGACGTGTGAGCTTTTCACTCTTCCCTCCTGGATCTCCGCATGGAGATAGAGCCTTTCTCCCGTGAGCTCGCTCTGAAGTTTGTGGTTTTAGACAGAGACGGGCCTGGCGGCTGTGAGCCATCAGGATTCTGCGTTCCAGCGTTCCCAGGCCCTGTCCCCGGGTTTGAGGTGTATTGGCTCCCACTCGTGGCTGATAGTCTGCAGCACAGTCTGTGGTGGGTGGACTCTGTGGGCCAGAGCTGGTGGGTCGGGCACAAGTTCTGCCTATAATCTGTGCCCCACCTCGTGTAACTTGGCAGCACCAATGCCAGGGGGTGAGTGCCGTCAGCCACTAGCCCCGCAGCCGCTGACAGGCGCCCCTTCATCTCAGTTCACAGTGAGGACGCTGGGGCCCTGGGCCAGACGGGAGCCCCAAGCAGGGTCTCCCCAGACAGGCTCCCGCATCCTGGGTACTCGTGCTGTTTCTCCGCAGGGATGACCTTGGTGGCGACTGCACCCCCTTCCTCACACTCTGGACCCTGAGCACCCGGGAAAATACCTGCTGGAGAGGCAGCAGGTCCCAGACCCCTCAAGGTGTCCATGGCACTCTCCCTGCAGATCTGCAGAGACCGCTCAGCTGCTGGAAACCTCACTGGAGCAAAGACTCAGGCTACTTCCATGAAACCGTGACAGAAAAAAAAAGCTAGTGACGGGGGCACTTTGATAGCTGCCCAGGCTCTGGGGCGGAGTCCTGGCTGCACCACGGGCCCGCCCCATGCCCTGCCTGGCTTTCCAGGCGGCAGTTTCCGTTGCACGTGCCGTCTTTTGTTGGAAACCACAGCCCTAAACTGGAGAAGGACAGTGATAGTCCCCAGGGCCCAGCAGCCCAGACCAGTGTTACCTCCTGCCGCTCATCTGCCGGGGGTGAGGAGGCTTGTGAGAAGGCCAGGCTTGTCCTCCGTCCCTGGGTCGATCGTGGGCCAAGCGGGCTCCACGTTGTCCCCGAAAGCACTGTCTGCAAACCCAGTGGGCAGCCAGGAGGCAGCAGGTGCCGGCCCGAGGCTGTGGGGCAGCCAGAGAAGCTGGGAAGAGAGCCGGCTCTCGCCCGCCCAGTGTTGGGGAGCGAGCTTCCTGGGGCGATACCTGCACGGAGCAGAGCACGGAACACAGGCACCCGGGCCCCCAAACCCAGAGGGAGGTCCTGTGTGCGTGAGCTTCTGAACAGCCTCCATCTCAGGAAGGTGGTTTCCCGCCGATGGTAGTTTTGGAAGTAAACAGCCCCTGAGTGTTGCGATTTTCTGAAATCCATACATGTCACACACACAGACTAGGGTGCCAGGGCTGGTCCCAGTGCCAGCTCTGCCCTGGGGACGAGCCCCAGGCGTTCTCTCGTCCACAGTAGGAAGACTAGGATGGCTACGCGGTGCATCTCGGTGTCCTGGGAGCTTAGCAGGTAAGCGGTGGTTGTTCAGTAGGATCAAGCTCCAGAGTAAGACAAACACTGGCGTGTTCTTTTGTTTTGTACCATGTTAGCAGTTGAAAAAGGGAAATCATTTAGACTCTCTGTTTTGCATTTTAAGTAGGACAAATAGCATTAGTGAGATTTGTACAGTGTGGTTTAAGATGAGTAAACGACGCGATAGAGAAACCCAAGGAATCTAACACGCGGAAAACCCTGAGGTCCGGTGCACCTGTGCGTCTGGCTTCTCTGGATTAGCCTGGCCATGGGCCAGTGGTGTCTGCTCGATGGACAACGGGGCTAGGGTCCCATAGAGTGGTGCGCAGGGGCTTGGCCTGCGCGGGTCCTTGGATTGCTCTGGACTCGGCTGCTTTGCAGTGGGAGAGGGAGGCAGTGTCACCACCCCTGACTGTGGTGAGGGTATGAAGTGATACAGCAGCCCCTATCGCCCCAGGAGCCCTGAGAACATCAGGTTCTTCTCTCCTCGATTCCTCCCAGGCATTTTTGAATTTCTGCTTGGGAAATGATATGTCAGCTGACGTCACCCCCTTCTGTGTTCTCCTTACTGCAAGTCTGCCTGACCTTCCTCCTGTTCCCTCCTTGTAGCTTCCTGGGCACATGAATATATAATGTGTACACACACCTCTTTGGGCATGTGTGCGATCACACATATATGTATGTGCATGTGTGAGCACATGTGTATGCATGTGCATGCACACCTCTGTGCACACGTGCGAGCACATGTGTATATGATGTGTGCACACCTCTGTGCATGCATGTAAGCACACGTATATGTATGTGTGTACATGTAATGCATGTGCACACCTGCACATGTGTGAGCACACATATATGTATGTGCACACACCTCTGTGCACGTGTATGAGCACATCTATGTATGTGGGCATACATCTTTGCATGCATGCATGCAAACACTCCTATATGTATGTGCACACCTCTGTACGTGTGAGCACATGTGTAAGTGTGTGCACACACACCTCTGTGATGTGTGCTACCCTGCTGTGACTGTGCAGAGCAGGACACGGCAGGTGTGGGCTGAGGGTCTGCTGACTTTATATGGAAGCGGTGGTGTTGCATTCACTCTCGGCAGCCGGTGTCTGCTGGTGCAGCTGAAAGGCTCAGGTTGTCCGCTTGCTGTCCCAGCTCCTCCAGGCCTCAAGTCCCCTGACCCTTGTGGTCTGCGCATGTTGCCATGATGGTTTGGAGCCCGTACTCGGTCCCTCTTCCAGAGAGTGTCGCTGAGTGTTGTGTGCCGTCTGTGGGGGCCTTCCCTGAGCCTCATCCAGGACCCTGAGAACCAGGAAGGCGCATCTGTCAAGTTTATCTTCCCATAATGGTTCTGGTGGAGCCCAGGCAGGTGTCTGGGGGTATCAACACCGTAAACAGTGTCCTTGGTTCACAGGATGCCTCCTTGGGAGCGTGGGACCAGACCTCCCATGGCCTGCCTAGTGTGGCACACATCTCAGACCACTTGTGAGGGAACAGGAAGGCAGGAGATAGAAAGGATGAAGCAGGACCTGGGATCTAGCCCAGGCCCGCGGGTTCACCGTCGCGCTCGCTCCAAAGGGCTTGAAAAACGGCTAGCTTCCTCCTCAGTCCTCAGAAATTAACCCTTCACCCCAAACTGGTAAAGATTTAGTTGAAGGAAGAAGAAAAATGCTTGGGCTTTCGCATCCGTTTCCCCCTCAGCACACGTGTGAGGTTCAGCAGGGATTTGGCATCCCGAGCAGGGAGGGGTCCAGCCAGTGCCTCCTGCGTGCAGTTCCAGGTGCCGTCAAGACACTGGGAGTCTCTTCTTGGCCTCGCTTTGCCCTGAGTATTATTCCCGGGAGGTTACAGTCCTCACTGCAGCCACCAATGAACCCCCACCTTCTCCTCCCCTCAGGCTGTCCGCGGGCACCCACTGGCACCAGGGCCACCACCACACGGCCCTGACAGCCGAGCCTCCTCCCCGTGGCCCTGCACGCCCCAAAGCCCAGAGCGCGGTGGCTGTGGCAGCATGGATCAGCCGGGCCCGCCCGGCTCCCGCCCAGGAAGGTAACGGGCTGCGCGCGGGCGGCGGGGCAGGTGGGTGGGCACCTGTGGGCTCTCTTCCAGGCGTGGTCCACCTGGGGGGTTCCGTGGGGAGCCTGGAAGGTCGTGCGGACGTGGGCGCCAGGTATGCAGGCTGCTAACCCACGCCATCTCCCGCGGCTGGTGGCTGTTTCCTGGCTGGCCGCCAGGGCTAAGACCAGGGTTGAAGCATGTTGGTGCCACATTTTAACGTGATAGTACTCTAATCCTTACGTGACTTTCTGGGTAATTAACAGCTGTAACAGTTAGCAATGGGGCTGATAGACTGGCTGTGCCGTGTGGCCTGCGGGGGTCTAGTTCCCTGCCCAGGGATCAGACCTCCACCCCCTGCATGGGCATCGTGGGGTCTGACCCATTGGGCCACCAGGGAAGTCCCCTTCTTAATGATTCAGCAACACTTTAAGTATGATTTGCCCCATTATGGAAGTGAAATTGTCCTGAAAATTCCCTTGAATGTGAAGGGGAGCTGAACGTCGCCGAGGTCGTGCTTCCCTCAGCACGGCGACACCTGTATTTTGATCAGCTTTCCATCTTTTCATTCGTATTTCTTTTCTACATGATAGCAACTGTTGACTATCCATTGTTAAACCTGTTGACTCTACACTTTTACATTATGCTTAAGACTTACTATTTTCCATGTCGGTCCGAGGCTCTCACAGCTGTCATTTCCAGTGGCGGCATAGCATTCTGTACATAGTGTCATTACGTGTTCAGGTGGGGAAGCTCCATCCATGTCCAGCCTGCCATCAGGGACCTGGGCCTTTTCTAGAAGCTTCCTAGGCACCAAGTCAAATCGTCTGGATGAAGCAGTATTTGGGAGGAAGTTGTACGGCAGAGAAGTGTGTGGCTTTGAGGGTTTCCCAAACAGCTGCTCGGGTTTGTACATCATCCTCAGGACACACGAGCTGATGACTGAGAACATGTGTGTGTCTCTCCTGGACTCAGGGATTATAGAACTGGAGTGGCCCTGACTTCAGGAGGTAACATTCCTAAAACTCTTAGAGGTGGGGCCCCTGGAGGTGCTCAGAGAATCAAATTAGAAGATGCAAGTCCCAGATGCAAACACTACTACAAGGTGGTCCAGGGTGTCTCAGGATGCAGATCTCAAGATTTAACGATTGTAAATGCTTTTGAACTGTAGTGCTGCAGAAGACTTTGAGAGTCCCCTGGACAGCAAGATCAAACCAGTCCATCTTAAAGGAGATCAACCCTGAATACTCATTGGAAGGACTGATCCTGAACCTGAAACTCCAATACTCTGGCCAGCTGATGTGAAGAGCTGACTTATTAGAAAAGACCCTGATGCTGGGAAAGATAGAAGGCAGGAGAAGAAGGGGTGGACAGAGGATGAGATGGTTGGATGGCATCACTGACTCAGGGGACGTGAATTTGAGCAAACCCCAGGAGTTAGTGAAGGATAGGGAAGCCTGGCATGCTGCCGTCCATGGGGTTGCAAAGAGCTGGACACAACTGAGGGACTGAACTGCAACAAATAGCCACCAGAAACTAAAATCTTTTTGTAATTAGTAACAAAAAAGTGAGTCCTGGCAGGGAAAGGAAGTCATCAGTGTGACCGTATCCATGCTGATTCAGGACAGTCCCCGTCCGCTGCCTGGTGATGTGCAGTGAGCTCATGCAGAGGCAAGGACAGTGGGCAGTGTTCAGCGGGGGAGGGGCCTGGTCCTCGTGGGCGGGGCTTTCTTCTGAGGACCCTCCTGCCCCCAGGACCTGCTCCCAGCTGTGACACGCAGAGCCTGGAGGTGGCGGGGGACCCGCTATGAATAGCCCCTTGTTGGTGGATCTGTTTGCAGCCTGGTCCTTCTTAAAGCTCTTCTTGATAACAGTAAAAGGAGTTAAAAACAAATAGCCTTCATCTGAAATAGGAGAAACATCATATGTTGGATTAAACTTGCAGATTTAATCAGGTATGGTCTGAGAACCCAGGACAATATACATAGCTTTGATCTCTGGCCTTAAAAATGAGTATTCTTTTAGTCTTTTCCCTTAATGTGTTATTTTGTGGCAAGTCTTTTAAAACCATGAATGGGTCAGCAGTGCTGGGGTTATCTGCTCAGAGGAGGGACAGCCTACCTGGCTTCCTCCCTGCCAGCCAGCATGCCCGACTCCCAGGGCTCGGGTCACTGTGTGGGCTGACTGCGGCATTCGTTAGGTCCTCATCTGCCAGGAGCCGCGGGCAGCTGGGATGGGCTGGGCTTGACGGAGTTCTCCCCATCTCTGCCTGCCTGCCTCCTTGCCTTTTTTTTTTTGCTAAATCATTAAGTAATCAGTTTATTCACTGAAATAAACTGGTGAACACACCTTAGAGCAAGAAATCTCTTCAACAGAAACATGGAATTTTCCAGAACATTTTCCAGGTACAGTTGTCATCATTCCCTTAAATTCACACTTGCCAAATAAGCCTGACAGGGACGTAATGCCAATTAAACACCCTGACAAAAGTGATGTTTCGACTTAGCAATGTCATGGGTCATGCCGGGCAGTGCGGAGGTTCACAACAGCGCGAGTCAGAACCACGTGCTGGCGTTTTGTCAGCCTTCTCGTCTGCTGGACTTCGAGAATTAGGTAAAGCACACCTAAAATCAAATTGATGAAAATTGTTACCAAGAGAAGATTTTTATAATTTATTGAACTACACAGGCTCTAAGAGCCTGGGAGGGGTCAGAACAAAACATGAGCTCTGGGACCTGAGACACAGGGTCTCCCGTGACCACCTTCACTCATTTCTTTTTAGAACAACGTATTTTTAAGTATAATTTATTTAGTATTTTTATACTTAATGTATAGAAAACTCAGGTAGACACAGATGATTTTAATGCCATTTCACATTTTAATTCCAGCATATACTTTTTTTTTCTTGTTTCTTAAAAAATTTTAGAGACCTAGTGCTCTGAGATTGCAGCAGATGCAGTGTTCTGGTCCTTTAGATTCAGCTGACTTTATTTGTTTTTCTTTTAAAAGTCTACATGAGGGATCTTACTGTTTGTAAGAGTCATGTAAAAACTCTTGTATCAGCAAATCTTTGCATCTCCTCTCTTTCCCTCCAAAAGAGCATAACCCAGGTGACACAGGTAACTCACAGCTTTACCCTGAAGATGGTATGCGCAGCTGCCAGGATGCACGGAAAGGTAGCGTCACTGCGCTGATCGCATAGGAGCCGCTGACCTGAACGTTGCTCCTTGCCTGGTGGCCTATTTAGTGTTACTCCAGGTTGATTTCTACTCGCGGGTTCTAAGCCCAGAGTGTAAAGGTAGCAAGAGCTTTTTCTCTTCCTTTCTGTCTCTCTCCTGCTTTTCCTTCCCAGCCTGTGAGTCGAGGGTCCTTCCAAGAGGAAACCTAGATGTATGCCCCAAGCCTGATGGCACTGACTTTTCCCAGTAGGAAGGCGGGGGCCCAGAGCGGGTGGAGAGCGCTGTCACACCTCTGGTGCCCACCTGGGTGCTCACCTGGGTGCCTGCTGCTGGCTGACTGCCTGCTGTGTGTTCAGAGGAAGTTGTTCTCCTGGTAATAAACAGTAACAGTGTGATTTACATGACCTTAAACTTCAGAGAATGAAGTCAAGTATGATACTAATAACAACGAGGAGGAGGGGGAACAGCTCGATCTGGACAGCGGAGACGAAGCTCCAGAGGCTGACAGGCAGGCTCCAGGCTCCGCCGAGGCAGGGGACGCGGGGGCAGATGCCCCTGCCACCGCCGTCACCGCCGCCCCTCCTGCCGCCACGGCCGCCGTGGGACCCTTTGCATCCTCCGGCCACCACCCGGGGACCAGCCTGCCCACCTGCGGGTTGGACTGTCCAGGGGAAGGTAGGGTCCAAGAGCCCAAAGTCTATCATGTGCCTGTGATGTGCTGTGGACAGAAATGACTTGATTCAGTGACTTTGTTCCGTTTTCTGTGGTTTTCAATCTTGTCCATCCACTTTTCTGTTTATGCTCTGGAGGAAACAGGTATGTTTTTTTCTAATAAAAATGGCCTCATCGTAGTTTGTCACTATGTTACATGAAACATTATTTCAAAATAATGCTATTTGATAGGAAACATACAAGTTTAATTTGTGTTTTAAAGTTTGGAGGTGGACTTGGTCACTTTTATTCACTGACCGATGGTCTGGTTGGTACCTTCACCAGCTCTCCACGTGTTTAATGATCCCCTACTTCTGGCATCTTCTAACCTACTCGCCTCAGTGGAGGAGCCACCCTGGGCTCAGCCAGGCTTTGTGCCCCCGGTCCCCAAGGTCGCACTCACCCCCTCAGATGCCCCAAAGCATGGTGCTCCCCGGCCTGGGGTCGCCCGGGAAAGCAGGGTGTGTTGGCTGAGTCCTGGACGGCCGAGCATGTTTGCCATGGTCTCCTTTCATCCTCAGGATGTGAAAAAGGACCGGGAGTGGAACCACTGAAACCCGGGGTCCTGTCAAGAGTCAATCCCTACTCCGTCATCGACATCACGCCCCTCCAGGAAGACCAGCCGCCACCCCCAGACTCGGACGCCGAGGGGGAGGGTGGGGGCCTGCACGTGCCCAGCGGGTACTTGGTGCCAGTGCCCTGCGGCTATGCCGTGCCCTCCAGCCTGCCGCTGCTGCTGCCGGCCTACACCAGCCCCGTGCTGCCTGCCCCGCCCTCCGACCCTGCAGGTAGGGGCCCCTGAGACTGTGCCCCGGCTGCTCAGTGGGGACCAGTCAGGGAGAGGCTCGGGGTGTTGTCTGCAGTGTCGTGGCGCAGCCTGGGCTCCGTCCCCACCCCGCCTCCTTCCCCCAGACGCTGCCACACCTTGTGCCCGCAGGCGGCACTGTCCACGTCGTGTGCCTCTGTGCCCTCGTGTCGTCCCTTTGCGGGCGACAGGCTCTCTGCCATAAGACTGTCCTCATGGAACCGGGGCTGGGGGAGGGACCCGGGAGAGCAGGTTGGTGTCTGGGAGAATCAGGATGCTCCTTGAGAAGCAGTGGCATGGCGGGCAGGTGCAGGGAGGCGGAGCCCGCGCCTGTGACAGGGCTGTCGGGGGCCCAGGTCCCCGTGGGTCCCAGGTCTGTGAGGCTGTCACGAGGCACAGCGGCACCTCTGCTTAGCGGGGAAGGAGCTGGCTTGTAGCCGAGGATGTGGCTCATGAAGCCGGTGTCCACCATCTCTACAGACGCCCCTTGGCTGTGTTGCTTCAGCCTCAGCTGGTTGTGCAGGGCTTGGGTTTTCAGGTTTAAATGGAGACTGTGTGTCTGCCCCAGAGTTGCATGTTGAGACCTGGCCCCGAGGTGATGGTGTCAGGAGGTGCCAAGGTTCTGAGGGTGCAGCCCCACGTGTAGGTTTAGCGCCCGATGACACAGCCCACCGAGCCCCCAGCTCTCCTCTCACGGGAGGACACGGCAGGAATGTGGTCTACGAGACGGAAGGGGCCTGAGTAGATGCTGGCGCCTTGACCTTGGATGTCCAGGCTTCAGGCCGTCGTCCGTGAGCCCTCAGGCTGCGGGGTTCTGCGAGGGCAGCACCCAGCTGTCCCGGCCCAGGCCCTCGGGCAGCGGCTGCGTCTCCCCTGGTGCCCCCAAATCACATGTCTGGTTCGAGCTCAGCGGGTTCTGTCCAGGATGGGCCGGTGCCGGCATCTCTGCTGAGCTGTCCCGCTCTCACCAGGTCTGTTCCCTGTTCTGTGCCAGGACACGCATGAGGACTGCCCCGGGCTAGAACGTCCTGACGGCAGGAGCAGCCCTGGTAGACGGTGGCCTCTCAAGCGCGCCGTCCAGGACAGGCGTGTGTGAAGCCTGAGGAAAGCGGGTTTTTCCTGCCAAGTTAAGACAGCTGAGGGGAACACGCAGTTTGGTTATCAGATTTCACCAACTTTAGAATCTTTCACCCTTGAGAATCTTTCAAGCTTGTCCTGTGGACACATTTTCAAGTGAATCATAATTGCAGATCCCGTGGTGTTAGTTTTCGATTCTGGCTTGATTCGTTTGGGCACCACTTTGTTGCAGGCTGGTTCATGAGGCCTTTGGGTGTCAGTTTTCATCGTCATCCTGTTTGGAGTACATTTTATCTAAAGGTTGAAGAATTTAAATCTGTCAGTTGATCATCTTTACAATAAGATAAGCTTCTCACTGATGAGAAAGGGAAGTGTGAAACCATTTAAAGGGTAAAAAGCAAGTTCCTAGACATGTCTTTCGAGCATGAACAGTGTGAACTTTCCTCTCCTGGCAGAGACACAGGAAGTGGCAGAAGACAGCCCGCTGAATTCCTTGAGTTCTGCGGATCCAGCAAACAGGTACCTTGCTTGTGTTCTGCAGGTGTTCCGAGTCCTGGGCCTTCCCTGTGAGTCTGTGAGTCTGAGCTCAGTGCTGAGGCCCCTCCCCACCCCTTGGTCCTTCTGTCCACTGTGCCCTCTGCCCTCTTGCCCAGGGACCCCCAGATCAGCTCTTCCTGAACCCCAGGACTCTTTCAGATGTTAATATGACACTGTGGATAAAGAGAAACTGGGTTCACGACCAGATAGAGCTGGACAATGTGCTTGACCTCCTTGTTAAGTTTCTCAAGTGTCCCAAGGGGAGAAGGGATTTTTAATTTTGCCTGACCGAGCTTTCATCTGAAATCCTTGAAACTGATTTGATTACGGGCCTTTCTTTCATGCTGCTTGCCTTCACAAATGCTGCTTCATCTGCATGAAATTACCAGGAAAATTCCCGCCTCCAGGCAAACTCCTACTCACCCTCCAAATCCTAGCTTAACTGTCTAGCTTCATGAAACCGTCCTCCTCTGTGCTTCCAGAGCCGTGTGCACATACCTGCATTGTAATTGATTGCTTTGTGCTCTCACCATTATCTCCTGTGTTCCTTTCTGCTACCAGACTGAATTCTTCAAATACAAAGACCAGGTTTTACCGAGTTCTAGAGCACCTACCGCCTAGCATGGCAGCGTGCTCGCTGCATGGTAGGTGTGTTAACTTTTAAGCGACTCTATCGAGTTACAAGTCATATACCATACTACATTTCACCTATTTAAAGTGGACCATCCTGTAGTTTTCAGTATATTGCATTATTCATTTTAAAAGTGCAATAAAAATACATACTTTAAAGTTTGCCATTTTTAACCATTTTTCAGTGTAAAAGCCAGTGGCATTAAATTCATTCACAGAGTCGTACAACCATCACCACTCTCTGCCTTTGAAACATTTTCATCGTCCCGATCAGAAGCCCCGCCCTTCATGCCGTAACCCACAGTGGCCCCTCCCAGCTCCCAAGGCCTCTGTTCTACATTCTGTGAACTTGCCTGTCCTAGGTACTCATATGCTCTGAATCATACAGTGCTTGTCCTTCCGTGTCTGGCTCATTGGCTTGGCATCATGTGTCGAGGGTGATCCATGCTGTGGTGTGTGTTGGAATCTCCTTCCTGTTGAAGGCAGGTACTGTTCCATTGTGCACACACACCACATTTCGTTTATCTTCTTGTCTCCTGATGGACACTGGTCCCTCCCACCTTCCAGCGGCTGTGCTAACGCTGCTGTGGACGTTAACGTACAGGTGTCTGTCAGGCCCTGCCCTCACGTCCTCTGGCTGCACACCTAGGAGCAGAGGTGCCGGGTCACATGGTGATCCTGTGTCTAACTTTCTGAGGAAGAGCCAAACTGTTTTCCACCAAAGCTGCACCATTCTTCATCCCACCAGACACATGGGAGGGGTTCTCAACATCCTGATGTTCTTGTGTGTGTTCTTTAAGTGAGGATCCAGACCAGAAGGAGGACAGCGCCCTGGCCCGCTGGGTCGCAGATCCGGCCAATACAGCCTGGATGGAGAGTGAGTACCCTGCCTGGGCCCCGGGACCGTGCGTGTTCCCAGGCTCTGCTGCTGCTCTCCTGTCCTGTGTCCATTCATCTGAAGCACCGGCCACCGCTGATTGCAGTTGTTTCCCCAGGCCCCGCGAAGGGGGCTTTGTCTCCCATCAGATCATCTCTGCTCTCTGCATCTCAGCACCCGCCTCGTCCTGGCTGATGGATTTATTCCAGTACTGATCTGTCTTTTGTCATAACAGTCAGAGATTTGGGGACGGAGGCACTAACAAGGCATTCTTTCTTGTGATCCCCAGTGAGATGCTTTCTCATGGTACCGTTTTGAAGAGGGGTGGTGGGTGTTTAAGCCAGCCCAGAGACCAGATGGCGTGGCACGGCAGACCTTCTCTTCCACGTGTGGTGCAGGAAGCAGAACTAATTTTAGCTAGGCTTGCTTTTGATTTTTTTAAAGTAACCTTGCTTTTCTGATTAGCCCTTTTACCATACACTGGCTCACTAATGTCTGGGTAATTGTCTTATACGATTGACTCATCAGGTAGGGCCATCTAAACATTCTCCTAATTATTAAATTCTCCCCTGGAATGTTTCATTTCTGTTTTAATTATGACATTGTTGAAACAAAGGACTCCACAAATGTAGATGCTTCAGCGAGCGGGCTGTTAAATCTGGGTCATTACAGGATTAAATTATCATCTCGCTGTCCTCAATCAATTTTATTTACAAAAGTAGAAGCTGTCTGACTTTTTCTCCCATGACTCGTATTCATTAGTGAAATAACTGTATTCGAACGTGAGGTCTGTACACCAGTAGCTGCTCACGTGCTGTAATAAGGGGTAGAAATACGGTGGTCGCAGTTGAAACATGTTATTTCGGGACAGCAAGTGGCTCTGACTTGGAGTTTTGACAGCAACACAAGAATATGCCGGGTCTTGGCCGTGTGTTCACCCCGGAAGCGTGGGAAGGGACAGTGGCTGCTGTCAGAGAAGAGGGAGGCTGTATTCACCTGGTCTGTCTCCTGCTGCTCCATCACTTTTGTGGGTTCCTGGATGGAGCGCCCTGTGGTCTCGTTGGTCTGCCTGCAGTGCCTGGGGCTGTCACAAATACGCACATGAGCTTCAAACTCTGTTCTCCCGTGGGACCCCTGAGCCAGGCACATGGGACGTCAGCCGTGGAGCACCCCTACTTTTTTAAAAAAGAAAACACTTTAAACAGTTTCCTAGGATACTAATGTTTCATGTAGTAGAGAGGTTTTTGTCCTAAAAGTTATACATCTTTATATGTGCCTTTCATCTGCAGTCGTAGGAAACGAGATGACGCTATCGGCTGATTCCTACTCAGAGCAGCAGTGAATCTATCCCTTTGTTTCTTAGACTACATGCCACCTTTGTGTGTTTTACATGTCAGAAAACATTAATTGCAATAACTTAAAAATGTTTATAAAGATGTGTAATAGAACGCAAAACAAAAAAAAGGAATACGTTGTCCTGGAGGCCATAAACCTCTTCCTGGAGATATTTCACAGCTGCTCCATGCAGACCTGTCATTCCTTCCCCAGGAAGTGTCCCACCACAAGAACAATGCCTTCACTCCCGGTGGGGCCCGTCCCACCATAAGAACAATGCCTTCACTCCGGTGGGGCCCACCAGTTACCATCCCCATAAAACGAACTTCCGAGTGGCTGAAGCCTCGCCGGAGGCCATGGGCCCTGCCAGTGCAGACTGCTCTCCCGGAGTCTGGGTCCATTTTAAAGTCTCTTTTCCTTTACTTCCAGATCCAGAGGAAGCCATTTACGATGACGTGCCAAGGGAAAATTCAGACTCTGAGCCAGGTTTGGTTTTGTCTGGAACTGAGTTTAGGGGGCTGCAGTTTGCCGGCTCCCTGCTGGATGGAAGCGGGCAGGTGGAGCCCCTAGGCCCACAGCCCTGCGCGTCTGTGGTCGCGTTTCGTGAGGTCTCAGTGTCTTGTTGATGCTGTGGGGTAGAACGCTGTGTGCGCACACCTGTGCGGCGTGTTCATACCCAACCCTGGAGGTTGGATGACTATCTTCAGCCTCCTGAAAGAAGCAGGAGGAGTTAAAGATGTGAAAATACAAATGGAAAGATGAGCCGTGGAGGCCAGGAGGTAGCAGGTGACACACAGGAGGTTATGGAAGAAGAGATTACTAAGAATTTTACGGGATTACAGACGTAAGCTCCCAGATTATACAAATACAGATCCAAAGCAGGGTCACGTGTGAATGCACACAGGCGCATACAGCTGAGCCGGCAGAGCACAGCCCCACCGTGACCATCCTAACAGCAACGGGGGAGGAGCCGCCGCCCCCGGGAGGAGCTGCAGTTCGGGAAGAACAGCATACTTCCTGACAGGCAGATAATGTTCCCAAACTGCTAAGGAAAATGCAGTGTTCTGACCCAGATTTCCACATCCGGCCAAAGTATTGGCCTGTTAGAGAAGTCACAGGTGGCATCAGACACAGGTTGGGGAGCTGGACCGCCTGTGGAGCCTGGAGGAACGGTCCATGTTGCATTTCATGGGAAATGGCTGCTGAACCCACAGAAGGCAGCAGAGAGCAGTGCCGGTTGAGTGGACCGCCTCTGACCCTCGGAGGCTGTTAGCTCAGACTTAGAGCCCCTGCACTCAGAAAGCCTGATGCCAAACGACCCAGATGAAAGGTCAGGGCTTCACGCCCAGCAAGCAGGCTGAAGCCCATCCTAGCCCTGGAGGTGTGACTCCAGAGTTCAGGTGTCTTCCAGCATTGGCTGGTTCAGTGTCATTTCCCCGGGGGCCAGGTGAATGGTGAATGACAGAAATCATATGCTTAGAAGGCAGTTGGTGCCATGCAGTGGCCTGGTGTTAAAATTCCTGACAGAACCTTCCCAGCCTCATAGAGGACATATTCTTAAAATCGACAGCAAACTTCCCATGTAAAAGCATGGACTCGTTTATTCATCCCAGAAGCATTCTGGAGCGATCAGGTCCCCAGAGCTGCTACAGCCTCAGCGAACAGAGGCCGCCTCCTGAGACCCGGCAGGATGGGAGCCCTTCCAGCCTCTTTATAAACAAACCTACTGGATCTTTAGAGTTAGCGTACCCCTGGGCAGTTATTTAAGTACCTGCTACAAGCAACATGGGGCTAAAGGCTAGTTTCTGTAAAGCCAGGCTTGAAATGCATTTTGGGATTATTGGTCCTCCCTGGTAGGCCTCTCCCAGCACAGACAGGATGATCTGGGGTCTCAAAAACCAAATGCCAATGGCAGGTGGGCCAGTAGTGCCCCTGCTGAAGGTGTCGGCCATTCTGTTAGGCCAGGTGCCCCCTGTGCGGACAGCACCTTTGTCATGATCTGGAGCGTGAACAGACATGCTCATCACTAATTTTGAAATGACTGATGTGATAAAGACTTTAAAATGCAGTAACAGTTTATGGGCTTCCCCAGCTGTTCAGCGGTAAAGAATCTGCCTGCAAAGCAGGAGACCCAGGTTCAGAAAGATCCCTTAGAGGAGGGAATGGCTACCAGCTCCATTATTCTTGCCTGGAGACTCCCTTGGATAGAGGATCCTGGTGGGCTGCAGTCCATGGGGTTGCAGAATCAGACACGACTGAAGTGACTGAGCGTGCATGCAAGCAACAGGCTATAGGTTTTATGGGCTAATTTTAGCACAGAAGCAGAATTTACAGTTGTTTGTAATATGCTTCACTTTCGTTCCTATTTGATTATCATCTATCGGTGATCTGCCAGTCTGTGTAATCTGCTTATATTCCACGTATCTATCTAAAGAATATCTTTCCTTCATCAAAAGTTCTCTATGGGCAACAAATCATTTGGTATAATCGTGCTGGCTTCTCATAGACCAGTGGTCCTCTGGATGGCGATGGGGCTAGGGGTTTGTCAGAGCTTTGTTGCCCCCACCCATCACTGCTAGGGGTCTCCCCACCGAGGCCCCACCACTGCTCCTCCAAGCTCTTCCCGGGTGTCTCCTCCCCAGCTCTCAGTGACAGACATGCACAGAGTAGCCAGGAGTTCTGCACTTTAATTCTTCATTTGGTGTTTTTGCACTCAGATGAAATGATTTATGACGACGTGGAGAACGGAGATGAAGGCGGCCACAGCTCTCTGGAGTACGGGTGGAGCTCCAGCGAGTTCGAGAGCTACGAAGAGCAGAGTGACTCAGAGAGCAGGAGCGGGGTCCCCCGCTCCTTCCTGCGTGGCGACCATAGGAAGCAGGTAGGTGTCCCGGCTGTGTGCTGGGGGACAGCGTACTCACACGGGTGTGTGGCCAGGACCGGAAGGGGTTGCCTCATTCATGTAATCTTTACATAATTGTTTTCTAAGATGTTGATGTGTAGTTTGAAGAAAGCACCTGATGTTAGCAAAATAGAGGAGGCCCCTTATCTCATACACTACAGTCCTGGAAGGATGGGAAAGTGAAATTTACATAAATGGAATCCCTCAACAGGCCCCGAGCGAGCTCCCTGTCTTGAGCATTCAGGAAGTAAGGAGGCATTCCCTGGCCATCTGTGCTGTGTACACACAGTGCTGCTGGTGCGCAGCCGGCTGCGTGGAAAGCTGGGCTGGTGGACACAGCGCAGCCCGCTGTCCTCTGCGGGATGTTGTGGTCCTCAGCGTTCTTAGCACAAACAGGAAGAAGTAAAAATAGAAGGTGTCACAGAGGATGTTACAGGACAAAGGCCCCAGCCCACTGGGCACTCTCCTACCTTAGCGGGACAGTCCTGAGACCAGGTCCGGGTTGAAGGAGTGGATTCCAGGCCGACGCCAGGGCCAGCGGGTGTAGGTGGGGACCAGAGCGCTGCTCACTGAGGGCCTGGTGGCCAGTGGTGACTGGCCGTCCCCACTGCTGTGTTGTTGGCGTTTGGGCTGTTGGTGAAAGAGGAATTTGTATGGCCATCCATGGTCACGTCCAAGGGTGCTCTGTGTTCTGTGTGAGGTTGACATGCAGGCCGCACGTGGACAGAGGCTGCGGCCAGTACCTCACGACGCAGTCGATAAATCACCATGAGTCACGGCAGCCTGAGTCCCTGTAACCAAGCTGGTGGGCTCCTGGAGTGGCCTCCATGTATGTGTGGTTTATAGGTCATTCTGGGCGCTGGGGTTCACATGTTCTGTAATCTCATCCTGAAACTTAAGAAGGCTCTACCAACTGCTGGTGGTCAACCCAACTACCTGAGGCTTTTGTATGTATGTATTTTGGGCCACATGGCTTGCAGGGAGCTTTAGTTCCCCGACCAGGGATCAAGCCCATGCCCCGTGCATTAGACGTGTACTGTCTTAACCGCTGGACCGCCAGGGAAGTCCCCCAACTAGTCAACATTACTCACAAGCTTTTCCAGGATCCTGGCTCTCGTCTGTCACCAGAGTTATTACAGTGGAGACTTAACCAGGAAGTGAAATTACAGCTGTAGTTTTAATCGCAGCTGGTGACTAAGGTGACACTTGGCTTGTTCTAGCCAAGCCCAGCGTTCCAGATTTAAATGGAGATTTTTAGTATGGTGCTGGGGCCTGATTTCAGCAGGATGGAGCACCCAGTGGGGGGCCTTGGAGCGTTAAGAAACTCCTAAATTTTGTCTTCAGTAGGCCGGGGGATTAGTGCACACTGACGTGGTCCAGAGACGGCTCGTGAGCTGTGAGCACGATTTCTGGGCCGAGACTCTGCCCTCCTGGCTGTCCAGGCGAACCCGTGCTCCCAGATGCACCACAGTACATGCTGGAGGGGGTCGGGCGGCCGCGAGCGCAGAGCCCTCACAGGGGCCAGCAGGCAGCGTCCTGGGACAGGACAGGCGATGCTGTAACAAGTCCCTAGCTCCCTAGTTTAAAGAGTCACGTCTCAGAAACTGCCAAAGAAGACTGATCTCCCAGACAGTCTTAGATTGGATCAGAAATTGCCCAGATGTCCTTGTCTAGGGAACATGGGACACGCTCACTAAGGCGCAGGCCTTGGGTTGCACGTTGGAGACGTATGTGATGATGCGAGGACAGAGTTTTCGAGACCTCACCCCATCCCTGGGAGCTGCAGAGGAAGTCACAGCAGTCTGGAGATTTAAAAGTTTGCACGGCTGTTACCAAACCAGGCCCCGCTCAGTGTTGGACTCAAGTTTCTTCTGCTTTGGTGCTGACATAAAGGAATAATTTAATGTGTATTTCTACATTTTAGGTCATTTTAAATCCACTAAAATGTAAACGCATGCTGGTGTCCAGATTTTTCTGTGTGTTTACTTGCTCTGGTTCAGCACAGAGGAGTCTCCAGCCTGGCTCACCTGGAGTCTGCCCTCTGCTGACATGTTTCACTCACTTGTATGTTTATTTCCCGAGAGCCAGAGGGCTAGGACGGGGGCCCGGGGCAGGAGGACGTTGGTGCGTGAACGTCACCCGTCAGATGTTGCTCAAGTCCTCTCAATGTAAGACTGCTGGAAGCGCCGGGAAGAGTGTGTTGTGAACAGCTTGTGTCTCTTTGTGCTGTAGCTCTCCTATGACCTAACCCGCTTAAAGGAGCACTATGAGAGAAAGATGAGAGAGTTGATGGCAAACACGGTGGGCGCGGTAGAGATTCAGCAGCTAAAGCACAAACATGAACTGAAGGTGTGTGGTTCCCGCTGGAAACGCTTCTGCAGAAGCAGACTGTTGTTTAATGAGCAAGCTCACATCTGAGCTGCGGTGGTTCTCACAGTGCGGTCCAGGGGGCCCCAGGGCCACGCAGGCAGTGGACGGGTCCCATCACTTCCCGGGACCACCTTTGCCTCTGTCCTTCCTGGCTTGATCCTCTGACTCCACACCAGACTCGAGGCAGGTTCCCCCATGTGCAAACCAATGCACTTTTTTTTGTTGTTTTGGAAAACATAGTAATTTATCATAAAATGTTACTAAGATAAATAGTTTTGTTGTTTATAAAATTAATATTTAAAAAATATTCAACGTTTTTTTCTCAATTTCAACTCCTTAGACAATAAATAGTGACAAACGCACCAGGTAAGCCGAAGCCCTCGGGGCTGCTTGGTGACTTTGTAGCGTGAAGGGCTCCTGAGACCGCAGAGCTGAGAACTGCTGGCTTGAATGTCGTGGCGTCTTCTGTCTGAGATGGTTTTTAAAAGAGCACTGTCAAGTAACTTCACCTCAACTGGCTTGCCGTCCTTCTGATGTTTGTCATTTGTTCAGGTGTTGAAGGGCACTTGCTTGAGGCACGTGTCCATTCAGAAACGCCCTGTAAATGCCACCACTGTGCCCCACGATTTTCAACTCAGGAGCGAAGCCCCCGGAATCATAGCATCTCCTTCGGCTCGGCATCAGGCTGGTCCCTGGGCAGGAAACAGGTGGCAGCCCGGGGACAGTTGGAGGCCAGTGGGGTTTCTGGGCAGCGCAGGGCGGTGTGTGAGGGAGACTGGCTCAGCGAAGAGATGGAGACACTCAGGAAAGGACAGTGGGAAGTGCTGTCAGCGGCAGAGTGGGATGACTTGTCCAGGGCGGCCACATGCCTCTCCTATGCTAGTGAGCGGGGCCCGGCATATGGCTGGTGGCCATGGGCCCCCGGTCAGCTGTTCCCTCCCCATGGACCCCCAACACCTGTGTGGCTTCACTCGGAGGGAGCGTGGACCGAGCCGGGCCATTGGGTGTGTCTGGCAGGAGGAGGGAGGATCCAGGGAGACTGTGGGGAAGGAGCTAAGGGGAGGCGCCCAGCAGCCGAGCAGTCGGGTGCACTGGAAGGGTGTGGGCACCGTGGAGAAGGGGGTGGCCAGCTGCCGTCCACAGTGGTCTCCGGGTGCAGCCAGGTTTGGTTGAAGGGGTGCAGGAGCGGAGGCAGAAGTGGCTTGGCCGTGTTTGACCTGGCGAAGGCAGGTGGTGGTGGGGTACAGGACACTGGGGTTGGGGTTGGCCAGACAGCATGACCTGGGCTTGGCTTCCCGTCGAGTTGGCTGGGAGGCCGGGCACACATCAGGGAGGCCGGCTAAGGTGCAGGAACAGAGGGGAATTGTACAGTCACTTTGGGCTGCACTTCTGCGCATCCAGCACCAGACTGGCGGCCCGGGAGTGGGTAACCCGCAGGGGTGTGGCTCTTGCATCTGGGATGTTCACTTGAGCTGAACTGCTGGGTCAGCTGAGCTTCAGCCCCCAAGAGCCCCTCGGCCAGCAGCACTTTGGAGGCCCCGGCTGCAGCCGTGGGGGTGAGCTGGCAGATGTTGAACAGCTACCACCCCCCCAGGGAGGATCACGGGAGGACGTGTAGGGAGGCACGTGGATGGACTGAAGGGGTTTGTGTTGTAAGAGGCCATCTGGGTTTTCTCTAAATGATCAATCACTTGGTGCCGGATGGCCAGCACCGTTAAGGTTAGCTTCCAAAGGACAAGAAACGTGGGTAACATGCAAGGCACATGGCTGGGCGCTTTGGGCACTGGCGGCCAGTCTAAGTACTGTGCCGGGACCTGCCCCCCGGGAACCAGGGTGAGCACGCTCCCCTATGGTGGGCGATGGTCTTCCTGACTCTTCAGTCCCCGCAGAGCAGGGGCTCTGCCAGTCCTTCCTGCCCGGCCAGCCGTCTCTCTGTCCACATCCTGGCAGGTATTCCCACAGGCGCAGTGGGTTCTGGGAGTGGTCAGTATGAAGAGCCTGTGAGTCGCCAGGCCGGGCGGGGGGTCCCCCTTGTATCCTGTGATCTGCCCTTTAACCTCGGGCAAATCCCCTGACCTCTGTGCCCTCAGTTTCTCCACAGCCAGGCTTCTCCAAAGCTCTTGGCAAGTGTTTGTAATAAAAACGAAGGTCACCTTTTAAACACAGAAGGACACATTTTAAAAACTATGCCAAGAAAGGGCTGTTTTTAAGTTTCTTTTCCTTTTTGTTAAAAACCAGTGAAAGCAAAACAGCCCCAAACCACCTCCCCATCCCCCGACACAACAGCCAAGAAACCTCTCCCAGATCAAAAAGCCAATTTCAGATGATGTTCAAGACCAGACTACTTGACAGTATTCTTTAAAATGGATTAGGAGCAACGAGGAGTTTTCACCGAGCCACCTCGCTCACCCCGCCCCCTTCCCTGCAGATGCAGAAACTGGTGAGGGCTGCGAGAGAGGGTACCAAGGACGGGCTGGAGAAGACAAAGGCCGCCGTGAAGCGGGGCGCTCCTTCATTAGGACCAAATCCTTCGTCTCTTCAGGTGTGTTTCCTCGCTGGGTCTCCTCCAGGCGGCCATGGGGTGGGGAAACTCTCTCCCCACAGCAGAAAGTGGGGGCATTCTCCCAGGTGGTAGATTTCGCCACCCCCCAACCGGCTCCTCCCAGCAGTCGGGTGATGGGGGTCCTTCGCTGTTGCTCCCGGAGCCCCTGGGTTCTCAGGATGGTCGTTCATCATAGAACATGATCACAGGGATGCGTTCACCGTGCCGGGGCCCCTGGGCGCGTTCCTGCCCCTCCCTGATTGCTGCGGAGCAGAGAGGCTCGGATCACGATCCTGTGTGCTGGTTTTTTAAAGCTCCTCTGACAGTTTTCTGAATTAGATAATCTCAATATTACCTGAAGATTCCCATGCTTTTCTGGTTTCTAGCCATTCTGTGGATTCTTTAGATTACTTAGCTGCATCTAAGTTCTTAGAAATGAATTTAGTTTTGGTCTGAAATTTTTGATCTGAGGTGAGTTGTGCTTTTTCAAAGTTCTAATGAGAAAGGCAGAAAGTCAGGAGGTTACTGAGTTTCCCTTCATTTTTATCTGACTGTGGAGTGTTGACTCTGAGTAACTCAGAACTGCCTTTATTTGCTTCTGATTTTGGTTATGTTATAGATTCAGAAACTGAAATATGTGTTTCTATTCTGCCATCTAGGTGTTCAAATGACACCTCTGTCTTTTGAAGTTAGATTTCAAGTATCAGAAACTTCAAATATTGACAAACTCTGTGTTCCCCTTGTGGGAGGGGCTATTTTCTGGGTTTGTTAAAGCTTTACTTGACTCATCGCTGGGTGGGAAGGACGCTTGGGGCTGAGGTGTCTGCCAGGCGCCACTCTGACGGCAGCTTTACTGCCCTGCAGTGTTATAAACGCCCATTTCAACATCAGACCAGCACGCTCTGTCTTCCTTTAAGACCACAGATCCTGTCTTGAAGAGGAGCAGAACGTGTTCATCGACGTGGACTGCAAGCATCCCGAAGCCATCCTCACCCCCAATGCCGGAAGGCTTGTCTCAGCAACAGGTAGGGCATGGGCCGGGGCTGGCACAGCAGGGCTGCGCTGACCTCTCCGTCCACCTGGCCTCAGGTCTCGCTGTCCTTGAATATGTTAGGTGTCCCCACTGTGTGATTGTGAGCACGCATGGAAGGTCTGCTTCTTTGTGAGACTCACTTATGCTCGTTCATGTTGACAGCCAGGAGACCAGGTGTGAGTGTGGAAGCATCTGTGCAAATGGGGAGGTTAGAATACAGATTTCTAGTAACTCATGGACTTAGCCAAATGTAAACAAGTTTCTTAATCTCTGAACATAGGTAGCAGAGGGGAAAAAAATTCAGTGGTTTCCATTTGACTATGTTTGGGTGAGAGGGAGGAGGGCATGAGGGCGAGGGCATGCCCCAGAGCCGGGGCCTTCGGGGGAAGGGTTGCTGGTCCTGGGGGTGTGATTTGAGTCTCCCCACGTGGGCAGCATGATGCAGTTCATGGACGCTGAGGAGGCGACCGACGACCTAGGTAGATGACAAAGCTGGCGGACGTAGGTGGGCAGTTAGGTGATGGTCGATATAGACGCACGCATCGTACACATGAAACACACGCATGCATATGACGTGCAGACCATGAAAACCCTCCGTGGTCAGTTCAGAGTCCGACAGGAAAGATGGCGAGCTGCTGTGAGGAGACGGTCAGCGACCGTCAGGGTGAGGGTGAGGCCAAGGCGAGCGGGCTTGTGCTCGGGAGGCCGTGCGTGAGTGCGAGTGCGTGAGGAGGCACGTAGGTAGGGAAGGCATGCGTGAGGAGGGCTTGTGCGAAGAGGGGAGGGCGTGAGAAGGCTGTGCATGAGGAGTGTGTAAGCATCGCCCTGGGACAACGCCCCGTCAGCCGTGCGTGGATTTGGGAAGCCTGAAGTCTGAGGACCGCTCCCCAGCACACTGTCTACATGCTAGGGTTGACTGAGGGGTGTCCTAACCTGTGGGGCCCCTCTAATTGGGGCAGATTTGGGGTTTTATCTTAATTTTCTGTTGCTTTGATACCAATTCCAGGCCCTTTGACCTGATACATCAGAGTCATCTCAGGACTTAAGCAAAGTATTTAATACCTGGGTTCAGTTCAGTTCAGTCGCTCAATCGTGTCCAACTCTTTGCATCCCTATGAACCGCAGCACGCCAGGCCTCCCTGTCCATCACCAACTCCTGGAGTTCATCCATTGAGTCGGTGATGCCATCCAGCCATCTCATCCTCCATTGTCCCCTTCTCCTCCTGCTCTCAATCTTTCCCAGCATCAGGGTCTTTTCCAATGAGTCAGCTCTTCACATCAGGTGGCCAAAGTATTACAGTTTCAGCTTCAACATCAGTCCTTCCAATGAACACCCAGGTCTGATCTCCTTTAGGATGGACAGGTTGGATCTCCTTGCAGCCCAAGGGACTCTCAAGAGTCTTCTCTCTAACACCACAGTTCAAAAGCATCAATTCTTCGGCGCTCAGCTTTCTTTATAGTTTAACTCTTGCATCCATATATGACCACTGGAAAAACCATAGCCTTGACTAGACAGACCTTTTTGACAAGTAATGTCTCTGCTTCTGAATATGCTGTCTAGGTTGGTCATAACTTTCCTTCCAAGGAGTAAGCGTCCTTTAATTTCATGGCTGCAGTCATCATCTGCAGTGTTAGATCCCCCCAAATTCCCAGATATTCTGGCTCCAGACTTGAGACAGTGTCTGGGACTCTGGATCTGACCCTCTATAGTTTGGGGGGAGGATCTAAAGCAAGGGTCTGTGGGCTCATAGACACCTCTGTGTGTGCTTTGAAGCATCCGCCCTTGAAATATGTCACTGTGTTCCTCAGGTGTCCCTCAGGGTTCGTTTTGCCTCCGTCTCGTCCTGTGGGAGGGAGCCACGCTGACGCAGCCAGGGGCGGCTTCTGCCACCAGGTGGCGCCGCGGTTCCTGGGACGAGCCTCCCGCTGCGCAGCTGGGGGGCGGGGAAGAGCAGCCTTGCTATGCCTTTTACGCTGCGCTTCCCCTTTACGGCAAAACCAACTTTCCAAACTGTGTCAGCTGGGCAGAAGTGCTAAGTGTCGTCCCTGGTCTCCAGCAGGCACCTTGGGGCCAGAAGCTTGTGCTTACGTGCCCTCGGGTCATGGGAACAAACCCCAAAGTGATGTCACTTCTTCAAGTGCAGCGTCTCAGACCTGAGGGGGTGGGGACTGCTCCTGAAACGACCTTGGTGATTCACTCGCTGCTGCGCTTCTCGCCTTGGAGGCTTTGGATGGCCTCAGAACAAAACAGATCTACACTTCCACCTTCCAGGGGCTTTTAGAAAAAACTTTGCAACAATGATTTTAGATAAGTGTTGCTAATACTGTTCTTTGGGGGAGACTGGAAAGTTTGTTTTGTTTTTTGTTTTTCTGAACTTAATATGTACACGAAGTATACATTAACCCGATGTAGCTCCATGCTGGGCATGCAGAACACACACTGTCAGTTCATTCTTGTTGTATGAGTGAATGAAGTTGTTATTAATGCCATGATTTTGCTGTGTTGCTCGAGTTGTGGTTTATAATTTATTGTTTTTAAAAAACAACAGAATTGTAGTGATGGAGAAGTGTGTCTTATGCCCATCATGGTAGATCGTTAACATATTTTAGGGCCTTGGGAGGTTTCACTTACGTACTGTTTTGAACATGGAGAAACTTTATCAGTAAGCCTCAACAGAAGTTAAATCTGTTTGCTGTGTTTTCCAAGGCAGTTTTTAACCACTGTGTTTTCCAACTCCTAACAGGTCGTAAGAAGGTACATTCTGGGCTCGATCATTGACAGCGAGAAAAACTATGTGGATGCTCTTAAGAGGATATTGGAGGTACCCAAATATCACACTGTTTTGTCTTTTATATCTTTTATGAATTATAAAATACTCAAATTTGCAAAGTTCTTAAACGACTCTGAGAGTTGTGTCTATGCATTGACATGAAGAGTCATGTGGTTTATTTGGACACACATGTAATTATAAGGGCGAGTTTCTCTGTGTTCCTTGTTGAACCTGAGAAGAGCCTGGGCTGTGCTTGTTGGTCTCTGCCTCAGCAATATGAGAAGCCGCTGTGGGAGATGGAGCCCAGGGTGCTGAGCGAGAGGAAGATGAGGACAGTCTTCTTCCGGGTCAAGGAGGTGCTGCAGTGCCACTGCCTGCTCCAGATCGCGCTGGCTGGCCGCGTGGCTGAGTGGGACTCGGTGGAGATGATTGGAGACGTCTTCGTGGCCTCGGTAACAGGGCTGGTGCTCGCGGAGGGTCTGCAGGGCTCCCTGGGGCTCCAGGGCCCCCTCCCTTCTTCCTTGGATGCCTCAGGGTGGGTCCCCTGTTGGTGCAAGCCCGGCTGACCCTGGCTGAGCCTGGACGGACACTGCGGACCTCCCGTGAAGGCTGGTCTGCGGTCAGGAGGCCCTGCGCCCCTGGGTGCACCTGGGGAAGGATGTGGAAACATCACAGGCCCAGGTGCCCCAATGCGTCTCAGACCACACAGTGTCATCCCCATGTCAGGTCAGGAATGCAAGACATCCGCATGCTGAGGCGCCCGACCTCCTGTCCACAAAGTGCCGGTCAGCAGCAGTTTAAAGGAGGCTGTCTGTGCTTGTCATCTTTATATGACTGTAGTCAGGAACTTTCTTAATGACAGCCAAACTGCCACGGCTTTGAGCTAGGAAGCACTGAGGTGCACTGGGGTCAGCAGAGGAAGAGCCACAGGCTCCTAACAAGTCTGCTTAAAGAAAAAGAAATCACACTTCGTCATAATGAAGTTTATTCCGTGAAAAGAGCACGGCGACGGAGAGGTTGCTGTTAGTGCAGGCTTCGCTTTTTCATCCTAAGCCTGGCGAGGAGGCAGTGAACTCTACGTGGCTTTAATTTCTCGATTTCCTCTTGTGTTACAGTTTTCTAAATCCATGGTGCTGGATGCTTATAGTGAATATGTGAATAATTTCAGCACAGCTGTGGCAATCCTTAAGAAAACGTGTGCTACAAAACCTGCTTTCCTTGAATTTTTAAAGGTAAACACTTCAAATTTTTTTGTGTTTTTTAACATCCTTTGGCCACCTGATGCAAAGAGCTGACTCACTGGAAAAGACTTTGATGCTGGGAAAGATTGAGGGCAGGAGAAAAGGGGGACGACAGAGGATGAGATGGCTGGATGGCATCACTGACTTGATGGACATGGGTTTGGATGAACTCCAGGAGTTGGTGATGGACAGGGAGGCCTAGCGTGCTGCGGTTCATGGGGTCGAAAAAGTTGGAAATGACTGAGTAACTAAACTGAACTGAACTGATAACAGGTTCCATGCCAAGTACTTTGTAGTGAAATTTTACCAAATTTCCCCTCTAAATGTATAATGTTATTTATTGTAATGATTTTAGCACCAATGGAACTCTCGGTATTGGATCAGTACCAGAAATAAAGATGAATTTTTAGTGGTAAAGTAGCTTCTTGAAAACTAATTTTGTTTGCACATCCTTAGAAGGATGTAGCCAGATGGGTCGAGGCAGAGACTGGAGACCAGACCCCAGACCCAGGGGCCGGCTACCTGCTGCTGGTGACCTCAGGGTCAGGCTCTGGGATCTGGTCAGAGGGCTCCTTGGTCTCCAGGGCGGGAAGGGAGCAGACCCTCTGAGGATGAGCCCCACGGTGCTGGAGGGGCTGCGGGGTCTGCCCCTCCTCCTGACCCCGGGGTGCTCCACCCTCCCGGGAGTGGCTGCGGGAAGCCGGGAGGTCCCTGGTGGGCGCTGCGGGTGGCGTGCGCTCCTCCCCGGGGCTGCGTCCCGCGGGCGGGTGGGCAGGTGGGCGGTGTGGTCTGAGCTGGGGATGGGCCTCGTCCCTGCAGCAGTGCCAGGAGTCCAGCCCTGACCGCACCACCCTGCACAGCCTGATGACAAAGCCCATCCAGAGGTTCCCGCAGTTCATCCTGCTGCTCCAGGTGAGGCGCCCACTGCCCTTCCGGGTCCTCGTGTGGGTGGCAGGCTCTCAGTCCCGCTTCACCCTCCCGGCTCGCTTATGCCAGGGTGGGCCTGGGTGGGGGCTGGCAGGATGGGGTAGGGAGGGCCATCTGCGAGGTTTCCAAGGTGACAGCGCCCGGCTCATAGATGGCCCTCTCAGAACCTGACTCGGAGTCTGGAGCTGGGTGCCTGGGTGCAGGAGGTGACCGCATTGTGCCCCCGCGGGCCACTCCCTGTGCCCCCCAGCCAGATGGCACTCAAAGCCCAGTGCTAGGACACACGCCTGGGAAGGAGATCTGAGCGTCTGTGGGTCCCCTCGCCACGCTCTCGCTGAGACCTGCAGCCTGACCGTTACCAGGGCAGAAGTTTCTGAGGTCCCGGCGAGCCGGCCACGGGGTCCTTCCCTGGAAACGCGATCTTGTTTCCCTTCCCACCCCCAATTAATGAGTCAATTTTGTGTTTGCAAAAGGAGCTTGAATGTTCAGCCAAAGCATGATTCACTGAGTTGGTTGTCCTTTCCCAGGGCTTATTTTATTCCCCAGAAGCAGCGGTGCCAGAACCCTCCTCCCCCCCCGCCCATGCTGGAGCTGCGCGATGAGGGGGCGGGTGTGCCTGGTGACCATCTGCCCCCAACCCGGCCTCACGTGTCAGCCTCCCCCTGCCTTGTGTCTCCTGAAGGACATGCTGAAGAACACGCCCGGGGGACACCCCCGACCGGCTGCCCCTCCAGATGGCGCTGACAGAGCTCGAGACACTAGCAGAGAAGCTGAACGAGAGGAAGAGAGAGACGCCGACCAGCGCTGTGAAATCAAGCAGATAGCTAAAGCCGTCAACGAGCGGTACCTGACCAAGGTGGACGCTTTCCGCTCTGTAGGCGGTTTCCGCTTGTGCTAGTGAGCTGAGGCTCTCTGAGCCACTTAGTATTAACCCCAGGACCCTGGTGGCGAGTCTCTCTGGGCCCAGAGCTGCTGACCAGGGTGCACGGAGAGCCTCTGGGTCGCACACCCCTGGAAAGTTCACACAAAGCCCACCTGGTCTGAGCACTTTTCCTGGAAAGCGGCTCCCTAGGCTGACCAGGTCCTCAGATGCACCCAGGGCCCAGGGAGGGTTAAGAGTCGCTCTTCTAGCTGAATTTTACTTTCACAATGCAGCGTTCCCTCTCAGTCCTGCTTGAAGCATGGACGTTCACAGAAGCATAGGCAGTCACACACGGTCTCACCTGCCTCGTCCGTGCGGGACCGAGCTGCGTATGTCACGCAGAAGGGACCCAGAACTCAGTGTGAAGGCGGCTCCTCTGCAGAGCTGGGTCTCAGCTCCGTGTATACAGGGTCGTGTCCCTGCCACGATCGTCCGGTTTCACGTAGGCCGTGCCATTTTTATTTGAAGCTCTTGTTCATAGGAAGCAGTTACTGGATACGAGCCGTGCTGAAGAATTACATATAGTAGTCTCTGTTGCTAAGTCACCTTTGTTTCTGTCAGCAGGGGTCCTTTCCTACCGGATACTGACACCTAATAATCTAACTGCAAGCGCTTTATGGTCGTACATTTTAAGCTCAGATTTATAAGCAGAAAGTAGCGTTCACAGATGTTCTCAGCAGGGTTCGTGCTGCTTAAAGTCCTGCTTCCCCGTGGTACCCGAATGTGTGGGAACCCAGGGCAGCTGGCGTGCTCTGAGGCAGTATCACTGATGGGTGAGTCAGCGACATTCAGCTTCGTCCCCGTGAGGTCGGCCAGCCGGGGTGGGGTGTCTGGCCCAGGGATTCCTGGTTTCCTGCCAGGCTAGAGCACTAAAATAAGTCTGCCTCCTGCATGAGTTAAGTCGTTTTACCATTGAATCTGAAGCACCTTTCCTTTGGAAACAAAGAGTGTCTTGTTTGGCTCAGACAAGTAAAACATGGCCAACCACGGGCAGTCAGGATGTTACGTCACTACGATATCCTTCGGGAGAAGTAAAAGCAGAGAATAAAGACTCCACAGGCTTTCCAGGTTGACACGGTGTCCTGAGTAAAGGAAAGGTGGGGGTGGCCGTCCCCTGAAGACTGGAGTATGTATTCTGAGGAGTCATCGAAAGAGAAGGGTTGCAGTGAATGACACGGGAAAATAAGTGAGGCTTCTGTGGCTGAGTCAGCATATCTTAGCTGGAGAAACTGTGCTCGAGGAAGGAAGTTAGATTCCCACTGCTGTTTAGATTCATTAAAAAAAATTGTGAGACTGCTCTGGTGGTCCAGTGGTTGAGATTCCGCCTTCCAATGTGGGTGGTGTGGGTTCAGTCCCTGGTCAGGGGAGAAGATCCCACATGCTGCAGGGTGCAGCAAGCATTAAATAAATCAGTTAAAATAAAAAAGAATAGCATGGTTTTAAGGGAAAAGAAAAATATGTTTTAAAAGAGCCACTTTCTGAGCTCTGTGCTGTACATGCACAAAGTGTGGTTGGAAACACAGGGTTTCTCTGCAAAGAAAAGAGAATCTGTAAAACTTGGACACTATCTGCTCGTGTCTCTCGTGAGGCTTCTTTCTCATCTTTTTTCTTTTCCTTGTTGGATTTTGAATACCTAGCTTCTAAGCAGTGGCAGTCGCTACCTCATCCGCTCTGACGACGTGATAGAGACCGTCTACAACGACCGGGGAGATCATGAAAACCAAGGAGCGCCGGCTCTTCATGCTGAACGACGTGCTCATGTGCGCTACGGTCAGCGCCCGGTGAGTGGGCGGCCGGGGCCAGCCGCGCGCCTCCGTGGCCATGGGTGGAGCGGGCGGCCTGTCCCCTTCCCGCGGACACTGTACAGAGCCCAGCTGGTGAGCGTGTCGGGGGTCTCTGGTGTCTCCCGGGAAGAGAACGTGGAGACGCGTCCCTGTGGGTGTCGCTGAAACCAGGGCTCCGCCTTCTCACAGTGCCTCCCACGACAGCGGAGCGGTGACGTCGGGCCAGAGGTACCTGCTGAAGTGGAGCGTCCCCCTCGGGCAGGCAGAGGTGGTCGAGTACGGCGGCGGCGAGGGCACGGCAGAGGGCGGCCGCTGTCCCTCGGGCCCTGCGCCCGAGAGCCTGCTGGCAGCTGGTGCCAGAGCCCCGTGAGTGACGCTTCCGGGGCTGAGGCAGGAGGCATGGGTGGCGCGGTCCTTACGGGGACGAGTGGGGAGCGTGGACACATGCCAGCCGGTGGCTAATCTCTGAGCGGTCCCCTTTCGGAGTTGGGAATGGGGGCCTGCCCTTGGGATGTCATCAGTCTTTCCAGTCCCCATCCTGAACTGTGCCCCCTACCCCCAGAAGCTGGGATGGGGCCCTGCTCTCTGCAGAGGGCGTGTCGTGTGGCTGCAGAGAGAGTCCCAGCGGGCGTCGGCTGGGCTGTGGGCTCAGCTCTCTGCCCCGTGTCTTTCTGTCTCCATGGAGGTCATGCCTGCCTGTGCCCCTCACAGAGCGGTGCTCAGCAGTCCTGCACACAGTGACTGTTAGGGAAAAGGTCTGCGGACCCTAGAATGCGAACTTGGTGTCATAGTCGGAGTCATTACTTTCATCTTCTGCTTTTTTTTTAGTCCAAGTTAAAACCTGACTAACTTGTACTCACTCACTGGCCTCAGCCCCTGAAATGTGGAGTATTTACAGTACAGTGAAGGGGAACTTCCCATAAATTGTTTTGAAAGGTGTAGCTTTTCCGAGTGAGCACGCACGTTCACTTGGGTCTGGGGGACAGGAAACAGGGCCTGCTGGGTCCCAGCTGACGTGGGGTCTGCTCACTGCTTCTTCGCCTGATGCTAACAGTCACACATCTTGTGACCTGCTTGAGGAGGAAGCTCTGTGAGCACGTGCTGTTAGACTCCTGAATTGCTGATGAAAGCTCATGCTGCTGTTTAAACAGTGTGCATACCATCTCAAGTAATAACCAGAATACCAGTAATAACCAGTAATAACTTTATCGCAGGTTTTCCTAAGGAGGGACGAGCTGAGGAGTAAGGGGGAGCGAAGGAGAAATAGTCTCCGAATTGACTTGATTACTAACATTTTCACTTAATAAAGAGCAACATGAAGATGTGAAAGTTCTTAAAAATTTAGCTAAATGACTTGGAAGGATAGCAGATCCTATTACGTCTTGTTTTTGTGAACAAAAACAATGTTTCTGTGCCTATTACCATGGAAGCAAGCCCAAGATGTATTTTTGATCACGATCACCTCATTGTGTTAGATCTCCAGGGATGCCTTCGATCCATGGAATAGATGCTGTTTTCCTGGGAACACTGCGTTCTCTTGTTCATCTTCTAATTTATGGTTCATGTTGAGCCAGCTTAGAATAGGAGTCAAGTCAGCAGGTTAAAAAGCAAAACACAGGATGACTTGATTTTTAAAGTATGACACGCAAGAAAAACCCAGATTGGTTTACTGCTGCACTTGAGCCCTCGGTGATACCAGGAGCTTCCCACCTGCCCCAGCAGATCAGGTAAACAGTTCTCACTCTCCATCAGGAGACAGTGCGTCACTCTGCAGAGAACACCTTTGCTTTCATTCTGAGTTTAGGGTTGTCTAGCTGTTCAGCTCTGGCCTTACAAGGGCAGTACTGGCAAGTCTTTAATAGGACCGAGACCACTCACTGGTCCCCAGGTAGACCCCGGGACCGAGATATTGCCATGGAGATGGGTCCCTAGATCTATCCCCAACCAATGGGCCTCTTCCTCTCACGGTTTCAATTACACACATGGTTGGACGCTGGAGAACAAAGCCTAAGGAAAACACGATCGTTGCTGATAAGGTAGGAAAATATCTCCTGTTGGAACAGAGGCGAGCAGGGTGACCCTGACTGCTGATGCTGAGGAAATGCTGGCCTCTTGGGGAGAAAAGTTAGCCCGCGTGTCCCCAGCCGGCCCGTGTCACGTGCGGGTGGTGACGGGCCGGCCTCTGACTGCAGGAGAAAGGTTAGCCCATGTATCCCCAGCCGGCCCGTGTCATGCGTGGGTGGTAACAGCCAGCCTCTGACTGCCGTTTCCGGGTGGCGAGACTCCGGGTGGGGAGACTCCAGGTGGGGGGCAGGCATGGTCTCAGCCCAGGTGTCCCAGGGACAGGCACTTTGCAGAGCCACCACCCATTTAATAGTCTCGGTTCTGTGTTAGATGTGCTACTTTTTAAAGCATTTATTAATTTTAAAAATTATGGTACTCTCACATAGTACAGTTCACCCATTTTAAGTGCACAGTGAACAGACGGTGGGGGCCAGGGTATGCCGGATGCTGAGCCTGGAATGGGGGGCTATGCTGACTTGGGGTCCTCTGCACACAGATGTGGTCAGCACTGTGGGCCCAGATGTTCACCTGGGATTAGAACCTCTGTGGTTTCCCCAGCTATGGAGTGGGTCTGATTTCTAGCTCTGAGCTGTGAAAGGTGAGCGGGGGAGTAAATGGTCTTTAAAAGACCTTCTCGGTCATAACTCCCGTCTGCTAATTCTGCAAGTGTGGGCCGACGAAACCCAGGTCAGGGCCCTCTGGGGCTTTTCCCAGCTCCGGGACAGAGCATGATGCTGTCCGGCGCTTACGGAGATGCTGAAAATGGTCCAGGTGTTTGTCCCACGGCAGTGGTGATGAGGGATTTGTCCAGGTTCACCCTGGAGGGAGGGCAGGTCCTGTGGGGGCGGACAGTGAATTGCCCACGTGGACAGGGTCCGCCCCTGGACCGCGGCGCCAGGCTGAGCGCTGGGGCCCCTCCGGCGGGTCTGGGCAGCTGGGAGCCTCCTGTCCGTGAGCCGCTCACGGGCCAGCCTGCCTCAGTCGTGCCGGGAGTTTTCACAGAACAGCTGCAGCGCCCTCGCTGATGCTTCTCCTGATGCTCCCGTGTTTCTCATCCCAACCTATTTTGAGAAGCTGACTTAGAAACCCTGCTCCCCGATGTTCACATGACTGTTGTGCTGTTTGAATGACTCTTTTCTGAAGTTCAGCGCTGCAGGCTGGGCTGCTGTCGAGTGGTGGGGACAGCGTAGGCCTCCCCTGCCTGGCAACTGCAGCTGTGGGAGGAGGGCCCCGCAGAGCCGGGATGGAAGGCGCCTCCGCCCCACACCCTGCCTGTCCTTGGGGGGTGCCATGTGAGGCCTCAAGCTTTCCACTAGGCATAGAGCCTTGCAAGCCAGAGGCCCTCGACTGGTTTAAGTTCAGGAACTTATTTTGCAAAATTCTGTGCCCACCACGTCTTAGTTTAACTCTGCTTCATGCTATCGCAGGAGGCGGGTTTATGAGGAAATAAATTTCCCTTATGGCAAAAATAAGGTGACACTGGATTCTTCATTTAGGATTCTCATAACCTCAGTTCAGTTTCTACAGGTGGCCCTTAGACCACCCTCAGTTTGCAAGAAATTGTGCCAGGTGGGCACTGCGGTGGGTGTTGAGGGGCTGTGCCCACAACATAGGCGCTTGGGGCCCTTCGGGGCAGGGAGTGAGCTGTCAGACCCTCAGAGACATGTACACAAGATGAGGAAGGCGTTGCCACCTGGCCACTGGCCTGTCCTGAGGACAGGTTCCTGAAGCCTTTAGCAGGCGGGAGCAGCTGTGCGAATTCTGATTCGTGTCATTTTGGGAAAATCACTCCCATTGATTTCTATGTAGTTACTTAATGCTCACAATTGGCAGTGAAAACTAGAGGCACGGCTGGGCCTCTGTCCCAAGGGGAGATGCGCGCTCGGGCTTGGGCATGGCCACAGCTGTGGGCAGAGCGGCTGTGCGGGACACCGGCAGCCACTTGCGGTGCCTCCCCTGTCTGGGAGGCGGGCACAGACCAGGGAGACCTGCGGTGGATCGGGGTGACGTGCACGTCAGGAGCCAGGGGCGCCCCCGCCATCCCTGCTGGCCTCTGTCTGTGGCCTCCTTGTTGCCCGGTTCCCCCCGCCTGGAGAGCCCCGGTCCTGGAGGCCCCCGGCACCGGGTGTGTGCTGGCTGCCTGGGGTGACGCAGGGCCCTTGGGCACAGAGCTCTGCCAGCCGTGTCTGCCGAGCCCCAGCCCGCGCCCCTGGGGGGTCTCTGGGCACAGTTGCTGTGTCCTTGACCACACGGACTCCACTTGGCTTTCCAACCCTGAGATTTCAAGCCTGTCGTGGTTTCCATGGAGACAGGTTTGGTGAGAAGCCGTCTGCTTCCCAGGAGCCATGAGGTCTGGGTGGGGCCATGCTGATCGGTGTTGCCCCATCCAGGTGATTTCCTGCTTTGCGAGGATGCTTCTGTGGTTCTGACCCATCACCATCCAGCACTGGGTGCAGGGAACTTTGTGCTGTTAGAGCTTTTCTGGAAAGTCTCAGATTACTTCAAAATGAAAGGTCAGGAACGGAAAAGCATCTCCTTACCTAGAAACATTCGCCTTTAAAACATTCTGGGTGCGCTAGACTCTGTTCTCGAGCCTCCTTCCTCGAGCCCTGGCGGGAGCACGCTGAGGCTGTGCGCTGTAGTTTCCCGAGGGTTGTTCGGCTGCGCCGAGTCTCAGCTGCCACACTTGGGGTCTTCCGCTGCAGCCTGCGGGCTCTAGCTCCCCGACCAGGGGTGGAGCCTGGGCCCTGCCTTCAGAGCCACTGGAGCACCAGGGCAGTCCTCAGCGCACGCCTCTTGCCGCCCGTGTTGCAGACCGCGTCTACGTGGGGCCAGGGCAGCTGTATCAAGACCTGCAGAACTTGCTGCATGACCTCAGCGTCATCGGTCACATCACTCAGCTGGTTGGAAACCTCAAAGGAAACTACCAGGTGACGGCCGAATCTTGGGTTTAAATTCTGTTTTAGTTTCTAAACCATCGTCAGAAGGGAGGACTGGAGTTACTCCAAGCCTTGATCGGACTGTCTGTGTCTCCCATTTCTGAGGAGCTGAAGCCTTCCGGTGTAACTGTCTTCACCTTCAGGCTTGACTCGAGCCTCAGTTTTCTTAGAAACGTCCTGGCACCATGGGACCCTCCTCCCAAAGGAACCTTTTTCCTGACGTGAGAAGTGTCCCTGGTCTCCCTGGGTCTTTCATGCGACGGCATCACTTTTTTTCCTCTCCCTCAGTTCGGTGCTGTCTTCCTAACACAAGCGTCTGTGCGTTGTGTGTCTCCTCCTAGAACCTGAACCCCTTGGTGGCCCAGGACTGGATGTCTGGCTTACAGAGGCTGATTCTGAAGAAGGAAGAAGAGATCCGAGCGGCCGACTGCTGCCGGGTGCAGCTGCAGCTCCCGGGGAAGCAGGACAAGTTAGTGGGCCTCAGCAAGGGGCCTGTGAGCTCGGTCCTCTGTCTCAACCTGCTCGTCTTCACGGTTCGGGACCGTATGCTACAGACAGGCCCCGGGACTGGGTTTCACACGTTGGAGCCCACTTGCGGGTGAACGGCCTTCCCTTCTCCCTGCAGGTCCGGCCGGCCGACTTTCTTCACCGCCGTGTTCAACACCTTCACTCCTGCCATCAAGGAGTCCTGGATCAACAGCCTGCAGATGGCCAAGCTCGCCCTGGGTAAGACAGGCTGAGGCCAGCTGATGAAACGAGGGGGTGGCATGCGTTCCTCTCTTATGATGGGTGCACGCCCGGGAGGGTAAGACCGCGGCTGGGAAGGAAGCTTGAGAAGGGGTTCGTCCGGTCACCCGCAAGAACGTCCTCACCTCTGTCCGTTCTCCCCGGCGGCTGCAGAGGAGGAGAACCACCTGGGTTGGTTTTGCGTGGAGGGCGACGGGAACCAGATCAGGAAGGAGAGACACCCGCTCCTTCTGGGACACATGCCCGTGACGGTGGCCAAGCAGCAGGAGTTCAAGGTGGGGCCCGGGCAGCCTTGGGCGCGGCCTCTGGGCTGGCTGTGTAGAGATCCTGCAGGACTGGGGTGCTTCAGGCCAGAGCCTGCTCATCTCAGCCGCTGCCCGCCCTCCTCCCAGGCCCCTCGCCCGGCAGCTGGGCTCCCACGTGGGTCACAGTTGGGGGCCCTCTGCCCGGCCGGGGTATGGGGCCCACTCTTCACTGCAGCAAACCCCCCTCTCCAGGTGGCCTGGTAGTGGTGTGCCTGTGCTGTGCACTCAGGCAGGATGACCAGCGACTGCTGTGACCGCTGAGACACGCGGGTGCATCTTTCTTTAAGAGACATGTTACTATTTCCCATGTGGTCTCTGGCTGACACTCAGACCTGGACCTCCCTCGGTTTATGGGGACCCCTGCGGTGGCAGAGCCCGCTCCCTAGGAGGGGCACGGGCCTGTTGATGTGGCTTGCCCTGCAGGGATGCAGCCACCGGGCACACTGAGGCGTCCGCTTCTAAAAACGAAGTCTCTGCATCTCGTACCTCCGTCTTTTCTTCTCTTGGTCTTTGTCGTTTCCGTGGCTTATGTCAGACACTGTTATCTGTAAAAAGACTTGCCTTCCAGCCTCCTCTGTGTCCCGTTTTAAATTCGGGTCTTTGATTTTATTCCCCTTTAGATTGAATGTGCTGTTTATAATCCTGAGCCATACCTGAATAATGAGAATCAGTCAGACTCATTTTCCGTGGCTCACGGTTTCCTGTGGGTAAGACGCTTTTGTTTGTTTTTAATTCAGGTTCGTGAAGAATCCATATCCACAGTTAATGAGATGAAAAAATGACAGGGCTGTCCCGTAGATTGCTGTGACTGGTCAGTGTGCTGTAGACATGGAAGTCCCTGATGGGAAAAGGACAATCCTAGAGTGAAATGTTTCTCTTTTTTCTTTTCAAATAAAACTTTTCCTGATTAATTTCAGTCCAAAGACAACTAACTTAAATAATAGAAGTATTTAAATGTTTTTTTTTTCCTTTCAACTGGGGCGGTTCTTGCCCCTTTTCTCCTCTTTTTATAACCTTGTTTTCTTAGGTAAGGCCTGGTTTAAGATTGATTCTAGTCCGTATTTCCAGACTTTGAATTACATATTGATGGGCCTCTACTATGGTGCTAGGTATTCAGGTTTTAAAGGATATGAATGTGACTTTTACAAGAGCAAAACTGTTCTCACGTTACTTAAGTAAAGGAAAAAGTTACCTAATTGAACACAGAGGGTGGCAGAGGGAGCATACGTGGAAGGTCATTCCACGCTGTCGGGAGCTGGTTCCCACTCCAGAGCTGGGTCTCGCTGTGGCCGTGGGGGCCAGCTGTGCAGGCACCGTGGGAGCCCCTCGCTCACTTCTCCCCCTGATCCCCAGATCGGGAGCTGTACCAGTCAAATGGGCCAGATCGCCATCGTCTCCTTCCACAACTCGAGCCCCAAGGTCATCGAGTGCTTCAACGTGGAGTCCCGCGTGCTGTGCATGGTGTATGTGCCCGCCGAGGACAGGCCCCGCGAGCCCGAGGGCGGGGGGCCGGGTGCTGGGCGTGCCCACCATCTGCCTGGGGACAGAGGAGGGCAGGTGAGCGCCTCCCCGGCCCTAGGCCTTACCACTGCCCCCCCTGGTGGCTCTGCTGGGGTCTGTGTGGTGAGAGTGGAGTAGGCTGGGACTGGAACTCTGAAGGAGCCCCTGTGTGGGATGTTCCCGGGGAACCCCAGGGGTGGCCGCACCTGACAGGGAGAGTTCTAGTTCCTGGTGCCCTTTACCGCGGACGCACTTCCTGCTGATTACACTTCTAAGTGCACATCACTCTTAGACTTCAGGATGAAACGGCTGAGCTCTGTGTTAACCTCACACTGAGCATCATTCAGAGTTTAAAGGGAAGTTGCATTGACTTTCCTAGTGTGAAGTCCCTAGATCTGTAGGAAGAACTAGGCTTAAAAAGAACCCAGAACTTGTCTTTTAAAGAGAGAAGAGAGAGATCAGAGGGTCAGCAGCCTTTTCAGGGCAACCAGGTGTTTGCAGAAGGAGCAGGTGGTGGGGAAGGGGGCGGGCTGGAGTGGACAGGGTTCTCCTGCTCGATGGTCACGCCCTTCCGTGTGAGCAAGCGCCCACCGGGTGATGTGTCTCTCAGCATCTCCATCTACAAGAGCAGCCAAGGCTGCAAGAAGGTGAGGCTGCAGCACTTCTTCACCCCGGAGAAGTCCACGGTCATGAGCCTGGCCTGCACAGCCCAGAGCCTGTACGCCCGGCCTGGTCAATGGTGCTGTGGCCGTCACGCCAGAGCGGACGGTGAGTGTCCCGGGGTGCGCCTGCACAGAGGTGTTACTGCCACATCTGGGGTGGGGGGTTCACTCCGGGCCGAGCAGCAGTCCCATCAGTACCTGCCACCCCCTATCCTGAGGCTCCTGTGACTCAGTCAGTCCTGAAGGAAGGACGTGGACAGAGGCCGGCTGCCCGGCACAGCGCCAGCTGTTGGGTTAGGGTTAGGTCGCTCAGCACAGTGCCAGCTGTTGGGTTAGGGTTAGGGTTAGGCCACCCAGCACAGTGCCAGCTGTTGGGTTAGGGTTAGGCTGCCCGGCACAGCACCAGGTGTTGGGTTAGGGATAGGTTGCTCAGCACAGCGCCAGCGGTTGGGTTAGGAGGTTAGGCCGCCCGGCACAGTGCCAGCTGTTGCACACACTTCACTGTGTCCCAGAGCAAAAGCCCGTGGCCCCAGGCAGGGGCGGGTTAAGGCCTGTGCTAAACTCCTGCAGAGGATGAAGGGCGCAGCAGGATCTGGGCCCCTCAGGGAGATTTCACGCTGCAGCAGACCCATCCTTTCGCTCCCGCTTGGTGTAATTTCATGTTTAAATACACATTTATTTAGAATCACACGAGTGTTTATCATGGGATTCTCTCTGCTTCTCTTCTCTGGGACCTTTGTTCAGCATTACTCACTCAAGTTGTTTTTTCTGCTGCTCCAGTAGAGTTTAAATTTCATGGGAACTATTGACTATTTGCAAGTTTGAAATGACTATGATATATTTGGTCTCCAACTTGATTTGGGGTGTCTATGTCCATTTCTTCCAGTGTTACAAATTCATTCAGGCTTTATTTTTGTTTACTGGGTGAACTTAAACCTAACCCCCACCAAAGTTTACTGAGATATGACTGACATATAACACTGTGTAAGTTTGAGGTACACCATGTCTTGACTTGACACACATACATGTTACAAAGTGGTCACCACCACCTGCTAGCTCTCACCCCCATCACATCCCGTGCTAGCCATTGCTCTTTTGTTCTGAGAACATTTAAGGTCCTTTCTCTTAATAGGTTTCAAGTATGTTGTTAACTGTAACCATGATGCTGTGGATTAGATCCTCAGAACTTTTCTTTTTATCACTGAAGTCTGTGCCCTTTGGCCATCATCTCCCTGTCTCCGCCACCCCCAGCCCCTGGCAACCACCCTTTGCTCTGTTTCTATGAGTTTGGCTCTTTTAGATTTCACATGTAAGTGAGGCCATAACAGTGTTTCCTCTTCTCTGACCCATTTCACTTAGCATCGAGTCCTGCTGGTCCATCCATGCTCTCACAAGTGGCAAGATTTCATTCTTCCTTATGGCTGAGTAATATTCCATTGTGTGTATACATATCACGTTTTCCGTATCTGTTCATCCATCAGCAACTTAGGTTGCTTCTGTGTCTTGGCTGTTGTAAATAATGCTGCAGTGAACACTGAAGAGTGTGTTATCATTTCAGAGTGGTGTTTCCGTTCTGTGTGGATTGATACGTGCCCAGCAGTGGCGCTGCTGGAGCGTGCGGTAGTTCTTTACAGCTTTCTGAGGAACCTCCATACTGTTCTCCAACGGTGGCTGCACCAGCTTACATTCCCAGCAGCAGTGCACAAGGCTTGTCTTTCCTCTGCATCCTCAGCAGTGCTTGTTATTTCTTGTCTTTTTGGTGATGGCCATTCTGATAGGTGTGAAGTGGTATATCTCACTGCAGGTTTGGCTTACATTTCCCTGATGATGAGTGATGCTGAGCATCTTTTTATGTACCTGTTAGCCATCTGTGTGTTGTCTTTGAAGAAATGTCAGTTTGAGAAACGAATTTGAATGAAATTGAAAGAAATATTTTCTTTTAAGATGGATCCTGGAATTCCGAGCCTCAAACGGTGATTAAGTTAGGTGTCCTCCCAGTTCGAAGTCTGCTCTTGATGGAAGACACGCTCTGGGCGGCGTCTGGAGGTCAAGTTTCCATCATCAGTGTGGAGACTCTTGCCGTGGAGGTAAGTTGTTTTAAGTGGCGACGCCGTGTGGGAAAGATGCTGTGCACCAGTGCACTGACTTGCAGGCTTGGCTGAGGTGCGCCCCCGCCTGTAGAAAGCTCAGGCAGCGTCTTGCCTGCGGCCACTGCGGTAAAGGGAGAGCCCTCCTAGTTTGGCATGGGAAGAAGGATTAACTTGAGGATCCCACAGCCCTTTTCCAGCCACACTCATGGGATAATTGTGCATTGCGTGTCTGCTGATTAGTATTAATGCTACTTTAAAAATGTGTTCAGTAGGAACATAGTGGGAAGTCTTCAGGGACATATGGAAGCTTAGTGTTTGATTAAAGAGCTCTTTCTCATCAGTGCAGTAACCAGATTTATTCAGTAGAGATGACAGCTGTTGGAGAAATCAGAGCTGGGTCTCAGACCCTGACTCTTTACCGTGGAGGCATTGTGGATGGAGGGACGGGAGAGCCCAAACAAAGCCACAGACACGAGGTGCAGACAGTGGGGAGTGCTGGCCATTGGACCACAAGCCGCTCCTCCGTGTTTCTGACGTGACCTCCCGGGGCCTGCAGGACAGAGCCTCCTCGGGTGACAAAGGGTCAGCGCTCAGCAGGAGAGGCGACGGGGCTGACGGCAAGAGCGGAGGCAGGAGAGAAACCTGGCTTTGCCCAGTTATTTCCTGTTTGTTTTCCATTTGGCTGTGCCGCACAGCTTGCAGGATTGTGGTTCCGCTACCAGGGACTGGACCCAGGGTCCTGGCAGTGAAGGCGCTGGGTCCCCACCATTGGGCCTCCAGGGGAATCCCTGCTCAGTGTTTGTGTAGTGACTTGTTTCTGCTTCTATGCATCTGCTCCTTCTCACTTCATGTACCTCAGGGTAGTAAGACACCCTCCGTGGAGCGTGAAGACGTCACTGACCACAGCGCCTGCACAGGAGACTCAGTAGCATGGAAACCTCTTGCTGGAACCACGTTTCCCCACTGTACACCTCAGCAGCATCACCTTATCAGTCAGCTAGTGAGAGTCAGAGTCCACATCCCAGCTCAGCCCCACACTGCATGGTGGTCGTATTTCAATTTTTTTTCACACAGAAGGAATAATAATATAAGAACCTTTCATTAGAAGAGGGGGTCCCCAACCTCCAGGGTCTAGTGCCTGCTGACCTGAGGTGGAGCTGATATGATGACAGAAGTAGCAAGCACAGTAAACGTGATGCGCTTGTCTCATTCCAAAGCTATTCCCCCCTCCACCCTTGGAAAAATTGTCTTCCGTGAAATCGCTCCTGGTGCCAACAATGCTGGGGACTGCTGCTTTGGGACATTTCTCCAAAACCAGTGCGTTAGTTTTGTCAGAACTTCATACCAAAAGCCAGAAAGGTGGTTTCTGTAGCCACCACCAGGGCGATTCCAGGCTAACGTAACAGTGCGACCTTATAATCATCAGAATATATTCCATTCAAAAATTCCAAAGAGTGTGTATGCTGTAAATCTTGGATACTCAGAAATAGTATATTTGGACTTAAGTAAGAGCCTCCTTTCTGTGCATTTTTAGTACCAAAATGAGTAGATGTATTTATATATAGAGAAGCTGTTATTAAAAAAATGTAACTTGTCCCGTGGTTCCAGTCGTGCAGGGAGACCACAGTGGGCTGTTGGTGTAGCTCTAGCTCTAGAGATCTGAATCACGGTGGTCTCCACCCTCTTGGTGGGGGTGGGGGGTGTAGGGTAAATGTGGGCAGCTGCTGCTGGGAGAGTTCCCCGGAAGTGCCGTGGGCAGTCACGGCGTGCTGCCGTGATGGTCACGAGGCTGCACTCTTTCTGGGTTGGGTCAAGCAGGAGGTGAGGTACCATGTACATTCGGAAGGAAGGGGTGTTTGAGGTTCAGCGGCAGACAAGTGTGCTTGCAGTGACCTCTGCTCGGCGGCGGTTGGCCCGGTTCCAGGTGGTGGCGGGGCTGCAGGGCTAGCTCAGTGTCATGGTGCTCCCGTGGGCGGGCTGTGTGCCCAGCGCTGCGGGAATGGAACTCCCCCGCCTACCCGCCACCGGGTCAGGGAGAGCAGACAGGGAACCATGAATGCTCAGTGCGTGAAATGGACCTGCGTTGCCTGGTTTTGGGGGTCAGGCTTCTTCCTCCTTCCCAGCTACAAAAGCCCCCCTTCTGGGACTCATTTCATGCCTTTTAGGAAAGGTCGAGCTTCGGGAACACTGCTGCAGCTCGGAAGGTAGCCTGACATTTGGGAGGAGGCGGAACGTTCCGGGCTCTGCGGATGCTGACCACGCAGCTTTGTGTCTGGGAGAGGCGGTTTAATTTCAGTCTCAGTTTCCTTACTGGAGCTGTTTCCATTAAGGCCTGTTCTTCCTTACTCCTGATTGTCTGCAGTGTGCAGTGCTCCTGACTGCAGACAGGCAGACAGAAGGAAAGAAGGACAAAAAGCTTTCCTTCTACCTCCACCCCCCGATGCTGGAGGGGAAAATGGGAAGAATGAAACGGAAACGTTATTAAGGTAGCAGAGTGTTTTCTGAGTTGATGCGTCTCTTCCGAGTTAATTCCTGTCACTCTGTAGAAGGACAGAACGCAGGGCACAGTGGGGACGGTGCTGAGCCCACGGGTGGGCCAGTTTGAGACACCCACTCAGGGTCGGGACCCTGCCCCCTCCAGAGGCCTCTGGAGTCTGGAGCCTCACGATCTCATGGTAGAAGGGGACTCAGGTGCCCTGTTGCCCACACTTCCCCGTTTTCAAACAGAAGACCAGGCCTCTGAGACAGCGGGAGGCAAGCTGAGCGTCCTGAGATGAGCTCTTACTCACAGTGCTGTCACGCAGGGAGCCGTGTCCTGCGCCCACTGCGTGCAGAGCGCCAGCACATGGGGAGAACTCACGGGCGGGCCACGGTGCCCGGGGTGGGTGAGGGCGACGCTGGCTGCTAGCCCTGGGGGGCTTGTCTGGGTGAGGACAGCTTTGGGTCTGCCAGGCCCCAGGTCCTGTCTCCAAGATGCCAGCTGTCAGGCACTGCACCAGGCAGGGGCCCTCTGCACAGGGACCTGACCCCCAAAGCGGCCCTGTCTGGGGGATGGGGCAGGCTTCCCCAGAAGGAAGGACGCACAGTGTCCTAGGGCAGGGCTGATGGGTGCCACGATGTGAGCAGGCGGTTCTGGGCCCCTATGGCCCAGAAACGGGCCGAGCGTGGGAATGGGGGCCTGAGAGGCACAGGCTGGGCCGGGGCGCGGAGGCCTCGCCTGGGTTGGGGGCTGTCAGCCTCCTGGCCCGTGTAGGGCTTGGGGGCACGGCCTGCCTGGGCAGAGCTTCCGAGGCGGAGGCTGCGGCCAGGAGGCGGTGCGCTGGGCTGTTTCCAGAACCAGCTGCGGCATTACCCTGAGCCCCGTGCTGTGCCTCGGAGGCGGTGGGCGGGCAGGGATTTAAACCTGGACCAGATGTGAGGAAATCTGTCTTCTGGGAGGATTTTCTGCGACGCGTTGAGGGGAGGGGGGGTGAGGTTGGCTGCAGAAGACGTACTGAGAACGTAACCACAGAGCTCCGTGGGAAAGTTCCCGTGCCTGCGGGTGGAGGGCAACGGGGCGGGGACTGAGGCCCTTCTGGAAGGAACGCGGCGTTGGTGGGCGCGGGGCCCTAGGGGGCACCAGGACTGACCAGTGAGTTCCTCCTGGGAGATGCGTGACCGTAGGGCCCGCAGGACGGTGGTCCCGGAGAAGCAGCGGGCCTGCCCCGGGCGGGGGCGGGGCGGGGGCGGGACCAACGCCTCCCGAGACGGCGGCCTCCAGGCTCCCTGCAGAAGCCTCAGCGCTGAACTGGAGACAGTCGGCCGCCAGAGGGCCGCCGGCACGGCCCCGCGGGGCCCTGTTCCTCTCTGTGGGGCCCCTGGCCCTGCCTGCCGGGGTGGTCCCGCTGTCCTGAGCTCTCCTTGGAGGTGATCGGACACGGGAGATCAGTGTTCACACGCGGGCGTCACGCCGGCCGCCCACCCTCTCGGCGGTGCACGGGGCGTGGGGTGACACTGGGCGCCCGCTTCCTGCAGCCCCGTCTGCACAGTGGGCTTCCCGAAGGGTCTGCGCCGGTTCACAGAAGAGGGGGGGAACCGCTGTGTCTGTCACGTGACGGCGTGGGAGGGGCAGCCCTGCCCCTCCACAGGCTGCCAACAGAGTGGAAAGCCGACCCTCGGGAAGCAGGACGTACTGACAGACCAGTCGCGGACCTGCCAAGGATGTACAGCAAGCGGCTCACGTGATTGACGGCTCGGCAGTCGGAGCAGGAATAGCCCAGTTCAGAAATGGACCGAGGCTCTGCACGGACCATTCCACAGGGGAAGATACCCAGTTGGCCCGCGCACGCAGGGAAGGGCGCACAACATCGTTAGTCCTCAGGGAAACGCAGACGGAAACGCCCGCCGAGACCCCGTGTCACCCCCACGGAGACAGCATGGCAGCGGAGAAGCACTGGCGCGCCGCAGACGGCGTGCGGGAGCCGAGCCCGAGCTGCTGCTGGAGCGCAGGCGTCCTTCCCCAGAAGGCGGACCGTGGGGTTCCGCGTGCGCTCGGGAGTGCCTCTCCCTGAGGACTCGGGCGCCTTCCTGAGAGCGACGCCAGCCCAGCCCGCTGACACGTTTAAATTGCACGTGCGATTATCGATTATCGGGAGACTCTGTGGGAGGCGCACATACACGTGGCTGGGGCCTGCCCTTGGAGGGAACGCGGCTGTGGCTCCTGTGGCGATGGAACTGCGTGCTCCAGCTGCCGCGCGCCGCGGCTCCGGAATCTCGGTGGTGCTGGAGTTCTGACTTAGGGATAACCCCCAGCCATTCCTCCCCAAGCTCTCCAGCTCCTGTGCAGGAGCCTCAGAAGCCCCCAAGCCGCTCGGAGCCGCCTTCATTTAAGACAGGGTGTGTTGCCTGGGGACCGGAATCCCCATGCAACTGAAAGCACACTTCGCAGGTCCGCCTCCCCGTCCTGCTTGGGCGTGCCCAGCAGTGTGGGTGTGGCGGGGAGGTTTGCCAGCCGACCCTTGCCGTGTGCCTTCGAGGACGGTGCGCGGCCCTGTTCTCAGTGCTTGAGGAGCAGCCCGAGGACAGGGGTGAGCCTGCCGTCTAGCCTTAGGGGGTCCTCAGTGACCTCTCTCCAGGGCAGGGAGTGGGGTGGGATTGTGAGCCACTCTGGACTAAGAGGGCTTCTGTGGGCGTGCTGTTCCTTCTCCTGGAGTCGCCAGGCTTCACCCCACCTGCCCCCTGGTCCTTGGCAGTGACCGCAGCTGCCCAGCACCAGCTGTCCACTGTGGGAACAGGGTGCAGGGGTCTTCCTGGGGTTCTCCCAGAACAGGGCAGTCAGGATGGAGGTGGGGGCATGCTCAGCCCAGAGGCTTGGGGGACCCGGTCAGACGGAGCAGCAGCAGGTGGGCATGCAGGGACCAGAGAGGGGACATGGAGGGGGACCGAGACCGGGTGAGCATCCCACTGCCTCCCGGGTCTCCTCACGGGCAGTGCGGCCCCTCGCTCCCTCAGGTTGGGGGGCTGATGGGTCCACAGGCGTCCAGGGCGTGCTGCTCAGCACTCCTGGGTCTGGGGTGACATGCCCTCGTGGCAGGTGGTTGATGGGAGGTGAGGTCTGGGGCGCCAGCTGGACACTGCACACGGATGGGGGATGACAGGCCGCTCGAGACTCAGCGCACAGCACCCGATGCCACACCGTGTCTGTTACCTTGTCTCTGCAGGGCCAGCTGGAGGCCCACCAGGAGGAGGGCATGGTGGTCTCACACATGGCCATTGCCGGCGTGGGCATCTGGGTCGCCTTCACCTCGGGGTCCACGCTCCGCCTGTTCCACACGGAGACACTCAAGCACCTGCAGGATGTCAACATCGCCACCCCCGTCCACCACATGCTGCCAGGTGGGGCCTTCCCCAGGGCTGGGGCGCAGGGCTCAGCAGGGTGCCCTCCTCAGAGCTAGAGCCAGGGGTCGCGGACCGTTCCTTGTGGTCAGCAGGCTCTGGGGTTGCGGGGGGCAGGACCTGAAGTGGAGGAGCAGAGGATGGGGGGAGACCAGCTGGAGGGTGTGGGGGCTGGGGAGTCACAGGGCGGCCCTGGGTGGGGGGAGCAGGACCTGAAGTGGAGGAGCAGAGGATGGAGGGGAGACCAGCTGGAGGATGTGGGGGCTCTGAGGAGTCACAGGCACCCCCACTGGGCTCCACCAGCCCCAAGAGGGTGGGTGTTCCCACAGCGAGACTCAGAGCTTCCAGCATGCAGAGCGGGGGTGTGCGGGCCACGTGTGGGTGTAGGTATGTGGCTATTATGTATACACATGTGCTTGTCGTTTATCAGCATGTGGCCCATGTGTATGAGTGTGTATGTGCACGTAGTAGTGTGTTGCCTGGCACGTGTGCATGTCTCTGTGGGCCTTCTGGAAGCACGCTCACAGCTCAGGCGCATCCTGTCCTTCCCCACATTGGCCGCCTCTCCTGGCTGCTGGCAGAGCGAAGGCCGCCCTGCGCGGTGTGACCGGATCTGTGTAGGCCCCCAGGCGCCCGGCCCCCAGTCCCCAGGGGTCAGAGCCCAGGAGTCCCGTGGCCTGTGTGTGCTGGGCTGTGGGCGGGCCCCATCTCGCTCTCTCCCCCTCCCTGCCCCTGGCTAATGCCGTGTCTCACCCACCAGCGTGGCTCCTGCCGTCAGGCTCAGGACCCACATGGCCCTGCCCACTGTCACGGGCCTGCGCCTGCCCCCTGACCTGCTCCGCCTCTTGTGCTCCTGGCCTGGGTCCTTTCCTCCTGAGCTGTGGCCCGTCAGGGCGGAGTCTCTGGGTGGCATGGGCCCCGTGCCAGCATGACGTGTGAGACGTCCTCACCAGCTCAGCAGCACCCAGGGCTTTGTCCTCTGTCTGCCTCTTGTATCTTACTCTTGGATTTGGAGCCGCCAGGCGTGGCGGGCCGTGAGGAAGGTGGAAGTTAGAGCAGAACTCGGGCCGTAGCCTCACCAACGGCGGTGCCGGGATGTACAGACAGCTCTCTGCCGTGGGTCTGGTTCTCAGTACACCGGTGATCTGGGAGCAGGGAACCCCTCTTGCGTTTCTTCTTGAATCGTCTTGCTCTTGGGCCAGCGGTGCCCAGTGAGTGCCTCGTGGTGTCCTGCCTGACACTCAGGCCTTCAGTCTGTGCCCCGCGGGCCCATGGTATTGCGGGCTGCTGGGCTCCCATCACCCTGGACACCCGTGTGTGAGCCTCATTCTACAGCTGTGTTCCCGAGGCTGCCGAGTGGGCTTTGCTTTTATGCAGAAACGGCAGTAACACGTAACCTGTCTCTTTGTGCTCTCTCTCTCGGAATGTGCGATCCCAGTAGGTTCTAGAGATGAAGACTTTCCAGGCCAGGAGGAATAAGAGTTGGAAAAAATATGTACTGTAACTCAGCCTGTTTTTGTCACAGTGTTGATGACCTGTTTAGTTTATGGGGGCTTGGCCGGTGCCCCTGTGGGCCAGGTCTGCTCGATGAGCCACCTCTCTCCGTCCTCTCTGGAGCTCACTCTGAGCACCGCTAGTGCCACATGTTTGCCATAAACCGCATTGGATTCAGCAGACAGTGGATGATGGCGCCTTGGGTCAGCACACACGTTCGCAAGGGCAGCCGATCAGCCTTCCCAGCTCCGCTCTGGGGGTGGGGGTTCCGGCCAAGGTTCAGAGCGTGGCGTGTCCTCTGGGTCACGAGGGACACCAGGATGCAGCTGTTTCCTGCTATGTCCAGGGCAGCAGGGCAGGTGGAGCGTGCTGAGTGCACATCAGATCAGCCTTCGCAGGGCCCGAGCAGCGAACGCAGCGCCTTCCAGGGGCTGACGCCACCAAATGAAACAGCCACGTTTTCTATCTAATCAAAAAGTCGCTATAGCTTTTCTAAGTACCATCAATCACATCAGAAGGGGGAATTCAGCGACTTAAACCAGACTCAGGAGTGACTATTTATGAGCTAGGGAACAGACTGAGGTGTAGGCAGACATGCCGGTCCTAGGTGTTGCAAGACCCCCAGCCGCCCCCACAGGCACGGGTTCAGGATTCCTGGGAACTTTGTACACTAGCTTTTTAAAAACCACATGCCTGTGTTTAGAAGTAAAACGAGTTCTTCGGCTTCCATAGCTGTTTTTTTAGTTTGGTGGTGGTGGTTGCTGTAAAATTACTCATAAAGGGACCTCTGCAGACATGCTGACCTGCCTTTGGCTTTTGCATTTAGACCATTCATTTTCACACTGTTTATCTAAGGGGAACTTCAGGTCAATGCAGAGAAGCTGGAAATGACTCGTTTCTGGGGAACAGAAGGGTCCAGCTGTCCTTAAGTGTCCTCCTGGCTTCCCAGGAGCAGCCTGGACGGTGGTGCAGCGTGGAAGGGAGCCACTGGATGGCACCCGGCTGAGCTCCTGCTGGAGGTGCTGCTGCTGGGGTCAGGGTCGCGGAGGGGGTGGCCGTGGGGCAGGGAGTGAGCCCTCCCTGGGACTCCAGAGGCTCGTCTCAGTGTTTCCCAGAGCTGCCCAGACCTCAGGCCTCTCCTGTCCACAGACCTCTGTGCAGCGTTCAGTTGTGTCTCTTCCCTGAGAGGCTTGGGGTGGGCTGCCCTGGGAGCCCAACCCACAGTGGGGTCTCCTCTGTGCAGGTGGCCGCTGTCTGATGTGTGTGTGTGCATGTGTGTGCATGTGTGTGTGTGTGTGCGTGCGGCTCTGCCTGGAAGTAGATGGTCTCCCTGCACGGCTCTGGGGGATGCGCACGGCTCTGGGGGATGTGCTTGGCTCTGGAAGTGCCAGCCCAGCAGTACCCAGAGTGTTGTGCCCGGATTGTCCCTTGGCCGTGGCCGTGTGGTCCTGGCGCAGCCGGGATGTGCCCACCCTCGGAGTCTTCCTCATCTGGCTGCAGCATCGCAGAGTGAGCTTAGGGCTCTGGTGACACCTGCTGCCCAGGATATGTGGCTCGGGGGGCTCCAGTGTTTCTGGGAAGTTCCCAGGACCGCTGCCCCGGAGCCTGGGCTACGGGTACAAGCTCTCCTGTCCCTCCGTCCAGGGCACCAGCGGCTGTCTGTGACCAGCCTGCTCGTCTGCCACGGCCTGCTGATGGTGGGCACCAGCCTGGGCGTCGTGGTGGCCCTGCCCGTCCCGCGTCTGCAGGGAATCCCCAAGGTGACCGGTGAGTGCACGCTGTGCGCCTGCGCCTCTGGGTCCTCTTCCTGTCCTGGAGGCTCACTGAGCCCACGGGTCTGTGTCCAGCTATGTCTTCACTTAGTATGAATTATTTCAGTGGTTTCTTGCTCTTTTCCTCCCACCCTTCTTTCCTTCATTTCGTCCTGTAAAGACTGTGTTTATCAACTTGAATCATCAGGTCATGCTTTTATTTTCCTGTTTCAGTCATCAGTGGTCCAGGGAGACCCTCATCCTCAAAACATGTTTTCATGTTACCTCTTTCTCCACCTGTTAGTCTCTGCCTTGCTCTTTGCCTTTACTGAGTGAAGTAGATGGATGCTGGTATGCTCTGCAGCAGAAGAGACCAGCACCTGAGCAGGCTCGGTTGTGCTTTTGTGCAATGTTGGGAGGAGCTCCAAGGGGCACGGCCTTTTGGAAGGCACTTGGGTGTCAAGGACCTAAAAACTCTCTAGCGTCAGGAGTCAGGTTTCCCCTTCAGGAGCCTGTCTCGGGAAGCATCCAGATGGAGGAGCAAGGCGTGATACAGAAAGAGCGGGAAACCACCGGCAGGGCCAGCTCAGGGCTGAGTACGGAGGGAGCGCCAGCCCCAGCAGAGAGTGCTCGGAAGGGAATACGCTTCTAAACAGAAATTGGAAGGACACCCTGTGGTTTTCAGTTCAGTTCAGTCGCTCAGTCATGTCTGACTCTTTACGACCCCATGGACTGGGCATACCAGGCCTCCCTGTCCATCACCAACTCACAGAATTTACTCAAACTCATGTCCATCGAGTTGGTGATGCCATCCAACCATCTCGTCCTCTGTCATCCCCTTCTCCTCTTGCCTTCAGTCTTTCCCGTCATCAGGGTTTTTTCAAATGAGTCTGTTCTTCGCATCAGATGGCCAAAGTGTTGGAGTTTCAGCTTCAACATCAGTCCTTCCAATGAACATTCAGGACTTACCTCCTTTAGGATGGACTGGTTTAATCTTCTTGCAGTCCAAGGGACTCTCAAGAGTCTTTTCCCTAACACCACAATTCTAAAGCATCAGTTTTTCCGTGCTCAACTTTCTTTATAGTTCAATTCTCACATCCATACAGGACTACTAGAAAAACCATAGTTTTGACTAAACGGACCATTGTAGGCAAAATAATGTCTCTGCTTTTTAATATGCTGTCTAGATTGGTCATAACTTTTCTTCCAAGGAGTAAGCATCATTGAATTTCATGGCTGCAGTCACCATCTGCAGTGATTTTGGAGCCCCCAAAATAATCTATCACTCTTTCCTTTGTTTCCCCATCTATTTGCCATGAAGTGATGGAACTGTGCCGGGGTCCAGCCCCGGTGGATCCAGGGTGATTCGAAGGTAGGGACGGAGTAGGCGGCCTAGGAAAAACTTATTTAATTACAGATAGAGAGGGACTAAGATTTTAGCAGAGAAAAAGAGGCCAAATAACTTGGTTAACACAGGGTACCAATCACCACCTCACGAAGGCCGCAGGCGTCTTCCCACTCTCCCGAAGGAGAGGAGGCACTGAGGCCCCCTAGTCCGATCTTAGAAGCCCAGGCAGAATTAGTAGGCTTGGTGGGTCCTATGCACCAGCTGGGAATTCGGCCAGAAAATAGTAAGAGAGAGAGAAAGGGGCTGAATAACTTGGCTTACGTGGGGTACCAATAAAATTCCAGACTAGGAATTTGCACCATCTGAATGGCGGGCACCCACGCTCCAGATGGGAATTCAGCCAGAAAATTGGGGAGCAGAAAGGAACATGAGGGAATCAGTCTTTCCAGAACTGATCCGATTTCTTTATTCTTAGGTTTGCTTATATACCTTTTGTTACATATAGGGATGAATACAGAGTCACGAGGGGGTCAGCAGTCCTGACCTTATCAAAATCAGGTGCTTTACATAAAAAAATTCTTAGGGGTTTTACATCATCTTCAAGCCATTTCTGCCTGCTGACATTTACAACCCTTTCTTTCTGATAACCAGAAAACTTATTTTTTCCAAGGGTGTTTTTCCTTAAACCAAGCACCACCCTCCAAATAAAGTCGAATTCCTATAGGGTGAGGGTATAATGAGTTACAATCAAGAAAGGAATTTATTTAACCCAAGGTTAACATGATTAATCTTAAAGGTTAATACTTATTTCTCCTATATGCTTAAAGGTTAAGACTTATTTCTCCTGTAGGTTAATACTTGTTTCTCCTATATGCTTAAAGGTTAAGACTTATTTCTCCTATAGGTTAATACTTATTTCTCCTATATTCTTAGAGGTTAATACTTATTTCTCCTATGGGTTAATACTTATTTCTCCTATATGCTTAGAGATTAATACTTATTTCTCCTATGGGTTAATACTTATTTCTCCTACATGCTGGTTATATTCATTATAAGGGCAGGGAATATGGAGATTTTAGCAGCAAACATCAGTCCAGCAAATGAAAATCCTTTCACCAATGTTCCTCTTAAGATCTACTTAGTCTTAAGACAGTGACAAATTTACATTTTTACATAGCAAGGACACAGTGATTATAACAAAGTACAGTGATCTATTACAAGAGAGAAAATTCATTAACTCAAAAAGTCTAATATTGGGGTTAATACTTATTTCTCTAACGTCAAAAACTACTATATTTCCTTTTCTATATTCCAAATACATTGATTAATATATTCCCAGGTACCTAAAGGATATGGAGGCCTGGCGGCAATCATTGACTCAACAACAAGAAAAAGTCCTATGTTAATTAAGACTCTAAGAATACTCCAAAACTCTCTGTGCTGTTTATGGTTGAGAGGTAGTAAACCATCATGTGTCCATGATGGTAAACCATCAGAGAGGTTTAACCTGAGACACCCTTGTCCCACCTAGGGCAGGGAATTAGCAGCAATTATTGACACAACAAATGAAGAAACCTTTTATCAATATAATTCCCAACCAACCCACTATACTAAGAATTTCTAACTTTCCACAAGAATTTGCCTTTAGTAAGACAAAACATCTCATGCCTCTCAAGGTTGGAGGGCTGTTGTGGCCGGAGGAACCTATACAGGTAGGCTAGATAACCTTCAGAAGAGTCCCGTAAGTTGAAACACTCTAGTTACACTCAGGAATTTTTACTGCCTTGGAGCTACACGTTAACTCCTTCTCCAAGAGAAACGGTTATGGGGGAGAGCCCCCCCGTAGGTGAGAGTACAAGACAGACTCTGGTTTTGGGGTTAGATGCTCGGGAGCAGGGGAATTTCCTGAGGCTTCATCACGCCTTTGCGCATACCGAAGCCCCCTTCCTCATGACCTTTGCCAAGGGCGGAGTTCCTCACACTGGCTCCCAACAGAATTGGATGCCATGGTCTTAGTTTTCTGAATGTTGAGCTTTAAGCCAACTTTTTCACTCTCTTCTTTCACTTTCATCAAGAGGTTCTTTAGTTCTTCTTCGCTTTCTGCTGTAAGGGTGATGTCATCTGCATATCTGAGATTATCAATATTTTTCCTGGCAATCTTGATTCTAGCTTGTACTTTATCCAGCCTTATTCTTTTACCCAAATGAAACTTTACCTTCTCCATTTGTTGTGTGAAACGTCTCTTTACTACAGGATGGTGGACAGGTAGTGGGAGAGGATGCCAGTTTGTAAGGAAGAGGTGGAAGTTGTGTTAGAAGTGGGCTTCCCAGGTGGCGCTAGTGGTGAGGAACCAGCTGCCAATGAAGGAGATGTCAGAGACGCAGGCTCGATCCCTGGCGTGGGAAGATCCCCTGGAGGAGGGCATGGCAACCTACTCCAGCATTCTTGCTTGGAGAATCCCATGGACAGAGGAGCCTGGCAAGCTCCATAGGGTCTCACAGATTCAGACATGACTGAATTGATTCAGCACATAGAGCAGATGAGAAAGCTCTGATGCAAAGAACAAAATACCTGTTTTGTCACTTTAACCATTCTAAGCAAGTACCAGACTGAGATACCGGTGACAAAAGCCGTGGTTGTACTTTTTTAGGCAGTGGTTCTGAAGGCGTGCTCGGAGTAGCTGGAAGTGCAGGGGAGCGTGGCCTGGGTGCTGTTTTCCTTCTAAGCCGCTGTGTGCGGGGCGTCCCGAGTGGTGGGGTGGCCGGGAGCATGGGGTCCTGCCGGGAGGGCTGAGCTTACCCTGTGCCCTTGCAGGACGGGGCCTGGTCTCCCACCACGCGCACCACGGGCCTGTCAAGTTCCTGGTCATGGCCGCGGCCGCCCTCAAGGCTGACAAGGACAGGCCCAGGGACAGCCCGCTGCCCAGCGCTGACCCCCAGGACGATGAGCAGCGGGACGCGCCCCCGGTGAGGGGCCGGGGCTGTGCACGGGCCGGGGTGGCCCCGATGCCATCTGGCTGGGCACTTCGCCAGGCTCCATCACCCAGGGCAGTGACGTCTCCTCCTCATCCGGGTCTCCAACCCCTTCCCAGGGCTCCGGCTCCCTGGAGCCCCGGCCAGAGGAGAGCCTTGCCCAGGACCTCCTGCGCCTGCCCTGCACGTCCTCCAGCCGAGGCCGGAGGGCCCGGAGGCCCAGGGCCAGCTCCGTGCTGGTGGCCTGCGGGGGCCAGGGCCACCGACGTGTGAGCAGGAAGGCCAGGCCACAGCGGCCGGAGGAGCTGGCCTCGTCCCTCATGGTCTGGCAAATCCCCCTGCTGCATGTGTGAGCCAGGGGCCTGTCGGGGCCTTCCTGCTGAGGCCAATGCCCCACGTGGGCTCACTGCTGCCGCGCTGCTTGGGGACGGATCCCTGACCGTCTCTGGGGCCGAAATGTGCAATACCGTCCTGGGGGCATCTCCGGGCAGCCCCCAGCTGCTCCTCACACAGCAGAGCCACGGGTGAATATTCGTGGAGCTGAGGGTGCTCCGCGTCTGCCCCATTACCTGCAGAGCTCTCAGACTCGGAGCTCACAGGAAGTTCCGCATCTATGGTAGTGGAGGGGTGTTAACTGTCTCAGAGCAATTTCACTTGATTCAGATTCACTACTTTTATTTATGTTGTGTATCCTTTAACGCCAAAATAGACTCTGTAACAATGAAGAAAGCTGGTTAAAATACACCAGTCCAGGTGGTGGTGTTTGCTTTCTGAGGTGAGCTGGCTTTTCCAAAGTGCTATAATGCGTGTATTGTGTATTTTTAACAAACTAGTATTTTTATATCACAATTTTATATTAAAAAATTAACAAAGTTTTAGTCAATATATTATGTGAAACATTTCACGAATAGTTTCCTTTGAACCAAAATGCTCAATTCCTGTCAATATTTAGAGGCAAGGGTCGACACCAAAATACCCACGTCAGAGATGCTTGTGTCTTTGTGTCACTGGAGATGGGCAGATGGCGTTTTGGTCCATCCTTTCCTGCTGTGTTGCACCTGTCAACCAGGAGCGCTGTCTGGCTTTGAACACGTCCTGGAGGATGCATGGTGCTGGTCGAGGGGGTGGCCTTGCCGGTGATGGACATAGGACACAGGCGGGGTGGCCCTTGGTCAGCACAGCCTTGGCACACAGGCCGCCTGCCTCGGTCACCATGAGCAAGTGACCTGGGTTCCCTGTACTCCATGTGTATCTGTCTATCGATGTTCTACTCACTGGACGGTTTAAAATAAAAACAAAACAGTGCAGGCGTTCACCCAAGGCGGATGTCTCAGCACTTTACAGGTGACTAAAAATGCTAATTTTGTGACTTAGCCAAATGTTTTCCAAGGTGCATATGTGCCCCCATGTGAAGTAATATCTCCCCAGGTTTCCTTAAACTGCTAGCTGCTATCTTATTTCATAAATAAAGTCTTTTTATTTAAAAATACAATATCCAACAGCGTGAGTTGCCTTTTGTTCCCGTAAAATGCAGAGGGGACCATTATGTTGGTAGGATCGCCTGCTGGTCCCTTCCCAGAGGCGGCACCAGGCCCCTGTGGAAGGGTGCTTTCAATCCCCAGTCGCTGCTGAGAGGCTCCAGGGACGCAGCCGAGAACCTCCCAGTCTTATTTTTAGTGACGTCATGTGGACACGTGCTCCCAGCGCCCGTGTGCCAGCAGGAAGTCAGGCCAGGGCGGAGAGGTGCAGGGAGGCGAGCGGGCGGGCACCCCGGGGCTGCAGGTGACGCCTGCGGAAAGTCAGGCTGGGGCCAGCCTTCCTATGCTCCCCAGGTCTGGGACGACAGGGCTGGACTCATGGGAGGAGTGAGGGGAGGGCCGGGGTCTCTGTTGGAAGCGGCTGCCTGGAGCGTGGCGAGGGCGCAGACCTCAGAGCCACCCGCAGAGCTGATCCCAGAGCCCTGCCCTCCATGTCCACTGGCCTCGCCAGCAGTCACTGAGCCCTGGTTAGCCTGACCGTCCAGCTGGGAACTCCGTCCTCCAGAGCATCCACTTGGATCCAGAGGACCTTGGCATGCCAGGCTCACGGACCCCCCTTGTCTACTGTGTGTGGCCCAGCGTGCAGGCTGCCGTTTGAGACGTGACCTTCCCAAGCAGCTGGGGTGTGTTTGCTGCTGGACAGCACACCCAAGCCTGCGGGGAGCATGAGTGGAAGGAGGGGGGTGCGCAGAGCAGAGGCCTGCCCCGCTGTGGTGGGTGCACAGCCAGGGCCCCGGGAGGGAACGCGGCGGCCACCTGGAAGAGGCAGGAGGCTTCCTTCCCAGTGCCCGCAGCTGTGGTGTCAGGGCGACACCTGCTCCAGGTGAGGCAGGCAACAAAGAACGTGATGCCCTCGTCAGTACGTGACGGGGCTTATTTCTTCTGCTTATCCAAAATAATTGTTGGTTTCCTTCCTTGCTGCTAACCTGCGGGATTCCTGTTCTGGCTTCGGTGGTTCTCAGTTGGGGCAAGTGCCCCCTCCACCTGGGGGCCGGGGGGCAGTCTGCTCACCACCTGCGGGGGCAAGGGTGCCACTGGCGTCCCAAGTGTGGGGCCAGGGATACTGGCAGACCCCCGGGGCACAGGGCACCCTGAATTCCCTGGGCTGAGGCAGGTCTCAGCGGCTCCTCCTCCTCCCCCTCGTGGCCCCAGCAAACGTCGCACAGCATGGTGTCAAAATTTTCTGGTACAAACATAGGGGATTCCTGTTGTGTTCTCAGATGTCCTCGACTTCTCATCGGTCTGTTTCATTTTAGCACTGCTTTTTCAACTGGAGTATAAAAACACCTTGTTTAGGTCCTGAAATGGAACTTCTCATGCAGACTAACAGATGCGAACAGAGGCAAAGGGCCCACGTTCAAACACCATCACTTACATTGATCTTTACGTAAGATGTACGATAGTGATAAGTCTATAGCCTAAAGAGGATTGGGATTCACACTCAGCCAAGAGAGGAACCTGCCCTGGTGAGAGACCCCTAAATGTTCCGTACTTTAAGCAAGTTTGATATATGCGCATTCAGATTTACGAGCACGTCAGGCATGGACTCTGGCTTCTGCGTAAACTCAGCCCAGCATTCCTCGTGCATGGACTGTGGGGAGACGAGGGTTCTCCATCCAGATTCTGTGGCTCCGTAGGGTCCATGGCTGACATCAGGCTGACCACTGTGCCCTGGGCTCTGCTCCCAACCCCAGCTCCGGGAGAAACCCCATCCCACGTCCAGACCCGAGGGCAGACAACTCTGGGAAGCGGCTTTGCTGGTGCGTGAAGTCTGTGCCAGTGTCTGAATCCCATTGCAGTGAGTTTTCCACAAACCAAGGGTGAGAGCACTCGCCGTGCTCACCAGACGTCCAGCTGGGGGCTCATTATTTCTAGAGCCTCCGTTTCCTCCTCTGTATATCGTAGGAGCTTCTGCACGAGGTTGCCAGGAGATTCAGATGAATGACGGGTGGGGGTTTCACTCAGTGCCTGGCATGCGGTTGGTGCCTAATAGGTAAGGCTCCTTATTTAGTTTATGCTCTAGAGGTTTACTCGTTAGGCCTTCATGTAGAGATGACTTGAAAGATTAAGCACTGTCTGCAGTCACTGTATGACCAGCAGGGAGGCCAGGAACACAGAGGGTACCTTTTGATTTGGACTTCTGTCCTGTTTAATCCTGCAGATCATCAGAGCCATTGTTCATACTGCTTCCTCGGGGATGACAGGGCTTACCCCGGTCCTGGGATCCCCTTGCAGGCAGGATGTCCTGGGTCCCTCCGGCTGCGCAGTGCTAGCACCAGGTTTGCGGGCTGGCCTGGCTCCCTGGCTGCAGCATCCTTGTCCCGCTCTGTCTCCTTCAGGAGTCACGGGCAAGCCTCCTGACACTCCTGTGTGGAATCATGCATCATAAACCAGGAGTCATGAGCTGGACGACAACTTGGGGAAGATCCCTCTCAAGACACACAACCAGCCCCCTCCCCAAGGGCATGCACGGCCCAAGGTTGGTCTCTGCTTACAGCACAAAGTGTCTCTGGCAGAGTCAGTGCAGTGAAAGGAGGCGGCATTGATTTCATTTCTCACACATGATCCCTGTTACCGGCTGTGGCTTTGTGCTCTCGTAAGCCTTCCTGACACCACCCTTATGGCAGAAAGTGAAGAAGAACTAAAGAGCCTCTTGATGAAAGTGAAAGAGGAGAGTGAAAAAGTTGGCTTAAAGCTCAACATTAAGAAAACTAAGATCATGGCATCCGGTCCCATCACTGCATGGCAAATAGATGGAAAACAGTGGAAACAGTGACAGACTGTTCTTTTGGGCTCCAAAATCACTGCAGCCGTGAAGTTAAAAGACGCTTATTCCTTGGAAAGTTATGACCAACCTGCTGCTGCTGCTCAGTCGCTTCAGTCGTGTCCGACTCTGTGCGACCCCATGGATGGCAGCCCACCAGGCTCCCCTGTCCCTGGGATTCTCCAGGAAAGAACACGAGAGGGTTGCCATTTCCTTCTCCAATGCATGAAAGTGAAAAGTGAAAGTGAAGTCGCTCAGTCATGTCTGACTCTTCGCAACTCCATGGACTGCAGCCCACCAGGCTCCTCCATCCATGGGATTTTCCAGGCAAGAGGTGTGGGATGGGGTGCCATCACCTTCTCTGTATGACCAACCTAGACAGCATATTAAAAAGCAGAGACGTTACTTTGCCTACAAAGGTCTGTTTAGTCAAGGCTATGGTTTTTCCAGTGGTCCTGTATAGATGTGATAGTTGGACTATAAAGAAAGCTGAGCGCTGAAGAACTGATGCTTTTGAACCGTGGTGTTGGAGAAGACTCTTGAGAGTCCCTTGGACTGCAAGGAGATCCAACCAGTCCATCCTAAAGGAAATCAGTCCTGAATATTCATTGGAAGGATTGATGCTGAAGCTGAAACTCCAATACTTTGACCATCTGATGCGAAGAGCTGACTCATTTGAAAAGACCCTGATGCTGGGAAAGATTGAAAGCAGGAGGAGAAGGGGATGACAGAGGATGAGATGGTTGGATGGCATCACCGACTCAATGGACATGAGTTTGGGTAAACTCTGGGAGTTGGTGATAGACAGGGAGGCCAGGTGTGCTGCAGTCCATGGGGTCGCAAGGAGTCGGACGCTACTGAACTGAACTGAACTGAAGCCTTCCTGATTTGCTCTCTGAAGCATGGATTCATTCAGTCATTTGGAAGGACAGTGTTTCACTGTGAACATAAACTGGGGCTTTGGGGCTGAACTAAAATTCCTGCTCCACTTCACACAGAATGAAAGAGATGATGATGAAAGCCTCTGAGAGTTAAATTTCCTCAGTTGTAAACTGGAAGGAGTCTCCACCTCCTGGGGTCCTATGTGTGTGTGTATGTGTGTGTGTATGCGTGTGCATGTGTGCATGAGTGTGTGTCTTTACACCTAGTATTTTGCAGAATTGTACCTGTGCTTACATATAGACATACTACATAGATTTATGTGAAGTCATACTTAATTGCAGATAACTTGAGTGAACATTATGAATTCATACCTTGAAAATACTTTAACTAAAATTTTTATTTCTTTTCCAAAAGAATATTTGCTAGGATCGACACTAATAAATGTATCGGCCATTTAGTGATGGTAATATTTACTTGCTTGATGAGGATTTATCGCCTCCTGGTAGCTTGCAGTCTGCTGAGAAAAAGTGTGTGCCCAACAGTTGACATAGTCCACGGAGACTAGAGTGCAGGGTGATGAGAGACAGGCTCAGTGAGGTCCCTGGATCACTGACTCAGCAATGACTGAAGATCACAGTGCTGACCATTACATGAGGCCACAAAGACAGGCTCTGCTGTTATACTGACGTCAGGATAACCAGGACATGAGCGTGGGCCAGGCTCACGCTCGTGAGATGACTGCCTGGCACGACCAGAGCACTGTCCATGTGGGCACCCTGTTCATTCAGGAGTCAGCAGTGCTCCAGAGAGCTTGGCAGCATCCTCTATTCTGAGCACAAGGCTCCAGGCACCAAAAACACTCAGACATGAAGAAAGGAGCCTCCACTGTTCACACAAAAGGATGGAGATGCACCCAGAGTTCAACAGAGCTGAAGTGAGTAGTCAGACTGGGGTTGGGGGAATACAGGGAAGCAACCAGGAGCAGGGCTTGCCTTTTGTACAGTGTGCACAGAACTCTTAAATGAACCAGGGAATGCGGTTTCCACGCCAACACACAGATATTCTAATTAATTTTTCATGCCAAGAGACTCAAAGTACTTGGTAGTGATTGGATCAATTCCTGACAGCTACCGGAATTTAATTGCTTTTTTTTCCCTTGTGGAAGACTAGGGGAGCGTGTGAACTCAGGGCTGTTAAAAGGAAACTGCTCAGGGCTATTCAAGGGAAAATGCCCTGCTCTCTGGTGCTAGTACGCAGGGCTCAGAACCAGTGGCTGTGACCTACAAGCCACCCCCTCTTCCACGCATGATGAACTCTGTGGGGAGCACAGAGTTAGGGAAGCCAAGGTATTTGTTAGAAATCATTCTGAGCGGCCGTGACAGAATTAGAAGTGACAATGGTGAGTCTTCTCCCCTAAGGTTATGACCTACGGCGCTGAGTGCATTGTAGCCAGCATCTTGGTTTGTCCCCCAGGAGGACAGTCACACCCCACTTTATAGAGAAGGACAGTGAGCACAGAGGGTAAGATCTTGTCCAGAACTCACAGTACTTGCAGTGGTGAAATGTATCAGAAACCCCAGCTGGACGCCAGAGGCGTGTTCTCCCCACTGCTCCAGGGAGCTTCCACATGTGGCTTTGAGCTCCCCCACTGCCCCCAGCCTGGGACCTGGCTCCCCTTCAGGACCCGTTAACCATCATGACCAGGGTGATTCCATGAGCTTTAACTTCGATTTTTCGGGCACAGTTTTGCACAGTGATACATTTGCACAATTGAAGTCAACCATCAAAAGCAGGATCTCCCTGAGTCATGAGAATTTAAAAAGCAAAATAGTTTTCTTGAAAGACTCTAGAAATAGATGTTTTTTTTTAAAAAAAATTTAAGACAGCTAGTGCTTCTTGACATTTTTATACCCCAGGTTCAATTTCAGGAAATCTAGAGGTCCCTGGCGTTTGAATGAACTCCTAATTAAATATATGTAATGTTTTTCTGCAATTTCCATTGATTACATTGGGGCCAGAGTGCCTTTTTTTTTTTTTTTTTTTTAAATAAAGCATCTAGGGACTTCCCCTGCTTCCACTGCAGGGGACACAGGTTCCATCCCTGCTCGGGGATCTGGGATCCCCCATGCAGCATGGCATGGTCAAAAAGTAAAAATAAAACATCTGAAGTCTGAAAATCAATGAGGTTCCCTACTCTGCTTCTCTACTAGACGGTTTAGAGGTTGCATGGGTGTTCCAAGTTAATTCATTTATTTTTTTCCTTCCTTCAGTAAACGTTTATTGAGAACCTAGTATATACCAAGCATTGTAAATCTAGTGGGGAGAAAAGTTAATATGACTTACAAGTGGATCTCTGGAAGCTGGCAGAGTGGTGGAGAGGACAGGCCCGGACCTCAGGGTGACAGCGCCTGTGGCTGGGGAAGGCCCAGTGGCCCCTGGAGGCTGATGCAGACAGGTGGACGTGGAAGCCAGACGGTGCTGTGAGACTACGGTCAGGCCCGCTCCTCTTGAGAAGATGCGGGGAGAGGATGCATTTAAACTCTCCTCCAGATATTTGCAAATCATGGTGTAGGGTAAGCTGGTTACACGCAGTCTACATGTGAAAAGGTAAACAGATGCACTGAAACGACCCCAGAAGATTCTAACATACTTCTGACATCAGTGGGTAAAATCAAGATGGTTCAGGATAGGAGTTACTCAGCATCCCAAGGTCTGCATCCACTAGAATTAACTGATAAGGATGCTATTTCCCAATAGTTTGCTCTGTGTCTGCCTCCTTTAACCCAAATCCTGAAGTATTGTACTTAGTAGTTAAACGAAGATCTTTTGAAGGATGGTCTCAGGGCATTAACTCTGGTGCTGAAAACCGAAGAGCACGTTAACATTTAACTAGTGAAGACTGATGAAGGCAAAATTTTTAAAAAGAAGAGTAAAGACATAAGCTTTCCGTGCCTGTGGAAATTTAATCATTACTTTGCACAAAACCTTTAAATAACATTGACCCTCAGGGGTCCAGTCTTAACTAGAGCTGACCCCGCGGGAGAGCTGTCTTCAGTGACGGAGCAGCAAGGCTGGGGCCCGGGGCGCACCTCCCTGTCCGCTGGCAGGTCTCAGGCCCTGCTCCTCCCCGAGGTTCGGGTTCAGGGTCGAGAGTCCCTTGTCGCCCTGCGCCTCCTCCCCGCTGCGGGACCTGGAGGTGGGGGCCACGTTTCTAGATACAAGTTTCAGCGTTTCCTCTACTTGAGTGTTCTCAATGTTGCCTTTTACTCCGGAGTCCGGAGGTAGGCAGTTTTTAACCATTAAGTGTTTCAACAACGCATCGTCCCTAATTTTCCAAAAACTTAAACTCTAAATTCCATTATTTTATATATGTTATTTTTTTCTGGGGGGATGGGCGAACTAGGACACAAAAGACCCTGGTCTTTGGCGGGGACGGCGCCAGCGGGAACCTGTTTCTCGCGCGGTGGTGGCGGAGCTGTTGGATTCAAACTCAGTATGTACGCGGTGCGAGGGGTCCGGACCACAGCCTGCGCCTCCTGCGCGTCCAGCCGGCTGGCCGCGGGCCCTCACAGCCCTGGAAAGGGTTAAGCGAGCGGCGAAGGCTCGGGGCTGGCGGCCGGGGGCCGGGGCGCGCCGGCGCGCTCCCGAGCACGCGCTCCCGGCCCCGGGCTGCGGCCGCCCTCCCGCTCGCGTCCCCGCCTCGGCGCGCTTCTCAGATCCTCCAGCGCCCAGCGCGGCCTCCAGGACGCGGTGAGTGCCGGGTCCCGCCGCCGCGGCGGCCCAGCGCGCGCTGCCAGGGCCAGGGGCGCGGGGGGCACTCGCTGGGCGGACTGGCGTCGCCGGGCCCCGGAAAGACGCGCGGGCCCCCCACGGGCGCTCGCGCAGGTGCGCGGGAGGCAGCCCGCCCGCCCCCGGCGTTCTTACAGGTGCGCGGGAGAGGCCGGCGCGCGCGTCGTCGGGGACCCGGGAGAGGGCTCCTCACCCCGGGCGCGGGCAGGCACCGGGTGGAGGGCGCGGCGAGGACCTGCGAGGTAGGGGTGGGCCCCGAGGGGCAGGCAGCGGCTAGACGGCCCAGGAGGCGGAGGGTAATTGGGCCCGGGGTCCGAGAGTGGGCACTGCCCGGGGCAGGGGTGGCCGCCCGGGCGGGGACGGTGGGCAGAGCGGAGAGACGGCCCGGTGGAGTGTGGGGTCCTGCCCGGCTCCGGGGCGCCTAGTGGAGGGGGCGGCGCGGGGACTCCCCGGGCGCTGCAGCCGGAAGCGGGGGGCGACCAGCCCCTGCGCCGTGCCCGCGGCGACCGCCTCCGAGGACAGAGCCCCAGGGGCGCCGTGGTCTCCCTCGTTCCCGCCGCCGATCGGGCTTCGGCGAGCGCAGCCCAGCCAGAGCCAGCTCGGGGGCGGAGCAGCCGGAGCCGGCAGGGAGGAGCCAGGCCCGCGCCCCACGCCCCAGGCCGGACGCTCCTTGGGAGGCAGTCCCGGCCCAGTGGCCACGTTTGCGGCCGGCAGAGCCGGCCACTTCCCGCTCCCAAGGAGTGCCTGGGCCTGTGCTCAGCGCCGCGCGGGCCTGGCTCGCGGGCGGCCATGGCCGGGCCGCGCTGCCTCCGGAGCATCCGCCTCTAGGCGCCACAGGAAGCGGGTGGGAGGGCCCTCCCGGACCTGGGACCGCGGAGGGGAGGGAAGTGCCGGCGCGGGAGGGGGTGGGGGGGCGGCGTGCGTAGGCTCCTCGCCGATTCGCCCCCATCACCCACACTGACTGCCCTGCGGGCCCCCGGGGTCCTCCGCGACACCCCTGGCCCCCCATCCTTGTGCAGCCGGCATTGCTGGGGGCTCGCGGGGTGCCGGGCTGGTGCACAGCGAGTGCTTTCTTTTCTTGGAGTCTTTGCCCCACTGACCGACCAGACGGGCCACCAGCGGTGCTTGTCGCTTGGGTTGGAACGTGCCTGACATCACGATGGCCGGGGGTGGGGCGTGAGAAGCAGCCGCATTTCAATAAAGACAGCGTGTGGCCAGCTCACGTGTCTGAAGGGGAGGTTAAATGCATTTCCACAGGAAGCCTCCCGGTCAGGGCTGGCAGGGTCTGCCACTCTGGCGTGGTTGCTCCTGTAGCCTTAAGTAAGTTAAAAAAAATTCCACCGCTTCTTAGGTTCCTACAAAACCACATCCTCTATCTCCACCCACCCCCACATCTATTCTAAGGGCAAGGAAAAGAACAAATCAATGTAATAAGCTTTATTTCTGCTCAAAGCACTGAAGGCGCCTTGCAGGCAGATTTTAAATCCCTGTGCAGCCCCTCAGTCGGGGGTGGGGGGGGTGGGGGGTGGCGAGTTCGCTCTTCCCAGCCTATGATCAGGCCGCCTCCCTCCTTTTCACATCAACCAGCAGGTACTCAGCTTCCAGCTAGGACCCTTAATGGACCCTCCAGTGTTCCCCTGGCCTCTTACCCTGAGCTAATGGTGCCCTATTATTAAGAGTCCTCCTCCCTACCCGGGAAATTCAGAAGGGAGCACGCCATCCCTCAGATTTGCCCAGGGACAGTCTGAGTGCACTGTAACTGGAGGTTCCAGCTGCCCCTTTGGGGCATAACAAAGCAAATGTTTAAAGAAATAAAGTCTTTCCACCTTTTAATGCCAATTGCATGGGATATTGCTGATAATACAATTAAAACACAATGAAAAGAGTTCAGAGATTTTGCTTACAGGCCATAAGGCCCTCTTGGGTTTGGGAGGAGGGGAGAAGACAGTGAAGTGTCCATGGTTCATCAGGATGAGCTGCTGGGGCAGCCTGGCTCTCTGCAGTCCTCTCTGGTCCCAGTGTCTGGGTGTTCCTGGGGCAGGACCGTGCCGGCTGCTGGCTCCAGCGCTGGGAGAACAGAGGGCCTGGGAATGTGTCAAGGCTGTCCTTTCATCCCTGAGCATCTTCCTGGCAGCGCCATCGCTCCGTTTCTGCATTTGCTCATACAAGCTGCCACGCTGGCACCGGGGAAGCAGGAGGCTTCCTTTAGCTCCAAGTCCACTCTCATCCCTGAGCTGAAACCAGGCGGCGCTCCGTGCTGTGGGGCCTCCATCTGGGATCCTGTTTCAGTTTTTTTCTAAATACCAACAGCATAAATTGTCTGCAATCACAGCTCTGCGGTCAATCTGGAACTACTTAGGCGGCTGTAATGCCCCTCGGCCTCCCTAGTTGGAGGCACGGTGACCCAGGAGGACGGCTGCGGGGCCGCCCCAGAGGTGCCTCGGGCCCATCGCGGCGCAGACCAGAACCCGCCCTGTCCCGGCGCGTCCTCCCCTGGTGGCCCTGGGTGGATCTGTTCTGGGGAGTTCAGAGATCACTGTCTCCACTGGGGCCTTAACTCGGGTTTCTCTCTTGGAATTATTGTAATTACTCTAAAATGACAGTGTTGGCACCCGCAGCTCTTTGTGAAATAGCTGACAATGAGCACTGGCTTTGGGGGTAAACCAAGAACTTCCAGGAGTTTGCCTTTGCCAGCAAGCCTGCTCCTGCTAGAAAGAATATTAAAATAAACAGCACTTTGGAAATTGAAGCCGTTGCAAGTCTTATACAATATTTGATGGATTAAAACCCAATTTCTTCCTTTCACAAACATCTATGGAATGTCTGTCCCACCCAGGTCAGGCGCAGTTCTAGGTGATGGGAATACAATGGCATTTAAAACTGATACAGCCTCCGGCTCCCACAAACTGTCTCCCTACAGCTTAGGTTCTGATAGGGTGAAAGTGATGTTAATTTGTGTGTGGTAACAAGCAGGCAGTGTCTCTGAAGGAAAGGAACAAACCCCTATGAAAGCACCTGACTCAGGGATTGTGAGTTGGGGTCTGAAGGATGAAGCTGAGCAACTGAGGACGGCAGGGGACACTCCGCAGAGAAAGTGGTCAGAGGCACTGGTGCGTCAGAGAAGGAAGGCAGACCGATGGGCACCCGGGCCATGTCAGAGATTTGTGACTTAATACTCGTTTATCCCTCGTTAACTGTGGCATTTCCTTTGTAAATTGACGGAGCTTTACAGGCTAGGCCTTGATGGAGCAGGACGTGGATTAACTTTGGAGAGCTGAGACTGCGTGGCTCACAGAGCGAGACTGGGGGAGGACGTGGCCGAGCACTGTGTAAGCGGGCGCCCCTGTGCTGAGTGTGGGTGCCCTCAGTGCTGGCCCTTAGAACCCTTAGTTGTGGGGCCACAGTGCAGGCGTGGAGCCGCTGCCTCTGTCCAAGCCAGGGTCGCCTCTCGCTCCCATTTCGGGCACCCCCTGGCCCCCACAACCAGCTCCTCAGACAGCCGTCAGAATGGTCACTGAAAGGCGCGAGCCTGGTTCCGATGCTGGGTGGCCAGTAGCTTCCTGTGGGCTGCAGTCCACAGCACAGATAACAGGAAGCTCTCTCCAGCCGGCAGGGTCGTCTGATGACCAGCCCAGAAACTTAGTGGCTGCTGCGGACTGAGTATCTGTGTGTTCCCCCAATTCACATGCCGTGCCTAACCCCCAGGTGATGGTATTAGGAAGTGGGGGGCTCTGGGAGGCGATGAGGTTGTGAGGGTGCAGCCCCCGTGATGGGGTAAGTGCTCTGATAACAGAGACCCCGTGGAGACCCCAGCCCTTCTTCCAGCTGAGGACACAGGAGAAGACGCCATCTGTGAACCAGGGAGCGGGTCTCAGACACTGTGAAGAGTAGTCCGCTTTCCTCCAAGTCTGCCAGTCTAAATATTAATTTCAACTAAAAATACCTAGACTGGCATTTCAGCAAACACCTGGGTGTGACGGCCCAGCCAGGCTGACGCATCGCCACTGTCCTGTTCAGTCGGGAAGGGCGACACGCAGCGGCCGCTGCATGGGCAGCCCTGCATGGCCATCGGACACAAGCGGGCTCAGTTCCAGCTCCGGGAGTGATTCTCAGATGCTCCTGGCTCTGCCTTCTTGATCCTCCAAGTCGTCCTCCCTTTTTCATAAAAAGTGCCTGGTGCTTGCAGCTGAGTGATTTTCTCAGCCTGCCTCCTGGTTTCTTTGAGCTGATCTGTCCCATTGACTCCAAGCTGGCAGAATCTCTTCCTGTGCAATTATCTTAAAAACATCGTGGGCTTTCTATGAATCTGCTGGGATTGAAGCCATTAGACAGAGGTGTCATCCACAAATCCACTCAGTCCTTTCTCCACCTTGGACTCCCTGCAAGGCTGCTGTGAAAAGCATCCTTAAAATTCCTAGAAGCCCTGTTGTTTACTGCAAGGCCCTTCCAGGGGCTCTGCCTGGTGCCCCTCAGATACCGGGAGGTCTTAGATCTGATTGTGCCGCCTGGGCTGACCTTGGCTCTGAAGCCCCGTCTGAATTCGACAGCCTTGGAGGTGCTGGGAAGGAGAAGAGCTTCATCTGTGAACCCCGTGAGCCTGCTTCCTTTATGCTTCCTCCAAACTGCACTTGAAAACGGAGCCCTTCCTTCTCCAGGTCCCCTCTTCTCTCAAGTCACAGAGAGGCGCTCAGCAGGGCCACCCCGGCCCCCGGAAGTCTCCTCCAGCATCATCAGGCCCACCGGAGAGACCTCCGTATCTGGCATCGTGGGGCCATGGCGCTGCTGAGTCCTGCCGCCCAGCACCCGGTCCGGGAGCCCTGCCTGCCTGTCCTCGGAGCCCTGACATGTCTGCCCACTGCCTGCCCAGCTGCGGCCACTGTGCTATTCCTGCCTTGCTGGCAGCCCCGTTCAGGTGGCTCCATAACTGACCACTCCAGACCTGCCGGCTCAGAACAGCAGGGCTGCGGTGCCCTGTAGATGTACAGGCTGGGCAGTCTGGCGGGGAAGCTCGATGGATGCCCTTGAGGCCACCCACATCTGCTGCCAGCTGGAGCACACCCAAAGGGGGCCGCTGTCACCCGGGGGATGAGCGCCCCTCCTCTTTCATCTCATCCATGCGGCCGGGCTGCACCAAGGGGCCCAGGGGACCATGAGCTGCGTCCTGCGCCATCCTGCTGCGCCCCCTCCAGCTCCTTCTGCCAGCTGGCGGGGCTGTGGGCTCCTGGGCCCGAGCTGCCCACCCTGTGGTACTGAGTGCAGCCCTCCCCCCACCATCCTGTTGGCCCAGCTCCCTAGCCCTTGAGGTCTGTGCCCCGCGGAGGCTGGGTGTCCCAGTCCAAGCACAGGGACCTCGTGTGGGGAGAAGTCTCAGTCTCGCTGGCCCTTTGGTCTCCGAGGGTGGGGCCATGCCAGGCAGGGCTGCCCGGCAGAACTCCAAAGAGAACAAGGCCAGCCGCCCAGCGGAAGGCCTGGGAGAGAGGGCGCGCCCCCCGGGGTGCATGGCTGTGGCCTGGGCCCTTGGTGCGGAGGGGCCCAGGCCTGCCTGGCGAGGGCCTGCTGTGCAAGGGGCTCCCAGGGTTGGCTGTGCTGGGACTGGACCTGAAGATGTGCCCCACCCAGCCGGGCTGTGCGGCATCACAGCTGTCTCCTGAATGGGATGCGGCCACCTCTTTGTGGACGTCCAGACTCCAGAAGACAGCAGGAGGGGGCGATGTGTGTGTGGGGGAGTCTCACCCTCCCCAGAGCCACTACTGCCTGACCTCCTGTGGTGTCTGCCCCAGTGGGAGTGCTGTTTCTCAAAACAGCCTCTTCCTGAGACAAGTGACCCCCTCACCCTGACCTCACCACAGCCCCGGCTCCACACCCACATTTGGGGGAGATCCAGTGGAAACCAGTATGTTGGCAGCCTTCACCTATAAACTCTATTTAGGTAAATGTTGGGCTTCCCAGGCGGCTCAGTGGTAAACAATCTGCCTGCGATGCAGCAGACGCGAGTTCGATCCCTGGGTTGGGAAGATCCCCTGGAGGAGGACATGGCAGCCTAGCCCTAGAGAATCCCATGGACAGGAGCCTGGAGGGCTACAGTCCACGGGGTCAGAAAGGGTCGGACATGACTGAGCAACTAACACTTTCACTTTAAAAGAGTTTGCAAAGACAGCAGGTTAATAATACTTTGGGCTGGCCAAAATGTTTGGGTTTTTCCATATAATGCAACAAAAACCCTAGCTAATTTTTTGGCCAACCCAATAGTTTCCTTGGATTGAGTCTCAAGATCACGTAAATATTTCATTTTTGCATCCACTTATTCCTGGCAGTCTCAGGACTGTCCTGATGGGAGAGGCCTCTTTGATGCTCACACGGAGGGACACTCACACGGAGGAACTCCCACTGACAGAACATGTCTGGATTTCTGCTTCAGAAGCCAGGTGTCAACAGTGAGAGGCGAGCTGGCGTTTTATCTGCCTCCGCGTCCCGTCCGCCACCCTCGTTGCTTAGAGGACAGAGATCACATGTTGAATTTGGATGAATTCCTCCCTGCAAGCTCTCCGCCAGGTTTCTTGTCTCCTGACAGCCAAATAGAAGGCAGTTCTGCTCTGCAGGGGTTTCCAGGCAAGACTCAGGCCCTTTCCCAGGACCTGCTGAGCCGGAGGGGGCGGGCCTAGGATAAGAGCACCGCTTCTGGGAACCGGCAGGATAGCTGAGGACATAGGCTGGGCAGGGGTGGGGTGGTGGGGGGGTGTACTCTATTGTTACGTCTTAACCACAGCAAAGCAGGACAGAGGTCAGAGACAGGGCTTTCTAGCTTGTGGTCCATTCATGCCAACAGTGATAAGTAAGTGCAGTTAGTAGGAGAGGGATCTGGGTTCCAACTTGCCAGTAATGGGTGTGTGTGATCTTGGACAAGTCTCTCTGTATAAAACCAAGAGCTTAGAACTTTGGAAAATTATAAAATGTGAGTTTTTATTTAACTTCCCCACATTTCAGTTTGACCTTGACTTTACTCACGTACTCGTGGCACTAAGAGTATGGCAACTTAGGAGTCTTGTTACCTAGTGAGTGACTTAATTATGTTTCAGACTGTGTGGCTTCCATGAGAGTCAGTCGCAGTCCAGATTGATTATTTAATTGATGAATACTGACTACACATGGGATAACATTTTTAAGTTGTAAGTTATAAAATAATCAAACACCATTAACAATGTGATTAAAATACCAACGCTATCCCAGTGAGCTTTAATACATGTTATCATCTTGCCGTTTACCCTTCAAATCCTTAGGAAACCAGGTCTTCACACAGCAGGGAGATAACCCCTCCCCCACCCCACCCCAAGCCTGTTCCGTTCACACTTCCATGAGTGATATGGAGTGGTTTTTTTTCATGTTTGCTGCTAAGTCGCTTCAGTTGTGTCCGACTCTGTGTGACCCCATAGACGGCAGCCCATCAGGCTCCCTCGTCCCCGGGGTTTTCCAGGCAAGAGTACTGGAGTGGGGTGCCATTAATGTGTGTAAATAGTATTATGGTGCCTCCCAGGTGGCTCAGTGGTAAGGGAATCCACCTGCCAATGCAGGAGACACAGGAGGCAGGGTCAGTCCCTGGGCCGGAAGATCCCCTGGGAGAGGAAATGGCAGCCCACTCCAGTGTTCTTGCCTGGAGAAGCCCAGGGACAGGGAGCCTGGCGGGTACGGTCCATGGGCTGGCACAGAGTCGGACACGACTGCGCACAAGCAGGAGCAGCAGGAAACCGTATTATACGGCATCTCCCTGCAAAGGGCAGACCTTCAGGAATTCAGAATTATGCGTTTGGAATTCATTCACACCGATACATGTAGATTTAGTCCATCCGTTTTAATGTGTGTGGTCCTTTTGGCAGTGATGGAAAATCAGTCTAAAAGAAGTTTAATCAATCTTTTTTGTACTAAAAGGCACAAAGCACTCTTTCTGAAACAGGAGACGGATTGCGGCTGCCCTGTCACCTCCCTTCCCTTCTCTGAAGCCTTCAGAGGATTCCTATTGTCATTCTGATGCGAGGGTGGGGCCTGGCCCTGCTCACCCTGGGGCTCCTGGCCGCGCCAGGCTCTCCAGTTTCTGAACTGGTCAAGCTTGTTCCAACCCAAGGAGTCTGTTCTCACTTCCCCTGGCCCTGTGTCTGGCTCCCTCCTGCTCTCGATGCCAGTAGAAACCGGGTCCATCATGCCTCTCAGACCCTTGTTTATGTGGTTTGTAATTCACTAGAATTCGTATAATGATGGCTTAGGTTTGTTTTCTCCCTAGACTGGGAGCTCCGTGGGGGCTGAGGTCAAGTCTTTTTGGTTCCTGCTGCCATCTAGGACCCAGGGCACTTCCTGAAACATTGTGGGTGTTCAGCTATATCCACTCAGTATGTGAACCAAGTAAGTGACAGAATACTATTAATTATTTATCACTGCTGATGGGACTTTAACAGATTGAAGAACTGGGGGAAGTGTGAATTTGTTCAGCCCAGGCAAGTCTCTCACTTCCGAGTCCAGCTTTCCATCCCTGGTGGAGAGCTCACCTCTGATTTCAGAGGATGCACAGACAGCCTTATCTTAGAAGAGCTCAGGTTACTCAACCGTCCCATGGCTACAGGTTTCCTGGTGGGACTGTGGCCCGTGCGCCTCTTTCCAACCCCCCGTGGTTCCTTGTGGGACCGCAGTGTTCACAGTCCGTGGCTGCCTAGGCCAACACCTCCCGAACCCGAGCCGCAAACAGAGGCTCGTGCTTCTCTTGCAGCGCATTCTGGGCTTGTTCCCTGAAGGTGCATCTGGAAAGCAAGGGTTGTTAGTACTCGGCTAACTTGGGAGCCTTGCAAGTGACGAATGCACACCTTTATCTCTCCCTGTCCTCCTTCCAGTCCCTCGGGGCATGTGGCTCTGCGGAGCACAGGACCATGTTGTAACGGCACCAAGTTGGGTCCTGTCTGTGATGTCACGTTTGGTGGTGACTGAAGGCACAGGCCCCCTTGAGCCCGCAGCAGCAATGCCCCGGGTGCCCCCACTCCTGTGTGCTGACTTCAGGAGTGAGAGTCCATCTCCTGCCAAGGGCTGTCTCATGAGTCACGACGCTCTGACACCCTGTGTGTCTCTCAGATTAAAAACAAAGACTGGCGATCTGATGAGGGAGGCGGCATGGTGAAGCTCTGTTACAGGTCTTCATGACCCAGTTGTCCTGCTGGATTCCCTTCACCCTGGGCATCATCTTATCCGGATGGCTCGTCACTGGTGACAGCCAAGGGCACAGAGACGCTGCCCTGGTTCTGGCTCTCTGGCCCGCGGGGCCTTTCTCCTGAGGCACTGCCACTGCAGCTGGGCTGCAGGCGTTCTCTTGACGGTGCTCTGGAGGGTGGGGCACAGGGTCTGCACGCACAGGCACATGTGTGTGGGGTGCACACACACACAGCCTTGCGGGGTTTACCAGGGTGTGGGGTCTGCACACACAGGCACACCTGCGTGGGGTGTGCACACACACAGCCTTGCAGGGCTCACCAGGGCACGGGGTCTGCACACACAGGCACACCTGCATGGGGTGTGCACACACACAGCCTTGAGGGGCTCACCAGGGCGCAGGGTCTGCACGGACAGGCACACATGTGTGGGGTGTGCACACACACACACAGCCTTGCGGGGTTTACCAGGGTGTGGGGTCTGCACACACAGGCACACCTGCATGGGGTGTGCACACACACAGCCTTGCGGGGCTCACCAGGGCGCGGGGTCTGCACGCACAGGCACAACTGCGTGGGGTGTGCACACATACACAGCCTTGCGGGGCTCACCAGGGCGCAGGGTCTGCACGGACAGGCACACGTGTGTGGGGTGTGCACACACAAACAGCCTTGCGGGGCTCACCAGGGCGCGGGGTCTGCACGCACAGGCACACCTGCGTGGGGTGTGCACACATACACAGCCTTGCGGGGCTCACCAAGGTGCGGCAGCAGTTCTGCGCTCGCCCGCAGGTGGAGAGGCCTTTCTAGCTGAGGACGAGGGCCGAGCTCGGGGCAGACCTGGGAGCAGACAGCTCAATGCCTTGTTTTCCAGCCTAAGAAGTTTGGACTTTGCGAACAGCTATTACGTAAAGGCTTTTCTTCAGGAAATTCTCTAATTTTTCTTCCTCCAGTGCAGCTGTGCCAGAGAGTTAGCCTGCTGTTATTCCCCTAAATCACGCCCACACAGACAGCCCCAGCGGGCCCGTTCCCCGCTAGACCTGTCCGCGTCTCCATCTGCTTCCCTCTCAGGGCTGAGACAGCCCCCGCCACCAGCATCCTGCCCCCAGACGCACTGGGCAGCGGACCAGACCCACCAGCATCTCCTAGGCGTCCCTCAGCCCAATGCGCGGATGCGGCAAAGTCCCGGGCTTCGCCTTCAAAACTGGAACAGACAGGAAGGACCTCCCTGGTGGCTCAGTGGTAAAGAATCCACCCGCCGATGCAGGAGACTCAGGTTTGACTCCTAGTCCAGGAAGATCCCACATGCCTGGGAGCAACTGTGTGCCACAACTGCTGAGCCTGTGCTCAAGAGCCAGGGGAACCGCTGCTGCTGAAGACTGCAGGCCCTGGGGCCTGTGCCCCGCAACAGGAGAAGCCAGCACCACAGCCAGAGAGCAACCCCCGTGCACTGCAGCCAGAGAACGCTGGCGCCCTGCAGCGGAGACCCAGCACAGCCACAAGACATAATAAAATAAAATAAAATAAACCACACTAGTAGCAGACAGAAGGACCCAGAGCATCGGGCGGGCGCTGGGTGGCATGGATGCTGGAGCCAAGCTGTGGGCCCTGTCTGGCTCAGCCACCTGCCAGGTGCAGGGCTAGTTAATCATATGAACTTGGTGAGACTGCTTCACATCTCATTTCCTCTGGCAAAACTGGGCTAAAAACTACAGCCCCACAGAAGTGTTCTTGCAAGGGTCACATATGTAACACACGATAGCAGTGCCTGGAAGACAGACGAGACAGGCGTGAGCTGTGTCACGATCACTCCTGCACTGAGGTTGCCTTACAGTCTGCCGAGTCTTAGAAATGTCCTTCGTGAAAAGCAAAAAGCAAATTAAAAATTACAGTGCTGTAGCCTGGCAGAGTAGACTCAGGTTAACGTCATCCCAGGATTCACTGGCTGCTCACTGTGTGAGTGGGGTCGCCCTGGTGTGTGTGGATCAGCTGCGGGCAGGGGCTCAGGGAGTGGTCTTGGGACCCTACTGTGACAAGCAGGTGGCTGAACACTCGGGTCAGACACATGGCGGGCCTGACTCAGAGGACCCCCAGAAGGAGGACCCCCAGAAGGAACTGGCTACAACAACAGGCACTTCACATGTTTAGATAAACTTCATAAGTCTGTTCATTAATGCTTTTTAAAAATTGACTTTATTTGAAAGGTAGATTAGCAACCTATATCATGATAATGAAACATACTTAATTTTAAATGATCTGATGTCCACATTAAGTGCATAAATAATGTCCACATTTGGAAATCATACACAATCTTTTTTAAAAATTCATATTGAGAGAAGAAATTCATAGGAAGAGGCTAAAAACTTCTGCTTGGGTATTTACACTGTGGAGAAGAGAAGAGGTGTATATATCCTTCACAGGTAGTGCTACTAAGTTATATTTAAAGCGGACATGTTCCTATTAAAATATTTTCTCACCAATAGGAAGGATTCTGTTACTACTGCACACCCGCACTTCTGCTCACACATCCCTTCCCGTCAGTCATGACGATAGGCGGAGAGGTGGTGGTTCATCTGACAGCCCCCTGAATGGTGCTCGGGGAGAGTCCCTTCCCGTGACACGGTCGGCGGGGAGTCTGGTGGTTTGCTTGTTGTCAGGGCCGGCGCCAGGCTCAGAATCCTCCCAGAGCCTCCGAGGGGGACTCTGATTCCAGAGCCAAGTACAACATGGGGAAAAGTCCCTTTGGAAATCCCGGACTTCCAACCAAAGAAACCTGACCTGAGCATCTTGGCAAACCTGCCAACGCCTCCAAGGACTGTTATACATAGAATGGGCTGATTCCTTCCCATCCATTTTAAGGCCAAACCACAGTTTAACGGGTCATTCTGGAGGAGAGGGTTTCCCTCTGAAAGTTGAGTTTCTTGAACATCATTTGGAAAAGGAAGTCCTCTGCTTTCTCCTGGGGATGCTGACCATTTGACCTGCACGGTGTGTGTGGGGGGGCAGGGGGTGGCAGGACCTGTCGGCCTGCAGAACCTTCCTTCAGACAGTGGGCTGAATATGGGGGGCTGGGGTGGACGTGCCTGCTGAGGCCACTGACCGCCTAGACTGTGTCTGTTTCATCACTCAGCTCTTCCTTAGTGCGGCTATGACAAAATTTCTGCTTTGCCCGATTCTTTCAGGCTTTAAATGGATTCTGGAGAGCTTTTAAAACACGAGCGTTCGAAACAGGCTTTTCAAGTGAGTCCCATGCCCTGCCTTGGCTTTGAGTCTGTGATGCCTTCCGAGAGGAGAACCCTCAGGGGTTGGGCCTGTGCACATTCTGATGAGAGTCAGGCCAGAGAAGGAACTAGGAAGTTCTGAAACTCTTTTCCTGGCAGAAAACTAGTTAGTTTTCTGAGGTCCAAGACTGGCCATACCATACAAAGAAAGTGTGAAAAGAAGCAAGTCAGAGAGCCAGTTCTCTGGTTCTACTTCAGGCATGGAGGTGTATACAAATATTTGGGTAAGATATGTAAGTATGTGTTACTTTTTATCTAACTTTCCCTGAATGACTCAGCTGACTAAGAAAACACCTCTGGCATTTTGGGAAAAAGCCAGAATTTTTGCTTATAAAATCTGTGCCGGTTTCCAGTTTGTCATCACATTCCGGTCACTGGGGCTGGAGTTCATTTCCATCTCAGTGGATGCAGCGCCTCCCGAGCAGCTCCGCGGGCCGGGGCACAGCTGAGTAAACACGCAGCACCCCTGTGACCCTCATGCCCGTGGTCAGTTTCAGCTCGTCCCCACCGTCCCCATGCTGCCTTTCCACACATCCTAGACAGCGCCCTGCACGTGGGAATATGCCCCACAGGGTACTGCTAACGGTTTCTGGGAAATAGGGAGGGAGGGAGGGGAAGAGAGACAGAGGAAGGGAGAGGGAGTTGAATGTCTAGAATTTCCAACTCTGAGACACTTATATTTCTGAGAATATGGGAAAGACTTTTTCCTAACATGGCAGCAGGAAAGAGCCAGATAAACGTGTTTATACACATACATATCCTCAGCCCTGCGCATTTATAGGGAGCAGGTAACAGTATTAAGTACGGTTAGCAGAGAATCAGAAGCAGCTGAGGGTAGGCTGTTAGGCGTCACTGTATCTGGTCTAAGTGGCGAACACAGCCTGGAAAGACAGCGGGCCTGGCTGTGTGTATCTGGTGGTTTCTCTTGTCCGCAGCCTCTTTGCAGGAAAACCAGAGAGAGCACAGCTGCCCCACCCCTTATGCCAAGACCCCCTTCCAGGCTGTGGAGCCTCAGTGAAGATCTCACCAACCTAGGAAAGGTGGTTTATGCTGACTCCTGCAGGTGTCACCTCTGCCTTCCAAGGAGTTATGTGGGTTCTGTTTTCTGTTTCGTTTTGTTTTGGACTCTCTGGGGGCACGCATGCTCTTTGGAGCGTCCTTTCTTGGAGGTTTTCAGCAGAGAAGGAGCAATTCAAACGGGTTTCAGGTTGGAGCCTCAGAGGCCAAGCCCACACCAGAGCCCTCACTCAGCACCTTTCTTCAAATACTGGCTCTAACCGAATTTGAGAGAGCTGACTGGATCAGGTTTCAGGAAAACTGTCCCAGGGCAGAACCGAGGAGGTGTCATAGGCTAACTGTGCTTTCTCACTGAGAGTTCTTAATTTCACACGTAACATCTCATTAGGTTGGAGTTCGGAAACGGTTGAAATTGACTGTCACTGATCCCCAAGCCAGCAGTTTCATGGTTCAACCCATGAATTAATATTTAAGGCCCTTGGCTGAACTGGGTCCTTCTTACAGGCCTCAAAAATCAGGGGAGGAACAGCCTTTTAATTCCTAAACTGTATTCACTGAAGTCTCTCTCCAGCACCGAAAAGCTAAAATCCCCTTCCCACCAAATCTGAAGCCCACAGCCTGTGGGGGCGCTGGGGGCAGATGTTATCATGAAATCGCCTATGGAAAATGCAAACTCAAACATCCTCTCTTTCCCCGTAAACAGGAACACGAAGAGCTGGTGACATGACATGGAAACACCTAATGTTCCGACAAAGGAAGTCGCAGAGGAAGGCCCCCGGTGGATGAGTGAGGAAGAGGGGGTCTAGTGTGTGCACTGACTTGTCCCACCTGGAGAGTGAGTTACGCACCCCCGCCCGCCCCCAGCTGAACACCGCCGAGCCAGGCCCGCACTCAGCCCTAATGGCGAACGGGGGTCACACACGAGGAGAAAGCTCCCCGGGCGGCTGCCTGTAATGCAGGACTGAAAGTCAGGGTTGGGAAGCGTGGAGCGCGGACGCGATGGGATGCGGACGGATGGACGGTGACTCGGGGAGAGAGGGCGGGCCAGGTGCTTAGTACCCAACAGCTCGGCCCGCAGAGCGGCGGCAGCGGCTGCCCGGCCGTTCCGTCCGCCCGCGCAGAGCTCCGACCACACAAACCCGGGCAGACGGCCGCCCGCCCGCGGGGACGGCGCTGGGGTCACAAGTTCAGCCGGGAGCGGGAGCGCGCTCCCGCCGACACACCCCTTTCTCAGGAGAGCCGGCGGGCGGGTGCTAGCCGAGCGGCGCGAGAGCGAAAGCCGCTCTGGACACAACTGAGGTCTGATCGCGCACCCGGAACCCGGAGGGGCCATCGACCTTGGGCGGCCCGAGGCCGGGCGGGTGATGCGGGGCTGCTGAGCGGGAACAGCTGCCCGAGCGCGCGCGCATGGAGAGCCCGGTGGTCCCCTGCGTCCTCTACCCGGGCGACGGGGCGTGCGGCCAGGCCGGGGGCCGGGGCGGCGCTCCCGAGGCTCCGGGAGAGGGCAGCCTGCAGCCGCCGGACGCGGCCGAGGGGGAGGGGCGCGGCGTCCCCGGCGCAGACACCCTGCAGCCTCAGCGCGTCCCTGTGCTTCAGCTCCGGGGACGACTCCCCGCCGCAGTCTCGCGCCTCCTCCGCGGCGGAGGACGCAGCGGCCTCATCGCCCTCGTGTTGTAGCGGCCGGCGGGTGGTGGAGAGGCAGTGGGGCGTCGGCAGCGCGGGCGCCGCGTCCCCGGAGGAGCCAGTGTCCCCGGAAGACTCTGCGTCGCCCGAGGAGCCTGCGTTCCCCGGGAGCGCCCGCCGACCGCGGAGCCCGCGTCCCCGGAGGAGCCCGCGGACCCCGCGCCCGTGCCGCCCGGCGTCGGCCCGGAGCACGGCGAGCCTGACCTGCTCATTGAGGTCTCAGGCCGCCGGCTGCGGGCGCACAAGGCGGTGCTGGCGGCGCGCAGCGACTACTTCGCGCGCGCGCGTCCCGGGACGTGCTGCGGGTGCAGGGCGTGGGCTGGGCGGCGCTGCGGCTGCTGCTGGCCTACGCGTACAGCGGGCGCATGGCGGGAGTGCGCCCCGACAACGTGGCCGACGTGGTGGCCGGCGCGCGCCGCCTGCAGCTACCCTGCGCCGCGCAGCGCGCCACCGACGCCGTGGCGCCGCAGCTGAGCCTGGCCAACTGCTTCGAGGTGCTGAGCGCGGCCAAGCGGCAGCGGCTGGCCGAGCTGCGCGAGGCCGCCTACCGCTTCATGAGCGACCACTACCTGGAGGTGCTGCGCGAGCCCGCAGTCTTCGGGCGCCTGTCGGGAGCCGAGCGCGACCAGCTGCTGCGCCGCCGCCTACGCGCCGGCCGCACCCGTCTGCTGGCTGCCGCTCTCGGGCCGGCCGGGGACCGCGCGGGCAGCCGGCCGCAGAGCCCGTCAGGGGGACGCGGAGGGCCGCGGCGAGGCTGCCGTCTACTGCTTCCACGAGGCGGCCGGCGAGTGGCGTGAGCTAACACGGCTGCCGGAGGGCGCGCCGGCGCGGGGCTGCGGCCTCTGCGTGCTCTACAACTACCTCTTCGTGGCCGGGAGGCGTGGGGCCCCCGGGCCCCGACGGCCGCGCCAGGCCCTCCGACCGGGTCTTCTGCTACAACCCGGCCACGGATCGCTGGAGCACCGTGCGGCCGCTGCGCCAGGCGCGCTCGCAGCTGCAACTGCTGGCCCTGGACGGCCACCTGTACGCTGTGGGCGGCGAGTGCCTGCTCAGCGTGGAGCGCTACGACCCACGCGCCGACCGCTGGGCCGCCGTGGCCCCGCTGCCCCGGGCGCCTTCGCCGTGGCCCACGAGGCCACCACGTGCAACGGCGAGATCTACGTGTCCGGGGGCTCACTTTTCTACCGCCTGCTCAAGTACGACCCGCGGCGCGACGAGTGGCAGGAGTGCCCGTGCAGCAGCAGCCGCGAGCGCTCGGCCGACATGGTGGCCCTGGACGGCTTCATCTACCGCTTCGACCTATGTGGGGCCCGCGGCGGCGCGCCGGCGGCCGCGCCGGCCGGGGGGTCAGTGTGCTCCGCTACCACTGCCTGGCCAAGCAGTGGAGCCGCTGCGCCTCGCACCTGCGGCCGCCGGGCGCCCCTCGGGCCTGCAGCCCTTCCGCTGCGCCGCGCTGGAGGGCACCATCTACTGCGTGAGCCGCGCGGGCACCTGGGCGCTTCGTGCCGCCGGGTGAGGGCGAGCCCGGCGCCGGCGGCGGGTCCCGAAGGCAGCTTTGAGCTCCAGTCGCTCCAAACCCCGGCGGACGCCCGGGGCCTGCTCTTCCCCTTCGTGCTCAACTTGCCGGAGGAGAGGCCGGACCGAGGGGAGGAGGGGCGCTGTGTAGGATGGGCCAGGTGGTCACTTGGCGTGTCCCTCCGCAGCCCGAGACAGGGAATGCGCCGTGGGCCGAGGTCCCAACTGGGAACCCGGAAGGGCGCAAGGGGAGCGGAGGCGGGGGGGAGAGGGTCGGGGGTGGGCTCTGCCCACGGGGATAACTTAGGAGGTAGTGCTTGTCACTACCGGGCCTGGCAAACCGTGTGCAACGCTGCCTTAAGGCCCCCTTTCTACTCTGCATTCCTTCTGCTTTGTTTTGCTTTGCTTAAGGGGGGGGTCGATGGCTTAAGATGCAGGATATGAGCAAATAACTTATTTGCAAAGTTATTATACAACATACCTGAGAAAGAAGGAAACAATCAGAGACCGCTTCCGGGTGCACTGGGTGGGCCCTGTGTACCCGGGCCGCAGTGGCTCAGCCGGGAGGCAGGCTTGAGTGCTGCGGTGTGCCAGCCCCTTGTTACTGCGTGCTGAGAAGGCCCTGGGAAACGCGGGGGGCTCCCAGACTGGGGAGTCCTAAGTGAGGCCAGTGTGAACCATGTTCCTGGAAACCCCTGAAAGAAGGTCATACTTTTTTAGCTTGGAGTTTAAAATTATAACTGATAAATCAAGCTCTTAAAACTTTTCTAATTTAGTTTAAAAGTTCCTGCCCTATATGTCAACTCCGAATGTAAGAAGTCTTAAAGATGAAATCTTTGATTCCCAATAAGGTCTCCTGTCTAGTGAGCACGGGAGATATTTCTTGTCATCCCAGGGGCCCCGGACAGTGTCAAAGGTCCACACACCTGAGAGCAGGTCCCTCTGATCACCTAACTCAGGTGGGTTTAATACTTTCAATTTCAAGGATGTTTATCATTATGTTCAAAGGTGTAGCAATGACGACTGTGCTTGGGTTTTAGATCTTTGGTGACTGTTTGCCAAAGAGCGTATCATCCGTCGGCGAGGCTGATAGCGGCCGTGGTGCTCACCTTCTTTGAAAGCAGGGCCAAGTGTGCCCAGCCGCTGTGATGTTTTATAGTGCACTTGAAGAGAGTAGTATTCCCCCTGAAAGAGGACTAAAATCCTTTCTTTTTGAGAGTACTAAAGAAAAACATACAGGTATAGTTTGAACCCACTAATTGTGATGTTTTAAGCTGAAACTCCAGTACTTTGGCCACCTCATGCGAAGAGTTGACTCACTGGAAAAGACTCTGATGCTGGGAGGGATTGGGGGCAGGAGGAGAAGGGGACGACAGAGGATGAGATGGCTGGATGGCATCACCAACTCAATGGACGTGAGTCTGAGTGATCTCCGGGTGTTGGTGATGGACAGGGAGGCCTGGCGTGCTGCGATTCATGGGGTCGCAAAGAGTCGGACACAACTGAGCGACTGAACTGAAATATTAATTCTGTAACTCTGAGGGAAATTTATTTTTACAACCATTATTCTAAGAAAGTGTGGCAGAGTGGCAGCATATTGACACGAGGGGGAGCATGTGTTTATAAGGTAGTTTGGGGCTCTCTCGGTGGCTCTGCGGTAAAGCATCTGCCTGCCAATATGGGAGACTCGAGTGAGGAAGATCCCTTGGAGAAGGAAATGGCAACCCACTCTAGTATTCTTGCCTGGGAAATGCCATGGACAGAGGAGCCTGGTGGGCTGCGGTCTATGGGGTTGCAAAAGAGTGGGACATGAATTAGCACCTAAACAACAGCAACATAGTGTACTTTAGCAAACAAATTACTTTTGTCTAATTGTGAACTCCAGAATACCATTAATAAAACTAACATGAAATTTCACTACTGTGATAGGGCACAAAGATTAAAAGGCAAGGTCTACTACTTATTAAACATTTAAGGATAAAATATATGTTCGTAAAGAGAAGCCAACTGACTTGGATTCTGAATCCAATCCACTTTTTTTTTTTTTTTTTAATGACAGGAAAAGTGCCCATTGAAGGTTACTGGCACAGAGGTCGATGGAGCCTTGTGTAGCTTATTGTGATTTCCTCATGAATCAGTGATGGGAGGGAGCCTCCCTGTATGATCTGTGAGTGTGCGGGGAATAGGTTATGCTTCCTAAAGAGGCAGTGGTTGTTAAAGTGGTCAGTTAAGCATGCTTAGAAATTTAGCATGCCTCATGCATGTCTTGGGGACAGGGCTCTGCCGTCTCAGCTGGTGTGTTCTGGGAACTTGTGTGCCTGCCCGTGACCGCTCCTGACAGGACAGGATGTCTTGGCAACTCGGGTTAGCATCTTAGGAAAAACCAGGCTCCAGACTGCCTGAGTTTGTAGAAGCAGACTGGAGACATGGCAGGAGAAGAAGCGAGGTCCAAAAGAAACACACTATTCTCGTAAAGACATGAGCATCTCACATGACAGTACATTTTTCTCCAGACTTTCATTATTTATGCTCAATTTTTACTTGAAATGGAACTGAGGTGATATTTTCATTCCTTCAATGTCAAACTCATGAGATAATGATCACTGTGATTTTACCTGAGATATCATACCTAGGATGCTTCCCATTGAAAAACACAAATCCTAAAATGGGCTTCCAAAGTCAACTCTCCCCACTGGAGATGGGAGACATACTAGCTGTCAGCCAGTGGCCAGCCAGAAGATGGCACACCCTGTTGGAGTGTTTGGATATTATTTCATCCTTGAATTGAATGAAGGATGCCTGGCTGAGATGCAGCACCGCTTCCTGTGGGAGCTGGCCCTGAGCCCCAGGGAGTTGTCAGGACGAAATCCCGGAGGATACCTAAGGAGGGTGGTGGGCTTAGAACCTTGTAGACAACCGTTTCTCAACGGCAGCATCACCGAGAGCAGGTGCCAGAGGACCTGTGTGCTGCGAAGACCAGTTTATTTTGTTTGGGGGCTAGTACCTGGGGTGTGGGGCCAGTCGGGCGGTGCGCCAAGTGCACGAATGGAAAAGCCCACCACCCAGGATCCTTCTGTGCAAGAGGGCTGGGTGAGGGGCAGGCCTCCAGGGTTGACGTTCCAGGGCCGAGGCTTGTCCCATTGCTGAGCCTGTGTCCAGCTCTCTGTAGAGAAACGGTGCAAAAGGATCCCTGCTCTTCTATCGCTTGAATCAAATGAAGGCAGTGCATATACAACATCTGTAATTCTCATGAAATTAAGAAGCCCCCGCACAGTGACATTCCCAGACATTTGAAAGAGCAGCGGGGCACTTTCAGGGGAAACGTAATTCGCGGAAGCCTAATCTTTCGGTTAGTTGACAGTAATGACTTCTGTGTTGTGAGTCAAGGTTCGTTTGGAACCCGAAGGATTGGGGTAAAGTCATCTTCATTTCCTTTCTGTTTTCCTGCTGGTCAGGGAGAGCCCTGGTGCTGGCGCCAGGGGGACTCTGGCCTGGGACCACGGTGGCTTTATTTCTGCGCCAGTGTCCTTTCCTTTCAGGAGTGCTGCAGAAATTCTTTGGCTCTTTAGTGACAACACCTCCCTGCACCACTTTTCCTGCAAATACTTAAATCACCTGGTCCACTTCTGTGACTTTCTGGTGTCAGTTTAGTGACTCTGGTAGCCACTGTTTAATTTGTTGGTCTCTTGGGTAACTTCCTCTGGAATGTTTTGAAATGAATTGTGTTTTTAAGTCTTTGCCTTTTCCTTTTAAGATGGTTTCAGGACATTATCTGTTGTAACACCTTCCTGGGTGGAAATGTAAACAAAAGTGCTGTTTTGCATTCTCTTATTGTAGACGATTTCCTAGCTTACAAAATGTTTCGTTTTTGATGTCTTTAAAAAAATCAGTGTTCTCCTTTTCCCCTTTCCTCTGCGACATCATTATTCATGGGAAGATAACAGGAACTAAGGATGGGAACGCGTCGTGTTCGGGCTGCATCTGAGTGTGCATCAGAGCCGAGTTCTCTTTGCTTCCCTGCTTCCTGGAATGCGCTGCAAGGCTCTGGCTCCTAGTGTGGGAACTAGCATGGGTGAGAGCCTCCTACCTGCTTGGTGAACTGGTGTGAAATGAAACAAAAGACCAGACTCGGCCTCCTGTGAGACGCAAGCTCCTCTGAGGCTTTTGAAAGTGCTAAGCAGTGCTGTGATGTTGCTGGGTGTTGAAGACAAACAGCCATCTTGAAGACACAGCTTTGCCCAGCTGATGCTATGCTGATCAGCACTCGTGTTCGAGTCCTGAGTGCCAACCCCGTAAACCCTGTCCATCTGCCTGTTTATGCTGAGATGAAATAAATCACCAGGCGATGCTAGCTCTCCTGAAGTCTGCGAGGCTGTCCTTGTGTTTTCTCACCGGAGCAGAGCCCTGGTGGCGGGGCTCTCCTGGGAATGAGCTTCGGGGCTGGGAGATTCCGGCCTGACCTGCAAGGGCTGGGGGGCGGGAGGCGACCCCTCTGTGAATGAGCAGTGTGGAGGGGCTTCCAGCGACCAGATCGAGGCATGGGGTCTCTTCATACTCCTCAAGCACCTGTGGGCACCTCTGCCCACCCTCTCCACCATGCCCCTTCAGCTCACTGCTCCCGGGGGGGCAGCGTCTACACCGGGACGTTGCCCGTGGGACACGGGCGGACCCAGGGCTGGGCTGGGGGGAGGTCATCACACTTGTGGCGCCGACAGTGGTCGGCACACATCTAGACAGGGACTCAGTGCAAGGGAGCACTTTACTGGGGTTCCCATGGGAGGGGCAGGTGGGGGTGAACAGCGGGCACTGGCTGCCTCGAGCAGTCTCAGGGGCTGTTGGGGGTCCCTGGGGTGCCAGACGGGGGTGGTGAGTGAGGCTGGCTGGGGAGGCCGGTTTGGGGGTGACTGAGGCTGGGAGTGCTGGGGGCTGGTGGCCATGGGGCTGTGGGCAGCCTGGGTGGGGGCCTGCGGGGCTGGGGTGTGGGTGTGGGGCAGGGGTCTCAGTGCAGGGAGAGGAAGCCTGCGCCCTGGAGGGAGGCCTTCCTGGGTCAAAACCTCCCGAGAAAGCAAGAAGTCAGGTGGGCACAGCTGTGGTCTCCGGCTCAGCCCAGCCAAGGGTCTGTGGCCCAGGGGCGTCAGGCAAAGCTCAGGGCACAGTCCCTGCTCCCTGGCATCCTCCTCCTTCCCTGAGAAGCATCTGATGCCACTCAAGTCCAGAGAACAGAGTCCCCAGGGTGTCCCCCTACTCCCCTCTCTGCCCAGCAAAGTCACCCCAAAATGAGAAAGAGGCTCAGGGGTTGGAGCACACTTTCAGCAGCACAAAAGGAGAGGGGAAATGGGGCTTGGGTTACTTGGCCAAGAGTGGCTGGTACCTGCCCCGTGAATCATTACCCAGGATGCAGGCCTGCAGACCCTCGCGAGTGGGTGGGCTGTATCCATTTAAAGTTGTCTCCTGTGATGTTCTGAGAGCTGAAATCCCGCCTGCTGGGTACATAGCCCCCACCTGCCAAGGGCCCAGGAACCGCCTGGGACCTGTGCTAACCCCCGGGCAGGCCCTGCCCCCGGAGGGGACACTCTTCTGCCCGAGTCTCCCGGACCCGGTGCCCGGCAGCTGGGAACACCCCAAAGCCCAGCAAAATCATGAGAACGTGCCAGTCTCATGTTCACCCCACCCTGCCTGCCATTTCCTGCAAACCCCAGGACAGCCGTGGCCTCTGTCTGCCCTCTGACTTGTCCTCTGCCCCCTGACTCCCGACCCCCTGCACACACCCCGTACCCGGCAGTTAGGAACACCCCTGCAGCCCAAAGCCCATCAACATCACGACAACCGGCCAGCCCCGCACCTAATCTCTAGGGCTCTGCGAGGAGCCTGGCATTTCCTTCATCAGCTTCTCTGCGCTACCACTGTCTCCTCTGCAGGCTGAGACCTGATGTGGGCATTGGGCACAGATGGGAGCTGGCCCTGGCAGGGGCAGGACCCACAGAGGCAGCTCAGGGTGTGACGGGCAGGGCCTGCCCCCGACCCAGCACTCAGCGGCCCTCCCCTGGGCAAAGGGGGTGAGGAGCAGACAGACCCCAGGCGTGCCCCTGGAGACGCCCTTTGCGCAGAAGAGGCGTGGAGAGGACCGTCCACCTGGCAGCCGTCTCCCGAGTGTGCTGGGAGGAGGAGCCTTTCAGAGGTTGTCCACGGCGCTCTGCCTGGTGTCGGGCTGGAGTCGGATGGGCACACCAGACACGGGCCAGGTGGACGAAGTCGCTGTCTCTCTTGGCTCTGACCCAACTGCTCGGAATCTCCAACACACCCCAAAGAGCCCCAGCCGCAGCCCGGCCGTGCGCTGCACAGGCTGCCCCTCACCCCGCGTGCCAGCCCCGCTGCCTCGCCATGCTTCCAGGCACCAGGCCCGCCTCGCTGGGCCTGGTGGGGCCCACCCTATGGTGTCTGAGCTGTCCCCTGTCTCCTCCCCCGCCTGTTCACCTCTTTCTCTCTCTCCTGCCCTGGGACAGCCTTCCAACGCCTCCTTCCAACTTTCGCCCCCTCCACCCCCGGCCACTGTTTCCTCGATATGCTCTGCTTTTCTTGACGGCTCTTATAAATATCTAGCTCAGCTGTGTCTTTATTATTATGCCCATTCTGTCTCGTCCTTATTGCTGCTGTCCAGTGTGTCACATATTTATTGCTATCATGCTCTTCTATCAGACCCTTATTACTGCTCGGATCGAGTCTTCACTGTTAGCATCCATCACGTCGCATCTTTCTTTTTGTCCACTTGCATCTCTGGTCTTAGCCATTTAGAGCGTGTTTCTGTTGTTAATGCCCAGTCAGAGCAGTTCTCTGTCTGCTGTGGTCTTTCGTTCTCACTGGAAACCAAGCTCTGTGAAGACATGGGTGGGCCTGGTTGTCAGGACCCTTGGCTTCCAGATTCACGGTCAGTGCCGGGGACAGCGACCACTCAGCTGAGTCCACTTGTGAGCTGTGGGCATCGCAGGTAGGCATGGTATTGTCTGCAGGCCGGTGCCTCCCGTCCTGGAACCCCCACCTCCAGGCCCAAGGTCGCAGGGTTCAAGGCCACTGCCTGGACGGCAGTGAAAACACTGGGGCCCCAGCAGGGACACGGCACTGACCGGCCGGTTCCTCTCTGGACATCCGTGTTCCTGTGAGCCCCTAGAGGCCATTGTCTGAGTGAACAGCCCCAGAGTGTTCTGTAGGAGGATCCATGAGACCCCAAACTCACAGACACACATGGCCGCACAGCGTTTTTCTCTGCCGTCTCCTCATACCTGTCGGTCCTCCAGGTCCGCAGTCCTGGGCCTGCGTCCATGCTGTCCTCCTGGCCCAAGACTCCTGCATCTGCGGCCTCTGATGCCCACAAAGCTGCCGAGTCGCTCACCACCCCCGAGTGTCATCAGGACGTCGTGGGGGCCGCTGTCCCTCCTCCACATCAAGGCTCGGCGTGAGCGCAAGTTTCCTGGCCTTTGGAGCCAGTCGAAGACAAGCACAGCTGGACGTCCATTAAAGTGGATTCTGCTCAGTGCCATCCATGGTGAGAGGAGCCAGCGTGGGGCTCAGCCAGGTGACGGCACCTTCGAGGGGGCAGAAGGGGCAGCAGACAGCGCCGGGGCCGGTCCCTGGACTGCGATGGGGGCCGCGTCTGAAGCTGGCAGCTGCTGAGTTAGGGCTCCACCTCCCCCAGGGCCGGGAGCCCAGCCGGCCTTCCTCAAGCTCCCTCCAGAAGGTGTGGCTCACGGGCCCCCTGCGAAGGATGCCCCGAATGGTGGGAGCACGCAACTGTCTCAGAGGAACAGAGGATGGGCCCACACGCGTCAGCCCTTCTTAGTGAAAGGTCTGGAAGGTCAGGGTCCGGCCGGGCATGGAGGGAGCAGACAGCACACCCCCTCGCTGCAGCCTGGAGCTTCCTGGGAGCCGTGTGCCCGCAGGACCTCCTGGTGGGCGGGAGGCCCTGCTTGGGTTAGACCCGGGTCCTGGTGCTGAGCTCGGATGGGGCTGTGGGTGCCCGGGGCCCCAGCCTTCAGACAGACAGGGCTGCACAGTGACACCCGCCCGCGGTGAGAGCCGAGTCCAAGCCACTGCTGTCTCTGCGGGTTTCTGACGCACTCTGGAGACATTTTTTTTTCTGCTTCCGGGGCTTAATTTGAGAACTCGCTGAAACTGAGCAGCAGTGGTATAACTGGGATTGCACGCATGATGGAAGGAAGTCTGATGTATCAGAAGGATACATCCTGCCCATGCCCGCGGTCGCAGGGATGTGTGATGCTTTAAACAGACCGCCTGGTTTCCGCTGAGGTTTAGATCACAGGCTCCTGCGGGCGCCCTACAAGTAAACCAATTACCGAGGCCGCTGCGTCCCAAGGGTGCTTTCCCTCCAGGGGCTCGGGGGACTGGAGTCGGGCCTGCCCCTTCTCCAGCCCCGTCTATCCCACAGCTGCTGCCCCTTACAGCCCAGTGTGTCTGCCTTTCAGATGAGCTGTGGCTCTGTGGTGACTCACACATGGCTGTGGGCAAAACGCCCTGCAGGCCGCACAGTGCAGGCGCCTGTGGAGTGGGCAGGGCAGTGTTGGAAAATGCACGGCTGAGAATCCAGGGCTGGCCTGGGGCCCCTGGGGTGCACTGTCCTGGAAGGAGGCTGGGGGGGCAGGCGGGCCGGGCACCTGCAGCCAGCCTGGGCCTCGGGGCGGCCAGGGGAGCTCTGTCCACCTCTAGGATGGTGGCCGGACGCCCCACCAGCTTTCTCGGCGCTTCTGTGCACTTTTCCCTGCAGGCTCTGTGCCACCCTGGTGCCCGCTGAGCCCACCCCGCCCCTCTGTAAACAGCAGAGCAGTGTCTGTGGCCCTTTGTGACACAGCGGCTGTGGGAACTGGCCCTCAGGCAGACAAAGGCTCTTTCTCTCCGCTGCTTGCTCTGAATCTCCTCCTGCCCCGGGGCCGGTGGGTTGGCATCCCCGCAGTGTCCTCGGCAGTTAAAGTCTCTGTGTTCTTTTCAGAAGGTCGTGGCCCAGGGGTCTGTGTCCGGGTCAGGGAGGCCTCTCTGACCTTGGCTCTGAGGAATGGACGGGCCCCCTGGCCTGCACCCACCCTGTCCAGTTACTAATCATTTACTTGGCACAATTCAGATGCATTGAACCTGAACAGAGTTCAGGATCTCGGGAAAGATGGATAATAGAGATGCGTAAGTAGGAAGGGGTGGATCACAGGAACTCCTAAGTGGCAGCTGTGACTGGAGCAGCAGACGGAACAGGGCAGCTGGGGGTGGGAGGGCAGCCCCCTCTGTCTTTTCAGCCACCACCAGCCTGTCACAGCTCAGTTCTGGAATGCTGACTCAGTAACCTGACTTGGGCCATTGTTTGCCCATCTATTTGCCATGGAGTGATGGGACCGGATGCCATGATTTTCGTTTTCTGAATGTTGACTTTTAAGCCAACTTTTTCACTTTCCTCTTTCACTTTCATCAAGAAGCTCTTTAGTTCCTTTTTGCTTTCTGCCATAACGGTGGTATTATCTGCATATCTGAGGTTATTGATATTTCTCCCTGCAATCACCTCACGGCAAATAGATGGGGTAACAGTGGAAACAGGGAGAGACTTTATTTTGGGGGCTCCAAAATCACTGCAGATAGTGACTGCAGCCATGAAATTAAAAGACGCTTGCTCCTTGGAAGGAAAGTTACTATCAATTTACATAGCATATTAAAAAGCAGAGACATTACTTTGTCAACAAAGGTCCGTCTAGTCAAGGCTATGGTTTTCCAGTAGTCAGGTGTGGATGTGAGAGTTGGACTATAAAGAAAGCTGAGCGCCGAAGAATTGATGCTTTTGAACTGTGGTGTCGAGAAGACTCTTGAGAGTCCCTTGGACAGCAAAGAGATCCAACCAGTCCATCCTAAAGGAGATCAGTCCTGAATATTTATTGGAAGGATTGATGCTGAAGCTGAAACTCCAATACTTTGGCCACCTGATAGAAAGAGCTGACTCATTTGAAAAGACCTTGATGCTGGGAAAGATTGAAGGCGGGAGGAGAAGGGGACGACAGAAGATCAGATGGCTGGATGGCATCACCCACTCAATGGATACGAGTTTGGGTGAACTCCGGGAGTTGGTGATGGACAGGGAGGCTTGGCATGCTGCAGTTCATGGGGTCTCAAAGGGTCGAACACAACTGAGTGACTGAACTGAACTGAACTGACTTGGTCACCCCTTCCTTCTCCTCCTGCTCTTTGCCCAGGGCCCCCCACCCCCCTTCTCCTTCACTGGGGCCCTGACATCCACCCTGGTTCTTCACTTCCCTCTGGGCTCTGTGGGCACCTTCTCCTCTCAGCATAGCATCAACCTGCCCACACTCCCCCACCTGCTGTCACTCCAAAGCACTGCCCATCAGAGCCAACATTAAATTCATTAATGTCAAGAGGGGGCCAACCTTCTTTTCCCCTCTGTCCTGTTCTGAGTCTATTTGTAAAGGTGACTGCATGATGGCAGGAAGTCGGTCACATGTTACTCACAGTCCCCAGCAGAGAGGGGAACTGCTGGACGTGCGGACGCGCCGGGGATGGCCTGGTGTCGGGGGCAGAGACACGACAGAGCAGGATGGAGGCCACGGGCTTCCCTGGGTTCCAGGATGGAGGGCAGGAGTCCATCCTCAAAGGACACAAGGGGACTCAGTCTCAGGGCTGCAACCCGCAGGGGCCCCGCGGTCCACGGAGGAGGGTTCCGAGCTGCTGCAGGACGCTGGGGGTGGGGAGGGGCTGCCAGGACGCCCCCGCCCACCTGCAGCTGCTGCTTCGTTTTGTTTCTCAATTCTGACAGTGAGTCCCCGGTCCCACCCCACACAGTCAGGCAGCTTCTACCGAAACAGCAAAGCCGGCAGGAGTCAGCTGTCTTTGGGATCGGTGTTCTCAAACCTTAGGCTGTGACTCACCGGTCAGGAAGCCCATGTGCTGGGTGCAGCTCACACGCGAGTTGAAATAGAGCCGGATAACTAAAGTCAGAGCTTCTCTCTCCCCCTGCACCCACACACACGCTCACTCGTGTCCTCCGAGACGATGGGCAGGGGCGTTTGATTTCACACGTTCTCCCCTCTGGTCTGGTGTCACGCTCCCAGCGATCTTTGCATTACCCATCATTTCCAGTTCGAGGACAAGGAGGCTGAGTCAGAGAAACAGGAGCAGTAGGAGGTATAGAGATGGGTAGGTAGATACTGGACAGGTGAATGGATGGATTGATCATGTTGATATCAATACAGACACATAGGTGCTCATTTGTGTCTGGGTATACATATATACCTGGGGCTTCCCTGCTGGCTCAGTGGTAAAGAAACTGCCTGTGGTGCAGGAGCTGCAGGAGGCACGGGTTCGATCCCTTGGAGGAGAGCATGGCAACCTGCTCCAGTATCCTTGCCTAGGGAATCCCAGGGACAGAAGAGCCTGGTGGGCTACAGTACATGGGGTCGCAAAGAGTTGGACACGACTGAAACTACTTAGCATATACATATCTATATCTATTTCTAGAAAGATCTTCATAAGGTGTCTGCTCACGTGAGGCTGGAAGCTTAGAAGCCGGTGGTGAGCCCTCTGGCGCGCTGGTGGCCAGCACGGCCGATGGTACAGTCTGGGGCCTGAGTGGGGCGCTGCTGGGCAGACCCCAGTCTGAGTGTGAGGCCAGGAACCTGGAGAGCCCAGGACAGGCTGGGCATGGGCAGAAAGGCAGAGAGGCGCACCCACCCTGCTCCGTCCACACGGGGGGTAGGATGATGCCTCCCAGACACGCCCGGAAACACTGCTTAATCTGACGTCAGAGTGGCCACAGGCCCATGGAGGTGACACTTGAAACCACCCGTCACAGAGGCAAGTACAGTTAACAGAAGGGAGGCAGCCCTGGAGGCAGAGAACCCGGGCAGGTTCACCGGCAGATGGGGCCCCGCAGGGCGGCTGGCCCGCTGCTGCTGTTTAGAAAGACGATTTATGCCCTTTCCCACGTGCGTCTCTACGCGCCTGCGCGTCTCTGGAGCCTCACTTGGCTAACTCTCAAGTGGGTGACAGTTTTGTTCAGTCTCTTCCGATTTGGGCCGTGGTTTACGGCACCCCGAGTCCACTGCACCCCTGAATTTCTGGACCTGGCCTCTCGCAGTGGACCGAGCCGGGGCCCAGGCCTCCTCTCAGACCTGCGACTGGACGATTCCAGGGTCTGCGGGTCTGCCTCGGAACCCCGGGCCTGAGCCCAGACTGATGGGCAGCGCGGCCGGCCGCCATCTGGTGGAAAACTGCAGACATTACACTTTACCCCAGCGTGAACTAAATACTCAGTGCATTGAACTGGGGAAATACCAGGTTTTAAATCATACAGCTACTATAACATAGATCAGGGCACATAAGATACTTGTGAAGCTGAAGCCCTTTTATGTGCATCCAATATTATTTAAAGTGAATTCACACAATAGATGGTTGCTAATTAAAGGACTGACATGCATCTCTACTTTCAAAGGTGACACATATCCCAGGACGAATTAGATCCTCCAGCGACACACATTTCTGATCGTAACGTGACGCACGATTGGCCCCTTCATGCATGTGCACTGTGGTGTGTGAAAGCCGCCCTAAGGGGTGAACAAATGAGGATACCTGCTGTAGTAGGCACCTTTAGGGTAATCCCAAATAACAGCCCAGAGTTATTACAGGGGCCAGAAGAGTTACATCTGGCATTCAGAATATAAGAAATCAGGAACCTTAGGTGGAAGGCTGTTGGAAATGCTAACGTTTGCAACCACAAGTTCATATAACATTGAGAAAGGCTGTCTAATTTCTTCTGACCTGGCCCTCCCCTCCTCCAACACCGTGTCCAAGACGGCAGCCCAGCCCGGCTCCAGCCCTCTCCCGGCTCGGCCCTCAGAGTGCAGCCAGCGCCAGCGTGTTCCCGTGGGCCCCCCGGTCCTGGCCTAGTGTGGCCTCTGTGGGCCGGGGGCTCTGGCATTTGAATACAAGCACACGTAACACCTGCCCCGGGGAGGTGCATGGTTCAAGGGCTGGGGGCGGGTGTGGGCTCTGAAAGGCCCCGGTGGCTCCCAGGGCCGGTCAGCAGAGCCAACAGGATGTGACACAGAAAGCCCCTGTAAGAGCCAAGCTACGGCAGGAACGCGGCTGGCACCACTGCAGGCCGGCGAGCCCCAGATCTGCAGGGGCGCCGCGGCAGAACCCAGGCGAGGGCTGCATTTCGGCTCTGAAGGTGGTGTGCTGACAGAAGTCTCCTGCTGGGACCTTGGTCTTTCCCTACGGAGGCCATCAACTGATCGGGCAAGGCCCACCCACACTGTGGATAATCTGCTTCCCTCGCAGCCCACGAATTTAAATCTAAATCCTTTCCAGAAAGGACCTTCACAGGAACAGCTGCGTGGGTGTTTGAACGAATATCTAGGTGCCATGGCTTAGTTGAGTTGACAAATAAAATTAACTGTCCCAGTGTGTGTACACACACATACACACACATTTTCAGATTTTTAACAACATATTTTCAGTGTAAGAGTTACTATAAATAACTAACCTCACGTTACTCAACTTGGAGGTTTTTTTTACACTGATATGCTTTTGGTTAGATAAAATTACTGTGACTAGCTGGAAGCATGTTAGGATTACTAGAATTTGTTTCAACATTGAAAAAGATTATTGGTAATACAATTATTTAAATTTGCATTTAGTGTTTTTCCTCTTAGAAAACGCTTTCAAATTTCTTGAAGGAACTGGTAATTTTTGGATGGTTCTGCCGGTTTGGTGCGCCCTCTAGTGGATGTAAGTTGAATGTGCACTTGGTCAAGATTTCAATGGATGGTTTGCGGCTTTAGCACTTCTGAGCGTGGTCTGGAGTCACCTGGAGGTTTCTGATGTCGCTTACAGAGCCTGGGCGTCAGAATCGTTCTCATAACACTGATGAGGTTGTTGGGTGTATCAACATTGTGAACTGTTGCTCCTGTATGATGGAATTTGGAAGATCTGTGTAAATTCAGGAAACATATTTTCCGAATGGCCAACATAGGATGTCACAAACTGTGGGGTGTAGATGGTGCGTCCAAGCTGCAAGGGAGATCACAGGATGTAACAGGCGTGGAAGGTGGTGGCTGTGGTTTCAGGTTCCCTGTTGTAAAGAAGCTTTAAGAAATTACCAGAGAGCATCTGACTGCAGTAAAAGAAAAAACTATTCGCTTCTGAAAAGGCTGTGAAGATTGCCCTCTCCTGCGCTGTGTGTCTGCAAGAGCCTGGATCTTCTCCACATATTCCAGCCAAGAAGCAGACTGCAACAAACAGAACGCAGGAGCAGCCCCTGTGACTTTTCTTAAACCAAGCGTCAGATACTTAAAAATATAAACAAGTGCCACTCTATTTTTTGTTTTAAAGATATATTTATTTTATGTAAATATGATATTTGTGTTAACATAAAATGGGTTAGATTTCATTACCTTAAAGAGAACTAAATTTCTCATGTGGTAAATATAGGTAGACATAACCCATGTAAGTAAGAACTGTTTGGGATATTTTTAAGGGCACATGGGAGTCCAAAAGTTTGATTAAAATGTTCAAGAAATCTTGGGCTCAAGGAGTACTTGATAATCTGCAGATAATCAATAGTCAAACATAATGCTGAATTTATAAACTAGAATGTAGTAATGAATGATGTCTATATGTTGACACAGATAGTAATGATGTCTACATGCTGTTACTTTTTTATACTTTAACATTATTTCATTTGTACCTCTAACAAGTCAAGAGCTGATACTTGTATCTTTACTTTTCACAGGATTAAAACAGTTTCCACTCCTACCTTGACCACATCTCTTAACTCAGTTCATTTAATTTTCTTCTAAACAACCAAATCAAGGACTATTTATCAAGCATGTTCTTGCCAGCCCCAGGAATAGTTGTTTAAGAAAAAAGAGAATGAGACATGGTTTATGCCTCTTCTAGTGTAGATAGCAATAGCTTTATTTATATACACTTTTGAATATAATTTGCTCAAATTTCTAAAATCATTGCCAAATTAGACTTCGGACGGTTGTCTTTTGATTTATGAGTAATTGAGTACTCTTAGATCCTAGGCACTGTGGTCTGCAGTTTCATTTCTAATTGGCCGAAGTTAGAATTTTATGTAAATAGAAATAGCCTTTGCATGAACTTGGGCTATTTTAGCAGCAGGGAATTATCTGTACCCTGTTTCTCGGCGTCTTCTCCGTACAACAGTCTGTGATGATGAAAGGAACCTTCTCAGGAAGAGCACCATGGGAAGTTCAAGTCGAACGAGGTGATCCTGTGACAGCTCTTCACAGGCATGAAAAATGAAGTGCAGGAGCTCGCGGGAGAGACAGCAGAGCTCCATGAGCTCAGCTTTACATTCGGCTGGAAGGGAAAATGAGAGTCTTTTGGAGAAAAACGTCATCCTCACGGAATGCGCCTCTCAGGGGTTTCATTTTCATGGGGCAGGTCTGGGTCCCCATTTACGCTGGTTGTAATTAGGGTGCTATGGTCAGCGTGCTCCAGAGAGACAGCCGGTGGGATAGACAGATGGACAGACGGACACAGGGGAGTTTAGAAGAGTAAGTGGCCCACGGACTCACAGAGGCCCAGAGGTCCCACCGTCAGCCTTCGGCCTGTCTGGGCCTGTTTCCGCGTTTGCAGGGGGAAGTGAAGGGCCGGGGGTGACAGCCGGTGCTTTCTGGCTCTGGGGGTCCTCTGAGGCTGGCCCTGGCCCGCCTCTGTCCCCTGCATCCACCCTGGAGCCGGGGCCCACAGCCGGCTCCCCGCCGTGCACAGGACACGTGGCCCTGCCAGCTGAGCGCTCTTCCCACCCACTCTGTTTTGTGACAACCGCTATTTTAGAAGCACGCGCTCGCGGTGAGCTTGGTGAGCTCCAGGCCATGAGGCGCTTACCGAGTGGAATCCTCTTGGCAGGCGCAACCTGGGCTCTGTTCCTGTTTCCTGGATCCTGTTCCGGGCCTGGCCGCAGGGGACCCTGTTCACAGGGCTGCGCTCTCTTCCCTAGGCGCTGTCGTTCAGGACTGAAGTCACGGCGAGTCAGGGCTTAAACAAGGACCATCTAATCCGAGTCTCACTCTCCCACTGGGAAGCCAAGTCCCGGGCGGCATAGCCTGTGCCCAGGGCACACAGCTTCAGCCGCAGATTAACAGACAGGAAAACCAGGCCGGCGGCCAGTGCCCTTGACAACGGGCTCAGGGTGCCCTGGGCAGCTCTCTCCTCCTCTGGCCCTGCCGTGATTATTTAGTGACAGGGTGGAGATAAACTTCCCCATTAATTGAGGGCCATATCTGTAAACAGAAGCCTGTAAATAGAATCTACAGGACGAAGGCCATGCTCTCCCAGTTAGTAAACATGTCTTTATTGAGCTGGGACAATTGGAGGTCCGATTCGGTCAGAGGGAGGGCGCAGGTGCCAACCAGCTCTCGTCCTGGGGGTGGTCCTTGGGTGCTGGGGACAGTGGGTTAGGAGAAGGGCCCACAGGGTGTCGTTCTGCTGGTCAGACGGCAGTGCTCAGCTTAAAAACACCATCATGAATACTGCATTCAGGACTGAATTATAATTTTGAGTTTTACCAAGATGTAGAAATCTGTGGTTGCCTTGACAACCATAACCCACTTCAGGGCAGCCCTTCCCCTCCCACTTGGGTCTGTGGGGCCTCTCTGGGTTTCCTACCTGCCGAGACAACTTTTATTCTCTAGCTGGTTGGGAAGAACCTCCTGAGTCAGGAAATGTCAGCTCCCTGGGGGAGCTGGGCTGCAGGCCACCCGAGGCCCCAGGGGCTCCGACACCCCCATGTCGGGGAGGGCGCGGTGGAGGTCACACTGAACAGAATGTACACACGACCCTGAAGAGATGCGGCCGAGAGCTGGTGCCAGGTTTCCTAGGATTAGTTCTGATTTACAAAATATGGAAAAACTCCGGGTTCCATTACAGACGCACTGAGGAATGCTCCAGGCACCCGCTCTTTGATGTCAGGAGAGCGCGGGTCGGGTCACCCCTCCGTGTCTTGCTAATGTTGAAGGAGGCCTGTTAGCTAGTTCGGTGCGTTCTTCAGGAAGCAGCTGATTGAGAGTATTTTCCCTGCGGGCCTGGAGCTGTTTTCATGGCCAGCTGGGTACCCAGTGCTCAGAGGCTGAAGGGTAGATGGACGGGCCAGACCATCGCCCCGGTTACCACACATGTACGTTTACAAACCACGGTGAGGGCTCTCAGGGGACGTGACAGAGGAACCGGACTTAGATGGGGTCAGAGAGAGTTGCTTGAAAACTGGAGCTTGAGGTGGAGTCTGGATGGGGTTAGCTAAGCGGAAGGAGGGGGCAGCCTGGGGCCTTCCAGCTGGGACGCTTTAAGGCGTGACGGGCTCTCAGAGGTTGGGGTGACGGCTCAGGTTCCACCCCGAGGCTGTTGCTTGGGACGGGGCCTGGGAAGCCAGGGCACCTGTGGGTGCAGACAGTGGTGGTTCTGGCAGAAGGGCCCAGCTCTGCCCTGGAGGGGGACAGAGGCGTGGAGAGGGCTGTCGAGGAGGACTGTGCAGGGCCAGGTGGGCCTGCGGGAGGTGCCGAGGGTCCCTGCCTTGTGCTGCTCCTGGAGCAGGAACCGCTGGACACGGAGACCCACGGGAGCAGAGGGGGCCTGAGCTCAGTCTTCACCTCACGGAGGTTATGGCTGCATCCACTCTGCAGAGGAGGACGGGCGTCCATGTCAGGTACCCGCACCCCCAGGCACCTGCTCCCAGGCAGGGCGTCCGTGGGGTAAGGGGAGCAGAGATGGGGAGAGACGGGCTGTGGCTGCATCCCAGGGCATCTACGATGTCTTTTCACGGTGGTCCCTGGGGTCAGACGGTGGTGGAGGTGGCGGGTCACAGCCCCTGGAGGTGGTGACATGGCGTCGGGGGACTGAGGGCTATTCTGGTGAGTGACGTGATGGCAGTGGAAGGTGGTCAGAGAGGCCCAAGGGCGGTGGAAAGTGGATAAATGGGGAATGTGGCCACGTGCGGCCAGGAGCGGGGGGAGGGCAAGGCCAGCAGAGCGCATGGAGGCTGGGGGCCACTGCAGGGATGCCGGGGCTGTGCTGGGGCTGGGGGGGCGAGGAGGGGCAGCGGTGGGCTGGGACGGTGTCTGTACCTTCTGAGCACCCAGGAGGAGGCTGGGTCCCAGGAGGGAGGTGGGGGAGCAGGGCAGGGGGCCCCTCTCTGCAGACTTAGCTGGCTCAGTGGAGAAGGAGGTGGCGGAGTCTGTGTGGGCTGTGTTTAGATCAGGCCCCTCGGGCCCCAGCCTGGTGGGGTGGGGGGTTGGCTCGTGCTGCCTGGTTACTGGTGAGACCAGGGGCCCCGGGCTCTGCCGGCACCCGGGGGTCTGAGGCAGGGGCGCCCCACTCATAGCGCCCCAGCTGTGTGTGTGCACAGGGGAGCCACCTGCATTTCTGAAAGTTGTTTGCTTTTGGCTGAGACCCCCCTACGCACCGTCTCCATGAAAAGCCCTTCTCAGCTTCACCCCTCTGTGCAGAGCGGGTCCTGCCTGAAGCCGTCCTCGTGGTCGCGACTGCTGGCCTTGGGCGCCTGGATCACCACGTGGCTGGCTGGAGCTTCATTCGTGTTTCTTGACCTTCATGTCTGCTGAATTTCTTGCATCCGTGGGCTCAGAGTTTCAGCAACCTTAGAAACATCATGCCGGTTATTTCCTCAGGTACTTTCTTCCATCCAGCCCCTCCCTTGGGGACCCTAATGACTCCTGTGGGACCACGTGTATTACCTGCCTCAAGTCAGCCTGCGGCTCTCGGAGGCTCTTATCTTTCCCCGTCGTTTCCCTCTCTTGCTTATGCTCTACTGTTGTGTCTCCAGTATTCAGTGAGGTTTTGGTTCTGAAGTACTGGGTCAGTCCCATCAGTACTCTTGTTGCTGTTTTTCAGCTGTTCAGTCGTGTCCGACTGCTTGCGACCCCATGGACCGCGGCATTTCAGGCTTCCTTGTCCTTCACCATCTCCCGGAGCTTGCTCAAACTCATGTCCATTGAGTCGATGATGCCGTCCAACCTCTGTCACCTGCTTCTCCTCCTGCCCTCAGCCTTTCCCACCGTCAGGTTCTTTTCCAAAGAGTCGGCTCTTTGCATCAGGTGGCCAAAGTATTGAAGCTTCAGCTTTAGCATCGGTCCTTCCAATGAATATTCAGGATTGATTTCCTTTAGGATTGACTGGTTTGATCCAGTCAGTCCAAGGGACTTTAACAGTCTTTACTATCCAAGGGACTTTTAAGGGTCTTCTCCAGCACCACATTTCAAAAGCATCAGTTCTTCTGCACTCAATCTTCTTTACGGTCCAACTCTCATATCCTTACATGACTACTGGAAAAATCATAGCTTTGACTAGATGGACTTTTGTTGGCAAAATGCTGTCTCTGCCTTTTAATATGCTGTCTAGGTGGCTCCAGGTGGTAAAGCGTCTGCCTACTATGTGGGAGACCCAGGTTCGATCCCTGGGTGGAGAAGATCCTCTGGAGAAAGAAACGACAACCTGTTCCAGTACTCTTGCCTGGAAAATCCCATGGACAGAGGAGCCTGGTAGGCTACAGTCCCTGGGAGCTCAAAGAATCAGATACGACTGAGCAACTTTACTTTCACTTTGGGCTTTTCATAGCTTTTCTTCCAAGCAGCAGGCATCTTGTAATTTCCTGGCTGCAGTCACTGTCTGCAGTGATTTTGGGGCCCAAGAAAATAATGTCTGTCACTGTTTCCATTGTTTCCCCATCAATTTGCCATGAAGTGATGCGACCAGATACGATTATCTTAGTTTTTGAATATTAAGCTAGTGTTTTCACTCCCGGTGGTAATTAGGTATACGTATGCATTGCTGGAAGCAATGTCGATGGAGTCATTCCTTTTGGATCATTGATTAAAGTTTTTCATCAAATTGGGGAGATTTTTGGCCATGATTTGCTCAGAAACCAGCAGTTTTGCTGTCAGAGGAAGCAAATGTATGGCTTGTGCCTTTATAAGCTCAATGTGATGAGCAGGGTAGAAAATGGAATGGGGAGCCCTCAGCTTTGCTAGCCTGAGGGAGTAGAGCCAGCGAGGGTGCGCAGTGGGCGCCCTGCCCTGGACCAGCAGCGGGTCCCTGGGTAAGGCACTTGTGGAGCTCTTCTAGGACACGCCTGCATCGGTGGAGCTGTGGCCTCGTGGGACGGTTGTGTGCCGAGGACAAGGTCCAGGGGCAGAGTCCAGGAGGCAGAGCCTGAGGGGAAAGCCTGCAGCCCCCACGCAGGCCGGCCAGCAACGTGAAGGGAACGGGATGCACAGGGGGTGTGATGGGCACAGATCGCTGTCCCCCATCATGTGGCCCATCAGGTGGCATCTGCAGGGCATGTGCCCAGTCTCCAGGCTCAGGACGGGCCCAGCAGGGGTCAGCTCTGGTGAGCTGCGGTCAGAATGTCAGGATCACTTTCTTCAGTGAGAAGCAAGGCCTTCAGCAGCAGAGGGGTGACCTGCCTGGAGGAAGAGCTGGGTTCTGGGCTTGGGTCCCGGCTCTCCAAGGCCCCTGCTGGCAGCATCTGTTGGTGGGGACCCCCTGCAAAGATGAAGGCTGACATGCGCGCCTGGTGCCACTATGCCCAGCCCTGGGCCTCCCGCTCTCGCCAAAGCCTGGAGCCTCCTTTCGATGGGCCTTCGTCCTCCGCAGCGTAAGACAGTCACCAGCATCTGGCCAGCTGGACACCTGTTCTCTAAACTGTGTTGAAACATTTCTTTTGCTGCTTTCTGAGACAGAATATACGGAAATTAACAAAAACCCTTAGAATATTATGTTACTTTTTTCAAACATTCAAACAGCTTTCTCTGAAGGGAGCATCAGTGTTGGCCCTGTGCTATAACTTCCGAGAAATCCGTACCACTCAACAGATGGGGACATGGCCCCCTGGCCCAGCAGCCTGGGGGCTGGTGCTGCAGCTGGGTGGGGCCTCGGAGACGGGGGTCCCTCACTGCCCCTCCTCTTGGCGCCAGGCGCCAGGTGGCAGCCGGGGCTCGATTGTGCCAGTTGCATGTTATTTATATTTGGACTCGGGCCTCAAGGAACGACGGGCACCCTGCAGTCATCTGGGAGGGTGAGATGCCACGCACGCCTGTGGTAATAACTATAAATAAGACGTAACTTGCCGACTAGGCATGGATCTTCTTTTAGGTGGAAGTTCTGGGTAAATTAACCCCAGGATGAAACCTGGGGTGAAACTCCCAGCCGGAGTCGTCTCTGAAATAAACTTAAAAACCCAGCCGGAACTTCCCCTGTCCCCCACCCCCACTGCCCAGGCCACCTCCCTGCACCCACAGCTCAGAGCCCTCTCGGGGTTTGGAGCCCCAGCGGTTGTGTTCGCTGCAGTCCACTCTCCGTGAGAGAGCTGTCTAGGGCGTCCATTCATGAACCAGGGAGACTTTAGCTCCAAAGTGCTGGAAATAGGTCTGTGCAGAGGGAAGCTGGTGGGAGAGGGCGGCAGGGCAGGAGGTCGGGCCCACGCTCCTTTTTCTGGGTCAGTTGCCTCAGTTTCCTGAGTGTGAAAGACGCACCTGCTGAGTGTGAGCAGATGCTCTCAGAGTTTCCATTTTTCCAACTTGAATTGGACTTTTTCCCTCCTGAGATCAGGCTAACGATTTACGACACAGGTAGCCCCGTGGGGCCAGGCATCCCGGGGTCTATAAATAGTATCTCCTCGGCCATAAATGGACCGTGGCCGGGTGTCAGGAGGCAGCCGTGCTTAGCTGCCCCAGCAGATCCTGCGGCCCTGTGAGCCCTGTCCCCTTGGCCAGCCCCCTCCTGCGGTGAGTCCCCTCTTCTCTCCTCTGCTTTCGGGAGGCTGGGCAGGGAGGACTGAGGCGTGAGTAGGATCTGACCGCTCTCAAACTCCCGGTGGGTGTTGGGGGAAGAAAGGTGAACCAGAGCAGTCCACTCGGCGCAGACAAACATCAGCCAAGAGTTGGAGTCAAACTTTCGAGTTTCTGTGCCAGGATTTGAAACTTTCTGTGCTGTTGGGCGCTTCTGAGCCCGCCCCAGCCCTCGCACCTTAGCCTGGATTTTGCAGCATCTCCAAGTTCCCCAGTCGGTTGATGGATGTCTGCAACTTTCTGGAGCCTCGGAAATGAGAACCTCTGGCAGGAGAGAGCAGGTTTGAAGTGGTGTGAAATAAAGCTGGATATTTTCTTAAGAGAAAAGGAGAACCCAGGGCCACTGGGCTCTGGCCCGGACTGCAGCGTCTTGGGAGGGGACAGCTCCGTGCTTCTCGCCAGTTTCCAAGAGCTCCCATCACAGCAGACTTCCCCCTCAGTTCCCCTGAGAGAGCCGGAGTGCTGGTCATGCTCTTGAAATGCTGCCCCAGAGGAAGGCAGTGGGGTTGGAAGCCTGCATCCAGGAGGTCCGGGGTGTGGGGGCAGGGGAGCAATGAGGCAGGAAGGTGCCGGCTCAGTGGTTGGAATCCCATGGGAGGACACAGGCTTGAGCCCTGCTCTTGGCCGGGGAGGATCCTGCATGCCGCACGGTGTCACCAAAGAAACCCAGAAATGCTGATCTCTCCCCACCTTCTGATCTAAGGTCCTGCCCTGATGAATACAGTGGTAACACAGGCTTCCAAGAGCACTTGGGGCAAAGCTCATTTAGAGTTCTGTCCTAGACTGAGGCTGGATCGTATGCGCAGGGCATCTGTGAGAAGCTCACGCTGAAGTAGGGAACTTGGCCCACATGTTCTTATGGAGACAAGGAAACCAGTGGGTAAAGTTTGTGGGATGAAGTCTCTGGATAATCTCCTTTGTTGCTAGTTCTCTCCGTTCATGAAAACTGCGGCAGGCCGCTGGGCTGCTGGAGAGGGCAGCACTCCTGTCCAGGAAGCAGCTCCTTATCCTGTTTCTCCGTCTAATTTGATCCCGCTTAAGCGCCGGGCGGTGTGGACCAGCTCCCGGGGACTGAAGCAGCAAGGAGGGAACTGCTAAGACATTCAGTCCCGGGGCTCAGAGGCTATTTGGGGAACACTTGAAAACCTGGCTGCCAGACATTAGGCGTCAGGCCGCATCGGGGGTGAGGATTTGAAGGGCTACTCTGTGCTCTGCTGTTACGCTGACTTCTGGGCTGAGTAGCTTGGAAAGCCTCAGGGAAAGCAGCCCGAGTCTTGGGAACCGGGCTGGGGGCTGGCTCCACGGGTGAGGGGTCGGGGTGGGGCAGCTCCGCGGGGGTGGGGGCGGCTGTGTGCTCTGCTTCTCTGCAGGCGCTCTCACCTGCTGTGCTCATGGACTCGACCACTCTAGCTGCATAAGCCACACTTTCCTTTACTACACTTTCTCTTACACGGATTAAAGTCCTTCTAGGGACATGGGTGATGACTCCGGTCTGTCCTCATGGACAGGGCGGAGCCTGTCACTGGAGGCACGTACCTATACCCGAGGACAGGCTCGTGTTTCATTTCGGGGTCACGATCCCCAAACGTGTCGGGAGCACCCGTGGGTAGAGAGCGGCAGCCCCAGGTCAGACGGACGCTCGGCTCTGCTGCCGGGAGCCCGGGAGCAGGGGGCTTATTTTCATCACCTGAGATGGCTTCCTCGCACAAAAGGTTGAGACTCAAACCGGGACAGAAGGAAAGCACACAGCTGGAGTTGCGTAAATTCACTCACAATTGAAAACAGTGAACCCCGTGTGCTTTGACCACGGTTGACTGGGTGACTGTGTGCCTTCAGTATGGAGGACAGTCAGTGGTCAGGGTGGGCTATTGTCTCTGGCGGTCACAGAGCCGGGGCCCGCTGGTGTGCCCAGTGTCCCTTGCCCCCTCCTCCAGCCCCTCTGTTCTCTGTGAAGGATGCTAACCTGGGTGGGCGGTGGGGTTAGAGCTAGAATCTGGCCCCAGTGCCTCCTCCCTGGGACTCACTCCCCTACCCTGTGCTGGGGGTAGCTGAGGAATCAGTGGGGGGATTGTTTTCCTAAAGAGGAAAAAGCGGAGGGAGGTCTGTGCAGACAGCCCGTCAGCCGGTCTTGGGGGGTCCCCAGAGGGCAGCTGGCTGTGTCCCTGTGGCCCCCTGAGACCCAGGGGCCACAACTCTGGAGCAGGCACTGGGCCTGCAGGGCTCGTTTCCATGGGCATCCTCCCCCTGTCTACAGGCCCCGGGCAGGCAGGGACAGACACAGATGGGCAGGTTCTAGAACCTGAGGTCCACTGAGCGGCGCCCACGTGGGGCCTGGCGTGGGCTCTGGCCGTGTGGCAGTCCCGCTGGCACGGGTCACATGCACAAAGGTAGGAGTTTGCTGCCAGCCAGGAGCAGGCATCCCCAAGGCCTCTGCATCCTCCAGACACAACAGGCCGGGGTCCAGGCTCGGCTGGCATGGACAGGTATGCCCGCTGTGGGCGGGGTGGATCCTGGATCTCTGGGCAGGATGTCTCTTCCGTGAGCGGAGGAAGCACGTGGGCTGGGGGCTGGGTATCACTGGGCCCCCCAGTGTCCTGGGGGACACATCTCCAGGCAAGTCCACAGTCAGAGCAGGGGAAGGGCAAGCACTCCACAGCAGCCCTGCGTCCCCATCACCGCAGAGGGCTCGCCCAGAGCAGGAGAGGGTGGGCTCGCCAGCCACCCGTGAGCCCAGCACAAGGCGGGCACCCACTGCATGGAGAGCCCGCGGGGTGCTGGCTCTGAACAGGACCGGGGTCCCACCAAGGGGCGGCTGCCTCTTTGGGGTGCTAGCTGCCACACTCTGAATACGTCCTGACAGCTTATTCTCCCCTGTCACCTTGGCCATTTTGGACTCTTCCCTCTGCCAAGAAAGGTGACAGATTTGACTGGTGGCTGAGCAGAGACGTGCATATCACGCTGGGACAGGACGCTGGTGCAGCCGCAGCTGCAGGGAGTCCTGGGCCTCTCTGCTGCAGGACTCTTCCCCCATGAGTGCATGGTCGATGGGAGGGATGGGAGGAGGCTTCTCGGACACAAAGCTGGCTCCGAGTGGTGACCCCTGGCTCCCAATGGATGGACTCAGCGACCCGTTTCCATAGATGGAATGTGTGCCTTATTAGAGGGAAACTTTCCCTGAAGATTCACTCTGAGTCACTCCCTGGAAAATCCCAGGGATGCAGTTGAGGACTGTAGATATTGAAATGATAAGCGCGTGCTTTCAGATGCCCCGTCCTGCCTACAGAATTAAGCTCGATGACAACAGACACTAGTGTGCCAGGCACAGATGGCCACTGGTGTCGGCGTGCATTCCTCCTTGCAGAGTGTGCACGTTCAGGTGGAGGTCCGGGTAAGAGTGCCAAGGCCACGCCGGCGCTGGACGGTCGAGTCCCTCCCAGGGCTACAGGTGTTGGAAACTGCACACTTGACCTCAGCGTCACGGCACCTCTTTCAGAGCTGGGTGGGATGGAGCGGCTGTGTCTGCATCGGCTTCCTTAGGCGGAACTTTCCATTGTGTGTTTACAGTCAGACGTACGCCACGTGCCACCCACTGGACCCCAGGGATTCGTGGTGGTTGGTTGACTAGCTGGCCTTTAGGAGGGAATTTGGAGATGAGTTAGTGTAGAAAAGTATAAAAGGTCCAGGAAGAGCAGTCTGGTGGCATCTGGACCAGGTCTTCTGTGTACACACAGGGTGCTTCTGTTTGCTTTTGGGAAATCACCTCCCTCTCTGGCCACGGGGGAACCTGCCCATCTTCCCCCAAGGGCAGGAGCTTGGCTAACCCCCTAGGACCTTTCCAAGCTCTGTAGTTCCGCGATTCTGGGAGATCACAGTCTAAAGGGACCTAATTGAGTCACAGACGAGTAACAAACCCTGTGTTTGGAATGCTTCCTAGCCTCCACTCAGGACTGTGGGTGGCAGTGCGGAGTGGGGGGCCCGCCGCAGGCAGGACACCACGCTTGCCCCTCAGCTTTCACCCTGTCCTGTGGGCTGTGCTCTGGGCCAGATCATTCCAGTTTGAACACAGAAGATGAGAGTGGACTGGGGTTCGGGGAGGTCCTTGAGCCCCTCTGTCTGGAGTTCAGTAACCACAGGGCCTGGGGGATGCTGTCTGCGCCCCTCAGAGAGGCAGGCAGCTAGGAAGCTGGTGGGCTACCGGCTTGGGGTGCACGTGCAGCACACGCCGCTAACATGCCCCGCCTCAGACCCCCACATTCCTGCTGCAGGGGGGCCCCTGTCTCTGGGATCTAATGCTTGATAATCTGAAGAGCTGATCATAGGTATAAAGTGCACGATAAATCTAATGCACTTGAATCATCCCAACCTTGACCTCTCAGTCTGTGGGAAAACTGTCCTCTTCAAAACTGGTCCCTGGTGTCAAAAGGTTGGGGACCACTGCTCTAGCTGACTTCTTGCTTGAGGAGAACTTAGCTGAAACACGCTCGCTTTCCTGCACCCCGCAGGCTTTGAGCTGGGCTCTGTCCCCAGGCCTGCTCCCCCACCCCCTTGAAGTGAGCTGACAGGTCGCCCGTGGTGGGCCGGGCCATTGGAGAGGTGGGCCTGGGTGTGTCCTGGAGACGCAGTCCTTTCTCAAGGCCCCTTCAATCAGGAGTGGCTTCAGCCCCTGCACAGATGCTGAATGCACCACACGTGGCTGTGGGCTTTGCAGAATGAAAGCTCTCTTGTTGGGACCCTGCGACCCTGTGTCCTGCCTCACTTTGCTCCAGGGATGCCCTCACCTGCCCTGCGGGCACCGGTCAGCTCCCCCACCCAGAGAGGCTCCTCACAAACGGCTGGGGGGCCACTGGCTGCCATGCTCCAGGGCCACGTGCCCCCCTCCTGCAACCACGCCACCTCCCGGAGGGTTTCGTGCCTCTCTCTGCTTTGCCTCCTCCTCGCGGGTTCTAAGTGTGTGCTCCTGTGACCTGTGCTTCAGCTATTTTTATCCTTATCACTCACATTGCTTTCCATGTTGCCTGAACAAACTAGGTCGTCTGTAGACACTGGGTGAGTTATTAATTAAGTGGAAAGTGAGGCTCAGTCTTCTGATTTTTATGGACTCAAACAAGAAAGGCAGTCCGGTGCCGGGGGACCTAATGGGTGTCAACACTATTTCCTCTTCTAGAATCTTCCTTTTGTTCCCTTCTTTTCTTTTAGGAAGGGTTTAGTTAGTTGGAGTGGACGTTCGTGTAGGAATGGCAGCAGCCTGGTCAGTGGAAACACAGGGCCTCAGCTCTGCCTGTTGCTCTTTCCTGCAGGAGTCGCCACGATGTCGCTCGTTGCGGTGCCCTTCTACCAAAAGAGACACAAGCACTTTGACCAGTCATACCGCAATATCCAAACAAGGTACCTTCTGGATGAATACGCAGCGAAAGAAGTAAGTTGAAAGTCACTGATGAGGTGGCCAATCTCGAGTATGAGCTGTGTCTGACCTTGGAGGATTCCTAAAGCCCAGAGATGAACTGGTTTGGGGGCTGAGGGATGGCTGTGACCCCCGATGCTCATGTCCAGAGCAGAGAGGGAACGTGGCTGGCCCAGCTGCACAGAAAGGTTTGGGGCTACTGCATGACATCCTGGCAGGTCCCAGCAGGTCCTCTTAGATTGGCTCTGAGCCCCGGGTTTAGCTCATGAGGCAGGGATCTTCCTTCACACGCCTTCCAGAACTAGAATCTAAAAGCTCACCCAGAAGCAAGGACCATGAGAAGGAAATCCGTGGAAGGGAATGCCGGTGGGACTGAGGTGTGTAGTGGGAAAGCTGATGGTTGGATGGAAGCTGATCTCTGAGAGAATACAGCTCCGTTGGTGACAACGGTAGCAGAAGGTAGACTGCTCTCTGTCTGCTGGGCTGGTGTCGGGTGCAGCCTCTTGGTGAGCTCCTGCCGCGATCACCTAGGAGACGGACACTGGCACTGGCTCTGGCCTCAGCTCTGCGGCCCCCATATTTAGAGCTGCCCATGGCCCTTGTGGTCGGCTGCCATCCCAGGAACAAACAGAGCCAGACATTCGCTGCCCCTCCCCCTCAGCCTTGGGGAGCTTCAAATCTCTCAAGACAGACATCACTATGGCCTCAGGCCAGAAGGGCCTGGCGGGCACCTGCTGGCCCCAGAGAGCGGGCAGGGGTGGCAGGGAGCTGAGTCTGGGAAGAGGGGGCGCCCCTGGGGGTGGGCACGGGTAGACAGGGCGGAGGTCACACACGGGGTTGTATGTGTTTGCGCGCGTGAGCAGGTAGCTGTGTACACACATGCCTGCCCACAGGCGTGGATGCCCGTACACTCTAGGAGAGGCTGGGGGTATGGGAAGAGTGATGCTGTTTTAACTACACGTTTGCGCTTCTCCCTTGCACCAAGGCGCGCTTCTGCCCAGTCGTCTTTGCAGAGATCGGTCACTCGGAAGTCGTCCTCGCAGAGGGAGTCCAGCCGGGCGGCACTGGGAGAGACCACCCTGGGGGAGACCACACTGGGGGAGACGGCCTTGGGGGAGACCACCCTGGGGAGGACCACCTGCCGGCTGTGCGCCAAGAGGATGAGCAGTGCCCTGGAAGAGGAGGCACAGGAGAGGAAGCGCAGGTAACCCCCAACCTGCCGCCGCACACTCGGTGCCCTGGCCCGGGACCGGGGTATGCGGTCAGAGAGCAAGGGCAGAGCTGGGGGCTCCTGCTGGCAGCAAAAGCCACGAGCAGCTGCTTTCGGCCCGTCTTGCTCTGTGCCCCCGTCGTCTCCACTGGTCCCTGCAAGGAAGCGACCGGGCTGGCTTTCTGCACCCTCGGGCAGAAGGGAGCGCTGTGGCCCAGGGGACCCACATCCACTTCCCTGTAACAGAGCTGGGCTGGCCTCAAGATTCTGTCCCCTCTCTGCTAAATGCACTTCCCCACCCAGGGAACATGACTGCCACACTTGGAAACGTCGAGGCCTAAAGGTGTGAACTGGAGTTTTCAAATTTCCATCAACAACCTCTCGGGCTACTAACCGGCTGTGAGGCCTGCGCTCAAGCAGGGGACCTTCCAGAGAGGGGCCAGGATGCCAGCTGGCTGTCCCTGTGGACACGGAGCTGCAGGGAGGGGTCTGAGGACCCTCGTGCTTCACGTTTCTACTGGCTCAGCTCACGGGGAGAAGCCGCCGGAATGGGGCAGGCAACTGAGAATGCTGGGCTTAAAATTATCCCAGATCACAAGAAGCCGGTGGTCAGCTTACGCGAATCTTCTAAGAACAGAGTGCTTACGCAACTTGAGAATGCTTTGTATCTGCTCTATTTTTCTTCCTCACCTTCCACTTATTGCTAGAAATTTCTCCCTATATAGCTAACACACTCAAAACCAGAAGGAAAAATGGGATTTAGGTCAACATGTTTCAGTCTGAAAGTTGCACTATAACTAAGGCATCTGTTTAATGAAAATACTGTATAGCTGAAAAGATTGGCCTTTATTTTTGAAAATTTGAATTATCTTTAAATGCCTTATGGGAATGTTGTCCTGTAAATTAATTTTATTGTCAAATGAAGACTTATTTTGTCAAAGAATCAATTCAAAATGTGTACATTAAGAAATTGGGTTTTTATGTGTTGGATTATTGCAGAAAGAGTTCTCCTCTACTTAAAGTTTCGGCACAGCAAGTGACAAGACCAGAGCCTTATCACTTTATCTTTATTTGAACCATCAGTTATATTAAAAACTTGGCGTGATCTTGTCCCATAAGTTCCCATTCCTCAGTTTCCTGAGGTGAAATGGATGAGGAAAGTAAACTGGTATTGATTTCAACAGTTAGGGAGCCAGTTACTGTGACCCATGTGGTTTCAACAAAGAATGACTTTTGTGACAGTTCTGGCTGTTGAAAGTTTTCCTAAAACATTTGAAGCTGCTCTCTTACAGTAGCAAATTTGACTCAAGAATGTATTTTGATTCTCGGTGTCTGATTATAATCTCACTGTGTCCCTGGAGCTCAGGGTGAAAGCCAGTCCGTCTGAGCGGGTGCAGTGTGGACAGGGCTTGGCTGTGCCCGCCCTCCATGGAGCCCGGCACTCAGGCTTTGGGAGCTGCTTTTGGGACACTCACAGGGTTTTACTCTCACATCTCCCATGTGAAAGATCCTACAAGGTCTTTCCTCCCTTCAAAGTGAGCCTGAGTACAGCTGGAGGTTTTGGTGAGCGGAGCAATATTCATGGAGATTTTGCAGCAATTCCCGCTCTGTCCTGGCTAGAGAGGGGAGTGGGTGTAGGGGGATTTGAGGAGTTAGATGAGTTCCAGTCCTGGTGATCAATTTACTACTCTCGCTGGCCCCAAGCGTTTCTGAAAGCACATATTTATTCCTACGTCCTGTGGCAGACAGGAGTTTAATCTACAGGACAAATCAGTCTTTGGTGAAAGACGAAATTGTGGCTCCATCAGTGTGAGTTAAGCTGTGAGATCTTCGTGAGAGAAAAGCCAAAGCGGCACCAGTGTGCTCTGAAGGGTCTGGGTGTGTCCTCCCGAAAGATACAGCCGATTAGCAGCGTTCCTTTGATGCCTGTCTGTCTGTCTCTCCTGGGCAAAGTGGGCCTCCCGGTCTCGGGCAGCTGTCCAAGGGCTGTGTCGTTTGTTAGGGCAGAAGCTCGAACACTGACATTACCCGGCACAGGAGGGTGGGGTCCTGGCCTCCTGGACAGGGACCAGCAGGGACACTTTGTCAGCGTCCTGAATGAGGGTGTTTGGGGCGAGGGGGCAATTCCAGTTCAATTATAAATCACTAGGGGCTGGTGGTGCTATCAACAAGCCCCATACTCGTAGTCTGTACACAGGTCAAGGTGGGGCTTCTGCTCCTTCAGTCTTGTCAGGACAGTCTGCGGCACGCGCAGAGATCCATCACTGCTGTGACTGTCACTTTGTGGGATCCCTGCAGACAAGAAGGCTCCATTTCTGGGAGCCCGCTTAGCAGGCCCCCACTATCTCCAGCACAGACCCGCAGAGCCACTTGCGTGGGCGAGTCTCCAGGGGTGAAGGAGCGGGGCAGCCAGGATCAGGGTGTGCGGAGCCGGCCTGGAGCCTGGACGGCCACTGGGCAAGGGTGTCAGGGGGTCATCTGTGGGTCCACGGAAGGTGGCCCTTGGCAAAAGTACTGGGCCACTCACTTCTCCGCCCCTACAGACCAAGAAGCTGCCGCCTGTGTGCTCTGGAATACAGACTATTTCACTCTGAATTCACTAGCTTAGAAGGCTGTACCTGGTTCTGAAATTCACTCAGACATGGCAGCCATGGGTGGAGATGAGTGGGTTTTGTATGATGCCAGGCTCGCGGAACAGGCGAGTGGAGGGGAGCAGCGGAGGGAGCTCTCGGAGCAAGCTCTCCTCTGGGAGGCAGGGGTCTGGCCCTGCCCGTGATGAGTGCTCCCCCTTCTCCACCGCTCGAGCAGGTACCAGTCGATGGTGGCTGCCTACGGGGAGGCCAAGCGGGAGCGCTACCTGAGCGAGCTGGCCCAGCTGGAGGAGGGACGTGCACGTGGCCCGCACCCACGCCCGGGACCAGCTGGACAGGCTGGCCCCTGCAGCACGCGGGCAGACACGGCCTGCACCACATGGTAGGCGTGAGCACTGGGGGCATCTAGGGGCTGTGAGGTGCTCTGGGGCCTGGGGTGCCCCCAAGAGCCCCTGACCGTGCCGCGCCCTGGACAGGTGGATGACAGGCTGGCCTGGGAGGCGGCTCTCATTCGAGGAGCGAATAAGCCGGGCGCCCGAGATCCTGGTGCGGCTGCGCTCGCACACCATCTGGGAGCGGATGTCAGTCAAGCTATGCTTCACGGTGCAAGGCTTCCCCACCCCCGTGGTGCAGTGGTGAGTGGGCGCCCTTCGGGGCGGCCCAGCTGCTCCCCTCTGAAGGCTCTGCAGCCTTTTGCTTACCTGGGTGCAGGGAGAAGGTCCGCGTGCAGGGAGCCCGGCACCCGCTCCAGGGGAACAACACACACAAGACCCACTGGGAAAGGCAGCGGTAAACGCACTCGGGGGCCTGGGCAGGCGGTTTCATTTCACTGCAATTGGGCCAACTGATTGTCCAGAGGACTGTTATGTAAAACCTGGGAATTCCCTGGAGAATCCCTGGTCAGGACTCTGAGCTCCTGCTGTGGGCAGCCTGGGGTTCCAGTCAGAGTCAAGAAACTAAGATCCTGCAAGCAGCACAATGCAGGCAGGAAAATACAATAAAGTAAATAAAACCAGGTTCCCTGAAATGACCAGCGCTGACACCCACAGTTCTGCTTTTACTCCTGTGAGTGGAGACGCTAAACTCCAAGGCCCTGGAACCACAGGACAGGGTTTCTGGAGCCTTGAGATACTGACAGATGAAGTCTCTAAGCCCGTCGACACTTGGTTTTGATGTGCATTGCTAAGCTGACATATCTGTCCGTTTCCTTCCCACTTGCTCATGCCGGGTCCCTGGGGTCTGTCTGGCCACAGAAGACGTTTTGCTCGTGCCTCGGGTTGGGTCTCTTGGCAGCAGAGGGTACAAGTGTTGCCTGGCTCCTCTGGCTGCTTGATAGGTGGGCTAGGGAGACTGGGGCTGCCTGCCCTCGGTCTCGGGGAGCCGTGGTCCTGCTGTCCTGGGGGACCACTGGTCCAGCCTCCTCCCAGTGAGACCAGAGTGGCTGGGTCTCTCCACGTGAGTCTCGGTGACCCTGTGGCTTCCAGAGGCTGTACCAGGGCCTGACCAACCTTGGCTACATTTTTCTTGGAATGACGTATCCTGAGTTTCTAGCAAGTTCCAGCGGACCTTGGCCAATGCTCTGTTGCAGGTTGAGGTTGCCCAGGTCGTCCGAGTCTAGTGAGAGCCGCCCCCTCTTAAACAGTTAAGGAGGAGTGCTGGACATTTCTTGAAGCTTCTCCCTTGCCCATCCACCTGAGATGTGAGCGGTGACTCAGGCAGAAGCAGGGCGATGATGCCTGTATGTGTGTGTGCACGCAAGCATGTGTGTGTGAGTGTGGGGACAGGCGGGGGCAGGGATGGAAAACGAGCAAGGTCGGGACACGTGCCAAACTTCCACCTGCCTTCACACTCAGGTGCTTCCCTTGTTCAGGTATAAAGACGGCAGCTTGATCTGCCAGGCTGGGGAGCCAGGCAAGTACAGAATTGACAGCAAGTACGGCGTGCACACACTGGAGATCAACAGGTAGCGCCCGGAGGCCCGCCCAGGTGGCCAGGCCCCACGCACGGGAGCAGAGGCCCGCACACTCCACGTTCTGCACGATGCTCCTGGAGCTTCTGAGTTAGCTATTGGCGGGAGACAGAAGTGTCCCTCCGTCTCCCTGGTGGCAGCTGAGGGTTGTGGACCCGAGCTCTGCCCAGGCTTCTGCTTTGGACACAAAGGGATTAGGTGCTTTAGACGGTGTATCGAAGGACGACAGCGGCCAGTCCAGGTGTGAGGCCACAGGGAAAGCTGAGACGCCCTCATGCCCGCCCACCAGCCGGGGTGAATTTTCTCCCAGGTTTGGCCCACAATCCCTAAGCTCCACTCTTTAAGGAAACATGACTTTTTTTTTTTCCTCACAACAAATTGGAAACATGTAATAAATACAGGTGGGCTTCCAGGTGATGCTGGTGGTAAAGACTCCCCCTGCCAATGCAGGAGACCTAACAGGCTCAGGTTCGACTCCTGGGTTGGGAAGATCCCCCTGGAGGAGCACAGGGCAGCCTGCCCCAGAGCTCTTGCTGGAAAATCTGTGCGCAGAGGAGCCCGGCGGGCTGCGGTCCGTGGGGTCGCAGTCAGACACGACTGAAGCGACTAAGCACGCGCGTGCATGCAATAAATGCAGATAAGCAAAAGATAACGGAGCTCGCCCGCGCTTCCGGCGCCTGGGGCCAGTATTCTGGCGCCTTTACAGCACTGCTCTTTCTCTTATGCGACACTCACCCTCCATGCATACTTCAATTTTTTTTTAAACAGTAAGTGAAATTCTGCTGTTCCTTTTCTTTCTGGTTTTCTGACTACATAGCTTTCATTTTTACGAAAAGATCATAACATTATGCAGGTTAATGAGGACAGAGGCTAACAGGCTACAGTTAAGATTAAAGTCTGTGCTGAGTCATGACTTTGTTCCTCTGAAGTAAAGCTGAGGCTGCTTAGAATAGCCGGAGGCCCCACTGGCACTGTTGGTGAGAACCTACTGTGTGCCCCACACTGGGAGCTTAGGGTAAAGCAACCAGAAGCTGGCTTCCTGACTTGGAGGTGAGCCGTGCACGTCAGGGAAGGAGAACCAGGCCAGGGTGACGGTGCGGGGCACCCAGATCCAGACATGCAGCCCGGCCCTGGGGCAGGCGTGAGCTGAAGAGGTACGTCTTTGGGGAGAAGCCGTCTAAGGGCCGGGCCTGCAGGTGATGGAAGAGGGATGGGGGCTCCCAGGAGGGGCACTGCCCCGGGGCTGCAGTGGTCGGCAGGCATCGCGGGGCAGGAGGGCAGAGACGACCGCCCCCACCCTGAAGCCGTCCTGCTGGGACCGTGGCTGTTGTCAGGCACAAGGGGAAGGGCAGATCTGACGGGTCCCCGAGAGTCACCGCTGCGAGTGGCAGGAGGGCCGGTGGGCAGTTTGGCCAGAACATAGGGAAGGTGGCGGCACATGGGCAGGTGGACGGGGATGAGGAAAGGTTTCGAGAGTGGAGCAGGAGAGTTTGTGATGGAGTGGCCAGGCAGTCCCATGTGCGCTGGGGTGTGGGCGGCTGAGGGATGGTGGAGGCAGGGCATCCGTGCTCCTTCCGAGTCCTAGAGTTTCCGGAAGTGTCCACAGGCAGTGAGCCATGCAGTTCATGAACAGAGAGGGGGGCCAGCCACTGTTTAGAAGAGTGTTTTAATTTGAGGTGACTTTTCTCACCTGGGGTGCCCTGGGACTGCTCAGGGTGAGCTTGAGGGAGCAACTGCTTCATTTCAAAGCTGTATTTTAATCATTATTTTGAAAAGAGAAACAAATTCCCTTTCTCAAGTATGTGTGTGTTAATCAGTTGTGTCCAACTCTGTGCGACCCCCTGGACTGTAGCCCACCAGGCTCCTCTGTCCATAGGACTCTCCAGCAAGAATGCTAGAGTGGGTGACCTTTCCCTCCTCCAGGGGATCTTCCCGACCCAGGGATGACACCTGGGTCTCCTGCATTGCAGGTGGATTCTTTATCATCTGAGCCCCTGGGAAGCTCTTCTTAAGTATGAAAAGTTCCGACTCACCCTTGTGCGGCAACTTTTCATGGTGATTCGGGAATAAGAGAAGCTTTGAACCAGGGGAGCTAAATCAGTGAGGCCCCAGTATACCCAGGGATCCTCAGATAGACTTGGTGTTGGCATCAGCTTGCAAGTAGCCAAGGGACTGGGGACAAGGACATTCCCGAGGCTAACGTTTTTCTCAGTATTCTTACCCATGTGGGGACATTCTTAGCAGCTGAAATGAGCATATTCTCCAGAAGAAGGGCTGGGAGGTCCCACACACGACAGCTGCGCTCAGCTGTTCATTCCAAACTGCTGAGCTGCCATCATCTGATCCGTGCCTTGTAGGTGTGGGAGAATGTGCCTGCTCCTTGCCGCCCTGCTGGGTGCCAGCCCCGCCTTCTCTTACCCGGTGACATTTGCTCCTATGAATATTTTTTGGCTGCGGCCACCAGATTCTTGAAGTGCCGAAAAGGAAGCTTCGTCCCCTTCGGTACTGTTCGCATTGAAGCTGTAATTGACACGGTTTTGCATGCTCATAAGGCTTTCTCTTGGGACTCGCAGGGTGAGTTCTGTTTCTTCAAAGAGTTTTCACGCTGCTGCCGTTTTGGTAAAGGCGCTCAGAACATCACGTATTGTGTTTCAGTCTGACCCCAGCGCGCCCCACTCCTTGTAGGGTGACTCTAGGGCTGGCCTGTTCTCGCACTTTATTTTTAGACATTGATATTCAAATTCTACTTTGAGTGAAAATTTAAATCTCATGTCAACACTGCTTAGAGTTTGAGGACATGGGCCCCGATGACCCAGAAGAAATTCACGTCCTGCTTCAACGTTCGTCTGCACCTCTTTTTAAAATAGACAAGGGACTTCCCTGGTGGTCCAGTGGCTAAGACCCCACACTCCCAATGCTGCGCGCCTAGGTTCGATCCTTGGTCAGGAAGATAGATCCCAGGTGCCGCAACTAAGAGTTTGAATGCTACAACCAAAGATCCCATGTGCTGCAGCTGAGGCCTGGCACAGCCGAGTGAATAAGTAAATATTCAAGTAAAACAAAATGGATCACGTTGGACTTTCTGGAGACCCAGTGGTTAGGACTCTGGGCTTCCACTGCAGGGGGCACGGCTTTGGTCTCTGGCTGCGGAAGTTCCACATGCCACTTGGGTGACCCCTCCCCCTCAAAAAAAATTAAAATAGATGTTTCTCGCCTGGGGTGGCTTTGGGAACACTTCAGATCGAGGCTTTGGGATGCAAAAGTGCCCCACGGACGTTTGAAACAACTGAGATGGAAGGAACCCCTGCTCTGTGTGCCCTGGGATGTCATCCAGATAGAAAAGGAAGCTTCTCTGCCCCTTCGTCACTTGTGTGTGGCTTCTGACAGTCTTGAATTAAGACTCTGGGCTTCCCCTGGTACGGCCTCAGGAAGGAGAGAGAGAGACTGGAGGCCCTTGGCTGTGGTCAGGCGTGCGGGTCTCCAGGTGACCTGTGAACGAAATTTCAAGTGGGACGTGGTCTCCTCTGAAGCACTCCATCCTGCATGCCCTGTCCCTGCTGTCTGCCCCTTCACACGGTGCCGCTGTGTTTGAGGGTTCCTGCGGCCCAGCCCTGCACCAGAGCCAGCAAATACATATGGGCACCCCCACACACCTGTGTGCTTATTTATCATCTGTATACGTTCCACTGTGTTTCATGGAGGTGAAACGTTTACAGGAACATGTCTAAGAAGAAAGAGATGAAAGTAACCAGAGTTCTGCCCTGCCCCGTGTGCTCGCTCCGCAGGCGTGCCTGCCCGGGGCCTCTGCACTGAGTCAGCAGGTCTGTGCACTTGCAGGGGCATGGGCTTCTGCCCACATCACACGGTCTGTGGAGCCCCTGAACTGGATAGGCGCATGCGAGTGAGTGCACAGGTCTTCCGCGCACCAGGACCCTGGGTCCCAGGCGCCCACTCGCCCGGCCCGGTCCCTCCTGCTAAGCGCCAAGTGCTGGTGGGTTACTTCACCTGCGTTGCTGCTAATGCATTAGGGAGCTCTGCCCCCGGGTCCTAATTCTGTGAATCAACCGAGGAAGAGCTCAGACTCCGGCAGGAGATGCTCTTGTCCAGGTGGGCTTGGCACCTGGGGCTGGACTGGAACTTCGTGGGGCTGGGTCAAGGTTCCTCCGAGTGTTCTGAAATACGCTCTCCTTTTTGTCGGTAAAGCATCTGCCTGCAGTGCAGGAGACCCAGGTTCAACCCCTGGGTTGGGAAGATCCCATGGAGAAAGGAAATGGCAACCCTCCAGTATCTTTGCTTGGTAAATCTCATGGACAGAGGAGCCTGGTGGGCTGCAGTCCGTAGGGGGTCGCAAAGACTTGGGCACAACTGGGCCACTAACACTTACTTACTGTTGGAGACACTGTGTACTTTTTGGTCAAAGAAACTATTTTCAGCCCCAGGTGGAATGGAACATGCAATAAAGTTAAGGGATTTCTGAAGGACCAGTTCGTCTCTGGGTCACTGGATGCTTGAAGCACGTATGCGTGACACTGGAGTAAATGTTCTCCGTGCTTCTGTCACTGTGCGTGTGACATGCACGCTTGAGAGGCGGCAGAAGGCAGAAAACTGCAGATTTCAGGATTTTGTGTGTGTTTACCTGGCTGCTTAGAGACTCTGCTTTCTCTTCATATTAATAGGGTAACAGGACTCTCTTGCCTGGCACTTGAGACTTTTATGCAAGACAGCTGATGAAAAATGACCAGCAGAGTGTGTATATGCTAACTTGCTTCAGTCATGTCCAACTCTTTGTGACCGCGTGGACTGTAGCTACCAGGCTCCCTCTGTCCATGGGAGTTCTTTAGGCAAGAATACTGGAGTGGGTTGCCATGCCCTCCTCTAGGGGATCTTCCCGACCCAGAGATCGAACCCGTATCTCTGGTGTCTCCTGTGTTGGCAGGTGGGTTCTTTACCACTGGCGCCACCTGGGAACCCCAACCAGCAGAGTCTGCATTTAGTTTAAGTCCTCGCCTCCTCTCGACTCTGACGTTTCTGGGGAAGCTGGTGGGAAGACAGTGCAAATCCAGAAAATAAGCTTCAGCTTGTGTGAGATGGACATGGGAGGAGGAGCCCCTCCCGATAAACTGGGGTCTGTGGTGCCTGGGTCACTGTCCTTTGCTGAGCACACGTCCCCGTGATTCTTCGGACCCCAAGGCCTCAGGCAGGTTCAGTTCAGGCACCCTGGTTACACACGTCAGTGGGTGCTTTGGGGTCTACACAGGGGCCCCCTGGTCGGGGGAGTGGGGGTGATTCTCCCAGAGGCTGAGGCCATTGGGCTGCCCCATAACAAGACAAAACCACGGCCGCAGCAGGTAGGCAAACAACCAGAGGGAACACAGGCTCCTCCTCGAGGGGTGAAACTCGGGGTTTTAGGAAGGGCCAGTGCATGTTTTCCCTGCAAAGCCAAGGCATAGTGCGTGTAATTAATACCTCATTCCGAGGACAAGCTGGCATTGTTCTTAAACAAATCGCTCATGGACAGGGATCCAGGTCAGCCGAGCCGCTTTCGAGGAAGGCTGTGCTTGCGTCCGGGGCGAGCAGGGCGGTCCCCAGAGCACCGCCAGGACCGCGTCTGGCTTTTCCCCCAGGGCCGACTTTGGCGACACCGCGACCTACTCGGCGGTGGCCGCGAGCGTCCATGGACAGGTGTCCACCAATGCGGCAGTGGTGGTGAGAAGTGAGTGTGCCCTCAGGGTGGGTGGGGGCTGCTCCCGCCTTCTCTCCCTTTTCCCCCCGCCTGCCGTGACCGCCTGGCTGTCTTGCAGGGGTCAGGGGTGACGAGGAGCCGTTCCATTCGGTGGGGCTTCCGATTGGATGTAAGTTGATTATTTTCCTGCTTTTGCAGAAAAAATATTTTCTAAGCACCAGATGTTTTCTAAAACTGTGTTCCAGAAGGCCCTTTCTTCTGGCTGGGGTCCGTGGGCTGACAGTTGCTGCAGGGACCCGGGGCTCAGGGCCCTATGACTTGATGGGAGCTGCACGTCTCGGGGCTGGTGCAGGGTTTAGACCCCTTATTCTTACACGGTGCTCAGAGCACACGTGCCCTGCACACTCTGATTCTCCCTCCTCCTTTGGCACAAATGTCCAGATGTGACTCCACGCTGGTTTTCTGGTTCTTCAGAGGTGGCTGAATCACACGCAGGCATCATAATGAACATCACACATGGGCTTGCACATCAGACTCTTCCTTCCCCTGGTGCCAGAGGCTGGAGGTCCCAGGTCGAGGTGCCACCGAGTGGGTGAGGGTGCTGCATCCTCCCTGAGAGGAGACAGAGAACTCTGGTCACAGTCCTCTTCTTACGAGGGCACAGATCCCGTCCAGGGCCCCACCCTCATGACGCATCACCCACAGACCCCAGTATCTCACAGAGGAGCTCCCCACATGAGACCTGGGGGACACAGGCATTCCGTCCACTGCTGTCTGCTAGAGGCGGAGGGCACGGGGTGGTGGGGGACCCACTCTGCCTGCTGGCCTGGCTGTGACCGTGCCTGCTGCTCTGTGCAGTGCCCCTGTCATCCGTGATCCCGTACACACATTTTGACGTCCAGTTCATTGAGAAATTTGGAGTCACCTTCCGGCGGGAGGCGAGACCCTGACTCTCAAGTGCACACTGCTGGTGACGCCAGACCTGAAGCGCGTGCAGCCCAGGGCCGAGTGGTACCGAGACGGTGAGTGGCTGTGGGCTCCTCCTGGGCCTCGCGGGCGGGCGTGAGCTTTGAACCTGGCACTGGCGTAGCGCTATCTCCATCTCCGTGATAGCAGTAGGGGGCAGAGCGGGCGAGCCTGGGCAGAGCCTGGGCCTGCCGTGACCTTGACCTTCCCCAGAATGCGGTTCATGGGCCTGGAAGAGATGAGGCATCAGGGCTGTGCTCAGTCCACAGAGAGGGTCTCGTGTGATTAGAGGGAGAGAGCGAGGCGTCTGTTTCCATATGTTTTCCTCGGCTACAGCAGTTGTGAACAGTCATTAGAGCTGACTGTGTGTCCGACTCTTCTGAGGCTGATGACCCAGTTCATTTCATCAGGACTTTTGGAGAGACTCTGGTCAACCCCTTATGGGTGGGTAGCTGAGGCAAGGAACCGCTGACCTCTCCTCTCTGCCTCTGGGAGCCAGCAGGATGGGGAGTGGGACCCAGGCAGCCTGGCCCCAGTCTCCACGGCCCCAGGACCCTGCCCCATGCTGCCGCCAGCACGGGTGGCCCTGTGCAGCTGTGTGTGTGTTTTCATATATGTATGTGCAAACTCGTGTGTGTATGTATGTATGTGACTATGTTTGAGCTCCTGTGTATGTGTGTATGTGCAAGCTCACATGTGTGTGTGTATGTGTGTGACTATATGTGAGCTCTTATGTGTGTGTGAGCTCCCGTGTGTGTATGTGTGTGTGAGCAAGCTCCCGTGTGTCTATGTGTGTGTGGAGAGAGCTCCTGTGTGCATGAGTGTATATGAGCAGAGTGTGTGACTGTGTGAGAGCTGCTGTGTGCGTGTGTGTGTGAGCAGAGTGTGTGACTGTGTGAGAGCTCCTCTGTGCGTGTGTGTGTATGAGCAGAGTGTGTGACTGTGTGAGAGCTCCTCTGTGCGTGTGTGTGTGTGGAGCAGAGTGTGTGACTGTGTGAGAGCTCTTGTGTGCATGTGTGTGTATGGGCAGAGTGTGTGACTGTGTGAGAACTCCTGTGTGCATGTGTGTGTATGAGCAGAGTGTGTGACTGTGTGAGAGCTCCTGTGTGCATGTGTGTGTATGAGCAGAGTGTGTGACTGTGTGAGAGCTCCTGTGTGCATGTGTGTGTATGAGCAGAGTGTGTGACTGTGTGAGAGCTCCTGTGTGCATGTGTGTGTATGAGCAGAGTGTGTGACTGTGTGAGAGCTCCTGTGTGCGTGTGTGTGTGTGTGAGCAGACTGCAGGAGGAACCTTCTTCAGCTCTGGCGGCTGCTCGTTTCCTACGGATTCGGTCACAGAACCTCCTGCTTTTATCGGTCCCGGACCTAACACAATGAGAAATACCACACAGGATCTTATGCCATTCCTGTCCATAAGGTAGTTTATAACCTAGCTGGGAAAATACACAAGATGGTAAATCGAGGTGTCTGTGAAATATAAGGAGTAACCCAGAAAGGCCTGTGACAATTTGCCAATTGCCTGGTGCTGTCAAATATAGCCAGGAAACCAGGCTCGTGGTGATGACGGAGAGCTTGATGGAAAAAGCTGCTGACAGACGAGAGCGGCCCTGGGAGGGGGTGGGCAGAGGAGCTGCTGCTGACCTTTGGCACTGTGGGGGTGCTTTAGGTTTGAGGGTGTTGACAGCGGCGATCTTGGTTGGAAAAGGACAGTGTGTCTCATCTTCACGGCCCAGGAGGGTGAGGGGTGGGGGAGAGACACGCTTTGTGGTGGCAGAGGAGATTAATCTACGCTTTGTAGTTCTGAGTTAGGATTTAAGGTCTCAGGTAAATCCTAAGGTTCTAATTTACCCTTTCTGGAGAGAAGTGACAGGGATGTGAGGAAGGGTCTCCTGATAGTTCCAGAGGATGTTGGCCTGGATGCTAGAAGGTGTTCCCGTGCCTAGGTCGTAAGTTCCAGGATCCCCAGACCACGTGGTGTCACAGTCTCAGCCGATTAGGGCAGAGCGGGCAGGCCCGCTCTGCACTTTCTGGTTGTGGATGTTACGGAGTCAGCAGGTGAAAAATAATAGATTTTTTCTCATTATTTTATCCTGTGTCTCCTTGATGCCCAGTGTCAATTTTTTTTTTATCATTTATGTTTCTTCTTATGAAATTCGCCTTTTAGTTCTGTACCCTTTAGGCTGTGGTTTGTTGGCACATTATTAATACTGTCTAAGGAACTCCACGGGGGCCTCGTGGTACATTTCCAAGGCTCAGGAGGGCCGTGTGGGACTGTCCCGCCTTCCACACACTGCGAGCCGCCCTCTACTGTGCCCTGGGCCGGGCCCCATGTGCCGCTCGCCCTGCCGTGCGCGCTGTCCTCCCCTCGCCCTGCCGTGCGCCCTGACCTCTGCTCGCCCTGTCCTCCGCTGCCCACTGTCCTCCCCTCGCCCCGTGCGCGCTGTCCTCCCACGCCCTGCCGTGCGCCTGACCTCTGCTCGCCCTGTCCTCCGCTGCACACTGTCCTCCCTCGCCCTGCCGTGCGCGCTGTCCTCCCCTCGCCCTGCCGTGCGCGCTGTCCTCCCCTCGCCCTGCCGTGCGCGCTGTCCTCCTCGCCCTGCCGTGCTGTCCTCCCCTCGCCCATCCTCCGCTGCACACTGTCCCCCCTCGCCCTGCCGTGCGCGCTGTCCCCCCCGTCCTGCCGCGCGCTGTCCTCCCCCTCGCCCTGTCCTCCGCTGCACACTGTCCTCCCCTCGCCCCTGCCGTGCGCGCTGTCCTCCGCTTGCCCTGTTGTGAGCGCTGTCCCCCCCCCGCCCTGCTGTGCGTGCTGTCCTCCTCATGCCCTGTGCCTGGGCCCTGCGTGTCCCTGAGGCCCGTCTCCTTGCCCGTCTTGCAGACGTGCTGCTGAAGGAGTCCAAGTGGATCAAGATGTTCTTCGGAGAAGGCCAGGCCTCGCTGTCCTTCAGCCACCTCAACAAGGATGACGAGGGGCTCTACACCCTGAGGATCGTATCCAGGGGGGGATCACTGACCACAGCGCCTTCCTGTTTGTCCGAGGTGCGGGCTCCCGGGGGCGGGGAACAGCGTGATACTCGGTATGCGTGGCACTGGGGCGGAGGCAGGTCTCGCTGCCTGGGTGCCGATGAGCCGCTGGAATCCGGGGGATGAGTCCTGGGGTGAGCACCTGCGGTTCAGGGGCCACACCAGGCGGGGTCTGGAGGGAGGCCAGTTCCAGGCACCTCCCTCCTTCCCCTCTGCCACCCCTGAGGCTCGTGACAGCTGAGGATGTTCACAGGAGGAACCAACCTCAGCACAGGGCAGCTGCATCCCGGAGTGTTCACACAGGACACACTCGTGTTGTCTTGTTTCATTCTCACAGCAGCTCGCAGAGAGGGCCTCACCCACCCAGGTGTGGAAGGCGGGACAGAGTGCAGGACACCGCATGCACGCTGGGTGAGGCTGTGTATAAAAGAGCATTTACCTTTAGACACAAGCGTAATGTATGCATTTATATATCCTATACACGTGCCTATCCTCATAGGCTTATAGGTGTACATTCATGTGTGCATGAAGTATAGGTCATATATACATATTTTATAGACATTTACATGTAAAATGGATAAAGGGATACACAAAATGTATAAAATTGTATATATAATGTACATATATATGTATACACACATATATATGTATTTTATATATATATATATATATACACACATATATTCATATACCACATGTAATCTAAGCTTTGTAACAGTTTTGTAAGGAATATTCTTCCGTTTTGTGTGGCAGGGGGGGGCCCTAGGTGTCTAAGCTGGGAGGGTCCCCTGTGCTGTGTTGGGGGCCTTGCTCCCCCCGCCGAGCCCCCACCCTGCATGGCCTCTGAGCGCACAGGGACCTCAGGCACAGAGCCCCACCCGGCCAAGGCACAGCTGGCCACCCTCACCCAGGGCATCAGCGCGGCCTGTTCTGGGTGGCCGGCGGCCACTGTCCTAACCGGCCCCCTCATCCGCGGCCCCTGGACGCCCAGCGCACCTGAGCTCCTGTATCCTGCACCTTTATGCTCACTCGGGCTGCAGGTTCTGTGTGCCTGGAGTAACCCTCGCCTTACATTATGTTTCCAAACCAGATCAGTTAGATCCACGCATGAAGGAAGGGCTGTACCATCAGAGAATATTTTAGCTTAAAAAAAAATGCAAAACAAGTACAGACACCCACCCTCCCTACCCCCTCAAGACAGTGAGGCTGGGGTTTCAGACACTTCCAGAGTTTTGCCATTTTTATGAGGATGCCATGAAAATGTCCCTTGCATTCTCTGGGCAGACCTTCCAGCAAGATGTTTCACCTCATCAAAGTGCGACACGTACAGTGGAGCTGCGATTTCCAGCCTGGGCAGCAGTGCCAGCAGAAAGAAAAGAGTGCCCATCCCATGGGGGGCAGGGCTGGGGTGACTGTCCTGATGACTCTCTGAGGAGTTTGAATGTGAGAGAGAATATTTGGCTGAGTGTCAAGAAATCCTTAGATTTCAATGTGCTGAGGAGACAGAACAAGAGACTGTACACCTGACACTGTTAGGAGGTCCAGTGGCCACAGGTCCCAAGTAAAGATGCACGCCGCAGCAGGGGACTAGATGCGCAGGGTATTAATGCAGCTCTGTCGGCCTTCAGAGCTCCTGTAATTAACATTTACAGGAGACTAAATGCTCAGGGTATTAATACAGCTCTGTCGGCCTTCAGAGCTGCTGTAATTAACATTTACAGGAGACTAAATGCTCAGGGTATTAATACTTCTAAACAGCTCTGTTGGCCTTCAGAGCCGCTGTACTTAACATTTGGAAACAAACGCAATTGCGTTGTGGTCATAAACGGCCGAGGAAGGGACACAGGAGTACAGACTCAGATGTGGTCACAACTCGCAGGAAAAAATATAAGTCTTCAAATCTTGTGAGGACTCTGAAACACACGAGTGTCTAAGGTTCTGTGTCTCCAGTGTTGAAAATGCCTCCTGATAATAGTGATATTTCATCGGTCAGTTTTTGACGACCTGACATTATGTGACAACAGGCCATCAGGAGAAGGTGAGCTTCAACTTTGGAGTCAGTTATGGAAAATCATAGACTGAATGTGTGATGGAGGACAGAACGTTTTGAGTTTAAAAATCACACATACGGGCACCTCTCTGGTTACCAGCGGTCACAGTCGAGTCATCTGGGCATCAGGGTTAAGCTAGGGAGTGGAACAAGTAGGGGGACTCTAGGTTTTAGGGGCTGTCAGCCTCAGCTGCCCCCAGGCCATGGCCATGCTCCTCTCCTCATCCCCCCAGAAGCCGACCCTCTGGCCACTGTCCCCTCCCCTGCCCCCACAGATGCTGACCCCTGGTCCCTGTCCCCTCCCCTCCCCCCAGATGCTGACCCCTGGTCCCTGTCCCCTCCCCTCCCTCCCAGACGCTGACCCCTGCTCCCTGTCCCTCTCTCCCCAGACACTGACCCCTGGCCCCTGTCCCCTCCCCCAGATGCTGACCCCCTGCTCCCTGTCCTCTTCCCACCCCTCATAGATGCTGACCCCTGCTCCCTGTCCCCTCCCCTCTACCTCCAGATGCTGACCCATGCTCCCTGTCCTCTTTCCCCCTCCAGACGCTGACCCCCTGGTCACTGGGGCCCAGGCGCGCCCATGGATGTGCATTGCCACGATGCGAACCGGGACTACGTCATCGTGACCTGGAAGCCCCCCAACACGACCAAGGAGAGCCCTGTCATTGGCTACTTCATTGACCGGTGAGTGTCCAGCTCCTCCCGGGGCCGGAATGTGCCTGAGGCGAGTCTCCTCCTGGACAGTGGGCACGGGTATCTTTCTCACCTGAAGTGCGTGATGCCCTCTTCACAATGCGGTTGCTTATGGCTCCTGGCTGGGTGGTTGGAAAGTACACCTCCTTGGCAGGGTCTGGTGAGCCCTTGATTCCTCTGTGTGCTGACGGGGCTCTGTGTGCCTGACCAACACTAATCCCAGTCTGCCCCAGGCCGCTTGGAGCTGTCTCTGGCTCTCCTCAGGTCCAGCTGGGGATGCCGCGGGTCCAGCCAGAGGTCCTTGCTCAGCTCTGTCCCTCCCTCTGGGGCTAGAGCCCTGCATGGTGATATGTAGATGAGGACACCAGCTCGTCCACCCCAAAGGCCCATCTTCTTGGTTAAATAGTATTTTTCTTCTTGTTTCCAAGTAGAACATATTGATGTTCTAATGCACAAAATATTGGGATTTGTCTTTGAGTAATAACGTGATGGTAGGTCATCTCTGATCCAAAAGGAGTTTTACCTTTCTTGTTTCTTTACCTGGAACGGAGCTCTGATCCTGGGAGGAGACCAAGGAAGCTGCGAATTTACTGGAAATGCAATTTATCATCCATTCGCATCAGTGGATGAAATCACAGTCAAAGATCATGAATTCAGAAGTTAGAGAGAAGGGTATAAGCTATTTGGTTATAAGAGGATGGTTCTGGGTAGGAATTTAAGGTGTTTTTTTTTGTGTAAAATGCATTAGCATAAGGGGGTTATTTCAGAAAAGAACAGTGGCTCCTTTTTTTTTTTTTTTTTGCTTAATATTGGTTAAATTCTCTTCCTCATCCAACATGTATGTCTTGGTCCTTATGTGTTGGTTCCATCCTTTGACTTGTTTTCTAATGAAAGCAAAATGGATACAGGCATTCCAGGTCTTTTATCCATATAATGCACACCCTATAGCAAAAGAGATTTTCACTAGTTAGTCTAGCTATGGGGTTTCGAAGAGTCGGACACGGCTGAGTGACTTCACTTTCACTTTTCACTTCCTGCATTGGAGAAGGCAATGGCACCCCACTCCAGTATTCTTGCCTGGAAAATCCCATAGATGGAGGAGCCTGCTAGGCTGCAGTCCATGGGGTTGCGAAGAATTGGACATGACTGAGCGACTTCTCTTACTTTTCACTTTCACGCATTGGAGAAGGAAATGGCAACCCACTCCAGTGTTCTTGCCTGGAGAATCCCAGGGACGGGGAGCTTGGTGAGCTGCCATGTATGGGGTCGCATCCAACAAAGCTATGTGTTTATGTAAAACATGCACCATCAGAGCGAAAATTTGATATGTTAGGGTCAGACTTGCATTGTTCAGGGTTTACACTGAATTAATAACAGAAACCAAAACAAATTGGGAGACGCTCCTGTTGTAATTGTTGTATATGTGTGTATAATGTATGCAGTTGCCATGTCATGTCTGACTCTCTGCACCCTCATGAACTCCAGCACACCAGCCTTCCCTGTCCTTCACTATCTCCCTGCTGCTGCTGCTAAGTCCGCTTCAGTCGTGTCCGACTCTGTGCGACCCTATAGATGGCAGCCTATCAGGCTCCCCCCCGTCCCTAGGATTCTCCAGGCAAGAGTACTGGAGTGGGTTGCCATTTCCTTCTCCAATGCATGAAAGTGAAAAGTGAAAGGAAGTCGCTCAGTCGTGTCCCACTCTTCGGAGACCCCATGGACTGCAGCCCACCAGGCTCCTCCATCCATGGGACTTTCAGGCAACAGTACTGGAGTGGGGTGCCATCACCTCTGCACTATCTCCCTAAGTTTGCTCAAACTAATGTCCATTGAGTCAGTGATGCCATCCAACTGTCTCATCCTCTGTCGTTCCCTTTTCCTCCTGCCCTCAATGTTTCCCAGCATCAAGGTCTTTTCCAGTGAATCAGCTCTTCACATCAGGTGGCCAAAGTACTGGAGCTTCAGCTTCAGCATCAGTCCTTCCATGCATATTCAGGGTTGATTTCCTTTAAGATTGACTGGTTTGATCTCCTTGCATACATGTATTAGACTGATGCAGTTGTTACTCTCTGCTCTTTTTGTAATCTGAAGATGCGAGGTGGGGAACTGACAACTGGGTACAGTGCAATGATGCCCCCGTGAAGATCTGTAAATACCCGGTGACTGGACTCTTTGAGGGAAGGTCTTACATATTCCGTGTGCGGGCTGTCAACAGCGCAGGGATCAGCCGGCCTTCCAGAGTCTCCGAGGCCGTGGCTGCCCTCGACCCTGTTGACCTCAGAAGGTTACAAGGTAGGTCCTTTGGAGTTCAAGGTCTGGCGGGTTTGTGTGGCTTATTCTTTCTCTTTCCCCCAACTTGGCTCTGAGCCTTGAGAGAATCCTTAGGGCTGAGCATGGCACGACTATAGCCCATGGGCTCTGGGCCACCCTCGAAGTCACGTTAGGAATGTGGACACCAGACTGACGTTTACACCTCAAAAGGAAGGTTCTTCATCGTCCTAAGGCTGTTCACTGAAGTCAGTTAAATTGGTTCAGAATTAGATTTTCTTCATCCACTGCTTCCGTCAGTTCAGTGCATAATGAGAGTTGGAAGGCGTTGAAGCCAAGCCCCTCTCTCTCTGAATTTTAATTTCATGTGGCTCAGATTCCTCAGCAAGATTGTGTCCTTAACGATGCTCCTTAATGACGTTTGAAGTGGTCAGTGCATTGTCCTGAGCTGCATGGTGTCTTGAATCCGGTACAAAGAGCTGAGAAACACTGGCTCTCCTTAAGCCCACTTCCAAAACACCAACTCAGACCACTTCAGCCTAGTGCAGATGCTGTCATCGTAACGCAGAGGCTTTCTGGATCCAGATTCAGCACCGACCTTTCTCTCTGCAGCCGTCCACTTGGAGGGAGAGAAAGACATCGTGATCTACCAGGAGGACCTTGAAGGTGAGGCACTTGGCAACACTTCCTTTTGGCTATTTTTGCCTGAGGGTTTAGGGCTGTGATTAGAGAGTAGAGGGTATGCTCTTCACATGTGAAAATAAAGCCTTTGGGCCCAGCTTAAGGTCACTGAATCAGGAAGATGAGCAGGCAGAGGGTAAGGCTGAGAGAGGAGGTCAGCAGAGTCCTGGCTTCATGTGGGTCATTCCAGCGTCTGCAGGGGCCATGGAGTGGCCTGAGCCCTGATTCCTGGCCAAAGAGGCAGTCCTTTACCCAGGACTACATGCATGAACAGTATTCTATTTTTTTTTCTTTTAAAGCACAAATTTTATTTCTAGCATTGTAACTAAGAGGGACTAGTTTTCCCATCACATAACGTCCCTGTGATTTGAAAGTTTGCGTTTCCTTTTGTATACTGGCTTTTCTGAACACTTCTCCTAGATATTTGTCCCTGCTGTAGGAAGATCGATTCACTGAGGAGGAGAATCCTGCATCGTTAACCTGGAATCCAAAGATTTTGATTGGAATTATGATTACTGTCCACAGAGGACAATGAATGAAAATTTAAACATGAAAACACTAGCTTAATTTGGAGCTTCTGTCCAGGGAGATGTACTTCTGAGCTCTTTTTAAAAACAACCCAGGTTCTTTTCCTGGAGATCTGCAGAGTCAGAAAGTCAGAGGTTGATTTTCATATTTGTTCCTCAATCTGCCCCCCCAAACACTGTATCTTCTACCCCGTAAAAATTTTCCTTTAGTGTCTCAAAACGAACATGTGTCTCTCAGAGGAACTCCTTGACGAATTTTGGTTAATCCCATGGTAACATTAACATCTCCATTAAAACCTCTTCTTCCAGAAAAATGCAGAAACTGAGAAGGAAGCCCAATAAATAAATAACAAAGAAAATAACTTAGGAGAGGCTGACAAAATGACCCCTGTACAACCGAGAGGGGTTTCCTTGGTGGCTCAGTGGTAAAGAATCTGCCTGCCAATGGGGTTGCAGAGTTGGACTCGACTTAACGATAAAGCACCACCACCAAATAACTGATGAAAACATAGGTGTTAGAATTAATAAAAAATGACTCTGACGATATTAGAACAGATGTTTCGTAGGACACCAGCCTGAATAAGATATGCGTTTTTGACCTGAGAGAGGAAAGAAGCTCTTTTTCTTCTAAAGGTATCAGTGAGGGAGGACTGATCTTAGTTATCCTGAGTGGACACATCAGAGTTCAAATAAGGTAAAAATAACCTAAAATGAAGGGGCGTAAGTTGGCTGGATGGCATCACTGACTCAATGGACGTGAGTGTGAGTTAACTCCAGGAGTTGGTGATGGACAGGGAGGCCTGGCGTGCTGCGATTCATGGGTCGCAAAGAGTCGGACACGAGTGGGTGACTGAACTGAACTGAAGTTTTTATATAAAGTGAAAGTGAAAGTCGCTCAGTCGTGTCCAGCTCTGCGATTCCACGGACCATACAGTCCGTGGGATTCTCCAGGCTAGAATATTGGGTGGTAGCCTTTCCCTTCTCCAGGGGATCTTCCCACTCCAGGGATCCAACCCAGGTCTCCCGCATTGCAGGCAGTTTCTTTCCCAGCTGAGGCACCAGGGAATCCCCATATAAGTTGCTACATAGATGCTGAATATCCAGGATGAAATCTGCACTGTGTAAAGGTCACTGTGAAAAGCAGGTGTGTGTGTGTGTGTGTGTGTGTGTGTGTGTGAAGTAATATTTCCTGACACACTTTCCAAGGCAGGACTGTGCCCCTCTGGGCGGAACAGCTGCCTCTTGAAATAGACATGCATGTTCTGGGGTTGAAACAGCCAGTGATTCACTAAGCACCAAATGAAGAGATAACCCATTTCCAAAGACTTGCTTTTCCAGCTGATTCCATGGGCTTGTGTTACAGACACAGTAGGTCTTCTTTCTAGGTCTTCTAAAGTTACAGAAAACACCTTTCGTGTTTTGTCTCCTGTTTCCTCATAAGAAGGCAGGGTTTCATACCAGCTGGTTATGAAGGGCTGAGGCTCAGACACTCAGAGAATCGTTGGAGTTGGTATGTTGATACTGCCTGGAGTTCAACCTCATGGGCCTCAGTTGTTATGTGAGGCTTTGCATGTAGGGTGCAGGCAGTGTCCATGGTCTAGAACAAACCAGATGTGAAACTAAGATCTGTGCACTTACACAGGGGTCGGAGAGCTCATTTGCTTACCTTTCTCATTTTAAACAACAAATACCTCTTCCAATCTATAAAAGTCTTTAGCGAGAGAAAGAAACGTCATGATGTTTTCAAGGAAACCATTTTGGGGTTCAAAATGGGCTATGAGGAACTTCTTCCTTTTCTACCCATATCTCTTTTCTTCATCTAAGCTGAACTTTCTTGGCACTGCTTCAACTAGAAAAGTGCTGGCAAATGCCATTTGTTTTAATGAAAAAAAAAGTTATTTTTGTTGGCTAACAAAGTACTCTTCCGTTAGTTCAGGGTATTTTTATGTTTATTGTTTCACTAATTTTTTTCTAATCATTTTAATGTTGGTTATTATCTTCCTGCAAACATTTAAATTAATATCTATGCTCTTCTCTTAATATCATCTAGCTTTTGCAACCTTTCTTAAGTGGTTCCCTGGAAGAATAGATACTTCATTCTTAGAAAGATGAGAAGAGGCTCTTGGAGAAATAATGAGATTGTTTCCATCCTGCTAGTTATACTTCCAAGAATTCACCGTACTGTCCTGGGCCAGGTCATCTGTAGCCAACAGGCTGAGCTCATCGTTTGCTCTGGATGCCGCGACTCATTTACAGTCGTTCGTTCCTGAATCCTGTCTTCTTGGGTGTTCTAAAGCTTCCCAGTGAACTTTGTGTGTCACTGACTTAGCTGAGAGTCTCCTGGGCGGGCTGTGGAGGCTGGGGCTCCCTTGGGTCTATGGGCCACTGGCGGGTGGTGCGATCCCAGGAAGGCGCTGGATTTTCCCGCGTCCCTTCCTGGGCCGCCTTTGCACGTCGCGTGTCTCCGTTCACTGGTGCTCACGTGGCTCCTCAGAACAGCCCAAGAACAGGCTGTGATGCTGAGGCGGGGCTGCGGGCGGTGCTCACCACCATCGCCACTGCGAGCACACCCCCCTCTTCTGGTTTGCCTCCCACCCGCTTCTCTCTCTCTGAGGCGCCTCTCTGCGGTCGGGGGGTCAGTAACAGACCTCAGCTTCTGTCCATGGTGCCCCCCTTGGCTCCCGGGGCCATGTAGAGACCCCTCCTCTGCTGGTCTCAGGGGCTCAGGCTGGTGCCAGGAGTCTGGATGACAAAGTGTGCTGCCCCGATCGGGGTTCCCTGCTGACAGGGCGGGTTCTTCCTTCCTGCCTGGGCTCCAGATCGAGTGCTTCTCACCGCACTTTCCTCTGGGGCCTCGGGTCTGACCGTGTGGGAGAGGCCAGTCTGCACTGTCTCCCATGCTCTTGCTGCGGTGTCTTCTGTGTGGCTTCCATCCATCCTGCGGTTTGTCCCTGTGTTGTCCAGTGCCTCTGAGATGAGCCAGGACTCAGTTTGGAAGCGAGGGTGCGTTGCCAGGTTCGGGGTCTCTCTGGGTGAGGATACGGCAGGTGGGCCCCGGGGCTCTGCTCTGCCTGCATACTTGGCATCTTTCTGGACACACTCTGGCTCCTTGTCTGAAACCCAGCCCACTTGCCAGACGCTGCCAGGTAAGACCAGATTGTGCCTCAGCGTCCTGTAAAATGTGATGAGCTCGGTCTCAGGGCTCTTGATGAAACAAACCCAGGCTTGTGTGTGCTGTTTCCATGCAGCCGGGCAGCTCCTTGCCGGCAGCAGTCTGGAGGGAGCAACTGGATACTGAGCAGGGCTCTGAGATGTCCCCCAGGGATGTCTGAACCTTTTTAATCATGTGCTAATCTAATCAGAAGCTCGTAATATTTTGTATCGCAGTGACTGGGACTGTGGGTCTGGAGGGCCTCCACTCCTTACGAGAAGTTCTCACGTCCAAACATAGCACCGCTGACACCTAACGTTTTATTAGAGAGAGACATGTGGCAGAACACAGGCAGTGGGCTGCTCTGATGCAGCTTCTGTTACGGCTGCTTGCTAATGGACATCACACGGGAAAGTCAAGTCTACTGACCTGGAAGGCAGTGCTGTGGTGTGGACAGACCTACCCGGGAAGGGGGGGGAACCACATGCGATGCTGGTTGATGTGTAGTCTCAGTGCTCTGAGGGCGTCATGCAAGGAGGCCAGCAGAGAGGCCCCTGCTCCCTGCTGCAGAGCATGGCTGCTCATACCTTACCTGCTCAGACTCTCCGCCCAGTGAGAGCTGCGTGTCTGGTTAAACGCCCTGTTTCTTGGGCTTCTCAGGTGGTGCTAGTGGTAAAGAACCTGTCTGCCAATGCAGGAGACAGACACAGGTTCGATCCCTGCATCAGGAAGATGCCCTGGAGGAGGGCATGGCACCCCACTCCAGTATTCTTGCCTGGAGAATCCCATGGACAGAGGAGCCTGGTGGGCTGCAGTCCGTGGGTTCCAAAGAGCTGGACACGACTGAGCGACTGAACACAGCACACTCTGTTTCTTCTGGGTGAACCCTCCCCCTTCCACGTCCAGTTGAAACTCTGGATGAGCTTTGGATTAGATTCTGTTCTTAAGCACTGGCTTATGCTGGGAACAAAAGTACTTGGATGATCTTCACCCGTTCATTACACTTTGGCTCTGGAGAAACAGTTCTTGCCACCATTTACTGACTTTCCCAAAATAGACATGGAGCAAAAGCTGACATTGACATTTGAGTCCTTCAGGGCCTGTGAAGCAGCTGAGGGGCCTGCTCCAGGATGGGCTGGGGGAGTGGGGGGGTGCTGCTCCTGGATGGGCCGAGGGAGAGGGGCACCTGCTCCGGAGATGGGCCGGGGGGCACCTGCTCCGGGGGGCCGGCAGGGGATGGGCTTTGGCCAGTGCTCACGGTGTGGACTCCTCCTCCAGGCGAAGTCCAGATCCCAGGACCTCCCACCAACGTGCACGCCTCGGAAACCAGCAGGACATACGTGGTTCTCAGCTGGGACCCCCTGAGCCCCGGGGCAAGGAGCCGCTGATGTACTTCATCGAGAAGGTACGCACCGGCCGGGTTTCCAGGAGCAGCGAGTCTGTCGGGTCTGCCCAGGGGGCTGGGTCGTGGGTTCTCAGGTTGGGCGGCTCTCAGATCAACCATCTCAGAGACTCCACGCGGTTTTCCGTCGAGAAGCAGCAGGCAGCGGCTGCGCCAGCAATGCCTGCCCAGTGCTGTGGTGGGCGTGGCCTTGGGAACGTGGGCGGCTCAGGCTGTGCGGCCTTCATGTGGGCCAGTTGGCCCCCTGGGTCCCCGCTGCACACGAGGGCCTCCTGCTGGGGGAGCCTGCAGTGTGCTTCCTGCTGGAACATTCTGGGCCCCAGGTTCTGAGGCTTTGGGACATAGGGGGACAGTGGCCCCTGCTCTCACTTTGCTTATAAGCTGAGTAACTACTCAGTGGTGGCGATCACGTTGAGCTATTCACACTTCAGATGGTGAACGATTACACAGAGTCGTTGCTTTTATGTCTGGACGCACACAAAGAAAGAGTGTGTACACAGTAAATGTACACCCCCACCTAAACTCCAAACACATGCCCTTACTACACGCCACGTGCCCTCCCTCCTGCTTTGCTCGGCCGATTGCACTGAAATGCAGCTTGTGACCTACTTGTGCAAATCGCTGACCCATGACTGGGCCGTGGGCTGTTGAAAAAACCCCATGTAGCCACGTGAATCCTGTAACTGTGGTTTCATGATACTGACTTTATATTACATATATACAATCCAGTACACATAACATACATGTAGAGTCTATAACACTTACATGAGCAAATGTCTCACCCAGTAATGACGTGAAATACTACAAGGTGAAGCGAAGCAGAGTGAATATGAACAGTTTTCAGGCTCCAGCAGGTATAACAACCTTCAGCTTTCCCCACTTATCTGCAAGACTTTCTTGTGTGGCAGAGTCCTGTTAACCTCATTATTCTGAGTCTAACTTATAGTTCTTGCCTCATGAAAATCCCAGATGAAGGGCTGGCAGAGGAGGAAAGGTGTTTTTTCTCCCTCTCTTCAGGGATATTTCCTTATCTACTTACCCAGAGCTGGAAAGGTCAAGTTTCAGCAAACATATTTAAAAAATTAAAAAAAAATTTAGTTATATAAACTGAAATATAGTTTATGTATCATATCATGTTCTTTTTGGAAAGGAAGGCACATCTCCAGAGGGGGGGAAATTATATTAGGCATGCAGTCCTGGTTTTTAAAGTAATTATCAGTGATAAAAATTAAACACACTATAAAAAATTTGGAAAATGCATAGATGTTATATAGGACAAAATGAAACTCACCAACAATTTGATCATGTAAACTAGTCATTATTAACATGGCGCATGTTTAGTCTTTTCCTCTTTAGGTATTTCTATCTTGGTCTATCGAGCCCATAGACATGGGCTTCTTGGGTGGCGCTAGTGGTAAAGAATTTGCCTGCCAGTGCAGGAGACACAAGAGACTTGGGCTCGGCCCCTGGGTCAGGAAGCTGCCCTGGAGGATGGCATGGCCACCCACTGCTATATTCTCACCTGGAGAATCCCATGGACAGAGGAGCCTGGCGGGCTACAGTCCATGGGATGGCAGAAAGTCAGATGCGGCTGGAGCAACTTAGCACATACATGCACACATGTTGTTGATATGGTTGGCATGCTGTATTACATTTAACAAAATGATACACTTTCTCTCACTCCAGTGAAAGTCTTTATACAATGACTGAAGTGGCTACACTTGATACATATGTGTCATTTTGAATCATGATGTATCTACGCTATTGCTTTATTTAGGGAGGTGTCACTTTGTGACTACTGAAGTAGCTGGGAGACAGTGAAAATTTTAAACTGAAGTGTGAGAAGCTATGATGGAATTTTCTGCATATGCTCTTCAGTTAGCTCTGTTTACAGTTCATTTCACCTTTACTAAAGCTACAACCTATATATTGATTCCCTGAAGTTTTCCATCATTTATTGGCTTTCACATTAAAATTTTCATTGTTAACCTATCCAGCTTTGGGTAATTTCTCAGCCCTTTCTCCAAATTGAGTTCCTTTTCCTAAAATTCAGAACGGGTGTTGATGGACTCACAGGAGCTGTTGGTTGTGGTCTCCCGCCCTGTAATCTGGGAGCCAGAGCCGAGCACCCTCTGGGAGGTGGGTTCAGGGACCGTGGCTCCCATCAGGCCCTTGTCTTCTCAGTCCATGGTGGGGAGCGGCAGCTGGCAGCGGGTGAATGCCCAGACGGCCGTGAGGTCCCCCAGGTACGCCGTCTTCGACCTTGCCGAGGGGAAGCCATACGTGTTCCGAGTGTTGTCGGCAAACAAACATGGCCTGAGTGACCCGTCGGAAATCACTGCCCCCATCCAGGCCCAGGACACCATTGGTGAGCAGTCCCTGCACGTGACCCATGTGTGAGACGGGCCCAGGGCAACGTCATGCGGGACAGCGAATGTTGACAGACATTAATGTCACCTGTGGGTTAAAATTCAAGTTGCCTTAAAGTTTCATTGTACTAGAGTTGATGATCTCTCTGCCTTGTTTTGGTCAACAGTTCTCCCAAGTTCCATCTTCTTTTTGTGAAGCTAATAAATGGGTTAGAAATATTTTAAAAACAACTATACAACCCTGCATGTACTAGGGTTCTGGTCTGCGTTGCTTGAGGTTCTGTCTCTGAAGATGTCTAGTATAGATTAGAGGGATTCTGACTTGCACAGAGGAGAGGGTCAGGGTTGAAACATTGTTTGATTTGAGGCCCCTGCTGAGTCTCTCCAATCTGCTGGAAATGTATCCTGTTTCTTAAATGGCTAGCTTTATACCCCAGTTGAGAAAGCACATGTGTCACTGGAAGAGCACACTGGAGAGTCTGGACCACCGCTAGTGGGGATGGGAGACTCTGTGATGGGGATTCTTTCTTGGGGAGCCAGGCTGGCACTTTGGGACAGAGTGCGGGGACTGCCCAGCACCTCCTGGGCCCGCTTCTCTGCTCTGTCCTCATTGTCCCAAACCTCACTGAGGCCACCGGCCCAGTAGATGAGGGGCTGCGGGCCTCCGGTGTGGCCCCTGGCCCTGATGCCGCTGGGCTTGTGCACCTGTCTCTGCAGTGGCGCCCTCGGCGCCTGGCCGCGTCCTTGCGTCCCCGGAACACAAGGACCTCGGTGGTCGTGCAGTGGGATCGGCCGAAGCACGAGGAGGACTTGCTGGGCTATTACGTGGACTGCTGCGTGGCCGGCTCCAACGTCTGGGAGCCCTGCAACCACAAGCCCATCAACTACAACAGGTGCGGCCACCCGGCTCCCCCTGCCCCTGCCCCCGGGTGAGCAGGAGCAGCCCAGCCCGGGACTGGGGCCCTCGGCTTGGGCTGGGGGACGCTGCAGGCATCCACTCTGGGCCCCCGTCAGAGTGCAGCTTCGTCCAGCCCTCAGTCTGGGACCCACTCATGGTGACGGGAACTGATAAGCTACAACTGCAGGTGAGAATGGATGGATGTTAGGCGCTCATGAGACACTCCAAAGAGCAAGCTTCCTTCCAGTCCCAGTGACTATGTTTCTGGTGTGTTCAAGGCAATTTCTGTGTCTGCTGCAGAAGGACAAAGGGCTGGTCCTGGCCGTCACGCCCCTGACCCGTGTCTTCCAGGTTCGTGGTGCACGGCCTCACCACCGGCGAGCAGTACATCTTCCGAGTTAAGGCCGTTAACGCTGTCGGCACTAGCGAGAACTCGCAAGAGTCGGACGTCATCAAAGTCCAGGCCGCCCTCAGTAAGTCCTTCTCGGGCGGCTCTGCGCCAGCTCCTGGCTCTCCACTGGGTCTTCATTTCTGCAGGAGTCAACTGTGATGATGCTGTCTGGAGCATTACATGAGGGGAAGCGTGCTGTGGATTGTTGAGCAGAGAACACGCAGTTGCATGGAGCCCTCTCATCAGTTGCCTACTTGGCTTGCAAATGCCAGGGTGACAGGGAAATGATAACTTGTATTAAAAATAGGAAATGGTGTTAGAGATCACATTGGTTTCCAGGCACACGTGCCCACATTAAAATGCATGCTGTGGGGTGTGACTGTTTCCTTTCAAAATAAGATACTAAAATAAAACATCAATGGCCTTTTCAGCTATTCTTAGATTCTTAGTTCAAAGGAACTTAGTCATTCCAGAAAATTCAAATGTTTATGTAACTTTGTGGCTTTGCTCATAAATGGTGATCTTTAGAAATTATTATATTGATCACACTGAACAATTTGGGTCTTAGCTTGTAGCATTGTGCCCTAGGAAACTTGATCTGTGCAGCTCTGCATTTTATAATTGTTTATAATTATTTCATACAAAGTGGAACACAAGGCTTAAAAGTACCTATGAACACTTTGAAACAAGATCATCTCTTATACACATTTTGAATCAGAGTATTGATATTATTTTTACTTCAAAGAGACACATTTTGCTCTTTATTTCTGTCTCCATCTAAATCTAAAAGCATCTTCAGAAATTACGATCTCCCCGCCTAACATAAATAATGTTATTGGAATTTCAGGCGTCTAATCTGATAGTACTTAGGTGGGCAATATCGTGAGACATTAATGCTCCTTTCCTTTTATGGTCATTGTCTTAATCTGACAGTTTTTCTCAGGAGGGACTTTCAAACATTACCACTTGCCTCTTCAAGTCATTCCTACTGAAGGAAAAGCAGTCATTTGTGTTTTAGTCCCATAATAGGGGCAGCTCATTCCCGGGCAGCTGTGTTTGGGTATCAGTGGAGGTTGTGCCGTGGGGTCTTCAGAGTCAAGGAGAGGCAGCGACATCCTTGCCAACCTGGTGGGGAAAAGATGGTCCATTTCCAAACATGGCGGTCAAGGAAATGAACTCGTGCTCATGCGAACTAGTCTGAAGCCTCTGTAACTGTTGAAGTTAAGGCTTACTGGCCTAAAGGTTCTGGTCATCACCAGCCATGGGGAGGCTTGGCAGTCCTTCACGGGCACAATGAGAAAGCTGCTCTCTCAAGCTTTTCCTTAGAGGAGCGGGGATAGTCTGTTACTTCACACGTCCAGGCCAGACTGAAATAATTCTTGGCCCTTGTATTATTGAAATATTGGAAGATCTGTGTATGTACTGAAAGGTGTGTTTAGAGGTTGCATGAACACATATGAGAGGCTCTTACCCATATTTCTTAAGCCTCCTGCGTGGATGGTGGGTTCTTTACCACATGTTTTCCCTGGGAAGCCCTTTATAAAACCATTCTTTTCAAAGAAATTAGTAGAGACGGGGCAGGGAGGCAGGGAGGGAGGAGGGGTGCAGGGCTGGGGTGCCGCCCGTTGGGGAGGGGTGGCCGTGGGGGCTCGGGCTGGGGCGCTGGGACGTGGCTGACTTTCCCGCCGTGCTCCTGCAGCTGTCCCTTCCCACCCTTGCGGGATCACCCTCCTGAACTGTGATGGCCACTCCATGGTCCTGGGTTGGAAGGTGCCCAAGTTCAGCGGCGGCTCCCCCATCCTCGGCTACTACATTGATAAGCGGGAGGCTCACCACAAAAACTGGCACGAGGTCAACTCCTCGCCGCTCAAAGAGAGGATTCTGACGGTGGGTGCTCGCGGGTTCAGTTCCTCTTGCCCGGCGACTTCTCCCCGGTGTCGGAGTCCCCCATCCAGTGTCTCAGAGTTCAGTGACCTTAGAGAATTTGACACAGAAGCAAAGATGAATGAAAACAGTTCAGTGTGAGACCTGGGGCCCTTAGGAAGCGCCTTCTTCTGAGAAGCAAGGAGGAGAGAGCGAGGCGGTGGGCTGCTTCCCAGGGCTGGTGGGCTGGTAGCGGTGCTGGAGGCAGGAAGCTCCATCCTCCAGGGCACGAAGGGCAGAGGCAGTGGAGAAAGGTGCTGCTGGGCCTGTGTGTGCCTGTTTCCCAGGCCCGCGTGTGTCCAGGCCCCTCAGCGAGTCACTTGCTCAGGTGTACATTGTGTCCGGATGCAGGGAGTCGGGGCCACGAGGACTTAGGGCGAGAAAGACCGAGAGTCAAGTCCCAGGCGAGCCCTTGGCCACTGCTCTTGCTCCCGGAGCCCCTCCTCATGAGCCGCCGCTCAAGATTTTCCGAGAGAAATAAGCGAGGCGCCATTTGCCCACCAGGGTACCAGGGTGGCATGGCCGTGTGCCCGCCCCCACCCTGCTCTGCCCCGGCCCCTCGTGGCTCTCGTCTCTGAGTCCTGACTTCCCTACTGGGTCATCAAGTCGTCCCTGAGGGAGGGCGTATGGAATACAGAAGGCAACCACGTGAGAGGAAGAGTGGGGATGGCCCCCTGGCAGGCGGGCTGGACTCACTGACCAGCCCCACCATCGCCCGGAAATGCTTGCTTCCCCTGATGGACGGTGGTTGGTAATGCAGCTTCATTTTGCTTGATAATTAGAAGTTGAGTAGAGTGGATTTACACTGCTGTGTACAGTGCAGTGATTCAGTCACACACACATAGGCGTGTGTCTGTCCCTTTCCCTCAGAGGTTATTACGAGACACTGAGTAGAGTTCCTGTGGTCGTGTTGCTCACCTGTTTTACGCACAGGCGTGTGTATGTCAGACGTTAATCCCAGTCTCCTGACTTACTCCTCCCCTTTCCCCTTTGGTGACAGTAAGTTTGTCTTCTGTGTCTGTGGGCTCAATCTTACTGTAGACATCCTCTGAATAGGTGGAGGGGCTTGACCGAAGAGCTCGGTCTATGAATTCAAAATTGCCGCTGCCAACATGGCAGGGATCGGGCAGCCATCGGACCCCAGCGAGCTGTTCAAGTGTGAGGCCTGGACGATGCCGGAACCAGGTAAGGGAGGGTCTCCTGGACACACAGGGCTGCCTAGTGGAGGGGACTTTTGTGGTGCAGCCTCCCCAGCTAGCAGATGCTCCGTCCCCTCACAGGTTCTGACACCACTGCCCCATGGGCATCAGGTGACCCACCCTGTGTCTGGGCAGTGGACACATAAGCCGGGCAGTGGACACATAAGCCAGGCAGTGACAAGGGGGCATGTGAGTCGGAGAGCCACCCACTTCTGCTGCAGAATGAGCCCGGCTCCCTGAGTCAGAGACGCTGCACCCAGGAACCCAGGTTCTCTGGTTCTGAAGGGCCTCGTTGTCAAAGATCTGCATTTGCTCAGGGCTCTACACACACAGATGTGTTTTCACAAATTCGCAAGGACTGGGCATATCCAGAGAAACTGATCCAGCCCATCAGGGCCTGTCAGGGTATCCAGTCCATCAGGGTCCCTAATGCAATGGTCAATATGCTCATGTTTTGAACAAAACCAAACAACATAAAACAATAAACCCAAAATTGGAGCCTAAAATATCAGAAATTCTGAGGCTCAAAATTTTCAATTTTGGGGCCAAATGATATTGTTTTTTCTTTCTTTCTTTTGGGCAGGGAGGGAGGGGAGTTGTTTTAGTAATATTAATTTTGCCCCTTAGACAGTCAGTGGAAGAGCAATCTGTGGAAGTTCCCTGAGGCTGTGGGGTTTAGAGTGGTTGGTCAGGGCGGGGCTGCGGCCCTCCCTCTTTCACTGCTCAGGGCTCCTCTGGACCTGAGCAGGGGGTCAGCCCACCCCAGCGGTGCTGTCGAAGTGGTACGGGTCCCATGGTGGTGGAGCAGGCGCCTGGGCCCCAGCTGAGTCCTGTGATACTCGGGTGTCCAGGCAGACCTGGGCGGGTGCCGTCCTGTGCGCCTTTCTCTCTGCGTGAGACGGGCCTGCGGGCCCTGGGCATGCGTGGGGACTCGGGCGCCATGCGTTTTCAGGCCCTGCCTACGACCTGACGTTCTGTGAGGTCCGGGACACGTCCCTGGTGCTGCTCTGGAAGCCCCCAGTGTATTCGGGCAGCAGCCCCGTCTCGGGCTACTTCGTGGACTACAAAGAAGAGGACTCCGGAGGAATGGCTCACTGTCACCGAGGCTGCCATACCTCACCGCTACCTGAAGGTGACGCAGGCCCCTCAGGCCCCGTCTTCTGGGGAGGGGCTTCGTCAGGGTCTAGCTCGAGGGCCCAGGGGCTGGCGCATGTGGCCGGGTACCCCTCCTGCTCACTGGGGTTCGGGACTGCCTGCCCTCTCCGGACCTGTGCAGCGACTATGTGTGGGGACCGTCTGCACAGGGCCAGCTTCCTCTCCCTGCCGCCGCGCGGACCACCCTGGACGGTGCTGACCTCACGGTCCTGGCTGCCTGGTGCACCTCCCACAGTGATGACTAGGATTAGTCTTTTCACACTGACTCTGTGTTTTATTTACTCGGTTTATGTGATCTCTGATGGACGTCTGTCTGATGAACACACACACACACAATGTGGACACATCTGAAGAGTTTATTCTCCAAATGTTTCTATTTCTAGCTCCTGCAGTAGTCGCTGGGGTCAGGTCAGTGGTGGCGGGTTAGCAGTGACAGGTCAGGTCAGGGGTGGTGAGTCAGTGGCGCCTGCCCAGCAGGGGCGGGCCAGTGGTGGCAGGCCTGCTTACTGATGAAGCTGGGGTCGGTGGCTCAGACCCGGGGCCCGGCCCTGGATCTCGCCTCCCCTCCCGATCCCCGACTTCTTCCGCATGGCTGGTTGACCTGGAAGAGCATGATATTTATAGAAAGAAAGCATGTTAGTAATAAAAATGTGACCACGGATGAAGTCATTTTCATTTATTGATTCACGTGTGACTTTTCTTTCACCTCTCAAGGTGTGTGACCTTCACCAAGGAAAGACCTATGTGTTCAGCGTGCGGGCAGTGAACGCCAGTGGGGTGGGAGGCCCTCGGACACCTCGGAGCCAGTGCTGGTGGAGGCCAGGCCAGGTGAGACTCGCCCGCTCGGCTGGCAGCAGGCAAGACCTCTGGGTGGGGTGACCTGGGTGGGGGGACAAGCGGGCATGTGGGGGGGGGGCAGGAGGATGGTGGGACTGTCGTGAAAGGAGGTGGTTGACAAACTTCTTAAAGGATGTCTTCAGAGACACAGCACACGCTCCGACACCCCAGGTGGAGAGGGGCACGTGAGGTCATCCCGAGGGGGTGGGGGTCTTCACCGGCAGCGGCAGAACAGCAGGCAAGCCGTGACGATGGTGTCTTAGGTTACGGCTGAGTTTTGACCAGAAATTATAAAGCCTGTGGTAATTGTCTTGGTTAAAGTAGTGAGAGCCGAGCGGAGGGGCCCTTGGTGGAGAAGTGGTTCCGAGGGTGGGAGGTGAGCTCCCAGAACAGGAGACATGCCAGGAGGGGCCCCTGCCTCCCAGAAGGGGGCGGAACCAGGAACTGGAAGCCACGGCATCCCCAGGGGCTCCCCTCCCTGAGACCAGCAAGAGTGGGTGTTCCGCCTCCAGCTCCACTGTCTTGGTGAGGAGGGTGTCTGCGAGCTCCCGGCTCAGCCGGTGTGTCTCCTCCAGCTCCTGACCTCAAAAGGACAGCTGTGAGCGGCCTGTGTGGGGCCAGGTGTCCAGCCACGTCCAGCACACCCTCCCTGACCCAGAGGAAAACTGGGGACAGGAGACTGGGTGTGGGGGAGACTGCTGTGACTGTGCTGCCCGGGCCCAGGGTGGAAGTGACCAGACCCCAGGGGGAAGGACCGAGTGTCTGGATCTCAGCCCTAAGGGTTTCTTCAGGAGTGCCAGGTGCAGAAGGTGATGACGGGAGAGCAAACCTGCCCTTCTCTGCCCTCTGTCATTGCCGAGGGCGTGTTGGCCGATATCCTGGGCAGATGGTCAGTGAAAACCGCTGATTCGATGTGCCACGCGCTCTCTGCCAGGCCACCCCCTTCTCCAGAGAGAGCCTGGGGTGGACGCCGCGTCCCTAAGTGCTCCCGGCTCCTCCGCAGGCACCAAGGAGGTCAGTGCGGGCGTGGATGAGGAGGGCAACGTCCACCTGAGCTTCGACTGCCCGGAGGTGACGGACGCCTCCCACTTCACGTGGTGCAAGTCCTACGAGGACATCGCGGACGACGACAGGTTCAAGGTTGAGACCGCGGGGGACCAGTAAGTTCCTCCCAGGCCGGCGGCGTGGCCCGCTTGGAGCACCTTCCAGCACTCATGCCCCGGGCTCTCTCCCCTTCCAGCTCCAAGCTGTACTTCAAGAACCTGGACAAAGAGGACCTGGGCACGTACTCTGTGTCGGTCAGCGACACGGACGGCGTGTCCTCCAGCTTTGTCTTGGATGAGGAAGGTAACACCTGCGGGACACTGGCTTGCCTTTGGGGTCTTTATAACACTTTGAAAGATTGATGCTCACAGAGAAAAGACTTACTTGCTCAGAAAAGGGGTGTGTCTTTGTGTGAGGCTATGGGTGGGAATCTTTTTAAATCCAAAAATTATTTTGGAAATTACACAAACTCTTGAGTTTCTACTCTAGCTACTAAATAAATCACTGGTCTGGGAGCATTTTATTTATTTATTGCTTTCTATATTTGTGTTTATTGCCTCCCACTTGTATTTTAGAGATGAGTTTTATTTACATTTCATTAGTTTGGCAAGTAGCAACTAGCATATTATAAATAAGTCTGTAAAACTAATGAGAGGCATGCAAAGAAGCTTCCTTTCCTCCCAGCAGTGACTAATTGGTTAATCAGATAATAGAAGAAAACACACATATATGGATGTATGTATTTGTGTGCGTGAGATTACATTTAATTGCCATAGTTAAGATCCTCTCTATGTTACAAACAGATGGCAGAAAGGAGTGAAGGAAGTCAGCTCATCATGACCCAGTGCAGAGCAGCCTTTCTCTTAGGCGGGTCCTGAGGTCTGAGTCCCCAGGCACTGAGCCAGCCTTGGAAGGAGGCTTCCCCCTGCTTGGGCTGATGTGTCTTGTGTCTGTGATCTAGAGGGGACTGCATAACTCTGAGTGGAAGCCTCAGATCTTCATGTTGGATCTTTAAAGGCTTCTGAGTGCCTGAGAGTCCTCAGTCAAAAATGCCATAGCTTGCTCATCTAATCCTTTCCTTATCAGCTGGCAGTTTGCTTGCCACAGCCAAGGGGGTGGTCTCAGAAGAGGGATATAGTGGTCGCTGGGGAGGCTAGGACGGGGTGGGGGGTGCGGCTAGGATGGTAAGGGGTGGGAGGGGACAGGGTCCGATGATGACAGGTGTCTGAGGGTCCCATGCAGATATTGGGTAAGTTGGGGGGAGCCTCTGTGATCTGACGGGACCAGCAGGAGAATGGCAGAGGGTGCACAGTCTCTGCTTCCTGGAGTCCCCAGCAAGCAGGAATAGGCTGGAATCTGCTCACAGGCCTTCTAAGCTGCCCTTTCTGACCTCTATGGGGTGGTCTTCAAACAGCCTTTTATTTGCAAAAGATCCTTTAAGAATTCTGATAAGTGGTGTACTCCTCTGCTCCATTTGAGAGTTTGAAGACATTTGACCTAAATTTTAAATCATTGCAAAGGACGAATGTTTCTAGTACCTCTTATATTGTGTATGGACATCAAGTACAGTCAGGCAAAACCTTGATGCTGAAGCTTTAGGTCATCTGATGTATGGAAGTTCCTGCTGTGAGACCCGCTGGGACACCTTCAAATCAGCTATTCAGGTTGAGCTACTTCTGGTCACAAGAAGTCTGCTTTCTTGTTCAGGTCAAATGCTGCGCTGTGCTCAGTCATGTCTGACTCTTTCTGACCCCCTGGCCCGTAGCCCATCAGGTTCCTCTGTCCATGGGATTCTCCAGGCAAGAATACTGGAGTGGTTTACCATTTCCTCCTCCAGGGATCTTCCCCACTCAGGGATCAATCCAACCCGAATCCTCCTATACTGCAGGCAGATTGTTTACACCTGATCCATTGCTGCTGCTGCTAAGTCACTTCAGTCATGTCCGACTCTGTGCGACCCCAGAGATGGCAGCCCACCAGGCTCCCCCATTCCTGGGATTCTCCAGGCAGGAACACTGGAGTGGGTTGCCATTTCCTCCTCCAGTGCATGAGAGTGAAAAGTGCTGAGCTACTGGGGAAGCCCAAAGGCTGGAGTGGATTTGCATGCAGACTTTTGTAACCATGATCACATTTTTAAATTCTAATTTTAAGTAGGAAAGTGAAATAAATTATTTAGAACCTTCAGTTTTTCTTAACGTATTCTTGAGACCCTTAGGAGCAATGTATTCTGTTTATTTATTTATTTCCTCAGATTTTATTAAAATTTTTTTACTTTACAATATTGTATTGGTTTTGCCATAATCCCAGTTTTTAAAAATTATTATTGTTTATTGTAATTTTTAAACTCATGAAAATACACCACAGTGAAATTCTGGGTAGGTGAGAGAGATGTTGAAGCAGGACAGTCTGAAAGCAGAAGGAAAATCACAGACCAGCATGTTCTCGGCGAGCCAGGCCGATTTCATGAAAGAGTTCATACGGAACGAGAGGACGTGGAAGCGCAGCCCTCTATGTTACCCTGCGCAGGTCGGCCCCTAGTCCGGTATACAGCTGCCCTCCCAGCCCTGCACTCAGGACCGCCATCCTAACCAGTCTTAACGCACCCCTTTAGGAAGGGGGTTGTCTCAATGGTGAGGCACCATTGACTTCCCGCAGCACTTCCCAGGTGGTGCTGCTGGTAAAGCACCTGCCTGCCAACACAGGGGATGTAAGAGATGGGGGTTTAGTCGCTGATTTGGGAGGATCCTGGAGGAGGGCATGGCCACCCACTCCAGTATTCTTGCCTGGAGAATCCTGTGGACAGAGGAGCCCAGTGGGCTGCAGTCCATGGGATGGCAGAGAGTTGGACACGACTGAAGAGGCTGAGCACACGTGCACTGATTCCCGGAGGCAGTGTTCACAACAGCTCACGTTACCCCGTCTCCTTCTCACTTCAGTTCTCATTTCGTTCACAGCCTCAAATGAAATCCTGGTGACGTCGAATCTCTGTTTTGTCTAGCTTTGCTCTGGTTTAAAACTGAACATACAGGTCAAAACCACTGATGCTGTTTGTCTTATTTCAGAGCTGGAACGTCTGAAGGCCCTGAGCAATGAGATCAAGAACCCCAGTAAGTGGGCCTGGATCGGAGCAGGGCTGCATCTGACCCTGTGCAGCCCAGCCCTGGGGGCCTTGCTTTGTGTGGCAACTCGCATGCTTGTCACCGTGTGGCTCAGAACAAGTAGTGGCTGATACAGTAACTGGCAGTGATTTTCACTGCATACCATGTTTTGGATTTCGGGTTGAGTGTGTCTGCTTGATCCAACTGAGAATTGTACCAGGTGGGATCTTCAGCTGTGGATTATGCTGAATTCAGACGGAATATGTCTGTGGTCCCTGGGCCTTCAGAGAAGCAGACCATGCCTGCTGAGGACCCGCGAGTGTGAGGCTTTGATTGCAGTGCCGGGCTAACTAGAGTTGTGTTTCTTAGTTTTGGTTTTCATAATCAAGTCAATGCTCAGGGGTTTTTTACATTTTCAAAAAATGTAATAGTGAGGATTGATATTTTCCTACAACACGCAATTCTTCTTTCTCACCGGGATTCACGCACTATTGACTTGTGATTTCTTTTCTTCCGCTAGCAATTCCTCTGAAGTCAGAATTAGCTTATGAGATTTTTGACAAGGGCCAGGTCCGCTTCTGGGTCCAGGCTGAGCACTTATCCCCAGACTCCAGCTACCGCTTTATCATCAATGACAGAGAAGTCACCGACAGCGAGGTGAGTGTGTGTGAGTGTGGTCTCTGGCTTTGGAGGCTTCCGGGTGTGAATGAAGGTCAGTTCCTGAAAGTCAGCATTCTGGGTTTGTTTTCATCCCTTTTGGGCTGTAGAAGGCTGACAAGGTGGGTGAGAAAAGGCTGAGGCTGGCACTGTTCAGAGCTTTGGTCTGGGTTACATGAGAGATGGGGAGGTCTTTAAATTTAAGCCTATTACAATTAAAAAGCAACAATCTATGTTTTAGAGACATTAGCTTGGTGTTATGGAAAGGTTCTGGTTACACGGGGTGAGCGATGTGCTCCACAGGTCCATTTATTTCCTCTTCATAGGGGTTTTGAAGGCGGATATTTTTGCCCCGCTGGGAGCAAGGCCTCCCTCATGCTGCCCCAGCCTCCAGAGCTCCCGTGGAAGGCGACACCAGGGAAAGTAGTGTCTTGAGCTTGAGCTTTAGGCTGCCTCCAGGCGAATCTGGGCCAAGAAAATGCATAGGATGCTGTGATGCGGTACTTTGTCCTGCTGCTGCTTTTATTTGTATAGAATGAAGCTTACGAACATTAGAAGGTTCCTGGTTTGCTTGTGGAATATTGTGTTTCCATATAGGTCATTCTGTCTAATTACTACAGCGCAACCAGGAACGTAGTTAAAAGCTGACCACTTGACTGGAGCCCTTCCTTACTGTTCAGTGGTGCCCTGGGGTTAGATGGACGTCCCTCAGGGAGAGGTCGTGTGTAGACAAAGATCCTGTGAGCTTCTTTCCCAGTCCATCTTCCCCTTGAGAATATTGATGTCCTTGAAGGACTGTACAAGCTGGGGGTTGGCTAGTAAGCAGAAAGCACGCAGCTTCCTCTTGGCTGCAGAAGAGCCCACAGTATGGACACTGCATAGAAGAGCGTCACGACTGAGGTGACTGGAGACATTTTTTATGAGCAGAGATCATGTAGGCATGCAATGGAATTTAGTGTAATTGTGCTTTATCTGTAGAGTATATTTTGATTAACATTTCCTACCTGCTGTGGATAGCTGGCTTTAAGAACGACATCTTTGCTACACAGCTCATCTTTTGCAATAGGGCCGTACTATTTCACTGCCTTAATTAGCAATCCACAGGTGACTTTTCCATGTGGGGATTGATGCTGTTTTGTGAAAGTCACATAGAAACCTGTATTTATGGCCCCCATAAAATCATTGAACTTCATCTCACTGCATAATGGCAGTTGCCAGAAGGCTAATTTTTTTCTCAGACCTGCCCGGACCCTGTGGTGCGGCAGCTAAGAGAACGTAGAAGGCTCTGGGTTGCGGAGGATCTGGTTGGTGAGAGAGGTTCCTTTTCACCTCTCAGGCCTAATTAGAGTAGGTTCCTGCAGGCTGCTCCTCACAGATGCTTGAAGGGAGCGAAAGTCTGACAGAATCAGAGTGGCTCCTTGAAATTTGCTCCTGGTTTGCAAAAGCAAATACTCAGAACTACAAAGACACTCATGGGCCCCACAGGGCACTCTGTTTGGCCCTCAACCCACTGCCCCTTCCTTGTCCAGCCCCCGAGAACCACCTGAGTCTCCGGGAAGGAGACAGGACCCATGTGATCAGCACCATCTCCCAAAATGATCTCCCTCAAAAGTAATCTGAGCTCATGTGTCCCATTCGTGTGTCTCTTACTTTATACACACCAGTTTCCCACTGAGAAAGATGCCTAAGCCATCCTATACAAGAGCACAGCGCGTGCTTCGCCTGTTAGGAACAGTATTGGAATTTCCAGCTGTCAAGGTGATTTTTATGTTTACTGGAAGTTAAGGCCCATGGGCATGGGCTGGCTTGATTCAGTTAAAGCCCAAAAGTCATTTTTGGTCAAAGAGAACCTGAGGCGTCACGTTAAACCCCAGGACCTCACACACTCATTCTCTTTTCCCCGTGGTTGGCAGCTTATATTCTGCAAATTGCATTTGAGTGCCCTCTGTAGCCTAGAAAAATGACATATAAGCTTGCCCTCCTGAAGGTTATCCCAGAGTGGAAGAAACACAACTTGAGTCAGAGGATGATATAGAAAAAGTACAGAGCGTGTTAAAACAGTTATATGAGAGCGAAGTCATTTAAGAGAGAAAGAAAGTGAAGTCGCTCAATTGTGTCTGACTCTGCGACCCCACGGACTGCAGCCTACCAGGCTCCTCCGTCCATGGGATTTTCCAGGCAAGAGCACTGGAGTGGGTCACCATTTCCTTCTCCAGTGGATCTTCCTGATGCAGGATTGGACACTCAAGTTTCCTGCACTGGGAGGTGGGTTCTCTACCACGAGCGCCACATACAGTGAGTGCTGATTCTGAGAAGGAGCTGTTAGAGCCTGGAGAATATAAAGGAGATCCCCAGAGTAGTGGGTTCCTGGGTTCTCCTCAGGAGGAATAGTTTGGGGAACAGGCATGCCCTGCAGCCTGCCCGCGGAAAGCGGGCAAGGTGTGGACTGGAGACGAGGCGGGGTGGGCCGACTGAGCAGAGTGGCCATGGATGGGGCATCTTGGAAAGGCACTTGGATGAAACGCAAGGAGGGAGAAGGCAGAGGGGCCTCCTCCAACACCAAGGGGGGAATTCGGAGCCAACCCTTGATGCTGAGGGGGGCTGAGTTTAGGGGCCGCTGAGCAAAGGCGCTCTTTCACTAACATTTATCTCGGCGCTCTTGGGACGCTGGCATTTGGAATCCACAATATGAATGTCAGCTGAGAAAGGAAGATGAGCATCCTGAAAATAGATGCGCGTGATCTGTCAGGACGTGGCTGATGTTGCGCAGTTTCTATTAGTCACTGACAGACAGAAATGCGTCCTGGTAGTGTCGTCAAGGTGAGGGGAGTGGGAGGAGGGTGTCTCTAACAAACAGAGTGGCCTCCCTGGTCCCCGCACTGGGTGCTGACCACAGGTCCCAAGCGATGACCCTGCTCACCTCGCTCCAGGCCGTGCTCGCCTGGGACAGGTCAGGTCCAGGCAGGGAAGCCTTTGCTTGTCTCGGCTGCCTGCCTCTGAAAGGAGGCAGGAATGCCTGCGGGAAGCCTTACCGGCAGAGGTGGCTGTGCTTTTGTTCACTCTGGGCGTGGAGCAGGGTGAGGAGCAGCCCTCTGCTGTTGCAGTGGATGCCCTGGGGAGCCCATCCTGGCTCCTTGGCCCCCTTTTCCTGCCCAGCGGCTGCGCTGGAGACGGTTGTCTGTGTGCTTGTGCCCCTCCTGCCTCTGACGTGCTCAGTGGCTACCTCAGACTCAGGGTGGAATAACACGTGATCCATTAGCAACCACACGGGATTGGAGCACCTGTGGCTCATCACAGGCAACAAGAGTGGAGTCTGCAGAAGACTGAGCCCTGGGCAGGCTGTGCCGGGATCCCCCAAGGCTGCCCAGATGGGGTTGCACAGCTTGGAGACCCTCAGCCCTGGTGCCAGCGTGGTGATGGGGCAGAGGCAACCAGTTGGCATGGGCCCTGAGCCCCCGAGACTGAAGGCCTCGTGGTGTGGAGGCGCTTGTGTTGCCTCCTCTGGTTCTGTGGTCACACGGGTCCCAGTGCATCCCGCTCTGCTCCCCATGTGCTGAGTTATCTCACGGTGGGTGCACGTTCCCAGGGAGTATGCAGAGTTTCTGCTGGATTTGAGTGTAGGTTGCTCTCCACGTAGACCCAGGGCATCATTACCAAATGTCCCAAATGTCCGTTATTTGATCTTCGCTTCACCAAGAGGTTCAGTGGGTGGAATTTCACGTTATGGTTTTTGGGCAGCATACTGCCTTAAGATACAATAGTTGAGTGACTGTCAGATCCCAGAGGGGAAGCTTCGGGAAGGCATTTTCCCTTTCGGGCAGGTAGGATTCTCACCTCCCCTGTGTGCTCCCAGACACACAGAATCAAGTGTGACAAGTCCACTGGCGTCATCGAGATGGTGATGGATCGGTTCACTGTTGATAACGAAGGCACCTACACTGTGCAGATTCAAGACGGAAAAGCCAAAAGCCAGTCTTCTCTGGTTCTCATTGGAGACGGTACGCTATGTGGAAGGTCCTTGTATGTCCATGAGAGAAAATTCAAAGCAAATTCTTCTGATCTGAGAAAAGCGTGTTTATGTCATTTCTGTTTTCTCTGTTGAATACTGGATTTAGCATTCAAGGCTGTCCTGGAAGAGGCTGAATTTCAAAGAAAGGAGTTCCTCAGGAAACAAGGTAGGTGGTCGGCTGGCTCCTCCACCACGGCATGGACAAAGGTGTAAGATTTGAGTATTTGTTTGGAGCAGATCCTATAAGGCCAGATGGCTGACTGCAATTTTAAAAATGATGAAGTCAGATCTCTTCTATTCTGTAGAAGTTTGGGCCCTTTCTGTTCCTTTATTTCATCTGTGCTTTTTTTCTTGCTTCTCCTTAAAAAGCCCTGGAATCTCTTGTTTAGTGTTCATGTTTTCCTGCAGTGACAAGGAAAGGGTGCCCCTGTTACAGGTCCATACAAGTCCAGTGATTGTAACAAAAAGAGGAAAGAATGGAGGGAGGCAGTGAGGTGGGGGCTTTATTAGGAGAGATGGAGAGAGGGCCACAGACTCAACTCCAATTCCCAGTAACTTGTTATTTTACTTAAAATTGTGTGAGCTTGAACTTTTAGATGTAATTGTTTAGTTACAAATAATATATTTTAAATGCATTGTTTTAAAAATGCATGTTATCAATAACTAGATATAAAGGAAAATAGGCAGGGGTTTATTGGAAAAACATTTTTTTTATTAAAAAATTTTTTTTTATTGGAGTTGATTTACAAGGAATTTCTATTGTTTTTTTAAAAGTTAGAATACAGATTTTAAAATATAAAAATATTATTTTTATTGTTTTTATGTTATTTTTATTTTTAATACACAAAAATATTTATTTTACCCATGTCTACCATATGATTCTTTAATGTTGTAGAATGTATTTATATGGAAGAAATTAAAAATATTTTCTAAATCTGCTTTGTATTAAAAAAAATGTATTTTAATTGGAGGTTAATTACTTTACAATATTGTATTGGTTTTGCCACACATCAACAAGGTATACACACATCCACCACAGGTATACACGTGTTCCCCATCCTGAACCCACCTCCCTCCTCCCTCCCTGTACCATCCCTCTGGGTCGTCTCAGTGCACCAGCCCCAAGCATCCAGTATCATGCATCAAACCTGGACTGGCTATTCATTTCATATATGATATTATACATGTTTCAATGCCATTTTCCCAAATCATCCCACCCTCGCCCTCTCCCACAGAGTCCAAAAGACTGTTCTATACATCTGTGTCTCTTCTGTTGTCTGGCATGCAGGGTTATTGTTACCATTTTTCTAAATTCCATATATATGCATTAGTATACTGTATTGATGTTTTTTTCTGGCTTATTTCACTCTGTATAATTGGCTCCAGTTTCATCCACCTCATTAGAACTGATTCAAATGTATTCCTTTTAATGGCTGAGTAATAGTCCATTGTGTATATGTATCACAGCTTTCTTATCCATTCATCTGCTGATGGACATCTAGGTTGCTTCCATGTCCTGGCCATTATAAATAGTGCTGAGATGAACATTGGGGTACATGTGTCTCTTTCAATTCTGGTTTCCTCAGTGTGTATGCCCAGCAGTGGGATTTCTGGGTCATAAGGCAGTTCTCTTTCCAGTTTTTTAAGGCAACTCCACACTGTTCTCCATAGTGGCTGTACTAGTTTGCATTCCCACCAACAGTGTAAGAGGGTTCCCTTTTCTCCACACCCTCTCCAGCGTTTATTGCTTGTAGACTTTTGAATCGCAGCCATTCTGACTGGCATGAAATGGTACCTCATTGTGGTTTTGATTTGCATTTCTCTGATAATGAGTGATGTTGAGCATCTTTTCATGTGTTTGTTAGCCATTTGTATGTCTTCTTTGGAGAAATGTCTATTTAGTTCTTTGGCCCATTTTTTGATTGGATCGTTTATTTTTCTGGAGTTGAGCTGCAGGAGTTTCCTGTATACTTTTGAGATTAGTTTTTTTTGTTAGTTGCTTCATTTGTTATTATTTTCTCCCATTCCTAAGGCTGTCTTTCCACCTTGCTTATAGTTTCCTTTGTTGTACAGAAGCTTTTAATCTTAATTAGGTCCTGTTTGTTTATTTTTGTTTTTATTTCCAATATTCTGGGAGGTGGGTCATAGAGGATCCTGCTGTGATGTATGTTGGAGAGTGTTTTGCCTATGTTCTCCTCTAGGAGTTTTATAGTTTCTGGTCTTACATTTAGATCTTTAATCCATTTTGTTTATTTTTGTGTATGGTGTTAGAAAGTGTTCTAGTTTCATTCTTTTACAAGTGGTTGACCAGTTTTCCCAGCACCACTTGTTAAAGAGATTGTCTTTAATCCATCCTATATTCTTGCCCCCTTTGTCGAAGATAAGGTGTCCATAGATGTGTGGATTTATCTCTGGGCTTTCTATTTTGTCCCATTGATCTATATTTCTGTCTTTGTGCCAGTACCATACTGTCTTGATGACTGTGGCTTTGTAGTAGAGCCTGAAGTCAGGCAGGTTTGATTCCTCCAGTTCCATTCTTCTTTCTCAAGATTGCTTTGGCTATTCGAGGTTTTTTGTATTTCCATACAAATTGTGAAATTATTTGTTCTAGCTCTGTGAAAAATACTGCAGGTAGCTTGATAGGAATTGCATTAAATCTGTAGATTGCTTTGGGTAATATACTCATTTTCAGTATATTGATTCTTCCAATCCATGAACATGGTATATTTCTCCATCTATAAGTGTCCTCTTTGATTTCTTTCACCAGTGTTTTATAGTTTTATATATATAGGTCTTTAGTTTCTTTAGGTAGATATATTCCTAAGTATTCTATTCTTTTCATTGCAATGGTGAATGGAATTGTTTCCTTAATTTCTCTTTCTATTTTCTCATTATTAGTGTATAGGAATGCAAGGGATTTCTGTGTGTTGATTTTATATCCTGCAACTTTACTATATTCATTGATTAGCTCAAGTCCTTTTTGGTGGAGTCTTTAGGATTTTTCTCTATAGAGGATCAGGGCCTAAAGGAGCTATCCCACGTTGAAGGTCAGGAAGGGCGGTGGTGAGGAGATACCCCTCATCCAAGGTAAGGAGCAGCTGCTGCGCTTTGCTGGAACAGCCGTGAAGAGATACTCCACTCCCAAGGTAAGAAAAACCCAAGTAAGATGGTAGGTGTTGCAAGAGGGCATCAGAGGGCAGACACACTGAAACCATACTCACAGAAAACTAGTCAAGACCACAGCCTTGTCTAACTCAATGAAACTAAGCCATGCCTGAGGGGCAACCCAAGATGGCCGGGTCATGGTGGAAAGGTCTGACAGAATGTGGTCCACTGGAGAAGGAAATGGCAAACCATTTCAGTATTCTTGCTTTGAGAACCCCATGAACAGTATGAAAAGGCAAAATGATAGAATACTGAAAGAGGAACTCCCCAGGTTAGTAGGTGCCCAATATGCTACTGGAGATCAGTGGAGAAATAACTCCAGAAAAAATGAAGGGATGGAGCCAAAGCAAAACAATACCCAGCTATGGATGTGACTAGTGATAGAAGCAAGGTCCAATGCTGTAAAGAGCAATATTGCATAGGAACCTGGAATGTCAGGTCCATGAATCAAGGCAAATTGGAAGTGGTCAAACAAGAGATGGCAAGAGTGGACATCGACATCTAGGAATCAGCGAACTAAAATGGACGGGAATGGGTGAATTTAACTCAGATGACCATTATATCTACTATTGCAAGCAGGAATCCCTCAGAAAAAAATGGAGTAGCCATCATGGTCAACAGAAGAATCCAAAATGCAGTACTTGGATGCAATCTCAAAAACGACAGAATGATCTCTGTTTGTTTCCAAGGCAAACCATTCAATATCACAGTAATCCAAGTGTATGCCCCAACCAGTAACCCTGAAGAAGCTGAAGTTGAATGGTTATATGAAGATCTACAAGACCTTTTGTACTAACACCCAAAAAGATGTCTTTTATTATAGGGGACTGGAATGCAAAAGTAGGAAGTCAAGAAACACCTGGAGTAACAGGCAAATTTGGCTTTGGAATGCAGAATGAAGCAGGGCAAAGACTAATAGAGTTTTCCCAAGAAAATGCACTGGTCATAGCAAACACCCTCTTCCAACAACACAAGAGAAGACTCTACACATGGACATCACTAGATGGTCAACACCGAAATCAGATCGATTATATTCTTTGCAGCCAAAGATGGAGAAGCTCTATACAGTCAACAAAAATAAGACCAGGAGCTGACTGTGGCTCAGATCATGGACTCCTTATTACCAAATTCAGACTTAAATTGAAGAAAGTAGGGAAAACTGCTAGTCCATTCAGGTATGACCTAAATCAAATCCCGTATGATTATACAGTGGAAGTGAGAAATAGATTTAAGGGCCTAGATCTGATAGATAGAGTGTCTGATGAACTACGGAATGAGGTTCATGACATTGTACAGGAGACAGGAATCAAGACCATCCCCATGGAAAGGAAATGCAAGAAAGCCAGATGGCTGTCTGGGGAGGCCTTACGAATAGCTGTGAAAAGAAGAGAAGCAAAAAGCAAAGGAGAAAAGGAAAGATATAAGCATCTGAATGCAGAGTTCTAAAGAATAGCAAGAAGAGATAAGAAAGCCTTCTTCAGTGATCAATGCAAAGAAATAGAGGAAAAGAACAGAATGGGAAAGACTAGAGATCTCTTCAAGAAAATCAGAGATACCAAGGGAACATTTCATGCAAAGATGGGCTCGATAAAGGACAGAAATGGTCTGGACCTAACAGAAGCAGAAGATATTAAGAAGAGGTGGCAAGAATACACAGAAGAACTGTACAAAAAGATCTTCACGACCCGGATAATCATGATGGTGTGATCACTCATCTAGAGCCAGACATCCTGGAATGTGAAGTGAAGTGGGCCTTAGAAAGCATCACTATGAACAAAACTAGTGGAGGTGATGGAATTCCAGTGGAGCTATTATTTCAGATCCTGAAAGATGAAGCTGTGAAAGTGCTACACTCAATATGCCAGCAAATTTGGAAAACTCAGCAGTGGCCACAGGACTGGAAGAGGTCAGTTTTCATTCCAATCCCAAAGAAAGGCAATACCAAAGAATGCTCAAACTACCGCACAAGTGGACTTGTCTCACACGCTAGTAAAGTCATGCTCAAAATTCTCCAAGCCAGGCTTCAGCAATACGTGAACCGTGAACTTCCTGATGTTCAAGCTGGTTTTCGAAAAGGCAGAGGAACCAGAGATCAAATTGCCAACATCTGCTGGATCATGGAAAAAGCAAGAGAGTTCCAGAAAAACATCTATTTCTGCTTATTGACTATGCCAAAGCCTTTGACTGTGTGGATTGCAAGAAACTGTGGAAAATTCTGAGAGAGACAGGAATACCAGACCACCTGACCTGCCTCTTGAGAAATCTATATGCACGTCAGGAAGCAACAGTTAGAACTGGACATGAAACAACAGACTGGTTCCAAATAGGAAAAGGAGTACGTCAAGGCTGTATATTGTCACCCTGCTTATTTAACTTCTATGCAGAGTACATCATGAGAAATGCTGGACTGGAAGAAACACAAGCTGGAATCAAGATTGCCAGGAGAAATATCAATAACCTCAGATATGCAGATGACACCACCCTTATGGCAGAAAGTGAAGAGGAACTAAAAGCCTCTTGATGAAAGTGAAAGAGGAGAATGAAGAAGTTGGCTTAAAGCTCAACATTCAGAAAACGAAGATCATGGCATCTGGTCCCATCACTTCATGGGAAATAGATGGGGAAACAGTGGAAACAGTGTCAGACTTTATTTTTTGGGCTTCAAAATCACTGAAGATGGTGACTGCAGCCATGAAATTAAAAGACACTTACTCCTTGGAAGAAAAATTATGACCAACCCGATAGCATATTCAAAAGCAGAGACATTACTTTGCCGAGTAAGGTCTGTCTAGTCAAGGCTATGGTTTTTCCTGTGGTCATTTATAGATTTGAGAGTTGGACTGTGAAGAAGGGTGAGTGTCGTGGGATTATGCTTTTGAACTGTGGTGTTGGAGAAGACACTTGAGAGTCCCTTGGACTGCAAGAAGATCCAACCAGTCCATTCTAAAGGAGATCAGCCCTGGGATTTCTTTGGAAGGAATGATGCTAAAGCTGAAACTCCAGTACTTTGGCCACCTCATGCGAAGAGTTGACTCATTGGAAAAGACTCTGATGCTGGGAGGGATTGGGGGCAGGAGAAGGGGACGACTGAGGATGAGATGGCTGGATGGCATCACTGATTCGATGGACGTGAGTCTGAGTGAACTCCGGGAGATGGTGATAGACATGGAGGCCTGGCGTGCTGCGATTCATTGGGTCACAAAGAGTTGTACACGACTGAGCGACTGAACAGAACTGAACTGAACTGATCTGAACTGATGTAGAGGATCATGTCATCTGCAAACAGTGAGAGTTTTACTTTTTCTTTTCCAAGTTGGATTCCTTTTATTTCTTTGTCTGCTCTGATTGCTGTGGCCAAAACTTCCAGAACTATGTTGAATAGTAGTGGTGAAAGTGGGCACCCTTGTCTTGTTCCAGACTTTAGGGGAAATGCTTTCATTTTTCACCACTGAGGATAATGTTTGCTGTGGGTTTGTCATATATAACTTTTATTATGTTGAGGTATGTTCCTTCTATTCCTGCTTTCTGTAGAGTTTTTATCATAAATAGATGTTGAATTTTGTCAAAGGCTTTCTCTGCATCTATTGAGATAATCATATGTTTTTTATTTTTCAATTTGTTAATGTGGTGTATCACACTGATTGATTTGCAGATATTGAAGAATCCTTGCATCCCTAGGATAAAGCCCACTTGATCATGATGTATGATCTTTTTAATGTGTTGTTGGATTCTGATTGCTAGAATTTTGTTAAGGATTTTTGCATCTGTGTTCATCAGTGATATTTGCCTGTAGTTTTCTTTTTTTTTATAGCATCTTTATCAGGTTTTGGTATTAGGGTGATGGTGGCCTCATAGAATGAATTTGGAAGTTTACCTTCCTCTGCAATTTTCTGGAAGAGTTTGAGTAGGATAGGTGTTAGCTCTTCTCAAAATTTTTGGTAGAATTCAGCTGTGAAGCTGTCTGGACCTGGGCTTTTGTTTGCTGGAAGATTTCTGATTACAGTTTCAATTTCCGTGCTTGTGACAGGTCTGTTAAGATTTTCTATTTCTTCCTGATTCAGTTTTGGGAAGTTGTACTTTTCTAATAATTTGTCCATTTCTTCCACGTTGTCCATTTTATTGGCATATAGTTGCTGATAGTAGTCTCTTATGATCCTTTGTATTTCTGTGTTGTCTGTTGTGATCTCTCCATTTTCGTTTCTAATTTTATTGATTTGATTTTTCTCCCTTTGTTTCTTGATGAGTCTGGCTAATGGTTTGTCAATTTTATTTATCCTTTCAAAGAAACAGCTGTTGGCTTTGTTGATTTTTGCTATGGTCTCTTTTGTTTCTTTTGCATTTATTTCTGCCCTAATTTTTAAGATTTTTTTCCTTCTACTAACCCTGAGGTTCTTCATTTCTTCCTTTTCTAGTTGCTTTAGGTGTAGAGTTAGGTTAATTATTTGACTTTTTTCTTGTTTCTTGAGGTATGCCTGTATTGCTATGTACTTTCCCCTTAGCACTGCTTTACAATGTCCCATAGGTTTCAGGTTGTTGTGTTTTCATTTTCATTCGTTTCTATGCATATTCTGATTTCTTTTTTGATTTCTTGTGATTTGTTGGTTATTCAGCAGTGTGTTGTTCAGCTTCCATATGTTGGAATTTTTAATAGTTTTTCTCCTGTAATTGAGATCTAATCTTATTGCATTGTGGTCAGAAAAAGATGCTTGGAGTGATTGCTTTTTATTTTTGTGTTGAATGTGTTATTAGCATATGACTTTTACATTTATATTAAACAAAATGGTATTTTCTACAGATATATAAATTCATCTTTGATTTCAGATGCTATGTAAATAAAATATTACATGTTGACATGATTGCTAGGTCAAACTGCTTTTTCTTCATCATACTTAGATTAGTTCTCCTATTTCAAGGTTTTTATAGGCTATGCTGGTGGATGTTCAGTCAGACACGTGCCTTGAGAAGAAATATAGTATTTCATTATTCTTCTTTCTAAAGGGCAGTAGCCATCAGATGTCAGTAAGCAGGAGAGACTGGGCAGCGTCGTCCTGTTGGAAATAGAGATTTTTGTACCAGGATTGCACATGCCGAGGTCAAAGCCCTGAAGATTAGTTTTATTAAGTTATCTTGGTTTCAGACTGAACAACTTTCTTCTGCCCTGAATGCATTTATATGTATATGTCTGTGTATACGTTTTTCTCGTTTTTAAAAACTTTTTCCCCTTCTGCCCCTCAGGCCCACATTTTGCTGAGTATCTGCACTGGGATGTTACAGAAGAGTGTGAAGTGCGGCTGGTGTGTAAGGTGAGAGATTGGTTCCACCCAGAAGCAGTGACGATCAGGGAGATGGTCAGATCACACTCGTGTGGTTTTATATTATTTATAAATTTAAAATACACTGCTCACAACTTGTGTTTATTATTGAAATCTTCTATGAACCAAAAGAAACTTAAACCATCTAATTTCTTGGATTAGAAGAAAGAGGAGTCGTTCATTCTTCCTGTCAAGGCTTAATTATTTCAGAAGCTGGAATTTAGAAATGTATTTACCATTGATAGAACAGAGAGCTTTCCTGTGAGCTTCTGTCTGACACTGTCTATAATAAAAGTTTATTTACTTTTTTTAGGTCTGTGATTTGAAATCAGAAAAGACTTTTTTTTTCTGAGCTGTAGCAATTCACATATTCAGCCTAAGACCCCTGTCTTGTAGGTTGCAAACACCAAGAAGGAAACAGTTTTCAAGTGGCTAAAGGATGATGTTCTGTATGAAACGGAGAAGATGCCTGACCTGGAGAAGGGTGTCTGTGAGCTGCTCATACCAAAGGTGTGTGTGTGTGTGTGTGTGTGTATGTGTGTGTGCATGTGTGTGCATGCCCTGTCATTTCAGTCATATCTGATTCTTTGTGACTTTCTGGTTCTTCTGTCCATGGGATTCTCCAGGCAGGAATACTGGAGTGGGCTAAAGAAAACAGAAATAAAGAGTCTTTCAGATCTCTTGAGAATTCTGCCTTATCTCCCAATTTGCATGCTGAATTTCCATGGTTTGCAAAGGAAATGTATTAGTTTGTATTAGGTTTTGTATTGTGGCATCAGTTTTACATATATATGGGATGTGTTTCATTTGCAGTTGTCGAAGAAGGATCATGGTGAATACAAGGCGACCTTGAAGGACGACAGGGGTCAGGATGTGTCTACCCTTGAGATAGCTGGCAAAGGTAGATGAGAGCCTTCTCCCTGCTCCCAGGGAAGTCTGCCTGGCCAGCAGGATGGGTGTGAGATGTGGGCAAGGCCTCCTGTGCCCTTGGGCATATTGTGTCTTTGGTGGCAACACAGAAGAGGGCAGGCTGCTACTCCTGCTGTCTTCAGAGGTGTTTGAGTGAGTTGAGAAGGCTGTTACTCTGGGCTTCTCTGAAACGCCATCTTCGTCCACCAACAGGAGCCAAATCCTGCCCCGTGATGAGTGTGTTAAAATGATTGAACCCAGGATGAGGTGGTTCAATTAAATGCAAGGTTAGATGAATGTTGAGCAAAATGTCCTTGCTCCAGGTTTAAAAAAATGGAGAAATTAGGATTTATCGCCACATAAGCCTTTTATGGATACACATTGCCATTTTAATGTTTCATTTTCAACTGAACATCCTGCTTTCCAGTGTCAGTTTAATTAAGCGTGAAAGCACTGCTGATAAATTAGGCCTGTAACTGTGCATTTCCTCCTTCCTTTCAGTGTACGAGGATATGATTTTGGCGATGAGTAGAGTCTGTGGTAAGTAAATGCCTTTTAATTTTCAAGTCATTTCGGGGCTAGACTGTCTATTTCCCGAGAAGGGCATTTTCCACAGCTGATGGAACCACAGCATGTCTGTGAACACGCCCAGACTCAGTGGGCTTGTGGATGACAGAGGCTTGACAGAGGCACGCGGAAGGGGCTTTCCTGTGGGGTCAGGCTAACGGCCCACGGAACAAGAGTCTGTTCTCAGTGTTCCCAGGGCTGAAGCCGATGTGCGGCTGCAAAGCAAAGCTGTTGTGATAGACTCAGGGTCCCTCGACCTCCTCACCCTTGTGATAAGGAATCTGGAGGGGTGACTTTCAAGTTCTCATTCAGAGGTGAAATTCTGTAACTGTGGATACAAACAAACCTGTTATAAGAATCGATGCCAAAGTGACAGCTCTCTGCGTGGAGGACGCTGCGTGTGTGAACACACACCTGAGAGCATGCGGTTGACACTTCTCTACGTTTCCACCTGACTTCTGAGGCGGGAAGGCAGAACTGGAGCCTTAGGGCTCCTCAGTGAGGTCTCAACATCTCATCACTGTCCACGAGGTGTGCTAAGGGACCCTGCATACTTCCACAGCGTCCTGGGAGAGACCACAGTATTGAGACGAGAACCCTGGTCCTGGGGGACTTGTGTGACCTGCTGTCACCAGCAGAGTCCTAGGGAGCACCGAAGTTGTCTCGTGTCCCCTAGTTCAGGAGCCCAGGCTTCCTTCTCAAGTCCTTCAGCATTCGCTCCTCTCATAAGACATGTACTCTAGGATGTGACCCATCCATTTCTTTCACGTTGGTAATCCTCCAATTCACAAAAATACCTGAGGTGTATGTTCTCTAAAGGGGGCCAAACTTATAGTGTATCCCTTGAGTTTTAATACAGAACTCTGAAATGTCTAATCAAATACGAATCAATTGTGAAACAGAAACACCAAGGGCAGAACTTACTTTTGGTGTGGTGACTGCAAAGATTAAATATGTATCTGGTTAGATTTTGTCTGATAAGACATAGATGCTCCTTAAAGCTTCAGAGTCAAGGCTTAGGACGCAGTTGAGATAAAGTGGAGGATAAACACACGACTTCCTCGGCGTGTTGCCCCAGTCAGCGTCAGCCCTGGAAGCCAGGCTCTTGTCGTCTGATTACCTGGGATGTACCCCAGCCGTCCCTTCTCCCCGTGGTGCACACAGTTACTTATCCGTAGGTTCCAAATGAAGTGAGACCCGGCTGGTGGTGTGGGGCAGAGTGTAACCCCATGCAGGCTTGATGAGGAGCACAGGGACATACCAGCACCCGGATCTGAGCCAGATACTTCCCAGAGCCGCTCTCCTGCCCGGCTGTCCCGCGTGCGTGCTCAGTCACTGTAGTCAGACCCGACTGCTCTCTTCTGCCCCTGCGTCTTACTGACAGTACCAGTCCCCACTCCCTGCTTGACTGGAAACCCTTCTGGACACGCTATCATTTAGTGACCCTAACTGTAGCCTGAAAAACGACCCTCCTCTTTACGCTCTTCTGTTAAGACTGCAGCGTTTCCGCATCTTTGTGTTCCAGGATGGGTGGCTTGCTGCCCTCTGCGGTTAGCCCACTGCGCCCCCTCACCACAGGGTGAAATGTGGGGAGAAGCACGATGCAGGAAGGGGTTTAGAAAAGCCGTTTTCTGGTTTATCTTCAGGCAGGAGCAGAGAGAGGACTCCAGAGGCCATGGGGTGGGGCGTTCAGGTAGCTGGCTCTGAGCTCAGAGCCCCGTGGAGGGACTCCCACCAGGGCATTGTTGATGCGTTTCCACAAAACGCGCAGGTGACGGAATGCCCGGGGGTTCTTCCCTTCGCGGGGAGGAAGAGGGCAGGGAAGGGTGTGAGAAGCTGGGTGTGGTCTTGCCCCCCGGGCAGGCCTGTCGGCAGGGGCCCATCTGCACTGGAGGCCTGCCTGCGGCCTAGCTGTAAGTGGACGCTGTGGCAGTGGCTGCGTGGACGTGGCTGGGGACACGAGGAGGAGCCCCTCGGGAACATTTTCTCGGGGCCATTTGAGTCCCTTCATGCCTCTGTCGGAGAGATTTTCAGGGGCTTGCGGTGTGGATGTTGGAACACACTTGGGTGAGGATGTTTCTACGGGGGCGCGGCCGGGCTTCCTGGCCCAGGGCCAGCCTGCTCTCACCCAGCGCAGCCCTCGCCCTCCGGTCTGAGTCTGCTCTGTCTTCTGCAGGCGCCTCTGGTCTCCACTGAAGATTCTCTGCACCCCAGAAGGAATAAGGCTTCAGTGCTTCATGAAATACTTCACTGAGGAAATGAAGGTGAACTGGTACCACAAGTAAGTGCCCACGTGCGTGGGCCGCGGCCCTGCCTGTCCGCAGGGTGGCGCCCGGGACCGTTGCTGGGACACGGGGCTCCGGGCCAAGTCCTCGCGAGACTTTGAGGTTTTGAGACGTGATGGCAGCCGCGGGCTCAGGGGCGGGGCCGTCTCAGAAATGGGGGAGAAGGACAGAGAGAGAGAAGTGCTGAGGGGGCCGGAGAGCGAGTTCTCGGCTGTCTTGGTATAGACAAAGGTGGCTTTGCCGGTGACAGACGTTTTGTCAGAATCTGGCAGAGCTAATGGAAAAAGAATATTCAGAAACCACGCTCCAGATTTCCGATCTGTTGTTTTCCCATTAGATCAATGAAAAAGAAAGGACCCAAACACACTTAATAGTACTTAAGAGAAGAAAGCAAGTGAGCTCAAGCCCCGCACACAGCAGGTTTCTCTGTTTTCACATCTGCTGCGGTTGCTCGTCCAGGTGGCCACGCTCACAATTAAAACAACAGACTCCCACGACGCTCACGGCGGTGGACCAGGGCCTGCCCCCCAGCCCCGTGGGGTCTGCCCTTCCGACCTCCTCCCCAGGCTTATCTCCAGCACACTCGTCAAAGCTTCGAGTCTCAGGAACAGGACCAAGTTCAGGGTTACCGTCCCCCGGGCCTGGCCTCTGCCGGGCAGTTAGTGGGGACTGCGGTTAGTCTGTCTCCAACCTGAGGACACGGGCAACCTTTCCAGACCACATTTTCAATGACGTCCACAAACCCAGACCTTCTGTTCCTCAGCGGACAGGACCCCAGCGTGTTCACACGGGCCTTACAGAACCTCGGCTATATGTCACTGTTTGACGATTAAGTTCTTATTAGACAATAATTGGAAACACAGAGAATAACAAGCATTTGTTGAAATACAGCCTGCCATTGGAAGCTACAGGGCCCACTCAACAGAGTCAGGGTACCCCAGGGAGACTCGTCCTGGGGACTCCGGGCATTCTGCGCCAGTTGGTGATGAGAAATCGATAGAGAATGATGAGAATTTGGTGAAATGTGTGCGTCAGCAAGGCCAATTCTTCTGTGAGGAAAATGCTGAGTAAGACATCAAGAGCCACTTAGAGGAAGGTGGAAACCTGCTCCTGAGGACTTAGAAACCCACAAAGTGGAGTTAGCAGAAACATCCTCTGGTAGGGGATTTTTTTTCTCTTGCTGAAGGTGAAATGGACTGTGATGGGGGAGGGCTGGACCTCAAAGTGCGAAGTACTGGCTGCTGAAGGCATGGAAGCAGCAGGGCTACTGAAGACTCCAGCAGCCTCTTTACAGAAGGAACAGTTAATACTGTTTAGTCCCAGGGTGTGGACTTTAACTCACCTTTGGAGCTTTGCGCAGAGGCCCCTGCAGTCTCAGTGAAGCCTGGGGCTCCCGGGGAAGGAGGGGGTCGGGACGACCCTGCTGCCAGCCCACTCCTGCAGGGACCAGCCTCCTGGTTGCTTTCACACAAATGGGCAGACACGTGTAGGCTTTTGTGCATCTGCCTCTTTCTTTCCTTGATGTAGGCTGTTTTAAGATTACTTGGGAATAAAGGGATTCAGTCAGGTTTTGTGATCAACTAATAAAACCAAGAAGGCGATTGTATCTAATTTGGCCCATTTAAGTCCCCAAGCAGTAAGGAACAGACAGTCCTTTGAGCCAAGATCGCGTGACGGTTACAGTGAACTCTGCCACAGCTGTGGTGCTCCAGCAGGATTGGTTTGCCTTCTTCTAAGCTGACAGGTTCCTCGAACTACTGTGGCAGGTGGGGGCTGGAGTGTGGGGCTGCTGGCCAGGGAAGGTTCTGGAGGCAAGGGCTCATCTGGGGATGGAGCCAGGCTGGGGGTGGTGGGTCTGCTGCAGACGAGGGACTTCCTGTGTATCTGCGGGACAGAATGTGTCCCCGGTCCAACAAGTCGGCAGGGCTGTTACCATGGGGTGGGGGCAGAGGTTGGGGTCGGAGACTGGAGCTGGTCTCAGGGTCACGCTGGGCTGGGGACATGCTGGCCCAGGGGCCGGGGGTTCCTGCAGGAGACCTGCGGGCGGCAGGGCTCTAGACACGTGCGGGCAGGCTGCATGTGGTCTGGTGTTTGGTGGACGCCCCCTCCTTCAATGCTGTGTTTAGCCTTCGTCATGGCTGAGTTGATGCTGGGTGTAGTTCTCCCTTTGTGATCAAGTTGTTTTACTCCGCATGATGTCCTTGAGGCCCATCTGTGCTGTAGTGGGTGTCAAAATTTCCTCCCATTCCGTTGTGTGGCTGGGCCACCGTTTGCTTATCCATCGTCTGTCCATGGACACCTGTTTCCACCTTTGGCTACTGAGCTGTGCTTGTGAACCTTTGCTCCAGTCCCTGCTGCCCATCCTTCTGGTTACATATCCACTGGATCATACTGTGGATCATACGGTGATCCTGTTTTTAATTTTTTAAGTAGAAAAATAAGTCATGGCCTAGAGGGTTTGATAGTCTATGTGTGGCCAGCAAGCAGATGGTAAACTGCAGTGTATCTCTATGAAACAAGTATCAGATTTAATTTCGGAAGGTTTTCAGAGCTGAGCTGCTGATGTGGTTTGTAAATGTACAATATCCAGAGACATCTATGATGACATCGACTCTACAGCTTGGAGGAGGCTCCCTCTGAAAGATGCCCAACATGCCTTAGAGGTTTCTCACGTGCAGTGTAAGATTGTAAATAGAATGTGTCCTGTGACTTTTCAAAGGGACGCTAAGATCGCGTCGAGCGAGCACATGAGGATCGGCGGCAGTGAGGAGATGGCCTGGCTGCAGATCTGCGAGCCCACGGAGAAGGACAAGGGGAAGTACACCTTTGAGATTCTCGACGGCAAGAAGAACCACCAGCGCTCACTTGACCTGTCTGGTCAGGGTAAGGTCATTATTCTCTGGCCCCTAGTAATTTTGTACCAGGTGATCAGGGTAAGCTGGATGCTGAAAAGGAAACCACCAATGTTATGATTTTCATTCAGAGAGGAATACTTCTGAATCAGTGCTTTATTCATTCGGCTATTTGCCAGTGTTCACCAAGCAAACTCAGGAGCAGAGAGAGTGAGTGAATGAAAGCCACGCACATTCAAATGCTCACTAACGTGCACAATATTCCCTTTCAGCTTTCGATGAAGCGTTTGCCGAATTCCAGCAGCTCAAGTAAGATTTGCATGTTTGTCTATTATTGTGGGGTCCAGGGGACCAGGTGTCATTTTGGTTGAGTGTGGGGACCTCTGTGGATGCCTCACTGACCCAAGAGATGTGAAGCTCTAGGAACTGGGATAAACTGGCAAGTTAAGCTGTTCCACATCCAGAAGAAGGCATCCTTCTAAATTATAAATGCATCTAACAATTAATTTTTTAGAGTTATAATGACCCTGGGTTACTTTAAATGAATTTAAATGCTGAATTTCTGAAATAGGCATAATTATAGCTACACATCATATGAGCAATTTTAAAATGTGGGATGTTTAGTTTCCTTTTAAAGTCTTCATATTTTTAGGGATGTTTTAGGTTCACAGCAAATTGAAAGGAAGGGACAGAAAGTACCCATCCCCCCCACCCCCATGCATGGCCTTCTCACTCAGCACCACACCGCATCGTCCACAAGTTACAACTGGTGAGCATGCGTGACAGGTCACTGGCACCCCATCTGTGGGTCGTGTTAGGGCTCGCTCTTGGTGTTGGATAGTCTCTGGGTTGGGACAAATGTATAATGACAGGTATGACAGGTATACTCACGAGAATTTCCCCTACCCCTGTGCTTGTTGAGGGTCCCTTCTACTGGGAATCCTATGGTCTGCAGCCTCCTCAGACTGGCTTCTTTCACTCAGTCATAAGCACCTAACCTTCTATGTATTTTCATGGCCTGAGAGCTCATTTCTTTTTAGCGGATTAGTATTCCATTGCTCAGAGCAACTTTTTAAAGAATGACTTGGGATTTCTAATCTGTGTCTCAATTTTAGAGCATCTTTAAAAATGAGAACACTCAGTTATTCACTAAATATTTGTTGATGGATGAATGCATAACTGAGGTAAATCAGAAATCAATATTTTCAAAAAATACCTAAAAATCTCCAATGCAATCTGGTGAAAAAGAAATATCTTCACCCTGTGAGTGTGGATGGCAGGCCTTTCTGTGGGTTTCAGCAGCTGGAAGGCAGGGCGGTGGGAGGCATCAGAACTCTGTTCGACCCTGTGACCTGGATTATTCTTGGAAAAGCTCTGTCTCTAGCAGACCTCTCGAATGTGTGATGCTTTAGTTGACAGTATTTGCTCATGACTCTTTTATTCTCTCCCCTCTGTCCTCTTTAATTTTTAGGGCTGCTGCTTTTGCAGAGAAAAGTGAGTACATGCTTGATTGCAAGCACAGTACACTCTTGGGGGAGAGGGTCTGTATTTTAGAGCATTCATGGTGTGCATAGAGTGAGCACAGCAGACCCGCCTCACCTGACGAAGCCCCAGGACTGCCCACGCCCCCTCTGGCCCCCAGCTGCCCACCCCTGTGCCCTGCAGCCCGATGACAGCCCCCTTCCTCCTTGCCCTCCTTCCCGCCCGCCCCCACCCCCACCACCACCTGCCCTGTGTCCTTTCATTCACTGCTCACTCAGGAGTGGCCATCTGAGGAGACGCAGGACAGGCTTCCAGTCCTGGAAACAGGGGTGTGCCAGGCATGCAGGGGTCGGGGTCAGGGGGCAGAGGGCAGGACAGAGGGAGACAGAGGCCATGGCCTGTCCTGGGGTTTGCAGGGAAAAGCAGGCAGGGAGGGGTGAACATGAGACTGGCCTGTTCTAGTGATTTCTCTGGGTTTGGGGCAACAAGGGTGTTCTGAGCTGCCAGGCACCCAGCCTGGGTGATCCAGGCAGAGGAGTGTCCCCTCCAGGGGCAGGGCAGGTGGCAGAGGCCAGCCTGGCTGGGGGGTTGGCACAGATTGTGGGCGACTCCTGGTGGGCCCTTGGCGGGTGGGGGGTATCTGCCCACCAGGCAGGATTTCAGATGTCAGAACATCACAGGAGGCAGAAAATTATACTATATATATACAAAACATTGCCCTTGCAAAATCCTCTCTCCAGAGGCCAGGCCTCTCCAGCTCCCGAAAGAATTCAGGAGGACGCGGTTTGCTCGGTCTAGTGGCCAGGGTGAACTTCATACTCAAAGCCCCGCTCAGTCTGAGCTTCTAGAGTGTTTTACAACCCCCTTTTCTGCCCACCGCCCTGCCAGCCCCTCCCAACATGGAATCACACCCCTCCATGCAGACCTCGGCCAGGGGCCCCCAGCCATGAGTCCTGTCAGGCAGCACCCCACGCCTGAGCCCCTCCTGGCCCCTGGGTGCCCCGACCCCCAGGAAATGCCCTGCGCACGGTGTTCTCAGCCGAACTGCTTTCCTGTTGCAGATCGTGGCAAGGTGATCGGCGGCCTGCCCGACGTGGTGACCATCATGGAGGGGAAGGTGAGGGCGGGGGGGGTGCCTGGGAGGGCAGGGGTCCTCATGCAGGCCCAGGGTGTGGAGCCGGCGTAGGGGGTCCCTGCTTCCTGCTGGGCCTGGGCTGTCTCTGCGGGCCTTGTCTCCTTGAGGGACAGATGGTTGATTCTTCTCAATCACAGGGCACCCCTCCCACCACGGGACACCTTCCGTGCTGTGTCTGAGGCTCCTGCTGTCTCCAGGGGTGCCTCCATATACAAAGAGCATGTTGACCAAATACATGATGGGTGGGGCAGATCAGTGCCTGGGTGGGGCCGCAGGTCCAGCCACGCAGAGGCCACCTGACTCTTCTTTCTCCATCTCCCCCTCTCTGCCTGCTCTTCCCCCAAGACCTTGAACCTGACCTGCACAGTGTTTGGGAACCCTGACCCAGAGGTAGTGTGGTTCAAGAATGACAAGGACATCGAGCTGAGTGACCACTTCTCAGTGAAGGTGGAGCAGGCCAAGTATGTCAGCATGACCATCAAGGGCGTGACCTCGGAGGACTCGGGCAAGTACAGCATCCACGTGAAGAACAAGTACGGCGGTGAGAAGATCGACGTGACGGTCAGCGTGTACAAGCACGGGGAGCAGATCCCTGACGTGGTGCTTCCCCAGCAGGCCAAGCCCAAGCTGCTCCCCGCGGCTGCCCCCTCCCCCGCCCACTGAGGGGCCAGGGGGCCGTGCCGTCGCTGTGGGCGGCATCCCCATGGCCTGACAGCCCCTTGCATGTTGTGGTTTTACCTTGGTGTTCTGTTGTAGGTAGTTTCGGTCCTTCTGAACAGAAGAGCGGGTGTTTCCCCCATACAACTGTGTCTGCAAGCCCTGGACTGGGTGGGCTAGGGGTGAGCTGATGCCTCGCTGGGGCGTTTGGCCCATGATGCCTGCAGGCCTGGGGGCTCTGAGACACTGGGGCGGTCAGCATACGTGCCTCTTGCTCTCTGCTTTCTCTAGCTTCAGACAATAAAACTTCAAAAGGCAGCTTTTCATGTCTCTTCTGTACCAAGCGGTTCCCAGCGCATCAGCCTGCTTGTGTCCCTGATCTGGTCTGGTTAATTGCACGACCCGGGGCAGCTTCACAGCAGGAGCCCTGAGGAGCCGGGCCTCCAGGGCGGAGGGAGGTCCAGACTCCCAAGTGGGTCCTGTTCTGCAACTTCCCGCAGGCAGGACACCCCGGCCAGTGAGAGGCCTCTGGTTCCCTAGGATTCCACCTGAATCCTTTCCTGAAAACCCCTGCCGCTTTCCCCAGTCAATAAACACGGAGTGAAGCCCATTCCCGTGCTGACCCCACCTGCGTATCCATTCTCAAAACAGGAGGAGCCCTCGCGAGGTGTTTATGTCCCTGGCAGGCACAGTGTGAACGATGGCTGTACTGTCCCTCAGGCTTGAGCGTGACTCTTCTGCCTCCTTCCAAGGGAGACGAATGTGCTGCTGTCGGGAAAACATTTTTTTTTTCCCATGAAAGGTTTTTCACCCAGGAGAGCAGTGAGAATCCACATGTGAATGTTAATGACATAGAAAATTAAAAGCCATAAAGACTGAGAATTAAATTTCATAAAAGTGCATGCACGGTAATGATGGTGTGAAACAAATGAGGAGACACACATTTGTGACCCGTCTGAAAGCATCTCATTAGTGGAGGGGTATTTATGAAAGCGTCTTTAAAAAAACTGATTGAAACAATTGTTTAAGTAAATAAAGGTAGGTTTGTGTGTCTGTCGATGGGGAAAGCATCCGTAACTGGGGAGCGAGGGCTTTGCTTCTGCATCACAGAGAATCGTTTCCCATGTCTGGAGTCCTGGGTTGGTGCCTCACAGGGCCAGATTCTGTGAACACGGTTTCCAGCAGGCATAAGAGCTGCGTTAGGGCTGTGACTGCGACGTGACCGAGAGAGGGGAGCTGGACCGCGTCTCCGTTCTCATGGGAGGCAGGCGGCCATGGAGGTCAGCCCAGCAGGCTCTCCTGTTCTTCTCCAGGGCCAGCTTCTCAGCGGCACTGGGTTTTGCAGCTTCCAAGGGCTTCTCTGGCCTCAGTGCAAACCTGCCCCAGATCCATTCAGCCTCACCCCCTGTGACCCCCTCTCCACTGGGAAGGTTCTCGCAGTTCCGGGCTCAGAGTGAAGGGATGAGATATGCAGGCTCTTAGACATGTTCACTCTCAGCCTCGAGGGTGCACTCTCCAGGATAAGTTAACAAACGCACAGAAAGCCCTGCCAGCCAGTGCCTGCACTGGGGCTCACCACCTCTAGATGGCACTCGGAGAGAGGGTACCGAACCACTGCACGCCCGTCAGCATGGCCAGACCAGACCCGTCTTTCTGATGCAGACACGTTGCTCAGTGAATGGAAGATTATTGAGGGCATATGCTCGCCCCAGAGGCAAGGACAGGTCCAGCAAATTACTCTTTCCAGGAAACAGCAGATCATTTTGAAGGCGATAATGTAGCCTCTTAATCTTCACGTGATACACATTACAAGGAATAAAACATACCTTGTGAAAGGTTATGAGGCACCAGCGAAGCCATAGAAAGATGTGATCTCTCTATGCATTACGTTTGGGATATGGATTTTAAATATTCCGTGTTTCAAAGAAGCATGTCAAACACAGCAGGCGCCCTCATTTTTCAAAGCAGTAAATTACAGCTTTGGAACTTTCCCCACTAAAGCCACCGAGCGCTGCAGGGCTGCGGGGCGGGAGTGGGACTGGAGGACCGGAGGAGCTTCGGGGTCTTCGGGCAGCCATGCGCACCCAGCTGCCCTTGTCTGTCCTTGAGCGTTTCTCAGTGGTTGTTCTGCCTCTTGATTTTTTTTTTTGTTTAATTAAATTTATTTATTTTTTTAATTACAATACTGTATTTGTTTTGCCATACATTGACACGAATCAGCCATAGGTGAACACAATCACCCAATGCCGAAGCCCCTCCCACCTCCCACCCCACATCTTCTACCTGTACCTGAATGCCTCTTGATTTTTAAAGGACTTTCTTACAATGGATGTTTGGGAGAGGAAGCTGCTGGTCGGCATGAACAGCCCCTATTGTCTGCAGGTTATAGTGAATGACATGGTTCTTTGGGAGGGGGCGTCTGTTTTTTATTGTAGTTGTCCCTTGGATGTACAGTTAAAGAAATGGAACAAAAGTGTACATATAACCATCTCTTTTTGGCTTAAAGTAGTTGAAAACCCATTTAAACATCATTTAAGCATAGGACTATACTGGCATTTTACCACAGCTTATGATGGTATCTTTAAACAGAGGGGGCACACAAACGAGGTATATTTAAGGGCTGTGTAAAAATGATGGGAAGATGCAGCACCCGGCTCGGGGCGGCTCCGGGATGCGAGCACACACCGCAGCCCCTCTCCTCTGTTCCTCACTCAGCTCGACTCAGCCTCGCCCAGCAGCCACACTCGCTGATGGGCTTTTGTTTCGTTCAAGATGACTGCTTCTCCGGTAACCAGACGTCGCTTCTTTAACTGCTTTTAATGCATTGCCCTAGAAAAGCATGGGGTGGGGACCACAGCTGAGAGGGCACAGGCGTTAGCCCCAGCTCTCTCAGCACCAGCCGCCCCGGAGCCCTGGACAAGCCTCCATCCGCGTATGCCCAGTGCCCTCGATCTACAGGGACCCCGACAAGCCTCCATCCATGAGTGCCCAGTGCCCTTACTCTACAGGGACCCCGACACACCTCCATCCCATGTGCTGAGCACCCTCACTCTACAGGGGGAACCCGACAAGCCTCCATCCACGGGTACCCAGTGTGCTCACTCTATAGGGACCCTGACAAACCTCCATCCGCACGTGCCCAGTGCCCTCACTCTACAGGGGTCAGAAACAAGCCTCCACCCACGTGTGCCCACTTCCCTCACTCTACAGGGACCCCGACATGCCTCCATTCACCTGTGCCCAGGGCCCTCATTCTACAGGTACCCCGACAAGCCTCCATCCACGAGTGCCCAGTGCCCTTACTCTACAGGGGTCACAAACAAGCCTCCATCCCATGTGCCGAGCACCCTCACTCTACAGGGGGACCCCGACAAGCCTCCATCCACGGGTACCCAGTGCGCTCACTCTACAGGGACCCTGACAAGCCTCCATCCACGTGTGCCCCATGCCCTTGCTCTACAGGGACCCCGACAAGCCTCCATCTGCGTGTGCCCCATGCCCTTCCTCTACAGTGACCCTGACAAGCCTCCATCCACGTGTACCCCATGCCCTTGCTCTATAGTGACCCTGACAAGCCTCCATCCACGTGTACCCCATGCCCTTGCTCTATAGTGACCCTGACAAGCCTCCATCCACGTGTACCCCATGCCCTTGCTCTATAGTGACCCTGACAAGCCTCCATCTGCGTGTGCCTAGTGCCCTCACTGTAGAGGGGAACCCGACAAGCCTTCATCCACGTGTGCCCCATGCCCTTCCTCTACAGAGGTCCCTGACAAGCCTTCATCCACGTGTGCCTAGTGCCCTCACTGTAGAGGGGATTCTGACAAGCCTCTATCCTTGTGTGCCCCATGCCCTTCCTCTACAGAGGTCCCTGACAAGCCTTCATCCACGTGTGCCCCATGCCCTTGCTCTATAGTGACCCTGACAAGCCTTCATCTGCGTGTGCCCCATGTCTTCACTCTACAGGGACCCCAACAAGCTTCCATCAGTGTGTGCCCACTGCCCTCACTCTACAGGGGCCCCCTGTTCTCTATCTGAGTGCCATCCGGGTGCCCTAGGAATGCCCCGAGCGGCCAGCTCCTTGGCAGCCTCGGGCCCCACAGTGGTGACATCAGCTTCTGTCTCCTTCGTGAGATGTTCTGAAAGGCTTGGGGTTTTCAGTAGTTCCAGGGTTTCTTCCTTGGATCAGAGGTTTAGGATATCGGCATTTGTGCCTGTGATTCTGATGGGGATCCAGTTGGAGCTCTCCACTGCTGCCCACCAGGGCATTGGGGCCGGAACATGTCGGGGCCCGACTCTGGTGGGTCTGGGAACCCGGGGGTGGTCCTGCCCGGGGGTCCATGCTTCGGGCTGTCTCCTCAGGTCCTAACTGAACCACCAAGAGCGTTTAAAGAAAGAGCTCAGTGCCTGGGGACGGATGGTGGCCAGGAGCCCAAAGGGTGAGAAACAGGGGAGCCGGGTCCCTGGCCTCATCCACAGACCTGGAGGGTCAGCAGATGCTTATTAACCGCTGGAGGGTCAGGACCCTGGGGGCAGCAGGGTGAGAGGGGTTCAGGGGCCAGGGGTGAACCCCGGCGCTGGGTGAGGAAGGGGCACGGTGTCTGGAGGGCCGGTCCTCATGGGCGGGCACTGCAGGAGGGCTGGTCCTCACGGGCAGGCACTGCAGGAGGGCTGGTCCCTATGGGCACGCTCCAGGAGGGCCATGCTCGCTGCTCTGGGTGGCCGATCAGGACTCCAGTCAAGGCTGCTGTCTGGTGGCTTTCTAGATGCCTCAGCTCTTTCGTGCAAGGTAAGAAGACGCACAGGCACAGCAGTCCGTGTGTTCCCTCCTAGAGATCAACAGAAGGAAAGAAGATGATGCTCAGCCATGTCCCCAGCTATGCCACTGCCACCCGCCTCAGCCTCACAGAAAGGACCCGTCCCACACGCAGCCCGGGTCTCGTGCACTCTCGCTGGCCCCCTTCAGGACCCGGGGCCCTGCCACTCAGTGGCCACTGCCCGTGCTTCCTGTTCACCACACATGTGTGTTGAGCAGGAAAGCGGGGAGCTTTGCACTCTTTCCAGTACAAGTTCATCTCCTTCCTGTGTTCGGTGAACCAGCTGGCTGTCCTGTGAGGCCTGGGAGCCCAGCCAGCCCATGCACCCAGCTCTGTCTCCCCCGCTCCATCTCCAATGCACCCAGCTCCATCTCCCCCAGCTCTGTCCCCCATGTGCCCAGCTCCATCTCCCCCAGCTCCGTCTCCCCCAGCTCCGTCTCCCACATGCCCAGCTCTGTCTTTCCCAGCTCCTCAGCTCCTGCCGCCAGGGCCTCACATCCATTGAGAAACTATAGTAAGAGCACGTCTGCATATTTGCAGAAGGAACTTTTTCTGCCTTGTCTGCCATGTTTCTCAAATGGGAAGCCTCAGGGAGTATTTGTATAAAGCTGGCATGCAAAGACGTGCTTTAATTAAGTCCAAGCCTTGAAGGATGAGGCAGGGGATGTGGGCCCCCACAGATTCTCATGTGGGATGCGGCATCTGTGGCCATCCAGTCAATCTTAGATTATGTTCTAGGCACAAGCGCGATTTCTCGGACTGCTGTCTGCGACGAGCTTTCTGTCTGGGCCACAGCTGGCAGGTGAGTGGTGGCTTCTGTGGGGAGATGCTGCCTTAGTTTATCAAGCATCATGCTCTTTACCTAAATGATTTCATTTGTTACACAGTCTCCATCTTGGTTACTTCTCTGTTGATGAATATCATTCTTGAAAGGCTCTTCTCTTCCCTGAAGCTGTGATGGATTCCAGAAGGGAGAATAATATCATTCTGTAAGGGGCAATAAGGGGCCACCCAGGTGGCTCAGTGGTAAAGAATCTGCTTGTATTGCAGGGGACATATGTTCCATCCCTGGGTTGGGAAGAGCCCCTGGAAGAGAAAATGACAACCTACTCCAGTATTTTGCCTGGGAAATCCCAGAGACAGAGGAGCCTGGTGGGCTACAGTCCATGGGGTCATAAAAGAGCTGGACACAGAAAGGGCAGATATCATGGAGCAACCTGAATATCTCACATATGTAATCCCAGGTAGCTCAGTGGTAAAAATCTGCCTGGTAAAGCAGGAGACTAAGAGATGTGGGTTCGGTCCCTGGGCTGGGAGGATCTCTTGGAGAAGGAAATGGCAACCGACTCCAGTATAGTAGCCTGGAGAATGCCATGAACAGAGGAGCCTGTTGAGCCACAGTCCATGTGATCGCAGAGCTGGACACGACTTTGTGACTGAACACGCACACTACTCTCCCTTTTCACGTCCTTTTGTGCCCTTATCTCAGTTCAGGCTCTTAATGCCTCTGACCAAGACTCTCCCTGGCTTCCTCCCTGGGTCTGTATCCTCCCACTCCCCTTACCTGGCTACCACCTGCGGCCCAGTTCACCCTCTGAAAGCAAAGTGCTGACAAAGAGAAAGCTTCTGTTTTACTACTCGGCCATAAAAAAGAATGAAATTTTGCCATTTGCAACAAAATGGATGAACTTGGAGTGTATTGCACTATGTGAAACAAGTCAGAGAAAGACAGATACTGTATGATATCACTTATACGTGGAATTTAAAATACACAACAAACTAGGAAACTCACAGATGTAGAGAACAGCCTAGCGGTCATCAGTGGGAAGAGGACCAGGGGGAGGGGGTGAGAAGGTAGAGTCTGTTAGGCATAAAATAAGCTACAGGGATACACTGTACAACACAGAATATACGCAGTGTTTTGTAATAACTATAGATGGAGTATGGGCTTCCCAGGTGGCTCAGTGGTAAAGAATCTGCCTGCCGTTGCAAGAGACTCGGGTTCAGTCCCTGGGTTGGAAATCACCGGAGAAGGAAATGGCAACCCACTCCAGGGTTCTTGCCTGGGAGAATCCCATGGACAGAGGAGCCTGTGGGCTACAGTCCATGGGGCTGCAAAGAGCGGCTTCACACACACACACACACACACACACACACACACACACACACTATGGAGTATAACCTTTAAAAATTGTGAATCACTATTGTATACACACATAATTTATGTAATATTTTACATCAACTATTCATTAAAGAAATGCAATGATACAAAAAAGAAGAAAGCTTGTCTGAAAGCCTTTAGGTGATTCCTTGTTGCCTGAAGTTCCCCAGCCTGACTTCCATTAGATAGAATCTGTCGTTTAGACTGGTTTTGGGGAAGATGATATTTCCACAAACCAGTGTTGGAGGGGATGGTCTGGGGATGATTCAAGCAGATTATCTCTATTGAGCACTTCATTCCTGTCCTCAAAATGCAAACTCACAAGTCCCTGGAAAGCGTCTTTAAGTTTTGTTCAGTGTTTCCTCTGGAGGCTTAGGAGGCAGACTGCTCCGCTGTGCAGCTGCTCTGCCCCACGTGTTTCTGCTACAGACACTCACACTGACATGCGCTCCCGGGATAGGTCTCCAGGCGCACAAGCCAGAGCCCAGGAGGTCCTCGCTGGGCTGGGAGGGAAAGGTGGGTCCCTGGTCCCCTGAGCCTGATTCTCCAGGGCCTTAACTCAGGCTGTGTTTACCTGCAGCCAAAGTTTCCTCTTGACTAAAAAGATACAGTCATGTATACAACACAAGACGATGAAAGAAGTCAAGGAGATGGAACCTACAGAAAGCAATCCTTCTTAGGGAATGAGTGCGCATATGATCGGCTCTGGGCTTGCCCGGTGCCTCAGCGGTGAGGACTCTGCCTGCAGTGTAGGAGCCACAGGGGACGCAGGTTCGATCCCTGGCCAGGTCAGGAAGATCCCCTGGAGGAGGAAATGGCAGCCCACTCCAGTATTCTTGCCTGGAGAATCCCATGGACAGTGGAGCCTGGTGGGCTACAGTCCGTGGGGTCGCAGAGTCAGACATGACTGAAGCAACCTAGCACGCAAGCATGCACACACGGTCAGCTCTGGCCGGGATCCCACTTCTTAGCTACATGAGGGTCGATGACCCGTCCCCTGGCCCTGGGCTCCTGACTGTAAACCGGCTCTTGTGGGCAGGGCGGCAGCTGGGAGAACTTCCTGCTGACCCGAGGGGTTTCTGAGGCTTCCTCGCGGGCAGGCCTGCCCTGTAGCCTCCACCCGGCACCGACAGGCTCCCTGCTCCCTGGCCTCTCCTCTCAGACGTGGACTGTGTGGCTCTGCCGCATTAATTTGGCCTCTTGACGTTCTCTCCTCCTGGCTTTAAGGGTCTTTTAACATCTTCACCCCCCGCCCCCGACTTCACCTGGCAGATCGCCCTCAGATTGTGTGTAACTACAACACCGGGAAACAACACCAGGAGCAATCAGCCTCGTCAGCTAGCAGTGGATACCTTCACATCATTTCTTGCATGCTTACAATCTTCTTTCTAAGATGCTGGTTTTTCCCTAAGTGATGAGCGGTTTGTCAGGCATGGTGGATGGAACACCCGAGAGGTGGGAAGGGTCAGTGGAAAAGGAGAAATTCTGGCATGGGCTGAATATTCAGGAAATGCTCTTACTGTATTTATTTACGTTTTAACATAAAGCAATGTAATATCATTTTAAGTTCATAAACATTTAGAAAAGTGGAATTTATACGGTTTTTGTACCCTGTGCAGTTTCCTCTTCCACAGGCTTCTCCATGGCTCAGATGGTAAAGCATTAGCCCGCAATGCGGGAGACCTGGGTTCAATCCCTGGGTCGGGAAGATCCCCTAGAGAAGGAAACGGCAACCCATTCTAGTATTCTTGCCTGGAAAATTCCATGGATGGAAAATTCCATGGTTACAGCCCATGGGGTTGCAAAGAGTCGAACATGACTGAGCAACTTCGTTGCACTTGCAGTTTCCTCTTGCAGAATAAGAAGGTGACAGGCGAAAGAAGTGATCTCAGATAAAACCAGAAGCTTGAAATCAGCTGCAACACTTCTCCCATCACTAAAAGTACACTTTAAAATGATGGCTTTACATTGGGGCCTTGTTTATCCATTTCATATATATATATATAACTTTACAATATTATATTAGTTTTCAATATCTTGTGATAAACCATAATGAAAAAGAATATGAAAAACAATGTGCATATATGTATAACTGAGTCACTTTGCTGTACAGTAGAAATTAACACAATATTGTCAATCGACTATCCTTCAATCAAATAAATTAAACATTGCTCTAGGAAGAATAACACAAGTGGAAGAGAGTTAATAAATTTTTGTGCAACCTGCATCCAACTATGGGAAGTGGTCTTATTTCTGAAGGGGGCGAGTTGCTTCCACGTGGTGAGGGTCTGGCTTTTCCTAGGCATAATGAAAGCCGGAACGGGGCCACTTGTTGTCAGAGCTGGCACCACACCTCCTGCACAGGCATGCTAGTGCCGCGTGCAGTGGCTCCCCCAGCAGCAAGTCCTCCTGGCTTCTCCCCGAATTGGAGGGCTCATGGCTCCATCTCGGATGAGTCCTGGAGCACCTCCTGGATCGCACCTTTGGCGGGATGGCTGGAGATGGCCCTGCAGTGGGGCTGTAAGAGGTGGGTACCTTAGTTGCCCTGACTGGTGTGAGCAGCTGTTTCTTTCCCATTGCAGATGACCGCTTCTAGAGCTTTCTGAAGCACAGAGGTCAGCCTTCATCCTGTCTCTGACTCGTTGGCTGGTGGAGGGAGCGTCTTCCCGGTTTTCTTATTTCTGCTCTCACCTGCTGTTAACTGTTTCGTGTGCCAGGTGTTGAGAGTTCAGTAGCAATCACTTCCCTGGTTTGTTTTCATCACAATACGTGCCGATAATGAAAATGACCGAAGCCGTCCCCAGCCGTCGCCTTTGGTTTGCAGAGATGTCCCCCCTTGGGAATTTTCAAACTTCGTCAACTTCAGACTTAAATAATGTATGATTTCACTTCCTCTCCCTGAGTTCTGCTATTCGCATTTCCAAGAAATTGAGACTTGGCAGTGAGCTGACGTTTTCTTAATCCAGTTTTCCAAGTCAGACACAGGAAAGGATGGTGCAGACACCCGCGGTTTCGAGAGGGAGTGAGTTCTGTCTTTTTGAAAGCGTTAGCCATTTTCCTCCCCGCTGTCGTTGCCTATTTCAGAATGAGGGAGGGAGAAACTTTATTCATAGAGCGTCCACCATCCTGGGCTGTGAAGGATAACGAAGAGACTTCTGTCTGCGGGACAATTCGTGCCAGCTTTCTGCCAGCGAGGGAGAGGGTGAAGGTGTTGGCTGACAGTTTTAGCAGGAACGTATGCAACGTGGCTCGGACGCTCCACACACAGCGGGAGCCCTGCTGGCCCCCGGCGGGATGTGGCTGCCAGCGCCCCTGCCCCACGAGTGTGCTCTTGGTTGGCTGCTTCTGTGAACGCAACAGGCTATAAATGCCCTGTCCACAGACACTTTCGCCAGCATGCCAGGACACAGCCTCACAGCTTTAGGAAATTCATCCTTGAAAAGTCAAATGTCTGTTTTTCCTGTGTTGGCCTTTGCAACCCAGTGTAATTCCTGTTCCGTAAAGTACTGTGTTGACAGATTGTTTAGCTGGTGTAAAACATTTTCTTTACAATAATATTTAGTACTATTAATATCATTAAAATTAAAATAATATTTAAAATTAAAATTTATCCATGAAGCTTGTGTCAAAGTAGGGGAAAGAGAAGAAATCAGGAGAAAATAAGTGAGAATTGTGTGTTTATGTATATGTGTGTGTGTGTGTGTGTGTATGTGTGTGTGTATGTGTGTGTGTGTATGTGTGTGTGTGTGTATGTGTGTGTATATGTGTGTGTATATATGTGTGTGTGTATGTGTGTGTATGTGTGTGTGTGTGTGTGTGTGTGTGTGTGTGTGTGTGTGTGTGTGTGTGTACATATGTTTTGTGTGTCTGTACCATTTTTAGCTTCAGTGTTTTGTTCTGTATGGATCAACAATTTTCTCTAGATTTTATTATTTAAAAATAAAAATATCCACCGTATACATAAACACCTTTATTTCTAAATACTTAATTTAGACCTCATGGACTCTAATTTACCATAAATCTTACCTACTAAGCAAACAAAAATAAAATCACTTAATAAAAAGAGTTAACGATCATGCTGTTAATGTTCTGCTATAAATTTACTGGAAAATGCGTATCTTTAAACTCTTGTGGAGAGTGAGTTAAATATCAATGTTGGGCTCTCTTTGCTCTGTCTTCAGTCTTAGATAATCTATTTGTTACTATCTTTCAAATATACAGTGTTTATGTAATAAAGGTGTCTTTTAGGCACCTTAGAATAGATGAGAAATTAGGTTTTCAACAAGTTGAGAGGATGTGGGAAAAGGCCTCCCCTGTGCACTATCGACGGGGAGGTACACTGCTTCAGCCTTCATGCATTTTATATGTAGAATTTAGAGATACGTTACATGTCGACCCTATAGTTGCTTTCTATTTATGGACTCATTTATATTTCTAATATTTTATTTGTGTAGCATTTAGACATGTTTCTAATGCTCTGCATTTTAAACTATTGAAAGTAACAGTGCTCATTGTAAAGAAAAAATACTGGAAAGTGGTAAAAGGAAAATAAATCCTTGCTCATCTTTATTCCAGTCTTCTCTTGTGGTCAGACCAGGTCATCAGTGCCGAAAATCTGATTCATGTTCTTCTGCATAGGTTTAGAGGACTAATAACATCTTGAATTATTCTATCATCTATTTATGTATGTACCTATCTATCAGCTATATAGATCTCTATCACCTCTGTATTGATCTGCTTTTATTTATCTGTTCATCCATCCATCCGGTCAATCGATCCCATTCCTCATTTCAGAACTGTTTAGAGATAATTTACAAAAGAGTCTCCTTACAAATAACACAAAGTGATGGACAGTTAGGTCAGTGAGAAAATAAGAAGGAAATACTAAGATTAAAACAGAAATGCATAGAAATGCCTGTGGTGGTGAGAACCTGCATAGTGATTAAATTTGGCAAAAACTCATCTCTGAGCTCAGCAGCATCCAAAGACAACAGGGAAACTCGAGCAAGACTCAAGAAATACTGAAGCAATTTTGTGGGTGCCGAGTCCTTTGATGTTTGGGGAAAGGTAACAGAAGGGAAAATAGCTTTCATCTTAAAAGGTTTAATGTAAGTTTAATTTAATAAAAAAGCACATAATAAAACCACCAATCAACCTATGTGCCCAGCACACTAGTTAATATCTCATTGTCAAGATAGCCTATAAATATGAAGAGAAGTGGTATTGTTGAAACGTGAAAAAGTGGTTTTGAGAGGTAATTCATGGTTGTTTCTGTAGATAACAGACGTGACGCTGCTCAGATCTGGCTGGAAATATGGCCACGGATCACAGATATGATTTGTGTGGCTGTAACGTGCCCCCTTATGAATCTTGCAGCGTGGTGTTTCCTGAAGACTCTCGCAGCTCCAGGCGCAGACAGTGAGCATAAATCTCAGAGGAGTAGCTACTCTTAAGCAGGCTGAGTGTGATGGAGGAGAAGCCAATGCATATTCATGACAGAAGGGAATAAATAAGAGGGGATGGTAAACATACGGGCAAGAGCTGAGAGAGCAGCAACTGTGCAGTTCCGGCAGCTATTAGTAGCTGTGCACAGAGGTGCTTCTCAGTTAAGTCACTCGCTCAGTTTTGTCTGACTCTCTGTGACCCCATGGACTGTAGCCCCCAGGCTCCTCTGTCCATGGGATTCTCCAGGCAAGACTACTTGAGTGGGTTGCCATTTCCTTCTCCAGGGGATCTTCCCCACCCAGGGATCGAACCCAGGCCTCCCACATTGCAGGCAGACGCTTTAACCTCTGAGCCACCAGGGAAGCCTTAAATAGCACTCTATCTTAAACTTAGTAATTATCTATGTTTTCTCTGCTTTGTTTGCTTATTTGTACTCTGAAAATTAGGCTAAATAATTTCTGAAGGATGGACTAGGTGATGAATCATAACTAATCCTGATGACATTAAACCAGAGATACACAGTGTTTTTGGAAATATATGCATGTAGATGGATTTTGTTCCTTTGTAAATGTTTAACAATATCTTGTATGTGTAACAAAGTACTATATACAGTGAATGGTAAATATATTTTCCTCCTAACAGTGTCTTTAAATAGCCCTGTCTTTTTCCTCCCACATTTCCGTCACCCGCATGTGTAGGAAGGCAATTTCATATTGACAGATTAACGTTACACGCGCTGTTTACTTTCATGTGTGTTTTGCTTGCCTTTCCTCTCCACCTCTAACCCCTAAATCCACTGGCGTTCATGGGGCAAGGATGGGGTTTGTCTGTAATGTCTAAATGCTTTCCTTAGCAGGCAGGTAGGGGTTTATCCTGTAAGTCAGACGTCACAGAAGCAGCCCCAAGGATCCTGGGGGACACTGGGCCCCGGGTGGTGGGACCTGGGGTGCATGCCATGAGAACAGCAGGATTTAAGCTTAAGCCTCTCTGATGCCCACAGACCAGGGCTGGGCTGCTGGACCACGGTGCTCCCAGAAGTGAGGCTGGTGGGACACTTACTAAACCATTACCTGGTTAAATAATGTGACATCAGCTAAAGTTGAGAGAGAGGTTCTGTCTTCTCTATATAGAGTCTTTCTGGGGCTTTAGACCTTATCAGTGAAGGTTTCCAAAAGGCACTGCATGGCCTGGAGAAAAGGAAACCCAGGACTGATGTGTGACAGCCAAGACCACGGCAAGGTTTCCGAGGTTTCCCAGTTCCCCACAGGAGGGTGGCTCTTTGGAAAACCCAGTACAGAACCCAGTCCAACCCAGCCCAGCGGCATCCCAGGCTCTGAAGTCCTCAGCACCTGCCAGCAGATAAATGAAAGCTCCTTGCACTTGACTCCAGCTCTCAGATCTGTGCTGAGAGCTTGGAAAACCGTTACAGCCCATTTTCCGGCTCACGCTGGTTTATTATCACCTGCCAGGTGATAATATTATTATTATATTATTATATTATTATATATATTATATATTATATATATTATTATATATTATATATTATTATATTATTATATTATATTATTTTAGATCCAGAATATATTAAGCCTGGTCTTCACTTCACAGTTAATAAAAGCACCGCTGAATCATGGCCATGCACAGACGGTGGGCTGGGGTGCTATCCCCCTTCCTCCTTGTCATGGCTCCGGGCCTTCCCCGGCTTCCACAGGCCTCCAGGGTCTTCTGGTTCCAGGTAATGCTTGTTTGGAGGCTCCGAGGCCAAACCCACTGGAGCCACTTCCCTAAGATGGTTCGTGGAGCCGGGAAGGGGGTTTGTGGTGACCTTGGGGTCACTGACTGGTGTGAAATGTGTTGTTTCCCATGGCTGGGAGTGGCTCAGCACAGATGCCATAAACCAGTCAAGCAGCAGTGTAAACACAACTAAGGAAACCTAAGGAAAACACCAGCATCAATGCTACAACACTATTCAAGACTGTTTTCAGAAATAAAATTTACAAACAGAACCTAGGTTTTTCCTGACAATGAGGCTCATATTTTCTCCCATGAGGAGGGATGTGCAGATGGTCAGAGACGTGAGCTTCTCCTCCGTCGGGCCGTGCGCCTGCCTGAGCGTCCGCCCGGCCCCAGGCTCCCTGCCTCCTCACTGCGTCAACGGCGCTTCTTGCAGGGTGAGTGTCCACTGGCGATTTCAGCAGGCGTGACCTCAGTCTCTGGGAGTCGTGTCTGTCCCGTGGCACGACAGTTCTGAGGCATGGGGCAGCAGTCCAGCCCTGGGATTTCTGGCTTGCTGGAAACGTGGAAATCGCTTTGTCAGTCAGGCTGCCTTTATCCTTCACAAAACGGGACCACAACACCGTTACAGTCCCCGCGGAGGCAGGAGGGTAATCCCGCACCTTGCATTGCCTGCCTGCACACGCAGGAGCATCTTATTCACTCCCGTGAGGATATCTGAGGGGAGGAAGGCTGGCCAGACTCTGCACTAAACCCTGAGACGCCCAGTGTAAGCCTTTTCCTCTCAGCGTCTTCCAGAGCCCCTCTTCTCGTTATGTCAGATCTGCAATATCACTGTGAACAGATTAGTCTCTTCCTAGATTTAAACTGAAACAAGCTGAGAGGTAGCGATGGCTAATTATGAATTCCAGCCCCAGAGAAAGGCTTTGACGTGGCTCTGAGGGGCAGGAGGACCTTCAGGTGGGGATGAAGTCAGCTGCCTTAGCTGGTTCTGTCAAACTGCCCCTTGGAGTCAGGAAGGGAGTATGAGCTAACAGGTTATTTGCTTAGTGATATGGAATGATTCTTTCCAAGTCTGCCTTTGAGGCATAATAAAACCCGAGGAAATTGTTTAACTTTCCACTTGAGACCTGGCACAGTCTGGGCAAATAAAACACCCCCCGTGGGCTGCGCTCGGCCGTGTCTGTGGGGGTTCTTTTCTGCCTGCCTGACCTGCACGGGTTGGGGGTGGGGCTCTGTGTTTGTCACCAGGGAACCCCAGCTTCCACGTGCCTAGCTTCTCAACTGTGCAGAGTCAGACTCAGCTCGCCTCTTGTTTACAGTCCCCGAAGCACAGACACAGAGGTTCTGCCGACTTTGAGAACACCCTTGTTGCTGTTGTTCAGTCACTCAGTCGTGTCTGACTCTTTGCGACCCCGTGGACTATAGCCCAGCAGGCTTCTCTGTCCACGGGATTCTCCAGGCACGAAGAGTGGAGTGGGTTGCCATTTCCTCCTCCAGGTGATCTTCCCGGCCCAGGGATCAAACCCGGGTCTCTGGTTTCTCCTGCACTGGCAGGCAGTTTCCTAAACACTAGCACCTCCTGGGAAGCCCTCAGAGCACAGAACTGCCACCGATAACTGTCCTTTTGCGATTTCTGGTCGCTGAGATGGCGTCCCTGGGATTTGCTTGGCTCCGGGCTGACTCTCCCTACAGGGAGCAGATCTATCCTGCGTTGAGCAAGGAGAGAGCAGAGAAGATCATGACCTGGGAACAGAGAGACCGCATTGCAGCCCAGACTAAACCTGTAGTTCCTAACTCGTAATGATATGTAATTAACCAGGACATGAGAGTTGGACTGTGAAGAAGGCTGAGCGCCGAAGAGTTTATGCTTTTGAACTGTGGTGTTGGAGAAGACTCTTGAGAGTCCCTTGGACTGCAAGGAGATCCAACCAGTCCATTCTGAAGGAGATCAGCCCTGGGATTTCTTTGGAAGGAATGATGCTAAAGCTGAAACTCTAGTACTTTGGCCACCTCATGCGAAGAGTTGACTCATTGGTAAAGACTCTGATGCTGGGAGGGATTGGGGGCAGGAGGAGAAGGGGATGACCGAGGATGAGATGGCTGGATAGCATCACGGACTCTATGGACGTGAGTCTGAGTGAACTCCGGGAGTTGGTGATGGACAGCGAGGCCTGGCGTACTGCGATTCATGGGGTCACAGAGTCGGACACAACTGAACTGAACTGAACTGAACTGCAATTAACCTGTTTCCCAGAATGGCTTATAAGCATCTTAAAGATGCACAACTTACTACAGAGACTAGAGCTGTGGCAGTGACATTCAGCAACGAGTCGTCAGCGGAAGAGACAGTGCCCTGAGCACTTCCTACTCTGCGGCCATGACCTCACAGCCATTCACGCTCTGGAATCATCTGCTCTGTGTTTCATCCATATGCCCTCTTACACCCCACTTTTTATTGACACTTTCATACAGTGGTTGGGAAGCCAAGTGTTTCAGAAGAAACTGAAATCAAAATAGATACATATTGGGAAGAGCTGACAGCTTGGAGTTTGATAGTCTATAAAAACGTGAAAATTTCTCTCTTTTTATTAGCTCCTGGGGCACATGTTATCGATGGAGCTGACACATGCGAGCTGATACACTACAGAGCATTTCATCAGTAACATCTCTCCTGCTTAGCTTGAGCTCAGCATCAAGGGGACAAAATCGAATGGTGAAAATATCTGCTCCCCCACAGTGACGGGCAGAAGAGGCTGCCAGTCTGGTGATGATGGGATCCTTGACAGGGTATCTGAGCAGCTCTCCTCAGAGAAACTTCCAGGGTCGCTGTGTCAGAGACTCTGAGGGCGGGCAGGCTTCAGGAGCGGCCAGTCCACGGCCTCCCGGCTTCGTGGTCCCAGCTGAGGGCCCAGGCCTTGGATACTGGCTTGGTGATGCTGTTGCTTACTTTTTTTTTTTTTTTTAAGATGCAGATTTTATTCTTGGCTGGTGTCCTGAATCTGTGAGGATCTCCGATTCCTAGGTCATCATGAGTTAGACTTCGGATTCTAAAGAGGCAGAAAGCTATTTAGACATTTGAAATAAAAATATCAGATAAGAGCAATGGACTGTCTTTAAAATTCCACTGGATGTGAGCACACTAGAGTCTCCAATGTGAAAGAGATCTCTTAGTGAGTATATTTAAAATGGGTCACTTTCTCCAATTTTAGCAATGTGTAAAGAGAAGGTGTTTTTTTAAAGCCAATATTATGCCATTTTGAGAATGAAGTAAAAGGGTGTTGACATGTCTCTGCACACTGAGGTTCTATCTAACTTGTCATATGTGTGAATTCCAGCCTCTTCGCCTAATGGAGCTAAGGATGTCAGGTGAGACCTCTGTGCATCTGGAATGCCTCTGACCTGTGGAAGAAGATGGGGCCCAGTCCTGCAGAGCTTGTCCTTCAGGGGCAGGACTCACAGAAAGGGGCTCTGGCTAAATCCTCTCGGATTAAGGGCAGTGAAGAAGGAGGCTCCGCAAATGTCCTTTCTTTCTCCTTGCGGTGACTCCAGGTAAGGTTTCCATGCACATCAAGCACTTTGTTGATTTTGAAATCACTCTTGCAGCCCAGATTTTCTAAACTTTATTAATCAATAAGAAGGCACTTAGGTAATTTGAGGTAAAAATCAGTAAATCGATCAATCATGGAAACCAGACTTCCCTGGAGTGGTCTGTGAGTAGACAGTTCAAGACCCAGAAGCACTGTGCGGGCCCTCTGCTGAGCAGCACATCATTCAGGCAGCTCAGGCTGCGTTTCAGAAGTTTTCTAAGCAAATAGATTCCAACACTTTTATTCCATGAGAGATTAATGAGCACATTGATCAATTATGGGAATGAAGACATCCTCAGTGTGTTTCACAGATAAAAACTTTAAGCAACAGAAAGCATTAATCTGCAGGTTTTTTTTTTTTTAAGTTCTGACACCCTTGCATGTTGTAATTAAGACAGAGCAAAATCACGCAGACACAGACACGTCACTTAAAAGGACTTGATCTTTTCAGTTAGTCTTTTCAAATGGAGTTTTAAAAGTCAGAAGTTAAAAACTGTGCGTTTCTCATTAGAGCCTATTCAAAGGATTAAAAAAAATTACAGAGAGAATAAACATCAAAAGGATGATGAGATTTCCGAGGCAGAGCTTCCTTCAGCAGCTTTCTCGTCCTGGTATCAGATACCAGGCGGCGCTCTTGATCTGCGCTTTTATGTGCTGTGCTTTGAAAGCAAAATGGGTTAAAAATTGACTCACAAAGTCCGGGGAAAGCCACTGGCTTTCAAGGGGGCGCTCAGAATGGTGAACTGGGGTGATGGGGTCCCCTGTCCCGCCTCCAGGGGCTATGTGGTAGAGTGGACTTCCATGCCTCCCAAATTTGGGTTTTTGCTTTCTTCGTGTGTGTGTGTTTTAATAAAGCCACTGGGTTGGATTCAACAAGGCTTGGTGGTGGTACTGGTCCCCTGGTCCCTTGACTCTCCTGTGGCTCACATTCGCAGAAGGTGGCGCCCGGACCGTCACGGGGACCAGCTGTGTGGCTCTGCTCCTCGCTGGCCGTGGCCGGTGCTGAGGACAGGGCAGGCCTCGGCTCATCTTTCCCAGCCCTCACGGATGCCTGGGAGCCAGGACAGGGCTCGGTGCCTGGAGGGCACCGGGAGACTTGCTGATGCCTGGGCTGATGCCTGGGCTGAGTGCCTCCATCAGCTGGGGCTGCTCTCTCAAAAAACACGCGGCGGCGTATGAACTGCGTCAGTCTCTGTTCCCGTTCACTGATGGCCGCTGTCACTGCCGCCTCGTGTGGCAGACGGGGCAAGGGAGCTTCTGGGGTCTCTTCTCGTACAGGCACTGATCCCACTCGTGGGGTCTCCACCCTCATGCCCTCATCCCCTCCCAAAGCCCCACCCCTCCCACCTTAGCCCCATCGCCCTTGGTGTTAGGATTCAGCACAAGTTCTCAGGGGACACAGATCGCCAGGCCACAGCGCTGGGACTATTAGCATTCCCTGTGGTCTGAGGCACAACCTCACTTATCTGGCCTTCTTGGCTGTGCTCACGCTGAAAGGGGGCTTGGTGTTTTTAGTAGGGTCACGGCAACACTGAGAGGAAGGCACGAAAATTCCCACACACCCCGTCCCTGCCTTGCACAGCGTTACCGCCATCAGCATCCACACCAGATGCATTAGTGCCTGACAGTAGGCAGACCTGAAGGCGTCATCGCCCGACTCCACAATGCACGCAAGGGTCCCTCCTGGTGCGGACTGTCTTGTGGGTTTGCACAAACAGGGGGCTCGGGCGGGGTCTGTCAGGGGCTGTGAGAGGATTTTTTTCTGTGTGGCAGCTTGTGATCAAAAGAAGCCACCACGTCAGCCTGGGCAGCACTGTCCCTCTCCCCTAAATGCCCACATACGTGTTCTTCTATCTAGTTTCTTCATACGGCTCATAAACTCATGGCTGTGTAAGTTGTTGGGGGTCGTAATTTGGCTGACGCCTGCCATTTCTTCCTTTTTCTCCTCTGAACCCCTGATTCGGGATTGGCTGGTGATGGCACCATCCCTGCTCCAGGAGGCCTGGCTGGCCTGTCACATCCATGCTGATGAACTGGAGACATGTCCACGGGAAGGATGGCCACGGCACTTCTTCTGGATGGTATGGCTGAGGGGGAAGAGGACAGAAGGCCTCCTTCTGGGTTGGGGGTGGTGGGCGCACATCCAGGGACACTGGAAATCTCATGGACACCTTTGCTGGGGGAGGTGGGGGAGCCTGATCCCTGAGGAAGAAACAGTTCAAGGTCACTGGGCTGCTTGCCTCTGGCACGGAGAACACACTACAGGTTCCCAGGCTCTTTAACACAGTACAGGTTCCCAGGCTCTCTAATGGTCCTGCATCAAAGCTGTTCAGGGTTTTCTCAGGCACATGCCAACTCTGAGGCCACAGGCACAGACCATCCTCATCCACCAGGCTCTCTGTCTCCATGTGGCTCCTAGGAGGTGAGGAGAACGGGAGCCCTTTCTTAGTAAATGTTACCAAATAGGTTGGAAACACTTCTCATACTTGATCTATGCTTTCAATGTTTCTTTAGTTGTGTGTAAACACATTCTGTTTTCTCCTGGGGTCTCCCTGAAACCAGGAAAACTGCCCACTTTTAATCCTCTGATCACTGAGAGTCTCCCCATAATGAACTAACAAGTACCTCCATCAGCGCCTTTCTTTCCATTCCTGGTTCACTAGGAACCAAGCAATGTGACGTTTCAGAGGAGGAGGCCGTTTCTGGGCATCCGCACGGAGGCATGCGGGAGTTAAGTTCTCATTTCCCTGTAGACCTGTGCTTACAGAGGTGCCCCCACAGGCGGCTCTGAACTGTCTGTGCTAAAGGGAGCAGAGATGACATGAGAAGATGAAATCCCCAGTGCTCAGAACCCCTCTCTCCCCCGCCCCACCATCTATTTCTGCCTTTCGTCCCTTCCTCCTTCCAACTTGTGTGAATGAGCATCCAGATCACAAGCAGGAGGAAGACTCAAGATGCTGGGAGGACCCCCACGTGGAGCACCCCCTGGGGGAACTGCCATCACAGGGACACACACAAGCTGGGTTCCAACCTGTCAGAGAGATGCAACCACAAGGCTGGCGTTGAGTGTTGGGATAAACAGAAATCTGCTTATTTTCATTCTTCCTGCCAGAAAGTCTCCCTCCTTCCACGGCAAATGTATCATATAAAACCAGTCATATCTCAGTTCCTCTGTGTCAGATAACTAACTCCCCGTTTTGCCTGGCTGTGGGGATTTTACTTTCTCTCCCTAGGCCCAGGATTCCGTAATATTTTAGTATATTTTTCCTTTTGAAATCTGAACATGAAATAAAAATTTTGTATTTTTGCTCTTGGCCTCTTGTCGTTTCATCTGTATGAGCACTGGCTAACTTTGCATGTCCCTTTATCTTGTTTCAAGCTGCAGGAGGATTTACGTCCGCAGCGAAGCCTCACGCTTGGAAGCCGTAGCGCCCCGAACACTGCTGGGCTGTCCTGCCGCCGGTCGGTCCTCTGAGGTCCTGTGTCCACACAGGGCAGTCTGAGCAGTTCTGCTCCTCGTGGCCTTGCTCTTTCCCAGGGTTTGCAAGCCCAGGGACTCAGCTCCCCTTGCACCCCTCCCATCTTTATCTCCCCTTTTGCTTCCTGACACCTTCTCTTACCCTTTTGGTTTCTGATTGACACATTATTTAAGACTGAGCAAAAGATTCAAAGGCAGGGAGGCTGTGGGCAAGGGGTGGGAGGTGGATGAGCGGGGAGCAGGCTGCGGGGCCCGGGAGACCCTAGTTCAGGCCTCTTCCCTGTGGACGGCGGGGGCCACAGTCAGGCTCAGGCGTCGGCTGCCTTGGAGACAGGAGGGAGGCGCCACCCAACTCAAGGTTTGGGGATGTTCTGGGAGAAGACCCAGAGTCACCTTCATATCCGAATGTCGTTGTCCACATCGTGGTGATGGGCAAATAGGGAAGCAGCCTCCTGAGCCCCCTTAAGAGCTGATGACACGGAGTCCAGCGCTGCTCTCAGCGCTGGGCGGAGGCTCTCCTCCTGGAGCATGGCACCCCTGCCTAGCCTTCCAAGCAGCCCTGGGCCCCCCAGGACACTCCAGGTCACCCTTCTGCCCATCATCCCCTCCCCAGGGGTGCACTGTGTTTTAAACATCATCATTAAAAGTCCAGACACCGAGTTCCTTTCCTTTCCTGTTCGTGTCCCTGCACGTTCAGGAGGGACGAGTCCTGGGTGGGCGGTTTCTGTGCCTGTAGCTCAGGTGACGTCTTGGGTGTTGCCAGCTGCCCTGTAGGTGGTAGGAGATTTGCTTCCTTTGTTATTTTTGATCCATGTGTATCACCTTCTCCAAGCTGAAGTTATTTACCCAGACAGTGCGGGGGAAGAGCTGGGAGAAAGGGAGATTAAATCAAGCAGGATGTCCCTGCATTAGAAACGGCGCTGAGCAGACGCAGCTCACAAGACAAGAGAGTGGGTGAGGGCGGATGTCTGGGAGGGGGACAGTCAGTGGAACTGGGCTGGGATGGGGCAACGACGGTGCGTCTGCAAACAACTGTGCTTTCTTTTTTAAAAACTTATTAGCAGGCAATGAGGATGAAAGGATGAATGAGACGTTTGCCCTCATCTTTGTAAAAAGAATCTTTAGTTACAGGCAGACCTGAAAACCATGCTATGCCCTTGGGGGCTGTGGCAGGAGTGGAGTATTCTTACAACCGTGAACTCGGTGGCAGTGGAGCTGGGCGGCAGAAGGCCTGAGACTCAAGCAACGGTGGGGCCTGCACATCACGAAGTGCCTCCATCCCCGCCCTCTCCCATCGCTACGTCCTTACTCTGGGAACGAGAAACTAACACCATGTGTAATAATATGCTCGGTGCCCAGAGCGTTCTTCAGTAACTGACTAACATCTCTTCTGCTTCCTCTAGCAAAGCTGTTTGTGTCTGCTCATCAGTGGTTTGACCAGCTGTGGTGCTGGGTTGAGGTCAGAGCAGGGCTGGGGCAGGACCCTGACTCCTGTCTTTGTTCACACATCTCTCCCGTGTCCACAAGATAACTGAGACTCTCTCTTTTGGCCCTGAAGTCTCATGGCTAATCCCTAAGAAGGCAAAGCTCATATGCCTATCCATTACAGGATTCCTGATATATGACCCATGGAAGGTGCTCAGTGTGGTTTTGAATGAGTTGATTAGTAGTTTTTCCCAATCAATAGAAGTTGAACCCAGATACACACACACACACACACACACACACACACACACACACACATATATATCTTGCACGTGCAAGCTAAGTTGCTCAGTTGTGTCTGACTCTTTGTGACCCCATGGACTTGTAGCCCACCAGGTCCCTCTGTACATGGAGATTCTCCAGCAAAAATACTGGACTGGGTTGCCATGCTCTCCTGGAGGGGATCTTCCTGACCAGGGATCAAATCTATGTCTCCTGTAGCTCCTGCATTGCGGGCGGGTTTTCTCCCACTGAGCCACCCAGAAAGCCCTTATCCTGTCCGAGTCATGGTAAAGTAATAAAGTGTAGTGATTCAGAGTCTGGGCTGCAGGACTTACTGAGAGTTTAATTAGTTCAGTTCTGAGTCAGCAGCACATTCACTCTGTTCTGGAACAAGTTATTGGATCCCAGATCCTACTTTCTAAAATGGACATAATAGCTGCCCCTTGCTTATGCAGGCTTGTTATTCAGTGTCTAAGTTGTGTTAGACTCTTTGCGACCTCGTGGACTGGAGCACACAAGGCTCCTCTGGCCCCCACAATCTCCTGGAGTTTGCTCAAACTCATGTCCACTGAGGCGGTGACGCCATCCAACCAGCTCCTCCGCCGCCGCCCTCTCCCCCCTTTGCCTTCAGGCATATGCAAGTACTGTCTCATACTACACCTGTCACATAAGCATTTATATTTCTTAGCGTGCTGATCTCCCTTCTGACCAATTAGTGCTTGAGTCCCATGAAGGCGGGGCCACACTGGTTCAGGTTGCTATTTTCTGACCAGCACTTAAAGCAGAGTCAGGACCTCAGCATCTGTCTGTCGGACTCAGGGCCCCACAGAGTTGTAGCGAGGTGGTAACAGAGCCAGGTGTGTCCTAAGCCCAGATCTGATGTGTGCTGGTACCACCCCCTCTGCCGTATCACTAACAGGTCAGCACAGAGAGGAGTCAGAGAGGAGGTTTTATACATTTTCCTACACAGAGGAAGTTCAAGTAGGTTACATGCATAGGAGGTTTGAGTTAATATATGGATGGGATTTGTTTATAATTAACATATTAATTGATTTTATGCAAATCACAACTTTAAAATGAGAGTGTTCGAAAACAGTTTGTCCCCTTAAATGCAAGTTTAATCATTGTCCCTGCATCTTTGTTTATGCTAGGCAATCTCCTTTTCTGAATTAACAATCAACAGATATTGAAAGGAAGAGTCTACAAATAGTCTTAATTCCTCTACTTTACGAGGTTCTGATCCCAGTTTGAGCAGAATTCTAGTTAGGAAAAGAATTCAGCTTATTTATTATTTTGGCCATGCCAGGGGTCGAGCCCAGGGCCAGTGCAGTGAAAGTGCTGAGTGCTCACCGCTGGACTCTAGGGAACATCCCAAGAAGTCCAGCTTTTCCTCTTAAGCTATTTCTGCAAAGACAGGTGCCTCCTAGAGTGTGTCCCTGTTGCTGCTGCAGGCCTTCGAGGGAGCCACAGGGCAGTTGGGCGGCTTAGACTGTATGGTGAGCGTGTAGTTCCTAGAATTCCAGAACTGACTTCCGATGGGAGAAGGCGGCTCCCACAGTGTCCCTCAGAGGCAGGGCGCTGTAACGTTACATTTTAGTGGGACGTTTCCTTTCCTTCAGATGGTGGAGCATCGCCTGTCAAAACTTACCTGTCATATGTGGCATTTAATTCCTTGAGTTTTAAGGGCAAGTTACTAACTTTTACATTCTGGAATCTGAAAAAAACCTTCCGTGCAGGGAACAACAGAAAGAGAGGCACTGTATTAATTATTTGGCTGCTTAAGAATGACTGAATTATATAACAATTATATAACAACTTGCTGTGTGATTTATAAGGTGTGTTTCCTGTGTTTATTAAAAAGGAGTTACTCCAGCAATTATGTAATGAAACAAACCTATTTATACTTGAGCTGAACATCTTTGAGAGTTTATTGTTTTTATGCACTTTCTTTAATTCTTCTTCCTTTCTTAGTCTAACCTGTCGTGTTTTCTAGACTTCACATTAACTGGTGATGACTCTGAATCATTTGGCTGATAAAGTGAGCACTTTCTTTAATATACTGAGGACGTCCAAGAGACAATAGAGGTTTTATTTCTTTTTAATTAAAAATTATTGCACATCACAAAGTTTCTTCCTGCACTGATCCCTTCTTTTGCAGGCCTCAAATCCGGCTGAAGAAAAAGGCTCCGAGGAGGATGCGTCCTAGTTTTCTAGGACACCCAGGAAACAGATGCGCCTCCCGCCTCCCGTGCGACTGCGCCAGAGCGGTAGTTTCTGTGGCTGGAGAGGACCCGGCAGCCCCGCGGAGCCCTCGCCCTGGGGAGGGGCCCGCACTGACCGCCTTCCCTTCGGGGTCTGGCCTCCCCTCTCGGGGCTTGGGGTGCTCCAGACACAGGCAGCCCGCTGCACAGGGCGGGGCGTCCTGCGGCTCCTCCGCCCTCCCTGCATCCCATCCGCGCCTTAGTCCTCCGTCTGCCGCGCCTGGTCTCAGGGATGGTGGGGCCGCGAAGAGCAGGTGCTGCTGGCCTCGGCGGGAACCAGCTCCTGGGACGTTCCGGGAACTGGCTGGGCTTCCTGCCCTCACTTTCCTCCTCTGTCAAGTTCAGTTCAGTTCAGTTCAGTTCCGTTCAGTCGTTCAGTTGTGTCCGACTCTTTGCTAGTCTCTGTTTAATCAGCGAGTCCAGCGCCTGCTGCAGAGAGGTTACAAAGCGGTGGCCTGGCTCAGCCCTGGAGGTGGTGTAGGAAGCGTGGTCTGAGACCCCAGCCTCCTCTCGGGAGCCGGGAGGACCCGGGTCCTCTCCCCAGCGCTCCAGGCAACACTGGAGCTGAACCAAGTGACCTGTGAGCGGAGGAGAGAAGCGGCTGGGACCCGCACCGAAGCCTCCGCCTTGGGCGTCTTGGGGGCTGATGCTCAGGCCTCTGCCTTCCTGTGCGACAGGACGGGGTGCGTGGGCTGCTCAGACACGGTCCCCTCCGCAGGCTGCGCCTCAAAGGCTCCAGGAATGAAAACATGGGCTCTGACTACCGCGCTTCGAATTCTATGGACTTCTGGAAACAAAGCTGAAAAGTGCTTTCAGATGTGGTTTCAGAGCTTGTAGCTTGAGATTTCCTCTGCATATCCGTTGCAGTGACACTTCTCATTTGTGAGATACTGGTACTTACTGTCTTTTTGTAGAAAAGGCGTTAGACTGACCCGCACGATGATGCCGGCCTTTAGCCTGTGACTTGGGGTGGGGAACTTCAGCTTTCTGGCCCCGAGTCACCCCATCCCCAGAGCCGTATCCCGATATGTTGCCAGAACTTCACGAATCCCTGTTTCTGCAGTGTTGTTGCTTCCAGCCCTTTATGAGATTTTTTTTTTTAGGTTCTTGTATATTAAAAAAATAATTATTTTTGGAAGGATGATTGCTTTCCAGAATTCTGTTGCTTTCTGTCAAACCTCAACATGAATCAGCCATAGGAAGACATATATCCCCCCTTCTGAACCTCCCTCCCGTCTCCCTCCCCATCCCATCCCTCTAGGTTGAGACAAAGCCCCTGTTTGATTTTAATGGGAACTGAATGCACACGTGTTTATATTGTAAGAGGGGCTGGAGATGCGTCCGTTATCACTGCCTTTTCTTTGGTCATCATTGTGGGAAAACACACGAAGCCCCATCAGCGTAGAGCTTAGGTCTTGGGAGCTGACGCTCAGGCCTGAGTTGGTGTTATCTTCGGCTGCAGCTGTGGGAGGGGTGGGGGATTACAAACAGCCCTGCACGTAGCGACCTGGAAGAGACCCGATGCGTGGCCACGGGTGATCCCAGTGATCCCCTGCGGGGCTGGGGAAAGGAACACGCACAGCGAACTCAGGGGAAGGTGGACTTTAATTAAAGGTGGAGGCACAGTGAGGCCCTGGACACCAGGGTGGCTCCCGACGGTCCCAGGACCCACAGTCCTGGACGATCACATCACAGTCCGTCACAGCCCAGCACGACCACACAGCAGCCACTGCCCACTAGGATGTGCTCAGGGACTAAAGTGTGCGATGGTCGGAAGAGAAAGGGGAGACTCAGCCAGCGAAGGGGAGCAGACAGCAGACAGCAGGGCTGCGCCTCGGGGGCCATCTGTGTCCAGGCCCATCCCCAAGGCCCAGGGAGCCCTGGGAGGCGGGCAGGCCCCCGACCCGTCATGGCCAGTTTTCTTCTTGTCTCTGCACCTCTCACTTGGCCCTGCTACCGCATCTTCTTCACCCACCACCCTGACGACAGAGAAGCAGGGCCTGACTGGAGGTCTCCTGGGTGCTCCTGGGGCCAGGAGTCCCTACCCATGATGGAGGCTCCCTGGCTGCGGTGCTGGTGGGCTGGCACCACTGGACCAGCGCTTTTTAGATGCACCAACTCAGACGTGGAACTCGTCCAAGGTTGTCCTCATGGACACACCAGAGTAGGGTCTCACTGGTGGCCCGTCACGGGACGGGCGAGATTCACCATCTCCCTAGTCTCGCTGTCCCGGGGCCCAAGGAGAAGCCAGCTTCACTGACCCATGCCGGCCGAGCTGCCCTCTGACCCGGCCTCCTGAGCGCGGTCTGTGCCCAGCCTGCTTGCGGCTCCATCCTGGGCGTGGGCAGCTCTGAGGCCCCATCCTGGCTTCCGTTCCTGAGAGGACTTTGTGCTCCCGTAACTGCTCTGCACAAACACTTTTCTTCTTTTGCGTCTGCCCGAGACCTGGCGAATCCCCATGCATCATCTCTCGGGGCTGTGCCCTCACCAGTTCACAGTCAAAGTGAGGACTCATGACTTTTTTCTGGTATAGGTACTGTGATCAAAGTATTTTTCTTCTCTAGACTGAAGCCGGGGTGGTGAGTAAATGTTTCTGTTTCTGCTGACAACTATGTCTTTGTACCCACCCTGACCAGGAACCTGCCTGGTACCTAATAGATGCTTGGTAAGCAAGATGCCATGTACCCCGAGGGGGCAGTGTGAGAGGGGCGGGGGGCGGCTCTCTGATCCCCGAGGCCCCACACAGAACAGGGTGGACCAGGGCACACTGCAGAGTCCAGGCCTGCACCCTGGAGACGACGTAAAAGCTGCACTGTGAGGTCAGATCTGATCACAGCCCTTCGTCACCCACAGGGAACATCACACTTGGCAGGAGGCAGATGTGAACACCGAAGTGAGGTTAGAATGTACTTTATAAAAACGTAACAAATAGGCTTTGGGATATCCCTTTGCATAATTAACTCATTATACTCATCCACTGAGTAAATGTCTGTGTGACCATACTCTAAATTAGAAAATTATTTATTCCCATTTCTGTCTATAAACATATGCAAAGGCAACTATATCACGGTGATTACCTTTGTGCTGTGTTCTAGGAAGCTTGTTTTACTCCAACTTTTAAAAGGAATCTGTGCTCTCAGAAAATAAAGCTCCACGAGACTGGTGAAGGCCCCGCACTCTCTGGAACAGCTTCCACCTACCCAGGGCTGTGGCCAGGACGCAGAGTGCGGGGAGCGCTGTGCGCCGCCTCCGCATGTTCATGCAGCGACGCGAGAGGTCGTGAGCACCTTCCCTGTGGGAGCGAAGGCTTGCCGTCACATGGGGGCAGTGTCGGCTTTCAGTGAGGTCGTGAGCACCTTCCTGTGGGAGCGCAGGCTTGCTGTCACATGGGGGGCAGTGTCGGCTTTCAGTGGCTCATTAGGGGAGATGCCAGAGCCTTCAAGTGGCTGTGCGGAAGCTCCCCATGCCTGCTGGTGGAACATGCCGGTGGGAGACACGTCCCACGGCCTGGACGGCGTGTCAATGCTTGTGTGTGTGTGCATGTGAGTGTGTATGTGTGTGTGCATGTGTGTATGTATGAGTGTACATGTGTGAGTGTGTACATATGAGCATGTGTCTATATATGGTTGTGTGTCTGTGTGCACACACACATGTGTTTTGAGAGGTGTGCCTGCTGGGCGGGGGTGATCTCTGCATCACAGGTTGAATGAGACAACACGGTCTGATCCCACCGTTAGATAAAATCCACATCGCAGATTCATTGCTTCCTTTTTAAATTATATTGTTCAGCGGCTTGAAGGGGTTCACCAGGGTCTGAACATCAAAAGATTTTGGCAAATCGAGAATGGACTCACTCTCCTTAACTGACTCTGAATGAGGATACAAAGCTTTCCTTTTATAAAGCTCTCCTCCTTTCCACTACATTATGGAAACAGCAAGGCTCAGACACGACAGAGGCGGCCTTCGTAATTAGGTAGTTTAAGTGAGAAAGTGATAAATTAGTGTCAGACTTTATTTCTTGAACCTATGGAGTTGTCATCTGTGACTATTTTAATTATTATTGCATCTAAGGTTACATGGGCAGGCATTTAAAATGTTAGCTTTTTAATAAATAGGTGCGTGTGTGTGTGTGTGTGTGTGTGTGTGTGTATGTGTGTGTGTGTGTGTGAGACCATCTGCCATCTTTCCAACAGCAAGTGTTACAGTTTCCTATTTAATACTGTTTGCTTGGACAAGTACTGCTTGTCATGGGAGTCACTTTTCACGTTTCTATAGATTTTTAAATGAAAACCAATTTTACCTAGTTTTACAGTGTATCAGTAGTAAAGTTTATCACAAGCCCATTTGTGTTCACTACATTCTACAAAATTATTTGAAACTTTTAGAGGTATGTGCAGACAGCAGGAAGGCCCTGGCCCAGTCTAAGTGGACTTCCGCACAATTGTAGTAAAGAAAAAAGCGTTTTCCAACTGTGCTTCCCTGTGAGGATGCTGTCTGCTTGCTCTTCTCCCAAATCATATTTGACTCTACTTTAGTAACTTGTGTGTCAGCCACTTACTGCATTAGCTTATTTAGTTCCCAAGCTAAGGACTTCTTGTAAGAGGTGGTGCTGAAAGTATCTTACTTTATAGATGCGGAAGCTGAGCCAAAACCAGATTATTTTGCCCAAGAAAAAGAACCAGTCAGTGGCACAGCCAGGATCAGAAGCCTGGCTTCAGGGGTAAACATTTAACCTATTAATCTGGTTTACCATGGATACTGAATATCATTCCCTGTGATATACAGTAGGACCTTGTTTATTCATTCTCTATGTAATAGTTTGCACCTGTTAATTCTAAACTCCCAAACCGTCCTTCCCCCTACTCCCCGCCTTGGCAATCCAAGTGTGTTTTCTATGTCTGTGAGTCTCTTTCTGTTCTGTAAATAAATTCAGCTGTGTCATATTTCAGACTCCACATATAAGTGATAGCGTATGGTATTTGTGTCTGACGTATTTCATTCATGGGATGATCTCTAGGTCCATCCATGTTGCTGCAAATGGCATTATTCCATGCCTTTTCACTCCTGAGTAACACTCCACTGCATGCATGACCCCGTCTCCTTTACCCGTCCCTCTGCTGATGGACACCGAGGCTGCTTCCGCGTCTTGGCTATTGTGAATAGTGCTGTGGCGAGCGCAGAGGTGTGTGTAGCTTCTGGAACCGGGAGTTTTCTCTGTTAACACATTGCTACTGTGGCCTGTATGCCTCTCCACACTCCACGACATTCAGGTGTGCCCCCTACGGCGCCCTCCCCACCAGATCCAGCAGCCTGTTTACGTAGCCACAAGAGTGCAGACCGTGGGGTGTTCCGAGGCGCGAGGCTGGAGGCCGCCTCGGTGCTCCGGTGGTCAGCCGCAGCCTCAATGGGGACATCGCGCTGGCAGTGACTCGGCTGAAGGGGAGCGGGCAGACCGGGACCAGGAGTGGCGCTCGGGGATGAGCTGCTCTGCCAGCTGCTGCCCCCTGGGTGAGACTGTGAGCCAGGCTTCCGGATTCCCGGCCCAAGAGGGGCAAGTGCTGCTCCTCCGGATGCCTGCGTCTCAGGCGGGTCTGAGACTCCTCTGTGGACACTCTGTCTACTTCTTCCGAGGATGCGGAGATGCTTCTCAGGAGTAGCAGCTGCCTTTAAGAATTAGGTCCTTGATGTTCACGCTTGTCATTGCGGGATGTGGGCACCTTAAACCCACGTGTGACCTCTTCCGATCACTGACTGACTTTAAAGTAAACTTCGGGTAAATAAGCACAACTTCTTAAACTGATTGTTATGTTTATTACTATTTCCAGTACTTTTCACATTCTATATATATGTCTTTTAAAGCTATATGTTTGGGATTCTCTTTTCTAGGCTTACTGTCTTGTTTTTTTCCAAATGGATCTTTTGATGAACAGACATTATTAAGTCATGTCTGACTCCTTGTGACCCCGTTGACTGTAGCTACCAGGCCCCTCTGTCCCGGGGTTTTCCAGACAGAAGACTGGAGTGGGTGGCCATTTCCTCCTTCAGGGGGTCTTCCCGACCCTGGGATCGAACCCTAGTCTTCTGTATTGGCAGGTGGGTTCCTCGCCGACCGAGCTGCTAGGGAAGCCCAAGATATGTGTGTTGGGATTCTTATTTCTAGGCTTACTGTCTTTTTTTTTTTTTTTTCTAAATTCAATTTTTTGATTAACAGATGTGCAGTTCAGTGAAGTGAAATGCATTTTGTCATCTGTAATGATTAGCACTTATTAACACATCCTGCCCGGTGATCGCAGACGCGCGCAGGGGCCCCGCTGGGGGTGGCACAGCCTGGCCAGGGGGACCCCGTGAGTCTCGGATGCCCTCCGTGTGGGGAGGATTGTTATGCAGCAGCAATGGCCCTGCAGCGAGCAAGAAGGAAGCGGGTGTTCTCTCGAGCAGGGGACACCCTGATGGACCGGGTGCAGTATTAACTCCTCAAGCAAATGCTGATGAATAACAGGTCCTCCCCTGACCGTGGGCTTGACCATGAGGGTGGGGCCAGGCCCAGGCCCGGCAGGGCGGACGCTGGTGGGGTCTGGAGTGTGCCCAGCTGCTCTCCTCCGTGTCACGGGCCCCAGCTGAGCTGCCTGCGCTGCTGACCACGGTGGGCGCAGGTCATCAAGGGCTGCTGCTTTGCGTCAGCAGGATGTGGTGCAGGTGTGTGTGACCCAGCTCCCTAACCCCTGCCCACGTGCTTCACCCCCAACACCATACAGGTGCCCGTTGGTGTCCCTTGGGTCCTGGACAGTCCAGTGTGACCTCCTGTGAACACCCAGCCCTTGGGGCCCGTCCACGCAGCAGGCTCGTCTGCCTCCCTGCAGTGGCGAGGCTTCCGGGGGTGGGGTGGGGTGGGGGCGCTCTGCACACTTCCGGGACCCCTGAGGAATCAGGCCAGACCCTCCCTTCCAGTCTGGGTGTGAAAGTGTTCTTAAGAAGCAGGAGCTGCCTGGTCACTGCGGAGTCTACAGATGTTCCCTTAAATGAGACAACAGGGACTCCGGGGACTGAAGGGGGCTATGGATATAGCGCCTCCCGCCCGGCCAGCCTCCAGAGCCACTGAGGCTCCTGGCTTTTCTACAGTGCTCATTTATCAATCTTGACAGAATTTAACTTCATAAAACAAAGTAAAAGTGATCAAAGTCTATATGGGAACGTGAAGGACAGCTGGGAACTTGATGCCTGGAAATCAGGTTAAGTGACGCGAGAATCCAATTGAGGGGGTTCGCAGCTCTAGCACCCTGTCCCTCTCCCCACCACCAGCCCGAGCGGGAGAACCGAGGCCTGTTTATTTTTCTGAGAGGATTTAATCATTCAGGTAATTTCATACATTCCTTCTGAGCAAGGAGATGGGTGGACAGACTGGTGTATCTTTGCATTTAAATCCAGGTCTCTGGGAAAATACAACGCACTGCCATGCTGAGGGCCACACTGAGGGAGGGCCACCGTCTCAGGAGAGGCTGCTGGGAGGCACCCGTGAACTTCCTCTGGGAGCGACCTCCTCGGCTTCAATACAATGCAGCCCAGGGGAACTTTACAGCCTCGGGACATTTTCATTAATATGAGTCCTGGCATGGCCATCTTCGACAAAACTGTATGTGTGATTGGATGTTACTGTATTTTTCTTCCCTAATAAGTGTGGTTACTCAAGGGAAACATGATCAGGCAAAATATAAAATAAGTGATGAAACAAGCTTGCAGTTTTGCCTATGAACATTCAGCTCACCTCTATGGCTTGTGATTTTCTGGGAAAGTCCTCAGAACAAGTATATGTTTAGGCCTTTACTCTTTATGTGTTTAAAAGGTCAGGTATTCATGAAATAGTTTAATGATTTTAACAAAAAAGCAATAGCGCGTCAGAAGATCTGAAGCAGGCGTTAACTCCATTTTTTTCTTTTTAACTAGAAAAGCAACAGTGTGTTTAGCACACACACCAAGACTTGTAACACAAGGTTGAAAAACAGATGGTGATACATGTTCGATAGACGCACAGAACCCGAGTGTAAGACAGTTTCCCTGCACTGCTGCGATGCTGGGGTCGCCGTGTTTCTTGCAGTCAATGGACCCTATTGCCCCTTGCTATGTTTGGGGACCGCTCACCCACTGTTAGCTACGGGGGACCCTGACCCCACCGTTTTCTCTGGGGCTTCACAGGTTTGTTTCTGTCACGGAACTGAACATGAGACCCCTGGCCTCTGGGCTGGCGAGGCTTTATTTGGAACACAGGTGCACCAGTGCGCACTCGGGGAGTCACAGCTCGGAAGCTGAGTCTGGAACGTGGAAGAGTCTGATGCTTAGAGAGAAGTGCCACTGTTTTGGGCTGGCTCCTCACATTCACGTGAAAGCTGCTTTTCTGCAGTTCCCAACCCTCGGCCTTGTTCCGCTTTTGGAAAAACAAACAGTACCATAACTGCCCTTCTGTGTAAGAGCCCTTTGAATTATTCAAATTCAGGAGACTGGGCAGACAAACAGCCACTGGAACTGACTCCACTGGCTAGTGGGCAGGCTGGACATCAGGCCTGGCTCAGCTGGGGTCTTGGGTAGTGAGTCAGGCCCTGGGTTTCTGATCCAAACCTGAAGCCGAGGCCCACAGCTGTGCTGCAGCTCGGGGCCCAGAAAACCAAAACAAAATAGCACAGCTCCGGGCACAGAGCACAGAGTTAGTGGGCGGTGGCTGCTTGTTACTCTGACATTATTTTTAGGCTAAAAAAATTATACAGTCTTGATATATGGCCAGAAGGGGGTCATAGTTCACTGGGAGAAACAGGCATATAAATATCCAAAAACAAATGCATAGATGCCTAGAATACAACAGGACCAGTGCTGTGAGACGAGTTGGAGAAAATAAGATGCGAACGTACTGACCAGCGACAGTCAGTCCATTTCCCCCACCCCGCCGCCCCCACACCCCAGGCAGACACACAGGAGATGCCATCCACTGAACTGATCCAGAAGACGGGGCCTTGCTTGTTGTCGCCTAAGAATCAGGAATGCAGTAGGAGGTGGTGACGGGACAGGACTGGGTGAGGCCAGGCTGTGGTGCCATCTCTGCACCGTGCCCTCCCAGGCAGCCGAGGGGCCCTGTCCTCTGTGGCTTGGGCGCTGCAGCCGACCCCATGGACCAGAGCCCACCAGGCTCCTCTGTCCATGGGATTCTCCAGGCAAGAATATTGGAGTGGGTTGCCATTTCCTCCTCCAGCTATTTAATAGAAAGAGATCTTCTGGAGGAGGGAATGGCAACCCACTCCAGTATTCTTGCCTGGAGAATCCCAAGGACAGAGGAGTCTATGGGGTTGCAGAGTCTGACACGACTGAGAGACTAAACCAAACACCCAACAGAGTGAGGATGGGAACGGAGCCTTGACAACAAGCACGCAACACCTGATCGAGCCACCAGGTGACACTCTTGCCCTGTGTTTCGCAGCGGAGGGTTCCCGCTGCAGGCCAGGACTCTCTGCAGAATTCAAAGGGTATCTGTCCACGGTGTTCTGCCTGAATCAGGAGGCGTATTTTTACCTCTGCAAGTCTGGCCAGGGAGGATCACAGGGAGAAACTTGTTTTGTGGGGGTAGCAGCTGATGGACTTCAACTGTGCACACCCAGTCAGTTCAGATGACTGTATTCTGAAGTACTTGGGTGTTTAGGAAGGGGAAGCAGAGGGTAGTTTTGTTTTCTGCATATAACGGAATAAAGCATTTCTCCCCTTTATTTCTTTAAATGGATATTTGGGAAAGAGCTCTTTCTTTGATGAAATTTAAGCAAAAATAAGGATTTCAGGGTACTGGGCATTAATGGATGCTGAAGAGAGAGCTCCTGCTCATCGCAGAGGAGCCGTCTCGGAAGCGGTACTGTGTGTCGTCAGCCTTCAGAGCCTGGGGGAACCGGCGAGGCTTTATTCTGGTCCGTTCATTCCTAACACTAAACGCAGAGTCCTTCCTGTTTGTGAGAGGAGCGAAGAAAGGAGGGCCGTCAGCTCAGTGCTTCCGGGAGGAGAGGTCTCCCAGGATGTCAGCAGGGGAAATGGGATGGGGGCGGGTAACTGGACCAACACTGTCATCCAGCGTCGCCCTTCATCATCACTGCTATGAACACGCTTCTCGAAGTTGTTTGGCTAATTAAACAATGCAACACAGGCAGGGACGTTGTCCGGAAGGTGCATGTGAGAGTCTTTCTGCCTTGCGTTCGGGATCACCAGGTCCAGACGTGCCCCCCCGGACCCGGATGCGGCCAGGAGCCGGTCCTGTTCTCCGGGCCCGGGTGTGCGCCTTCCTGCTCAGGGACGGGGCAGGAGGTGGTCGTGTGTATCCTCCTCGTCTCCCTCCTCGGGACCGAGGCCGCGGGCTCCCACCAGGCACGCGGCGGGAGTAGCGAGCGGCCCGCCCGGCTTCTCCCCGGGCCGTGAGTACCCGCGGCCTTTCGGGTGGAGGAAGGCGAGGACGCGGCCGCTCTCCAGGTGGGGGCTTCCTGGCCAGGTGGGCTGGCCGTGGCGTCTGAGAGCTGGGCGCTCGGACACAGGGTCCGCACGCGGGGTCCCTGGGGCTGGTCAGCGAGGGGGAAGCAGCAGCAGAGTCCCCGGCAGCTCGCAGCGCGGGCGGGCGGCGCCTGGGTTGGCGGCCGCGGTCCAGGGACCACCGGCTGCAGTCAGCGCGGTCCCCACGCGCGGTCCCCCAGGCTGCCGGCTTCCCCCAGCCCCGTCACAGCTCCGCCCGAAGGTGGAGGCACGCCATCCAGCATCTCCATCTGTGCCCCCAGGCCCGGGCGGCTGTGCGGTCTCCGTGCGATTTCATCATCTGTCACCGTAACTCACCGGTGCCTCAGCTCATCGTGTTTGGGAGGTGGACCAGTGCTGCACCTTCTGAAGGGACATCTTTGCCCAACTGTGAAAGCAGGAGGGAGTGTTGGACCAAGACAACACTTTTTCTAACAATGTCTGTTTTGACTGGAAACCTTGCTGCCTAGTTCCCTGTCAAGCAGAATAAAAGTAAACTCCCCCGCCACCCCGACCCCCGGTGGTGCTTTATAGGGTTGTAGAGACTCTTCATAAAATATGCCAGTAAAATATGCATAAAATATGCATCTTTGATTCAACATTCACATATTCTCCTCCACACCAAAACTCAAGGCCATGCTTAAAGGGGGGGAAAAAAGGTCCCATAAAGAATGACAGCTTATGTGGCTTATTTAAGAAAGTGGCTCTGATAAACTGCTAGCTCTCCCAGACTTCCAACTTTTAACTCTAAATCTGCCAGACTCCAAATACCTACAAGTAGGTCTCTAAATTTTAATTGTTCACTCCTGTGGATAAGGTTATAGGAGCACATGTTTAAAACTATGGTGAAAAACACACAGTTTACCAACGTGACCATTTTGAAGTGCACAAATCAGTTGTGTTAATCAAGTACATTCCTATTGTTGGGATACAGATTTCCACATCTTTTCCATCTTGCAAGAGTGACACTTTCTTCCCACTAAACACAGCTGCTCTTCCATCCCTTCCTAGCCCTGGCATGCGGCAGCCTTCTGTCTTTAAGAAATGGACTCCTCCAGGGTTAACCTCTCAGAAGAGGAAACCTGAAGGGATGGCTCTCTGGGGACTGGCTTATTTCTCTGAGCAATGTCCCCGAGGTGCATACATGTTGCATCTAGTCACATGAACTCCTTTTTCTTAAGGCTTCCCGATATTCTCTGATGTGGAGGACCGTGTGTCTGTCCGTGGACTTGTGTTGCGTCCACCTCCGGCTGTTGTGAGCACCGTGAATTTGGGGTGCAGGTGTCTCCTCCAGGGCTTGCTCTGAATCCTTTTGGATAAATATCCAGAAATGAAACTGCTGGGTCACATGGTAATTCTCAGTTTTTGGGGAATCTCCATACTCTGGTACACATTGGTTACACTCTTTACATTCGACCCAGGTTATACTAGCCCATTTTTGACAAGTAATATAAATTGTTATACTTAGTTCCACTGCACAAGCTTGTTATTGATTGGAATAGTAAGTATTTCTGAAGGATCAATTTGCAAGGGTAGAAGAAATTTGTCATTTACATATATAGACATGGTGCTCTAGGAAAAGGTTGTTTGATCTTAGAAATGTTTTTTTTTTTTTTTTTTTCTGGATAGTAAATGAAATTCCAGAGGCCTGAGACCAGAGCCAATTAGAAGATTGAATAGAATTCTCAATCATTTCTAATAAGTTTAGGGTAGGCAGAGCATTGCATAGTTTAAATTGAAGATCTGTGAGAACTCTGGAGTCCTGATGACGTGGATGGTTCAGAAGGGCTGTGAAAAGACAGACATGTTCCTCTTGGGAAGAGAGATGCAGGTGGGTTACTTAGAAATCAAACCATCATCACGGGCTAAGCTGGCAGGGTCCCTGAGTCAGGTCAGGCATGTCCTGGTGAGCAGATCCAAGTGGACACGTGGGCAGGGGGGCCCACGGGGGCCTTAAGGACAGGAGCCTCAGCCAAAGAAAGGACACAGCCCTGATGCCAGGGAGAAACTCCCTGTCCACAGCTTTGTTCAGAGCGGGACACCAGTGTTGACGTTTTATGAGAAGTGTTCTTAAATAGTTTAACTTGAGAACTGTGTCACATGCAGAACAATCTGAAGAAATAAAGTCCTGAACTCATCACCTTAAAGCATAAGTCCAGTATTTAAAGAAATGGGAAAGAGAACTGTATCAACCTTTCTAGTAATCAATCATGAAATATTAGGTCTAAAGCAGGTTTGTTTTCCCTTTTCCCCAAAGCCTAGTATGTTGGCTAAAGAAGATGTTTTTATTAGCACCTATCTGGATTCTGTGTTGATAAGAAAGGGCCCAAGTGACTCCTTTGAGCAGTGGATGTCAATAACTTTTATGTATCAGTGGATTCATTTAATTCCTGGGTATGTCAGTTCTCATATATTTTTATAAGCTGATCCCCATATTATCATAAATTCTAAGTCAATACTTCTAATACCCAGAAGAGTATTTAAAACTTATCTCCACAAATCATCCTGATGTGACCAGGACATTATCAGAGTTGAGAAGGAGACACATGATCCATCTTCATCCAGCAGAAAGGCTGATGACTATGGTGTCTGGCTAAACACCAGCTTACAGAACTGACTTTACAGCTGACTGAGTTCAGTCCATTCAAGAGTTTTGCCTATTGTGCCTGAAGCTTTATTTTTTCATAGACTAAAATATGCTTCCCACCAAGCCAGCATTCATTTATTTTTGAAAATACCAGAATTTTCATTTACGCCCAAACAGACATCAAGGAGACCTCCTCAGACCCTATGTCCTTGTGGTCCAGTCATGGAATGTCAAGCCTTTTGCTTTCAGCTTAAAGACACTCAAGCCTTCAAGCTCCTTTTCATGAAACACCCTGCAGTGGACCATGTGGTGAGTGGGGGAGAGCAGGTGGGGAGAGGTGGGCAGCCGTCACTCAGGGTCCTAATGTCTGAGGGCAAGGTGGCGGCCAGGTCCAAAGTGTCTGTCCTCCCAGTGCCTGCCCACAAGGTCATCCCTGCTCCAGGCCTGACTACTAAGGCTGCTTTGTGTTTTGGATCTGGCCCTGCAGATGTTTCCACTTGGGTAGAACTTTGGATTCACCACGATGTCTGATGAAGCGTCCCTGCCCCCAGGCATGGCTCTCCAGTGCTCTGAGACATCCCTCCCCACAGGTGCCTTTAATGACCCGCCTCACACAGTACCTGGCCCTTCCCCAGTGGCTCAGTGGTGAAGAATCTGCCTACCAATGCAGGAGATGAGGTTTGATCCCTGGGTTGACAAGAGCTCCTGGAGAAGGAGATGGCAACCCACTCCAGCATTCTTGCCTGGAGAATCCCAGGGACAGAGGAGCCTGGGGGCTACGGTCCACGGGTTCCCAAAGAGCTGTACACGGCTGAGTGACTACACACAGCACAGCAACTCCTGCCACACGACAGGCTCCGTCTCCAGCTCAGTCCAGTCACTCAGTCACGTCTGCTTGTTTGCGACCCCATGGACTGCAGTGCGCCAGCCTCCTGTCCATCACCAACTCCCTGAGCTTACTTAAACTCAGGTCCATCGAGTTGGTGATGCCATCCAGCCATCTCATCCTCTGTCGTCCCCTTCTCCTCCTGCCTTCAATCTTTCCCAGCATCAGGGTCTTTTCCAATCAGTCAGCTCTTTCCATCAGGTGGCCAAAGTTTTGGAGTTTCAGCTTCAGCATCAGTCCTTCCAATGAATATTCAGGACTGATTTCCTTTAGGATGGACTGGTTGGATCTCCTTGCAGTCCAAGGGACTCTCAAGAATCTTCTCCAACACCACAGTTCAAAAGCATCAATTCTTTAGCGCTCAGCTTTCTTTATAGTCCAACTCTCACATCCATACATGACCACTGGTCTAGCCTTGACTAGACGAACCTTTGTTGGCAAAGTAATGTCTATGCTTTTTAATATGCTGTCTAGGTTGGCCATAACTTTTCTTCTAAGGAGCAAGTGTCTTTGAATTTCATGGCTGCAGTCACCATCTGCAGTGATTTTGGAGCCCAAGAAAATAAAGTCTGTCACTGTTTCCCCATCTATTTGCCATGAATAGATGCCATTATCTTAGTTTTCTGAATGTTGAGTTTTAAGTCAACTTTTTCACTCTCCTCTTTCACTTTCATCAAGAGGCTCTTTAGTTCTTTGCTTTCTGCCATAATGGTGGTGTCATCTGCATATCTGAGGTTATTGATATTTCTCCCGGCAATCTTGATTCCAGCTTGTGTTTCTTCCAGTCCAGCATTTCTCATGATGTACTGTGCATAGAAGTTAAAAAAGCAGGGTGACAGTATACAGCCTTGACATACTCCTTTCCTGATTTGGAACCAGTCTGTTGTTCCATGTCCAGTTCTAACTGTTGCTCCCTGACCTGCATACTGATTTCTTAGGAGGCAGGTCAGGTGGTCTGGTATTCCCATCTCTTTCAGAGTTTTGCCCAGTTTGTTGTGATCCACACAGTCAAAGGCTTTGGAATAGTCAATAAAGCAGAAGTAGAAGCTTTCTGGAACTCTCTTGCTTTTTCGATGATTCAGCAAATGTTGGCAGTTTGGTCTCTGGTTCCTCTGTCTTTTCTAATCCAGCCTGAACATATGGACATTCTCAGTTCATGTATAGGGAGGCTCCATCTTGGATCTGTTATTGCTGTTTCTGCCCCAGACTCCTCAGCTCAAGTCAAAGTTCCAGGAAAACAAAAGATAATGGAGCTCCATCAGGAAGTCAGACCACAGCGCTAGCTGGATATGGTGTTCTGTGTTTTATGAAGTTTTCTCTTATCAGCACCCACATCAGATGATTGTTATTAAGCCCATTCTGGGCCCAGCACCACGTGGGATAATGTTTCCCCACAGTTTCTCGCTGTGTTGGCTTTTTAAATGGTTCTGACCAATTCTGTCATGAAGTCAATTTCTCTCTTGATATTTTAATTTTTTGGTTATTTTTTATTAGAATCACCGGACAGTTCAGTTTGTGATTTCAGTGAAGGTGGTTTAAGAGCGTCACGGCCCGGGTGTCAGGGTCAGTGCTGTGGGGACAGACACACCCGGGTTCCTGGTTGGCAGCCACCCCACGGCCTGGGACGTGCAGCTGCACACCAGCCTTCACAGTCCAGGACACTTTCTGTGCAATTTTCAGGATGTGAATAAGCACTCTGGGTGTGTATGGCACCACTGAAACAGATATTAATTTCCCCAAAGATGAGCTGTTATCCTTGGAATTAGTTAGCTGCCCTTGCTGGCTCCCTTCTTGACTCAGCTGGTAAAGAATCCGCCTGCAATGGGGGAGACCTGGGTTAGACCCCTGGGTTGCAAAGATCCCCTGGAGAAGAGAATGGCTACCCACTGCAGTACTCTGGCCTGAGAATTCCATGGACTGAATAGTCCATGGAGTTGCAAAGAGTCAGACACGACTGAGTGACCTTCACTTCTTATAGCTGCCCTTTCTAATTCATCTGCTTTATTTTTTCCTGAAATTTCCAACTAGTGTGTAAAAACTTCTAATAAAGATAATATGTTACTTGTAAATGATGACAATGGCTGTGTGAGTTCAGGATCTTAGCAGCATCTGCCTGCCCCCAACTTCTGCTCTGTGAGGAGAACCGTCGAATGTGAACACGTATTAACCATTTCGGCCCACTGAGCACATCCCGAGGAGCCTACATAGTAACGTGGGCCTTGAGGCATCTGCCATTAGCCAGAGAACAGGTACAATGTGCAGATACACAGGTGTGATTCCTTTCATGGTTATGAGCTGCCTGATGCTCTGCTGGCTTCACGCATGCCACGTGAGCCATCCCTTCAGAGGCTTAGGAAAGCTGGGAAATTCACCAACGAATCTGGACCCAGATCAGAGTCCCTAGGACTCCCCACTCATGCCCCCCCCCGATAAGCTGTCATAGGTAGTGGGTTCTTGGCTGGCATTTCACAGACCCCAGACATGTCTTTACAGCACAGCTGTCAGATTCCATCTACAGGCAGTTAATTTTTGAATGAGCCAAGGGTCCTCAGGCTCATGGTGGTGTCAGCTTGGCTGAGTGGTAGGGACTCCACCCTGGGGCAGAGCAGTGGCATTTTCCTTGGGGAAAGAAAAAGGGGCCTAAAAGATGCCCACAGACAGCCCCCGGAGTACTGCTCATTCACAGACTGCAAAGGACCTGGACTCCCACGTGCAGAAGAGGGGAGCTGAGGGGAACTAGCTCTCTTTACACAAGTCAGCTCTGAAGGATGGGGAAGGCAGGGTGGGATGACTGTGCATGCAGCTGAAGTTCATCAAGAGAGCTGCCAAATCTCACGATGCACAGAAGCATGTCTTGGTTTCACAGAAGACATTGAAAGCCACGGCTCTAATTGAAGCTGTGAGCTTCATGTTGGGGGTGACGAGGAGATGGGCGGAGGAGCAGCCACTGAACTGGGGGCAGAGAAGAGAGGGAGTGTCAACATGGTCAGGGCACAGGGTCCCCTAGACCTCAGTTGCATCCTGGTGATGGAGCATTCCTTTCCTCTGGAAGAGTGCATGACCTCCCTTGGGCTTCTCTCTGCTCCCAGGAAGAAAAGGGCTCATGATAGCTTTTAAGTCAAAGAGGCATATTTTGGGGGTGCTTTAGGCCAGCTTCTCTCCAGGCGGAGGTGCTCCTGTGCCCACATGCAGCATTTAGCATGGTTTCCACATCATAGGATTTCCAGTTACAGGCTTGCTCCTCTGCCTCCTCTCCCTCCCTCCCTCCTCTCTCACTGCCTCTCTGTCTTTCCCTTCCTCTGGCTCTCTGCCCTCTGTCTCTGTCTCTTCTCTCTCTGCTTCTCTCTGCCTCCTTGTCTCTCTGCCTCTGCCTCTCCCCTTCCCCCAGGACAGGGAAGTCACGTGGGGCCAGCATCTTCTCTGGCCCCACTTGCGGAAACACACTCACAAAAGGAGAGTGAGTCCACCCACCTGTCTGCTGTGTACCTCTCACAGGATGGAGACTGGGCTTGAGCACCAGTCACCTTGAAATGCAAGCTCACATTCTCAGCCTGGTGCCACCGGTAGACCAAGCACTCACAGGTACACAGGCTCCTGCGTGTCTGGGCTCCTAGGTGGGGTGGAGTGGTTCTGTGGAGCGTGGGCGCCTGGCTTTAAGGCTTTAATATGGATGGACAACTAGAGCAAGGAGGACATAAAGAGGCCTTCCCAGCAGCAGAAACAGCAAAGCGGCCAATTAACCAGTCTTGGGAGACTTGGCAGCAACGTGGATTCAGGACCACGGACAGCTCCTGGCTACGGCTCCCAGGACCCAGGTCGCCTTGTTCCCTGTTCACCTGCTGTCAACAGCCCTACATCTCTTGGCCCAAGGAGACTCACCAGGAGCTGCACAGAGACGCTGGAGATCATCAACATCTACTTGAAACTTCCTTCCTGCAGTCACTGCAGGTGGTAAGACAACAGCGGAGGGCTCCCCAGGAGAGAAAGAGGGTTCTTTCCTCCAGCATTTTACGTGTTGACAAATACTTCATCACTTCGTATGGTGCAGAGATCTCAAAAGTTTGTGACAGCAAAGGAGGAGGCCAGTTTTGCCTTCATTTATCAAATCCAATGAATGTACCTTTAGTTCTTGAACTGTAAAATCTGAAAACACTGGGGTCAGACTGCGAGCCCCTTGACAAGTCGGTATGAGAACAGCAGTAGCTGAGGCTGAACAGACCGACCTGGCTAAAGTGACTGTCAGAGCCGGTTCATCAGTGACAAATGCAGTTACAGGAGTCTCATTAACACAATACCAGCAATGAACCCAAGGAACGGAGGGGAGGCCAGTGCCAAAGGCAGGAAGGAATGGAAATCACTTCTGCCTGAAGCAGCAGGCGCCCAGACCAGGGGCCCCAACACCCACCCTCCTGACTACTCATCAGGTTACTTCCTGGTCCTGGCAGCCTTTTATCACCCAGACAGGTGATAGTGGCAGCCGCTCAGTCGTGTCCGACACTGCGGCCCATGGACCGCAGCCCACCAGGCTCCTCTGTCCACAGAATTCTCCAGCAAGAGCACTGGAGTCAGTAGCCTTTCCCTTCTCCAGGGGATCTTCCCAACCCAGGGATCGAACCTCGGTCTCCCCTTTGTAAACAGATTCTTTACCATATGAACAACCAGGGAAGCCCCTTTATCACGCAGAAGTAAACTTTATTATTATTACATAATTATTGATTGTCATCATATAAAATATATATACAGATAGAAAAAAATATATATATACAGATAGAATGTAAAAGCCAAGTTTGCTGATATTAAAAGGAACTATACTATAGATACTAATTTTGTGATTTTTAATGAGACAAAGAAATGAGAGAAGGCATCATTGGCCCGTTATAAGCCCTCTGCTGCTGTTCAGAGAGTGGACCTGCAGAGGCAGGGAGGAGACCTCACTGTAGGGAGCAGGCAGGTCAGTGCCACCTAGATGTCCCTCCCCCACAGTCCCTGATGTCATGAGGGTGTCACTGGCTTCCCCATCCGCCTGGTGTGGGTTAGGTGCCCCTCTTAGATACTCATGAGACACAGGGAATTACACTGACCTGCTTATTTGTATGAAAACACCTCCTTTGCCATTTACTTCTAAGTTCATCAGAGTAAGGACTAACCATAACTGTCAAACCACCTGTCTTCAGGGATGATCCTAAAGCATCAGTCTTAATGCTCATTCAGGGTCACAGTACCAGAGGCTGTGATCCAGGCTGCAGTGAGCACTAGGATCTGTGTCTTTATTTTAATCTCTAAAGCGAAATCTGATAACAGGTGGGGTTTGGAAGGTGCCATCTTCTACCCTCACTGCATGACAAGAATGGGCATTTTTTGAAACAGGCCTGGGCCAATCATGTGGAAATTCGGATTCCAGTGGCTGGACGTGGAGCCTACCCACCAGATGCTGTTGTTGGCTTTCTTGAGGTTGACGGTGCCCATGGCAGGCAGAGGGGACCCCAGAACTTCTGTGATTGAGGGCACAACATTGTGGCACAGGCTTTAGTAACATCAAGAAGACATTTCTAAGTTAGTTGTCATTAACCTTAAAGAAAGGTAATTTGCCGCAGAGTTTAGTTTTAAAGCTAAGCACACACGCTCCACAGGGACATGCATTGCTTTATGTGTTTGCGGTAAGTGATGGCCAGTTCTGTGACTTTTGTCCAAAAAATGAGAATTTGAAGATTGAGCTACAAGCTATGCTATCAAGAGAGTAACTATTGAGGCTGGTTTTGAATTATAACTGAGCCAAAAAGCATTTCAAAGCATTCCGTTCTTTTTCTTCCCTTTCTCACTTAAAAACTTGGCTGTATATTTTCACATTTGGTAAAAGGAATGCTCAGAATCTTCTGCTGGGTATGCCAAGTTGTAGCTCAGAGCACAGTTTCAGAGCTGATTCATGGGTCCCAGAAGGCTACCTGGGAGAGATCTCTGTGGTTGCAATGTCCTATTTTTTCCCTGGAATTACTTTGTATCTGATGCAGACTGGGATTTTGCATACAGATTGGGCACTGCTTTGAAACCTCCGCTACAATACATATTTCATGATTAGTCTCCTCAAACTCCAAAACCTCTCCAGAAAAAAAAATCCTGTACCTTTGTGGCTTGCTTATTAAAATCTACGTGGACCAATGAAAGGAGATGTCCCCTAACTTAACAAGAAATACTTTTTAAAAAAACTTGGAAGAGTTGAAAATGGCATGAACAACAAAAACAAACTACTAAGAGGGAAAAATACTTAACTGTTAAGTATGGATTTGAGGAAAAAAGACTTATGATTGTAATTTTAAAAATCCCCCTTTGTGGAAGGCATGTGGACCAACACACTCTCAGTGATGTACTGTGAGAAAACACAGATACAGTGAGACTAGATCCCAGTAGAATGATGTGTTTGCTCTAACTCCTGGCAGGGAAACCAGACACTGGTGATGGAATGGGGCTGAGGACCAAGACATAAGGTCAGGAAGGGAGGAAACTAGTTTGAGATGTGAGTGCTTCTGCTTATATGCTCATTCCCTATTTTCTTGGTGGATGACTCACCATTGCCCGGGAAATCTGAGGACATTTTATCTGAGTAGACTGCCCCAGCACTGTTTCTTGCCCATCTAAGAGCATTCAGGATATGAGGATGGGAAACTCCACAAATGCAAACGCAATCACCTCCGGTCCTTCTGGTTGACCCCTCTGGGCTTCCCTGCTGAATGCATGGCCTCATCTGTGGTCCAGTTTCTCCATCCAGAACCAAAGAGACGGTGATGCTCCCCTGCCTTACTCTTCTGTATTAACTTGCCCAGCAGTGCCTGAGTCCATGGGGGTTCACATCCCTCCACGGGCAGTCTGGCCTTGATCATGCCTGATCTCTGCTCCACCTCCAGTGTCAAAAGCTCTGTCCTGTTCACAACTCTGCAAACCTTAAGCAATGTTCTTTCCTGTAACCAGAATGATACTTCTAGATTTTTTATCTCATGATAACCCTTCTGTGCTTAAAAGCCTCTGGTGACCGCACAGCTGCAGGATAGATCTCGAACAACGCTCTGCAGGAGCCTCCCCCACTTCCTCTGTCAACGCCCTCCCTCCCCGCTCCATGATCTGCTGCAGCCACGTTTCACTTGAGATTTCTTAAGTCTACTTTGCTCTCCTTGATGGCGAGAGCCTGAAACATTCCATGTCTCAAATAGGATTTGCCTTTCTTGACCTCTGGGCAATGCCTACTCAATCTTCAGAATTCAGCTTAAAAACAGCACTTCCTCCAGGATGCCCTCCTTATTGGAATGTGTCTTCCACAGCACACGCCTCCGCCAGCACGACTCGTGTGGTTCACACATGTGCTTCAGTCTCATCTCGATCATTCGCTCTGGACTTGACACATGTGCATGCTCATCCTGCACCCTCAGTGTGCCGGGGGGCTGGTCCAGCAAGGCATGGAAGGTGAGCCCTCATGCATGTCTGCACCGGCCATCATAGCACCCTGTCCACACCCCCCCAGGGTGAGGCCAGGTGCTTCTCCCGGAGGATCCTGAGAGTGGTCGCCTGAGAATACGTTTAACTGCTCCTGACACAGGTCTGTTACTGTTTCCTCACGCTCACCAGCCTTGGGCTCACTCTGGGTATCTTCTGCTTTCCTTCTGGGAATCCCACGGACATGGTGGGCTTGACTAGAAATCCTTCTGGGATGTGTGTGCATGATATCATGTTTCCAGGTTCATTTCTATAGTAATTACTTGGTCTGTGGACATGATTCAGACAGCAGCTCTCTTAAAAGCCCCAGCTTATTCACAGCAATGCTTTCACAATAGCTGGCACATGGAAGCAACCTGAGTGCCTATCCACAGAAGACAATTCTGATATTCACCAGTGCTCTTCCTTCTTAGGGCTGAATAACATTCCACTATAGGCACATGCTACATCCACTTACCCAGTCATCATCTTTTTAATATAAGGATATATGTATATGACTATGACATAAAATTGACTTGAAGTCCACAACAGAGAACAGAGGTTAGGCATATCACATCATCCTAGAAACATCTCACTGGAAATCCAGAATAATCTCAAACTTGCATTCTAATGCTGACAATAGTCTTGACATACATAAAGTTTAAAACGACAGTAAATGCATCCGTCATCTGTTGATGGGCCAAGGTTCTAGAGCCCAGGGCCCTGGAGTTTCAGAAGGTCAGTACTAAGTGTTCCTTTCCTCACCCCTCCCCCAGAGCTTAACTTCTCTTTGGAGACTTTTATTCTGACTTTTGTGATGTAACACCTTATTTCTATTAAATAAACCCAAGAATCTCTGTTGTCAGCTTATTCAATATGATGTTCATCATGAATTTAAGATGTTGAATTCAAGGTCTATTTTCAAAAATTTATATATTTTAATTGGAAGATAATTACTTTACAATATTGTGATGGTTTCTGCCACACATCAGTATGAATTGGCCACAGGTATACACGTGTCCCCTCCATCCTGAGCCTCCCTCCCACCTTCCTCCCCACCCTGTCACATTTTAAACATTTATTATATTAATGAAAACCATCTAGAACTATCTTTTGCATTTTTCCTAGATGTGAAACTCTTCCTATCCTTAATGTTTATATTTTTATTTAGCTTCTCAAATTCCTCAGTTTTATTTGATCTTTATTTCCTAGAAGAGCATACTTAACTGAGATTCAAGGTCAGATTTTCAGAACACAAACAGTACGTTTTATAGAAATGTTCTACTAGTGACTACTTATTTGTGATCTTGTTATGTAGGTATGTTTTTTTACACACTGTTCTCTTGGGTTTCCTCAACATCTCTGCATCACTTTTAGTCAAGAAATGTCATTTTCCATGAAATGGGAAGAAGTTTACAGCCAAGAGGATTTAAGATATACTCAAGTTACCTTCTTGAAAATTGGTAGAATCAGCAAAGCTGCTAAAACTCATTGGTTCTGAGGCCTCAACTTTCCTGGCTGCCTGACTTGGACACCATGGCGAGCTCCAGCCTGTGTCAGCAGTAGGGATGACAGCTGCTTCACTTCCCTAGCGTCTTCCTAGGCTTTCGGCAGGTTATCCTGGTCTCAGAAACCTTTCTGTTTGTTGTCATACTAGGTTTTTCATGATTGAAATAATTAGCCTTCTTTCCTTTTGCAATCTTAATGTTCCTACTGTTCCACTGAAGTCCTTGAAGGCACGTTATCTTACTGGTCTCATCTGTGTATAGTGATGATAAATGGATGTGTTGGGTGAATTAATGGACATGAGTTTAGATACCAACATAGGACTTGGAATTTTCTTTTTTTTTTTTTAAACAGCAATCTAAATAATAAAGATAATGCCACTTTAAATTAGAATGCAGCAGTAGCTTAATTGTGAAATTTTATCTTCAGTCATATACAGACTTAATGTCCAACATGCTTTATAAATGTACACTGCTTATGCACCTGAAGTAGCCTAGTGACAGCTCTCTCCACATCACCTCACAATGATTTAATAGACTGTTTCATTCCTGTAAGAAGTCCAGGCACAGAGAGTTGACACAGAGCTCTTGTCCAGAAAGAGAGAGAGAAGTGTAAAAGTGTAGGAGAGACACATGAACAAGTAATTATATTAACAGCTACTTGAACATCAAAAGCAATCTGAAAATGTCCACTGTGATTAAAAGGAAATGGCATGAAATTACAAAGAACACAGCAGAAAGCTACATATTTTATTTGAAGTCACAGAGTTTCCCTGGAGGTTCACAGGCATGGAGCACTCAGGAGTACTGTGTGGAGCTTGTGAACATCTGTGGGCAATGACCTTCATAACATGCAACTGGAAACAGCCACCCACATAACAACTGACACAGAAGGGTCCTCCTGAACACACTCCCTTATCCGGAGCAATGTCTCTGAAGATCTACTTCTTATAAAACTTCAGTTTAAAACTGCATGTGACTATACTCAGTTCAGTTCAGTCACTCAGTCATGTCCGACTCTCTGCGACCCCATGGACCGCAGCATGCCAGGCCTCCCTGTCCATCATCAACTCCTGAAGCTTACTCAGACTCATGTCCATTGAGTCGGTGATGCCATCCAACCATCTCATCCTCTGTCATCCCCTTCTCCTCCCACCTTCAATCTTTTCTGGCATCAAGGTCTTTTCAAATGAGTCAGCTCTTCACATCAGGTGGGCAAAGAATTGGAGTTTCAGCCTCACCATCAGTCCTTCCAGTGAATATTCAGAATTGATTTCCTTTAGGATTGAATGGTTTGATTTTCTTGCAGTCCAACTGACTTTCAAGAGTTTTGCTTCATCACAACAGTTCAAAAGCCTCAATTCTTTAGTGCTCAGCTATCTTTATAGTCCAACTTTCACATCCATACATGATTTTTGGAAAAACCATAGTTTGACTACACAGACCTTTGTTGGCAAAGCAATGTCTTTGCTTTTAATATGCTAGGTTGGTCACTACGCTATTTTATACTAAATTGTGATAATCCTCAAAGAAATACTACAATATTTACATTGTCTCAAAATACTACATTGTTTCATTTCTAGCCTTTCTAAAAATATGAAGAAAAAATTAATCTCTGTGTTTACTTTTTTACAAAACAGCAAAAAAAGTAAAAATTCAGAGTATCTTTATTTTCATGTTAATATAAAAGAATGATTTTGTGAGTGACTCCCACACGTATTATTTTTATCCAGTTTCACTGAAAAAGACCCTGATGCTGGGAAATATTGAGGGCAAGAGGAGAAGGAGGCAACAGAGGATGAGATGGTTGGATGTCCATCACTGAATGGACATGAGTTTGAACAAACTCTGGGAAATAGTAGAGGACAGGGAAACCTGGCACGCTGCAGCCCATGGGGTCGCAGAGTTGGACATTACTTAGTGACTGAACAAATTGAAATTATAATCATATGAAGATGTGCATCATCAATTGCTCGAAAAGCAACAAACACATGGAGAAAAAGTGCCTTTAGAAAGTGGTGGCTTTTTTCATAATCTTAATCTCCATCTTTAAAATTTTCCAGAGTGCTCTTATATCAAAGCTCCACTAGGTGATGCTGTGAGAATATTGATGGGCAGAGCAAATTCCTTCATAACAAATGGGAAACTTTTATTTTGGGGGTAATTTTGACATTTTATTAATTTTTAAAACCTTGATATTTAAGGTAGCTCAGTCACTATGCAGCTCAAGGTACTTTAACTTCTAGGCTTATGGTCCAAAGCCCAAGAATCATGGAAACCCTGGAGGGGGCGGTTGGCCCTGAAGGTCCCACAAGATGGGGCTCTGATCTGGATAGCACATTAAACCTTCCTGTGTTGGGCCCCTTACAACACAAACCAGCATCACAAATGTGTAATGTGAGTATATACAGTCCCTGCCAACTTCACCTCAACAAGGCTGGGAAAATTTAAAAATTTTGCCTCTGTTTTACCTTGTTATCCTTTGGAATACGGGTAAAACATGGTTAGTAGAGTCTATTATGTGTGATTCTAGGTGTATAAAAATATGTTATTGTGCTTAAAGATGAAAATTTATAGAAATCGCCAAACTGGAGATAGGAACTTGGCTTTCAGGTCATTATAAGCATTGACTATAAAAACTTCAAGTGACTGGAAGGTATTTTTAATACTGGTTTCCATTCTGTGCTTGTAATGACTTTGATTAAATACCTCTTTGGCACGTTTGAATAATCTGTTCTTTGGTTAAATATAAGCTTTACAATAGGAAACTCACTGAAACAGTTTATTATAGTGCTTTGGTCTGGAAAAAAATCATAAAAGGAATACAGTTGGAGCCTGTAGTGAATGTAAATACTAAGCAAGCTCTCACAACACCCACAGAGCCGCCCCTTGACAGCCCAGGGGCTGCTCACTGTGTCTGGACGCACTCGGGAGCCCCAGCTTCCGGGCCGTGGCGCCACAAGGCTGCGTAGGAAGGCGTGGAGGCAAGTGTGTTTGCTCCTTTCAGCGCTTGTGCAGCGTGAGCTAGGGGAGCCTCACATCTCAGTGGACACACACCGAGGCCATATGAACAAGTCAGGATGGGTTAAATCAACGACCGCCCACGCGGATCCTGAGCCGCTGTGGGGGCTCTGGGTGACTTTCTCCACCGGTGTAGGAGCGGGCCCCGGGGCCCCTCGGGGTTGCCATCACACACTTGTCAACCGTGGGCACCACACTGTCCGCTCTGCAGCCATCGGAGCCCCTCGTTCTCCTCGTGGCCCTGGGGCTGGGCCACTGCATCCTGCTCATGCGGGGAGACCCACGTGCAGCTGTAGCAGATGTTCACTCTTCCACAGATCTGTTCACTCATCAATCCACGATGTAAATGTTTCTGACATATGGAGTGCATACAGATGTCCTGGAAGCTCGTAGAATTTTTACTCTGGTTTGTGTAGCCGCGAACAGAGCACAAAAATGCAGAAATGGTGGCCAACTGCAGGCAGGCTGACTCCGAGTCGGTGCCTCTGTGAGATTCTCATGTGCATCACTGCTTGAGAAGCCCCATCCTGAGCAGGATATGGCGCCTGCAGACCACTGATGCAAAGAAAGGGCAGTGTGTCCCTCTCAAAACGGCTGCTCACTACGTTTACCTCTAACTGAAGATGAAAAACCAAGGGGCCATTGAAGGCAGCTGTCGCAGGGAGAAGTCATATCATTTATAACTGATCAGAAAAACAAGGACTGTCATCGCTAACCATGTGGAGTCTGACTCAGGTTTGCCTGGGACCCACTGGCTCCTGATTGCTGAAGGTGACTGGCCTTTGTCCATTTGCTGCCCCACAACTGAATCACACTCCAGACAGAGCTCGAAAAACTTCATAAATAACATGAACTATTAATGTAAATTTGAAATCTCAGATGATAAATAGCAATTTATTTTAATAGACTGAGCTAGAAATATCAAGTCCGTAGCATTCCCTTCAAATGTATGGCAAAGGGGTGCGTCCCATTTTAGCACCAAAAGCAATAATCCTTTTCCCACCATGAAACAACAAACCTATAAAACACAACTGAAAAAGCAATCCACTAAAATGTGCAAGTGAAGATACATAAATTTTTAAGAATCAAATATATAATTTCAAAGGAACTAAATCCTATTCGTTCCTAAGTATGGTTAAGTAAGGAGTTTTTATGTGTTTCACTGATAGGCAATATAAAGGCAAGTCAGAATCGAATTCCCTCACACTGGACAAGGAACCATAAAATAAGCTGCTCCATAATAAGGACATAATTCTCTCCTCTGTGCGGATGATGTCAATCAACATTTTGGATGTGAATTCCCAAAGAGGCTTACCATCTCACTGCTGGCCCTTCCCATCTCACTCCAGGATCTTTGAAGTTGGTAGACGATTTCTCTATGTATTTGGGGGAATTTGGCAAGAAAAAAAGAAGAAGGCTTAGGGATCTAAGATAGGAACAAATTATGTGATTTGACCATGCAGAAGGTGAGCTTCAGAGTCTCTGCTAGAAGCTGGGTTGTCTGCAGGGATTTAAAGCAGGGACGCTGCCACAGAACATGACCCTGTCCTGCCCTGTCCTCTCGTTACCTAGCTGCGTGTTTGTCCTTCTGTTTTCCTTTCTTTCCGTCTCTGTGGGAAAGGATCACATAATAATAAGTTTATCTACTTGCATGGAGACACATGAATCAAATTAAAATAAGAACTCTACTTGCTACATGATGACTTAGAGCATGTTTCACGTAACAAGTGCTGGATTTGAAGATGTTGAGACGTCATACGACTTAAGTGTCCATGTGGTCATGACAAATAATATTCTGCATCTTCCAAAGGAAGGGAACCCTCCACCTCCCAAAACTCCCCTCATGTGGGAGCAGCATGAAACTCTTTTTAGAGGTGTGATGGTGAATTTTATGCGTCAGCTTGGCAACAGCATGCATTCTGTCCATCAGGTCATTTCTTCTTGGCAATGCCCTCATCAACGGCAAAACTGTAAAATTATTACTCCTCCGATGGTAAAGATGCTTTTCTCAGCTGCTAATCTCATTTCTTCCTGAGCTTCATTAAGCCTTAGGCATCTAAGGATTTTGACCCATTAGCTCCAGAATCCCACCCTGAGGACCTTGGGGTATACTGGCCTCACCTAGAAGTGCGGTCTGAAGATCTACCTGGCTACTCACCTTGGACTGACTACAGACCATCTACTGGGTAAGAATTTCCTTTTGTTTCACCTTGTGTTACCTACAGTGTGTCATTATTTGCATAAATTACTGAAAAAAGAGTTGGTAGAAAAAAGTGACATATTGCCCTTAATAACTGAACATCTTAAGAATAGAAAAAGTAGAAAGTAAAGGATGGCATTATGCATGCACGTGTGTGTTGTGCACTTACCACCCAAAATTTCATGTCATGCCCTTTCTCAATCTAAATTTGACATTTCAGGACATGCCAACTGAATTACACATTTAATCATTTTTGTTCGAAAAATACAAAAAAAAAAAAAAAGTAATGACAACAGCAACTAGACAAGGAGAAGAGCAGATAACGCAGTTTCCACATTCCGAAAAAGATCAGAAATGGATGGAGGGGTGTCAGCAGGTCCTGGTGAACCCAGACTCCCAGTTATGCAGCTGGGCGGCCCCGGGCTGTCCACCCCCGCACAAGTGGTTACAAGTGACTGAGAGAAAAGCGAGACCCCGAGCCCTGGCCTGCGCCTCATGCTGCCTGGTGGTGCCTTCCCCGATGTTCCATTTCACGTGTGGCACACACAAGAAACAGTGGTCTAACAAAATGAAAACAGAATCTCCAGGCCAGGCCAGTGGCAGGAGGCAGGGGTCAAGAGATGGGAACCAGGCGGTTGGCTGAATGTCTGTAACCTCGTGGTGGGAACCACCCTCAATCAGCCCTTCCGCCAGCAAATCTGTAGGGAGAGGTATTGAGAGATTCTGTGAGAAGGTAGATGGAGCTAGAGAAGAAAGACTATAGTTCTGACATGGAGACTCCCTAACCAGAGTTCAGTTTACCTGAAGAGTGAGGTGCCCCAGCTAAAGACTTACCTGGCCCCACAAAGCTCCTAATGACGTTGTTAAAGTCTCATTCTTTTTAAAAATTTATTTTAATTGAAGGTTAATTACTTTACAATATTGTGGTGGTTTTTTCCATACATTGACATGAATCAGCCATGGGTGTACACGTGTCCCCATCCCTAACTCCCCTCCCCTCTCCCTCCCCATCCTATCCCTCAGGGTCATCCCAGTGCACCAGCCCTGAGCACCCTGTCTCATGCATCAAACCTGGACTGGTGATCTATTTCACATATGATAATATACATATTTCAATGCCATTCTCTCAAATCACCCCACCCTCACCTTCTCCCACAGAGTCCAAAAGTCTGTTCTTTATATCTGTTTCCCTTTTGCTGTCTTGCATATCGGGTTGTCATTATCATCTTTCTAAATTCCTTATGTATGCGTTAGTATACTATATTGGTATTTTTCTTTCTGACTTACTTCACTCTGTATAATAGGCTGCAGTTTCATCCACTTCCTTAGAACTGATTCAAATACATTCTTTTTAATAGCAGAGTAATATTCCACTGTGTATATGTACCACAGCTTTCTTATTCATTCATTTGCTGATGGACATCTAGGTTGCCTCCATGTCCCAGCTATTGTAAACAGTGCTGAGATCAACATTGGGGTACATGTGTCTCTTTCAATTCTGGTTTTCTTGGTGTGTGTGCCCAGCAGTGGGATTGCTGGGTGATATGGCAGTTCTATTTGCAGTTTTTAAAGGAATCTCCACACTGTTCTCCATAGTGGCTGTACTAGTTTTCATTCCCACCAAGAGTGTAAGAGGGTTCCCTTTTCTCCACTCCCTTTCCAACATTTCTTGTTTGAAGACTTTTTGATAGCAGCCATTCTGACCATGTGAGATGGTACCTCATTGTGGTTTTGATTTGCATTTATCTGATAATGAGTGATGCTGAGCACATTTTCATGTGTTTGTTAGCCACCTGTATATCTTCTTTGGAGAAAGTATCATTTTTTTAAAAAATTTATTTATTTTTAATTGAAGGATAATCAATATTGTGTTGGTTTCTGCCATACATCAACATGAATCAGCCATAGGTATACACATGTCCCCTCCCTCTTGAATCTCTCTGCCGCCTTGCACCCCCGCCCACCCTTCTAGGTCATCACAGAGCACTGAGCTGAGCCCCCTGTGTCATACAGCAGGGTCCCAATGCCGTCTGTTTCACATATGGTGACATACACATTTCAATGCCACTCTCTCAAGCCGTCATTCTCTCTCCTTCCCCATGTTCACAGGTCTGTCCTCTACAGCTGCATCTCCATTGCTGCCCTCCAAATAGGCTCATCAGCACCATCTTTCCAGATTCCTTATATACGCGAATATATGGTATGAAGTTTCATTCTTAAGCATAAACCAAGCACTGAGGCTAACCGGACACCTGTGACACAAAAAAGGACGCGAGTAACAGAAAAACAGCAAACTAAAAGCAGAACTCCAAGGAAATATGGCGGCACCAAGAGCTAGAGCTAGTATCGGCACAGGAAGGAGGGGAGGTGCTGCACCTGTGAGACAGGAGCCAACAGCAAGGAGATGAGCAGCTGGGGACCATGGGGACCCAGGAGGCAACCGCAGGCTGGCCCCAACGGAAGCGTCACCAGGGGCCCTGGGAAACAATGGCGAAGAGTAAAGAAAAAGAAGATATGGGGTATGTCTGAAGTCTATGGGAGTTGTGAACGAAACAGAGTAGGGGGTGAAATAAGATTAAAAATATATATTGATACTGGAGAGGAAAACATGTGCAGGAAAGTGTCATGAGTGTTCATTCCAAGCTTCTGAGAGGCAAGGATTTGTCAAGGGCACAAAAAGGAGACCTTCCTCTATGTGGCAAACCCTGGCTTACTCTTTCCTACCACTTTCTGGCCACAGGCTATCTGCTGCAGCAAACGCCAGTCCAGCTCAGAATGGCTGTTTCTCATGACAGCAGACACTGGCCTTGCAAAACAGAGGTCTCTGGTAGCTTGCAGGTGGAAATCAGGAAAAGTAACTAAAACACTGTGTGTATTCATGTGTGGATGTATTCATACACCGAGCCTGGATTTCATTTCAAAGATTAGCTTATATATTAGAGGATTTCTTCTCCTAAAACTCAAGCTGTGTTATGCTTTTGGGTTTCAAAACTGATGATACTGATTGTGCATTCTGAATTTGGTTGCCAGTTCTACGGATGATTGATATGGCCCTTTTGAAAGCATCTTAGCTCTGCAGCCCTAAGCAAAGTAGTCATTTGGTTGGAATAGGCAATTATGAAGTCACATGGGAAGGGCACATTCTGAAAGACAAGTTTAAATGATGATTTTCCGTGACTACTTTTTCAGCATCTGATTTTATAATGGTTGAAGGTCTCAAAAATAATCTTTCCATTTCTTTATCTCATTTGCTGTCTCTTCGACAATCTGTGATGCCCTCCTAATGCTATTGTAAAATAAAATTATAAGATGCTTTAAAGCAACTGAATTTTCCCAAACTTTCTTAATGAGCTAATAAAATAAGAACAACGGGTCCAGATATTCCTAATGTTTCTATGGAAAAGGTCACACCATTCTCATTCAAGGTTAATGATAAGGCTGTGGGTCATTTAATAAGTGCTAAATTGGCCTGTGATGTTTTAAATTGTCCATAAATAATGACTAGACAAATGGAATGTAAGCCAAAAATTATTTATGATCGACCTCGGTGATCAATCTTGCAAACGTTTGTATAAATGACTCATCATATTATTCAAAGTCAGGGAAAGATTTAATCACTTACATGATGACAGCATAAAATGACTAAAAGAAGTTAGAATTAAGTGCGAGGGAGAGAGAAACTGAATAAAGTTTGAACATGTACTTCATTCACCAATAAATATAGTGGTTGGTAAATATGATATGATTCCCATAGAATCATTTGCAAAAACATTTATATACATTATCTTTTGAAAAAATTTTGTGTTACTCTAAGATAGGCAGTAAAGATTGTATCCATTTTTTTCAGGTGAGCATCTCACACTCATAAAGATTATATATGCTGGTAAATAATGAAATTGCAGTTCAACTCTTGGAAAAGACTCTGATGCTGGGAGGGATTGGGGGCAGGAGGAGAAGGGGATGACAGGATGAGACCGCTGGATGGCATCACTGACTCGATGGATGTGAGTCTGAGTGAACTCCGGGAGTTGGTGATGGATAGGGAGGCTTGGCGTGTTGCAGTTCATGGGGTCGCAGAGAGTCGGATATGACTGAGTGACTGAACTGAACTGAACTGAATTCAACTCTTGCCTCATGCCTCCAAAACCAGTTGGTCCAGTGTTACATTTTGTGATCTCTCACCTCACACAAACACATGGCCTGAATATTCATACATACATAGTTATTAGGAATTTTTTTTTCATATATTGTATTTTATGATTCCATTTATGCGAAATACCCAGTATAGGCAAATTTATAGAAACAAGCTGGATTAGAGGCTAGAGCGAGGGAAAAATGGGCGTGACTGCTGAATGATGATGGAATTTCCTTTTTGTGTGTGGTTGTTTTGTTTCTTTTTAATTTTTAAAAAATTTATTTAATTTTCAATTAAAGGATAATTGCTTTACAGAGTTCTGTTGTTTTCTGTCAAACCTCAACATGAATCAGCCACAGGTAAACATATGTTCCCTCCCTGTTGAACCTCTCTGCCATCTCCCTCCCCATCCCACCCCTCTAGGTTGGTACAGAGACCCTGTTTGAGTTCCCTGAGATATACAGCAAATTCCCGTTGGCTATCTATTTTACATATGGTAAGTTTCCATTTACTCTCTCCATACATCTCACCCTCTCCTACCCTCTGCCTGTGTTCATGAGGCTGTTCTCTATGTCTATTTCTCCATTACTTCCTGCAGATAAGTTTTACATACCACCTTTCTAGATTCCACATATATGCATTAGTATACAATATTTATCTTTCTCTTTGTGACTTACTGTATAGTTTTCCCAGTACCACTTACTGAAGAGGTTATCTTTACCCAATTGTATATTCTTGCTTCCTTCGTCAAAAATAAGGTACCCATAGGTACGTGGGTTTATTTCTGGGCTTTCTATCTCATTCCATTGGCCTATATTTCTGTTTTTGTGCCAGTACCATACTGTTTTGATGACTGTAGCTTTGTAGCAAAATCTGAAGTCAGAAAGGTTGATTCCTCCAGCTCCCTTCTTTCTCAAGACAGATTTGGCTATTCAGGATCTTTTGTGTTTCCATATGAGAGTTCCAGAAAAACATCTACTTATGCTTTATTGACTATGCCAAAGCCTTTGACTGTGTGGATCACAATAAACTGTGGAAAATTCTGAAAGAGATGGGAATACCAGACCACCTAACCTGCCTCTTGAGAAATCTGTATGCAGGTCAGCAACAGTTAGAACTGGACATGGAACAACAGACTGGTTCCAAATAGGAAAAGGAGTACATCAAGGCTGTCTATTGTCACCCTGCTTATTTAACTTATATGCAGAGTAAATCATGAGAAACGCTGGACTGGAAGAAACACAAGCTGGAATCAAGATTGCTGGGAGAAATATCAATAACCTGAGATATGCAGATGACACCACTCTTATGGCAGAAAGTGAAGAAGAACTAAAAAGCCTCTTGATGAAAGTGAAAGAGGAAAGCGAAAAAGTTGGCTTAAAGCTCAACATTCAGAAAACAAAGATCATGGCATCCGGTCCTATCACTTCATGGGAAATAGATGGGGAAACAGTGTCAGACTTTATTTTTTGGGCTCCAAAATCACTGCAGATAGTGACTGCAGCCATGAAATTAAAAGACGCTTACTCCTTGGAAGAAAAGTTATGACCAACCTAGATAGCATATTCAAAAGCAGAGACATTACTTTCCGACTAAGGTCCATCTAGTCAAGGATGTGAGAGTTGGACTGTGAAGAAGGCTGAATGCCGAAGAATTGATGCTTTTGAATTGTGGTGCTGGAGAAGACTCTTGAGAGTCCCCTAGACTGCAAGAAAATCCAACCAATCCATTCTGAAGGAGATCAGCCCTGGGATTTCTTTGGAAGGAATGATGCTAAAGCTGAAACTCCAGTACTTTGGCCACTTCATGTGAAGAGTTGACTCATTGGAAAAGACTCTGATGCTGGGAAGGACTGGGGGCAGGAGGAGAAGGGGACAACAGAGGATGAGATGGCTGGATGGCATCACTGACTCGATGGATGTGAGTCTGAGTGAACTCTGGGAGTTGGTGATGGACAGGGAGGCCTGGTGTGCTGCAATTCATGGGGTCACAGAGAGTTGGACACGACTGAATGACTGATCTGAACTGAACTGATGAATTGTGAAATTTCTTGTTCTAGTTCTGAACTTTGTTGTAGTTTTTACATTGAATCTGTAGATTGCATTTGGTAGTACAGTCATTTTCACAATATTGATTCTTCCTACCCAGGAACATGGGATATCACTCCATCTGTATATGTTGTCTTTGATTTCTTTCATCAGTGTCTTATAATTTTCTTTTTAAAAATTTATTTATTTTAATTGGAGGTTAATTACTTTACAATATTGTATTGGTTTTGCCATACGTAAACATGAATCTTTGTCTCCTTAGGTATGTTTATTCCTAGATATTTTATTCTTTTTGTTGCAATGGTGAATTGGATTGATTCCTTAATTTCTTTTTCTGATTTTTCACTGTTAGTATATAGGAATGTACGTGATTTCTGTGTATTGATTTTGTATCCTGCAACTTTGCTAAATTCACTGATTTGCTCTAGTAATTTTCTGATAGTATCTTTAGAGTTTTCTATGTATAGTATTGTGTCATCTGCAAATAGTGAGAGCTTTACTTCTTTTCAAATCTGGATTCCTTTTATTTCTTTTTCTTCTCTGATTGCTGTAGCTAGGGCTTCTAAAACTATGTTGAATAACAGTGGTGAGAGTGGACACTCTTGTCTTGTTCCTGATCTTAGGGGGAATGCTTGTAGTTTTTCACCACTGAGAATAATGTTTACTGTGGACTTATCATATATGGCCTTTGCTCTGTTGAGGTAGATTCCTTCAATGCACACTTTTTGAAGAATTTTAATCATAAATTGGTACTGAATTTTATCAAAGGCTTTTTCTGCATCTACTGAGATTATCATATGGTTTTACCTTTCAATTTATTAATATGGTGTATTGCATTTATTTGCATATATTTGCATATGTCTTGCATCCCTGGAATAAAACCAACTTGACCATGGTGTATGAGCTTTTTAATGTGTTGTTGAATTCCATGTGCTGGAATTTTGTTGAGGATTTTTGCATCTATTCTTAACAGTGATGTTGGCCTCTTGTTTTCTTTTTGTGTGTTGTCTTTGTCTGGTTTTGGTATCAGGGTGATGGTGGCCTCATAGAATGAGTTTGGAAGTATTCCTTCCTCTAAAATTTTTTGAAACAGTTTTAGAAGGACAGGCATTAGCTCTTCTCTAAATATTTGATTGAATTCACCTGTAAAGCCATCTGGTCCTGGGCTTATGTTTTTGAGATTTTTTTTTTTATCACAGTTTCGATTTCAGTGCTTGTAATTGGGTTGTTCATAATTGCTATTTATTCCTGGTTCAGTCTTGGAAGATTGAACTTTTCTATGAATCTGTCCACTTCTTCCAGGTTATCCATTTTATTGCCATATAGTTGTTCATAATAGTCTCTTATAATCCTTTGTATTTCTGCATTGTCTGTTGTAACCTCTCCTGATTTTAAACCTCTCCTTTTTCATTTATAATTTTATTGATTTGTGTCTTCTATTTTTCTTGATGAATCTGGCTAAAAGTTTGTCAATTTTGTTTATCTTCTCAAACAGCCAGCTTTTAGCTTTATTAATCTTTACTATTGTTTCTTTCATTTATTTTCCATTATCTCTACTCTGGTCTTTATGATTTCTTTCCTTCTGCTAATTTTTTTTCTTGGTTCTTCTTTTTCCAGTTGTTTTAGGTGTAAAGTTATGTTGTCTATTTGATGTTGCTCTTGTTTCTTAAGGTAGGATTGTTGCTATAAACTTCACCAATACAATATTGCAAAGTAATTAACCTCCAATTAAAATGAATAAATTTATATTAAAAAGAAAACTTCCCTCTTAGGACTGTGTTTGCTGCATCCCATAGGTTTTGGGTTGTTGTGCTTTCACTGTCATTTGTTTCTAGGAATTTTTGATTTCCCTTTTTATTTTTCAGTAACCTGTTCATTACTTAGAAATGTACTGTTTAATCTCCATGTGTTTGTGTTTTTTAGTTTTTAAAAAAAAATTGTAACTGATATCTAGTCTCATAGCATTGTGGTCAGAAAAGATGCTTGATACAATTTCAATTTTCTTAAATTTAATGAGGTTTACTATGTGACCCACGATGTGGTCTATCTTGGAGAATGTTCCATGTGCACTTGAGAAGAAGGTGTATTCTTCTGCATTTGGATGGAACATCCTGATGATATCAATGAGATCCATCTCATCTAATGTATCATTTAAGACTTGTTTCCTTATTAGTTTTCTGTTTTGATGATCTGTCCTTCAGTGTAAGAGGGGTGTTAAAGTCTCCCGCCATTACTATGTTAATGTCAATGTCTCCTTTTATGTCTGCTAGTGTTTTCTTTTGTCTTGAGGTGCTTCTATGTTGGGTGACTAGATATTTACAATTGTTATGTCTTCCTCCTGGATTGATCCCTTGATCATTATGTAGTGTCCTTCATTATCTCTTGTAATATTCTTTATTTTAAGGTGTATTTTGTATAACATGAGAATTGCTACACCAACTTTCTTTTGATTTCCGTTTGCATGGAATATATTTTTCCATCCTCTCATTTTCCATCTATATGTGTCTTTAGTGCATTTCTGAATTGGGTTTCTTGTGGACAGCATATATATGGGTCTTGTTTTTGTATCCATTCAGCCAGTCTGTGTCTTTTGGTTGGAGCCTTTAATCCATTTACATTTAAAGCAATTATTGATATCTATGTTCCTATAGTCATTTTCTTAATTATTTGGGGTTTGTTTATGTAGATCTTTTCTTCTGTTGTATTTCCTGATTACATAAGTCCCTTTAACTTTTGTTGTACAGCTGGTTTGGTGGTACTGAAGTCTCTTGACTTTTGCTTGTCTGAAAACCTGATTTCTCCATCAGTTTTGTTCTTTTTCTTAAAGATAACATTGATTTTTTTATAATTAACATTTTATTTTTAAAATTTTTAAATTTTACTTTATTTTACTTTACAATACTGTATCGGGTTTTTTGGAGAATAATATTGATTTATTTTATCTTTATTTTTTATTACTTTATTTTACTTTACAATACTGTATTGGTTTTGCCATACATCAACATGAATCTGCCACAGCTGTACACGTGTTCTCAATCCTGAACCCCCTCCCACCTCCCTCCCCATATCATCTCTCTGGGTCATCCAATACACCAGCCCTAAGCATCCTGTATCCTGCATTCAACCTAGACTGGCGAATCATTTCTAATATGACATTATACAGGTTTCAATGCCATTCTCCCAAATCATTCCACCCTCTCCCTCTCCCACAGAGTCCAAAAAACTGTTCTATATATCTGTGTCTCTTTTGCTGTCTCGCATACAGGGTTATTGTTATCATCTTTCTAAATTCCATATATATGTGTTAGTATACTGTATTGGTGTTTTTCTTTCTGGCTTACTTCACTCTGTATAATAGGCTCCAGTTTCATCCACCTCATTAGAACTGATTCAAATGTATTCCTTTTAATGGCTGAGTAATATTCCATTGTGTATATGTACCACAGCTTTCTTATCCATTCATCTGCTGATGGACATCTAGGTTGCTTCTATGTCCTGGCTATTATAAACAGTGCTGTGATGAACATTGGAGTACACGTATCTCTTTCAATTCTGGTTTCCTTGGTGTGTATGCCCAGCAGTGGGATTGCTGGGTCATAAGGCAGTTCTTTTTCCAGTTTTTTAAGGAATCTCCACACTGTTTTCCATAATGGCTGTACTAGTTTGCATTCCCACCAACAGTGTAAGAGGGTTCCCTTTTCTCCACATCCTCTCCAGCATTTATTGCTTGTAGACTTTTGGATCGCAGCCATTCTGACTGGTGTGAAATGGTACCTCATTGTGGTCTTGATTTGCATTTCTCTGATAATGAGTGATGTTGAACATCTTTTCATGTGTTTGTTAGCCATCCGTATGTCTTCTTTGGAGAAATGCCTATTTAGTTCTTTGGCCCATTTTTTGATTGGATCGATTATTTTTCTGGAGTTGAGCTGCATAAGTTGCTTGTATATTTTTGAGATTAGTTGTTTGTCAGTTGCTTCATTTGCTATTGTTTTCTCCCATTCAGAAGGCTGTCTTTTCACCTTACTTATAGTTTCCTTTGTTGTGCAGAAGCTTTTAATTTTAATTAGATCCCATTTGTTTATTTTTGCTTTTATTTCCATTATACTGGGAGTTGGATCATAGAGGATCCTGCTGTGATTTATGTCGGAGAGTGTTTTGCCTATGTTCTCCTCTAGGAGTTTTATAGTTTCTGGTCTTACATTTAAATCTTTAATCCATTTTGAGTTTATTTTTGTGTGTGGTGTTAGAAAGTGATCTAGCTTCATTCTTTTACAAGTGGTTGACCAGTTTTCCCAGCACCACTTGTTAAGGAGATTGTCTTTAATCCATTGTATATTCTTGCCTCCTTTGTTGAAGATAAGGTGTCCATAGGTGTGTGGATTTATCTCAGGGCTTTCTATTTTGTTCCATTGATCTATATTTCTGTCTTTGTGCCAGTACCATACTGTCTTAATGACTGTGGCTTTGTAGTAGAGCCTGAAGTCAGGCAAGTTGATTCCTCCAGTTCCATTCTTCTTTCTCAAGATTGATTTGCTATTCGAGGTTTTTTGTATTTCCATACAAATCTTGAGATTATTTGTTCTAGTTCTGTGAAAAATACTGGTAGCTTGATAGGGATTGTATTGAATCTGTAGATTGCTTTGGGTAGTATACTCATTTTCACTATATTGACTCTTCCGATCCATGAACATGGTATATTTCTCCATCTATTAGTGTCCTCTTTGATTTCTTTCATCAGTGTTTTATAGTTATAGAAGCTTTTAATTTTAATTAGATCCTATTTGTTTATTTTTGCTTTTATTTCCAGTATTCTGGGAGGTGGGTCATAGAGGATCCTGCTGTGATGTATGTTGGAGAGTGTTTTGCCTATGTTCTCCTCTAGGAGTTTTATAGTTTCTGGTCTTACATTTAGATCTTTAATCCATTTTATTTATTTTTGTGTATGGTGTTACAAAGCATTCTAGTTTCATTCTTTTACAAGTGGTTGACCAGTTTTCCCAGCACCACTGGTTAAAGAGATTGTCTTTAATCCATTGTATATTCTTGCCTCCTTTTTCAAAGATAAGGTGTCCATAGGTGTGTGGATTTATCTCTGGGCTTTCTATTTTGTTCCATTGATCTATATTTTTGTCTTTGTGCCAGTACCATACTGTCTTGATGACTGTGGCTTTGTAGTAGAGCTTGAAGTCAGGCAGGTTGATTCCTCCAGTTCCATTCTTCTTTCTCAAGATTGCTTTGGCTATTCGAGGTTTTTTTTTTTTTTTTTGTATTTCCATACAAATTATGAAATTATTTGTTCTAGCTCTGTGAAAAATACTGCTGGTAGCTTGGTAAGGATTGCATTGAATCTGTAGATTGCTTTGAGTAGTATAATCACTTTCACTATATTGATTCTTCTGATCCATGAACATGGTATATTTCTCCATCTATTAGTGTCCTTTTTGATTTCTTTCACCAGTGTTTTATAGTTTTCCGTATATAGGTCTTTAGTTTCTTTAGGTAGATATATTCCTAAGTATTTTATTTTTTTCGTTGCAATGGTGAATGGAATAATTTCCTTAATTTCTTTTTCTATTTTCTCATTGTTAGTGTATAGGAATGCAAGAGATTTCTCTGTGTTGATTTTGTATCCTGCAACTTTACTATATTAATTGATTAGCTCTAGTTATTTTCTGGTGGAGTCTTTCTCCATCAGTTTTGAATGAGATCCTTGCCAGGTAGAGTAATCGTCATTGTAGATTTTCCCCTTTCAGTACTTTACGTATATCCTACAGTTCCCTTCTGGCCTGAAGAGTTTCTTTTGAAAGATCAGCTGTTAAACTGTATGGAGCTTCCCTTGTATGTTACTTGTTGCTTCTCCCTTGCTGCCTCTAATATTCTTTCTTTGTGGTTAATCTCTGCTAGTTTGATTAGTATGTATCTTGATGTGTTTCTCTGTTGGTTTATCCTCTTTGCACCTCTTGGACTTTATTGACTATTTCTTTTTCCATATTGGGGAAGTTTCCAACTATCAGTAGTTCAGTCGCTCAGTCGTGTCCGACTCTTCTCAACCTCATGAACCACAGCACACCAGGTCTCCCTGTCCATTACCAACTACCAGAGTCCACCCAAACCCATGTCCATTGAGTCGGTGATGCCATCCAACCATCTCATCCTCTATCATCAACTTCTCCTCCTGTCCTCAATCTTTCCCAACTTCAGTGTCTTTTCCAATCAGTCAGCTCTTTCCATCAGGTGGCCAAAGTATTGAAGTTTCAGCTTCAAAATAAGTCCTATCAATGAACAACCAGGACTGATCTCCTTTAGGATGGACTGGTTGGATCTCCTTGCAGTCCAAGGGACTCTCAAGAGTCTTCCCCAACACCACAGTTCAAAAGCATCAATTCTTCAGCACTCAGCTTTCTTTATAGTCCAACTCTCATATCCATACATGACCAGTGGAAAAAACATAGCCTTGACTAGACAGACCTTTGTGGACAAAGTAATGTCTCTGCTTTTAATATGCTTTCTAGGTTGGGCATAACTTTCCTTCCAAGGAGTAAGCATCTTTTAATTTCATGGCTCCAGTCACCATCTGCAGTGATTTTGAAGCCCAGAAAAATAAAGTCAGCCACTGTTTCCACTCTTTCCCCATCTATTTCCCATGAAGTGATGGGACCAGATGCCATGATTTTTGTTTTCTGAATGTTGAGCTTTAAGCCAAGTTTTTCACTCTCCTCTTTCAGTTTCATCAAGAGGCTCTTTAGTTCCTCTTCACTTTCTGCCATAAGGGTGGTGTCATCTGCATATCTGAGGTTATTGATATTTCTTCCGGCAATCTTTAATTCTAGCTTGTGCTTCCTCCAGCCCAGCATTTCTCATGATGTACTCTGCATATAAGTTAAATAAGCAGGGTGACAATATACAGCCTTGACGTACTCCTTGTCCTATTTGGAACCAGTCTGTTGTTTCATGTCCAGTTCTAACTGTTGCTTCCTGACCTGCATATAGGTTTCTCAAGAGGCAGGTCAGGTGGTCTGGTATTCCCATCTCTTTCTGAATTTTCCACAGTTTATTGTGATCCACACAGTCAAAGGCTTTGGCATACTCAATAAAGCAGAAATAGATGTTTTTCTGGAACTCCCTTGCTTTTTGATGATCCAGTGGATTTTGGCCATTTGATTTCTGGTTCCTCTGCCTTTTCTAAAATCAGCTTGAACATCTGGAAGTTCACGTCTTCAAAAATTTTCTAATGTCCATTCTTTTTCTCTTCTTCTTCTGGGACCCCTGTAATTCGAATGTTGGTGCATTTAATATTGTCCCAATGGCACCCCACTCCAGTACTCTTGCCTGGAAAATCCCACGGATGGAGGAGCCTGGTGGGCCACAGTCCATGGGGTCGCTAAGAGTCAGACATGACTGAGCAACTTCACTTTCACTTTTCACTTTTATGCGTTGGAGAAGGAAACGGCACCCCACTCCAGTGTTCTTGCCTGGAGAATCCCAGGGATGGGGGGAGCTTCATGGGCTGCCGTCTGTGGGGTTGCACAGAGTCAGACACGACTGAAGCGACTTAGGAGCAGTAGCAGCAGAGGTACCCTCAGTTCTTTTCATTCTGTTTACTTTATTCTGCTCTTCAGAAGTTATTTCCAGCATTTTATCTTCCAGCTCACTGATTTGTTCTGCTTCAGATATTCTGCTATTGATTCCTTCTAGAGCATTTAAAATTTCAGTAATTGTTTTTGTCTCTGTATGTTTATTCTTTAATTCTTCTACATCTTTGTTAATTGACTCCTGCATTTTCCCTCATTTTACTTTAAAGGTTTTTGATCATTTTATTATTATTATTCTGAATACTTTTCCAGGCAGTTTGCTTATTTCCTTTTTATTTATTTGGACGTGTGTGTTTCTAGTTTGTTCCTTCATTTGTCCAGTATTTCTGTGCCTTTTCTTTTTCTTTTAAACTTATCGTGTTTGAGGTCTCCCTTTCCCTGGCTACAAGGTTGAATTCTTTTTCCTTTTGGTTTCTGCCCTTCTGAGATTGGTGCAGTGGTTTGTGTAAGCTTCCTGTAGGGTGAGATTTGTGCTGAGTTTTTTTTTCTTCCTGTGATGGGCAGGGCTGAGTGAGGTGGTAAACCTCTCTGCGAGTGACTGGGTTTGTATTTTTGTCTTGTTTGTTGTTTGGATGAGGTGGCCAGCACAGGGTACTACTGGCATTTGGGTGATGCAGGGTCTTGTATTCAAGTGATTTCCTTTGTGGGAGTTCTCACTATTTGATACTCTCTATGTCTAGGAGTTCTCTGGTAGTTTGTATCTTGGAGTCAGCACTCCCACGCCAAAGGCTCAAGACTTAATCTCTGGCCAGAAATGGAGATTCCACAAGTGGTTTGTTATGGCATTAAATGGGATTAAAATGAGTACCCAAAAATGAGAAATAAAAAGATAAACCCCAGACAAATGGCTGTTACAAAATCAGGCAATAATAATTAAATAATGGAATATACATATATATATATATACACACACCCATAAGCAAAATGAAAATAGTCAATAAAAATAAAGTACGGTAGATTGACCCAGCTCACAAAGGAAACCAGAAATGATCCACCAGTTAAGAACAAAACTAACTAAAGCACAAACTGGAAAACAAAAGTAAGGTGCCAACTGGGGAAGAAAGCAATGAAAACAAAACTAAAAAATATGGTGAGAAAAAGAAAGAAAGAAAATAAAAGAAATGCAAAGTTAAATAGAGGTAGATAAAGAAGACATATATATAAAAGTTTAAGCAAGAGGAAAAGAACAGTAGAAAAGCAAGCGAATTAACAAGTGTAGAAAAAGTAATAATAGGTCTAAAAATTTAAAAATTAGGAAAAAAAGAAGGAAAAAGAAACAGGAAACTCCATGGAATTGCAAAGGTCAACACAGAGGCATAGGTTTTTAACAGTGATAAAAAGTGTGATTGAAAAAAAAACCTCAAAAGCTTAATTAGATTTCACAGTGCTAATAAAATCGACAACTACAACAGAGAAGGAACAAAAACGGAAAAAAATTTCAAAGGAACTACAGAACAAGTCAGAACTTAGGAATAACAAATGTTTTTCTTGAGTCACTGCTGTCAGAGTCCTTTCCCTCGCTGGGAGTCACAGTCCACGTCACCTCCCTAGGGTCCCTCCAACACTGTGCTGGTCTCTGGACCTGCTTTAGGGGCAGCTCAGACTCTATATCTGGTCCTACTCCTGTGTGTTCTTGCCTCCAGTGTCCAAAGCTATCAGAACTAGTGTGCATTCTTTTATGGGCACTCTCAATGTCCTTTTATATACCCCATAGACACAGAACCTGCCTAGTTGATCATGTGGATTTAATCTGTGGCTTGTATAGCTGGTGGGAAGGTTTTGGGTCTTCTTCCTTAGCCACACTGCCCCTGGGTTTCAATTGGGGTTTTATTTCCACTTCTGCATGTGGGGCATCCATTGGGGCTTGCTCCTGAGGCTGCCCTGGAGGACTTGGATTTGCCCCTGTGAGGGCCAGGTGTGGAGGTGGGGCAGCTGCTTGGGTTCAGGGGTTCTGGCAGCACCAGGTGCTCAGGGGAGTTGGCGGCTAGGGCAGCAGGAAGTGTAGTGCTCTAGAAGGGTACAGCAACCAGTATGAGCCAATATGCTCCAGTGTTCTTGCCTGGAGAACTGCCTTCCCTGACAGGGGAGCCTGGCAGGCCACAGTCCACAGGGTCGCAAACAGTTGGATACAGCGGAGGTGATCCTATGTGCACAGACGCAGACTCTTCCCTGTGGCAGCTGCACACCAGCGAGGGTTCAGCGTGAAGGAGACACAGCTGCTTGGGCCATAGGGACCCTGATGGTGTCAGGGGTTCAGGGACACGGACTGCCTCTGCCACAGAAGTTATGGCCCTCTCAGAGTCTTTTTTTTTTCAGCCTCTTGGAGCTGGTGATCAGAAAGCCTGTTTGGCCAGTCTTTTCCGTAGCTCTGCTCATTCAGGCACTTAGAGGGCTCCCTTGCCTGGGGTCCTTCTCTGTTGTTCTGCTTGTCAGGCACATAGAGGGGCTTCACTGGCTGGGGTCCTACTCTGTAGATTGGTACATCAGGCACTTAAAGGGGCACCTGGGTGGGGGTCCTGCTCTCTAGTTCATTGCAATAGGTGTTTGATGGGCCAGCCTCTCTATTGTTCAGCTGATGCTGTCATGTCTGGGGAGAGAGGGTATGGTGCTGGCTCCACCCACTATGTGTGACTCAGCAGTATTGCCTTGTTTCAGTGGCTGCTTGCCTTTCCTCCACCAGCATTTCCCACCACAGTTTCCTCCCTCACCTCCCTTTGATCCATCTCTCTGCAGTCAACAGCAGCCCTCGCCCTGGGATCACTCTACACTCTCTAAACTCCAGCTCCCAGGTGCTGCACCTCCCAGGGGACCAGAGTTCCTGTCCGAGGTATGTATGGCTGCGGCAAGGACTGTCTGATTCTCATCCCATCGAGGCTTTCCCAGATCAACTGTTTCACTTAAATGTTTCTCCTCTGGACCCCTGCTTCAGTTCCCCCACCTGCCGAGGGCTGGTCCAGGCCTACTAACACTCCTGTTTTTCCCCTAGTTCCTTAATCCTACCGAGTTTTGCATGGCTCTATATAATCTATTCTGGAGGTCAGCTACTTCTGTCAGTTGGTGTTCTGCAAGCACTTCTGTGTCTGAAGATGTATTCCTGATGTATCTGTGGAGAGACATGTACTCCATGTTCATGTACTCCTGCACCATCTTGTTCCTCCATTAGGAATATTTTATGGTTCAGTTGAGTGTACATATGCATATGAAATGTGATATTTTCTTTGGGGGAGTTTTATTATCAGTAGTACACAACATGCCTATATTTCAATTTTAAATTCAAATTTCATTTAAAATAATTCACTACCAATTTGACAAGAAAATAGCATGATTATTATTACATTGGTACGTTTGTTTTATGCATTTTTTTACTATTTTTTATTTTTTAAAATATAAATTTATTTATTTTTATGAAAATAAAACAAATCAGAAAAGGCAGTCATGAGAGAGATGACCTACAAATAAGCCCCAAGCACATAGGCTGCAGAGGCAGTGATTATTACAGAGACAGGATGCAGCCTGCAGCAGAACAGGAGTTGTGGGTGGTGGAGCTGGAGGGTGGGGGAGGTTTGAGAAGATTGGGGACAGCGGTGGAAGCTTCTGGAAAGTCCCCAGGCAGCATCGAGTGGTCCTGACTGCCACCTCCAGGGGCAGGAGGATACTGTCAGGACTCTGCGGCAGGCAGGCAGCCATGGAAGCAAGGCAAAATTGCTGAGTCACACATAGCAGGTGGAGCCAGCACCATAGCCTCTCTCCTCAGACATGACAGCATCATGAGAGACTCTCAGGAGAGTCTCAGGACTCTCTCAGAGGATGGAGATGGATGAGCAGGAAATGCTGTGTGTGCACATGCCGGGAGCCAGCATGAGGAATCCTGCCTATGACAAAGGTCATGACGAAGAGGCTTGACAGGCAAAGGTGAATCAGGTCTCAAGGGGTCCTCTGCCCGACCATCTACCCCGAAACCAAAATCTGTATGTTTACTGTTTGCTGTATTATACTCTTCTGACATTAACGGGGCGGGGGGGGGGGGGCTATCCTCGACCACCTTTCTCTAAAGAAAATTAACTTAGAGTTCTAGTTAATAATTCTCCTGGGCGTAAAAGGAATGCCTCAGCTCAAACCCCTCTAATAGCTTTCTAACTTGCCTGACAGGTCTGTCTGGATTTTTCCAACTTTGCATATGATTGTTTACAGCCTCCCAACCATGAGAGGCACAGAAAGCTTAAAAATTCTGGGAAAAATCATTAGAATAGAACTGATTAAGGGTTTCATTGTGGAGCTGATACTTGCTGTCAAGTTTCCATATCCTTTATTTGTTGTGTACCCAGGAGTGCATTAATTAATATAGTTGGTATTTAGAAAAAACAAGTAGCAACATAGATCTTTGAGTTAAGTACTTTCTTTGTTATAACCCACTGCACCTTTGTTCTATGGGGAAATAACTTTAGTGCTTTAAGGGTGATGCAGATTAAAGAAAAACGCTTCAGGGGAAATGAGATTAACATTCATTAAGGAAGAGAGCCATAAAGTGTTAGCAGGCCTCTTGGCCAGAAGAGAATGTAAATCACCTGAGACCTTTTGTATATGGAAAGATATGCAGAAAGAAAGTCTGGTACTGATAAGGGTCAGGACTGCTGCCCCTGCATGACTCTGCATCTTCCATTTGTAAAACTTAGGGTATATAAGCTCTTTTTGAAAATAAAGTTAAGGGTTTTTTTGCACAAGTTTGGCCTCCCCTGTGTTAACTCTCTCTCTCTCTTTTTCCCTCTCCCTCCCTCTCCTTTTCAGGCTGATCCCTTGGAACACAGAGGCTCTCTGCATTCACTTTTCTGCCCAGGCTTCTAAGTCCCACACAAGAGGGAGCCCAAGGCGAGGCACCCTCTGCTATTCAAGTGGGCGCCAGTGGCCTACGTGAACAGAGCAAATCTCTTGTCTTGAGACTTTATTATCTTTCCGTGTAAACCAAGGAATATCAGCTGCTTTTTTCCTCTATTTTTCATTACATTATTCTTCCCTAATCTCTCTTTATATCTCTAATTAAATAATTCTTTCCTAATCGCTGACTTTGTGCTTGCTTTGAATCACCCTGGATCCACCAGGGCTGGACACCAGGATGTACACGTGTGCATGTGCGTGTGTGCACACACATGTGTGTGTGTGTGTATGTGCATGTGCATAAGAAGCAGATCTGCTTGTGTACAGTTGTAAATTGGCATTAAAAACACCCTATCTTACAGGACTGAGGACTGCCAGGACCATCACCCATGAAACAGCTGAAGTAACACTGCGTGCACAGTGGGCATGATGACCAGCTCAGCAGCTCAGTATTTATTCTCCTTTTAAAAAATCACCTCCTCCTCCTCCAGCCAGTTCTTAACTGCTGATGTTTTCCAAGTATCATCATCCACTGTTTCCATACACATTTATTTTTTTAATTTATTTTTAAAAATTTATTTATTTTAATTGGAGGCTAATTACTTTACAATATTGTATTGGTTTTGCCATACATCAACATAAATGATCAACTGATTTTTATAGCATTTTGAAGTTTATATAAAATATTGAGGAGAGAGTAACAGAGTTCCCATGTACCCCCTCCATCTCCCCTCACAGTCACCTCTCCTGTGAACATCTTGCATGATGGTGTTACATTTGTTATAATTTATTGGTCATGACTGATACATTATTAACTACACTGGGTTCACTCTTGTGTTATGCATCCTATGGGTCTGGACAAATGTATTTAATATAACAACAGGACATGCATCCACCACTACTGCAGCACACAGATGGTTTCACAGCCCTGAAAACCCCGGGGACTCCTCCTCCTCACCTCACCTGCCCTCTCACTGAGGGGACCCCCAGCAACCACTTATCTCTATGCTGTGTCTGCAGTTTTGATTTTTCCAGAAGGTCGTGCGGCTGGGATCACACAGTATTTAGTTTTCGTACACTAGGCAGGATGTACTGAAGCTTCTCTGGGCCTTTTCACTTGACAGCTCTACTTTAGCCCACGGTATGAATAGACCACGGTTTGTTTATCTGTTCACTTACTAAAGGACAAGTGGGTTACTTCCAAGTTTGGGCAATTACGAACAAAGCTCTGTAAACACCCTTGTGCAGGTTTTTGTGTGCACATAAGTCCTCAGCTTCTTTGGGTAAATACCAAAGAACATGACTGCTGAATGGTCTGGCCAGAGTACACTTAGTTTTGTAAGAAACACCCACGAGGACGTGCACAGTGATGGGAGCACTCTCTGTCTGCACCAGTGACGAATGCGTGCTCCCGCTTCTCCACCTCCTCGTCCACATTCACTGCCATCGGCATGGGTGCCAGCCGTCCTGACAGGTGTGCTGTTTAAATCACACATCATGTTTTACTCCCCCAGTGTCACTAGCTTACACACCGACAACATCTGTGTATCCTGGGCAGGCAGGTCTTTCTAGCTGCATCTGGGACATCCATGGCCCTCGAGGACCTCACGCTGAAGATTTCCTAACCTTATCTTGTTTATTTACCTGGTTTGATCCCGACGATTCCCTCTCCCATGGCTGTTCAGATGGCATTTTCACAGAACTCTCCCTCCCAGCACCTTCCCTCCTCCCTGCGTTGGTTTGACCACCAGAAAGTCACACATTGACATCAGAAAATATCGTGCAGTGTGAACAGGCCATGGATTTGCAACCACCAGAACTGGGTCCAGGGCTGGGTCAGCATTTTCCAGCTCTGTGACCTTAGTCAGGAAACTGGATTTCTTACCTTCCTCAGGTGTGAATTCACTAGTCTAGCAATTCAATGCTACTTTGGAGGAGCAATTAAGATAATGCAGAATATATTAATCTCTCTCAATTACCTAAATTAAGATAATGCAGAATATCTTAATTAGGGAATACCCTGGTGCTTAAAAATCCTCCTTCCAACGTGCAGGGGTGTGGGTTTGATCCCTGGTCAGGGAACTAAGTCCCACGTGCTGCTGGGCAACTTAGCTGGTGCACTGCAACTAGAGAGCCCACACCACCACAGAAGATCCTGCATGACGCAGCAAAGATCCCTGCTGGCACTGAAAGCCTGCTGATTCACTCTGAGCAGCTTCCTCTCCCACCACGACTCCTCCTATCATCCTGGGATCACCTCCCACTGACAGTTCTGCCAGCCTGTCATCTGGCTGAAGCCTCTCACAGCTTCCTCCCTTCTTTTGGACCTTTTCAGGACCATCCTTCTCCAGAAGAAGTCTGAGGGTACTGTTTCAGGCTTAAATGCTTTCCATGAAACTAAAATCAAGTCCACATGTTTTAAAACACAAAGACCTCATATGTGAGGAAGCCCCAGCGGCTCAAGGAGCCTGTGTCCATGCTGCTGTGCAAGCCTCGCACCCAGCACTTCACACCTGTGTCTCTGTCTAGGGAAGCCATGTGTGCGCGCTGGCTGCACCATTCCTCATGGACCTGCCCAGAGGCCAGCTGAGGTTTGTCTGAGAACAGCATTTCCAGTGTAGAGCACAGTGCTGTCAGCCCTGTCACAGGCTGTTGGTCAGACCTCCAGAACCTCCTCATCTCCCGTCTCCAGCACCCTTGGACCAACATCCTGGATTTCCATCTCCCTACCCCACCCCCCATGACCACCGCTCTGCTCTATGCTCACATGAGTTTGATTATTTAAAATGGACTGTGGTGATTACTTCATAATGTATTCATATATCAAAGCATCAAGTTGTATACTTTGAACATATCCAATTTTTATTCATTGATTATACCTCAACTAAGCAGGAAAACAGCCAACTGTTTGTTCAGATTTCCTATCCCTGCTTCCCCAGCTCCCCCTGTCCCTTTGTCTCCTAAGCACTGTTTGCTTGCTTTTCCCCCAAGTGCTCAGGACAGGAGCCCCAGGGCCCTGGCAAAGGGACAGAACATAGCTTCTGGCCCTGACTGACTGATGACCTGACCCACACTGACTGTGACCACGTGAAGTACCAGTGACATCAGATGCTCCACATTTCAGTGAACAGACAGTTTGGAAGCTGTCGTCTACATTTAGATCCCTGTAAAATGTGATTCTGAATTCTAGATTCTAGATAATGTAAGTTGCAATTTGGCTACTGTAAACACTGAACAGAATAAAGTGAAGTCACTCAGTCGTGTCCAACTGTTTGCGACCCCATGGACTGTAGCCTACCAGGCTCCTCAGTCCACGGGATTTTCCAGGCAAGAGTACTGGAGTGGGGTGCCATTGCCCTCTCCAGAACAGGCACCGAGACATAACAGGGAGCCTGGAACAAGGGAATGTGTGTCTGAGAATCTTGGATTTGCACGTTTCTCTATTTTCCACAGACTGTCTGTACTAATCTCAACTGGTTTCCAGCTGTTCTGAGAGACTTAGAATCTCCTGCTGAAGGGCACTTGATCTGAAGTCCAGCAGGCACACCAGGCCCTTCGCTTATTTCTCCTGGAGCTCTTGGGGGCCAAACCCCAACTCTGGTACCCTCCCTCCCTCCTGTCACTGCTTTGGTTACTCAGCTACTCAAGACCAACCTCCAACCATAGAGAGTGAAGTGGATCTTTAAAAATATTTGAGTAGCTGGCTGATCTACTTATGGCCTGATTTGAATAAATCGGGTTTATTTTCTAGAGAACCTGTTTCATGTGATTCTTCCTAAGCTAGAGGAGAGGACTAAGCAAAATGACTCATGGTCTTTTCCTATTTTCTTCTCTTTTTATGAAGTAAAATTTAATATTTTAAGAAGGCTGCCTTGAAATATTCATATAAAGTAACGCAAATTTCCATATAAAGCAGAAAAATCAAATTCAATCCAAGAGGCTTTTTGTAATACTGCACTTTCTAAGCCAACGTTTGCCAAGAAACCTATTCAATATTTTTTTTAACTAAACCTCATTTATCTCAGGAGCGGATTCTATTTGAATCAGCCATCATTCTTATTTCACAATAAGCAGAGGAATTTGTTAGGTGTTGGGGCGGTGGCCTGGTTTACCAATACTGCGTTTATTTTCAGCTTTATCCCCGGCTCTGACACGTAAAAAAGCGGAGCTGTGAAAGAAGCCCTGGTTGCAGATCCTACTTGTGGACCATCTGAGTCAAGGCGTGGTGCTCATTTCCTGCGTACACCTCGGGCAGCGCAGGGCCTGGATGCCCTGGCAGAATCGAGGTGCTAAGACAGTGGCTGGCAGAGCCTGAACGAGCCCTCGTCAACCTCCCCCACCTGCTCCTCCCTGTGACCCTGTCGCTGAGCGTCACATGTGAGGTGCTGGGACACGCAGCCTGTTACAGCCCGAGCATCAGACACACTGACCTTTACTGTTGAGGAAGTTGATGGAATCAGCCTTCTGGGGAGGACATAACAATCGCTCACCGTTACTTACTTAGAGGAGGACATGGAAATGCCATCTTACTCAGCGTATTATAGCAAAGGTTTCTTTGGGATTCTACATTCAAAAAATTTTAAAACAAATTGTAGTCTGCATGCAAGTGAAATGGAGTCTCTGTGCTTTGTTCAGGGCATTGTGACCGCCCACAAGTCTGAAACCCACCGAGACTTCATCCTGTGAACAGCACCGGGGTCTCAGGGCCCCACGGCCCCAGCGTCCAGCACTCTTCTCACCGACAGACTATGAGGTTTGTTAATCAGACTTATTGCTCAATTCTTCCTTAAATAAGTGGATTCTCAAAAGTCAAGTATGGTTCTTCTTTGTCCCTTCAGTCAGTATTACTTTGCTCCTTCCTCTCCTAAGTTCTCAGTTTATTATTTACACTTGGAATGTGACGTCTGTCCTCCAGCAACTCATGCTGACCCCGCAGATGCTGCCGCTAAGCCTCTGGCTGCCGTGGTGAAGGGGCACCGCTCTCACATTATGTGGTGTGTCATCTTGATAGTGACATGATGGGTCCTGGTAAATAAATCACTTAATAATCAGATTTAATTCCAAATTCTCTTCTGGTTGGAGTGACAAAAACTTCACTTCTGATATACAGGTCTTTTTCTACCTCAAGAATAGCTCTGTTTATCAGCTACCAGTGACCAATGACTCAAACTCAGTCTGAGAACAGATATGGTAGGACAGCACAATTAGACCTTCCTTCAAAAATTTAGCCCAGATATTATATCACATATGAAATCAGATGTGCTTCCTAAGTACTTAAAACACACAGTGCCATTTATAGAAAGAAACAGGAGAACACAGTTTTCTGAAACACTACTCCATTGTCTGTTGCTTCTCCCAAACTCCTGTATTTAAAAGACCTCATTTAACATGTAATTACTGTGCTTTTCTCACATGACAGAAAATACGTTTTTATGCAGACAACTTCCATCAAGTAGCAACTAGAACAAAAGCAAAGAGTATGCGACCAAGGCTATAGCTGAAGTTGTCCCAGACATCTAGTTTCAGAAAAGACAACCACGGTGAGCAAGGGCTCGAACAGCCAGAGCACATCAGCACACACATAACCTGCCTGCACCGCCCCCGCAAGGGCCACTTGTGGGAAGGCGGGGTCTAGCGCCTGACTGTGCACGCAGCCTGTGGACCGAGATCCGGTATCCCGCGGCCAAGGCCAAGGCTCCCTGCCTCTAGCCAGCATCCAGCTTGTCTGCCCAAGCTGGCACCACCTCTCTAGGCACCTTAGCAACACGCTGCTGACACAAACTCCTTCTGGGGACCGTCGGGACTTGCTCTGGCACCTTCTGTCTTAAATGCGATGCATCACTCTGCTCCGCCTCCGAAATAAAATGCCCAGATGGAGACTTAAGCAACAGAAGCTCACTTCTCAGGGCTCTGGAGGCTGAAAGTCCAGGACGAGAGAGCCAGTGTGGTCGCTGCCCGGCGAGACTCAGGGCGGACGGAGGGCCCCAGTCTCTGCCTCTTCTCATTAGGGCACCACCCCCCTCCCGGGGCTCCACCCTCATGACCTCACGCCCCTAAACCGTCACCTCCCAGAGGCCCCTCCCCCTGGTACCATCACCTGGGGTTCGGGGACAGGCACTGAGAGCACGTGGCGTTCCTCTCGGTGTGTCAAGGTCCCCGCACCTCCCTGGGTAGCGCAGTCTCCCTGCTCACCGTGTGTTACCCACCTGCTGTGTCCAGAGCTTCTGGTTCTTGTCGTTGCTGTACTGGTACGACACTTCAACAGAGCACATTTCTTTCTGTAATGTAAAATACGTACAATTTTCACTAAAAGAAATATTAACTCATATTTGCACTAAAAGTAATTTTGAGTGCTCCATTAAATAAAATTTCTGAGTAGATGATATTCTTGGCTATAATTTTCCTAGATAGCTTGACTTTCCAAGGATACTACATAACATTCCTTCAGTCAGAATTAAGTATCTCATCCACATATATAACTCAGACACAGAAGGGTAAAAAACATGTCCCCTAACGGATGATGATTTAGAAATTAGTATTAAATGGTTTAGCAGAGCGGAATGTTTTCTCTTTGTTGCAATTAACCATAAAATTAGCAAAGTTATTCTTACAGATGTCTCTTTGTAGACAACTTTCCCCAAGTTTATTGAGATATAATTGACCAGTAAAATTGCACATATTTAAGGTGTATAGCATGACAATTTGATATACATAGATAATGTGAGATTATTGCCACAGTCAAGCCAATAAACACTCTCACTTCACCAATGTTATTATTTTTTAAAAAATGAAAACACTTAAGATCTACTCTTGGCAAATTTTAAGTACATGATACAGTATTGTAAACAAAGTCATAAAATCCATAAGGAAGAATAAAGACAGCTCATCTACTGAGGAAATTGTTTTTGAAAGATCTGTTTTATAATCTGTTCTTGCTTTCGACTGTTTCACTTGCAAAAGGTCAGTAGTGTTTCACTCTGATCTCTTCTGGGACTGCTACATCCCAGACCAGCCAAGCTCACATCACGTGGCTAGGAGCCTTGCCCTCCTCCTGGGAAGGAGGGGTTATCATCCCTCCTGGGGTCTGGCCTCCCCCTGCGAAGCAGGGAGCTGAGAAGGTGAACATGAGAACCAGCGATGTCATCATCCTGAAGCTGATGGAGTTTGGGTATTGATGCCAGGCACGTGCTCCATTGTGGAGCATTTATAAAAGGCTGTACATCTTAGTATGTGAGTTAAGAGCCATTACTGTGAGGTAGGAGCAGTTTCCCAGTGAATGCCGGGTGGTCAAGAAGGATCACACTTGAAATCATCAGCATAGATGAAGAATCTTGCATTCCTCGTGTGCTGGAGGACAGCATTAAGGTTCTGGGCACACACCTCCAGCAGGGGCCTGTGATCACCCTCCTCCCTGAGCAGGGCAGCCTCCCATGACACCTGGAGCTGTGATCACTCGCTGCACCAGCCTTGCACTCACTCCCCCATCAGCACTGCATCCTCAGCAGTGCAAGCCAGGGGATGGGCTCTCTCCTTGGCGGAGCCCAGGTAGAGGAAGGACCCAGGGGTGAGTCAGGACCAGCTCAAGATGCTGGTTGCCTGGGAGAGGCCTCAACCAAAGCAGGTGCTTGGGGTCCCCGAGCTGGGAGGTTTCCTTAGAGTGGTGCCTCTCAGACTCACAGCATAGGTGAGTCACCTGGAAGTTTGTGTCCCAGATTCCAGGCATCTCCCTGGGTTGCTGATCCTACAGATCCAGAGCAGGGCTACCCTTAAGCTCTCTCCCTGAGCCACTATCCCCTCCTGTTAAGGTCATAAGACTCTTCCGGAGACAGAATCTGGAGCCACGGCTGCATTGTTTCCCACCTAACAGGGAAGACCTTATTCTAGATACATCACATGCCCTAAAATCATATTTAAAATAAAATCAGTAACCAACAACTGAGCTGGGCCACTGAGCTGTCCGGAAACATCTAATATGGTCTCCCAGGGTGGCTGGGGTCAACCCTGACCTACTTTCACTCTGTGAACAGAGTGGACCCTGTTGGCTTATTGTCCTCACATGCCTACACCCCCAGTGATTGTGTGAGATCCACGGAACCAGAAAGTAGAGTAACTTGCTAGTCTCAGCCTGGTTTTACTATGAGGCTTGAGTAACCAGGCAGCTCCCATCTAGATTTCCAGAGTCCCAGCAGGACTGAGCTGGTGGACCCTTGTCATCCCTGCTCACATGTCTCAGCTTCCCAAAGGAAGAGGGACAGCTTCTTAATTTGTAAAAGGCAAACTGATTTCCGTTTCTTTGCTGTATTGCACATTGTTTCACATGTTGTTTATTTTTTCAGTGGAGATTAAACTACATGGAGGTGTATCCATGTTTGCTAACAGGAAAATACAAGTGTTGCTTTTGTAGTTTTGTATCCACACACACACACACACACACACACACACACACACACACACAATGTGTATACTATCTTTTGGACTCATCTTTCCCTTAATCTTCCTCCCCTTCCCTTCCACATCTGCATTTTCAGAATTTGCTTCTGTGCTCTTTTCCCTGCTTCATCCTAGCCAGACATTTCTTTCAGTGTTTGGTGCCTTACCCTTGCCTGTATTAGACAGAAAACACATTTGAATAGGAAATTTAGGATTAAGAAACACTCTGTGTGTCTCGGGAGTGTTCAGAAATGCATGCGTGCAAAGCCCTGAGTGGAGCAGTCTCGCCTCCTGAGCTGCTCAGAGCGGAGCTCTTGAGCTGGCTCAGCACGGCACATGTGGGACCGCAGAACCTGTGCAGAAGCTGTGTCGACGTGCTTTCCCATCAACACAGGGCGCTAACTGGTTTCTGGAGGAAAAGTAAACTTAATAAATCTAGTAATCAGTGGTGATCGTGTGGGTGTTTACGTGTGTGTGCCTGTGAGAAACACAGACATACAAACAACTAGCTGAAAAGCACAGAGATATAACAAGTGCCATTTAAATGGATGCCCTTCTTGGTTAATTTCAATATGAAAAGGAAGTCCATAATTTTGAAAACGTCAAAAGGAAGAAGAAATCCAATTGTAAATTTCATTTATTTTTTCTTCTCAGTTTTACTGAGATATACAAAAAACTACACACAGGCAATGTATACATTCTGATGAGTCTGGAAATACACAAACACTTGTAATACCAGGCAGCACCACAGTCACGATGCTACACAATACCCAGCACCTCCAAAGATCTCTCGTTCCTGTGGTTGCCGTGTTTGTTGTTGGGGGCTTTATTTTTAACCTTGAGATCCATCCTGTCTTAGTTTCTTGTGCAGGACACCATACTGTTCCCCACGGGTGCTGTGGGGTTTGCAGAGACTCAGACCTCGCTCTTTGTAGGCATCAGTAACTGCACACCCACTGGACCACAGTCAGTTTAGAGAGAGGGCGACTTTTTAAGGCAGTTGAGAGCCTTTTATGTTATTAAGTGCCAGACAAGTCTTTGCTTTTATTCAAAAGACAAATATTTTATGTTATCACTTACATCTGGAATCTAAAAAACAAAATAATTGAATGTATATAATAACACAGAAACATAGCCACAGAAATAGAGAACAAAGTAGTGGTTACTAGTGAGGAGAAGGAGGGGTGACAAGAAAGGGAGGGGGACTAGGAGACAAAGCTGCTGTGTATAAATAAGCTGTAAGGACAAATAAGTGCAGCATGGAGAATATAACCAGTGTTTTCTGATCACTTTAAATGGAGTGTAACCGTAAAAATTTTGAATCACTGTGTTGTACACCTGAAACAACTATAATATTGTAAATCAACTATACCTCAATGAAAAATATCAAATTTACTTTTTTGCAAAATAGACTAAATGTGAGCACCATCAACTCTCTCTCTCAAGGATGCTCTAACAGAACGCCAGAGACTGGGTGGTTTAGGAACAGTGGACATTACTTTCCCCCAGCTCCAGAGGCTGGGAGTCAAGACGAAGGCCTGGAAAATTCACTGTCTGGCGAGGACCTTCCTGGTTCACAGATGGCATCTTCTCATCCTCTCACTGTGTCCTCTTGTGGGGGAAGGGTTGGGGGCTCTGTGGGGCTTGTTGTCAGGTCACTGATCCCATCATGGGGGCCTCAACCTTGTGACTCTCACCTCCCAAAGGCCCCTTCTCCCTCCTGATGCCATCACCTTGGGGGTTAGGATTCAAAGTATGCATTCTGAGGGGACACAGACATTTAATCTATAGCAACCACCTTTAGTGAACAAAGGTTCCACATTTTGAGAATCAAACTATGATGTTAAAATAAAATTCTGGTAAAAGTGTAATATATAAATGGAAAACAAACAGCTGATTTCCTAAAGTTAACTTAGAAATAAAGTATAATTTTCATATCAGCAGGCTTCCAAGCATTTATTTTGATTGTAGTTAAAAATGTGAAAGAGCGCCTTCATTTTCTTCCATAAATATGAGTCTGTATGTGTAAATAATCCAGATGTAAGGAATAAAGACAATTTATGTAACTTCTTAATGAATCCTCATAAGCCTTTAATGAAGCACATAAATCATCCAAAGCATTTGACTCTAATTGCTTCTGGAATTTGCTGCTGCGTCTGAGCTACATTATTATTGATCTGAAAATAAAAGAGTGTTTCCATGACTTTCCTACCTCTTAACGGATGCCGTTTATTTCCTTTGTTTTCAAACCCACCTGACATGGATGTCGACCAGGTGTGTGTTCTACAGGACGGCCACCAGCAGAAAGACAGATCTCACATAGCCTGTGTGGGAGAGAAAGGCACTAAGTGGAGACAGGTATCCACTCTTCGTGTTATCATACTCTAGGGCTTTGTGGGTGACAGGGAAGAGTCAGGCCCCACCTCAAGAAGCTCACACTTCATCTGAAGAGCCAAGGACTAACATGACTGGAAAAGAAGACGTTTGTGCTACAAGGAAAAGAGTAGGTGTAAGGTACCTTCCAGAATGCAGAGGGGGACACGGAGTTCTTGGAACAAAAAGCCAGGACTGACTCATAGGAATGCATGTGACTTGAACAGCCCCCTCGAACAGACAGACCGAATCTGAGTAGGAGTAAGGAAGGTACAGGCTTTCTGTGAGGTTTCCCAGGTTGGGCAGAGAACCATGAGAAAGATGGTTCCTTCAACTCTGCTGACATAGAGAGGCGTCTTACCTACACATGCACCCACAGGGATATTGACTTATAGGAAAATATGATTTTCTGTAAGTTAGTGCTTTGTATTGGAGGCCATGCTGTCTCCTACAGGACATTGTGGAAACTGGTGGGCAAGTTGTGGTTTTTACATGATTGAATGGGAAACATGCTGGGATGCAGGACAACCTACAAGGCACGGGAGGCGTTCAGCACTGAACACCTGGCCTGGACGCCTGAGTCCTCTGTACATGGGAAGCCTTCTTGGAACCCCTGAGCCCAGAGCATAGCTCCATTTTTTTTTTTTTTTCATATGAGATGGGTAAATTTCACCTGGTTTTAACATACAATGAATCCACCCTGTAATCTGAGAAAAGATGTCACACTGTTTCACTGAGAACTTTAGCACATGTTGATAATGTTTTGCAAAAGTCATGCCTCCAATATGAACAAGGCTGTAGTATTTTATTTGTCAAAACCCATCCCTGTAGGCTGCATCACTGTCAGTCCCTTTCCTGATGAGCTCACATAAGCTACAAACATCTGGTATTTTTGTCTTTTATTTTTAATGTAGACCACAGTAATCAATTGGGTTTCCTGGTGGCTCAGATAGTAAAGAATCCGCCTGCAATGTGGGAGACCTAGATTCGATCCCTGGGTTGGGAAGATCCCCTGGAGAAGGGAATGGCTACCCACTCCAGTATTGTGGCCTGGAGCATTACATGGATGAAGAAGCTTGGCAGGCTACAGGCCATGGGGTTGCAAAGAGCTGGACACGACTGAGCGACTTTCACTTTCAGTGAGTGATCAGTTACAAGGAAGATGCATATCAGTTCTGAGATAAATTGTCATTTTTTCTTTTTAAAAAATGTTTATTGACATATAGTTGGTTTACAATGTTATGTTAGTTTCAGGTGTACAGCAAAGTGAATCAGCTGTACATATATATGTGTGTATATATATATATATATATATATATGTTGTATTAAGGAGTCATACTGAGTTTACTTTTTTCTTTTAATTACATGTGTACATAGGTTAAATCATCAGTGAATTTTCATAGAGGATTTAAGAGAAGACTGGATGAAATATTTACTATAAAAAGGATGCATGGGGTAGGATAAATTAGAGAATCACTGAGATTGGTATCTGTTTATATGTATCTTAGAAATTAGAATTATAAATAGAATAATAATTATAATTATTCTATCATATAAATGATATATATTTATATAAAACACATATTATATAATATATGGATATTGAATATTATATAATATATAATAACTATAATTATAATTGGGGCTTCCCTGGTGGCTCAGAGGTTAAAGTGTCTGCCTGCAATGCGGAAGACCTGGGTTTGATCCCTGGGTTGGGAAGATCCCCTGGAGAAGGAAATGGCAACCCACTCCAGTATTCTTACCTGGAGAATCCCATGGATGGAGGAGCCTGGTGGGCTATAGTCCACGGGGTCACAAAGAGTCGGACGTGATTTCACTTTCACTTTCACATAATTATAATTAGGATTAGAATCTGAAATTAGAATTATATATATCACATAAACACATATATATGTATATAACCATTGATGAAATCACTTGTCACATTGTTTTAAAACAGAGACCAAAACAAAACCATACGAGGTCCCAGCAGAGACTCCCATGGCCAGGAATTGGGGGTGGCTGCACATCCCCTCTGGGGGACGCCCCTCTTCTCCCCCTGCCCTACAGTGTCCCAGAACTTAGCATCCCTGACCCCCATCACAGTGACTGTAGGACCAGGAGGTGGGTTTCCAGCCTACTCTGAGGCCACAGCGCACAGCCTGCCCTGGGGTCTCTCTAAGTTCCACTCCCTGACTGCGCTCCTCCTAAGTCAACAGTGGGCCTGCCCTCTGCTGACATGTGGGGTTCCCTCCCCTTTCCTCTGCTGTTGAAGGCAAGGCTGTCCTTCCTCCATGGGGTGGGGGCTCCTCCTTGGGGCAGGAGGCTTTTGTTACTGGAGTTCATGTTCTTGCTTCCTTTCTTTCTCCCTTTCTATCCATCACTTATCATCTACCACCTACATATCTCTTTTGCTATCCAGATGGTGGATACAGGTTAGATCCATTTGTATTTACACCTATCTAGTTTCTATTTATACATCTATGTATGCATCCAGGTATCTAGTCATCTGTGTATATAAGCATTTATTATAGATCTGTAATACATCTACCTAGATCCATATCCACCTATATTTATTTATATCTAGATTTATCTATTGCTTCCCAGGTGGTGCAGTGGTAAAGAATCTGCCTGCCAATGCAGGAGACACAGGAGACTCGAGTTTGATCCCTGGATCGGGAAAATCCCCTAGAGAGGGGAATGTCTACCCACTTCAGTATTCTTGCCTGGAAAATCCCATGGACAGAGGAGCCTTGTGGACTGCAGTCCATGGGGTCACAGAGAGATGGACAGGACTGAGCATGCGGTCATGCATGCAGATCTATCTATAGCTAGAAAATACCCACATACAGCTATCTAGTTAGATCTAGATTGATCATCTATTTTTCCATCACATTTAAAATTTGATGTGCTCTCTTGTTTCTATTTTTTTCAATTTAAAGTTGTCCTTTTAAATAGAATAACCTTTTCCAAAAGTAACGATCCCTGATTTTATTTTATTGTTTTATATAAACATCTGCAAGATGTTACACTGATGACTTTATACACAATTAGGCATTATTATTATAAGTCAAAGAAAGCAGTATTTTAAGTAGTAAAAGCACACAAATGCCTCTTTAATATTTTAATCATCCAGAATGGTGGAACATTTTATTTCTAGAAATATGACCCCTGATTTTCTTCCTTGTTGCTGATGCATAATTAAAAAACAATTCACCTGCCATGGTGAAAGTGGTGTTCTTCATTTTCTGATGTATGTGTAAAATGTACACTGGATTAAGAAGATTTAATACCAAATTTAATGTAAAATATCTCATAATATTTTAGGTTGAATACACAATGAAATAATATTTTGGACATATTAACTAAAATAAGATATATTTAAAAATCACCTTTACCTCTTTCTGTTTACATGGTTCCTATGTCTTCTAGGAGACATTGAGTTGCGGTTTGATGGTTTCTGTGGGTGACACTGCTCTGGGCTTTGTAGGTCAGCCTAACCACTGTTCTATTCTTTGTAACTCTGTGCATGAGGGAAGGGCACTGGGACTTTGACCAGAGGAGTGACGTGGAGGCTTTATCTCTGGGATCGCCTTCTCTGGGGCGTGGGGAGGAAACTCAGCAGCAGTATTTGCAGAGCTATGGGCAGGAGGTCAGCACAGTAGATGAGCTGGGCGCATTGATGGGGGACGGCTGTTAAGGTTCTGAGAATCCATCAGTGTGGAAGCATATGGGAGGTATTTGATGAAGGATTTAGCACTTCTAGGAAGCTTTACATTTTACATAATTACTCCCATATTTTTTATACTCTAGTCTGAAGGGCAGCTATGGTGCCACTTCTAACGCTTTCTCACAAATCCCTAAGCTGTGGGGGCCCCTGTCCTGAATATCATAAAAAAATTCTGCAAACAGCAATGACCACTTGCCATCACGGCACCAGGCCACTCCTGCCTCAAGTCCTCTGCACCGGTGGTTATCCGGACGTTCTCTCTCATCACACGCCTTTCCCGCTAGGTTCTGTGCATCACTGACTGGTCTACCAAGTGTGCTTTGCTCCCAGCACTCCATTCTGGAACATACTCTCCTCTTCTGCTGCTGCTAAGTCACTTCAGTCGTGTCCAACTCTGTGCGACCCTAGAGATGGCAGCGCACCAGGCTCTCCCATCCCTGGTTTTCTCCAGGCAAGAACACTGGAGTGGGTTGTCATTTCCTTCTCCAATGCATGAAAGTGAAAAGTGAAAGTGAAGTCACTCAGTTGTGTCCAACTCTTTGCGACCCATGGATTGCAGCCCACCAGGCTCCTCCATCCATGGGATTTTCCAGGCAAGAGTACTGGAGTGAGTTGCCATTGCCTTCTCTAATACTTTTCTCTAACAAACTACAATTTTCTTTTGAGACCTGTCTTTGTACTTATGGGGGTTTGAAGGACACCTGTTTCCTGTTTCAGTCACTCAGCCCCAAGAAAATGTGAGTGGTCAGCTTGCTCAGTTCAGTTCAGTTGCTCAGACATGTCTGACTCTTTGTGACCTCGTGGACTACAGCATGCCAGGTTTCCCTGTCCATCACTGACACTCAGAGCATGCTCAAACTCATGTCCATTGAGTCAGTGATGCCATTCAACCATCTCATCCTCTGTCATCAACTTTTCCTCCTGCCTTTAATCTTTCCAAGCATCAGGATCTTTTCCAATGAGTCAGTTCTTCACATCAGATCGCCAAAGTATTGAAGCTTCAGCTTCAGCATCAGTCCTTCCAGTGAATATTCAGGACTGATATCTGTTAGGATTGACTGGTTTCACCTCCTTGAAGTCCAAGGGACTCTCAAGAGTCTTCTCCAACACCACAGTTCAAAAGAATCAGTTCTTCAGGGCTCATCTTTCTTTACAGTCCAACTCTCACATCCATACAGTGGAAAAACCATAGCTTTGACTAGATGGATCTTTGTCGGCAAAGGTATGTCTCTGCTTTTTAATATGCTGTCTAGGTTGGTCATACATTTTCTTCCAAGGAGCAAGCATCTTTAATTTCATGGCTGCAGTCAACATCTGCAGTGATCTGAGAGCCCAAGAAAATAGTCTGTCACTGTTTCCATTCCCCTTCTATTTCCCATGAAGTTATGGGACCAGATGCCATGATTTTTATTTTTCAATGCTGAGTTATAAGCTAGCTTTATCACTGTTGAGTTCTAAGCCAGCTTTTTCACTCTCCTCTTTCATTTTCATTAAGAGGCTCTTTAGTTCTTTTTCACTTTATGCCATAAGGGTGGTGTCATCTGCATATCTGAGGTTATTGATATTTCTCCTGGCAATCTTGATTCCAGCTTGTGCATCATCCAGCCCAGCATTTCACATGATGTACTCTACATATAAGTTGAATAAGCAGGGTGACAATATACAGTCTTGCCATACTCCTTTCCCAATTTGGAACCAGTCAGTTTTTCCATGTTCTTTTCTAACTGTTGCTTCTTGACCTGCATATAGATTTCTCAGGAGGCAGGTCAGGTTGTCTGGTATTCCAATCTCGAACAATTTTTCACAGTTTGGTGTGATTCACACAGTCAAAGTCTTTGGCATGATCAATAAATCAGAAGTAGAAGTTTTCCTGGAACTCTCTTGCTTTTTCTATGATCCAACAGATGTTGGCAATTTGATCTCTAGTTCCTCTGCCTTTCCTAAATCCAGCTTAAACATCTGGAAGTTCTTGGTTCATGCAGTGTTGAAACCTGGCTTGGAGAATTTTGAGCATTACTTTGCTAGCATGTGAGATGAGTGTAATTGTGCAATAGTTTGAACATTTTTGGCATTGCCTTTATTTGGGATTGGAATGAAAATTGACCTTTCCCAGCTCTGTGGCCACTGCTGAGTTTTTCAAATTTGCTGACATATTGAGTGCAGCACTTTCACAGAATCATTTTTTAGGATTTGAATAGCTCAGCTGGAACTCCATCGCCTCCACTAGCTTTGTTTGTAGTGATGCTTCCTAAGGCCCACTTGACTTCAGACTCCAGGATTTCTGGCTCTAGGTGAGTAATCACACCATCATGGTTATCTGGGTCATTAAGACCCTTTTGTATAGTTTTTTTCTATGTATTCTTGCCACCTCTTCTTAATATCTTCTGCTTCTGTTAGGTCCATACTGTTTCTGTCCTTTATTATGCTCATCTCTGCATAAATGTTCCCTTGGTAGCTCTAATTTTCTTGAAGAGATATCTAGTCTTTCCCATTCTATTATTTTCCTCTATTTCTTTGCATTGGTCACTTAGGAAGGCTTTCTTATCTCTCTCTGCTCTTTGGAATAGCAGATGGGTATATCTCTCCTCTCCTCCTTTGCCTTTGGCTTCTTTCTTTCTTTCTATTTTTTTTTTTTTTTTTTGTTTCTCAGCTATTTGTAAGGTCTCCTCAGACAACCATTTTGCCTTTCTTTTTCTTGGGGATAGTCTTGATCACTGCCTTCTATACAATGTCACGAACCTCCATAGTTCTTCAGGCACTCTGTCTGTCAAGTCTAATACCTTGAATCTATTTGTCACTTGTGCTGTATGATTGTAAGGGATTTGATTTAGGTCATACCTGAACAGTCTAATGGTTTTCCCCACTTTATTTAATTTAAATCAGAATTTTTCAATAAGGAGTTCATGATCTGAGCCATAGTCAACTCTCAGTCTTGTTTTTGCAGACTGTATAGAGCTTCTCCATCTTTGGCTGCCAAGAATACAATCAATCTGATTTTGGTATTTATCATTTGGTGATGTCTATGTTTAGAGTCTTCTCTTGTGTTGTAGGGAGAGGGTGTTTGCTATGACTGTATGTTCTCTCGGCAAAACTCTGTTAGCCTCTGCCTTGCTTCATTGCTTCATTTTGTACTCTGAGACCAAACTTGCCTATTACTCCAGGTATCTCTTGACTTCCTGCTTTGATTTCCATTCCCCTCGATGAAAAGACATCTTTTGTCTTTCTTTTTTTTTTTGGTGTTAGTTCTAGAAGGTCTTTCTAGAACCATTCAGCTTCATCTTCTTTGGTATTAGTGGTTGGGGCATGGACTTGGATTACTATGATATTGAGTGGTTTGCCTTGGAAACAAACAGAGATCATCCGGTCATTTTTGAGATTGCACCCAAGTACTGCATTTCAGACTCTCTTGTTGACTATGAGGGCTACTTCATTTTGTCAGGGTATTCTTGCCCACAGTAGTAGATATAACGGTCATCTGCATTAAATCCACCCTTTCCAGTCCATTTTAGTTCACTGATTCCTAAAATGTCAATGTCAGCTTGCTACGGTGTCCCCTTCCCCCGCTAGAGCCCATACAGATCTGGAGGGCAGGGAGTGATCACTGATTGAGCCAAATGAATTAATGAACGGAGCATTCATGTCTGCACCAGATGCTCTGTTTCCATACCAACTACACCTAACTGGACACAAAGCCAAGGAAACAGGACAGTGTTCTCACCTGAGTGCAGCAAATTTGAGACTTTTTTCAGTCCTGCCATCGAAGTTATGCTGTTTATTCAGTATCTTACGTAGGTCAAGATTTTAACTTATTTTAACTCTTTTTTGTAGGTTTTAGGTTCTATCCTCTAGATGTTTTAGACAGATTGATAAATCTGGCAATTATCAGAGAAGGCAATGGCAACCCACTCCAGTACTCTTGCCTGGACAATCCCATGGATGGAGGAACCTGGTGGTCTGCAGTCCATAGGGTCGTGAAGAGTCAGACATGACTGAGCGACTTCATTTTCACTTTTCACTTTCATGCATTGGAGAAAGAAATGGCAACCCACTCTGGTGATAGTGCCTAGAGAATCCCAGGGATGGAGGAACCTGGTAGGCTGCTGTCTATGGGGTGCACAGAGTCAGACATGACTAAAGTGACTTAGCCTCTGCCACCGCCATGGCAATTATCTGTTTGTTCTGTGAATCTTGTATGATACCATGACAGAGAAATGCATACTTTTGCAAAAGAGCATAAAAATACATTGTGAGGGAAGGAGGTGAAGTTGAAGCCAGAAGCTCTGCTGAACCTGGAGGCTGAGAGATCAAGCCGGGAGCCTTTGGAGTGGGAGTACTGACTCCAAGACCCTAGACTACCAGAGAACTAACTCTAGCAGGTGTCAAATAGTGAAAACTCACACAAAGGAAACCACTGTAATACAAGATCTCACATCACCCAACCACCAATAGCACCCTGTGCAGGACAACCCGTCTAAACAACAAACAAAACAGAAATACAAACCCAGTTCATCAGACAGGACTACAACCTTACTCGGCCCTACCCATCAGAGGAAAAACAAACGGACAAAAACTCAGCACAAATTTCACCCTCTAAGAAGATTATACAAACTACTGGAGCAACCTTAGAGGGCAGAAACCAAAAGGAAGAAAGAATTCAACACTGAAGCCTGGGAAAAGGAGATCTCAAACACAATAAGCTAAAAAAATAATGAAAAGGCAGAGAAATACTACAGAAATAGAGAAACAAACTAGAAACACAGAAGTCCAAATAAATGAAGAGGAAATAGGCAAACTACCTGAAAAAGAATTCAGAATAATGATAATAAAGATGATCAAAAACCTTGAAAGCAAAATGGAGAAAATGCAAGACTCAAATAATAAACTTAGAAGAATTAAAGAATAAACATGCAGAGACAAACAACACAATTACTAAAATTAAAAATATGCTAGAAGGAATCAATAGCAGAATATCTGGAGCAGAAGAACGAATCAGTGAGCTGGAAGATAAAAATGGTGGAAATAACTTCTGAACAGCAGAATAAAGTAAAAATAATGAAAAGAATGGAGGATAGTCTCAGATACCTCAGAGACAATATCAAATGCACCAACATTTGGATTATAGGGGTCTCAGAAGAAGAGGAAATGAAAGGACATAAGAAAATTTTTGAAGAGATTATAGTTGAAAATTTCCCCAACATGGAAAAAGAAATAGTCAATCAAGTCCAAGAGGCACAAAGAGTCCCATACAGGATAAATCCAAGGAGAAACATGCCACGCCACATACTAAACAAACTAACAAAGACTAAAGACAAAAAAGAAAATTAAAAGCAGCAAGGGAGAAGCAACAAGTAACATACAAGGGAAACCTCATACACTTAACAGCTGATCTTTCAGCAGAAGCACTGCAGGCCATAGGGAATGGCAGGGTATATTTAAAGTGCTGAAAGGCAACAATCTACAATGAAGATTACCTTACCTGGCAAGGATTTCATTCAAAACTGATGGAGAAATCAAAAGCTTTTCAGACAAGCAAAAGTTAAGACAATTCAGTACCACCAAACTGGCTTTACAACAAATGTTAAATGGACGTATATAGTCAAGAAATACAAGAGAAGAAAAAAGATCTACAAACTCAACCCCAAACAATTAAGAAAATGGCAATAGGAACATATCAATAATTACTTTAAATGTAAATGGATTAAATGCTCCAACCAAAAGACTCAGACTGGCTGAATGGATACAAAAACAAGACCCATATATATGCTGTCTACAAGAAACCCACTTTAGACCTTCAAGACACATATAGACTGAAAGTGAGAGGATGGAAAAATATATTCCATGCAAATGGGAAGCAAAAGAAAGCTGGAGTAGCAATCCTCATATCAGACAAAATAGACCTTAAAATCAAGAAGATTACAAGAGATAAGGAGGGGTATTACATAATGATCGAGGGATCAATCCAAGAGTAAGATATAGCAATTATAAATATTTAGTCACCCAACATCGGAGCACCTCCATACATAAGACAAACACTAACAGAAATAAAAGGAGACATTGATAGTAACACAATAATAGTAGGAGACTTTAATGTCCCATTCACACCAATGGACAGGTCATCAAAACAGAAAATTAATAAGGAAACACAAATCTTAAATGATGCATTAGATGAGATGGATGTCATTGATATCTTCAGGACATTCCATTCAAATGCAGAAGAATACACTTTCTTCTCAAGTGCACACGGGACATTCTCTAGGATAGACCACATCTTGGGTCACAAATCAAACCTCAGTAAATTTAAGAAAATTGAAATTGTATCAAGCATCTTCTTAGACCACCACACTATGAGACTAGGTATCAATTACAAGGAAAAAAACTGTAAGAAACACAAACACATGGAGATTCAACAACACCTTTCTAAATAACCAACAGGTTACTGAAGAAATCAAAAGGGAAATCAAAAAATTTCTAGAAACAAATAATAATGAAAACCCAACAACTCAAAACCTATGGGATGCAGCAAAAGCAGTCCTAGGAGGGAAGTTTATAGCAATACAATCCTACCTCAAGAAACAAGAAAAACATCGAAAAGACAACATAACTTGACACTTAAAACAATTGGAAAAAGAACAAAAATGCCCCAAAATTAGTAGAAGGAAAGAAGTCATAAAGATGCAAGCATAAATGAATGAAAAAGAAATAAACAATAGTAAATATTAATAAAACTAAAAGCTGTTTCTTTGAGAAGATAAACAAAACTAACAAACTTTTAGCCAGACTCATCAAGAAAAAAAGAGAGAAGAATCAAATCAACAAAATTAGAAATGAAAAAGGAGAGGTTACAACAGGCAATGCAGAAATACAAAGGATTATAACAGACTATTATGAACAACTATATGGCAATAAAATGGATAACCTGGAAGAAATGGACAGATTCATAGAAAAGTTCAATCTTCTAAGACTAAACCAGGAAGAAATAGCAATTATGAACAACCCAATTACAAGCACTGAAATTGAAGCTGTGAGCAAAACTCTCCCCAAAAACAAAAGCCCAGGACCAGATGGCTTCATAGGAGAATTCTACCAAATATTTAGAGAAGAGTTAATGCCTATCCTGCTAATATTTTTCAAAAATTGCAGAGGAAGGAACACTTCCAAACTCATTCTATGAGGCCACTATCACTCTGATACCAAAATCAGACAAAGACAAGACAAAGAAAGAAAACTACAGGCCAATATTACTGATGAACACAGATTCAAAAATCCTCAATAAAATTTTGCTAAAATTTTAGCAAACAGAATTCAGCAACACATCAAAAGTTCATACGCCATGATCAAGTTGGGTTTATTCCAGGAATGCAAGGATTCTTTAGTATATGCAAATCAACCAATGTGATACACCATATTAATAAATTGAAAAACAAAAACCACATGATACTTTCAGTAGATGCAAAAAAAAAAAAAAAGCCTTTGACAAAATTCAGCACCTATTTATGATTAAAACTCTTCAAAAATGGGCCTAGAAGGAACTTACCCCAACTTAGTAAAGGCCACATATGATAAGTCTACAGCAAAATTATTCTCAATGGTGAAAAACTGAAAGCATTCCCCATTAGATCAGGGACAAGACAAGGGTGTCCTCTTTCACCACTATTATTCAACATAGTTCTGGGAGTCCTAGGTACAGCAATCAGAGAAGAAGAAGAAGAAGAAGAAGAAGAAGAGGAAGAAGAAGAAGAAGAGGAAGAAGAAGAAGAAGAAGAAAGGCAACCAGATCAGAAAAGATGAAGTAAAGCTCTCACTGTTTGCAGATGACATGATACTGTACATAGAAAACCCTAAAGATACTATCAGAAAATTACTAGAGCTAATCAGTGAATTTAGCAAAGTTGCAGGATACAAAATCAATGCACATAAATCACTTGCATTTCTACATACTAACAATGAAAAATCAGAAAAAGAAATTAAGGAATCAATCCCATTCACCATTACAACAAAAAGAACTAAATATCTAGAAATAAACTTACCTAAGGAGACAAAAGAACTGTACAGAGAAAATTGTAAGACACTGATGAAAGAAATAAAAATGACATAAACAGATGGAGAGATATTCCATGTTCCTGGATAGGAAGAATCAATATTGTGAAGATGATGACTATGCCATCAAATGCAACCTACGGATTCAATGCGATTCCTATCAAATTGCCAATGGCATTTTTCAGAGAACTAGAACAAAAATCTCACGATTCATATGGAAACACAAAAGACTCCGAATAGCCAAAGCAGTCTTGAGAAAGAAGAATAAAGCTTGAGGAATCAACCTTCCTGACTTCAGATTATACTACAAAGCTACAGTGATCAAGACAGTATGGTTCTGGCACAAAAACAGAAATATAGACCAATGGAACAAGATAGAAAGCCAAGAAATAAACCCATGCACCTATGGGTACCTTATTCTGACAAAGGAGGCAAGAATATACAATGAGGCAAAGACAGGTTCTTCAATAAATGGTGCTGGGAAAACTGGAGAGCTACGTGTAAAAGAATGAAATTAGCTTCCTAACACCATACACAAAGATAAACTCAAAATGGATTAAAGACCTAAATGTAAGACCAAAGACTATAAAACTCTCAGAGGAAAACAGGCAGAACACTTGATGACAAAAATCAAAGCAAGATCCTCTATGAACCACTCCTCCCTCCTAGAGTAATGGAAACAAAAACAAAAGTAAACAAATGGGGCCCAGTTAAACTTAAAAGCTTTTGCACCCAGTTAAACTTAAAAGCAAAGGAAACTATAAGCAAGGTGAAAAGACAACCCCCAGAATGGGAGAAAATAATAGCAAATAAAACAACTGACAAAGGATTAATTTCCAAAATATATAGGCAGCTCATACAACTCAATACCAGGAAAACAACCCAATCAAAAAGTGGGAAAAATACCTAAACAGACATTTCTCCAAAGAAGACATACAGATGGCTAACAAAACACATGAAAGGATGCTCAACACTGCTCACTATTAGAGAAATGCAAATCAAAACCGCAAAGAGATATCACCTCATACTGGTCAGAATGGCCATCATCAAAAGTCTAGAAACAATAAATACTCGAGAGGGTATGGAGAAAAGGGAATGCTGTTGCACTGTTGGTGGGAATGTAAATTGACAGAGCCACTATGGAAGATGGTATGGAGATTCCTTAAAAACTAGGAATAAAACCACCATATGACCTAGCAATCCCACTCCTAGGTATATACACTCAGAAAACCAGGGTTGAAAAAGACACATGTATCCCACTGTTTACTGCAGCACTATTTACAATAGATAGAGCATGAAAGCAATCTAGATGCCCATCAACAGATGAATGGATAAAGAAGTTGTGGTACATATACACAAAGGAATATTACTCAGCCATAAGATGGAACACAATTGAGTCAGTCCTGATGAGGTGGATGAAACTAGAACCTATTATACAGAGTGAAGTGAGTCAGAAAGAGAAAGATAAATATCATATTGTACTGCACATATACAGAATCTAGAAAAATGACCCTGAAGAATTTATTTACAGGGAAGCAATGGAGAAACAGACAAAGAGAATAGACTTATGGACATGGGAGAGGGGAGGAGAGGGTGAGATGTATGGAAAGAGTAACATGGAGACTTACATTCCCATATGTAAAATAGATGGCCAATGGGAATTTGCTGAATGCCTCAGGAAACTCAAACGGGCTCTGTATCAACCTAGAGGGGTGGGATGGGGAGGGAGGCGAGTGGGAGGGGATATATGTATACCTATGGCTGATTCATGTTGAGGTTTGACAGAAAACAATAAAGTTCTGCAAAGCAATTGTCCTTCAATAAAAAAAAAAAATTAAAAAATACATTGTGAACACCTTTAGTATTACAGGCTGTATCCTGGGGAAACTGGAATTGCTAGGGCATGTCATTTGGGATTAGAGATTGCTACCTTGGGAAGTACATGAGGAGGTAGGTTATTGGTATAAATAATGTGGTGAAAGAATAATTACCTACTTAGATCTTTGAGACATGTTTCATTTTTACATGTAATTTTTGCCTCTTTGCAAACCATAGGTATGTGTACTATGTACCTGTAATGGTACCAACTCATGGATGTATAGGATAAGGTTTTTGCTCTGGTGCTTTTCTTTGTAATTTTTGGGATCCTCTTCTATTTATGGATGCCAGAGAAGCCCTGAATGCATTTCATCACTTTCATTATCAGCACCTTGGTGTTTCTGAGTGAAATGGATTGTCTATGTGCAGCTTTCAGGGGGCACGGTTCACCCCACCATCTTGTGGGCAGGATGGGCGAAGATGGCAGAGGGCACCCAGAGGGGCTGCTGGCAGATGGAGACTGTACTGCAATCATGAGTTCCAAAGAAACGTCAGAGACTTAAACGGAAATATGTGAAAATTCTACTCACTGCATTTAATTACCTCTTTAAAAATCTAACATCCCCTTCTCATTTCATAAGTTAATTTAATAAATGTTGATACAGAATAAGTAATGCAATGGGGATCGATGGCAGTTTGGGACATTTCAGGTTGGAGATAATCAAACGTGAAAGAGTGCTTTAATCGGTAGCTGGGGATGTGTCTGGGTTGCAGTCAGCTCCTGGCTGCAGAAGGGAAAGCATGGGGAGTCTCTGGGTCCTGACACCTCTCCCCACTCACCTGGCCTGTCTGCCCCATTCTGGCCTTGGCTGGCAGACGAAGCCTCCAAGCTTCCAGCCCAAACTGTGGGGAAGGACGACCTCTAACCTTACACTGAGTGCTGCCTTTGAGGGTTCTGGTCCCTCCATCTCTCCTCTCTCCCTCCCTATCATGTATTTGTGGGACACAGGAGCCAAGTACTCCACCTTAGTAAAGAGGACCAACCTGGTCTGACCACTCAGGACACTTCACAGGGAGTGGCTACAACAGCATTCCTGTGTGGTGGGAGAGGGTGGGAGAGGGGCGTGTTAGCTTGGGATACACTTCAAGAACAGCTTCAGTTCAGTTCAGTTCAGTCTCTCAGTCGTGTCCGACTTTTTGCGACCCTATGAATTGCAGCACGCCAGGCTTCCCTGTCCATCACCAACTCCCGGAGTTCACTCAGACTCACATCCATCGAGTCAGTGATGCCATCCAGCCATCTCATCCTCGGTCGTTCCCTTCTCCTCCTGCCCCCAATCCCTCCCAGCATCAGAGTCTTTTCCAATGAGTCAGCTCTTCTCATGAGGTGGCCAAAGGACTGGAGTTTCAGCTTTAGCATCATTCCTTCCAAAGAAATCCCAGGGCTCATCTTCTTTAGAATGGACTGGTTGGATCTCCTTGCAGTCCGAGGGACTCTCAAGAATCTTCTCCAACACCACAGTTCAAAAGCATCAATTCTTTGGTGCTTAGCTTTCTTCACAGTCCAACTCTCACATCCGTACATGACTACTGGAAAAACCATAGCCTAGGCTAGATGGACCTTTGTTGACAAAGTAATGTCTCTGCTTTTAATATGCTATCTAGGTTGGTCATAACTTTCCTTCCAAGGAGTGTCTTTTAATTTCCTGGCTGCAGTCACCATCTACAGTGATTTGGGAGCCCCCAAAATAAAAAATGACCGTTTCCACTGTTTCCCCTCTATTTCCCATGAAGTGACACTTCAAGAAGAATAGCTTACAGTACCCTTATTTCAGGCTTGGAAGTGATTTTAGAATGCAGAGAGCTCAGAAATTTTAAAATCCTCATTAGATAGCTAAGGAGATTTGGGCACTGAAAGGCTAAATGATTTTCATAAGGTGACCAGGATTACGTGGTTTTGCATCTATTCAAGAGAAGTAGCTGGGTAGGTTAGGCATTGTGCACGGGGTTGGGGCCACAGAGATAAATCTGATTTATCCCCGACTTAAAGGGTCTCTTGAGATAGTAGAAGATCTACATATCTCCCTTTCTATGTGCTTACCTATCTGTACCATCTGTTATCTCTACTATTATCCATCTATCTGTCCATCCATCCCATCTATCTCCATCACCTTTCCACTCTCTGTTGAGCCAAATAATACATGGCTGTCCAATGAAGGTGGGAATGGGGAAGAACAGCTCAGAGTCTGATATCAGTAACAAAATATCAGACTATAGGTGTGTGGATTTATCTCTGGGATTTCTATTCTGTTCCATTGATCTATATTTCTGTCTTTGTGCCCGTATCATACTGTCTTGATGACTGTGGCTTTGTAGTAGAGACTGAAGTCAGGCAGGTTTGATTCCTCCAGTTCCATTCTTCTTTCTCAAGATTGCTTTGGCTATTCGAGGTTTTTTGTACTTCCATAGAAGCTGTGAAATTATTTGTTCTAGCCCTGTGAAGAATACTGCTGGTACCTTGATAGGGATTGCATTAAATCTGTAGATTGCTTTGGGTAGTATACTCATTTTCACTATATTGATTCTTCTGATCCATAAACATGGTATATTTATCCATCTATTAGTGTCCTCTTATTTTTCACCAGTGTTTTATAGTTTTCTCATATATAGGTCTTTATTTTCTTTAGGTAGATATATTCCTAAGTATTTTATTCTTTTCGTTGCAATGGTGAATGGAATTGTTTCCTTAATTTCTTTTTCTATTTTCTCATTGATCAGTTCAGTTCAGTTCAGTTGCTCAGTCGTGTCCGACTCTTTGTGACCCCATGAATCGCAGAACGCCAGGCCTCCCTGTTCATCACCATCTCTCGGAGTTCACTCAGACTCACGTCCATCGAGTCCGTGATGCTATTCAGCAATCTCATCCTTGGTAGTCCCCTTCTCCTCCTGCCCCCAATCCCTCCCAGTATCAGAGTCTTTTCCAATGAGTCAGCTCTTCTCATGAGGTGGCCAAAGGACTGGAGTTTCAGCTTTAGCATCATTCCTTCCAAACAAATCCCAGGGTTGATCTCCTTCAGAATGGACTGGTTGGATCTCCTTGCAGTCCAAGGGACTCTCAAGAGTCTTCTCCAACACCACAGTTCAAAAGCATCAATTCTTCGGTGCTCAGTCTTCTTCATAGTCCAACTGTCACATCCATACATGACCACAGGAAAAATCATAGCCTTGACTAGACGGACCTTAGTCGGCAAAGTAATGTCTCTGCTTTTGAATATGCTATCTAGGTTGGTCATAAATTTTCTTCCAAGGAGTAAGCGTCTTCTAATTTCATGGCTGCAGTCACCATCTGCAGTGATTTTGGAGCCCCCAAAATAAAGTCTGACACTGTTTCCACTGTTTCCCCATCTATTTCCCATGAAGTGATGGGACCGGATGCCATGACCTTCGTTTTCTGAATGTTGAGCTTTAAGCCAACTTTTTCGCTCTCCTCTTTCACTTTCATCAAGAGGCCATTTAGCTCCTCTTCACTTTCTGCCATAAGGGTGGTGTCATCTGCATATCTGAGGTTGTTGATATTTCTCCCAGCAATCTTGATTCCAGCTTGTGTTTCTTCCAGTCCAGCGTTTCTCATGATGTACTCTGCATATAAGTTAAATAAGCAGGGTGACAATATATAGCCTTGACGTACTCCTTTTCCTATTTCGAACCAGTCTGTTGTTCCATGTCCAGTTCTAACTGTTGCTTCCTGACCTGCATACAGATTTCTCAAGAGGCAGGTCAGGTGGTCTAGTATTCCCATCTCTCTCTGAATTTTCCACAGTTTATTATAATCCACACAGTCAAAGGCTTTGGCATAGTCAATAAAGCAGAAATAGATGTTTTTCTGGAACTCTCTTGCTTTTTCCATGATCCAGTGGATGTTGGCAATTTGATCTCTGGTTCCTCTGCCTTTTCTAAAACCAGCTTGAACATCAGGGAGTTCATGGCTCATGTATTGCTGAAGCCTGGCTTGGAGAATTTTGAGCATTACTTTAGTAGCATGTGAGATGACTGCAGTTGTGCGGTAGTTTGAGCATTCTTTGGCATTGCCCTTTCTTTGGGATTGGAATGAAAACTGACCTTTTCCAGTCCTGTGGCCACTGCTGAGTTTTCCAAATTTGCTGGCATATTGAGTGCAGCACTTTCACAGCATCATCTTTCAGGATTTGAAACAGCTCCACTGGAATTCCATCACCTCCACTAGCTTTGTTCTTAGTGATGCTTTCTAAGGCCCACTTGACTTCACATTCCAAGATGTCTGGCTATAGATAAGTGATGACATCATCATGATTATCTGGGTCTAGAAGATCTTTTTGTACAGTTCTTCTGTGTATTCTTGACACTTCTTAATATCTTCTGCTTCTGTTAGGTCCAGATCATTTCTGTCCTTTATCAAGTGCATCTTTGCATGAAATGTTCCCCTGATATCTCTAATTTTCTTGAAGAGATCTCTAGTCTTTCCCATTCTGTTCTTTTCCCTCTATTTCTTTGCATAGATCACTGAAGAAGGCTTTCTTATCTCTTCTTGCTATTCTTTGGAACTCTGCATTCAGATGCTTATATCTTTTCTTTTCTCCTTTGCTTTTCACCTCTCTTCTTTTCACAGCTATTTGTAAGGCCTCTCCAGACAGCCATTTGGCTTTTTTGCATTTCTTTCCATGGGGATGGTCTTAATCCCTGTCTCTTTACAGTGTCACGAACCTCATTCCATAGGTCATTAGGCACTCTATCTGTCAGATCTAGGCCCTTAAATCTATTTCTCACTTCCACTGTATAATCATAAGGGATTTGATTTAGGTCATACCTGAATGGACTAGCGGTTTTCCCTACTTTCTTCAATTTCAGTCTGAATTTGGCAATAAGGAGTTCATGATCTGAACCACAGTCAGCTCCTGGTCTTGTTTTTGTTGATTGTATAGAGCTTCTCCATCTTTGGCTGCATAGAGTATAATCAATCTGATTTCAGTGTTGACCATCTGGTGATGTCCATGTGTAGACTCTTCTCTTGTGTTGTTGGAAGAGGGTGTTTGCTATGACCAGTGCAGTTTCATGGCAGAACTCTATTAGTCTTTGCCCTGTTTCATTCCGCATTCCAAGGACAAATTTGCCTGTTACTCCAGATGTTTCTTGACTTCCTACTTTAGCATTCCAGTCCCCTATAATGAAAAGGACATCTTTTTTGGGTGTTAGTTCTAAAAGGTTTTGTAGGTCTTCATAAAACTGTTCAACTTCGGCTTCTTCAGCGTTACTGGTTGGGGCATAGACTTGGATACCTGTGATATTGAATGGTTTGCCTTGGAAACAAACAGAGATCATTCTGTCGTTTTTGAGATTGCATCCGAGTACCGCATTTCGGACTCTCTTGTTGACCATGATGGCTACTCCATTTCTTCTGAGAGATTCCTGCCCGAAGTAGTATATATAATGGTGATCTCAGTTAAATTCACCCGTTCCAGTCCATTTTAGTCCGCTGATTCCTAGAATGTCGACGTTCACCCTTGCCATCTCTTGTTTGACCACTTCCAATTTGCCTTGATTCGTGGACCTGACATTCCAGGTTCCTATGCAATATTGCTCTTTACAACATTGGATCTTGCTTCTATCACTAGTCACATGCAGAACTGGGTATTGTTTTTGCTTTGGTTCCATCCCTTCATTCTTTCTGGAGTTACTTCTCCACTGATCTCCAGTAGCATATTGGGCACCTAATAACCTGGGGAGTTCCTCTTTTGGTATCCTATCATTTTGCCTTTTCATGCTGTTCATGGGGTTCTCAAGGCAAGAATACTGAAGTGGCTTGCCATTCCCTTCTCCAGTGGACCATGTTCTGTCAGACCTCTCCACCATGACCCGCCTTTCTTGGGTTCCCCGCAGGCATGGCTTGGTTTCATTGAGTTAGACAAGGCTGTGGTCCTAGTGTGATTAGATTGACTAGTTTTCTGTGAGTATGGTTTCAGTGTGTCTGCCCTCTGATGCCCTCTTGGAACACCTACCATCTTACTTGGGTTTCTCTTACCTTGAGCATGGGGTATCTTTTCATGGCTGCTCCAGCAAAGCACAGCTGCTGTTTCTTACCTTGAACGAGGGGTATCTCCTTACTGCCACCTTCCTGACCTTCAATAGGAATGCAAGGGATTTCTGTTTGTTGATTTTGTATCCTGCAACTTTACTATATTCATTGATTAGCTCTAATAATTTTCTGGTGGAGTCTTTAGGGTTTTCTATGTAAGGATCATGTCATCTGCAAACAGTGAGAGTTTTACTTTTTCCAATTTGGATTCCTTTTATTTCTTTTTCTGCTCTGATTGAGCAGAACTTCCAGAACTATGTTGAATAGTAGTGGTGAAAGTGGGCACCCTTGTCTTGTTCCTTACTTTAGGGGAAATGCTTTCAATTTGTCATCATTGAGGATAATGTTTGCTGTGGGTTTGTCATATATAGCTTTTATTATGTTGAGGTATGTTCCTTCTATTCCTGCTTTCTGGAGAGTTTTTATCATAAATGGATGTGAGGTACCATTTCATACCAGTCAGAATGGCTGTGATCCAAAAGTCTACAAGCAATAAATGCTGGAGAGGGTGTGGAGAAAGGGGAACCCTCTTACACTGTTGGTGGGAATGCAAACTAGTACAGCCACTATGGAGAACAATGTGGAGATTCCTTAAAAACACTGGAAAAAGAACTGCCTTATGACCCAGCAATCCCACTGCTGGGCATATACACCGAGGAAACCAGAATTGAAAGAGAACTAGTACTACTAAGTTGCTTCAGTTGTGTCCGACTCTGTGCCACCCCATAGATGTCAGCCCACCAGGCTCCCCCCGTCCCTGGGATTCTCCAGGCAAGAACACTGGAGTGGGTTGCCATTTCCTTCTCCAATGCAGGAAAGTGAAAAGTGAAAGTGAAGTCTGTCAGTTGTTTCCGACTCTTTGCGACTCCATGGACTACAGCCTACCAGGCTCCTCCATCCATTTTCCAGGCAAGAGTACTGGAGTAGGGTGCCATTGTCTTCTCTGAATGCTACAATGGAGTATTACTCAGCCATTAAAAAGAATACATTTGAAACAGTTCTAATGAGGTGGATAAAACTGGAGCCTATTATACAGAGTGAAGTAAGCCAGAAAGAAAAACACCAATACAGTATACTAACGCTATATATATGGAATTTAGAAAGATGGTAATGATAACCCTGTATGCAAGACAGCAAAAGAGACACAGATGTATAGAACAGTCTTTTGGACTCTCTGGGAGAGGGAGAGGGTGGGATGATTTGGGGAGAATAGCATTGAAACATGTATGATATCATATAAGGAATGAAGGCTAGGTTTGATGCAGGGTGCAGGATGCTTGGGGCTGGTGCACTGGGATGACCTGGAGGGATGGTGTGTGTGTGGGGGAGGTGGGAGGGGGTTCGGAATTGGGAACACGTGTACACCCGTGGTGGATTCATGTTGAAGTATGGCAAAACCAATACAATATTGTAAAGTAAAAAAACCAAACTATACTTTTTTGTGTAATTAAAAAAATATTCTGTCCTTAGGCAAGTCACTGTGAGAGAGCTCATCCTGATGGACACTCTTTAATTCAGCCTATTTCCTTCCTGTCACTTTAAATCAGGTCTTAGTGCCTTGGTCACATCATACAGTTCCACTTGAAAAGCCTTCAACTGATCCTGGATTGTTTCTATTTGAAGGTAGGGAGAGACAGAGCTTGAGTTGTAAGTGAAACTTTTGGATTATTGTTAATCTGGACAGACACTGTCTTCATTATTGGAAACACACAAGGAGATGCAATTCCAGTCTGCAAATTCAATAGCGCCTAATCTGCAAAATATACTGTATTTAATTATTTATTGTTCCAAACCCACTTAAATCCAGTTCTGAGCCTCTGCTTCGGTGCTTAGGGAACTCTGCTTTGTCTGGACAAAATCCCACAGCAAGGAGCAGGGCAGGGCTGGGGCCCTCTGCTCTTTGATCACTCTCTGGTTTCCACTGCTGCCCCTGTGGGAAACCAGCCCAGGGTCTGCTGTCCCCAAGATCAGCGTGCCCTGTGCCCTGGAGGTGACAATGTTCCAGAAGATACTGGATCTTGTTGCTTCTCTCCTGTGGCTTTCCAAGGCTCTGCTCTCCAAACCCTAAAAGCAGTGGTGAGATTAGGTCTGGCTTTCATAAAAGATGAGGAGAAATCTCCAGAAACAGTGTAGAAATCTCAGCGGCCAAGAGTTAAGAAGATATTCTGGTTAAAGTCAGAGAATAAAGGCAATAAATAAATTAATTGTTGTCTCAGAAATAATTAACCATGAGTGTGAACTCCAAAGCCCTGAGGCAGAATTTCATTGCCCCTTGGTGCTGACGGAAGCTGCACTGGACATCTCTGATCCATAGCAATAGACACGGCCAGTGATTACATCTGAGAGGGGGTACCGTGGAGTGTCCTGATCATTTCTCCCTTAATCCACAGTGAGATTCCTCCTTTCCTCCCTCCCTTCCTTCTTTCTTTTGGTCTTTGTCTTTCTTACTTTTGTAAGCTAAGCTAATGTATAATTTTTGCTTCAGCCTTTTGTCTTTAAACTGATGTATGGCAAAGCCGACACAATATTGTAAAAATATCTTTTTTAAAAAGATGAATAAAGTCTGAGGATCTAATGTAAAACATGAAGAAAAAAAAGGCATTTACCATCTAAAAAAATTTAAAAAAAAACACCAAACCCAAAAACAACAACTGTACCTGACCCAACTCATCTAGATGTGACCACTGGCCACTCCTCATTGATTTAAAAATCAAATTTTAAACAGCTGTGGCCACTCCTGCCTGGTTTGTAGCAATTATCACTCAGCTTCCTACTTACAGCTTTCTCCCGAGTTTTCTTCTTATTTAATTGACAGGTGTGACTGCTCAGGCCTAAGTCGGGTGGTGGGACTGCCTGATTCTCTTCTCTCATGAAATGATGATGACACAGGCCTGCTGACACCCACCATGGCTCATCCATCACTCAGGCTTCGGCACGTCACTTCTCCTCATCAGCCCCGACGCCGGGGCCTGAGCTGTGCCAGCAAGTCTGCCTGGTGGTGCAGTCCTCTGCTTGGAGAGTTTATTTCCCCAATGATCCATCCAAAGTGTATCGACTGTGATTTCTGTTTCACGGTTTCTTCTACTGTGACCTATCACTAGAGGCTCATAATGGTGGCTTCCTTAAGAAATATTAGCTGGGTTGATTTGTTAAAGAAGCAAAGGAAATGAAACATTTTTGTACTCATTTTTGTGGCTACTGTAACTAAAATCAGCAGAATCCTGACTCAAGAATGCAAAACAATATGATTTCTTTTTGGGGGATGGTGCAAATTTCCAAATCACCTCAGAATGTACAAAAAGTAATGGAAGATATGTGCTGATTTGACATTATAGGATTTTATGTTCTTTAAAATGTAAATTGTCTTTTTCAAGTTTTGTATCTGTAGAAGTGAAAGTCGCTCAGTCGTGTCTGACTCTTTGTGATCCCATGGACTGTAGCCTGCCAGGCTCTTCCAGGCTCTTATGTCCATGGAATTCTCCAGGCAAGAATACTGGAGTGGGTAGCCATTCCCTTCTCCAGGGGATCTTCCCAACTCAGGAATTGAAACCAGGTCTCCCACATTGCAGGCAGATTCTTTACCATCTGAGACACCAGGGAAGCCCATATCTGTAGAAGGACAGTCCTAAATATTATAATCACACACACACACATACTATATGTATACACACACACACACACACACACACACACACACACACACACACACACACACACACACACACACACACCCTATATATATAGGTTTCCCAGCTGGCTCAGTGGGTAATGAATCCATTTGAAATGCAGGAAACACAGGAGATGAGGGTTCGATCATTGGGTCAGGAAGATTCCCTGGAGGAGGACATGGCAACCTACTCTAGTATTCTTGCCTGGAGAACGCTATGGACAGAGGAGCCTGACAGGCTACAGTGGGAGGCTTGAAAGGAGCTGGACACCACCAAAGCGACTGAACACACACATACCCAGACACACACAATATATACTATACAATTATATATAACATATAGCATCTATGTTACATAAATGTTGTTGTTTAGTTGCTAGGTTGAGTCCGCCTCTTTTGCAGGCTCCTCTGTCCATGGGATTTCTTAGGCAAGAATACTGGAGTGGGTTGCCATTTCCCTTCTCCAGGGCATCTTCCCAACCTAGGGACTGAACCCAGGCCTCTTGCGATGGCAGGTGGATTCTTTACCACTGAGCCACCTGGAAAGCCCATGTCATATATCTGCACACACCTATGTATGTGTTTCTACAAGCAGATTCTAGTTCTCATTTTCACTGCTCCATTTACCAGCTGAGGATCTGACTCAAGCCTTCCACTCCTGCAGCCCTTGCCTCCCCTCCATCCACTCCCTGGAAGTCAAGGCTTTTAATAAAGCCTCCACTTAGATGTTCTTTGTTCACATACCACTCTGACGAGTCCAAGTGGCCTCTGTGAAGTGATCTCTGTGTCTGCATGAAGAGATAAGAATTAGGCAGCTAACCCTCTGGACTTTGGGTCACTCTGAGGGGCAGCCTAGTAGGACCCAGTCCTGTCCCCTGTCCCATCAGAGTATCTTATCTGGGGCCCATCTGAGAGACAGAAATTTTTTTATAAAAAGCAATTCTAAGATGGTTTTTTTTTCTCTTATTATTCTGGAATCAAATTAAGGTTTGCTTATCAGAGAAGCAAAGTAATCAATACAAATTCTTTAAAAATATTTCTGCTAGACAAAGCAACATTCAATAATAAATTATATGGAAAATGAACTGTAAATTAGAAAAAGACAAGCAGCCTCTGACAGACAGGTAAAAAGGACCTTATAATTACTTTTATCTAGGGAGACAGACCCACAAACAGAGTGAATTTTTAAATTAGTTTGCTCATTAAGAATGTCTCTTGTATGAAAGCCAGCATTATCTCTTTAATTAGAAAGAACCTGACTTTTGAAGGTATTTAAGCCAAATCACTATAAAATGCTGGATGAAACTGCTGCATTTCTCTACTAAAAAAAGAAAAAGATTTGGATATTTGATATCCTGTTGGCTGAACCCAGAATGATCTGTTTGTTTCAAAGGGAAACCATTCAATATCACAGTAATCCAAGTCTATGCCCTGACCAGTAACACTGAAGAAGCTGAAGCTGAATGGTTCCATGAAGACTTACAAGACCTTTTAGGACTAACACCCCCAAAAGATGTCCTCTTCATTATAGGGGACTGGAATGCAAAAGTAGGAAGTCAAGAAACACCTGTGTAACAGGCAAGTTTGGCTTTGGAGTACAGAATGAAGCAGGGCAAAGGCTAATAGTTTTGCCAAGAGAATGCACTGGCCATAGCAAACACCCTCTTTCAACAACACAAGAGAAGACTCTACACATGGACATCACCAGATGGCCAACACTGAAATCAAATTGATTATATTCTTTGCAGCCAAAGATGGAGAAGCTCTATACAGTCGGCAAAAACAAGACCGGGAGCTGACTGTGGCTCTGATCATGAACTCCGTATTGCCAAATTCAGACTTAAATTGAAGAAAGTGGGGAAAATCACTAGGCCATTCAGGTATGACCTAAATCAAATTCCTTATGATTATACAGTGGAAGTGAGAAATAGATTTAAGGGCCTAGATCTGATAGACAGAGTGCTTGATGAACTATGGACAGAGGTTTGTGACATTGTACAGGAGACAGGGATTAAGACCATCCCCAAGGGAAAAAAAATGCAAAAAGTAAAATGACTGTCTGAGGAGGTCTTACAAATAGCTGTGAAAAGAAGAGAAGCAAAAAGCAAAGGAGAAAAGGAAAGGTATACCCATTCGAATACAGAGTTCCAAAGAATAGCAAGGAGAGATAAGGAAGCCTTCCTCAGTGATCAGTGCAAAGAAATAAGAGGGAAACAACAGAATGGGAAAGACTAGATATCTCTTCAAGAAAATTAGGGATACCAATGGAACATTTCATGCAAAGATGGGCTCGATAAAGGACAGAAATGGTATGGACCTAACATAAGCAGAAGATATTAAGAGGAAGTGGCAAGAATACACAGAAGAACTGTACAAGAAAGAACTTCACGACCCAGATAATCATGATGGTGTGATCACTCACCTAGAGCCAGACATCCTGGAATGTGAAGTCAAGTGGGCCTTAGGGAGCATCACTATGAACAAAGCTAGTGGAGGTGATGGAATTCCAGTTGAGCTGTTTCAAATCCTAAAAGATGACAGTGTGAAAGTGCTGCACTCAGTATGTCAGCAAGTTTGGAAAACTCAGCAGTGGCCACAGGACTGGAAAAGTTCAGTTCATTCCAATCCCAAAGAAAGGCAGTGTCAAAGAATTGATACTTTTGAACTGTGGTGTTGGAGAAGATTCTTGAGAGTCCCTTGGACTGCAAAGAGATCCAACTAGTCCATCCTAAAGGAGATCAGTCCTGGGTGTTCACTGGAAGGACTGATGCTGAAGCTGAAATTCCAATACTTTGGCCACCTGATGTGAAGAGCTGACTTATTGGAAAACCCCTGATGCTCAGAAAGATTGAGGGCAGGAGGAGAAGTTGACAACAGAGGATGAGATGGTTGGATGGCATCACCAATTCAATGGACATGGGTTTGGGTGGACTCCGCGAGCTGGTGATGGACAGGGAGGCCTGGTGTGCTGCAGTTCATGGGGTCACAAGGAGTCAGACACAACTGAGTGACTGAACTGACCTGGCTGAACCCAGTCTGTATAAAAACATTTCTCCTGATAAACATTTCTCTTGATAGTTTGAAAAGTGTATCTGTGTATACTTGATTGACAGCTGGAGCAGATTTTCTGTCTGGGCCCAAGCTTCATGCCATTCCTTGACAAGAAGCATATGAAGCCAAGAAGGCAGAGTGGGCCGTCTCTAGGAATGCAAAGTCTCAGATAGTTTTGAGGTTCCTAGTTATGCCAGTGGTGTCATGCTGTGTGAGAATGTGTGTGGAAAGGCCAGTTTATTTGCCCAGCATCCCAGCCTGTGTCAGGGCTGAGCCCAGAGAAGAGGCAGGTGTGCCCAGTTCAGTTCAGTTCAGTCACTCAGTCATGTCTGACTCTTTGCGACCCCATGAATCGCAGCACGCCAGGCCTCCCTGTTCATCACCAACACCCAGAGTTCACTCAGATTCATGTCCATCGACTCAGTGATGCCATCCAGCCATCTCATCCTCTGTTGTCCCCTTCTCCTCCTGCTCCCAATCCCTCCCAGCATTAGAGTCTTTTCCAGTGAGTCAACTCTTCGCATGAGGTAGCCAAAGTACTGGAGTTTCAGCTTTAGCATCATTCCTTCCAAAGAAATTCCAGGGCTGATCTCCTTCAGAATGGACTGATTGGATCTCCTTGCAGTCCAAGGGACTCTCAAGAGTCTTCTCGAACACCACAGTTCGCCCAGTGGTCCCTATTCATCCACCCCCAAACCCTAAAAACATTCAAACTTGGCCAATATTCCAGATTGGTTTCTATTATTAATATAATGTGGTTATTATCACTTGCTATTTAGTCACTAAATTGTGTCTGACTCTTTTGAGACCCCCATGGACTACTGCCCCCAGGCTCCTCCATCCATGGGATTTCCCAGGCAAGAATACTAGAGTGAGTTGCCATTTCCTCCACCTCCAGGGGATCTTCCCAACTCAGGGATTGAACCTGTGTCTCCTGTATTGGCAGGCAGATTCTTTATCGCTGAGCTACCTGGGAAACTCCTATTATCCCTTGAATTCCACAAATGACACTTGTGCTGAACAGCATTTACTTCTCTTTATTATTCTGAAGAAATGTCTGAAACTTCCATAATTTGGGGGAATGTTAACTAAATCACTACAACATGTCACCTACTGACATCAACACATAAAAAATAATTTGCCTAATTGTTTATCAACTTTAGTTTTTATAAATGTGAATGTTAACTAGAAAGAAATGTATTACCCTTGTCAATAACATTGGTGGGAATTTCAGAGTAAAGATGGAATGTATTATACATAAGCTTTTTATTCTTAGAGAGATTAAATTTCATTATTATAATAAAATTTATTAAACTATTAAAGCTACCATATCCCAAAGATGGGGGAAGTCAATAATCCAGAGGTATTAATTCTATATTCTGATTCATTTGTTTACATTCGTCTACAAGGCTAATCAAGGTATTCCTCATGCAAAGAAGTACAGGGCTTATAAGGAGTTACTGACCATTTTTAAGTCAGAAGAACTGCCTAGATTGATGATAACTGAAAACATAACCGTCTCCTACCCAACTATACTTGCGAAATGGAAAGATTGCTCTCAGCTATTCAGAATTGAAATAACCTCTCTCCATAATAATTTAACACAAAATAAAGAAAATCAGGAGCTGCTAGACCTTGTAAAAATGGCAAACTAGCTTGAGGTGCTGGCTTCATTCTCAAAATAAAGTTAAGAAGTAGTAGTAATAGGTGAGAAAGGAAAGCTTGGGGATGCTGGCAAGTTACCAAAAAATTACAGTGAGAAACCTCTGGGTATTTTGGAGCCTATTTTGTTGCTTATTGAGCTGAGGGAGTCTGGAGAAGAAACTTTTTGTTTATGCTTCCCTCTTTTCTCTCTTCTGAGCTGCACTGAGACAAGCGACCGTCTGCTCCTTTGTGGAAGAAAGGGCAACCTCAGAGGTGGTTAGAGAGTCTGTGGAGCTGGGGTTGATACCAGGCAGCAAAAGCCCTCCCCAGGTGGAGGCTTTGTGGAAACAGGTGTGGGCAGACATGAGACAGATTGACGACGGCATCTTTAACAGTAACATTGGGTGAAAGAGGTCAGTAAGAATATTTCTAAATATTAAGATGTACAACTTGGAGTTTAAATTTTATCTAACAGATGGTTACAAAAATGTGGGAATGCAATAAATATTTTTGCACTGACAGTCTCAGACATTTTACTACATAAAGACACATATTGAGAATGCATTTATGAGATACATTGACAAGATTTGCTTATGAACGAAGAGAATTAAATCCACTTGAGTTGATGTGGAACATCTTTTCCTGTGCTTGTTTGCCATCTGTATTCAGGTCCTTTTTAGCATAAGTGGTTTGTGAATATTTTCTGTAGTCTGTTATTTCTTTCCTTTTCTATGTCTTTTGTGAGCAAAAGTTTTTAACTTTTATGGGGTCCAATTTATTAATTTTTCTAGTATGGATTTTGTTTTCAGTTTCAAGGGTAAGATGCTCTACATGTTTTAAGTTTTTACCTAATAATTTATTTCCGTTCAGTTCAGTTGCTCAGTCGTGTCTGACTCTTTGCAACCCCATGAACCACAGCACGCCAGGCCTCCCTGTCCATCACCAACTCCTGGAAT